>BSBK01000987.1:0-1275000 GCA_027943335.1 Chamaecyparis obtusa | reverse complement strand
GAGTACAGTAAGGTTAAATGTTTGAAAAAGTCTCATGAAATTTGGAAAGCTTTACACTCTACTTTTGAAGGTGATGAACATGCAAAAAGAGTTAGATTACATAATTGGATATGTGCATTTGAAGATATAAGAATGTTGGAAGATGAATCTATTAGAAGTTATATTGGTAGAATGTCAGAAATTATTACAGGTATAAAAATCTTGTGGAGGAACAAAGATAGAGAATGAAGGGATATGGAAAATTCTACGGACATTGACTCCTATATTTAAGCAGACAATAGATGATTGAACAAGTCATACCTTGTACAACAAACTTTACAAGAGAGACTCTTCTTGGAAGATTGGAAGCAATAGAAATGAACATGAGATTATTAGGAGATTTACCTAGAATGGAGACAACATTCAGTGCTCTTAGTGTTCACCCTACTTTGTTAAGAAGCATTAGTGTGAGTGGAGATTATGCTAGCAACAACAGATCTAGAAATGAAGAAAATAAGAAGATTGAAGAAGGTATTGCCTTGCTTATGAAAAGAGAACCAGATGGTAAGAAAATATTTAAATGTTGGACTTGTCAAGAATATGGTCATTTTGCATCAAAATGTCCTAAGAGAGTTAAAAAATACATAAATAATTTCAAACCTAGAAGATCTAAGGAATGTTATTATGCTAATGATGAAGATCTTGAAGCTAGTATAGAAAGAACGTTAAGTGAAAGTGATACTGAGAATAATGATGACATAGGATTTGTAGCAATTAAAGAAGAGAATCCTGAAACTAATGTTAAGGAATAAAAAGCCTTAGTTTCTCAAGTTGAAAAGAAAGCTGATTGGATTATAGACAGTGGTTGTTCACATCATATGACTGGAGACATGAAAAACTTCATAAAGTTGAATGAATATGATTGAGGAGTTTTTAGAGTTGGAAACAATGCACCTTGTTTGATTAAAGGTATAGGATCTATTACTCTTGATGGAAAGACTAATACTGACAATGTTTATTTTGTGGATGGATTGAAACATAATCTTTTGAGTGTTGGAAAGTTAGTTGATAAGGGATATCAAGTTTGGTTTACTAAGAAAACTTGTGTGATAAAGGATAAAGATGGAAATCTGATTGGAACTGGATCTAGAACCAGAGGTAATGTATTTCAGTTGAATCCTACTGAGATGACATGTTTGATTACTAAGATTGATGACAGTTGGTTATGGCATAGAAGGTTTTGTCATATAAACTTTGATAACATTGTGAAAGTAAGTACTACACTTGCAGTAAGAGATTTCCCTAAAATTATGAAGCCTACTAACATGATTTGCAAAGAATGTGTAATGGCTAAACAGAAGAGAAGTTCTTTTCCTAGTAAGAAGTTTACATTTACAGAGAAGCTAGAGATTGTTCATACAGATTTGAGCTGTCCTACCAGGACTAGAGGATTCTATGGAGAAAGGTATTTTATGATTCTTGTTGATGATTTTAAAAGAATGATGTGGATTGCATTTCTTAAAGAAAAATCTGAAGCATTTGATAAGTTTAAGATTGTTAAGAATAAAGTTGAGAATGAATCTGGAATGAAGATTAAATGTTTGAGATTTGATAGAGGTGGAGAAATTACTTTTAGAGAGTTTAACACCTTTTGTGAAGAAAACAACATTAAGAGACAGTATTCAGCCCCTAGAACACCTGAACAAAATGGCATTGCAGAAAGAAGGAATAGATCAGTGACTGAAGCAGCAAGAGCTATGTTGTTTGAAAATGATTTGGTGAAGATATTCTGGAGAGAAGCAGTGAACATAATAGTGTATACAATGAACAAAGTACAGATCAGAGCAGACACAAACAAGACACCTTATGAATTATGGTTTGGACATGCACCCTTAGTTAAGTATTTTAGAATTTTTGGAAGCAAATGTTATATAAAGAGAGATGATGATATTGGAAAGTTTGATCCTAGAAGTGATGAAGGTATATTTCTTGGATATTCTTTGAAAAGAAAAGCATATAGATGTTTCAATAAAAGAACTAAGACTATTGTTGAAAGCACAAATGTTAAAGTTGATGAAAAATTCAAAATTCAAGAAAGAATGATTGATTATGAATCTGATGAAGAAGCTCATCCTAAACCTAACACTAGATCTACTGAATTATTTTATGAAACTGACAGTAATTTGTTGAATGAAAGCCACAGTGAAGTCTTTGAAGAACCTCCATCTGAAGAGAGATCTGAGACAGTGACACCTAGCAAGAGTTTGTTAAGAAATCATCCTATTGGACAAATTATTGGGAGCATCAAAAGAGGAGTTCTAACTCGAAATAAGGCACAAGAACAGTTATGTTTGATTTCTCAAATTGAACCTAAGACTACTAATGAAGCTTGTGAAGATGAAAGTTGGACTAATGCTATGAAAGACATACTAGATCAGATTGAAAAGAACAAGACATGAGAATTGGTCCCTAGACCTAAAAACAAGAATGTTATTGGAACTAAATGGGTATTCAGAAACAAGATGAATGAACAAGGAGTAGTAAGAAACAAAGCAAGATTGGTATGTAAGGGTTACTCACAGCAAGAAGCAATTGACTATGAAGAAACCTTTGTACCTGTTGCAAGAATTGAAGTAGTAAGAATATTTTTGGCATATGCAGCTTACAAAAAATTCAAAGTATATCAGATGGATGTGAAGTCAACATTTCTGAATGGAGAATTGGAAGAAGAAGTCTACATTAAGCAGCCTGAAGGTTTTCCTTTAACTCAAGATGGAGACATGGTATGTAAATTGAAGAAAGCTTTATATGGACTCAAACAAGCACCTAGAACTTGGTATGCAAAACTGGATAAGTATTTGTTAAAATTGGGATTTACAAAAGGAACAACTAATAGCAATCTGTACACAAAAGAAATTGAAAATGGTTTGTTAGTTATAGTTATTTTTTTTTATGACATTATCTTTGGAGGAGAAGATGAAGCTAGTGACAAATTTGCTGATGAAATGAAGATTGGATTTGAAATGAGTATGATTTGTGAAATGAAATACTTTTTGGGATTACAAATAACACAAAACAATGATGGTAATCTTTGTAAGTTAGACAAAGTACTTGAATGACTTGTTGAAATGATTTGGAATGGAGAATTTTAAACCAGTTGGAACACCCATGGTGACTGGACATAAGCTATCTAGCACAGATGAGACTCTTGCAATAGAATCGAAGAAATATAGATCTATGATTGGAGGATTACATTATTTGACTCATACAAGACCTGATATAGCACATTCAGTTGGAATTGTAGCAAGATTTCAAGCTGAACCTAGAGAATCACATTATGCAACAGTAAAGAGGATACTGAGATATTTAAGAGGCACAATGGACTATGGACTATGGTATGAAAAATATGATGATTTTACCCTATGTGCATATACAGATGCTAATTGGGGAGGTAATGTTGATGATAAGAAAAGCACTAGTGGTGGAACATTTTTCCTTGGAGGAAGATTAGTTTCTTGGCTAAGCAAGAAGCAAAATTGTATCTCACAAAGCACAACATAAGCAAAATATGTTGCAGCAACAAACAATTGTAACCAGATAATTTGGATGAAGCAAATGTTGAAGGATATAGGAATAAAATTTGTTGAGCCTGTTGTCATACATTGTGACAACACCAGTACAGTTAGTATGTCTAAGAATCATGTATTACATTCTAGGACAAGCATATAGAGATTAAGTATCATGTTGTAAGAGAGAAAGTTGTGAGAAAGAAGTCAGACTTGAGTACATAAGTACAAAGGAGCAGATAGCAGATATATTCACAAAGCCTTTGCCTAAGGATACATTTGAGTATTTGAGAGGTATGCTTGGGGTTATGCCCTAGCCTACTTTTGAAAAGTGATGTAGTTGGTTGCATCTGTCCAGTGGTATATGAGCCTTATCTTTCTTTTGGACTAGATGTTGGTACTTCCTCTATGGGTGAGTATGTGTATCTGAGCTGAGTCATGATGACTCTAGTAAATGTATTTTCTGAAAAGTGTCTTTTGACATTGAGTTGTTGTTGACATAGTGATAAATTTTTTGTCATTGATGTTAATGGGGGAGAAGTATACATGAAAAACTATCTGAGACATCTGTTGGAGAGAATTGAATAGGATAACGAAGCAAGATTTGATTGATGAAGAGGATTTGAAGAAGTAGTGTTGCAGTATTGGATTTTTGGAACATTGGATATTTTTCATCTATGTTGCCATCAATGCCAATGGGGGAGATTGTTAGGAATGAATGCTAAATGTTGGCAGCCATTCTATAGTAGTTGTTGTTGTATTCATGACTATGATTGTCATTGATGTCAACACAGTGATTTACCAAAGACTTGCATAGAAGCAGACAGAGTTTAGATTAGCACACATGGGTTATTGCAGTTGGAGATATGCGATGTTGAGGTTATACTCTTTGATATGTTATATGTCTATGGTTAAGAGCGTAGACAATAATTTATTTATTCATAGAAGTTATGATCATTTTGGTGGAAGCAGTATTCAGGCAGTGTTCTTGAGTAGCGGTTTGTGGAAATCGGATGATATCTCCTAATTGGGATGGAATCTAGTTTTACGTAGTTAAAGGGAAGTTGAAGACACATTGATAGTGATGTGGATGATAGCACATACTTTGAGGTCACGCGAGTGAAGATTTATTGTATTTGAAAGCCGATAGTTTTGTGTAATTTTGATGTAGCATGTGGAAACTTTTATTTGGAATTGTATGCCGAATCATTTGTAATTATTTGAGTGTGGTATAAAGGAAGGAATGTATTTCCTTGTTGTAGTGTGTAAGTGTGAAGTTGTGATATGGAAGTAGCAGTTGTGTATGATGCTGTATGCATGAAGTGAAGAAAAGAGCTAAGTATGAAAGCGAATTTGTGAAGGAAGACATGCGAGGTATAGAGATCTAAAATTGAGATCTGATGTTAAAGTGAGTGCAGTTTGGCATAGTTAGAGAAGAGGTAACATATTATTCTATTGAGTAATGCAAAGATTATTTGGACAGTGTGTTCAGTGATCTTACCCTGAAGCTGTTTGGGTAGTGGGTCCTTCTGTCTTCCATAACTCTTAACAGGGTTAGAATATTTTAATAGGGATTCAAAATCTCCTAACATGGATTCATATGTACTGAATGTATTTCATAAGAATCCTAATAGAGTCCATCCTTTTATAAGGAATATTCATATTAGTGCATCTTTTGTGGGCATCATTCCCACCGGGGTTTACTCTTTGATCAAGAGGTTCCCTAGTCAACATATCTTGTGTCATTGTGTTATTATGTATGAATATCTTTCTATGGTTGGTAATTATATTACTTATATGGTTTAATGCTATTGAAGATGATAAAAGTTATAATTATCTGATAACTGATTCAGCCCCCCCCCTCTCAGTTATCTTGGTGGACTTTACTTTCTAACAATATATATATTTTTGACCAAAAATTATTATTGGTCATTTTTTTGACATTTTAATAATAGTTATTTCGACGAGAATGCTATGTGTTCGACGTCAATTTTGACCACATGTTGTCGTAAAAGAGACAAACTGTGTTTTGTGTTTCGATGAGAATTCCATGAGTTCGACATTGATTCTGACAACATTATGGACCCTATTTGGTCATAATTTCGACGAACGTTGGTTGCACAGATAAAAGATTTGATATACAATTCTTCCAGGTAATTCGGTTGATAATTCAACCACTAAGGAGGTCATAATTTCTACGACTATTTTCCCTATCGTATAATCAACGAAGAAAAGTTTAAGAATAGTTTTGGTCGTCTGTTCGACCAATGGGTATCAAAAATTTGACTAATCCTCATTGAAAAACAAGGTAAAATTTACTAGTGTATGCTGGTTCAATTCCTGATTCTCGGTAGGTGTCAACCGATGAGGTGCCTTATTCGGTAAAATAGCTCCAGGGATAAGATCCATGCAATGATCAATGCCTTCTATTCAGTGACAAACCATTAGACACATTATTAGAAATAATTTCACCATACTCGGTGAGTAACTTATCAATCTCCTCAGGGAAATTATCCTCTGTTTTCTTACTCAGTTTGTTAAGAATCACAACAAAACATACATCATTCTTCTTTAAATCCTTAACAAACTTTCTTCCTTCCATCAAGCAAACTTTGTCGAGGGGAGCACTAGCCATTTTTCCAATAATCTCCCCCTTAGCGTTACTCGAGGGGATTCGAATCTGTGACCAAGCTCTGATACCACTTGTTACAAGTAGTAGTTGTCGTTGCACCAAAAGATCGACATGTTAATGCCTGATACAACCACTAGACTTATAGAAGACACAAGAGGAGGTTAAGCCATTTCATGAATCCCAAGGGGAGCACTGGCCATTTTTCCAACACAAAATATGATAACAATCCATAGGCATGATATCACACAACACCTTATCATATTACTTTCTAATTTTCAAATTCACATAACATTGTTCACTTACCAAGAGTGTATGCTCATCCTTGATCCATGAAATCTGATAGGGCTTCAGATGTTCCAACCTTTTCAACTGCAACTTTGTGACCATTCCCTCAGATGCCAAATTCTCTAAGCTACCACTATCAATGATTACCTTCCAAACTTTATCAGAAACTCTACATCTGGTCTTGAACAAACTTTTCCTTATCGGATCTTCCTTTTTACCTTCATTCCAAAGTTCTCTCCTTACCATCAAGTTATTTTCTTTCTCAGGTTCATTCGGTGACTCTTCTTGCACCAAAGCATTTCTACTATTACCAACCTTCTTACTTGCATGTGTACACTCAAATGATCTATGTCCTTCTTCTCCACAATTGTAACAAGTTCCTCGAAAACCACCTTTGTTATAACCACCTCAGTAGTTACTGCCCCTGCCTCTAGATAAAATTTCACCTTTCCACTCAGTCTTGCCTTTATTCAGAGTTGTCTTTTTAGGTTCAGATCTACTATTTTCACCATGGGAGCTACCTCTTCCTCTGGGGAATCTACCACCTCTACCTCTTTGTCTTTTCTCATGTCTCTTATTCAATTTCTCCCCAACTTTCAATGCAACTTGATAAGCCTCTTCAATGTTCCCCAATTTGACCAAACTAATTTCTTCTTGGATGGAAACTCTCAAACCATTCAAGTATCTAGCAATTCTTTCCACATCATCTTCATCATGTCCAGATTTGATATCTAATCTATAGAATTCCTCAGTATATTCCTTTACCGAGCTATCTTTCTACCTTAAACTTTGCATTCGCCTAACTAGGTTAATTTGATAATCACAAGGTAAGAACTTTCCTTTCAATTTATTCACCATTTTACTCCATACCTTGATTTTGTCTTTACCTTTCCTCTTTTTGTCTAGCTGCAGATGCTCCCCCACCACAAGGATGCATGACTTTTCAACTTTGTGCTTGCAATTTTCACCTTCTTTTCTTCAAGTACATTTTTATACTCAAAGTACTTTTCCATCTCAGTGATCAAGTCCACCAATTCATCAAAATCTAATTTTCCACCATACTTAGGAGGATTAAAGTGTGGTGTAGACTTCAGACTTGTCCAAAGCCTTCAAGAATCTTTCCTCACCCTGATCCATCACAGGTGCAAGTTCTACATCACCTTGTTCTACCTCAATTTCATCATCACTAACATCTCAAGATGTCTTCCTCTTCTCTGGGCTGTTTCAACATCTTCAAGTCTAGCAGCAAGTTGTCTCAAGATGTCTACCAATCCTGGATCCGCATCTCGCCTCCCACAAACCATCTTGAAAACCCTCTGCAATTGCAGGTCAGATCACAATCTGCTACCCCACAACAAACCAACTAGGACTTCACAAGAAGGAACCTTCAAACCTAGATTCACAAACCTAGATGCAAATCTCACCTCACTTTGATACCACCTGACGCAAGGGAGGAAGAGGAAGGGGCCAAAAGGCACACCCTAACCAAATCCACCTTGTAGAACAACATGCAAAAGCAACAACACACAACAATGAGAGAGAGAATGCAGATCCTTTCATATATTGATTATCAAATTGATTCATACATGTCGGGCTGTAAGGCCTTCCCAGTTTCGGCCACATATTACAATCAAGTACAAAAGTCCTCAAACATGCGAGGATCTGCAAACAATCTCTAAATTTCTATCTTCTATCTTCTATCTAGACTGCCTAAAACTCTAACCAAATAACTACATTTATACAAGAGGCTACCGAGCCAAGTCGACATTCAAATCCATAATCAACAGAAGGGATGACTAGATCTAGGTCACACGCTTCTCAATGATGGATACCAACATTAAATCTGTGACCCAAATTAAATGCACAAGTCAGCCTCAAAAGAAATCTAAGACAAACAACTCAGTAAGCAAGGAAACCGAGCACCAGAGAAATTCACCAAGTGCCAAAGAGATAACTGACCAACACCAACGAACAAAGGAAATCGAGCAACACTGAACCACTCGGTCAAAGTAGGAATCGAGCAACATAGACAAACTCAAATATGTTTTTGGTGACATAGGATTGCCAAGGACCTGAGATGCTCCTGCATCAGTTGCATACCCAGATCTTCAACAAATGACTAGTCTACAAATGACTTTGGAAATCGGCTGCACCTACTTGATCAAACTGGCTCTAATTTAGCTCCCAAATATGTGAATCGCCAAACTCTACAAGAATGCAACAAAACCCCAAATGGCAGACTGATAACGCTAGTAGACCAAAAAAAACCCAAATGAGAATATTTAAAATTGATGCATGTGGTTGCGACTTTTCCTAGCATGTTTCAAGGTCACATGTAGTGGTCTAATTAGTAAATTGCGATTAGTGTGTTTGATTAGTAGTCCACGGCTAGGAGATCCGGTTAGTAGGCTACACTTATTGCTCAGTTACTAGGCTGTAGTTAGCTGCATCTGCTTCATCCCGCTTGTTAAATATTCTTGGTGAACTACATGTCCTGACGTCGTACTGCTTAATGATTGGCACAACATGTCCATCATTGATCCCATGTACGTTAGATCCTTTGACTATGAGTTTGTACTATTTTATGTATGAGATATGTAACACATAGGGCATGTATGATTTGTATGGAGCTTAGCTAGTGGCTAAATATATACTTCTTTTTGGATCAAATAGACATGTTAAAAGCATTGCCTAAAAGGGTAAAAGGTAGATGTATCACCTCTAAGAATCTAGTGAATATAGACTCTTCCCATTGCCATTTATAGCTCATCATAGAAATTTTATTCCATATTAGTATATATTCTCTATCTATACTACTTTTCTTTTAGGGTGATTATCCAAGATGAAATATAAATATTAAAAGCATTGCCTCGAAGGATAAAAGCTAAAAATCACCTCTAAGTATTCATGGTATGTCCAATTACTTATACAATCTCTTTAAGTTGTACACTTCAATTTTTTTTCTTTCATTAATTGAACTAAATCATTATCATTAGTTAATTACAATATTTTTTATTCTACAGGTGGATACTTGATGATCAAGAAAAGGAAACAAAGAAGATTTATCATCTTATAAAAAAAATAGCCTTCTTTCTTTAAATTTACATATATATTAAAATAGTTACAATCAACAGATTTTCTAATGTATTTCAATGCATTTGAATCCTAGTTTTTAAAATCAAATAAATAGCTTTCTTTCTTTAAATTTACACATCTATTAAAATAGTTACAAATAATGAATTTTCTAATGTGTTTCAATGCATTTGAATGTTAGGGCTTTTGAAGAGGAGATGCAAAAAGTACACAAATACAATAGTATAACTTTGTTTCATCCACACTCGATGCTAATTGTTCAAAAGAATCTCATTGTCTCCAAACAACAATGAAGTTATAATAAAAATATATATACTATACAATGATATATGTTTACTGATATATACTTTTATGCACTTTCTTCTGTAATGTTGAAATTCATTAATACTTCTCCATCGATCACCTATTGGCTTATCCTTGCACCTCCCATGGGTGCAAGTGCTACTTTTAGGTTTTATGACAAAAGTACCTCAATACTGGCGTACCGCCATCAAATTTAGGCGAAACCCCAATCCAAAATATTTAAAACAGGATACCGTTGCCGATGAATCCCAATATATCACAAGATGATCGAACAGCCACAAAATGTGCAACAATAGAGACAACGGTCATAATCGAAGTACTTTCATTTCCTCTTGTATCATGTTAACTCTCAGTCACCGAAGTTCACACCTTTGCAATGTTCTTGTTTACAATTCACTGCATAATTCTAAATCTGAGCATATTCCATTGCATAATCTAAATTTCTCCAAGGTCAATCCGAATAAAAAACATAGACATCACAGGTTATACACCATACAAAACCAGCATAATGATTTATCAATGACAAAAGACAGAGACAGTGATGTGGAATGTACATATGGTGACCATAATTCACAGTGGTTGTCTTTGGAGCTCCAACGCCTACTCTCAATGCAGGTCTCGATTAATTTTATTATTTCTTTAATACCCAATTCGAAATATGTTGGCTTGGACTTTACAGTGTGAGTTGTTTAGACGTTTTGTGAATTTGGGTACAGAAAAAACCAAGCGTTGGGATTGTTTTAACGCGAGGTAATTGGAGATGGGATGTACATGAAAGCTCATTGTATCAATTCTCTGGATTAATGAGGTAATATTTGAATGCCTTAAACCCTAAAATTAAAAACCCTTAAACTTTAGTCTTTATGAATATTCAAGTTTCTTGTAATGCATATCAGTCTACTTTTCTGAATTTCTGTTTCTTGTGAGGTTTTCCCTTTTTTGGTAAGTCTATTGAAGAATAATGTTAGTCGTGGTATTATTTTTTGATTTGTTAGAATGGGTTTAGGGTAATATGATTTCAACCACTACCAAGCCATATCAGTTGCGGACACCGTCACCTATCTTACCTATATTGCTTATTTTATTTATTATCGACGTCCTAATCTCTTTACCCTACACCTTGAACTGTCCTTTAATTACGTAGAAACTCAGCTTATCAGGTTTTACTGTTTGCTTTATTTACAGATTTCATAATGTGGCTAAGAGAAATGAAATTTTTATCATGAAAGTCCAAGGGCGATTAAGGCTCTTCTCCGCTGAATGCTTAAATGGTCTCGACACATCCATACAGGTCCATTGCCTTTACCTTTGTGTAATAAATTTTATCTAGGCAGATTATTACATTCTATGTTTATGTCATCGTGTTCTTGTGCCTTGCTTTTCAGTGAGAGATCTTTTGACTACTTGTGACATTTTGTACAGATAATCTCTCGGCATCCAGGTGGCAATCCGGCACCACGTAAAGATGGTTACTGGCCCGTGTATATTATTCGAGCTGGACATGACACATCTATAGAGGTTTGGTCTTCTCAATAGAACTCTTGATTGTCATTATAAGGTCACATGTGGTCCAATTGCTTTTGCACTTAAAAATTAAAATGACATTAAATAATTTTGCATTGTCTGACAGAGATGGTTGCACAGCAGTTGAACTATACTGTGCTATCAATTTGTGCAGATTATAGATTTGGTAATTTATACCAGTTTTCAACAATACCGAATTAGTATACACGGTAGCCTGGCATAGTCCAGTCCTGTTATATATCGGAGACACAAATAAAAGCAAGACAAAGATTAGTTAGAAGAGATAACTCGTACAGTTCCTGTTTGATATGTTCCCTGAGAATACCTGTTTTGTGTAAATTAAAGATTCAGAGTTGCTTTCAGCTACAGTCTTTGTTATAAATTGCAGTTTGAAATTAATCCGTAGGAAGCTTTGAGAAAAATTGCCCCAAATCATAGAACCAGTTCCAATAAAAAATGTGTAAACATCAGTCCCGATCCATTTGTGTAATAGGATAGGCTATAATCAACTATACTGTCTCTATGTGAATCATAACCATACTTGTGAAGTGTCTTGTGCCACTTTGTTTTCTGTTTCGTACTTTGCTTAGGGTATTATTTTTTTAGAAAGCTTATTATGCACATATCAATAGACATATAGGTTTTCTAAGATTATTTGTGTTAAGACCTTTATTTCAGAACCCTCTATTATTATTACGAGCATTGTAATAATCATAGTTTAATTATTTAATTAGTATTGCATTTTATGGATTTATCCATGCATCACATGAAGTTGTCATGGTGCAATTGGTTCATATTAACTCTCTAGAAATATCTCATATGGGTTGTGCTTCATTAGTCACATTTTGCGATGCTTATTGGTGTTGTTACGACGAGAGGATCATCTAGAATTATATTTTGTATCAGAATTTTTTATCTTAAGGTGGTTGCTCCTTTAAGAGGCCTGTGATTATTGTATTTGATTTACGAATATAAGCATAATTCTTTGTGTTCATTGAACATCTTTTTTCTTTTCGCATGTTGGTGTTATTGTTTGAATGTCTTTTGCAGGGAAGATCATATCGAACAGTAAAAGCTCTATGTGGGACTGCATTCTGCAACAGCAACAATAGTATAGTGGTCTATTGTGTCTACCCCTTGAATGTTCTCATCTCAACCTCATGAGATCTTGGTGATTAGAAAGTAATTAAAGTAGTGGGGTATGAAGTGTTTTTGACAACTTTTTTATATAGTAGCGGTCTAGGTTAGAATTCCTATGTTGAGGATTTTAAAATATTAGAAAGAGTCATCATTATTAGTTAAACACATTTTGACATGTGAAGTGAGGTGTGAAAGGACTCTTCGATATCTAGGCCTCCATTTTAAATAGACTTGAGCCTCAATGCACCTTAGGGTATATTTAAAGAGACTTTAGGATTAAAAGAAAATTTGCAGTAAGAAGCCATTGACCATTTGAATGTGCGGTGCATTGGTAAGCAATTAACTTTGGGAAGTTACTCTCTTCATACCTATTAGTTGCAGATTTTGCCCTCCTAAAATAACCTTAGAAATGACTCCTTATGCCCACGATTGAGAACAAACTAGCAACCCATAGTTGGAGAGATCTCCAGTAAATGGATGATCTTCCTTTGAATTTTAGAGGTACAACTCCCTCTTAAGATGCGATTTTGGTTTTCTGGGTATGCTTTTAACTTGAAAGTAGAAAAGGCTTGCTAACACCTGCACATAACTATGATACATGTGCGAATGTAGACTTTTAAATGAAAGGGAAGCAGCAATGAATGACACAAAGTTCACCCACCCACCTGACACCCACAAGAAAATATTAGGAAAATAACAACAATTCTCTTTGGATTGTGCGAATATCCAAGACCCAAAGTTCATGAAATAAACACACCCATGGCTTGGTATAGCAGATGAGATCACCCAAGAAAGATGGTAATTGACATAAGAAAAATCACAATACAAATGAACACAAAGTTTTAGAAGAACTCCATTATTTCTTAGACAAAATCAAAGAGTTCAAAGACTCTTCCTTTCTGTACGAAAGGCCATGTCTCTCCTTCAGAAAAATACTGATATTTCCCCTCTACAAAGCTAAAATCAGGAAAAGACCTCCCCCCTTGAGCATAGGCATTAGAATTAGGTAATTTCCTCCTGGTTATTAGCTTGCAATTATTACAGGTAATGGGTAAAATATTGGATAAATTAAAGAATGAGCAAGATGCTCATATATAGGTTACAAAGACAATGTTTCTATTATGAAACAATCGTTGTTATTAGAAACATTCTAATAATGAAAGAATAAAAGAATATTAGAAACATTCTAATATTTACAAGATACACAATATTGACCATTAAAAGAATAATAAATAAGATATTTAGAGATATTATTCTCATACCCTCCCTTAATGGTCAATCTGTCAACTACACCAAGGAATCCCCTGAACTTAACAAATTTATCTGAAAGGAGTGACTTGGTGAGAATATCAACAATTTGGTCCACCATAGGAACATATTGCAAGTCCACGGATCCATCTTCAACCAACTGTCGAATGAAGTGACAATGAATGCCAATATGCTTGGTTCGCTCATGGAAGATTGGATTTTTGGCAAGTTTGAGCACCCCTTGATTGTCGCAGAAGAGGGGTGACGAGCCTGCTTGAGACATATGGATGTTGGAAAGAATCCTTTAAAGCTAAACTGCCTCACAACCAGTAGACTGTTCCCCGATATTCAGCTTCCATTGAGGAAAGAGATACTGCCTGTTGCTTCTTACTGGTCCAAGTGATAGCACCTGTGCCCAAACTGAAGACATACCCAGAGGTGGACATTTTGGCATCAACAGAATCTCCCCAATCTGAGTTTGTGTAATTGATGAGTTGGGGATCTGTGGTTCGTCCATAGAGGATATCAAAGTCTAGTGTGCCCTTGACATAACGCAGGATGCACTTCGTTGCAATCCAATGATCTAAAGTAGGAGCTATTATGAAGCAAGATATGTAACTCACTGCAAAGCTAAGATTAGGTCTAGTGGTGGTGAGATAGATCAAACTGCCCACTAGGTACCTGAATGTGGATTCATTCTCAATAGGAGTGTTAACAATGAATAGCTATGATTAGATAATTTTATATTAATATTCTATATTAATATATATATACTTGATAATATTACATATTTATGTATATCTAATATTATCAATATACTTATATATATATATATATATATATATATTTAAATAATATAACTAAGCCTTATATATATATATCGATCTGCACTATTGATGTGATATGATATTATCATATCAATAATACATATTGTTAATATGTATTATTGATACGATAATACATACCAATTAATATCGACTGCTATACCAAGTACCGACTATGATATATATCGAATGTCATACCGACTGTAATACATATCGGATGCCATATCGACTGTTATGCATATCGGCCACCATACCGACTGTTATATATATATATCGGATATCGTATGCAATATGTTATATTATTGTTAATTCATATAACATACTGCACGGTATACATATCTTACAATATGTATATCGTGCAGTATGTTACCCGTGGCTTATATAATACAAAAACATACGATACTGCACTTTACATATATCGTAGTTACAATATATGTAAAGTGCAGTCTTTAATATTCGATTATCGGTAAAGGTAATTTGTTATGAAAGGGCATCGGTATTGAAGGGACGTGACTCATTTATGAGTCACGTCTCCTTCTATGTGCAAAGTCATATATATATTGATAAATATTTTTGTATTTGAGATGAATTATATACAGCAGGTCTGAATAAGGATTATCATATACAAAATCAAGAAAAATAATAATATAAAACTAAAGTTTATTGTAATTTCACATGGTATCAGAGCAAGGTTCTGAAATTTAAAGAAATTTAATAAACTTAAGATATTATAAAATGGCAAACATGATCAGATTTGAGGACAGACTTGCAGGGGCTGATAACTTCCAATCATGGAAGATAAGAATCATAATGCTGCTAAAAGAGAATAAAGTTGAAACTTTTATTAAACCAGACAAGGTTAAGCCAGAAGCGGAACCCGATCTATCAAATTGGAATGAAGGGAACGACAAAGCCATGAAGATAATTATCGATGGGGTCAGAGATCATATTGTACCAATCCTATCCAAATATGATAAGGCATATGAGATGTACAAGGCCTTGGAGAAAACATATGAAATAAATAATGCTAGCAAGAAACTAGCTTTGAAAAGAGAAATGAACCAGATTAGTATGAATAAGAATGAGAAAATAAATGCATACTTTCTAAGGGTATCAGCATTAAGAGATCAACTTTCACTACTAGGCCATGAAATTGATGGAAAGGAACTAGCCTTAATTGCTCTAGATGGACTACCTGAATCTTGGGAAACCTTTGTTGCTGGTATAAGTGCTAGATCCAAGTTTCCAAAATTTGATCGATTAAGAACAGATTGTCTTCAAGAAGAATCAAGATTAGATAAAAGAGGATTAAAGAAAAAGATCAATGATGAAGAAAATCATGCACTAAATGTAAATACTCACAAGAAGAAGAAATTCAAACATTTCAGAAAGAAGAAATTCAATACGGAGTATCCCAAAAGAGACCTATCTCATGTTAAATGCTTTAGGTGTGACAAATCCGGACATGTTGTAACAAATTGTCCTTACAAGAATCATCAAGCCTCTTTTACCAAATCCAAGAAGAAGCCCAATAAAGAAATCAAGAAGGAGCAATTTGTACTCTACTCTGCACTCTCAAATCAAGTTCCAAACAAGAACATTTGGGTTATTGATAGCGGTTCCTCACGTCACATTACAGGGTTCAAAGAACTACTAGAAACTATGTCAGAAGAATCGGATGAAGAGGTAACCATTGGAGATGACTCCTCTTATCCAGTAAGAGGCATTGGGACATGCACAATCAAACTAAAGACCGGTATCTCAATTCAACTCACAGGAGTCCTATTTGTCCCAGGAATCAAGAGAAACCTTTTATCCATATCGGCACTTGAAGATAATGGGTATAGAGTAACTTTCATGGATGGCAAAGTAAAAGCATGGCCTAAAGGTTTAACCTTCAAACAAGATAATACCATAGGAAGAAGACAAGGGTGCTTATATGAATTAAATACTGATATAAATCAAGTCTTAGTAAATGACATTTCAAATTTAAATGAAGTATGGCATAGAAGATTAGGACATTTAAATTATAAAACTTTATCTTCTATGGAAAATTTGGTTAATGGATTACCAAAACTTAAACAATATCATTCTGGTGCATGTAAAGGGTGTGCACTAGGCAAAAACACAAAAGGAACATTTCAAATTAGTGTAAGCAGAACTAATGAGGTTTTAGAATTGATACATTCAGATTTATGTGGACCCATGTCTGTTTCTTCAATAGGAGGCTGCAAATACTATATAATCTTTGTTGATGACTTCTCACGAAAGACCTGGATTTACTTCCTTAAGTACAAAGAATCTGAGGGAGTGCTAAGTAAGTTTAAAGACTTCAAATCTATTACTGAAAATCTATCCACACTAGAAAATCCTAAGAAGAGACCACTTTGGGCCACTAAACTCTTAGAAGAAGGAAAGACTCTTGGTGCTCCTCCAGGAACAGTCAGAGAAAGAAAAAGGCCTTCCATATTATCCAGCTATGCAGCACTCATGAGTGAACTCTCTAACTTCGAACCTACAAATGTATCTGATGCAATTCAACAACAAGTATGGAAGGATGCAATGATAGAAGAATATCAATCTATCATAAAGAATGATGTGTGGGATATTATACCAAGACCAAAATCAAAATCCGTGGTATCATCTAAATGGTTATTCAAAATCAAACATGCAGCTGATGGTAGCATTGAAAAGTACAAAGCAAGATTTGTAGCAAGAGGCTTCTCTCAAAAGGAAGGGATTGACTATGAAGAAACATTTGCTCCTGTTGCACGTTACACATCTATTAGAACAGTTCTAGCCATTGCAGCTGCCAAAGGTTGGAAAGTTCATCAAATGGATGTTAAAACAGCCTTCTTAAATGGAAGTATTGAAGAAGAGGTATACTTAGAACAACCTGAAGGATTTGAGATTCATGATCCTAAAACACATGTATGTAAGTTGAAGAAAGCATTATATGGACTTAAACAAGCCCCCAGAGCTTGGTATGCTAGAATAGACAGCTATCTAACAAAGTTAGGATTTTCCAAAAATGATGCTGATCCAAATCTATACTTCAAGGTAAACAAAGGTGATATGTTGATAATCATATTATATGTTGATGATTTACTGATTACAGGGGAAGACTATTTGATTCAACAATGTAAGAAAGACTTAGCCAAAGAATTTGATATGAAGGACTTAGGTCTTCTACACTACTTTCTTGGTCTAGAAGTTTGGCAGAAATCAGACTGTATTATTTTGAATCAAGGCAAATATACCCTTGATATCTTGAAGAGATTTGGCATGTTGAATTGTAGACCCATGTCTTCACCCATGGAAATAAATTTTCATAAACTAAAGGAAGCAACATCAGAATCTCCTTCTGCAGATATCTCTTTATACAGACAATTAATAGGATCTCTAATGTTCTTAGGGAATACCAGACCTGACATTTGTTTCTCAGTAAACACATTAAGTCAGTTCATGTGTGATCCCAAAGAAATTCACTTTACTGCTGCTACACATGTATTGAGATATCTTCAAGGTACATTAAACTATGGACTCAAGTATGATAGGACAGAATTAAACCTTCATGGGTTCACTGTTTCAGATTGGGCTGGAAGTGTGATTGATCGTAAAAGTACCTCAGGATGTTGTTTTAGCTTGGGATCAGCTATGGTGTCTTGGATCTTCAGTAGCTCAAAGCTCTACAGAGGCAGAGTACATTGCAGCTTCAATGGCAGCTAAAGAAGCAGTATGGCTTAGGAAACTACTCAGTGGACTATTTGGTAAAACTCTACCACCAACTACTATCTTCTGTGACAATCAAAGCTGTATCAAGTTATCAGTAAATCCTGTATTTCATGATAGATCAAAGCACATTGAGATTCCTTATCACTATGTTCGTGATATGGCAGAAAGAAAGGTACTCCAGTTGGAATATGTTTGTACAGGAAATCAAACTGCTGATATTCTCACCAAAGCTCTTCCAAAGGTGAAAGTTGATCACTTTAGGAAAACTCTTGGTATGATTGTAATATGATTTTATATATAATATATAAATGTTATTTTATGGGCTCATCCATCCTGTGGACATTTCTAGAGGTGACGACTTCTTAGATAATGAACACTTGTATTTGATTACGAGATGACAATCTTGTAATGTGGTGTTGTTATGGTAAACAGATTATCTGTTAGTGCACATACCATAATAAGGTTATATAAAATATGATATAATGTTATATTTAATATATCCTTGTATCACTATTACTGTGATACAAAATAGGTATCAGTTGTTGATTCCTCATATCGTTGTGATATGGAAATAGGTATCAGTTGTTGATTCCTCATATCGTTGTGATATGGAAATAGGTATCAGTTGTTGATTCCTCATATCTTTAGGATATGGAAACTAGGTGTCACAATGCATGCTGATTCCTCATATCTTTAGGATATGGAAACTAGGTGTCACAATGCATGGTGATTCCTCATATCTTTATGATATGGAAACTAGGTGTCACAATGAATGGTGATTCCTCATTTCAAATGAAAATATGATGCTAACATAAAGTGAAAATTATCTTATCTAGCTAAGAGGGAGTGTTAACAATGAATAGCTATGATTAGATAATTTTATATTAATATTCTATATTAATATATATATACTTGATAATATTACATATTTATGTATATCTAATATTATCAATATACTTATATATATATATATATATATATATATTTAAATAATATAACTAAGCCTTATATATATATATCGATCTGCACTATTGATGTGATATGATATTATCATATCAATAATACATATTGTTAATATGTATTATTGATACGATAATACATACCAATTAATATCGACTGCTATACCAAGTACCGACTATGATATATATCGAATGTCATACCGACTGTAATACATATCGGATGCCATATCGACTGTTATGCATATCGGCCACCATACCGACTGTTATATATATATATCGGATATCGTATGCAATATGTTATATTATTGTTAATTCATATAACATACTGCACGGTATACATATCTTACAATATGTATATCGTGCAGTATGTTACCCGTGGCTTATATAATACAAAAACATACGATACTGCACTTTACATATATCGTAGTTACAATATATGTAAAGTGCAGTCTTTAATATTCGATTATCGGTAAAGGTAATTTGTTATGAAAGGGCATCGGTATTGAAGGGACGTGACTCATTTATTAGTCACGTCTCCTTCTATGTGCAAAGTCATATATATATTGATAAATATTTTTGTATTTGAGATGAATTATATACAGCAGGTCTGAATAAGGATTATCATATACAAAATCAAGAAAAATAATAATATAAAACTAAAGTTTATTGTAATTTCACAAGGAGAACTAGATTTGGCTGACATCTTTAGACCAAACTCCATAGGTGTAGATGCAGGTTTGTAGTTCTGCATTCTGAATTTGTCAAGCAGAGCTTGGTCATACTTAGACTGGGAGTTAAAGATGCCATGTGACTGCTGCCAAACCTCGACACCTAGGTAGTAGTGCAAAAGCCCAAGTCGGTCATGTCAAAAGACTGGCATAAATTCTATTTGATTTCTTGAATCAAAGATGCCAAACTGCCAGTGATGATTAGATCATCAACATAAATAACCAGAAGGATGATGTCACTACCAGTAGTCTTGACATATAGATTCGAGTCAGAAGGACTCCTTTGGAAACCCTAATTTGTGAGGTACTTATCAATTTTCATGTACCACGCTCGAGGAGCGTGTTTGAGGCCATAGAGTGCTTTCACCAGTTTGAGTACCTGGTATTCTTCACCAACAACCTTGAATCCTGGAGGTTGTGTCGTGTACACCTTCCTGTAAATTGCCATTTAGGAACGCGCTTTTGACGTCCATTTGATGGACCTTCTAGTCACACTGAGCTGCCATGGTGAGGACTAATCGGATGGTGCTCATCTTTGCTGTCGTAGTAAATGTCTCCTCATAATCAATCCCTTCACACTTAGAGAAAAGCCTTTGGCAATGAGATGAGCCTTGTACTTATCTAAAATACCATCAGGCTTGTATTTGACTTTGTAGATCCATTTGCATCTAATGGGTTTCTTTCTTAAATGAAGATTTGATAGAACCCAAGTATTATTTTTCAATAGACTATGATGCTTAGTTTTGATAGCTTCTTCCCACTCAGGTATCCTTTTCGCCTCTATGTATGATTGAGGCTAATACACACTGTGAATTTTGGCCATGATAGCAAAATTTACAAAATCAAAAGGTTTGCTCTTCTTCTGAGTAGTTCTACCCTCGATGAGCTCATCATCATGAAGATCGGCAATCGTCTTAGCCCATCATTTAGGCCGGAGAGTAGAAGTGCCAACATCAAAAGTAGGAGGTGCAATGGGATCATTGTCATCAAACAGAAGATCAGATGAATTTTGGGGAAAATTAGGTGGTGTAGCTGAATGTCTGGGTGAGCCTGCAGGATAAGTAATTGGTGAAGAGGTAGGAATAGGAACAACTGGAGCCTTCTCAGTTGAAGCTCTCCTTTTCGGTGGACCTAATGGAAGACGAACACCCAAGTCTTGAGCCTTGAGAGACTGGTCCTCTGATTCCATAACTAGAGGAGAGAGCGAAAATGGCCCTTATTCCTTGTCAAAGACCACATCATGACTAAAGATGAGATGATTAGTGTTGATGTCAACTAGTCATTAGGCTTTGTGATTATCATTATAGCCGGTTAGCATGAGTTCCTAGGTCTTGGCATCTAACTTGGTGCGTTTAGCATCAGGAATCCAAACAAAAGCAATGGAGCCAAAAACTTTGAGATGACTGATTTTGGGCTTACGACTTGACTAGGCCTCCTCTGGAGTCTGCTTCTTGACATCGATTGTAGGAGAGCGGTTGAGAAGATAAATGGCAGTGTGGACTTCTTCAGCCCAAAATTTCTTTGGAACACTCTTGTGTTTAAGCATAGACTGGGCCATTTTGGTAATCGTAAAGTTTCTATGCTCAATGACACTGCTTTGTTGAGGGGTGTAGGATGTTGTTAATTGGCGCTTTATGCCATGTTCGTAGAAATGGGAGAAGTCAAAGGAACAAAATTCTCCCCCATTGTCAGTTCTAAGAGTAACAATATGTTGACCAGACTCTTTTTCTGCAAATTCTTTGAACTTTTGAAGCAAAACAAACACCTTTGATTTTTTATGAAGGAAATACACCCACATTTTACGACTGAAATCATCAACAAAAAGTAAAAATACCTAGACCCAGTAACAGGAATAGCCATAGGTCCACAGATATCAGCATGGACCAGTTGTAATACCTTTGAAGCTCTCTAGGAGTCACCATTTGAAAATGGAGTGCGATGTTGTTTCCCAGCCTAACATGCTCCGCAAACTCCAAGGTTTTGGATCTGAATCTTTGGCAGTCCAATGACAAGATCTTCCCGAACAAGCTGAGAAAGCTAGTGCACATTTAAGTCAACAAGCTGCAATAGCAAGCTACTGAGAATCACCAGAGTCAACAATTGAATAGACCACGATCCTCAAGACCCACAACAACAGTAGATTGAGTCTCTCGATCAATGATACTGTACTGATGTGAAGTGAAGGTCACGTCTAGCCAAGGGAAATGTCTCAGAATTTGACTGACCGAGAGAAGGTGGAGTTCCATTCCTGGAACATAGTACACATTAAGGAAAACCAATTTCCTTCCTCTAGATTGAATCCGTATATTACCTTTTTCGACAATGGTGTATTCTTCTCCAAAAATGTTTGAATTTGAGAATGGCTGAAAATCTATGAACCAATCTCGATGATGAGCGAAGTGGCCGGAGACACTTGAGTCAATAGACTAGGTAGAGGATTTTACATGATTTCTAGGTCTTTCAGCCATGAAGGTGTAAAAGGAAAACTCACCCCGCTTAGTGTGCTTTGCAACATGCGCTTTAGGCTATGAGCTAGATTGCTTAGCTTGAGTAGCTAAGCATTTACAACACTCCAACTTCATATGACCAAACTTATGGCAATAGTTGCACTAAATATTTTTCTTCTTCGGGCCTTCTGATGACTGAGCAGAGGGATTCTACTGAGAAGACTGAGAGAATTGATAGTTGCCTGTGTCCTTATGAACAAAGTTAGCTAAGAAAGCTTTTGTGTTTGAAGATGAGCTAGTACCACCGCTGAATTGTTATTTCGAGCGATCTTGCTGTAAAAGCATTATGCAGAGATCAGAAAAAGATACATCAAAATGAGTGGAAGCAACGTTGAGAGTTTTAACAAAGTGCTCATAGGAAGATGATAGACTCTTCATGGTGATCACCACCATGTCTTCTTCCATTTTGCATCCAATGGCTTCCAATTGATCTCGAATGTCCTTGATTTTATTGAGATGATCCCATAGGGACACCTGTTCATCCATCATGATTGTGAAGAGCATGTTCTTCAGGAAGAATGCACGACTCTTATCAGAGGTTTCATGCAAAGCTTTGAGATGCATCCAAATTTGAGCAGCTGTTTTGCCAGAAGGAACCTGCAGTAGTTGATCATCAGTGATTGAAAGTTTGATGAGCATAACAGCTTCTCGATTTTGCTCATCAAATTTATCATGCTCTTTTCCTTCTTCCTCGGAACGATTAGTCTTTCCCAAAACAATTTTGTCAAGACATTTGTATTAAAAAATCATCATCATATGCGGCTTCCAAGTATTGTAGTTTCTGCCGTTGAATTTTTGGCTGCCTTCAAGTAGAATATTCATCAGAGATGCCATTGCAGAATACAGAGGTCAAAAGTGGTTGACCGGATGGTGGCATGAATATTGAGGCAAAAAATAGGAATTGGTTTCCAGGCAATATGACAAATTTTCAGGCATGGATCCCAAGGCAAGAATTTTTGACATATCTAAATTTTTTTGAGAGAAACCTAGAAAAGCTCTCGAAAAACCCACCAAGATTCTGCAACCAGAATTTCAATCCAACCAAAAAACAGAGGGTTTTGGTACAAACCCTAGGTGGTTGAAGAAAACCTGCTATGGATTTATCAGACAAATCAGAAAAAACCACCAATAGCTGTGTGAAATGACTTTCGTAAAAATGAGCCAAAAATGGCGAGGTTGACTGTAGAAAACGAGATGCAAATGAAAAAATGCATGTTGTGTTCAATGAATCCCGAAAAAAAGGGCTGTTTAACTAGATAAAAAGGGCTGTTTAACTAGATGAAACCCTCGTTTTGAGTAAAAATTGACCACAAAATTGGTCATTTTGTGCTAAAAAATTGTTGACAGAGGTCAAGCTTGCATCTCAGACCAAGAAACGACATTGGGAGCTCACGGATTGGAGAGGAAAATGCATCAAATAGAAATGCAATTATAGAGAGCCAAGGGCTGTGAACAACTGTCACTAGAGAAAAACGCAATGAAAAACATCGGTTGCGACCCCAGAGGTTTTCAGAGGAGCTTGAAACTATGTTATTTGCAAAAAAAGACCAAGGTATTGATCATTTAGCTACAACAACCAGGGATTTCGAACATAAAGAAGCCGCAAAACAGACTTGGATAGATGCAAAAATGGCATCAATCTTGAGGTGAAACCCTAGTTGGGTTTTGAAAAACAAACTTCTGTCAAAAAAACAAAAAACAAACTAGAAGAAATTCAAAAATTTTTAGCAGATAATTTCAATTAAAAAATTATAAATTTTTCGAAAAAATTAATCTAGCTCTAGTACCATATAACATAGGTAATTGGTAAAATATTGGATAAATTATAGAATGAGCACGACGCTTATATATAGTTTACAAAGGCGATGTTTCTATTACAAAACAATTGTTGTTATTAGAAACATTCTAATAAGGAAAGAATAAAAGAATATTAGAAACATTCTAATATTTACAAGATACACAATATTGACCATTAAAAGAATAATAAATAAGATATTTGAAGATATTATTCTAATAGCAATTACATATTTAAAGACTTATCCTCCGTCTTTTTATTTTTCGCGACTCTTTAGTTTTTATAACTGATTCTTATGAAATTAAAGCCAATCCCATATGATGGCTTAATTCTGGCCCATAACTGGCTACAGTTTTGTATTATTATTTCTCTCTTACTTTGTGTGCCTCTTTGCATTACAAACATCACGTTTCACTTATCATCATGAATCACAATCCTTCTAAAAAGGGGCCCACCATATATTTATATACCTCTAGCATGGCATTAAGACTGGTTTGGATAAGTTTTCATCTTTAAATGCTATCTGTCCAAGTACTTCAAAGAGTAGGTCCTTCAATCCTGGTTTGACCCTCCTTAGCAATGCAATGCTTCGTTTTGTTTTTCCTTTCCTTATAAACAAGTTGTGGTTTTTGCCATTTTAGTAGTCTTCGAGCATATCATAAAGTCTTCTATTTTGAGCTTCTGGGGTACCGCACAATTAGCATGAATAGGGTCTCAAACTACTGCACATGAGCACTTCCATTCATGATTTTGCACTTGAGAGGGAGGAGCTCTTTTCAAATCGAGCTTTTCCTGGATCAAAACTACCTTCTCTAGCTCCATAGATAGCCCAAGATAAAATATTTGTCACAAAAGCCTTCAACAAACCAATAAAACCCTCCCAAAAGTCTCCAAACAGAGGCTTGTCAATGGTCTTCAACCTTCTTTCGTTGCAGCATCAATGCTTACATATGGCTAAGTCACAGGTCTTAGTGACCCAATGGCATCTGAAAATGATACATGGTTACAAGAAAGGTAGGAATTCATCGCACTAAATCACCTCTTCCTGTTCAGCATAAGCAACCATTGTTTAGCATAACAATGTCCTCACTTCTTGACAACCGTGAGGCTATTAATGATCCATCAATATCAGCTTCACCATATTCATTTTCTATGACTGTGATCTGCTTTCCATGGTGAGGGGTAAGTATATGATTGAGAAGAGTTGTATATGCTCTTACGGATCTTCGTGACCTGTTCCAAATCTTTGTGTCATTGGGCAGGGAGGATGTTGGCAATGGTTGGGATACCGTTGAATCGACAATCATGGGAGTGAACACCATCCATCGACTGTAAATGCAAAGCCCTGTAGCTGCCTACCGAAATACTCAATCATGTCGTTTCCCTCAAGTTCTCCACGCACAAGGACATCAATATTAAGATCTTCCTGTACCTTAACAACTTTGGCAATTCATTCTTAATAAATAAACATATTCTTTAATCGTAGATGGATAGAGCAAAAATGGCACATGAAAGCCCCATTGGATGGTGGCAATGGCATGGGTTAGATGCCCCAGAGTTGAGGACACTTGCCATTCGTCTCCTCTCATAGGTTGCTAGTTCCTCTGCTGCAGAGAGGAATTGATCTACATATGGTTATCCAGTCCGTCAAGAGGAATAGGCTTGCCTCTAGACGAGCGGAGAAGTTAGTGGCTGTGCATAGTGCTCCGTGACTTACGAATTGTCTAACTGCAGAGTATTGATGGGCTCCAGCTTTACAGTTGGATATTAATCCTGAAGATGCCACCTAGGTTGATACACCGCAGGGATTGCTTGGCATTCCGTTGAATGATTCATCCTTTGAGGCTTAGGCTGATAGTGGCAGTGACATTGATATGGATCAAGATTAGGGGCAGCAACATATTATTTTTGTTTTCATTTTGACTTATTCTGACATTATATGATACATTGATGCAATGATAATTGAATCTTGATATATGATATGATACTCTTCATTGTTTCAATGAATTATATCTATGGATGTATGAAATTGAAATTGAAATCGACGTTATTTCGATGAATGATTATTGATTTTTGATTTATCAATGTTATTAAGTTGCCATGATGATTGTTACAATGTTTAATTATTCATGAATCCCCGTCCCCCAATCCCAGAAGCCCGGGGTAACATAGATAAATTGTCCAAATTGGTGCCATTGGGGAGCATAGGAAAAGAATGAAAAAATAGAAGCATCAAAGAGGCGGAGTAGGGAGTCAGAGATTTGGCCTGCTATGGCAACAACTCAGCGTGAATGGCAGCAAGCACAGGTGAATGGGTAGCAGCTGAGAGCCAGTTTTACAAGATTATCCCTTAGGATTAAAAGTGTAGGTACTTATGCGAACATTGAAGGTGTGAAAATGCCACTTGTTTCCTACTAAGTTTTTTCTGAGTTAAGCTGTCTGAAAATGATAACTGACATGTTTAAGCAAGATATTTGAAGCTGTCATTTTCATGCATTTAAAATTTTTAAAAAAAATTTTGTCTAGTAAATTTGGGATCTTTTTAAAAAATTGAATGAAATTAGGGATTTAAGAAATTGAATAGCTTTTTAAAAATCAGAATGATTTGAAGGATTTATCAAAATTAATATGGTCCATGATATGAAAAATGAGAAGCTGGGAAATTTGAAAAGTACCACTTATTCTTTATGCAAATTGGCTCCGTGTGTATATACCAGCTCACTCATTATTTGACCAGCATATAAAAGATTTAAGCCCCTTTCTTGATGCTTCTTGGATTCTCACCCCTTAAGGATTAACATGGAATATATAGTCTGTAAGCTGAATTGTGCCTCAATCAGCGAGTTACTGCAAGACAAAAGCTATGGTCCATCTTGTGTCAATGGTTGCAACGGACCAGTTTCCTTGTAGAGGAACTAAGGGGATTTGCCCAAGGAGCTTAGGAGGGCAGAGCTGTTATAAGAGCTCAATTCAGCTTTGGATTGTTGTGGCAGCTTGCTACTGTTTTAAGACTGGTGAGGCATTGCAATATTTCGGTACTTGCTTTGGGTAGTGGGTACAAAGGAACTCTAGTAACAAGGTAAATTTTATTGAGGAATGTAGGTTTTCCTACAAGTTTGCCTTATTTTTAAGAGCTCTGTAGTAATTAGTGTGCTGAGCATTTTCTTTGTGAAGCTTCCGAGAGTATAAAAATTATATCGATTTTAATGATTGTTTTCTAAATGTAAACAAAATTGCTTTCTATGCATGTTTGACTCTCTTTGGGGGATCAGAAGTTCATAACACATGCTAATTTGAGTCATGCTTTAGTTTCTTGTCTAGAGCTACTGAGCTTTTATGCAATGGTCCTACAAACATTCACTTCAAAGGAGTAGGATGCATGGAGCAATGCTATATATTTATTGGAATATCCAACATTTGCTATGGATGTACAGAACAAGGCTTTATATTAATTGTAACAATGCAACATATGCAATCAATACACGGAACTCTAATACTTAATTGGTACATGTACAAGACAAATATCAAGATCAACATCAGGCATGACGTTATTTTGCATTGTTGGTCCCATTTGATTCCAGCTTTTTGAGGACTGTATTATAGGTCTTATAAAAACTAATCTTCAGTGTGGAGCATTGTAAATTCTATGGATTGTTTATTTTGGATGAGGATGTTATTAGACAGGTCATATCATGATTCCCCTAGTTGGAAGAATTAGTTCCAAAACAAGCACTGTCCAGTGCCTTAGACTAGATCTATCTTTTACTCAGCTGTTCAGAACTAGCAAAGTAGATCATTCTCTCCATAGAAGTCATAACATAGAGATTGTATATATATTTTCTGGACTGATTTTTAGTCCCTCAAGCAGCTGCCATTGTCTTTGGAGTCAAATATTGCAGAGTAACGCTTATCTAATTGGAGAGATATAATGTGTAGCATGCAACAAATGCTGTAAATGTTGATGACAACAAACTTTTGTGACAAGCCACATGGTGACAAAGAAGTGTGCGACAAGTTATCTTGTTATCAAGTACTTAAGTACAAACTCAACACTTTATTACAGTTGTTCCAGGACAAAAGGTGTGAATTTATAAAGTGCCAATACTCACAAAATGCCAAAAATCAATAATTGAAGTGCTATCAGTAGCTGTTCCATAATGGTTAGTGCAACATCTTTGTATTTGTTTAATATTTTGCCTTTATTAAGTACAACAATTTTTAACCTCTTATTACCAGATTCTCAACAAGGCTGTATTGCCTATTCTCAGATCTAGCACTCTGTCTATTCTTTCATGTACTTCTTCTTTATTTTCAATCTGAACTAGAGATGCAAAAGCCATCATAACCTTTTACGGCAACACCTGAGGTTGTAGTCATAATTTAGTGCTCGGCTCAGCTATCAAACAAAATGCACATGCATAGAGACTTGATTGTGATAAACAATATTGCAATCATATTATTAATTGTGCTGAAATTTGTAGAACCTGAATGTGGCATTTTGAGATAACTCCATTTGATTTGTATCCAATCTCTGAAAATATAACCCAACCAGCATAAGGTAATAAAAAAAGTATGCGACACTTTAATGACAATACTTTCACAGCACCCACAGAGATTTTGAATATTACTTTGACCTGTAGTTTTGATATTGCATATCGGAAATGTTGGCAACCTTTTGTTTACTGTTTAGGTCGGGATGGTAATGGATTTCTGTAAGGAACTATAAATTTGTTTATTGCAGGTGGTTGTACAGGTCAAGGCAGAAGGTGGGAAGTTACTTGAGGATTTACAGGTTTATTCTTGAACTTAAAGTTGAAACTAGGACCATGTTGTTTTGTTTTATCATTTTGATTGTATAATTAGTTTATATTTACTCTAGACAAGTCAGTGGTTCTGAAGCTTTTGTGATATAAGAACAAAAATTCCAAAAATTCAAGTTGAGAAGAGGATAGTGAGAGTAATACACTAACTACACATAATTTTTACAAAACTTATGGATAACTGCTTTTGTTTTGTTAATCGTTCAGAAACCTTAAAAAGGGTAATATATACTGCTTGTGGATTGCCAAAGTGAAAATAGTCAAATTGTAACTACTCCACTCCAATTTACTGAGTTCTTTTCTTCCTTTCTTACTTCTTTTTTAATGATACACTTCTGCAATGCCTAACTTTGGAAGACTGGAATAGGGTAGTCTTTTCTTGTCCAATAACTTTTTCACTTTGATATTGGCAAATATTTCATCAAATGCATGCATGACAAAGTAATGTACAATGACCAAAATGTCAACTCTTTGCTTACTGCTTGATTCCTCAAGTCAATGACAAGCTTCCTTCCTCTGCTCTCAGTTGAGAGTGTGTTCTGTTCCTAGATGTGGTTCGCTTTGGCAGCAATCAACCATCCCCTCTTGAGTAATGCATCTTACACCTTCTGCAATGAGATGACTACAAAGACCAAAAGGAATTGTTGTGTCTCGATTTTTACCTTTTGGGCCATCAATGTTTCCAACAGCCTTGATTGTGTTGGCCGACACCCACCAAGTGTAATGTTCGTGGCCAAAGAGTTGGTCTTTCGAGGTATTCCCAAGTGTCTTCAGCCAACACATTGCTCTCGAGCCTTGGTCGACGATGGTGTTTGCCAAGTTCTACCCCATTATTTACATCTCAACAATGACTGACTTTCACTTGATTCTCACTGTTAGCAGTTTGAGATAAGTAGCCTGGTTGCCTTTGGTCGGTGGTTTTAGTGTTGATTTTTTTTGTGGCTTACTTTGGTTTTCACTGACTATGCTGGTGATTGCTACCTTCAATTGAGACATAGTTTGTAGGTATATTACTTTTACTGGTATTATTGTTTGCAACATTTGTTGGAATATGTTTTTCTCTGACTTGGATCACAATGAAGTACTTCCAGCTTCATTGGAGCTTCTTCTTTCATCTACGATCGCTTGTTGTAGTTGGCTTTGATTTTTTGAAGTCCCTTCCAAAAAAGCAAAAATTGTGATTATTTGGAAATAATTGTGGAGCGACATGTTTGGCGACTTCTTCCCTGTTAAAGTCGTGATATTTTAATAAATCATGTTAGCATAAAATGATGGTAACGGGTAAACTCTCTACCGGTCCAAGTATTGTCATTGATTGGCAAAAGAGATAGAGATTTGTCATCTCTATACAGGTTGAAGCTCTAAGCAAATCTACATCACGAGAGGCTGGTTTGGCAAGAAAAGAACAACTGTAATCCATTGTAACCGGTCGCTACACTAAGCATCAGTAATCGGGCAATGCACTCAATTAGGGAAGAGAGTATTCCAATATCAACCAAGGACCGAACTGCAACCGGTATAGACAATTTCCAACTAGTGTCTATAACACAATCGGGACAGTGCAACCGGTAATCCACGCAAAAGGAAGCACACCAAGGATGTGCAACCGGTAAGCCAAGAAAGAGACAGTAGTAGGTCAGAGACTCTTATCTGTTTATAACATGAAGAACTCAACCGATATATTATAGGACTCCGGCATGAACCGAGGAAGTCATAGTCAACTGTTTGTTCCAACCAACTTTTTCTACCGGGATTTATTGCAGTAAATCCGGGTGATCTTGAGTTGTCTTGGTGATCGGTTTGAGGCGCAGGTAAAGGATTTGAAGCCGGAATCAATGGTTTCTTGAGCCGTGGTTGAAAGATTTAAAACCGGATTCAGTGGCTTTAAATCAAAGTGTTATCTCCTATGAAGGAAGGTTGCTTGACACGCAACTGCTGTTTCTTCATGAAGCGGATAAAGCTAGAGCATGCATTAGATGTTTTTTCAGTGAACCAATACTCAACTGAGTGATGTATTCGTAAGAACTTAGGATCAGGTCGTGCATTTGAGGAGCAGTTAGGGCAACAAATCCGTATATATTCTTATGCCTGTTGTGAAGAAAAGTTGCCTTCATTCTGCCAAAAAAAAAGAGTGAACCTATATGCTACAGAAGCAGGGGTAAAAGAAAGTAAAGAAAGAGAGATAATAGATTGTGCAAAACAACACAATAGTAGATGAGAATACACCTGCGGTGACTGGTGTCGATTCTCAGTTGAGCACAAATAGAGATCTTATCAGGCTAAGCAAAGCCATCTGTAAAGATCACACTTCTATTGTTTTCTAGCAAACTTCAATAGACAAATCCTAGTATTTGGGTGGACTCTAACAAGTCCCTTGTATCGAAATCCCTTAACCGGGTGACATCTCTCAAGGTGTTTAAAAGTCCTTTAACCAGGCAGGTCCTAGCAGACCTTATTGTAACAAATCCCTTAACCGGGTCGCATCTAGCAAGTGCGTTTTTATCCTTTAAACGGGAAAACTCTTAACAAGGTGTACTCTAGGAGAGTACAAAATTTGTGAGGTCTCCTCACACCGTGGTTTTTACCCTAACTGGGTTTCCACGTGATAAATCTGGTGTCACTTTGTGATTGTTTACTTACTGTTATTATTTGCTTAAATCTGTTTGCCTTTTGTGCTGTAAGTTTACTTCACTGGATTCAGTGAATAAAAAAAGGTTTTTACAAGTGCTGATTCACCCCTCCCCTCTTAGCACCGATTGGGACTGTCAATTGGTATCAGAGCCAAGTCTTGTTTTCTTTGCCGCTTAACCGCACAAGGAAAAAGTCAAGATGATGAGGAAGGACCAAAGTTTTCAAAAGAAAACTTCATCTTATGGTGCAGCAGAATGAAGCTGTATATGAAGACCATCGGTGACCAGTACTGGAATCACGTTACCACTGATTACAATGAGCCCAATGGCACCCTAACACCTGATCAGGAAAAGATCAAGACTGAGCACACGATTGCTATGGATATGATAGCCAGCATGCTACCTGATTATGTCTATGCTGAGATTGAACACCTTGATTTTGCCTTCAAGATGTGGGGCAAGTTGCAAACAATCTATGGAGGGGATCCTAATGTTCAAAGAGCCAAGGTCAAAAGCCTTAGAGGAAAGTATGACGATATGAGGATAAATGAAGGAGAAGACATAGAGCAATACAACAATTGGATCAAAGAGGTGATCAACTCCATCAGATGTGCTGGAGGAAAGCTCAGTGAAGAGGAAGTAATCAGCAAAATACTAAGAACTCTTAGACCTCAGTATGCCATCAAGATCTTTGCCATTCAAGAGCTCAGATCGGTGACCAAAGATCAAGTCACTCTAGACTCCTTTATCGGTAAGCTGGCTGCCTTTGAATTAACTAACTTTGATAATAGCTTATCTATACAGGAAGCAACTTTCAAGTCCTCTGCCAATATCTCTTACACTAAAAAGGGAAGAGAAACCGGTAATTGCTCGACCGGAAAGATTGGCAACCTTGCTGAGAATCTGCTCTCAGAAGAGATAGAGCAAGAAGAATTTGAAGCACTCATTGCAAGAAGATTCCCTAGAGGGAAAGGAAAGTACAAGGGAAAGCTCCCCTTGAAATGCTTCTCTTGTAATAAAATAGGTCATATTGCTGCAAGATGTCCTGATAATGAACATAAAGATAAAAGAGACTGGTTCAAGAATAAAGCAAAAAGGGAGTGCTATCTTGCAAAAGGAGTCACAGATAACGAATCTGAAGATCGGAGGATCCAGAAATTGCATTTGTTGCAATAAAGGAGGAAAGCCTAGTAATAGAAGAAGTTGCACTCATATCAAGATCTCATCAGTATGATGACTGGATCATTGACAGTGGATGCACTCACCACATGACCGGTGACAAGAGCAAGTTTATCAACCTCGAGCTCAGTGACAACGGATCAGTTACCTTTGGGAACAATGCTCCCTATGGCATCAAGGGTAAAGGTTCTATCGCTCTCTGTAACAAAGCCGTCCGTGAAGATGTGTACTGGGTTGAAGGACTCAAGTACAACTTGATGAGCATTGCACAACTGAACAACAAAGGATTCCCGTTGGAATTCGGATAAGGTTCCTGTATAGTAAAGAATCAATCCGGAACTCATGTCGCAACCGGTAGACAGAGCAAAGGTAACCTTTTTTATCTTGACTCAATGGAAGGAGCCTGTCTCATAGCCTCGGTCAAAGGAGAATCTAGCAAAACCTGTCTTATGACCAAAGAGGACAACAATTGGTTATGGCACAGGAGGCTCTGCCACATAAACTTTGACAGTATTGTAAAAGTAAGCAAAAAGAAAATGGTAAGAGGACTTCCTGAAATTACAAAGCCCATCAAGGGCGTTTGTAAAGATTGTCAGTTGGGAAAGCTGACCGGAACATCCTTCAGCAGTAAGTCCTTCTCTACTGAGAATGTTCTAGATCTGATGCACACTGACCTGTGTGGACCAATGAGAACAAAGAGCTACCATGGAGACCGATACTTTATGCTTTTTGTGGACGACTTCTCAAGAATGATGTGGACACTCTTTCTTAAGGAGGAATCAGAAGCTTTCCACATGTTCAAAATCTACAAAGCTAGAGTGGAAAAAGAAACCAGTAAAAGCTTGAAGTGTTTGAGATCAGATAGAGGAGGTGAATTTACCTCTCAAGAGTTCACTCACTACTGTGAGGGACATGGAAAAAAAAGACAGCTATCTGCACCAAGGACTCCTTAGCAAAATGGAGTAGCAAAAAGAAGAAACAGAATGCTGATTGATTGTGCTAGAACATTGCTGATTCAAAAAGATTTGCCTCATCACTTTTGGAGGGAAGCTGTCAGTACTGCAGTCTACACACTCAACCGAGTTCAAGTAAAAAAGGGAACCGGTAAGACTCCTTATGAACTTTGGTTCAAACATACTCCCAGTGTAGGATACTTCAAAATCTTCGGTAGTAAGTGCTATATCAAAAGAGATATGTACTCTGGGAAGTTTGATCTCAAGAGTGATGAGGGAACATTCTTGGGTTACTCTACCAAAAGTAAGGCCTATCGGTGTCTGAACAAAAGAACAGGGAAGATAGTTGAAAGCATCAATGTAAAAGTTGATGAATCCTCAGAACCAGGAATGAAGATCGATCATGATGATCACAATAGTCTTCAAGGCCTAAACGAAGGGAATGCCTTTGAATTTAACCAAGATATGACTAAAGATGACGGTGAAATACACATGGACAGACATCTGGAGCAAGAAAATGTACCTGAACCCAACAGATTGATACAGGAAGGGGAACAAGTTGATGTCCCGAACCATGACGAAGACAATGCTCAATTGGAAGAACCAGACAGGGAACAAAGACCTGTTCTTCCAAGGTATGTCACATATCATTCTACTAACAATATAATTGGTGACAAACATGGGAACATCTTGACCAGGAAGAAAGCCAAAGAGAACATCTGTCTGCTTTCATGTATTGAGCCCAAATCCACCAGAGAAGCCTTGGAAGATGAGGATTGGGTCAAGGCCATGGATGAAGAAATCGAACAAATAGAGAAGAATGACACATGGGAACTTGTGCCTAGACCTCAGGACAAAAATGTCATTGGGACAAAATGGGTCTACAGGAACAAACTGAATGAGTACGGCAAAGTCATCAGGAATAAAGCAAGATTGGTTTGCAAAGGATATGCTCAAGAAGCTGGACTAGACTATGGAGAAACTTTTGCACCAGTGGCTAGATTGGAAGGGGTAAGAATTCTTCTTGCCTATGCAGCTCACAAAAGGTTTAAAGTCTATCAGATGGATGTGAAATCTGCGTTCCTCAATGGAATATTGGAAGAGGAAGTCTACATTGAACAATATCTGTTCAGAAGACTAATATGGTCTGCAAACTAAAAAAGGCTCTCTATGGGCTTAAGCAAGCTCCAAGGGCTTGGTATGAAAAGTTGCATTCATACCTTCTGACCATTGGATTCACAAGAACCGGTGACAACGGCAATATGTATCTCAAAACTGGAAAAACTGGAAATCTAACTGCTGAAATCTTTGTCGATGACATTATTTTTGGAGGGGATGATAGGATGAGTAAAGCCTTCGTTGAAGAAATGAAGAAAGAATTTAAGATGTCTATGATTGGGCCCATAAAATTCTTTATTGGACTACAGGTCCATCCGCTGGAAGAAGGTATCTTCATCTCTCAGTCCAAGTACATAAAAGAAATTTGTAAGACTTTTGGACTAGAAGAATCCAAACCAGTTGAAACTCCAATGATAACTAACCTCAAGTTATCAAAAGAGGATGATGCCAAAGACGTAAATGAAACAATGTATCGGTCCATGATAGGAAAGTTGCAGTATGCTGTTCATAGCAGACTGGACATTGCTCATGCAGTTGGCATAGTGGCAAGATTCTCAGCTAATCCCAAAGAAACACATCTGGTGGCAGTAAAGAGAATCTTCAGATATCTAAAAGGAATTGAGGAATATGGCTTGTGGTTTCCTCACCAGGGAGGATTTCAAATAAAAGTCTACACTGATGTAGACTGGGCTGGCAACATTGATGACAGAAAGAGCACAAGCGGTGGTGCCTTCTTTCTAGGTGGGAGGATTGTATCGTGGACAAGTAAGAAGCAAAACTGCATATCACAGTCCACTGCTGAAGCTGAATATGTTGCTGCTGCAATCAACTACACAAGTGATTTGGATCAAACAACTACTGGAAGGTATTCAGGAACAAGTACCTGAACTGATCGCAATTCACTGTGACAGTACTAGTGCCATCAACATATCCAAAAATCCTGTTATGCACTCCAAGACCAAGCACATTGCCATCAAGTATCACTACTTGAGGGAACTAGTACAGGATAAAGAAGTAAGATTGGAGTATATTCCCACCAAAGAACAAATTGCTGATATATTTACAAAGCCATTACCAAAGAGTACTTTTGAGTATCTCAGAGGTAGACTAGGGGTTGTACCCCTCTCAGATCATCAGTAATACTCAACCGGGAATCATCAGTTCATTATGATTCAACAAAAGGTTACACCTGTAACCTTATCTCTCATGAACTGATGAAAAGGACTGCTGCTCGCAGGGGCAGCAGAGTAGAGAATGCAAATCTTTCTGATTAGCCTTTTGGCATTATTGTCAAAAAGCGGGAGAGATTGTGGCAATTGGCTATCGGCAATCAAACTGATTAGTAAAGTAATGCAAGACTCCAAATACCCTTTACAGTTTTGCCATCAATGCCAAAGGGGGAGATTGTTAGCATAAAATGATGGTAACCGATAAACTCTCTACCGGTCCAAGTATTGTCATTGATTGGCAAAATAGATAGAGATTTTTCATCTCTATATAGGCTGAAGCTCTAAGCAAATCTACATCACGAGAGGCTGGTTTGGCAAGAAAAGAACAACTGTAATCCATTGTAACCGGTCACTACAGTTAGCATCAGTAACTGGGCAATGCACTCAATTAGGGAAGAGAGTATTCCATTATCAACCAAGGACCGAACTGCAACCGATAATCCGCCCAAAAGGAAGCACACCGAGGACGTGCAATTGGTAAGCCAAGAAAGAGACAGCAGCAGGTCAGAGACTCTTATCTGTTTATAACATGAACTCAACCGATATATTATAGGACTGCGGCATGAACTGAGGAAGTCATAGTCAACTGTCTATTCCAACCAACTTTTTCTACCGGGATTTATTGCAGTAAATCCGGGTGATCTTGAGTTGTCTTGGTGATCGGTTTGAGGCGCAGGTAAAGGATTTGAAGCCGGAATCAATGGTTTCTTGAGCTGCGATTGAAGGATTTAAAACCAGATTCAGTGGCGTTAAATCAAAGTGTTATCTCCTATGAAGGAAGGTTGCTTGACATGCAACTGTTGTTTTCTTCATGAAGCGGATAAAGCTAGAGCATGCATCAGATGTTTGCTCAGTGAACCAATACTCAACTGAGTGATGTATTTGTAAGAACTCAGGATTAGGTCATGCATTTGAGGAGCAGTTAGGGCAACAAATCCGTATATATTCTTATGCCTGTTGTGAAGAAAAGTTGCCTTCATTCTGCCAAAAAAAAAAGAGTGAACCTATATGCTACAAAAGCAGGGGTAAAAGAAAGTAAAGAAGGAGAGATAATAGATTGTGCAAAACAGCACAACAGTAGATGAGAATACACCTGTGGTGACCGGTGTCGATTCTCAGTTGAGCGCAAATAGAAATCTTATTAGGCTAAGCAAAGCCATCTGTAAAGATCACACTTCTATTGTTTTCTAGCAAACTTCAATAGACAAATCCTAGTATTTGGGTGGACTCTAACAGGTCCCTTGTATCGAAATCCCTTAACCGGGTGACATCTCTCAAGGTGTTTAAAAGTCCTTTAACCAGGCAAGTCCTAACAGACCTTATTGTAACAAATCCCTTAACCGGGTCGCATCTAGCAAGTGCGTTTTTATCCTTTAAACGGGAAAGCTCTTAACAGGGTGTACTCCAGGAGAGTACAAAATTTGTGAGGTCTCCTCACACTATGGTTTTTACCCTAACTGGGTTTCCATGTGATAAATCTGGTGTCACTTTGGTGATTGTTTACTTATTGTTATTATTTGCTTAAATCTGTTTACCTTTTGTGCTGTAAATTTACTTCACTGGATTCAACGAATAAAAAAAGATTTTTACAAGTGCTAATTCACCCCTCCCCTCTTAGCATCGGTTGGGACTGTCAAATCGCTGACTCACGATTTTGACTAGTTTTTAACTCAACATGCCTGTGATTAAACCCAATTTTTAGTGGTTTCTTTTGCACGGTAAAATCTAGACATGATTTAAATGTATTTTATAGATTCAATGGCATATTTTATGAATTTAATGGGATTTTTTGCATTGTAAAATAGGGTTTGTGTAATGTCCCCTTTTTGAGATGACATGGTTTGTGGTTTGGTTTAGCCTATCATTGGCCCTCGTAGGGTAAGTCAGTTGGTTAGAGGGCCCCAATTGGTAGAATAGGAGGCCCTTTCCCTTCCAGAGGTCAAAGGTGTTCAGGATTGTTCTTGGTTTGGGTCAGTTTGGAACACTTACTCTTTATAATAAGTCATTTATCCAACATTTTTGTATTTGGTAGGGCACTTGGACCGGCCTTAGTTGCATTGTTGACCATTGGTATGTTTGTGGATTAGGTATTCAGGGATTTATTAATTATAGTAAGTCAGGGGTTGGTAGAGATGGACCCTTACTTTTTTTTAGTAAGGCAATTGGTTGCGCAATGGAAGTAGTGGTTGACTTACAGGTTCAGACGGGACAGATAGATAATGAGTAATCAACGAGATATTAAAATTATAATAATTAATGACATTAATGAAGTTATTTATGATGGGTATATTATAAAATTATTATTAAAACTTTATAAAATATTATTATGTGAGGGGCCATTATATTTAATGGAAAAGTACACTTTAATTAATGATATAACCTAAGTCAAAATATAAAGTCATTTAAAGAGACTTATTGAAAAAGCTACTTGGATCAAACTTATGGAGGATATTATAAAAAGCCAAGGAGAAAATTGATTCATTATGCTATTGACTATTTGCTTTGTTATTGAGAGTTCTTGGGCATTGAGCCATGAAACCTAGGGTTTCTGTGAATTCTAGCATTGGAGGACGTTAATTTTCTAGTGTTTGTGCAATTCTGAAATTGTGAAAGACTAGTTGAATTATTGCTTGCCTGTGGACTTCAGACAGAGGTCCAGGTTGTGTTAAATGATGAAGTTTGTCAAAGATAGAGTGTTATTTCAAGGGGTAAATCCATAGCTGCCCTGTAGCAGCAATTTGCAGCATTATTGTTGACTGATTTTAATATATTAAAGGCTACCGTATCAACTCCAAGCCTCACATGAACAGCTGCAGATTTGGCGTCAGGTATCTAGGCCAAATTGCCTAGCATTTTTGATTGCTTTCTTATAACCACTATGGACAGCTGCAATGGTGTGGGGGTTTAGTTTGAATTTAATGGTGGATAAATCAGTTAGTAAAGCAGATCGATCACTTTCAGCTTTCACATTCATTGATAAATGTGCATTTCCAGATTTCAATAAAAAAAGAACGGCTTGTCTTTCTGGGTATGTTTGGGCATAAAAGAGCTTGTATATATTTCTTATATGAAATTAAATCTTTTCCAGCTCTTAAGAGTTGCATGCCAAGTGTTTGAATTATTGTCTAGCTGTTGAAAGTTACATGCCAAGTGTTTGTATTATTGTCTAGCTGCTGTAGGTGCACATTTTCATGTGTAGGTCATATATATGCATTTGAAGATACAAAATGAATTGCTTTTGCATATTAGTTAGTTGCTCAGACATCTTAATAATCATTTGCAAGCATTCAAAACATATTTGATATCAGTCGAAGCAAGAACAGCCAGATTGAAACATGCACCCAACAAGATTAAAGATTGTATGCAAGTGTTTGACAATATTCCTTGAGTCCAAAATTGACAAGTAAGATCACATTTTAGCAAGGGATAAGATTGAACCAGCAGGGTTCATTATAGTTTGCGCCTTTGGATAAGAACACGACTTTAGATTAGTCCAGTACTAATGTCCATTTTTATGTTTCATTTTATTCAAAATATCTATTGGCTTATTTTTTGATATTAAATGGGATATAAATTCGAAATATCCGTTGGCTTATTTTCTGAAGGTAAATGGTATATTACGACAAAATTTAAAAATTAGTTGTAAAAGTATTTTTTTTTGCTTTTGGAAGCTATTATTAATATTTATTTATAGGGAATAGTGATTTTTTATATTTTGTTTGTTATTAAAACTATATTTATAAATCCTAAATATTTTTTAAAATTAATTGATATTAATTATTTTTGTAAATAATAATTTTATTTTATTTAGTTAGTAGTTATTTATGATTGTGTTATTTATTAAGACTTTTATTTTGTTGTAGAATTATTTTATTAGTTCTAGATGTTTTCTTTGATGGCAAGTGTGAAGTGTAATGGTACGAATGTGTTAGTAATAATCATAATATTAACATTTAATAATAACTATCAATATATGAAATTGAAATAAAGTTTTGATTTCCTCCCACGATTGTCTTTGGTTCTATAAAAAGAATATAGAGTAAGTAAAAATATTTTGTTTTGATTTTCATAATGATTTTATAGAATAAATTAGTTCCAAAGTAAAATGAAATAGCTTTGTATTTTTCCTAAACTACTTAATTACCTATTTATTTTTATGGATATGAAATAAGAATAGTAGCTTTTTAATATGACTATTAGTAAATAAAATTTCAAATATTTATTAACATTTATAAATTAAGATATATTTGTAGGATGGCGAAGGAGGGAAAATGGTTTGCAACTCTACTTGTTGACAATGGCAACAATGGTGACGATGACTGGGAGGTTGACCTTTTTGATGTGGCTGATGGATATATCTAAATGTTGCAAAGCACTGCCATACTAGCTCAGATTCTAGGGAAGCCCAAACGGAGATTAGAGAAGTTGGGTAAGAGACAAATGGGACAAGGCCAAGGAATTATATTTTATGTAGAATCAATTCTTTATGGCTGAATTCGATTTTGAGGAAGATAGAAACGATGTTTTGAATTCTATCTGGAACTTGGCGAGGATTTCATGTACGTGATGAAGTAGAAACCACATTTTGACCCTAGAAAAATGGCGCCAACAGATGGCCCTTTGTGGATTCGGTTATACAACTTACCGTTAGAATTCTGGAGTGAAGAATGTATTGATGTGGTAGATGGATATATCTAAATGTTGCAAAGCACTGCCATACTGGCTTAGATTCTTGGGAAGCCCAAACAAAGATTAGAGAAGTTGGGTAAGAGGCAAATGGGACAAGGCCAAGGAATAATATTTTATGCAGAATCAATTCTTTATGGCTGAATTCGATTTTGAGGAAGATAGAAACGATGTTTTGAATTCTATCTGGAAACTTGGCGAGGATTTCATGTACGTGATGAAGTGGAAACCATATTTTGACCCTAAAAAAATGGCGCCAATAGATGGCTGTTTGTGGATTCGGTTATACAACTTACCATTAGAATTTTGCAGTGAAGAATGTACAGGATCGGTAACTCTTTGGGTCATATTCTGAATCATGATATGGGGCAAGATGATTCTGTGTTCTATGCCAGAATCCAGATCATTTCCATTTTCAAGTTGCCTTGTATCAAATTACACACGATAGTCGGAGTATGGTCTCAATCAATTGAGATTGAGGAAAATAAATTTTTTTGTCTGAGATGTTGGAGAAGAAAGCATAATGAATTTGATGTTGGATCCCAGAAAATTAGTATTGGAGAAGGAAATCCATCAACATCAACAAGCAGAGGTTGCACTGGATGAAGGGAAGCATCCAAAATTTGAAAACGAAATTGTGGAGAAATAGAGGGAAAAACTATTGTTGGAATATCACCCTGTAAACGATGTAGAGGATAAACGCAAGACCCTTGTTAAGAAATGCACAACAACAATGGATGTTTTGAGTCAGACTTCATGTATTAAATCAACTCCTTCGAAGGAGGTAGATGACAATGGAGAACTGGACATCACATAACCTAGAAGGATTAGCCAATCTCTAGCTAAATTTTCAGAGCCTCCTAAATCTAAAGGCAGGAAATCAAATAATAGAAAATGAGGAGAGGATGATCTACTACGATCCAGGGGAGGCAATTCCTCCCTTGGAGGGAGATGTAGGTCCTAACTTGGAATGTTAGGGGCCAAAATGCTCCTAACAGAGGGCGTATGATCAAATGCCAAATTAATTGTTAATTGATCGATTTAATTTTGATGGAGGAGACTAAATTGTCCAAAGAGAATGCTGGATGTCTTTCCAAATCTTGTGTTGGATGGAGCGGTATGCTCAAGAAGTAGAAGGGGCCTCGAGAGGATTATGCATCTTATGGAAAGGCAGTAAGGTTGGTGTTTCAATTTTTTCTTCAAATAAGAATTGGATGAAGTGTGAAGTCAAAAGCCATTTGTCAGGATTATCTTTTCTCTACAATATATACAGGCCATCCAAAACCAAGGAAAAAAAGGCTCTGTGGGAAGCACTAAGAGAAGACTTTCAAAATGAACCAAGGAGGATCCTTGTACCCGGAGACTTTAATGCAATTCTACATCCAGGAGATAAGACTGGGGGTTTGGAAAGAATGGCCCAATCATAGGTAGATTTTGTTCACTTTGTTCGTTTATTTGGACTCGTGGACGTTGTGTCAAGTAATGGGAAATATACTTGGACAAATAGAAGAGTAGGCTTTTCCAAGATTGTAGAAAGACTCGACCGGATCTCAATGTCTGAAGAATGGTTAGAAAAGGCCATTCCACCGAGTGCCTTCATAAAACCAATTCCAATCTCGGATCATTTTCCTATAGAAGTTAATATTGTGGAAGAAGCACGACCCAATAGAAGTCAATTCAAATTTGAAAAGATGTGGTTTAGATGGTCAAATTTGGAAAATGTTATAGAGGGTTGGTGGGAGGAATCTAGGCATATTGAGGGCACAAAGATGTTTACTTTCTGTAGAAGGTTGTCGTTCATGAAGGAGAAACTTGAGAAATGGAATGTGAAAGTCTTTAAAAATATCTTTCAGGAAAAGTGCAGAATAGAGGAGTTGGAAGCTTTGAGTGAGTTAGTTATAGCTTTTGGCATGACACAAGACTTTTTTTTAAAGGAGAAATCATTGCTTCTGGAATATGAGGAAATCCTTGCCAGGGAGGAATGTTGCTAGAAACCAAGATCAAGGGAATCTTGGCTGAAGGAAGGGGACTAGAAACAATTTTTTTTCATAATTGAGCAAAAATGAAGAGGTGCTGGAATATAATCTCTTGGATCACTTTGGAAGATGGTCAAATTGTCACAAATGAAAAGTATAACCAGCAAGCCGGAGTTAATTTCATCAAGAAGTTGATTGGAGGTGAAGGTATGGCTGATTTTTTGGATGACGACTTCTTAATTGAAATATCGAGATTGGTCACAGAGGACAATCAAATGTTGATGGTCCCTACCACATTAGAGGAAGTGAAAGCAACCACTTTTCAATTGCACCATGACAAGTCTCCTGCTCCTGATGGCTGCACATCTCTCATCTTTCAGAAATGTTGGGATTGTATGGGTAGAGATGTCTGGGCAGATGTCAAAGAGTCGAGAAATAAAGGCTTGGTTTTTAAATATATGAATAACACAAATGTGCTCCTTATTCCGAAAAAGCAAGAGGTACACAGTTTCTCTGACTTTCGCCCTATTTCATTATGCAATGTAATTTATAAAATTGTGTCCAAAGTCATGTCTAATAGATTGAAGAAAGTTCTTTTGAAGATTATTTCCCTAGAACAGAGTGGATTTGTCCCAAATACGAATATTGTGGATGGCATTATAATAGCCCATGAAATTATACATTCCATTAAGAGTAACAAGTCACGGAGCATGATTCTCAAGTTAGACGTCAAAAAGGCATATGACCATGTGCAATGGAGGTTCTTACTTAGAGTTATGAGGAGATTTGGATTTGGTGATAGATGGCTGAAATGGATCTTTGGATGTATCTCAAATGTTAGATATTCAATTGTAATCAATGGATCTCCATGTGGTTTTTTCGAAGCAGGACAAGGACTACGCCAAGGAGATCCATTGTCACCTTTTCTTTTCGTTATCATGTTTGATGCATTGAGTAGGCAGATTGCTGCATTGAGGAGAAGGTGGATGTGGAAGGGAGTTTCTGCAGTTCATTCTGTCCCTCCTTTTTGCCACAAATTGTTTGCAGATGATGATCTTGTATGGTATAGCATCTTTTGAAGAAGCTTATTTGATCAAAGGTTTGCTGGACAAATACTATGTAATGAGCCCCGTTGGTTCTCAATTCAACTGATGTTGAAGATATGCTTTTTGTTGTTTTTATGTTTTTAAACAAATACATAAATTGAAAATGCACAACTTCTGATTTTATTCCTTTCCAAATATAAATATACAATGAACAAGAATATACTGTTGCAGATTGATTCTTGAGTGTGCACCTTTATTGCATAGATAATACACAGCTGCTAGATATGGTCAAAACACAACACATTAAGAGAACTCACTGCCTTAGATGGAAAATGCAGCTTCAACACATTTAATCCCAGCCAGTGGTTTGAAGATTGCATGCCATATTAAAGATCACAGCCTCTAGTAGAATGATGATCGCAACCCATGAAAACATCAATTTGTGCCTCCAAGATGAGATTGCACCAACCCCAAAGGCTCATGCAATATGTAGAAATCACTCAATTCACCAAAAAGCATGGATTGGCTCAAAGTGGAAACAAAAACATACATATTTCATCTCAGCTTTAAGAAATTACAAACTCATATTTTCTCTCATCAAAAGCAAATATCAATATCATGGAATGAATACTTTTTAGCTTTTTAGCTGCTTTTATTGAGAATTTGATGTAAAAGCTTCCCAATTACAACATCAGCTAACTTCACCTTCACACCTCCACTTAAAAGCTACTTGCTTCATGGTTGCACATTTCAAATATAATAAACTATTATATTTCCCTCCACTATAATGATGAAAATGATCCTTTCATTAAAATAATGCTATTCTGACACATAGGGTCCCTGTTTTATGTGCTCAAGATTTAGAACTTCTCAATCCGGTTCCAACGAGCTATAACACTAAGGTGCCCAATATACAATCCCAATATATAATCATAATTCACTTGTCTTGCGAAAATGACTGAAGAAGCATTAGAATCGAAATTTGACAGCATAGGCATGATCCTGGTAATGAAGGACGATGAATGAACTTGACGGAGTGACTTTCTAAAAATAGACACTCCCTCCAAGAATCTTGGAGCCCAAACCAGAAGCTGAAAATAAAAGCTGAGAGCATCATTTAATTCCTCTAATTCATCTAAGCTCATCAGAACCAATTGTTGACTTACTATAAATAGTAAGTCCCTCAAAACGGGCCAAAACCCACATCGGGGCCCTCTAATCACCAGCATTAGCCTACAAGGACCTAGTGATAGGCTAAATCTATTAACTTAGATGCTCGCTCAAAATGGGGACATTACAGTCCTCCCTCCCCAAGATTGCTTGTCCCCAAGCAATCGCCAAAAACCAATGCAACACAACAGTCCACCCAGATCCCATGGATAGACATGTGTAATGTCCCTGTCATCACCAAACTCTTGTAAAGACAACACCATCACCATTTGTACAAATTGCAAAGTCCGTGAAACTGAACTCAATGCTTGAACTGAAAATGCAAAAACAGGAACATCACATGGAATTAACTCAACCGGCAAACTGGACTTGTCCCATGTCTTCGTGCCAACCAAGCCATTAAATAAATCTACCAACTCATGTACTGATGAGCTCTGGCTACGATGAATATCCTGTACGTGAGGATCAAATATGAAGCTGTATGCACTCCTCATTGTTAATACCTCTGTAAACTCCTCAGCAAGACATGTCTAGCATCCTATAAGAACTGACTGACATCCTAGTGTACTGGTATGATCCCAGACATCATCAACAACACTCATCACCTGAGGGGGATCATCATCAAGCTCAAATAGCAGATTGTCATAAGACAAAGTGACATCCATATCAAACAAGGGATTGTTCACAAAGTGAACTACGCCCGATTGCTGATCTGAGCTAGTTAATTGCGAACTTGTGGGAGACATGACGGGTAACCTGCTCTATCTAAACTAAATCATACCTCTACAAATCCCTCCTATCTACTGCACAAAAGGACATAGTGCGTAGACTCCCCTCAGTGAGACCTTGTAACACATACTCCCTGCCTTGATACTCAAACCTCATCTCCATCAAGCACAAGCTAAGGTAAAACTCCTCAATCACCTGTAACCACTGCATCGCTAACACCACATCCATCTCTCCCCAATTGATCACATAAAAATCAGACTCCATCTCATAATCACCAAGGAATAAAGAGAGATGACGAATGCGCCTGGTACAGGTAAGGGTGTAGCCATCTGCCACCCTGACTCAAACTCAGCAAACTCCTCTATCTGGAGACCACACTAGTTGACAAAACTCTCGTGTATGAAATTGTGTGTAGCCCCAGTATCCAACATAGCAATGCAATGTTGTCCTTCCACTAATCCCCTCATCCTGAAAGTAGTGGAAAGTGGTACAACAATTGACAACACTATAGGAGATAGTTTGGCATTAGGACCAAACTCTGTAGAGACTCTCTGAGCCTCATCCAAATTTGAACCAGCTGGTTGATGTGAATATTCGGCCTCTCTCTCACTAGAGCACACCCACATAGAACGATTTGCCCTTCCCTTAGGCCTCATAGGGCAAGCATGTTCTCTGTCATAAAGCTCTTTGCACCACTAGCAAAGTTGCCTCCTCAAATCCTCTCGAGTAGCCTCATCATGCTTTACTGCTGATTTCCTTTTGTCATCAATTGGTGGGTGTACCTCATCTGCAGGAGTAGTAATAGGTTTAGGCAGTGATTGCCTCTTAGGAGCTGAAAACTCCATACTCCTGACCTTCTTGATGGCCCCCTGCAGGAAAGGTGGATCAAATGCGTTAAGCCACCCTCGGAGTGGCTCCTGTAACCCCTCTGTAAACAGCATAACTAGGCGCTTCTCTGTCACATTAGGAACCATAACAAAGAGTCTTAGAAACTCACTGATGAAAGACTCTAGACTACCTGTCTGCCTGAGCTGAGCAAGATCCCAGAAGTAAGTTTTTGGATCCTTCTAATCAAATCTCTCGACCAACCTATCCACAAACACTTGATATGAAGTAATCTGGTCATGGTGTAGAATAACCAACCCATGGTACCACCAATCATGGGATATACCATCCAAATGCAACACAACAAACCGGATGGCGTCCTTCTCAGACATAGGATGCAGTGTGAGGTATGTGTCTAGCTGTGACCTTTTCGCTCCCATCAAAATGAGTCAAAGTCATCTTGCTGGTTGCCTGCTTCAAATCATTTTGTCTAGGCCTCTGTCTCATATCAGGTCCAGGTCTACCTCTAGAATTCTTTGTCTTTTGAGTCAAAAACCTGTCAAAGTTCAAATTCTGTTTAACTACCTCTGGTAAGGGATCCCACTTTGTAAAATGAGTCATCACATCATCAACAAAGGCTGCTGGCTCTGTCTCAACACTTACCACATCTGACTTAGGCCTCAAAAAAGGACGCAAAGGCCTGTCTCGTGTACCTGTAGGATCAGCTCTATAATCCTGTTTATCATCAGCTCTAGACCTGCGAGAACTAATTGACATACTCCTCGTACCCCTATCTCTGCCACGGTCTTGAGGTAGTGAAATGCGATGCAGGGTGTCAGACAACTGCTGCAGAACATTAGCAACATGGTGCTGACCATCTGCGTGGTTCCTGAATACCTCTCTAGCCTCCCTGTCTTTATCATTACTTGTATTACCAACATCTCTATCACCCATAGTGCCAAACTGTATTTCCCGTTCATCGTCTTCTGGTGGTGGTGAAGCTCTCCCCCTGCGGGTATAATGAACTCCTAGAATAAATCTTTCTGCCATGAATGAACCTAGTTCCCTATAGGTTGACATGAAACGGCTTTGATACCACTGTAGTGAGCCCTGCTGGCTCTCAATTCATCTGATGCTGAAGATATGTCTTTTTTGTTTTTTGAGAGTTTTGCGATTTTTTTTTGTGTTTTCAATGATACATGGAACTATCAAAAGCAAATACATAAACTGGAAATGCACAATTTCTGATTTTATTCCTTTGCAAATATAAATACAATGAACAAGAATATCCTATTGCAGATTGATTCTTCAGTGTGCACCTTTATTGCATAGATAATACGCAGCTGCTAGATATGGTCAAAATGCAGCACATTTAAGAGAACTCGCTGCCTTAGATGGAAAATGCAGCTTCAACACATTTAATCCCAGCCAATGGTTTGAAGATCGCATGCCATATTAAAAGATCACAGCCTATAGTAGAATGAATGCAACCTTCCAGCTTGGACGCGGCTCATAAAATGATGATCGCAACCCATTAAAACATCAATTTGTGCCTCCAAGATGAGATTGCACCAACCCCAAAGGCTCGCGCAGTATGTAGAAATCACACAATTCACCAACAAGCATGGATTGGCTCAAGTGCAAACAAAAAATAGAGATATTTCATCTCTGCTTGAAGAAATTACAAACCCTCATATTTTCTCTCATCAAAAGCAAATATCAATATCATGGAATGAATACCTTTTAGCTTTTTAGCTGCTTTTATAGAGAATTTGATGTAAAAGCTTCCCAATTATACCAACAACTAACTTCACCTTCACACCTCCACTTAAAAGCAACTTGCTTTATGGTTGCACATTTGAAATATAATAAACTATTATATTTCCCTCCACTTTAATGATGGGAATGATCCTTTCATTAAAATAATGCTATTCTGACACGTAGGGTCCTTGTTTTATGTGCTCAAGATTTAAAACGTCTCAACCCGGTTCCAACAAGCTACAACACTAAGGTGCCCAATATACAATCCCAATAAAAATAGCAACCTTAGCCAATTTAATTAAATAATAATCATAATTCACCCGTCTTGCGAAAATGACTGAAGAAGCATCAAAATCAAAATTTGATAGCATAGGCATGATCCTGATGATGAAGGACGATGAATGAACTTGACGAAGTGACTTTCTAAAAATAGACGCTCCCTCCAAGAATCTTGGAGCCCAAATTGGAAGCCGAAAATAAAAATTGAGAGTAGCATTTAATTCCTCTAATTCATTTGAGCTCATTGGAACCAACTGTTGACTTACTATAAATAGTAAGTCCCTCAAAACAGGCCAAAACCCACATCAGGGCCCTCTAATCACCAGTATTAGCCTATAAAGACCTAGTGATAGGCTAAATCTATTAACTCAGATGCTCACTCAAAATGGGGACATTACATACTGTAAAATATCAGGAAATGAAATTAATAAAGAGAAATCAAGAGTTTTTCTCAATAACACAGGATTGGCAGCTCAAAGAAGGATAATTGGGACAGATACTCTTCCAACCCCATACTGCGAATGTCGCTATTTACATGGGCAATCAAAAATAATCTCTGGAAAGAAACGATTGACAAATTTGGGAAAACAACAGAGGTGTGGAAGGGCAGATGGCTTACCCTGGTCGGTAGGCTGAAGATGATAAAATCGGTATTGAATGCTATCCCAATATACATGATGTCGGTTTTAGAAATGTTAAACAAAACAACTATGGATACATATAAAAAGATGAGAGACTTTATGTTGGACAATGCTAATGAAAGACACAAAATTCCCCTGTTGGCATGGGATAAGGTCAAAATGCTTAAATGGGTAGGAGGAGTGGGTGTCAAAGTTCTACAAGTCCAAAATAGAGCACTGGTCACTAAGCTAGTATGGTGAATGCACAAAGAACCTGAGGCTTTATGGAGCAAATTACTTCAACACAAATACCTAGATGTTGAGGGTCCAAATAGGATACTTACAATTGCCAATCCCCCTCACGGCTCCGCAGTTTGGAATTTTATGGTAAAAAATCGGGAGGTCATTGCTAACCATCTTTCATGGTGTATCAATGATGATAGCAAGGTTGGTTTCTGGCTAGATTCTTGGAATGACTATGAGGGCATATTGAACCTGCTAGGTATGGCAAGAATTAGGGAGATGCCAGTCCTAGTGATGGGATCGAAAGTCAGAGATTACATGGCGTTAACCATAGAACACGGTTTGACCACTTTGGAAAGGTTTTTATTTGCTGGATGAAGATAGTAGGGATTGTATTCAAAACATTCTTAAGCATAGGCGGATTTTGGTTAGCGAGGAGTTGGATGAAATTTTATAGTGCGTAGCTAAGACTGGAAACTACACGCCAAAATTGGGTTATTACACAAAGTTATGTTGGCACCTTGTATTCTTCGTAAGTTCATTGCCTTTTCCTGTGTGGCTTTAAAACACAGGGTGCTTACAAGAGATAGGTTGATGAAATTGGGTATTGTAATGATCCCTTTTCGGGACCCTTCTTGATTTGTTCTAAAATTCCTTATTAGGGTTTGGATTACATTTGGGAATGACAATTCATAATGTTTCATACTAGGAGAATGCCAACTCCCAATGATTAACCTATATCATTATGCTTTTAAATTATATTAAAAAACAATGATTGATTTATAATACATACTTAAGCCTTAATTTCTTTCTCTTCTCCTAATAACTAACCCTAAGGCGGATGGTAGAATTACTGTTCTCAGGTATGGAAATAGTCTACAAGAGGCTCCCTCATGAACAAAGCCCGTTTTGGGAATCTTCTCTAAAATAATTATGAATAGATTATTTTGTATTGAATGAATTTACAAAGAGCCAGAGGCTCATATATACAAAACTGGAGTTACAATAATTAGCAACTATCTAAAGATAGACCGCAGAAGAATCGCAGCAGGAAAGAGCATTAAAAAACTGGAATCTACCTAATATTAGAAACATTCTAATACCCTCCCATAATGCTCAATCTGTGAATAACACCAATAGCCTCCCTGAATTTTACAAATTTATCAGAACTGAGAGACTTGGTGAAGATATCAGCGGACTGCTCTAAGGTAGGAACATACAGTAGCTGAATAGATTTGTCTTCAACCAGCTGACGAATGTAATGACAATGTGTTTCGACATGCTTGGTTCGTTCATGGAAGACCAGATTTTTGGCCAGTTTGAGCACTCCCTGATTATCACAGAATAGAGGAGTCGGTCTTGACTGAGGAACATGCATATCTGCAAGCATCCGCCGAAGCCAAACTGCCTCACAAACTGCTTTAACTGCTCCTCGATACTCTGCTTCGGTGGACGACAGAGCCACTGCTTGCTGTTTCTTACTCATCCATGTGACAGCACCGGACCCCAAATTGAACACATATCCAGTGGTAGACTTACGATCATCAATAGAACTGGCCTAGTCTGAATCTGTGTAGCCACATAGTGTAAGATCAGAACTCTGAGTGTACAGAAGATCATAATCAAGAGTACCACTAACATAGCGCAGGACACTCTTTGCAGCTGTCCAATGATCAGTCTTGGGCATTGTCATAAAGCGGGATATGTAGCTTACCGCAAAACTAATGTCAGGTCTGGTGGCAGTAAGAAAAATGAGGCTGCCCACTAGTTGTCTAAACAAAGATTCATCCACAACAGGTGAATCGGACTGAGCTGATAATTTGAGCCCGGGTTCCATAGGAGTGGGAGCAGGTTTGCAATCCTGCATTCTGAACCTGTCCACAAGACTTCTAGCATACTTGGACTAAGAAAGAAAGATACTGTGCTCAGTCTACCAAACCTCAACTCCAAGACAATAGTGCAAGAGTCCCAAATCTGTCATATCAAAACTGCGACACAAATCCTGTTTAATTTCAGTGATCAAATGTGCTGAACTTCTAGTGATGATCAAATCATCCACATAGACAACTATAAACAATACATCATCACCTACATGTTTGATATACAGGTTTGAATCTGATGGACTCCTCTGAAAGCCATGATCGGTTAGGTATTTATCAATTTTCATGTACCAAGTCCGAGGAGCTTGTTTCAAACCATAGAGAGCTTTGACAAGTTTACAGACTTTGTGTTCTCGACCAGCAACCTTAAATCTAAAAGGTTGCGTCATGTAGACCTCTTCCTGTAAGTCACCATTCAAAAAAGCACTCTTAACATCCATCTGATGAACTTTCCAACCAAACTGAGCTGCTAAGGCAAGAACAAGCCGTATGGTACTCATTTTAGCTGTGGGAGCAAAAGTCTCTTCATAGTCAATACCTTCCCTTTGTGAGAACCCTCGAGCAACAAGACGAGCCTTATACTTGTCTAAGGTTCCATCAACTTTGTATTTTACCTTGTATACCCATTTGCAGTTAACGGGCTTCTTCCCTGTAGGAAGATTAGAAAGAACCCAAGTGTGATTTTTCTGAATACTCTGAAATTCAGCTTCCATAGCCCATTCCCACTCAGGGATACCTTTAGCCTCGGAATAAGTCTGGGGCTCATAAACACTATGAATGTTAGCCATAAGAGCAAAATTAACTGTAGGTTGCTGTTTGCTCTTATTTCTAGAAACTCTACCTTTGATGAGCTCATCATCCTTGAGATCACTAATAGTTTTAACCCACCATTTGGGCCGGAGAGTGGAAGAGCCAATCTCTGGAGGAGCTGGAGGAGGTGTTGTGAGGTTTCACATCATCGCCCCAAATCTTGGGGACCCCCTATTTTCGACTTTGAGTGGGCTTGTCTTCCCTTTTCGATCGGAGCTTGATGCCTTAGACAATCCTTAGGTCCCGGTGGGTTGATGTGGTTTGAGTTAACGAAATGCAATACAAGGCTTTTATTAGATTGATATTTTCGTTAGTTGGATGATGATTTTGAATGCGTGGTTGATTCTTTTTATTGCAAATGATGATATAATTCCAAAATCAATTAAACGTTGCAAGTTGAATCAATTGCTATTGGATTTTCGGTTTTTGCCTTGAAATTGGAATTGAAAATATTGAGAGTAGATCTTATTGTTTACATTTTCAAAATTGGAAGAGCATGTGCAATAATTTTATCTTTTGAAATTGTAAATCTTGACCAAGTAAATTAAATTTTATAAACAGCCCTTTGCCATTTTCGATTTTGGATATATTTATTGAGATTTTTGCCTTGTCTTTTATAATTTCTTATCAATTTTCGAATTAGGCAATTAAGAAATAATATTTGAGGCAATTTGTATTGGAAATTGGGAGCAAATTTCAAAATTCAAAGGCTGTTATAGAGAAATAGAAAATCTGGGCAATTGCTTCCTTTATTTTCGAAAATTCTGGGCATTAATTTCAATTTTGGTAATAACTATGCGTAATTTGAAGAGTTTCGAAATGTAATTAGGCATTTAATTATTGTTTTGGGCCCTATGAAATTAAATCTTGCCTTGTTAGAACAAATTAGGGCCCTGCCCCATTAATTTTCGGATTTCTAGGGGCCTCTTGTTTTAGGTTTTCGAAATTCTTCTCATTTTGGCCAAAGTCGGCCCTAAAACATGGCAATTAATTTATATTGTTTTGTGTTTGAATGTGCTAGGGTCGGCCCTAGAATTGGGAGCTCTTGGATCGGGTATAAGGGGAAGAGGCACCTTGCCTCCTTCCACCATTCATCACTCCACTCTCCATCAAGCAGGAGCAGCGAACTATCTTAAGGAAAGAGGCAGCGACTTGGGGTTTGAAGGTGGTGTCTTTGGCTGGAGCAGCGACCTGAGCCTTAGAGGGTGATTTGCAGGGCAGCCTAAGGCCCTAAAACAGCATTTTAAGAGGAAAGAGGAGCAGAGTTTAATTGTGGGTATTTTGAAGACCTCATCTCACATATTCTAGCCTCCAAAATTCAAAATTTTAAGGGCAAAACATTGACATTTTTATCAAAATCCGAAAATCAAAGTATTGCGAGCTTAAATGATGTAGGTGGTTTGAAGAGCCTAATCAGGCCCTAGAACAATGTTTTAGAGCAAAAAGGAAGCAGCAGTTGGAGTTAGACATTCAAAGGGCCTCTTTCCAATGCCCTAGACCTCTAATTTCAAATTTCTAAAGGCAATTTATTGGCAATATTTAGCAGATCCGAAAATTGAGATATTGCAAAATCATTCTCAGAAGTTTGGCAGGGGAAAGAGGAGAGTTTGTTGAGTGGAAATCACCATCTCCAGAATTTTGTGATTTTCGATTTGACAAGGCGCTGGAATTCTCAGATTATCAAGCATTTCCAGATTTTGAAGGGCAATTGAAAGGAAGATTTTGATCTATTTGGAGGTTATATTATCAGACTTGTGGAGATAGAGAAATTTTGTGAATCAAGCCAAGGCAATTGCATTAAGAAGGAATTCAGAATTTTATATTTGGTGAGTGGCCTATCTTTTCTTCTCTCCTTAATTGTTGTTCATTTCATTGGTATTATTGTTAAGTGTTGAAGACTAGTTTCAAGAGTAAAGTTAGGATTTTGGTTAGTAGGTTGATTACTCGATTGTCTTGATTAGCTTTTTTCGCTCAAGTTCTTGCTTGCATTCCATCATTTCATTTCATCATCATAGGAGGAAGATTGGAGTGATAAGTGTAGTCCATCTCATAGGAAACGGCAGGGAGTGATAAGTGGTAGTCCCACCCCTAAGGAGAAGATTGGAGTGATAAGTGTAGTCCATCTTAAGGCAAAGGCGGGGAGTGATAAGTGTAGTCTTCATCATCATCATAGGAAGAAGATTGGAGTGATAAGTGTAGTCCATCTCATAGGGAACGGGGGGAAGTGATAAGTGGTAGTCCCACTCCTAGGGAGAAGATTGGAGTGATAAGTGTAGTCCATCTTAAGGCAAAGGCGGGGAGTGATAAGTGTAGTCTTCATCATCATCATAGGAAGAAGATTGGAGTGATAAGTGTAGCTCATCTCTTAAGGTAACGGCGGGGAGTGATAAGTATAGTATTCCATCCCATTAAGAGGAAGTTTGGAGTGATAAGTGTAGTTTCACCACCATTGTAGAAAAGGCGGGGAGTGATAAGTGTTTAGGATGGGTGATGCCAATGCAAGCAAGCAACCCAAAGGAACTAATGCTAAAATAGGAGACAAGGAAGTCATGATACCCAATTCCAATTTCTGCTCAAAATTGAAACATGTTGGAGACACCAAGATTGGTACCCTCGACTTGATTCAATTAAGAGAGAGGTTGAGAGATAGCCAGTCCCCTATGGCGAGGATCAATCAGTATAGAATTGTGCAAAGAAAGATTCAGTCTACCCCAGCAGCGGATATGATGCGGCAGAATTGGTTACACCAAGTCAACAAGGCTCACAAAGTCAGATTGCAAATCAGAGTGCAGCGCCTTCATTGTGCTTCTCAATCGGATCCCAGGCTCTGCTCCAGGTACACAGTTTGATCCTTGAATGTTTTATTTTATTGAAGGCATTGGAAATGGTAAAGGAAAGATTGATTGGATTAGGATCATTAGCATGAATTTAGAGTTGCAACTTAGGATAGTGCAAAATCAGAGGCAATTCTACATGGGGTCCTACCTCTTCGATTCGAATGCAAGACTACTAGTGATGCTTTGCCTGTCAAACCAAATCCAATTTTGGGGAGATGCACTGCACCACTATGGTTGAGGCAGATGCTTTTGCTAAGGGGCGAGGTTGTGGCAGTTCGAACAATTGAAGGCAGCCAAGGGTTAACCGAAGAGGAAAGTGATTGAAAGGTTTTGGGAGGTCAAGTTTGATTTCAAGGCAGTGGCCAAGAGCAAGGCTCTTAGATTGCAAGTGGTTCACATCTAGGCAAGCCACCAAGGTCAAGGCAGGATTACCTCAAGGCCAGGACATCAAGTACAAGCAAGTTCAAGTGGTGGTGAGAAAATTTCTAAGGACAAGCTCAAGCATCCAAGGCTTCACCTCATCTCAAGGATTAAATGAATTTATAAGATAAAGGTTGATGAGGTGGCAATTTCATGTGCATGCAATCAAATCATGCCAAGTGTCCTATGTTCTCATTGGTTGACAAATTATTGTAATTTTCTCATTGGCCCACAAAGTTGGTGCCCTCATGTAATTGGTTGAAAGATGGTAACCCTAATTAGGGTTTGTAAGGTTTAATCTTAGCCTTTGATTTTGCCTCTTAATCTTGGCCACTCGTAATTTTGAGCCTCTATATAAGGCCATTTGTACTCATTTGTAAAAGGAGTTGTGTTGGAGAATTGTTGCCAAAATACTATCAAAATTGTTCTCTATTCATTGTTGTGGTTTGCATGGTGGATATAGATGATCATTTTGGTGTATTGTATGTTTCTTCTCATCTCTCAAATTAAAGTAGGATTTCATTTCATGTTGGTAGAATAGAAGTCAATGGTTAGTTGCAATGGTGATATTGGTGAATGTTTGATAGGGATCTATATACTAGGCCACTAGCATTCTAGCGGCTTGTTAGGAAGCCTTGTGTGGTAATCTAGTCCAATTGCTCCCAAGTTCTACTTGCATTTCATTTTTCCACTTGTACTTCTAGTTGGGTTGGAAGATAGGTGTTAGTGTGAAAATCTTAAGAGTATCCCTTAGAATCATCGCACCTATGGAGGTAGCGCCGCTGGCAAGCTTTCATTTGGTTTGATCCCCGTCCATTTGCCAATCTTTCCATTCAGTAGGAGTAATAGTAGAAGTAATCAGTAGTTCAGTAGTTGAAGTTCGAAAGTTTGAAGAGCAAAGCTAGAAGTGATATAAATTAGCTTGATGAGCAAAATTGGAAGTGATATAAAAGAAGAAAGTTATCTCATCATCATCATAGCAAGAGTTTAACATCTCTCAAGTGAACAACGTAAGCCCGTTGACGTGATTACCAGCAAATCACATTTATATAACTAAGTTAGTATCCACATGTGTAAGGAACCTTGGAGTATTCTTATATACTTTTCAAGAGAGGGTTGAGTGTTTGGTACGCCGTATCAAGTATTTCAATTGCTATATGTTATGTAGTGGTACAAAACTGACATCAACAGGAGGTTCAGGAGCAGCAATAGGGATAGGGAGAGGATCATGTTCGGGGGCCTCAACAGGATCAGCATCAGGTGCCTTAGGGCAAGCATTATCTGCATCATCCCTCCCATCAGGTGGTGCTAAAGGAAGAGGAACACTGTGAGGCTGTTCCTCAGAACATTGCTCAGAAGAAGATAGAAAAGGTCCTCGAGTTTCATCAAAAACAACATCATGACTAAAGATAAGATGATCAGTGTCGATATCTATCAATTTGTAGGCCTTATGGTTGTCACTATACCCTGTCATCATGAGTCTTTGACTCTTGGAGTCTAATTTGGAGCGTTTAGCATCAGGAATCCAAACATAGGCAAGAGAGCCAAAAATCTTCAGGTGGCTGATCTTGGGCTTACGACCAGACCACGCTCTTCTGGAGTTTTGTTCTTGACAGCCTGAGTAGGGGAACGATTAAGAAGGTAAACAATAGTAAACACTGCTTCTGCCCAATACTTATTACGAACACTCCTGTGTTGTGTTGATGTGAGTTTTGTACCACTACATAACATATAGCAATTGAATACTTGATACGGCGTACCAAACACTCAACCCTCTCTTGAAAAGTATACGAGGATACTCCAAGGTTCCTTACACCTATGGATACTAACTCAGTTATAATGATGTGATTTGCTGGTAATCACTTCGGCGGGCTTACGTTGTTCATTTGAAAGATGTCAAATTCTTGCCATGATGATGATCTAGCTTTGTAATGCATACTCAAATGATTTTCCAATTTACCACTTTCAACTTTACTTCTTAAACTTCTCACTACTAACTACTTCTTGCTCTACTACTACTCCTATAGAATGGAAAGATTAGCAAATGGACGGGGATCAAACCAAATGAAAGCTTACCAGCGGCTCTACTTCCATCGGTGCGATGAGTCTAAGGGTTACTCTTAGGATTTTCACACTAACACCTATCTTCCAACCCAACTTGAAGTACAAGCGGGAAGATAAAATGCAAGTAGAACTTGGGAGCAATTGACTAGATTACCACACAAGGCTCCTTGACAAGCCGCCAAGATGCTAGTGGCCTAGTATAAGATCCTCATCAAACATTCACCAACATCACCATTACAACTAACCATTTACTTCTATTCTAACAACATGAAATGAAATTCTACTCTAATTTGAGAGATGAGAAGAAACATGCAATACACCAAAATGATCATGTATATCCACCATGCAAACCACAACAATGAATAGAGAACAATTTTGATAGTATTTTGGCAACAATTCTTCAACATAACTCCCTTTACAAATGAGAACAAATGGCCTTATATAGAGGCTCAAAATTACAATGAGTGGCCAAGATTAAGAGGCAAAATCAAGGGCCAAGATTAAACCTTACAAACCCTAATTAGGGTTACCATCTTTCAACCAATTACATGAGGGCACCAACTTTGTGGGCCAATGAGAAAATTACAATAATCTGTCAACCAATGAGAACATAGGACACTTGGCATGATTTGATTGCATGCACATGAAATTGCCACCTCATCAACCTTGTCTTATAAAGTTCATTAATCCTTGAGATGAGATGAAGCCCTGGATGCTTGAGCTTGTCCTTAGAAATTTTCTCACCACCACTTGAACTTGCTTTTACTTGATGTCTTGACCTTAAAAGATTAAGGTCTCCATGCACTTGGGGTAATCTTGCCTTGACCTTGGTGGCTTGCCTAGGTGTGAACCTTGTGCAATTTAAGAGCCTTGCTCTTAGCCACCGCCTTGAAATCAAACTTGACCTCTCTCAACCTTTCAATCACTTTCCTCCTTGCTTCAATACTTTGCCATTTTTAACCTTCCTATTTGGATTTGATCTGCATGCATGCATCTTTGTTTCAATAACCTTGGGTTTTGGGCACCTGCCCTCACCATATCTCCTTGATTGTTCCACAATCCACCCATCACTGAGTTCACCAACTGCTTTCATCAATGCTTTCCTCCTTGGTTAACCCTTGACTGCCTTCAACTGTTCGAACTGCCACAACCTTGCCCTTTTGGCATAAGTACTTGCTTCAACCATAGTGGTGCAGTGCATCTCCCCAAGATTAGATTTGGTTCGACTGGCAAAGCATCACTAGTAGTCTTGCACCCGAATTGAAGAAGTAGGACCCCATGTAGATTTGCCCCCGATTTTGTACTATTTAAGTTGCAACTCTAAATTCATGCTAGTGATCCTAATCCAATCAATTTTCCTTAACCATTCTCAATCTCTTCAATAAAATAAAACATCCAAAGATCAAACTGTGTACCTTTAGTAGAGCCCGGAATTTGACTAAGAAGCACGATGAAGGCGCTGCACTCTGATTTGCAATCTGACTTTGTGAGCCTTGATGACTTGGTGTTAACTAATCCTGCTGTATCATTTCCGCTACTGGGGTAGATTGAACCTTTCCTTGCACAAATCCATACTGATTGATCTTCTTTGCCACAGGTAACTGACTTTCTCTCAACCTCTCTCTTAATTGAATCATATCAAAGGTATCAATGTTGGTGTCTCCAACGCATTTCAATTTTGAGCGGAAGTTGGAATTGGGTATCATGACTTCCTTGTCTCCTATTTCAGCATTAATTCCTTTGGGTCGCTTGCTTGCATTAACATCAGCCATCCTAAACACTTATCACTCCCCGCCTTTTCTACAATGAATGTGGAACTACACTTATCACTCCAATCTTCGCCTAGGGGTGGAATACTACACTTATCACTCCCCGCCGTTACCTTAAGATGGGCTACACTTATCACTCCAAATCTTCCCCTAAAATGAAATGCAATGATGCAAACTACACTTATCACTCCCCGACTTTGCCTTAAGATGGACTACACTTATCACTCCAATCTTCGCCTAGGGGTGGAATACTACACTTATCACTCCCCGCCGTTACCTTAAGATGGGCTACACTTATCACTCCAAATCTTCCTCCTAAGATGAAATGCAAGCAAGAACTTGAGGGAAAAAAGCCAATCAAGACAATCGAGTAATCAACTTAATATCCAAACACCTAACTCTACTCTTGAAATTAGTTTTCAACACCTAAACTAGCACCAATGAAATGAAAGCAATTAAAGAGAGAGGAAAAGATAGGCCACTCACCCAAGGGCTAGGAATCCTTTGTCTATGCAATTAGCTGGGCTTGATCTTCAAAATCTTCTATCTCCACAAAAAAATCTCCCCTTCTCCAATTCACTCTCAAAATCTGATTGCTATGAATCTTCTATCAATAAATTCTTCTATTACAAATCTGATTTGGCTCAACTCAAGCTTCTTCTCTTCATCAAACTCTCCAATTTTCGAATTTGCTTTTCGGATCTGCTTTTTCGGACTGCTTTTTCGCTCTGCTTTTTCGGACTGCTTTTTCGGACTGCTTTTTCGAACTGCTTTTTCGCTCTGCTTTTTCGGACTGCTTTTTTGGACTGCTTTTTGCTGCCAAGAGAAAAGGAGAGAAGTGAATGAGATGGTGAAATGAAGTGGGGGAGAGCTCCCCTTATATACCAAATTTTGCCTCCAAAAAAAGCAAGGCCGACTTTGTAGGAGGGAAAAACAAAAAATTAAAATTGCCAAATTAAACATGAATTCAATGAAATAAATTGCCCAGCCCTAGGGGATTTTATTTTAATTTAAAATTGGGTCAGCCTAGTGCAAAATTATCGGTTTAAATTAGCCAAATCCGAAATTATCATAGGCCCTAAAATTGAAATTTTGAAAAAAGGTCATTTAGGCCTCCAATATAGCTTTAAACCCTCCCCATTGTGGACCCAATAACTTGCCTTGAATTTCACACCTCCTAGGCCTTAAAATACGTTGAATTTAACACACAAAGGGGCCCAATTTAAATTTCTAAATTACAAACACTTAGCCCAAAAAATATGATTTTAATGCATTTAATCATGACAACCAAAATTAATTTTTTATTATTTTGCAACCCAAAAATCATTTTGCAATTTAATTTCCATTTGGCAATTTTATCTTTTTTTATTTTTGCAATTTATTATCTCTAATTGGCAACTTTAAATTTATTCTTTAATTTCCATTTTTCTCCACCAAAAAAAATTTACAAGATTTTCCCAAAAATATCCAATTTCACAATTAAATTTTGAAAATCTCGAGTTCTTCAATTTCATCAATTTTCAAAATTCATCTTAGTCTGAAAATTTTGCAAATTTGCCGTGCCAGATATTTTTCTAACAATCGAAATAAAATATTCCTATTGAATTTTGTTTGGCCTAAAGACAAAATCAACTGTTTAGGAAAATCAATGTTTCACACAAGGTGAAAACAAGCTATACCCTCCCAAGCACTTCAAAAATATCCCAGGTGTAAAATTTTCATTTCAAAACCTCTTGATCGCCCAAAAATTCGCTAAGGCACCCAAATACCCGGATCTAGAAAAATTGTCAAGGCTTGCTCAAAAAAAAAAATGGGGGTCCCCAAATTCTTTGGGGCGATGGTGTGAAAACCTCACAACATGTTGTAACATAGAACGAGCCATCTCAACAATCGTACGATTGCGACACTCAACAACATTGTTTTGCTCAGAAGTGTAGGGTGTGGTGAATTGACATTTGATGCCATGTTCAGCACAAAAATTGGAGAATGCATTAGAACAAAATTCACCTCCATTATCTGTTCTAAGAGAAATGATACTGCAGCCAGATTCGTTTTCAACCAATGACTTAAAGTTTTGAAATGTACTAAAAGCATCTGATTTTTGTTTAAGAAAGTACACCCACATCTTTCTACTAAAATCATCAACAATAAGCAAAAAATATTTGCAACTAGTAATTGAAGGTGTATTCATAGGACCACAAATATCAGCATGAAGTAATTGAAGTACCTAAGATGCACGCCAAGAATCTCCATCTTTGAAGGGAGTCCGATGTTGTTTGCCAGCTTGACAAGCGTCACATACTCCAAGATGCTGCGTCTGAATTAGAGGTAGGCCAAAAACAAGTTCCTCCCGGGATAGCTGAGAGAGATACTGGATGTTGAGATGTCCATATCGCTGATGCCACAAACTACTGAGAGATAAATCACGTGCTGCCATAGCTATTTTAGGAGAATCACCAGTGTCAGTAAGTCGATATAGGCCATGATCCTCTAGACTAGTAGCAATAGTAAGACGATTCGCTCGATCAATAATGGAACATTTGTGGGCACTGAACATCACATCCAACTGAGGAGAATTTCTCTTAGAACAGATAATGGACGGGAATTTTGCTCTACTGCATTCTCTGATTTTTGTGCTGAACATGGCATCAAACGTCAGTTCACCACACCCTACACTCTTTAGCAAAACAGTGTTGCTGAGCGTCGCATGCAAGAAAAAACGAAACGAAGAAACGAAGATCCCTTCGTCGCGTGCAGGTTACAAAAGAAACGAAGATCCCTTCGTCACGTGCAGGTTACAGAAGAAACGGAGATCCCTTCGTCGCGTGCAGGAAAAATTCCGGTCGCCAAAGACAGTCGCAGGGATTTGAAGATCCTTTGTTGTGTGCGGAAAAAATGCAGTCGCCAATCCCATTGCCAAATGTAGTTGTAGGAATCTGAAGCTCCTTCGTCGCCTGGGAAGGGAGCAGACACAAATCCCATCGCCAACAGAAGAAAAAAAATGCACGCAGATGCTAGAAGGTTTCGCATGGGTAAAACAGAAGACAACACGAGCAATCTTGACCTAGAAAAAATCGCGAACATAGGTAGATGGACGCGCGGTTTTGATACCAGGAAGTTTCAATGGCAGTTTTAACTTCAGAAAAAAAATTGCTACATAGATAATTTTGATTAATGAAATTATGCAAATTTTTATTTAAAAACTAACCTGCTTTGATACCATAAAATAATTATGAACAGATTATTTTGTATTTAATGAATTTACAAAGAGCCAGAGGCTCATATATACAAAACCGGAGTTACAATAATTAGCAACTACTAAAGATAGATTGCAGAAGAATCGCAGCAGGAAAGAGCATTAAAAAACCAGAATCTACCTAATATTAGAAACATTCTAATATTCTCCTCACTGTGACCGAATTACTCCTCTCCCTTCACAAACTCCCTATCCCCTTAGTTGTATAAGAGAGTGATTAAGGAATTGACTTAGTGTATCACAAATATAAGTATAGACGATAATTGACTTACATTATCAAGCATCCAAGGCCATTAATGAATAGTTCATAATACATTCGATAGTTAACATATTTAAGCCCGATTCCTTACTTCTCTTCTAAACTCAACCCTAAGAGAGTGTGGATTTACTTGTTGTAGGGCGCTTGACACCAATGCGTTCTTTGGTTTTACCCTGCCTCTCCCCTTTAAAAAAAAGGAGATTCTTCCTTTAATTTATTTACTCATGCCACATGAGTGTTTTTTTCTTATTTCCACCTAAGCACTTTTCTTTATTATACTAATCTTGTATTTAATCACTATGTATCTGTGCTTTTCCTGTGGCGTCTTTCCCATGTTTCTCGAGCCATATTTATATGTCGACAACTTAAAAATTGCTTCCGTACTGTCCAATGTTTCAATATTTAACAATGTCAATTTATCATTGATTGATTATGGTAGGAATTAACATTGTCGACTTGTTATGCTTTACTACCGTCGATTCATTATAGATGAGATATTTATCTCATGAATATTATTGGTCGATATTATTAATATACCGATTATTATGAATTATATTATGCCAATTATTATACCGATTAATAAATCGATTAATTAATATTATCCCGATTAACATTATGAATTAATATGATTGTTATTAACTTATTAGTATTGTTATATTTAATAATATTAATTATTATAATGATTAATATTGATTAATAATATTAATTATTCTTAATAATACATTATTAATTAATTTCATAAATTAACTATCAATTGATTTATCATTATTGTTCTAATAATAATATTAGTTGTATATTGATCAATTACATATTGATTAATTATATTTGATTAATAATATTATATTGACATATTACTTGTATGTTTACTACTAGTACTAATATAATTATTCATCTATAATAATGATTAATTATTATAGATTCATGTCTTTATTGATATAAGGAATTTAAGCACGATGTGTATTTGAATGAACCACATATATGCATTGAATGCATTGATGTCGATTATGACTCATGACAGGTATGGGAGGTCTCTTCAGATGCCCTATGTGTCTTAAACATGAAGAAACAACAGATCATCTCTTTGTGCAATGTGATATAGCATAAGAATGCTGGATGCATATCAGGAGGAAATTGGGACTGCATGGACCTATGCAAAATTCATTAAAAGAAATCTTCTTGTCTTGGCCAACTAAGGCCAAAGGGTCATGTAGGAAGGGCTGTGGATAGCGTGTCCCTCAACTATTCTTTGGACACTATGGAAAGAAAGAAATGGGCGTATATTCAATGAGAAAGTATCAAAGGTAGGAAGCATCATCTAGAGATTTGAAATTGTAGTATGTGAACTTCTAGATTCTATAGGAACTTTTCAAATTGGGATGACCGTATGTCAAAGGAGTGGCCACATTTGATAAATCCAAAGATTGCTGGAGCTGATAAAGGGGGTTCTAGGTAGGAGGCAAGATGGAGTCTGCCCCCATCAGGTTGTCTTAAACTAAATTTCAACAATGCATCCAGAAGGATTCTAGGTCCCTCAGGTGTTGGATTATTATTTAGAATGACAAAGGGGAGTTGGTTTGGGGAGGATCGATCAAAATCTCGGATGACACAAATAATGAGATAGAGTTTGTAGCATTGAAGGAAGGAGTGTCTATGTAAAAAGAAAAATCTCCCAAATTTGGAAATCAAAGGTGACTCATTGAATGTGGTTAGAGCAATTTCAACAGGTTCTGCGCCCAGTTGGAGAATGCATATGTGGACAAATAATATTAGAGGGATTTTAGTAGAGTTCAGGTTCACCATTAGGCATGTATATAGGGAAGCAAATACAAAAGTGGATTTGCTGTCCAAAATTGCAATCAATTAGAAGTAGGCTATCATTTCAAACAATCCTGAAACATGGGTAGGTTTAAGGGTGAATCCTATTGGAGGATAAGCAAGAGATCAATACTTCCATTAGAAATTTTCTTTCTTTGGACAAATGTAATTATCTATTTTTAATTAATATATGGCAGCTACCTTTAGGTAGCAATTTGCGAAAAAAAAATTAAGATACATTATATTAATAATATTAGGTTTGCACAATCCATAATTTTAACAGTGCAAAGTTTTTGGATTAGATTGCATAATAGTTTTTGCATCAACAATTACACAATCTAATCCATAAACTTTGCACTATTATACATTATTTTTTAAATTAATTATAATTTTTATATTTTTCAAAATTCAAAATACCACAAAATTATAATTTAAAATAAGCTTTATTATTATATAATATTTTTTGTTGGTCGGTAATTTTAGACTAATTTTATTAATCATGAACAAAAGGCATTACAATAGAGTAAAAGGTCACTATACTTGCTTGACCTGTGAATTGATCCATGATTTCTTTACCACCTACACAAGCACATGATCATTCCACAAGATGCAAGAATTTGTCCACTTCTAAGCCCTCCATACAATGACTACATTTATTCAAAATCTGCACAAAACTATACCAACAGATCGACACCAGCTCCCCTTCGACCACCCCAATTTATCCAAAAACCTAGTACCTAGAAGTAAAATGGGTTTCACCGAACAGTAATATCAACCTACACCCACCTGACTGTGATGAAGACTAAGTGACAAAAATTTAAACGTAGAGAGACCACACTAGCTTTAGAGTTTCCTTGCTTCCACATGGGGTTGTTGCACCAGTGGTCCTTTAGCTCGAGCACAAAACTGTACCAACAGATCCACACCAGCCCCCCCTTCGACCACCCCAATCCATCCAAAAACCTAGTACCTAGAAGTAAAATGGGTTTCACCCAACAATAATATCAACCTACACCCACTTGACTGTAATCAAGACAAAGAGATAAAACTATAAACATAGAGAGACCGCACCAGCTTTAGGGTTTCCTTAGCTTCCCCATGGGGCCATTGAACTAGTGGTCCTCCAACTTGAACTTTATCTTCTTTCCACGCTCTTCGCTCCACCTACTCCTTTTTGCGTTCCAAATCATGAGCCTGTAGGAAATCTTTTAGGGAATCCCACCCTATTTGAGCTTCTGCATGGTGTTCCTCATGATTGCTAAAGACACTCCACACCAAGAAGGGGTGCAATAGATGTTCCATAGAGCTGAAATTCCGCCAATCCCTTTGGTGTGCTCATAAACCTACACTGGCTCCACCATTGCTAAAATAATTGTCATATCGCCACACCATTCTGGACGCACACACTCCTTCATTGCCCTCAAAGTCTCCTCCTTGGGTCCTAGCTCCAAAGACCAAGCCATAAAGGCTAAGGCTATGTTTATGTTTGAGTGGTACCTATGTTCAGTCCACATACAATCTTCACTCAGGATGAGGTCGATAATCAGCCAAAATAGGGATTCATCAATCTTGAAAACTCCCCTCAAGTGTTTCTTTGAAATATTGCCTTAGAAGCACAATTATTGCTTTGAAGAAACTAGCGTAAAGTTTTCCTCCATGGCTGTTTCCCTTGAGCAATGTCACACTACATAGACTCGCCGAGAGAAAACATGGAGAAAAGACCTTACAAGAGGCTTTAAATTGCTTCAAACGTGCACCACATTTCTTTCTATCACATCACATTATTTCCCATCTTCCGCCTGCGTGCTAAAATTCTAAGTTGGCAAGCTGGATCTCTCAAAAAATTTCATAGATCTCCACAGTATGATCCATTAATGACAACGATATTTGACAGTGTCCGCGAATTGATTGCCACTCTGTTTTACGTGAGTAATTTTGAAATCCTTGAAGGTGGCTAGGATGGATTTGATTTTTTTATATATTTATTTAGGTTCAATGCACATGCTTCACCTTTGGTTATTGCATTGACAATTATAAGCAAGTTCCCTTCTAGGTGGATTCAAGACAGCTAAATTTTTAGCCATGATGACTGCATTCAAGGCTTCTTGAACCTCAACCTCGTTGTTGGTTCCATCACAAAGTTGTTTTGCTCCTATAGCCAAAAGATTTCCTTGCCAGTCCCTCGTTGCGTACCCTGCTCCAGAGGGGCTTGGGTTCCCCTTAGATGCCCCATCAAAATTCAACTCGTCCATCTTGGTTCTAGACATTCCCAATCATAGTTTGCAAACTCTGCGAGTACTCTTTGAGTTGCTGAGTACTCTATTTTCTTTGCTCCGCGAGTTTTTACAAGTTTAACTCTTGCGCGTTTATATGCACAAGAAAAACATGGATAAAATCGCCAATGTGAGTAAAATGCTGGTTTCACATGTTTTTTTTGTTATAAAACCATGCATTTTCTCTTTTGAGAAGTCAATTTTTAATTTTAAAAATATTTTGTAATTGAATTTTGTAAAAAAAATATGTTTTTTAAGAAATTTTAATTTTTAGTACTCTCTAACTTGCCGAGTTTTTCCTGAGTTTTTGTTAAGTTTTTACTGAGTCAATTTTTGGGCTTGCCGAGTACTCTCCGAGTCCGAGTCTGCAAACTATGTTCCCAATGATACTTCATAGCAGCGTGGTCATTTGGATTTACCCAACAAGGCCCCTCAATAGGCCGAATGAATTACCAAACAAATTTTATTATAAAATAAAATAATATTTAAATAATTTAATTATAAAATACAATAATATTCTATTAATTTTAAATTAAAATAAACTAATTTTGAATGGACAAATAGCTCTTAGTAAATAAAAATAGTTTTTCACAAATAAATAAAATAAGCAATACACAAAATAAAATAACAATTAAATATTTCTAAGTAAAATAAATATTAATATACAATCTACATCTATGCAAATTTTTTTTGTTTTATTCTATTTTAAAATTGTTTAAGTTTAAATTTAGTTATAATATTTATTTTATTTTTATCCAAAAACTATTTTATGAGCAGTTTAATTTATTTCAAAACTGTTTAATTTTAATTTGGAACACTATTGATTAGACTCCCATTTGAAGCACCTCAACCATGCTAGGGGCTGCCACCCTAGGTTTATGTTTTCATTTTTATTTTTCTATTTATGTCTTTATTCTTTTAAAATGGGCCATTAAATTAAAAAATAGGTTTTTTTTTTCTACTCTTCTAGACAATTTGTTATTTTCTTGATATTTTGCCTTTTTTAAAAAAATCTTATACTTTTGGGTTGCTGATTTTTTCTCCAAAAGATTTTTGCTGCTATGGTCTCTCCTCCATACAAGGGTTTGGATACATTGCCTTATTTGACTATAATTTGGTGATCGACAAAACCTCCTTGTTCGGATCCTCAACTGCTACCATGTTAATTCCTTTTTGCTTTGGGCACTTGGTGTCTTCGTGATTACTTAGTCCACACCACTTGCACAACATTCTCAAATTGTTTTGATTGCTTTGACATTCTCGGGCAAACTGACCTCGTTCGTTTCACCTCTGCCACTAGATCATTGATCTTCCTTTCGTGTCATACTATATTCTACTTCTTGGGCCACTATTGTTGTACTACTAGTTACTGTTTCCTCTCTTGTTATGGTATCCATCAGGCAGTGCATTAAAATTGGTTGGTGGTGATTGTTCCCCTCGAGTAAAGAGCACTTGTGTGCTTCTTGTCTTTAGATTGTATGAGCATTCCTTAATGAAATATCCCAATATGTAAAAAGATGTCGGAAAACAGTTTGTTTGAACAATTTGTCTTTATGTGACCTATGTTATAGTCTATACACTGCGATTCTTTGTTTTCATTGGAACTTTCCTTCTCAACTTTCAGCTCCTTCACCTTACACATCATATCTCACAGTAGGGCTTGGATAGTTTTGGATTCATCATCATTGTTATCCTCGATGCTTTCATCATCATCCATCTTTCGCTTCCCCTAAGGGAATGTTTTGGCTTCACTCTTGATGTCCATCACCCGGTTATAAGCATCAATGTATGATGATGAGGGTACCACTTTCATTTTCTTGTGCAGCAAGGGGATCAATCCCTCGATAGGCTACCTTTTCTTCAAGTTGTTGGCCGATTAATTCTCCAACTTGATTGACAACTCTTTGAGCCTCTGGTTGGAAGCTTCCTACATTTTCATGCTTCCCTTGTTTAGTGTTGTAAATTTCAGCGACAATCTCGTTATCATCTCTCAATAGTTTAAACCATAGTTCAAAATATCGTTATTGACAACTTATCGCCGAGGGCAAAAGAAAAGTTATCGGCAACTATCGGAGATAAGTCGGGAACTTCTCGGGAAAATATTGGGAACTTAAAAAATTGCCTAAATTTAATTAAAAATGCATTTTTTTTGCAAAATTCAATAAGGAGATGCATCTAATGAGTCAATAAATGAGTAAACAAACCAAACAAGCCGATCTAGACATATATAAATGCAAATAGGATACAAAATCGCATCCTCATGTGGAATGTTGATGGCTAATAGCCATAGTCTAATAGTCTAAACTCGAAGCAAACTAAAAATAGCAAATTGTCTTAGTAAAATTAAAAGCAAATACAATATCAAAATAGTCTACATCTTCCTCTTCCCCCTCCTAGCAGCTCTATTAAAAATTGGTGGAATGGGAGGGGGTCTAGCCGTAGAAGTCTGCTGTGGCTGTGACTCGACCTTTATCTTGGATGTAGATGGTGTTGACACCGACAATGATTCCTCATCATATGTATCCTCCTCCCTCTTAGTCTCAAACTCAGTGCCCTCATCCTCATGAATGTCATTCAATCCCATTGCGAATCCACTCTCCTCCATAGCTTACCTGTGAATCCGAATTTGCTTGAAAAATCTCTTCGAATCCACTTCAAATTCACAAGAAATCGCTATAGAATGCTGCAAATGACTTTCTTTCTCCTCCAAACCATTTCTCTCCTCTCCAAATCAGCTCTTGCAAACAAAAAAAATAATTTTTCACTTTTTTGGGCCGTCACAGTCTATTTCTGGGTGCGCTGTAAAGAACCAGACTGGCTCTTCCTGTATTTATTTTCCTTACTTTGAAATGATGCAATTCTTTTATAATAATCAGGTAAAATAAACAATCACAATGAATTTTTCACCAGTTCCAAAGATTGAACCAAAACAATGGACTTGTCCATAATAACATTCATTAATATCTTTATTTCATCTCAATAAATATCTAAGCAATTAATTGGTATAAAAATTAATGCACCTGGCAAATTCTGGAATGTTTTTGTGAATACAATATCTCCTCAACACATGTCACAGCCCAAACGCATTTAAAGACCAATCCTATACAGTTCATGTGGCAGCCTCAGACAATGGCTTGATTGTTTTGTAGCAGGTTCGGGTTTCAGGAGATTGTAAACGGCCCAGTTTGCATTCACGTGGGCAGTTAGAAGTAAGGTGGAACAGTTTTTGAGGCTCACGCAGAGCCTTACAGCTAATATATAGCTCCAGCAGCTGTCACGTGGGCAGAAGTTGGGATCTAATTCTCCTCAACCCTCACACCAACCTTCAGACACTCCAACAGCCCCTCAATATTAAACGCAGCTATCCCATATTAAAACGCAATACATTTCCAATCAAATATGCAGCCAAGGAATTAATGTGGGTTTCCAGATTTTGCGAGTTCAATCTCAATATAATTAATTCAGCATCCGCAAGAAGATCTCTGCCAATCTCTCAATCAATTATTAAACCTCAGCCATGAAACAATTCAAAATCCTTAAGAACAAATGATTCGCTTGTAGAAATAACTTCACCAAAAAACCCGAACACCAATTTATTAATTGCAACATCAGCAATTAATTAATAGCAGATTTCCCAATGAAAAGAACCTCAGCAAATTCGAATGCAATTACCAAATGAAGAAACACATAACTCCTCCAAACAATTTCAGAACTCCAGCAGGAAGACAAATCAAACCCCAGAATGAATAAATTGATTTGCTTGCAGAACAAACTTCTCATAAACCCAGTATACATCAGCACTAAATTTAATTCAGAATTAGCAGCTGCAAAATTCACCACCAATCTGTGATGGCTCAAATTGCCAGAAGAGGAATTAGTCTTCAAAACCCTAGCTGGTTTCTCACAGCCAAAAGATTTTATAAATTTTATCAAATCAACAATGAATGAATGAAAGTGCTTTTTCGAGTAGAATATATAGCTTTTTTAGAAAAAGCACAGTTTCACTTTTTTCATTAAAAAGACTTTTAAATGACCTCTTCACTTTATAACATTAAAGTTATAAAGTATTAAAGTTATTAAATTAAAATAATTTAATTTAATAACGATAACTTTAAAAACCAAAAGCCTCTGAATTCTGCTGACTGAAACAAACTCATTTTTGACACTAGAGCCTCAAACACCAACTGCCCTGCCGGAAATAACCCACTGCCAAAAATAGCCAGTTGCTAAAAATAGACTTACTATAAATAGTAAGTCCTTCAAATTGGAGATTCCCTGAGACTCAATCCTAAAACATTGGACGCTTCGTGCAGACACTTTGCTAGTCCAGGCCATACCCGAAATACCACTTACTAAAAATAGTAAGTCGACCAAATTGACCCGAACGAAGAGCAGATATGATAAACTAAACCTCTAGAATGGAATCCCAACACTGGCTCCACAATTTGACCCCCTCTGAATGCTTGATTAGCTTGCGAGGGTCGCCAAACCAAGCTAATCTCGAAGTCTGAAAAATGGGGACATTACATGCGCGGACGATAACTTTTTAAATTATCGCAATAAATTGCAAACTTATCGCCACTTTTTTCTGCAATAAGTTGGCAACTTATCTGCGATAAGTTCTTGCGATAACTTGACGCAATTTATCGCGAGCCAGAACTTATCGCGATAAGTTAACTTATCTGCGATAAGTCTGCGATATTTTGATCTATGGTTTAAACTTCACGTCAAATCCCTATCGAGGGCTTCCTTGGAGTTTATGGATTTATCATCCAGCTCAGTGAACTAGTTACAAAAGTAAACACAAGTGTACATTAACAGAACTTAGGAATATAACAATGTTACTCACTGTGCATATTTGTAAGATATATCTTTTATTACGAAGTAATAAATGTGCAATTAGTACATAAAATCAAAGAGAGATGTCACGACCATAGTTTGCTAACTCTATGAGTTGCTAAGTGCTGTATTGTTTTTGCTGGGCCAATTTTCACAAGTCCAATTCTCGCGTTTTTACAAATATAAAAAAATATGGGTGAAATTTTGATGTAGGTTAAACATTGGTTAAAATGTGTTTTCACATGTTTTTGCTGTAAAACCATGCATTTTCTCTTTTGAGATGTCAATTTTTAATTTAATACATTTTGTAATTGAATTTTTCAAAAAAGTATGTTTGTATAAGAGATTTTAATTTTAAGTACTGTCGTATGTTTGTATAAGAGATTTTAATTTTAAGTACTGTCTAAGTTGCCGAGTTTTTTTCAAGTATGTGTTGAGTTGAAAATTTTGGGCTTGTCGAGTACTCTTTGAGTTAGAGTTTGTGAACTACTATCAATGACTACAAGCAAGTACATCTAAATAGTATATTGGGTTGGTTAAGATTACCAACCATAGATGGCATACTCGCCAAGTGGAGAAAACTCGTTGAGTTTTCCAGCTCAGCGAGTTTTTCAGCCAAAAACTTGCGACTTAAAACTCGTCGATTTTTCGGCGAGATTTTACGTAAAACTCGGCAAGTTTTAAATAAATACTCGCGCCTGCATTTCAATATATACAGTAGTAAAAAAAATGCATTTTCATTAAGCGTTTTGTATTTGTCGCGTCTTGGGCGAGTAGGGGAGGAGAGTGGGCTTCCAAGCCATTCTTAGGCAGATTCGAGTGAATTGAAGGCGGATTTGAGTGGATTGAAGGTGGATTTCATCCGTTTTTTTGAAGAAAAAACACATTTCCAGGTAGGTTTGCTAAGATTGTTTTTTTTTTTTTTTTAAACATTCTGTTTTGTTTTGGTTGAATCTAAATGAATACAAAATCATTTCTAAGTAGTTAGAAATGATTTTGAATAATTACAACAAGATTCAACATTGTTTTGGAAAAGTTTTTAAGAAAATGATAAATCTATCAATTTTTTTTTTGAAGAATATCTAGTTTTTAAAAAATATCAAACCCTACCAGTTTGTTTAGTTTTTTTTCTAACTTTGAATGATGTCTAAAAAGATTGTACCTAATTTAGATAGTTTCTATCTTTGTTTACTTTATTTACTAAAATATTTATTTTATGTTTTGAATTTCTATGTGTAGGGCAGCAGTTAACCATTAAATCAGCATAGCAAATTCAGAGGAAGTGTGGCCACTAACACCATGCCCTTTTGGATTTATAGTCACCCGACTTAAAAATGCTAGAGATAAGACATAGAGGTATGCCTATGAAGTACCCAATGAGCTTTGGAAAGTGATTTGCATAAGTTATGAGAGAGTAGTTTCTGGAGGCATAAACCGCCTCAAATACCACCTTGCAGGCATTAGGAAGCATGATACAAATCCATGTGAAAAAAATACAGAAGAGATAGAAAGATTTGTTAATGCCCTACTTACAGACGGGGAAGAGAAAAAATTGCAAAGGGAGAGGGAAAGATTAGCTGAGGGCAGCCATAGCTGATACTCAAGGTGCTCCTATTGACATTCAGGAAGAAGAAGAAGCACTTGAGAGCATAGTGGGCTCTCTTCGTGGCCCACACATCCGCAAACAGAGTGCCTCCTCTTTCACCGCTTCTGCTTCCTCTAGTAGGGTGCCTAATTCTTCACCACCATCAGCATCAGGGATAGGCAATTTTTTTGTGTCCAGGGATACACCTTGTGCACAACCATCATTAGAGGCCACTGGATGGAACAAGGAGGCACATGAGAAAACTGATATTGCATGTGCTGATTTTTGGTATTTCAACAATCTCCCATTGAGTGTGATTGAGAGCCCCTATTGGCTCAATTTGGTGACCGCAATGACAGTTTCGGAAAGGGTACAAGGCCCCTTCTCGCAAGGATTTGAGTGGGAGGTAAGTAAATAATCGGAATCCACTTGGTTTCATTTTGAAATTTCAATTGTTATTTTTTGTTTATTAAATCAAAATTGAGTACTAAGACTTGATTTGACTTTGATTTTGTAGGTTGCTTGTAAATGTAGTTGATAGGGCAAGACTAGTGGTGTGAGAGCAAAAAAAAAGAGTGGAGTAAATATGGCTGCACCATTCTTTCTGATGGGTGGACAGATGGAAAAAACTGAACCCTTATTAATTTCTTGGTTGCTTGCAAGGATGATGTGGTATTTTGGAAATCGGTTGATGCCTCCAACAAAGTGAAAAATGCACAAACATGTTGGAGAATGTTGTCATGGAGGTGGGAGTAGAGAATGTGGTGCAAATCATCATAGATAATGCAATAGCATATGTGGCAGCAGGTAATTTTAAAATTTAATATTTATGTTGCGCATGATTATCATTAAATATTAATAAGTGATATTTAATTTAGTTTTTAGGTAAAATATGGAAATTGGAAACTAATTATTGAATTTTTACTAATATGCCAGGTAGAATCCTCCAAGACAAGCACCCTACTCTTTTTTGGACACCTTGCGCAACACATGTCTTTGACCTTTTTTTGGAGGACATAGGAAAACTTGATTGGCTGACTCCAATTGTGGAAGATGCAAGGCAGGTAACAAAGTATATCTACAATCACTTTTGGGTTCTAAATTTGATGAGACAATTCACTAAAGGGAAAGATTTGTTGAGACCCGCAGTCATAAGATTTGCAACGGTTTTCTTGACGTTGCAAAGTATTATTGGTGCATTGAATTATTTGAAACAAATGTTTGTGAGTCAACCATGGCTTGAATCAACTTATTCAAAGAAGCTCGAAGGAGAAGTTGTTGCGCGCATTGTCTTTGATCAACATTTTATGTACAAGGCTTTTGAGATTGTGAAGGTAACTTCAAGAATCAAAACTTTAATTTTTAATTATTCTTGATTCAAGTCTCTCATTATTAATTTGCAACTTACTCTTACTAACTTCATTAATTAATATTTTTCTAAACTAATTTGTATTTTTAAAATTTCAATTGCAGGTATCTGAGCCCTTGGTGAGAGTTCTGCGCTTGGTTGATGGGGATCAAACCCAATGGGGTGTTTGTATGAGGCCATGGATAGGGCCAAAGAGTCTATCAAAAATTACTACAAAGGGGATAGACTCAAATATGACCCCATTTGGGAGATTGTTGATAGAAGGTGGAACAATCAGCTCTACCAACCCATTCATGCAGCAGGATACTTCCTCAACCCTCGTTTCAGGTATGGTGATTCTTAGTCAGATTTTACTAAGACTTGATTTCACTTTGTTTTTGTAGGTTGTGTTCTAAGACTTGGTTTCACTTTGTTTTTGTTTTAGATATGATGATTCCTTTTCAGATCCTAATGGAGAGGTCATGGAGGGCCTCTCTATATGCATTCATAGGATGCTACCCGATGTTGCTGAGAGAGACCTTGTTGTGACTGAACAACAAATCTATGTGGAATCAAAGGTTAAATTATTCTCTTTAGAGTTGGCAAAGAAAGCAAGAGGCACTCAAACCCCAGGTAAAAGTAGAACATTTGCAATTTTGCCATTTGATAAATTATGTTTCGCTTGTCTCTTTTCTTTCTAACTTTTCAATATTTTAATTTGCAGATGCTTGGTGGCAAAGTTGGGGTGGAAATACCCCACATCTAAAGAAATTTGCTCTCAGAATCTTATGCCTGGCTTGTAGTTCATCCCATTGTGAGCGCAATTGGAGCTTATTTGAGTCCATCCACACAAAGAAGAGAAACAAGTTAGCCCAAAAATGCCTCAATGACCTTGTCTATGTGCAATACAATCTTAAGTTGCGCTTGAGAAGGACAAAGGAAGCACCAGCTGGTCCAATTGATTTGGATGATATAGATACTTACTTTGATTGGATGGCACAGAAGCAACCTCCATTGTTTACAGAGGATGACATCGCTGATTTGGAGAGGCAAGCTATGGAGGAGGAGGGGGGTGGATTTGGTTTCACATTGGATGACATTGAGGAGGATGATGAGGATTCAGATGAGGAGTCATTACCAGAAGATACATCCAGGATGGAGAGTGAGCCACACACATCAGCAGGGATATGGAGCGAGGAGGCACAATCATGCTTAGTGCAGTGTTCTACTTCTAGGACTAGGCCCTCTACTTCTAGTTCCTCTCCCTTTTTTGCTCATAGATTTGTGAAGAGGAAGATGTAATTGTAATTTGTAATGATGTATTTCCTTCTAGTTTTGTAGAAACTGTTTAACTTTACTATTTTGCTTCCAGTCATCAGCATTCCACATGAGAATGCGATTTTGTACCCACTTTGCATTTATATATATGTAAACTTAGCTTGTTTCTTATGTTTTCTCATTAATTAACTCATTGGATGCATCTTCTCATAGAATTTTGCAAAAAAAATATATTTTAAATTAAATTTTATGCTATTTTTAAGTTCCCGAGTTTTTTGCCGATTTTTTCCAAAAATTGGCCGATTTTTTCTAGAGTATTCTTTTTCAAGGCTTGGGGAGTTTTTGCCAAGTCTGAGTTTTCCATCTATGCTACCAACCATTGGTAAGTATCATTTGCCAACCCAGAAGTAGTTGGGAACTGATCATCTCAATTACAAAAAATAACTATATTTATTTAGTTGACTATAGCTATGTACTTTTGCCGACCACACACTTCTATGGTAAACTTACATATTTTTGTTTCTTGCTCCTTTGTATCCATGAGAGGTAGTTAGCCCCTCGTTTATAATAAATTTGTATAAATTATTTCTCTTGGTAGTGCTCACACCATGGTAGTAATATTGTGTAGCTTTGGGATGGTTGAAAAGAGATTTATTTGATTATGACAAAGCCCATAATCAAGTTGTCTTTTTCCCTCAAAATTTTAGTTAAGGGTGTAGAATACCCACAATTCTATCATGTCATGTCAACTTTTGGTTGATATCTTCCATAGATGGAAAACTCGGACTCTACAAAAACTCGCCAAGCCTTGAAAAAAAAACTTGGGAAAAATTCGGCCAGTTTTTAAAAAAACTTGGGAACTTAAAAATAGCTTAAATTTAATTAGAAATGCATATTTTTTTGCAAAATTCTATGAGAAGATGCATCCAATGAGTTAATTAATGAGAAAACAAAAGAAACAAGCTAAGTTTAGATATATATAAATGCAAAGTGGGTACAAAATTGCATTCTCATGTGGAATGCTAATGGCTGGAAGCAAAATAGTAAATAGTTTCTACAAAACTAGAAGGAAATACATCATTACAAATTACAATTACATCTTCCTCTTCCCAACTCTACGAGCAAATAAGGGAGAGGAACTAGAAGTAGAGGGCCTAGTCCTAGAAGTAGATCATTGCACTGAGTGTGACTCTGCCTCGCTCGGTATCTCCGCTGATGTGTGTGGTTCGCTCTCCATCCTGGATGTATCTTCTCCTAGCACTGCCAATGACTCTTCGTCTGACTCCTCATCATCCTCCTCAATGTCATCCAATGTGAAACCAAATCCACCCCCCTCCTCCTCCATAGCCTGCCTCTCCAAATCAGCGATGTCATCCTTTGTAAACGATGGAGGATGCTTCTGTGCTGTCCAATTAGAATGAGTATCTATATCATCCAAATCAGTTGGACTAGCTGGTGCTTCCTATGCCCTTTTCAAGAGCAACTTAAGATTTTATTGCACATAGACAAGGTCATTGAGGTGTTTTTGGGCCAACTTGTTTCTCTTCTTTGTGTGGATGGACTCAAATAAGCTCCAATTGCGCTCACAATGGGATGAGCTACAAGGCTGGCATAAGATTCTGAGAGCAAATTTCTTTAGATGTGGGGTATTTCCACCCCAACTTTGCCACCAAACATCTGCAAAATAAAATATTGAGAAGTTAGAAAGAAAAGAAACAAGGGAAACATTATTTATCAAATGGCAAAATTGCACATGTTTTACTCTTACCTGGGGTTTGAGTGCCTCTTGCTCTCTTTGCCAACTCTGAAGAGAATAATTTACCCTTTGATTCCACATAGATTTGTTGTTCGGTCACAACAAGGTCTCTCTCTACAACATCGTGTACCATCGTCTGAATGCATATAGAGAGGCCCTCCATGACCTCTCCATTAGGATCTGAAAAGGAATCATCATATCTGAAACAAAAACAACGTGAAACCAAATCTTAGTACATAACCTACAAAAACAAAGTGAAATCAAGTCTTAGTAAAATCTGAATAAGAATCATCGTACCTGAAATGAGGGTTGAGGAAGTACCCTGCTGCATGAATGGGTTGGTGGAGCTGATTGTTCCACCTCCTATCAACAATTTCCCAAATGGGATCATATTTGAGTCTATCCCGCTTCTAGTAATTTTTTGTAGACTCTTTGGCCCTATCCATGGCCTCATAAAGACACCCCATTGGGGTTTGATCCCCATCAACCAAGCGCATAACTCTAACTAGGGGCTCGGACACATGCAATTGAAATTTGAAAAATACAAATTAGTTTACAAAAATATTAATTAATGAAGTTAGTAACAGTAAATTACAAATTAATAATGAGAGACTTGAATCAAGAATAATTAAAAATTAAAGTTTTGATTCTAGTAATTTTTTGTAGACTCTTTGGCCCTATCCATGGCCTCATAAAGACACCCCATTGGGGTTTGATCCCCATCAACCAAGCGCATAACTCTAACTAGGGGCTTGGACACCTGCAATTGAAATTTGAAAAATACAAATTAGTTTACAAAAATATTAATTAATGAAGTTAGTAAGAGTAAGTTACAAATTAATAATGAGAGACTTGAATCAAGAATAATTAAAAATTAAAGTTTTGATTCTTGAAGTTACCTTCATAATCTCAGAAGCCTTGTCAATAAAGTTTTGATCAAAGACTATGCCCGCGACAGCCTCTCCTTCAAGCTTCTTTGAATAAGTTGAGTCAAGTCATGGTTGACTCACAAACATTTGTTTCAAAAAAATCAATGTACCAATACTACTTTGCAACATCAAGAAAACCGTTGCAAACCTTGTTACTGTGGGTCTCACCAAATCTTTCCTTTTAGTGAATTGTCTCATCAAATTTAGAACCAAAAAATGATTGTAGATATACTTTGTGACCTGCTTTGCATCTTCAACAATTGGAGTCACCCAATCAAGTTTTCCTATGTCCTCCAAAAGAAGGTCAAGGACATGTGCTGCGCAAGGTGTCCAAAAAAGAGTGGGGTGCTTGTCTTGGAGGATTCTACCTGGCATATTAGTAAAAATTCAATAATTAGTTTCCAATTTTTATATTTTACCTAAAAACTAAATTAAATATCACTTATTAATATTTAATGATAATCATGTGCAACATAAATATTAAAATTACCTGCTGCCACATATGCTGCTGCATTATCTGTGATGATTTGCACCACATTCTCTACTCCCACCTCCATGACAACATTCTCCAACATTAATGCCAATGTTTGTGCATTTTTCACTTTGTTGGAGGCAACAACCGATTTCCAAAACACCGCATCATCCTTGCAAGCAACCGAGAAATTAATAATGGTTCGGTTTTTTCCATCTGTCCACCCATTAGAAAGAATGGTGCAGCCATATTTACTCCACCCTTTTTTTTGCTCCTCCACCACTACTCTTGCCCTATCAACTGCATTTACAAGCAACCAACAAAATCAAAGTGAAATCAAGTCTTAGTACTCAATTTTGATTTAATAAACAAGAAATAACAATTAAAATTTCAAAATGAAACCAAGTGGACTTTGATTATTTACTAGCCTCCCACTCAAATCCTTGCGAGAAAGGGCCTTGTACCCTTTTCTCGAAACTGTCATTGTGGTCGCCAAATTTAGCCAATAGGGACTCTCAGCCACACGCAATGGGAGATTGTTGAAATACCAAAAATATGCTCATGCAATATCAGTTTTCTCATGTGCCTCCTTGTTCCATCCAGTGGCCTCTAATGATGGTTGTGCTCCAGGTGTGTTCCTAGGCACAAAATAATTGCCTATCCCTGATGTTGATGGTGGTGAAGAACTAGGCACTCTACTAGAGGAAGCAAAAGCGGTAAAAGAGGAGGCACTCTATTTGCGGATGTGTGGGCCACGAAGAGAGCCCACTATGCTCTCAAGTGCTTCTTCTTCTTCTTGAATGTCAATAGGTGCACCTTGAGTTTCAACTATGGCTGCCCTCATAGCTAATGTTTCCCTCTCCCTTTGCAATTTTTTCTCTTCCTCGGCTACAAGTGGGGCATTAACAAATCTTTTTATCTCTTCTATATTTTTTTCACATGGATTTGTTTCATGCTTCCTAATGCCTACAAGGTGGTATTTGAAGCGGTTTATCCCTCCAAAAACTACTCTCTCACAGTTTATGCAAATCACTTTCGTAGGCTCATCCGGTGCTTCATAGGCATACCTTCATGTCTTATCTCTAGCATTTTTAGACCGAGTGCCTATAAATCCAAAAGGGCATGGTGTTAGTGGCCATACTTCCTCTGAATTTGCCATGCTGATTTAATGTTTAACCATTAACTGTTGCCCTACACATAGAAATTAAAAATATAAAATAACTATTTTAGAAAAAGAATTAAACAAAGTTAGAAACTATCTAAATTAGTTAGAATATTTTAGACATCATTCAAAGTTAGAAAAAAAACTTAACAAACTGGTAGGGTTTGATATTTAAAAAAAAATTAGATATTGTTCAAAAAAATATTGATAGATACATCATTCAACAAAACTTGTCAAAAATAGTGTTGAATTTTGTTCTAATGATTCAAAATCATTTCTAACTACTTAGAAATGATTTTGTATTCATTTAGATTCAACCAAACAAAAATAGAATGTTTTTAAAAAATATAAAAACAAACTCGGCAAACCTACCTGGGAATGTGTTTTTTCTTGAAAAAACGGTTGAAATCCACTCAAATCCGCCTCCAATAGCGAAATCACCTAAGAATGGCTTGGAAGCCCACTTTCATCCTCCACTATTCACTCAAGTCGTTGTAAACACAAAACGAAATGAGCTGTGCCATTTTTTTCTTTATATCGCTGGTCTTTTGTGCACAGGCGAGAGTTTTTCGTGCAAGTTTTTCTGGCAAAAACTTGCTGGGCTTAAAAACTCAGTGAGTAATCGCGGCGATTACTCGGCGAGTGTTCCTACTATGATATCTTCTACCTCTCCTTTGTGTAGGTTTATGTTTTGTTGATAACCATTATATTGAAGAATATTGATGTACAGTACCACTCCTATCAGGTCTGGTGTGGGAGGCCCATGTAAATGTGTTTGAGTAGTAGTTGATTTGTTGGCAATGTAAGATATGCAACTGGTGCATTTGGTACTTGTAGTGGTACCATTTGTTTCTTTTGGTAATCATTTTGTCATCACTTTTTGTTGTATTCATAAAAAAGATTTTATAATTGTTGCTTTCTAGTCTAATTCAATAGTCATTATGGAATCCTTGCCTCCCATGTTCTTGGATGTCACACATATAGGTTTTAATCACTATCATTTCATAGCTAACATAAGGAGCTTTCAAATGCCTTAGATGAGGCATAAATTGAAGCTTGGACATGAGAGAGATTCAACATTTGGGTAAGACATGAAAAAGGAGTGAAGAGGATCCATAAAGGTAGTTGAGATGAGTTTGCAAAGTGTTTTAAGCTGGAAAGGACCCCTCAATGAGTGCTCCTAATTAGTTATAACCAAGTTTTGAAGCGGCATAGTGTATTAACCCTGACTGTTTTTAACTACTCAATGGTTCCAGATTCATACATTTCATCAAACGGTTGGCATCATTTAGATTCAGACATTTAAGTTTTGTACTACAATTTTGTTTGATGCTGAATTGAACTATATAGAGAGTATCAAAGTGCCAATGAATAAAATATATATAACTGCTAAAAACTGAGTCTGTATATTTACAAACGATGCAGAATCAATCGACAATTGAAATCTCCACTTACAAGTATTTGTATTAATCAACAACAGACCTGGAATTTAGAGGAATTCCCACGCAAATAACATACTGTCGCTTTGGCTACCAACTTCAATCTTTTCAGCCTGTAGTAAATTCCATCAAATTTGGAAAAGTCACTACTGGTCTTTGTAAACCCCTGCCAATACTTTTTTATTACTGATTAGTGATTCTGGTATCCTCTGTGACTGGGCTTCTTGCTAGTGAGTCTTCATCATCCCTCATTCCATGAAGCAGATATAATCTTATCAACCCCGGATAACTATGATAAAGCATTACAGATTCTTGCCGTTCCTTCAATATAACTGCTTATAGCAAATCACCCAAGCCTTATAGTATTACTCCTGCAATTGTGGAATGCTTTTCATACGCTTGGTATTGGGTCTCCAGCCAAGACAATACTCACACCATAGAAGAACTCTGCATTGCCTCCAATGTCTCACAACAAAGTGTGCACTGGTGGTAATGACCATCGATGCCGAAGATAGGCCAAGTCTTCAAACTTAAATATTCTTGCCCAGGAAGTCTTCTTCTCTTGCCTTCTGACTTCTGCCATCACAAAGTTACCAAATGGTAATACTCTGAAGTGTTCTCAAATGGACCATTCTCTTACCTCTATAAATCCCATTGATCGTCCAATTGAAGAATCTGAGTGATTCTTCCAAGCCCACCTAGGATAGATATTTCACTATCAAAAATGGCTTCCCAGGCACATCTCGAGGACAAATTTGAGAAAACTTCTCAAATTAATTAAAGTAATTTCAAATCCCAAAAAGCGTATGCTTCACTTCTTCAGAGAACTCTTTTATAACAATTGTTTTCAGTGACATTCCCGTACCACAATTATTAATTAATTATATGATTAACTTTCTAAAGTCTATTAAATAATTATTCAATATTTATCATTTATTTGATAAAAATAAAAAAATTAAATATAATATTTTTGACTTTAGAAATTAGTTTTTTTTTTCAAACCTTATCAAATGGGGACATTACGCATAGACAACAAAAGATACTTTTGAGTAGTGTTCTACCAATTTAAGTGATAAAGATCCTCTTGGAGTGCTCTTTGACCACTTCACTTGTGTGGTTGAGAGGCTCTTGGAAGGTGTTTACCAAGTTTTTGAGTGGCGAAATGGGCATGAGAGTGCTTGAAGCTACTATTTGCCAAGTTTTTGGGTGGCGAAATGAGTAGAAGAGTGCTCCAAGCTAGAATTGCCCCTAGGCCACTTTTGCTTGTTATGAGTGGCCAATTTGCCAAAATTTGTGTTGAACATGATTGAACATTATTGCTATAGCAAGGTTTCTATGTTTGATGGCTAAAGTCACAAGATTCCCTTATTTCAAAGAAAAAGATTTGTTTTTTAGAAATTGTTAGTTTTCCCAATTTGCTTTTTTAGGGAACAACGAGGACATTTGTGCATCCAACTTATATATTCACTAGATATTTGCTATTTTTAGAAATTTTCTTTTTTGAAGGTAGTTGCTCTTGTAGAGGCTCTAATTTTTTTCCATAGATAGATAAAGGGCTATTTTTATGTTGCTCTAGTTAGTTTTTATTTATTCTTTGTTTAGGATTTTTTTTGCGTTAAATTTTTTGTTTACACACTTTTTGGTAGATTCAACAATTTTGCTCATGTTTTTAGTTTTTAAAGAATACCGAATAGAGCTGAAAGTTAAAAAATAAAAACAATAAACTCACAATGCCCTTCCTATGTGTTGCAAAACTTGAAAAAATCTTGAAACACTCTAAAAAAAGTAGCAAAAACAAATGCAAAATGAAAAACATACCTTTAGTGGAGAAGATTTGATGCCAAAACCTCCTCTTGCAACTGTGGTTCACTCCCTCACAAGCTGCTTTTCTTCTCCTTAGCAAATGCATAAAATGAAGTCTTTTTAGTCTCTTTAGTTGTTTTATCCTCTAGATTAGGGTTCCCAATATTTTAATATCATTTATTCACAATGTGGGGATGACTAAATCAAACAATTAAAATAATGTTCTCTTTTAATGTTTCGGGCGTCTGGGAATGGTCGAGGGATGGATAGGTTGTACCCGGTCTGTCTGGTCGTGCCCACATGCCCAACAAAATTTATTGGCTGCTTTTGAACCATTTCCGATGATTGCGAGGGGGGGGGAAGGGAAAATGGTGTCCCCGTACCGTACCAGGGACGGGAGTGCATCAAAAAACCTAGAGGACGTGTCCCCGTGGAGCATAGGTTTTTTGGGATAAATTAATTATCATCCTAAATCCTCTAAAATGGGTATCTTGTGGCCTTATAAGTAGGTGCTTGTAGCACATAATTTCTTCATGATAGTTGATGAGATGCTTGTGTTGCTGACGTAATTGTTCAATCTATTATCTTTGTGTTTGCGTTGTTGTCATTCCCTTTTTTTTATGTTGCTCTAGTTAGTTTTTATTTATTCTTTGTTTAGGATAGTTTTTTGACTTGTTCAATTTTTTTTTTCCATGCGTTGTGGTAGCTTCAACAATTTCTCTTTAAAGATGATGATTTTTGTGATAAATCAATTATTATCCTAAATCTCCCAAAATGCGTATTTTGTGGCCTTATAAGTGCTTGTAGCACATCTTTTGTTAATAATGGCAAATTCTTACATGGTTCAATGTGGCAATAGGAACTACATACATCATGTATATACAAATAATTATCCCCCCATAAGAAGGATAGTTGGAGACATGATATCCCCCGCATAATGAAGAATCTCCTACAAAAATGGTGAGTGCTTGAAGACAAAGTATATTCCAATGACTACAAACAACATTTCTCCCTTTGGGAAGATAATGAAGAATCTCCTACAAAAATGGTGAGTGCTTGAAGACAAAGTATATTCCAATGACTACAAACAACATTTCTCCCTTTGGGAAGAAGATATACCAAGTACAAATGTAGGAATGCTTCCCATTGTGGATAGGAACTAGGAAGTGGAATCCAAATGAAGTATGATGATGATGCCATTAACCAATCCATATCCAAATGAAAGAAGGAAGAAGGTCTCCAAATATGCATCTTTGAAGACTGAATAGGCCTCTCCAATCTCAAAGAATCTATCACATCATGTGACAAACCAAGTGAAGAAGAAGAATCAAGAATGTCAATCTCCAAAGAATGTGAAGAAGTATCTCCAACTGTGATGAAACTGTCATCAAAGAGAAGAGAAACCCCCTCAAGTATGTCTCCCAAATCTGAAATATGAGACTCCACAAATAATGAACCAATATCTGACAAGTAAGAATCCCAATCAAGAAGACAAATAGATATCTCTTGCAATGAATCACTGGAATCACCAACAAGAGATGATTGTCTGATCTCAACTAGAGAAGTAGGAGCTGCAGGAGGAGCCACTAGATCATCCTCACTCTCAATTACTGCAAATTCTTCAATTGCATCTAAAGTATAATCATCATAGGGAATATTATTTGCATCATCAAGAGGAATGAGGCAATCTGAAGCAAGATCATCTGGGAATGGAGGAACATGTGGATCACCAAAAATCTCCCAAATGATTGTCCAAATTATGTGTGGACATTGAACACCTCTAAATCTGGGGTAGATGTCATAGAAGAGACACAAACTGATGCTACTAATAATCAAATTTATAATATGAGCATTTTTTTCTCCCAAAACATATTGCTTCCCCTGTGACTTTGGCTCAGGAATGAGTCCATAAAGATGAGGCAAGAGATTAAGCCATCTACAGTGTGTGATGATTCCTTTTGCCCATGACTTATAATTATCCTTAGTCAAAAGTACTACTGCAGGATGTATTTCATAACCCATGATTACATTAATGATACACTTCTCTCATTACAAATTGAGATCAACAAATTATTACACTCCAAAATCAAGCTATAATAGACTTAGATCATTATGCAAAAGACCAAGCTAAGGCTTATGCATTACAAATGAAAAAACTAAGCCAATTTTTGAAAGTACAGTTTCTGGTCACAGTCACTAAAATCTGATTCCAGATCTGGAAAATACAGAAAAAATTATGCACTTTCAAAAAAAATTGCACCTAAAAAAGAGTTCATATGAGCTCAGACGAGGCCTTGGAAGTTGCAAAAACTAAGATTTGCGATTTTCAGAAAAATTCAGGAACAGAGATTAGAAACCACCTGAACCATTGTGTAGATCATGAAATTCTACCCCAAAACAAAAAAAATTGCTCAAAAAAAGGAGTCCAGATGACTGAGATATTGCTGTTTGAAAATCGCCTCTGAAATTATTTTTTCTGAATCGCCGCCGCCGCACTTCCAAAATTCAAATAGCTCTAGATTTGGCCTCGGGTGTCCGATTTGGATGAAATTAAATTCTATTTAGGGGTTTTTGGACCTCCTTAATATGATGCCAACCTCTGATTTGCACCAGCAAGCTCCAATATTGACCTGCAATAGAAAGCCACAAAATACAAAACCCAAAATTTTCCCCAAATAGACTATGCAATGGTGATGTCTAGATACCTTTATTCTACACCCACAATTGAATCAAGCCAAGATTGCACTTCTTGAGAAGAGGTCTTCACACCTTGAGAGCTCTGATACCATGTTAGAGTTTTAGGTGACTCTACAAGACCCCCAGGATTGAATGCAAGACCAAGATAACTTCCACAAGAGATTGGCAAGACAATTGCATTAAGATGCAAGAATGATATTATTGATCATGGACATGATTAAAATGTACATAATATAGGAAAGGCAATAAGAGAGAATGATAAGGAGCTGATAAGCTATCTCCTATGCTAGGTGTAATCATATGTCCACCAAATGTGGATCATCCTCCATTATGCAATGAAGTATGTGCATTGGATTAGGATGATAATGTGATAAGAGCACAAAAGGTGGATCTCACACACAACGAGGTATGTGATGACAACTATCACACCAAAAGTGAAATTTCTCCTACACCATGTGCTTAATAGATGTGCACACTCCTAGGTGTCTCAATCACAAACTACTATGCAATGCATTAACCTAAGTAAGATTAAGTAAAGTGTAATTAGGAATATTTAATTACACCAACACAATGCTTATGTTGCTGAAATAATTGTTCAATCTATTATTCTTGTGTTTGCATTGTTGGTGTTTAAATTTTCCACTTTCATGGCAATAGAAAACAAAACAATGAATGGGGAAAACCTCTCTTCAAATTTGTAAGGGAAGCTCTTTGATTTAATCTACTTTAAAATCTAAAACGAAAGCAAGCCCATTAATATCAACAGTGTACAATGTACATTTTGAGTTTCAAATAAAGAAGCAAATTTGACTATTTATTTTTGATTGTAGAGGCTAGAGCATGAGACTTTGAACTGCTAAATCCACTAATGAAATTTTTCAGATTATGACAACGAAAACAAACAAAAATATTATATAAACATTAAAACAAAGATATTTGGAGTTGTATCAAGATTAATTTGATCTTGAAGAAAACATATGGAAACAACAATGTCAAGAAGAAAAATGGACGAAGACAATTAATTATCACAAAACATTCAAAGCTGCTTCATGGATTTGAACATTGATGTTAATTAGATTTTGCCTTGATTGAATCCAACACTTGGGATATGACTAGCATGAAAATTTTTGTATGATAAGCAAGCTTCAACTTCACGATCTCTAGACAAAAACATTTTAAACAATTAAATTTGAGTTTGAACTTGAATGAAAATTTTTGCTGCATAAGTCTGGCATCAACTCTCATTACAATTTGTGTGTAAATGATGTCTATTTTGTAGACTTTCTAGATTTTATAGTTTGAAATAGGGTCTCTTTACCAGATTTATTGTAATTCCAGAGTGGAACATACCTTCTACAAGCCAGAATCATACAAATCCTATCTATGATGTTAATATGTTAATATGGGATATTATCAGTAGTCTTAGGAAAAGATTGAGTGGATTTAGATGAGTGATTCTATTTGGATTTCTACATAAATGTATATTTGTCTTATGTTTGATGTTACTGGAAACTCCATTATATGTTTAAGAAACATTGATGGCCCTGAAAATCTGTAAAACTCAACCTTTTCCAGGAATAGGTCACTGAAACCTTTGTAGCCATTTACTCATAATTGTTTCCTAGTTGGTGGGCTGTTCTCTGGATGAACCTTAAGAAACAAATATATATACCTGTCACTCAACAGCTGTGCAGGCTGGAGAAAAATGTTTATGACCCATTATAATACTTTTTTAATGCTTTGATTCATTGTGGATTAAATTGAACAAATGAACTTGGGGATTGTCAGATACACTGCTTGTTTTATGGTTTTTATTGTTTGAGAGATTTTTGAATTGTTTTTTCTATATGATGAAGGGTTTAAGAATGTTTACGAGCTCTTGAAAAGGAAATCCAAATTTACAAGCACTGCTTTCTTTTTGTCTGTGGCAATTTGTAGTTGTTCACTTCTATAATTTTTTTTAGCAGCAATGCAAACATGTTTCTTAAACAATACATGAGGGTATTTTATTTGCCGAGCATGGAGACATAGCTTTATCTTTATGTGTTATTTATTTGGCAATGCAGGCAATACTGGTGGAAGTAGAATATGTTTCATATGGTCCTCACGGATATTCTACTCACCTTCAACATGTTATATTGCCACTACAGTACACTCAAAGCTACAATCAAACCCTCTCTTGGAAAAAGTGAGGCCTTGTTTACCCTTGCAGAAGTGATAAATTGGGAAGATGAATCTGGTAGAGCGTGAAATATAACACTCTAGTTTTTCTTTCAAGACTATATTTAGATAACTAGAAATAAGATGGGCCATGAAATTCTTGACCATATGTAATGTTTTTAATCATCTTTACCTTTCTTCCTCTCAATTCAATCTTACAAATCAACAGCACACATTCAAATTTTTGCAGGGTGGGAGGAATCTGCAGTGTTCTTCCTGTACCAACGCACCTGCTTTGCCATCTGGATGATCCAGTGAAGGTTATCAAGAGGTACTTATGAAGCCTACATTTTCTACATATGCTTAGTAATTGTTGTTTCATATTGCTAAAAACTGTCAAACTTCCTAAGACTTAACAAAAATGCTGCTTGCAGTTATGTTTTACCTCACGCAAAAGCAGGTGATATCATTGCCATTTGTGAGACACCATTGGCAATTATGCAAGGTATATTTATGGATAGCTTTAACAGTTCTAGCTTTTTGTTAAACTGTTTAATCTATGAATTGTTTAGATATGAATATCGAATGGCCATCTTACTTATTAATAAGGTTGCTGAGTTAGTATTACATTATTTTTTAGTTTCCACTGTTCCAAGATAGCTTAAATTATGGTGTAAGGGTCTCTGCATTGCTTATATTTTAACAATTGGGATGAAGAGTCTGTTGTAAAATTAAGATTGTCCTATAGAGAATATATATAAGTGCTGTGTGAAATAGATTACCATTGTGATTGATCTTTTCACCAGACATCAATATGCATTTATATCCTTTGAATAGTCATGTCTTGAAGAGCCATGACTCTACGTGGCTTATGCTACGTAGGGTCATGACCCTTCATAACCGACTGATAATATTAACTATATTGTAACATATACAAATATCAAATGCTCTTAATATATATATATATAATCGACTATTAGATAATATAATTATATCAATCAATTCGATGCTATATTTCAACACTCCCTCTTAGCGAGAGGAGATTGATATTCACAAGAAGTGAGTGTTATTGAAATCCCCGACTTAGTTCGGAACTAGATTTCTTTTAAATAACACATAACCACTTTGAATCAGGATTTTCGGCATAATCCGGAACATAACTCAACTTGATAAGAAATTTATCAAAATCCCTGACCAATTCGGAACTGGATTTAATGATAAATATAGGTGTCAAGATATCCGGTGCAATCCGGATCAAAACTTGAACCATTCGTTATCATGATCCTTGACTAAATTCGGAACTGGATTAGATGATAACTTACACAAAACTTTATATCAAGATATCCGACACAGCTTGGGACATCATCATGATGTACTCATCCTGATAGAAGAGTTATTGCAATCCCCGACCAATTCGGAACTAGATTTAGCGATAACAATCAAGATATTCGGTGCAATCCGAATCAAAACTTGATTTACATGTTATAATCCCCGACCAATTCGGAACTAGATTTAACAACTCAAAAATTCAGTGTCAGGAATAGTGACTACAATACATAGTCATACCTAACACTAGGTTAAGCTATTGTCTAAGTCGTCACCTAGCAATAGTAACCCAACACATATGAAAGATCTTCACCTTTCATAATATAACACAAAATGAATGAGCCCATAAAGTCACACATATGACATCCACCTTGACTCTTCTCAGAGGGTGGATCCACCATGGATCATCCTAGAGAGTGGAAACCAAGGTTTCCACACCTTAGACTCGTTTATCAAGGACAAGAATCATTTACGAAACAAAATGATGGATCACTGAAGCTGAAAACTTCTTTTCAGCTAATGCTTTATTCCTCAGCATACCAAGGTTATTTGAAAGTACACAATCTTCTTTCTAGCAAGAGGCTTGGTAAGAATATCTGTCGTTTGTTCTTTAGTGAGGATGTACCTCCACTGAATTGCATTTGTTTGCATTATCTCACAGTCTTGGTGAGTTCTGAGCTTACAAAGTATACACTATCTTGACATGGTACACTCCTCTGAATTTGTATGACCAAGATCCTCGGGTGCCAACTTAATTTGATCTTCTAGCTTCTCCCTCTAACATATAGCCTTCTCACATGATAATGATCATAATTCTGTGCTACAATTTCTTGATTACTAGAGAACCAACAAAACATGGTCTACTCCCTCTGAATCGAGATCCTCGAATGTCCACTGATGCAGATCCTTTAACTTCTCCATCTGTCACGAAGGCATACCCTGTTTATATACTCAACTCAGTGTCACTGCAAGATGTCATTTAATACCTTCCTTCATGAAAGAACCAATACAAATAATCTGAGTAGTCATAAGGTTACATAGGCTGGCATAAGATGCATTTTGATCTTTCCCAAGGCCACCATATTAACACTCCCTCTTGGAGTTGAGGGAAGATAATAAAGACCTCTAGTATAGAATGCCTTAATCAGGGATTCTATCCACGTGCATCTCATCGGTGATTCTATCCACGAGTTCCCACTACTATAATCTCAGAATTGTTTTGCCTTCAATAGTGAACTCCCTCTCAATCAATACGATTGAGATTGTCACAAGTTAACTGAACCATATGCTCCCTCTGAAGCTCAAGTTCATCAACTTCTTGACCTCTTGAAAATGTCAGACTTTCTTTGAACCTGAATTTCATATGCTTTTATCTTGAAAGTATGTCAGAGATAGATTACAAATAGTTTATAAAGCTAAACTATCTCGTACAAGAATACAAATGATAGAAGCATACAAGATTTATTATTTAATGAATTACAAATTGAAAATTCATATGCATTAATAAAGCATGGAATACTTATCTTAAATTTCAATACTTATTTTCAAGTATTTCCTTTCGTAAGGTGAGCCCATTACTATGATACTTGTACCCATCATCCTTCTTCATAACATATCGGTTTCATTCTGTTCCGTATGTTAATTTTCTTCTTTACTTATTGCATCTCTTTATGATTACTACCGACTGTTATGAAGAGTGATATTAAATGCTAGCGTTGTTCAGAATTAATATCGCTGCCCTTTGTCATGATGTTAAGATTTTACAATGTAATCATTTTGTCTCCAACTAAGTGAAGCCTTTAGGATGAAATGGCAATCATCTAAATTCAGTGCAATGTCCTTGGCTTCATTAGACTGTTGCCCTTTACTACACCATTTTGTACCTTTATTACTGATCCTATTGACAGTAACTTATGTCTCTGTTCTCAACTATGTATCCACATCTTCTTGTTTGTTATTCATTACAACAATCTATCACTGCTCTTGCCACTGTTACTGAGATAGTTATTTCATTGTATATCATTGTCTTACATGCACTGTCCATATGATTCAGCCACTTTTCCCTCTCACTGTCTTTGCACATCATGTTGTGATAATGGAGACCCCTGTTTCTAGCATAACATGATCATTTTGTTCATTGGATCTCACTGTCAAATCATAAGCACATCAGTATTCTTCATGATACTAATGAATGTTTCAAACACCTTATTACTGCTCCTTTTTCCTTGGATCAATCACTATTTTGAAAGCATCGTTGACCATCTCACTGCCTTGACAACCTCTTCATCATTGCTTTATATCACAATGCTTTGATTCACTGCTTTGCTATTACATCACTGCACTATCTTTGACTTTTATTTCATTGTTTTTACAGCAATGTCTGCTCATCATATTGGATCAGAAAATAACAAACTCTCATAATTCGATTCATAACACAGTCACCCCTAGCGAGTTGGTGTTCCCTTCTAATAGCTGGATTACAAATGCATATTATGTTCTCTTCTTCCCATTAGCATCTCCGGAAAACTAACACGCAGACGATTCTTCCTGAGAATTGATGGCATTCCATTAAGCGCGCCAATTCTCGAAGCACAGCCCAACTCCAAAACGTAAACCGAGACTAGCAGAATCGTACACAAGAGGCCCTCGAATTCCATTTCATATCGATATGCAGAACAATGTTCTTAGCAAATTTTAATGCAAACACGTCTTCCGTGGACAATGTATACCAAGATTTATATTGTAGGGAACTCGATCATATCTATACATAGATATATAATTTCACACGCATTGTTTACATGGAAATCCATTATATCATCTCTTGTTCGATGCCCAAGAGATAGACCAATCTGTATTGTTCGATGCTAATTCTTCTATGGGGAGCGACTAGATATATCTTGTGGTTATTGCTAACTGGATATGCCCGATTCCGATTTTCTACTATATACGATTACTGGTGACTGAGTATTTCATTAAAACATTGTATGTAATGTGTCTATCCCCAAGTTAGTATCGAAGGTGTGAATGCTCCGTATGATATGATTTATTTTTGCTGACGGTTCCTCATTATTGCTGACTGGATAAGGGTGTCAGTGCTGATTCGATGTCTTTTTCTCTTATCGTATCATTGCCTCCTTAATGATTGTAGGCTGATTGGGTTGATACGTTTTAATATCTCTGTCTCCTGGCTCTGTGTTCGGCGGATGCTTCATTGATTTATTGCTTTTAGCATTTCCATTATATGGGAATCCCGGTGTTTCTTAAGTCTCATAATATCCTACTCAACAGTGATTGAGAGAGGAATCTTTAAAAATCTGAAAATGATTGATTATATAGTAGCCAGAATATCATTATACACTGGCCACGAATTACTTAACTCGACGCAGATGAGGAAGGCAAGTCTGTAGTCCTCTATTTCTGTATTGTCCGTCTCCCTATGTAATACTTTGCTCAGATATTACTGTTCCCAGAACTGTATTTTATTCTCTTATAGGTTAGGCTCTGATACCATGTTGTAAAATTAAGATCGTCCTATAGAGAAAATATATAAGTGCTGTGTGGAATAGATTACCATTGTGATTGATCTTTTCACCAGCCATCAATATGCATTTATATCCTTTGAATAGTCATGTCTTGAAGAGCCATGACCATACGTGGCTTATGCTACGTAGGGTCATGACCCTTCATAACCAATTGATAATATTAACTATATTGTAACATATACAAATATCAAATACTCTTTATATATATATATATAAAATCGACTATTAGATTAATATAATTATATCAATCAATTTGATGCTATATTTCAACAAAGTCCAGCAATTATGATCAAAATATAAAGTCTATGTGTTTATATTCTTTAGCTTGTACTAGAATCTATTGCAGAAAAGTTATTTTCAATTTAGCAGAAATAATTTGCAAATATTCTTATACAGAATCAGATTGATCTCAGTACATACAGTTCAATGAATATTTATCAGTGTCTTAATATTAATTTCCACTAGTTAGCAATGGAAACAAGTATAATGGTTAAAACAAACATATAGGAATGCCTAGTGCATCTCTTGTTAGAATAAATAAATATTTTATTACATCACTTGAATAGTTATTAGAAATATTATTATCAAGGTTGCATGGACACAGATATAGATATAAATATGGATAGGGCTACTTTCCTTTCCAAGGCCCTGTAATATGGATGTGTCTATCTATGCATTATATTATAACATCATAATTTGTAAGCTATCAGATGAGATTTTCCTTATTGTAAGAAGCAATAATTCTTTGGAGAGGTAGGATAGTTGGATTGAGTATAATCACCAACCACTCTTAGAACTAGATGTTGATGCATCAGATGATCACTCTTTGGAGAGCTGGGATAATTGGATTGAGTATAGCCACTGATCACCTTATTTGCATCCTATTGACTTCAAGTCTGAGCTATTTCACACTACGAGAGGCAAGTATCTTTACATAGGGGTACTAGGTGAGTTATTCATGCTTTGCGGCATGTAGGAGTTCATATTGGTTTAGTATTAGACTTGCGTTAGATAATCTTCATCCTGAAAAAGACATGCTTCCAAACCTACTGCTACAGCTAGAGTTGTCTCATTGACGAAGGCAAGATGGTTTGGTAGATTGCTGACGGCTGTCATTCCCTTCACTTTGCTACAGCAGATGTGCAAACAGTTTGTTAACGCCATCTCAAGGTATTCAAGATGTATTTCAGTTGGAGTCAATATTTTGTGTATCGAATCAATTTTCCTTGAAAGTACATTAATTCCCAAAATTGTAACAGCAGAAATAAATGTATTGCAAATCATTTCAAAACTTGTCCAGATTACATAAAGATTCATTGCTCTCTTCCATATGGATTACTTCCCCTTCCCTTGTCAACTAGGACTTATGGTGGGAAAGAAACAGGCATATTTCTGTAAGGAATTCCTTTCTATTACAGAGGTCATCCACAAAATTGAGATCTCCATATCAGAGACAGTCATGGCAAAAATTCTAAAAGACAATTTTGAAAATAATTTTTTTACTTAATGGGATTCAAGCATATTATAAAGAGCCTAGCTGGCTCTCATTAACAAACTAGTTGTTCTTCAAATTAATTTGCAATTTCTTGTTTAAATTGTATTCCACAAGTATATGAAAAACTGATTTATGTCATCAATTATTGATTGCAATTTATTTAAACAACTTCCAACGTGCCATTGTAAAATAAATTGAACAATTTAAATGACCAAATTCCTTTTGCAAACAAGTGTATCAAATTAATGCACCTTTAGATATTATGTCTGCTGGAAGAAGAATCACAGCTGGAAGAAAAACGTGGCAACCCACTCTCAAAACGTTAACCTGTTCCTGGCGTCTACAGGCAAGCCGCAACACTGCTATTTGCAAACAAAAGCAAAGAACAAATCCCGCAAACTCCAAACACCTACGGCTGGCTGCAAACAAGTACGGATTCAGACTTCCGTACAGAACTGACAGATTTCCGTACAGCCCTGGATGAAAGAATTCTGTACGGCTTTCTACAAATTCAGAATTCTTAAGAAATCTGCCCTCAACAAAGAATTCAAATTTCACTATCAATTGATGAGTCATGTCAAATTCCCAATAACCTTTAGAACCTCACCATGAAGACAATTCGAAATCTTTGAGAGCAAATCGATTTGCCTGTAGAATTAAAACTTCACACACATCTAGTATACTTCAGCACTGGACTCTGATCTCAGATACAGCTGCAAAATTCACCATCAATTTGTAATGACTCAAATTGCTAGAAGAGGAATCAGTCCTCAAAACCCTAGCCGGGTAGTCTCTCTCTCAAACTTCAATAAAATCATATTTCAGCGATGGATGATGAAAGTGCTTTTTTGAGTTGTACTTATAGCTTTTGCAAAAAAAGCACAATTTCACTTTTTTCATAAAAAAGGCTTTTTAATGATAACTTCACTTTATAACATTAAAGTTATAAAGTAATTAAGTTATTAAATTAAAAATAATTTAATTTAATAACGATACTTTAAAAACCAAAGCCACTGAATCCCGTTGATAGTAACAAAATCATTTTTGAAACTAGAGCCTCAAATGCCAATTGCCCTACCGGAAATAACCCACTACCAAAAACAGCCAACTGCTAAAAATAGACTTACTATAAATAGTAAGTCTCTCAAACTGGAGATTCTTTGAAACTCAATCCTGAGACATCTGACACTCCGTGCAGACACCCTGCTAATCCTGGCCATACCCAAAATACCACTTACTAAAAATAGTAAGTTGACCAAAATGACCCGAACGAAGAGCAGACTTGGTAATCTGAACCTCCAGAATGGAATCCCAACAATAGCTCTGCCATTTGACCCCGTCTGATCGCCTGGTTAGCCTGTGAGGGTTGTCAAACCAAGCTAATCCCAAGAGTCTGAAAATGGGGACATTACAGTCCTCCCTTCCCAAGATTGCTTGTCCTCAAGCAATCAGGAAAACAAGCAACATCACAAACCACCCGGATCCCAAGGATGGTCACAAGCAATGTCCCGATCCTCACCATACTCCTATGAAGAAACAACCAACATCAACAGAACAACCACCACTAAAAACAACATCCGAAGACCAACTGTAGATGCCGTTGTAGAAAATAACTCTGCAGAACTCAATCCAACTGAAATAATAACTCTGTCAAAACTTGAGTCCCTGTCTATCCAACACTCACACCCAACTGCACTGAGAAAACGACAGTGACCAAATGTGCTTGAATCACTGTTATCAACTCTGTCCATTGATAAACAATCCCGAGTGTGTGGATACTGCAAGTAATCTAACTTGCAACTGCCCAATCCATCTACAAACAATGGTGCCAATACATCCCATAATGGATGGTAAAATCCTGGAGCCGGTTTACCCCTACATGAGATCAAATCTTCCACCTGTGGGTCAAAAGAAAAATGATGAGCATACCCCACCGTATAATGCCGGTAAGAAGCCCCAATCTCTGTCAATGGCTCCAATCTCTGACTCCGCATAACTGCAGGCAGGGTAGGAACCTAAGCAACGCTCTCAACAAACCCAACCTCGAAATCCCTATGGGGAAGCATTGTACATAGAGTCTCCACAATCTTCCCTACCAACCTCCGAATAGCACAAGAGCCTTGGACGAGAGTACCCTCAGACACTCTATAAGAACCCTGTCGCACATCTGCACTCTCAAGTAAATACTCCATGAATGACTCAGTACAGTAGAAATTATACATGGAAGCGTCAACTTGCTCCCTTGCAATCCACAGCTGATCCCCCTGAAAATGTGGCCCAGCCAACTCTCCCATGCTATCAGCTATGTGAGATGATGAAATAGATTCACTCCCAGCTAAAGGAAGCAAATCAACCTGAGAGATCGACTCCACTGGTACTCCTACCTCATCCGTACCAAGTGCTCCCATAACCTGAACAGATGTAATTGCCACAACATCATGTTCCTCATCACCAACTATAGGAGCAAACTCACCACCAACCACCTCAATGTGCAATTGAATTGGGTCTGGGGTTGGTGTGGACCGTAAATGCTCCAACTCCATGGTCACCTCCTCTAACTGGATCTGTGACTCCTGAAGAGCCCGCTGAGTGTCCTCTAAAACCTCAGTAGTCACTGTGAGCTCTTGGGTAAGCTCGCTCACCTCCTCCTCTCTGTCCAACAGTGCCTCATAAGCTGTACTCCCCCACTCCACCAGGTGATCTTGGTCGGCTACCATCTGTAAGTAGTTATGTCTCAAAATCTTGACAGCCTCACGCAAAGTATGAATCTCCGTCAATGAGAGGTAACCACCACTAGCCTCATCTGTCATAGGAGCACCCCAACCATAAACAACCAACAACTGACGAGCGACATCAAAATGCTCGAGAGTAGAAGTAATATCTCTCTCATCAACTTGCAACTGGCTAGTCACATGATGACTTTGCACAACAAGTTTCCTACGAACAACCTCAAACGCACTATCTACACTATGAGAGGAAGCCATATCCAACAAACTCCCCTCAAGATTACCGTCTCTCTGTGTACTTTCATTTGAGTACACCTCAACAAACTGAGTACAGGCATCAGACACGTCCTCATCTAACCTTGAGGAAGCTGTTGCTGAATCCGAATCAACACAATCTCCAGCTACCTCGTCCTCTACAACCATCTGACAGTCCAGATCCTGAGACACATCCTCACGAGTTACTGAAGAAGTAACCCCGTCTCTAAAAGTGGAAGCCTTGGCTGTAACAAACTCTTGCCACTCATAAGCTTCCCTGTCCTCATTTGTGAGTCCTTGTAACACAGAATCCTGGAACCCACCATCACCATATGACAACGCTGAATCTACACCCAAAGTCAAATATAGAAAGCCAAAAACACTACATCACTCATCGTCCTCGCTCTCAGCATCGGAGATATCTGTAACGCTAGTGTCCGCATCATCTATCCGCATCTCCTCTACTAACTCTGGCTGCAAACACGACTCAATGTCGTCATGTGAATCAACTAAACTGTGGCATGAAACTACATCGACCAAATCAACTGCAACACTTCCATCTGGAGTGTCATCACCAGAAAGCTCCATGCCTACATCCTCAACATAGGAAGAAACCATTGTCTCCTGTACTGATCCCACACTGTGACTGCTATCATAAATCTCTGAGTTGTCAGAGCTCATACGCTCCTCGCAGTCATCACCCAACATCTCACAGGGGGTGTCATCTCCAATGCAACTCATAGCATCCTCAAAAGTGTCATCAGATGTGTCTATACTATTAGCTCCCACATCTCTTGCTGAAATCTCATCTGCGGACACGTGTCTCTGCACACATGACTCAATGTCAAGCTGTGCACCCATAATGCTAGAGCACGAATTGTCATCAACTGACTCCGTTGTAATGGCCAGATCACCAACCTTACCACTGGGAGACTCTGTACATGCCTCGGTCCTATCTGAGGAAGCAACTACCTCCTGAACTGGAGCAACACTACTACAGCTGACATAAACATCTCCAATAATAACTCCCTCCATGAAAGAGTTTGAACACTCAGTAATAACTACAACATCAGTTGCCTCTGTACAATCTGTAGTGACTACTCTGGGAGCCTCAACCCGGTGATGCTCAGCACTGCTGTCATCCAATGGCACTGAAACATCCATTGGCTCCTGTGCAATAAATCCATCATCAGCATTGTGAATGGGAATAGCAGGTGCTGAACTAGATGTAGGAACATCAGCATCACGGACAACTGTTGGAGAAAACTCTAGCCTTCTCCCCTGCAAACTTGATGTCGGCCTTCTAAAGACAGAGACCATATATCTCGCTGCTATCTACTGTAGCTGGATCCGACAAACTCTCTGCCAATCTCTGCTGATGCAGTCTAAGTCTCTACATGCTTTCTACTAAAGCATTTAATTCTGCTCTATTTCCCTTACTACTATGATGACTTTTGGAACTGGATCTGCTGTATTTATCCATAACTAGGAAAAAAGGAAGTGCTGGTCACTTTTAAAATACTTCAGAGAATAAATGAATCCAGACCCCACAAGATGGCAGGAAAAAGACTCTGATACCACTGTAAAGACCTTGGTTGGCTCTCATTAACAAACTAGTTGTTCTTCAAATTAATTTGCAATTTCTTGTATAAATTGTATTCCACAAGTATATGAAAAACTGATATATTTCATCAATTATTAATTACAATTTATTTAAACAACTTCCAACGTGCCATTGTAAAATAAATCGAACAATTTAAATGACCAAATTCCTTTTGCAAACAAATGTATCAAATTAATGCACCTTTAGATATTACGTCTGTTGGAAGAAGAATCATAGCTGGAAGAAAAATGTGCTAACCCACTCTCAAAACGTTAACCTATTGCTGGCGTCTACAGGCAAGCCGCAACATTGCTATTTGCAAACAAAGGCAAAGAACAAATCCTGCAAACTCCAAACACCTACGGCTGGTTGCAAACAAGTACGTATTCAGACTTCCGTATAGAATTGGCAGATTTCCGTACAGCCCTGGATGAAAGAATTCTGTATGGCTTTCTACAAATTCAAAATTCTTAAGAAATCTGCCCTCAACAAAGAATTCAAATTCCACTATCAATTGATGAGTCACAACAAATTCCCAATAACCTTCACAACCTCAGCATGAAGACAATTCGAAATCTTTGAGAGCAAATCGATTTGCTTGTAGAATTAAAACTTCACACACATCTAGTATACTTCAGCACTGGACTATGATCTCAGATACAGCTGCAAAATTCACCATCAATTTGTAATGACTCAAATTGCCAGAAGAGGATTCAGTCCTCAAAACCCTAGCCGGGTAGTCTCTCTCTCAAACTTCAATAAAATCATATTTCAACAATGGATGATGAAAGTGCTTTTTCAAGTTGTACTCAGCTTTTTCTGCAAAAACACAATTTCACTTTTTTCATAAAAAAGGCTTTTTAATGATAACTTCACTTTATAACATTAAAGTTATAAAGTAATTAAGTTATTAAATTAAAAATAATTTAATTTAATAACGATACTTTAAAAACCAAAGCCATTGAATCCCGCTAACAGTAACAAAATCATTTTCGAAACCAGAGCCTCAAATGCCAACTGCCTTGCCGAAAATAACCTACTGCCAAAAATAGCCAACTGCTAAAAATAGACTTACTATAAATAGTAAGTCTCTCAAATTGGAGATTCTCTGAAACTCAATCCTGAGACATCTGACACTCCATGCAGACACCTTGCTAATCCTGGCCATACCCAAAATACCGCTTACTAAAAATAGTAAGTTGACCAAAATGACCCGAACGAAAAGCAAACTTGGTAATCTGAACCTCCAGAATGGAATCCCAACACTGGCTCCACCATCTGACCCCCTCTGATCGCCTGATTAGCCTGTGAGGGTCGCCAAACCAAGCTAATCCCAAGAGTCCAAAAATGGGGACATTACACATATTAATAGATTGGCAGTTGATAACTTTGATGGGACCTCGAAAGGTGATCTAGGGAAATGAGGAGCAAGTTGTGCGAAGAGATATTAAGTGATACATACAAATGGCTTTAGCCCTCGAATTACCAGATAGCTCAAACAACATTGAAGAAGTTCAACCCCTGCTTGCAAACACATATTGAAAACAGTCATTTAACTCAGAAATAACACATTAAATGCTCTTTAAAATTACAAATCAAATTTAGAATTGCAGATTACTTCCCTAATTTAACTCCACTTTCGATGAAATGTGTTTACAAATAGTTTTCAGACATACCAATTGGTGGCCATGAAGAATCTCAGTCCATACAATAGCAATATATCCTTACTCTGCCCTAGCATTTCCCTTTTAGCTATAGTCAAGTACCGCTGCGAAGAAATAATAATAGGCAGCAATTCAAACTTCCATAAGATGCTATTCGAAGTCTTGCAACTTGTAATGTCCCCAAATTAGTAGGAGCCTATGTTTGTGTTTGTGGCACACTTACTATTTTTGGTAGTCAGAAGGCACCCGGTTTCTATTTCGGGTATGGCAGTTGGGCTCTGGATTGATCTTCAATCTTTTTCAGTGTTGTTCTTAATTTGTCTCCATCTTCATACTTATGCAATTAAGTTTGGCTTAATTTATTAGTATGACACTTTAGTGCTTTAATTTTAAAGTGTGAGCTTGATGATTCAAGGCACTTAAGTGAAAAGTGTGTCCTTGAAGCTGAGGAATGGTGTGTAGAAGAAGATTGTTGTTTATTATAAAATGCCTTGGACTTGCGTTAGACATCATTCATGTTATGATTATCGAAATTGAGCTTGAAGGAAGAAGGTTCGAAAGTTTACACATTGAGGGTTTGATGTTTATCTCAGAGAAACGATAAATTCTCTTGGGACTGAGCACTTTGAATTGGAGCAATACCAATGAATTGTGTAGGGTAGCCGATCCTGTTTGCTGAGTGATCACGATATTGGGAAAGCTGTACCAAGACAACAGATCCTTACGTAATTAATTTCTGCAGCTGCATGTGCCTGTGTCTCATGTTAGTTGCTGCAGTTGAGTTTGCTAGTGGAGTCACGGTTTGAGGTTGGACTGCTGATAACGTCCAACAGTGCTGGCGGTTACTTCTGTTACCTATAGTAGGGCGTGTTCATGAAAGGTTGGCACGTTTATTTCAAAATAAATGAGCTGTGATTTCCCTTAAACAGCTGTACAATTAAGTGCTAGTTTGATTTAATATTGGAAAGGATTTGGTTTGTTAAATTGTTGAATATTCTGGAGTTGGCACGTTGAAAGATGTTTATGATTAAATTGGTAAATTATAATTGATGAAATTTATCAACTCTAAATTTGTGAAATTCAAAATAAATTAAGAAATTCCAATTTCTCCTGGAAATTCTGATTGTGAATTTAATAGCCAAGATAGACTCTTTACAGTGGTATCAGAGCTTTCTTCCTGCCATCCTGTGGGGTCTGGATTCATTTATGTTCTGAAGTATTTTAAAAGTGACCAGCACTTCCATTTTTCCTAGCTATGGATGAATACAGGGGATCCAGTTCCGGAAGTCGTCATAGCAGTAAGGGAAATAGAGCGGAATTAAATGCTTTAGTAGAAAGCATGGAGAGGCTTAGACTGCATCAACAGAGATTGGTAGAAGTTTGTCTGATCCAGTTACAGTAGACAAGGCAGTGAGATTTATGGTCTTTGCCTTTAGAAGGCCAACATCGAGTTTGGAGGGGATAAGGCTGGAGTTTTCTCCGACAGTTGTCCATGATGCTAATGTTCCTACATCTAGTTCAGCACCTGCTATTCCCATCCGCAGTGCTGATGATGGATTTATTGCACAGGAGCCAGTGGATATTTCAGTACCATTGGTTGACAGCAGCGTTGAGCATCACCAGGTTGAGGCTCCTAGAGCGGTCACTACTAATTGTACAGAGGCAGCTAATGTTGTAGTTATCTTTGAGTGTTCAGACACTTCCATGGAGGGTGTTATTATTGGAGATTTTTATGTCAGCTGTAGTAGTGTTGCTCCAGTTCAAGAAGCAGTTGCTTCCTCAGATGGGACTGAGGCATGTATGGAGTCTTTCAGTGGTGAGGTTGGTGATCTGGGCATTACAGCGGGGTCAGTTGATGACAGTTCGTGCTCCAGCATTATTGGTGCACAACTTGACGTTGAGTCATGTGTGCAGAATCAGGTGTCCGCAGATGAGATTTCAGCAGGAGATGTGGGAGCTGATAGTATAGACACATCTGATGACACTTTTGAGGATGTTGTGAGTTGCATTGGAGATGACACCCCTTGTGAGATGTTGGGTGATAATTGTGAGGAGCGTATGAGCTCTGACAACTCAGAGATTTATGAAAGCAGTCGCAGTGTGGGATCAGTACAAGAGACAGTGGTTTCTTCTTGTGCTGAGGATGTGTGCATGGAGCTTTCTGGTGATGACACTCGAGATGGGAGTGTTACAGTTGATTTGGGCAACGTAGTTTCATGCCATTGTATAGTTGATTCACATGATGACATTGAGTCGTGTTTGCAGGCAGAGTTAGTAGAGGAGATGTAGATAGATGATGTGGACACTAGCATTGCAGATATCTCCGATGCTGAGAGTGAGGACGATGAGTGCTGTAGTGTTTCTGACTTTCTATATTTGACTTTGGGTGTAGATTCAGCGTTGTCATATGGTGATGGTAGGTTCCAGGATTCTGTGTGACAGGGACTCACAGATGAGGACAGGGAAGCTTATGAGTGGCAAGAGTTTGTTACAGCCAGGGCTTCCACTTTTAGAGACGGGGTTACTTCTTCGATAACTCGTGAGGATGTGTCTCAGGATCTGGATTGTCAGATGGTTGTAGAGGACGAGGTAGCTGGAGATTGTGTTGAGTCAAATTCAGCAGTAGCTTCCCCAGGGTTAAATGGGGACGTGTCCGATGCCTGTACTCAGTTTGTAGATGTGTACTCAGATGTAAGTACATCGAGAGATGGTGATCTTGAGGGGAGTTTGTTGGGTACAACTTCCTCTCATAGTGTAGACAGTGTGTTTGAGGTGGTTCATAGGAGGCTTGTTGTGCAGAGTCATCATGTGACTAGCCAGTTGCAAGTTGATGAGAGATATTACTCCTACTCTCGAGCATTTTGTTGCCGCTCGTTAGTTGTTGGTTGTTTATGGTTGGGGTGCTCCTATGACAGATGAGTCCAGCGGTGGTTACCTTTCCTTGACAGAGATTCATTCTTTGCGTGAGGCTGTCAAGATTTTGAGACATAACTACTTACAGATGGTAGCCGACCGAGATCACCTGGTGGAGTGGGGGAGTACAGCTTATGAGGCACTGTTGGACAGAGGGGAGGAGGTGAGCGAGCTTACCCAGGAACTCACAGCGACTACTGAGGGTTTAAAGGACACTCAGCGTGCTCTTCAGGAGTCGCAGATCCAGTTAGAGGAGGTGACCGTGGAGTTGGAGCATGTACGGTCCACACTAGCCCCAGACCCAGTTCGATTGCACATCGAGGTGGTTGGTGGTGAGTTTGCTCCTACGGTTGGTGATGAGGAACATGATGATGTGGCAGACACACATGTTCAGGATATGGGAGCACTTGGTACGGATGAGGTGGGAGTATCAGTGGAGTTTAGCTCTCAGGTTGATTTGCTGCCTTTTGCTTGAAGTGAATCTATTTCATCATCTTACACAGTTGATAGCACGGGACAGTTTGTTGTGCCACATTTTCAGAGGGATCAGTTGTGGATTGAGGGGGAGCAAGTTGACGCTGCCACGTATAATTTCTACTTCACCGAGACATTCATGGAGTTTTTACTTGATAGTGCAGATGTGCGACAGGGTTCTTATAGAGTATTTGAGGGTACTCTCATTTGAGGCTCTTGTGCTATTCGAAGGTTGGTCGGGAAGATTGTGGAGAGTCTTTCTACTATGCTTCCCCATAGGGATTTTGAGGTTGGGTTTGTTGAGAGGGTTACTCAGGTTCCTACCTAGGCTACAGTTATGAGCCTTTCATGGAGATTCGGGCTTCCTATCAGCATTATACGGTAGGGTATGCTCATCATTTTTCTTTTGACCCACAAGTGGAGGATTTGGTCTCATGCAGGTGTAAACCGGCTCTAGTATCTTACCATCTATTATGGGATGGATTAGCACCTTCGTTTGCAGATGGATTTGGCAGTTGCAAGTTAGATTACTTGCAGTATCCACACACTCAGGACTATTTAACAGAGGGCAGAGTTGATAACAATGATTCAGGCACATCTGGTTACTATCGTTTTCTCAGTGCAGTTGGGTGTGAGTGTTGGATAGACAGGGACTTAGGATTCGACAGAGTTGTTATTTCAGTGGGGTTGAGTTCCGCTGGGTTGTTTTCTGCATTGACATCTTCAGTTGGTCTTCGGATGTTGTTTTCAGTGATGTCGGTTATTTGGGTATTGTGGACAGTGTCTCAGATGCTAGTGATTGTTCTGTTGGTGTGTTCTTCACAAGAGTATGGTGAGGATCGGGACGTTGCTTATAATTATCCTTGGGATCCAGGTGGTTGGTGGTGTTGCTTGTTTTCTTGATTGCTTGAGGACAAGCAATCTTGCGAAGGGAGGACTGTAATGTCCCCAAATTAGCAGGAGCCTGTGTTTGTGTTTGTGGCACACTTACTATTTTTGGTAGTCAGAAGGCACCCGGTTTCTATTTCGGGTATGGCAGTTGGATTGATCTTCAATCTTCTTCAGTGTTCTTAATTTGTCTCCATCTTCATACTTATGCAATTAAGTTTGGCTTAATTTATTATTATGACACTTTAGTGTTTTAATTTGAAAGTGTGAGCTTGACGATTCAAGGCACTTAAGTGAAAAGTGTATCCTTGAAGCTGAGGAATGGTGTGTAGAAGAAGATTGTTGTTTATTATAAAATGCCTTGGACTTGCGTTAGACATCATTCATGCTATGATTATCGAAATTGAGTTTGAAGGAAGAAGGTTCAAAAGTTTACAGAATGAGGGTTTGATGTTTATCTCAGAAAAACGATAAATTCTCTTGGGACTGAGCACTTTGAATTGGAGCAATACCAATGAATTGTGTAGGGTAGCCGATCCTGTTTGCTAAGTGATCATGATATTGGGAAAGCTATACCAAGACAACAGATCCGTACGTAATTAATTTTTGGAGTTGCACGTGCCTGTGTCTCACGTTAGTTGTTGCAGCTGAGTTTGCTAGTGGAGTCACGGTTTGAGGTTGGACTGTTGATAACGTCCAACAGTGCTGGCGGTTACTTCTATTACCTACAGCAGGGCGTGTTCATGAAAGGTTGGCACGTTTATTTCAAAATAAATGAGCTGCGATTTCCCTTAAGCAGCCGTACAATTAAGTGCTAGTTTGATTTAATATTGGAAAGGATTTGGTTTGTTAAATTGTTGAATATTCTGGAGTTGGCACGTTGAAAGATGTTTATGATTAAATTGGTAAATTATAATTGATGAAATTTATCAACTCTAAAATTTGTGAACTTCAAAATAAATTAAGAAATTCCAATTTCTCCTGGAAATTCTGACTGTGAATTTAAGAGCCAAGATAGACTCTGTACACAACTCCAATCAATTCTTCTTCCAAGCCTCAACGCCTAGTTTCATACTCTAAAATCAACTCTAATGGGACAGTCAGGTATGCAAGTACGGCTGAATGCAAAGAAGTACGGCCCATAAAGTGTGAAACAACTGGGAAGGTCTGTGACAACAAATGATATCTCCAAACTCCACAACACTTCTCACAAAATCTGATATGAAGATCGAAGCTCTCAACCAGCAAATAAGATCCCTTTGACGTATGATTTATTACTTGAATGCAAGCACCAGTTAAATCCCTAGACTGTATCTTTCAATAGCGTAGAGATTGTTTCTCATGAGGGATTTCGTCCTCACAAACCCCTTAAGATGAATTCTCCAAATAATTAATAAATTTCCAATTCAATCCAGCATACTCAAAATCAGTTCTCAAGAGTCTTTTATAAGACCCATAGGGGGAACCACACATTTCACCAATCAATGTGGGTAAATAGAAACACTAACTTTTGTATTTTAAGTCGCTTTTGCCCAAGTACCACTAATAAAGGGAAACATTAATTTTTAAATAACTTTCCCTTTTAACCTTAGTGACCATATTTTAATTGAACTTTATAACTTAACTCTATTGATAAATAAATAATCAATATCAAATGATTATTAAAATCTCTAGTCGATATTAAATAGTTACCATTGACATGATACCTTCCAAGAATCACTAAAAATACTAATCTGGCCCGATTGACTTACTATAAATAGTAAATATCTTGAGACCACACCATAAGCCCTTGGATTTGCCTGCAATTGAAACTGTCTAGGCCAAATGTCCTCAAGATCCCTTAAATGTCTTGGTTAGCCTACGAGACCATGGAGAAATAGGCTAACGACAACCTCACATTTCATGTGCTAGAAAGGAGGCATTACAGTCCGCCTTCCCCAAGATTGCTTGTTCTCAACCAATTTCATTTCCGAATGTTGCAAGATCTCTTCATTTTCCCATTTGGCATCCTCCACTAGCATATTCTTCCATTGGACCAGGTACTCTTTGATGATCTCGTTCCAAAGTGTCCTCTCTCGGGTGTCTGTGACAACCTTTGGAACCAATATCCTCTTCATCCTGGGGAGGTAACATTGCTGATGGAACCATGTTTCCTAGAGCTTTCTTGAGTTTGGAGACTTGAAAACATTGTGAACCTTACTGCTTGTCGGTAATTCTAGTTCATTGGCCACTTCCCCAATGCAACGAGAAACTCTGAATGGGCCATAAAACTATGTTTTAAGTTTCTCAGCTCCACTTCTCTTAAGTGTAGACTGCTTGTAAGGATGAAGTCTCAAATAAACCATATCCCCCCTACCTCAAAGCTGCACTCCACTTCGTGCTGGTCAGCATACAACTTTTGCTGGTTTTGTGGCTGCTGGATGTTCTCTTTCAGTGATCTCAGGATGTGCTTACTTTCTTGCAACAAATCCTTTGCCTTGGGCACTTTGCTATCCCTGAAAATTAAGTTCGTAAAGTTAGTGGCTTCATACCTGTACAAAGCCATAATTGTAGTCATCTTAATAGTCATATGGTAGGTGGTATTGTAACAATACTCACCCAAGTGCAACCATCTAAGCGAGGGCTTTTGCTGTCCTGATACGCAATTTTGGAGATACTCTTCAACCCACTTGTTTACAATTTTCATTTGACCATTAGTCTGTGGGTGATAATTGGTGCTCGGAGTGAGCTTAGTACCACTCAGCCTGAAGAGTTCCTGCCAAAGTAGACTTAGTAACTTGCTGTCCTTGTCACTCACAATGTTCTTGGGCATCCCGTGAAGTCTAGATACCTCTGTGAAGAACAAGTCCGCCACTTGTGTTGTTGTTTAAGTGGCTGCAATAGCAAAGTAATGTGCAAATTTTGTCAACTTGTCAACCACCACGTAGTTGCAGTCCTTGCCCTGGACCTTGGGCAATCCTAAAATAAACTCTATTGATATAATTTCCCACTCCTGGTTTGGAATTGGTAGGGCTGAAGTAATCCAATTGGAAAGGTATGTTCGTTCTTGTTTTGTTGGCAAACTGGACATTCTCTAACATTCTTCCGAACTTCATTCTTGAGTCCTTCCATGCGAAAATTTCTCAAATCTGCCTATATGTTTTAAAGAAACGTAAATGTCCAGCTAGTGGTGCATCATGAAATGTCCTCAAAATTATTTGCTAAAAATGTGAAGAAGGCACTAACTAGATTCTCTCATCATAGAACAACAAGTCCGCCACTTGTGTTGTTGTTTAAGTGGCTGCAATAGCAAAGTAATGTGCAAATTTTGTCAACTTGTCAACCACCACGTAGTTGCAGTCCTTGCCCTGGACCTTGGGCAATCTTAAAATAAACTCTATTGATAGAATTTCCCACTCTTAGTTTGGAATCGGTAGGGCTGAAGTAATCCAATTGGAAAGGTATGTTCGTTCTTGTTTTGTTGGCAAACTGGACATTCTCTAACATTCTTCTGAACTTCATTCTTGAGTCCTTCCATGCGAAAATTTCTCAAATCTGCCTGTATGTTTTAAAGAAATGTAAATGTCCAGCTAGTGGTGCATCATGAAATGTCCTTAAAATTATTTGCTAAAAATGTGAAGAAGGCACTAAGTAGATTCTCTCATCATAGAAGATGAGATCATCGATCACTGTATACCTGTCATCCTAGATAGTGCCCTTTATCAAACTCTGCCCACAAATCCTTAGCATACTCCATTGTAATCATTTCTTTCCAATCAACTGATATCTCAACTAAAGAACATATGTGTGGCCTCCGTGAAAGTGCACCCGCTACAACATTTTTCTTACCTTTGACATATTCAATTTCAAAGTCATATGCTAGTAATTTAATAATCCACTTTTGTTGTCTATCATTGAGATCCCTTTTTAAACTATTGTGATCCATTTTAATTACAAATTTGCCTCCCACCCAATATGATTTGAACTTGGCCAATGCATGCATGATGACCAACATCTCCTTGTCATAAATGGAATAGCTTTTCTCTACCCATCTCAATTTCCTGCTCTTATAAGCTATAGGATGTCTCTCCATCAATATTGCACCAATCCCTTCCTTGGATGCATCACACTGCAACTCAAATGGTTTGGTGAAATCATGGAGTGCCAAAACCTATTTGAAGTGTTCTAAACATCTTTGTGTTTATTCAGAACATTCAAAGGCTCCCTTCTTCGTTAGGTCTGCAAGAGAAGTTTTCTATGAAAAAACCCTTCACAAATCTCTTGTAAAAACTAGACAACCCTAAGAACCCCTTAAGTTGAGTGAGATTTGTAGGAGTTGGCCACTCAAAGATGGCTTTAATCTTTTCCAGATCCACTCTCACCCCTTTTGTACTAATGATGTGGCCAAGTTATAAAAGCTTTGTCTTGCCAAATTCACATTTTTTTTCTTTGGCATATAAAGACTCTCTCCAAAATTCTTAGAACCTCCTCTAAATGTTGCAGATGCTCTCCCCAAGTTTTGCTAAACATCAAGATATCATCAAAGAAGATCAACACAAATTTCCGCAACTATTTTTTGAACACTTGATTCATGCAACTTTGGAACGTGGTGGGAGAATTAGTTAGCCCAAATGGCATAATACTCGAAGTGGCCATAATGACATATGAAGGGTGTCTTCTCAATGTCCTCAACCCTCATCCCGATCTGATGGTACCCTGACCTTAAATTTATTTTTGAGAAGTAGCATGCTCCATGTAATTCATCAATCAATTCATCAATTTGGGGTATGGGGTACTTGTTCTTGATTGTTTTCTTATTAAGAGCCCTGTAATCAATGCACATTCTCATCATTCCATCTTTATTCTTAACCAACACCATTGCTGATGCTAAAAGACTCTTACTTGGCCTGATGTGTCCCGTCTCTAGCAACTTCTTAATAACCTTTTCAATTTCATCCTTATGCTTCTTAGGATGACAATAAGGGGTAGTGATCTCTATTAACCCTATCGCTGCCCTAGACTAGAGCTTCCAATAAGTTAAGAAATCGCTCCTCTCTTGGTTCTCTTCTCTCACCCATATTACTTGCGTCCTGTTCACTTGTGTTACCTGCGTTTTGTTCACCTATAGGCCCGTGTTCCTTTGGAACTCTTTGTTCTTTTGGCCTTGTATTTAATACAACTCTATTTCTTCGTGTATTGTAATGGTGAGTAATTGGTCGCTGTTCATACCTCGACATGTCATTGAGCCCTCATGATGTACACTCCTAGATTGTAGGATACACTGCTCTGACACCACTGTAATAGGCAGCCTAGTTGGGTCTGATTTTTTTCTGATTTTAGTTTATAGTTTGATGTGCTTGTTGTCAGTTTATCCAATTATAATAGAAGAGCAAACCCAATCATTGTAGCATCTCTCTCTCTCTCTCTCTCTCTCTCTCTCTCTCTCTCTATATATATATATATATATATATATATATATATATATATATATTTTGAAAACAGTCATTCAACTCAGAAATAACACATTAAATGCTATTTAGAATTACAAGACAAATCTGGAATTGCAGAGTACTTCCTTATTCAACTCCACTTTCAATGAAATGTGTTTACAAAAATATGTTGATGTTTATAGCTAGGATCAGATAAAATCATATTGATGCATATATCAATTAAAGAAATTCATAATAAATAAAACATATATGATCGACCAAGAGACATATGTAAATATATATCAATATATATATATAATGATAATTATTATTATCATTACATATATATATATATATATTAATATAGATGTTTTATTGTATTCAACATATTCTTTTATGGTCGAATTAAATCAAATTGTAATTGATATTGAATTCGCATCAACCGATTAGCATTAGTAATGATACGGTTTTAGTATTGAATTGGTATCTAACCGATGGCATGTCGTTAGCTTGTATAGTCGAAAGGGTGTGATCAATGGTCACGCCTATGATAGGCGTGACTCATCAAAGAGTCACGTTTATCATAGATGTGACCCAACACAAGCGGGCATATATATAATATGAATCGACCTGTTCATGATAACCACCAAAATCGATAAGTGTTTAATTCTTTGAACAACTCATATATATATATATTTCTTTATTGCAAATAGATCATAGTTGGACTATTACAATTATATTCAGTTCTTCTATCTCTACCAATAAACTGTGACATTATTAGAATCGAGTTATTTATAAATAATCTGTATTATATACATAAAGAAAGAACTTAGTTGAATTTGAATAATAAGTTCATTTTAATTTAACATGGTATCAGAGCTTTGGTAAAGGAAGATCCAAGAAACTCTCGAACTTGAGAAATTCAATTTCAATAACAAGTATAATACATCACATTCCTATGGCAAGCGCTATCAGATTTGAGAATAGACTTGAAGGAGGAATTAATTTCTCATCATGGAAATTCAGAATTAAAATGATTCTAAAAGAAAATAAAGTCGAGTCATTTATAAAGGAGGAGAAAGAAGAGCCAAAGAATGATCCTGAAAAATCAAATTGGATTGAAGGAAATGGAAAGGCTATGAAGATCATAGTTGATGGTGTTAGAGACCATATAGTGCCAATCCTGATGAAATATGAGACTGCCTATCGCATGTTTAAATCACTCGAAAGCACATGAAATGAACAATGCTAGCAGAACCCTAGCTCCAAAAAGAGAGATTAATCATATAAGTATGAATAAAGGAGAATCCATTAATGCATACTTTATGAGAATATTTGCTCTAAGGGATGAATTGACAACACTTGGATATGTAATTCAGAGCAAAGAACTCACTCTCATTGCACTAGATGGCCTACCAAACACTCGGAAAACCTTTGTTCAAGGCATTAGTGCAAGATCTAAATATCCCAACTTTGATCGACTAAGGTTTGACTATCTTCAAGAAGAGTCAAGACAAAACAAGAAAGGGATCAAACAAAAGAACATAGATGAGGATCTACATGTGTTAAATGTAAACTCTCACAAGAGAGGAAAGAAGAAACACTTTAAGAAGAGGAAGGACCATCATGAAAAGGGTTCATCTAAGAGAGATGTTTCTCACGTTCAATGTTTCAGATGTGATCAATATGGGCATTATGCAGCCAGATGCCTGGATAGAATTAAGCAACAAGCTACATTTTCCAAAGTGAAAAGAAATAGAAGAGAGCTTGATTCAGAGAAACATGCATTCTACTCTGCCCTCTCTAATCAAGTATCCAACAAATCTAATACCTGGATTATAGACAGTGGATCATCAAGACACATCACTGGATATAGAGAACTATTGGACTCTGATAGAAGAAATTGATGAAGAGGTAAACCATCGGAAATGACTCAACACATCCAGTAAAAGGTTTCGGGACCTGCACCATTAAGTTGAAGTCAGGAATGTCTATCCAACTCACCAGAGTTCTTTTCGTTACAGGCATCAAGAGGAACCTAGTCTCCATATTTGCACTAGAGGATAACGGGGATAGAGTAACCTTCATGGATAACAAGGTGTTGGCATGGCCAAAGAATTCTTCTTTCAAGAAGGTTGTAACCCTAGGGCACATGAATGGTTACTTGTATGAGGTATGTACTATTGATATTATGGCCTTTACGACATATAGATCAACCATCTTAAGGCAATAATAATAAATATATAGGATATATTTATTAGTGTAAATTGATATAAATAATAATAATAAATATAGGTGATATTTATTATTTATTGTTTATCAATATTAATTACATCTATATATATATATATATATAAGTGGCAATTTAAGTAAATAATAAATAAAAGGTTATTTATTATTTCACTTGGGAGGGCCCAAGTTGACCACCTTGGGTGGAGGAGTTTATCTCCTAAAAGCATCATATATATATGTTATCGATCGTAAAGGAGAAGACCACCAAAAAAATAACGTGCCTCCCTCCTTAAAGGTTCGAAATTCTAATGGTCTAAGTGCGAATTTTTGTAGCATTGGTATGGCAGATCGGTTGTGCATTAAGGAGCATACTTAGGGAACTATCTCAGTAATTCAATCAACGAATGAGATCAGAGCTTATGCAAGATAGATCGCACATCAAATGTGCGATATTAATCACCATGGTGCAAATTACATGGTGCGATTTATATGGAGCAAAGTCCAACATCATTAAGGCTGACATTTGACTGGAGTCACCTATTGCGATCTTGATTATGTTCAAGATCTGCAATCTGTTTGGATCAGCGATACATGCATATTTGGATCGGATCAGACCTCGAAGTATAGAGTGTGAACCTTGTTTGTAGTTGGTCTTTGAAGATCCAAGAAGCAACATCAGACCAAGATCTTGAGGATCAACAAGGGCAGATCTGAAGACAAAATAAGGTCTCCAAATCCAAGTAACATCTCACCCTTCTGGTATTTATCATTCTATATCCTGTGCTTAGTTTTGTTAGATCTCTATAGATTGATCATTCCTTGATAAATCTGAAATATATTAACATGGTATCAGAGCCTAGGTTGAGTATAAGATTCATTTCAGATTGCCTAAACATAATAAATTCGGTTTTATATACGAAGAGCATAAAAGTAGGTCTAAATTTTGCATTAAGGTTGTATATGCAAATTGCCTTAGTTCAAACTACCCTAAGAGGGAGTCTAAGCTTAAGAGGAGTTTAATCATGGGCTCACTTACCTCTCCCTCTTACATGTGTAAGATCATCCCTTATTGGCATGGCTTAGCTTAATAGCATATGGCATATTATTATCAGCTGGGTCATTATCATTTGCATTGATTGATTGGCTCATGATTTGGATGATGCACTTGGCTGATTCACGAGTATTGGCATTTGTCATATTTCTATATGTCATTTATGTGTGAGAACATCTCTTTTGCATAACACTTGGCTTATGTTAGCATACCCTTCCTCATTATTATGGCCGAGTCTATATTTGTGACATATAGTTGAGACTATATTACTTTTGGTATAGCTGGATAACCGTTTCATGTATTTTTTTATATATGTGGAGACATACATAACCAATTAATTGTCATTGACTGTTTATGAATGTAAAGGAAGTACTTTGGGACATTGACAACATTGGTTTGTGTTGGCCTTTATATTGGCATTGAACAATATAATTTGGTATGTATGAGGGAACTTACCTTCCTTTGTAAGCTGAGTCTATTGCATATTGAAAGGGAGTTTTTTGCTATATGCACTGACATATTTATGTCTTGGACTTATTTATGTCTGATTATCTAATTCATGTATGAATGGCAACATACTTGGCATACATTATGGGAAGCATACTTTGGCTTCACATCGGTATATGTTTTTGCATTGTACTATTTTACAAATGCTTTAGCAACACTATTTCACATTAGATAACGCATTGGTTTACCTTTGCATATATGTGAACATGCTTTCTATTCTTGGTTGAATCATATTGCATACTTGTTCTATGAGAGAACTACATTTGGATATATGTAAAGCATACATTGGCTATGTATATATGAATTCAGGTTTACATGATCTTATTGGCATATTTTCCTTCCTTTATTGGTTGAGGGAGTTTTAACCTTGTTAGAGGGAGAAGATAGGATCATCCAGAGGGAGTAGGTCTCCTTGAGTAACATATACCCTGGGGTAACTTAATTGTGGGTATGTGGTTTAAGAGGGAGTTCAATTATGGGCTCACTTGCACCTAATTTTGTGTTATGAACTCCTTCCTTATGTCTTGTTGATCATATGTATGGGTAGGATTATACCTCATTGGCTTGATCATCATAATTGGTTAGTTTTGATATATGATTGTAGATGTGGAACATACATAGCTGATTGGATCAGCTGGTTAGGAATGTCTAAATAGCATAACTAATTATCTGTTTAGCTGATTGACATAACTGACATTTTATTTTGATTGTACGAGGAGCATACTTCACATTATGTACATTGTGTTACATTTCTGTTATGTATGAATGGATGCATACTTAGGGTTGGCATCTGGAACATACATTACATTGGCATCTGTTATGCTTCTGTTATGTATGAGGAGTATACCTTACATTATGTTACAGCTACATTGACATATTTCTGCTATGTGGGTACATACTTTACCTTGACATATGTTATACTTTACGCTGTTATAGGGGAACATTCACAGCTGATTGTTAGTATAGCTAATTAATGTATGGGCACATACATTGGTTTTATGTATGTTATAGGAACTTACTTTATGTTGCTTGGGAGCATACTTTACATTGGCATATGTTATGTTTAACATTACCTTGCATATGTTACAATACACTTGGTTATATGTGTGGACATAACTGAGATTATATTGCATTTGGTTATTGCAATTGATTATGGACTCATTTTTTCGATATACCTTGTTATGTATGTATGGACCATACCTTATTGACTTATGGTACACCTTGACATGTATGTTTGGTTCATACTTTCTTTTATAACCGAGTCTATTGATTATAGCTAAGACTATATTATATGTGGTTCTATGTTTGAATACATTTCCTTACATTGCACTTGATTCTTATGATTATAAGATCATATTGGTTACTATTATGCATATGTGGATTCATGAGATAAGATTTATTTATTCTTATACTTATAAGATTTAACTGGTTATGATCATTCATTTGGGTACACTTATGCTTATGGCTAAGGTGTTTCTTATGAATTGATTACTTAGAGAATATCACGGACTTGATATTCTTCTCATGGATCAGGGATCCATTGTTGAGCATTTGGTGGACATCATGGACTTGATGTCTGGAGACCATTGCTCTGAGCATTTGGTGAATATCATGGACTTGATATTCGTTAGACCAATGCTCATGATATCATGGACTTGGTATCTTGTGGATTGGGGATCCACATCCGAGTAATTGGTGGACATCATGGACTTGATGTCGATAGGCCACTACTCCGAGCTCTTGGTGAATATCATGGACTTGATATTCGTTAGACCAATGCTCTTAACATCATGGACTTGATATTCTATTGGCTGAGTCAAGAGGACTCATGGATCTAAGTTATACACAAATTGATAGAAAACATCATGAATTGATGATAACTTGTGTTTGGAAAGTATCATGGACTTGATACTACCTTGAATATCATGGACTTGATATTCAAAAGAGTCAAGGTGACTAGTGGATCTAGGAAATTCACAAATTGATTGGAAATATCATAAATTTGATATCATGGACTTGATATCACTTATGGTTGATAAACATCATGGACTTGATGTTATCATGAATATCATGGACTTGATATTCTTGGGTCATGGAGACCAGTGGATCAAGGAAATCCACATTTGGATGGTAAGCATCATATGATATGATATTTCTCATATGAATATGAGATGTATAGTTGAGGAATAATGAAGAACATTTGTGTTCTCATTATATCTTGTAGATAGAGATCTACTATCATAGATGAGAGATCTATGGCATCATTGGATAAAGAATCCATTTTTGTTATGTTTTTGTGCTTTGAGTCATGGAGACTTGTGGATCTAGGAAATCCACATCCGGTTGGTAAACATCTTGTGATTTGATTTTACCATGGAAAGATGATTTTCATATGGAGATGAAGTCTATGGTTGGGAATGATAATGAACATTTGTGTTATCAAAATTGGTAGAATGGAGATCTACCTTCATAGATGAGAGATCTATGAAATCCATTTTGGTTATGTTTTGTGATGAGGATCTAAGAGTTGATTTTTGCCTTAAGTCCAAGAGGGAGTGTTGATATTATGGCCTTAACGACATATAGATCAACCATCTTAAGGCAATAATAATAAATATATAAGATATATTTATTAGTGTAAATCGATATAAATAAAAATAATAAATATAGGTGATATTTATTATTTATTGTTTATCGATATTAATTACATATGTATATAAGTGGCAATTTAAGTAAATAATAAATAAAAAGTTATTTATTATTTCACTTGGGAGGGCCCAAGTCGGCCACCTTGGGTGGAGGAGTTTATCTCCTAAAAGCATCCTATATATGTTATCGATCGTAAAGGAGAAGACCACCAAAAACATAACGTGCCTCCCTCCTTATAGGTTCGAAATTCTAATGGTCTAAGTGCGAATTTCTATAGCATTGGTATTGCAGATCGGTTGTGCATTTAGGAGCAAACTTAGGGAACTATCTTAGTAATTCAATCAACGAATAAGATCAGAGCTTATGCAAGATAGATCGCACATCAAATGTGCGATATGAATTAGCATGGTGCAAATTACATGGTGCGATTTATATGGAGCAAAGTCCAACATCATTAAGGCTGACATTTGACTGGAGTCACCTATTGCGATCTTGATTATGTTCAAGATCTGCAATCTGTTTGGATCAGCGATACATGCATATTTGGATCGAATCAGACCTCGAAGTATAGAGCGTGAACTTTGTTTGCAGTTGGTCTTTGAAGATCCAAGAAGCAACATCAGATCAAGATCTTGAGGATCAACAAGGGCAGACCTGAAGACAAAATAAGGTCTCCAAATCCAAGTAACATCTCACCCTTCTGGTATTTATCATTCTATATCCTGTGCTTAGTTTTGTTAGATCTCTATAGATTGATCATTCCTTGATAAATCTGAAATATACTAACATGTATTGATCCTAATGTTGCTCTAATTCATGAAATTGCAGACTCTAATGAGATATGGCATAGAAGATTAGGACATTTAAACTTTCGTGCCCTATCCTCCATGGAAAAATTAGTCACTGGGCTTACCTAAGTTAAAACAATATCATTCAGGTACATGTAAGGGGTGTGCTTTAGGAAAAAAATACTAAGGGTTCTTTTCAAAGTAGTTCTAGTAAAACAAGTAATGTTTTAGAACTAGTTCACTCTGACCTATGTGGACCCATGTCTATACCTTCTGTGGGAGGGTTTCTATATTATGTAATATTTGTTGATGACTTCTCTAGAAAGACCTAGATCTACTTCCTCAAATGCAAAGAATCAAAAGAGATCCTCAGGAGATTTAAGGAATTCAAATCCTTTTCTGAAAACTCCTCTAGAAAGAAAATAAAAACCCTAAGAACTGACAATGGGAAAGAATATACTGCTTATATTTTTAGAGAATTTTGCAAAGAAGCATGGATTAAGAGGGAGTTCATTGTTTCTTACAACCCCCAACAAAATAGGGTTGCTGAAAGAAAAAATAGAACTATTGTGGAAGCCGCTAAAGCCATGCTCCTTTATTAAAATTTAGAAACCTATCTTTGGGCAGAAGCCTCCAACACTGCTGTATATATACAAAATAGATGTCCTCACTCTCATAACGAACACAAAACTCCTGAAGAAGTTTTCACAGGTATAAAACTAGATATCACTCACTTAAGGATATTTGGATGCTTTGTCTATTTTCATGTACCTAAAGAGAAAAGAACAAAACTAGAACCTTCTGGGAGAAAATGAATCTTTGTTGGATATAGTGAATCTTCTAAAGCCTATAGACTATTTATACTTGGATATAGTAAAACAAGTAATGTTTTAGAACTAGTTCACTCTAACCTATGTGAACCCATGTCTGTACCTTCTGTGGGAGGGTTTCTATATTATGTAATATTTGTTGATGACTTCTCCAGAAAGACCTGGATCTACTTCCTCAAATGCAAAGAATCAAAAGAGATCCTTAGGAGATTTAAGGAATTCAAATCCTTTTCTAAAAGCTCCTCTAGAAAGAAAATAAAAACCCTAAGAACTGACAATGGGAAAGAATATACCGCTAATATTTTTAGAGAATTTTGTAAAGAAGCATGGATTAAGAGGGAGTTCATTGTTTCTTACAACCCCCAACAAAATGGGGTTGCTGAAAGGAAAAAATAGAACTATTGTTGAAGCCGCTAAAGCCATGCTCCTTGATCAAAATTTAGAAACCTATTTTTGGGCAGAAGCCTCCAACATTGCTGTATATATACAAAATAGATGTCCTCACTCTCATAATGAACACAAAACTCTTGAAGAAGTTTTCTCAGGTATAAAACTAGATATTACTCACTTAAGGATATTTGGATGCCTTGTCTATTTTCATATACCTAAAGAGAAAAGAACTAAACTAGAACCTTCTGAGTGAAAATGAATCTTTGTTGGATATAGTGAAACTTCTAAAGCCTATAGGGTATTTATACTTGGATATAGAAATATTGAACTCAGTAGAGATGTAATATTTGAGGAGGATTTGGCTTTTAAAATGCTTAGAAATTCCTTTGAGTGTGAATGTACCACTCCACCTTCAAACCTAGAAGAGGATCTTGCTCCTGAGTCTCAAAAGGAGTATCTTGAAGAAGATGAAGATGAAGTACAAAACTCACCTCAAGAAAATCATAAGAAAAGACCACTTTGGTCACCAAAACAATGGAAGAATCAAAGAACTTTGCAGCTCCTTCAGGGACCTTTAGAGAAAGTAAAAGACCCCGAAGATTTTCTAGCTATGTCGCCTTAATGAATGATCTCTCCAAGTTTGAACCTTCTAATGCATCAAAAGCCCTTAAACACCAAGTATGGAAGGATGCCATGACAGAAGAATACCAGTCCATCTTAAAAAATGATGTTTGGGAAATAGTTCCAAGGCCCTAAGGAAAAATCTGTTGTTTCATCCAAGTGCCTATTCAAAATCAAGTGCTGCAGATGGCAGTATAGAGAAAAATAAAGCCAGATTTGTTGCCAGAGGTTTCTCACAGAAAGAAGGAATTGATTATGAAGAAACATTTGCACTTGTCAGATATACCTCAATTACAACAGTCCTAGCCATAACAACAACCAAATGATGGAAAGTCCATCAGATGGATGTAAAGACTGCATTTCTAAATGAGAAAATAGAGGAAGAAGTCTACCTAGAGCAAACAAAAGGATTTGAGATTCACACTACAAAATCTCATGTGTGCAGATTAAAGAAAGCCCTCTATGGACTTAAACAAGCCCCCAGGGCATGGTATGAGAAAATCGATAGATATCTCATGGAATTGGGATTTTCTAAGAATGATGTAGATCCAAATTTATACTTAAAGAAAAGTAAAGGTAATATGTTAATATTGATCTTATATGTTGATGATTTGTTAATTATAGGAGAAGATTAGCTTATTGATCAAAGTAAAAAGGACCTGGCTAAAGAGTTTGAAATGAAGGATTTAGGCCTTCTACATTACTTCCTTGGATTGGAAGTCTGGCAGAACTCAGACAACATTGTGCTTAATCAAGGAAAATACACTTTGGACATATTGAAGAGATTTGGTATGATGAATTGCAGACCCATGTCTTCCCCCATTGTGAAGAGCCTAGCTGGCTCTCAATAAAAATCTGACTTGATAATTAAATTGCCATTGTTTGGTAGGTGTTTTCAATACTTATAAAAATTTTCATAAACATTTCAATTACCAAATGCCAAAAAATAACCACAAATCAAATTCCAAATGCTCCTAGATTGCTTTTTAAAACAGAATTTTTAAGTCAAATTGTTATTAACTAACAATAACAATGACAGCAAATTATTTTAGGCACCTTAGATACCAATGGGCGGCAGAATATTCCAACGCAGCTGTATGAGAAATGACGCCAGCTTTAAATACAATAACAGTACCGTACGGTACTAGGAAATGCCGTACCAATGGGCGGCAGAATATTCCAATGCAGCTATATGAGAAATGACGCTAGCTTTAAATACAATAACAGTATCGTACGGTACTAGGAAATGCTGTACGGCTCCTTGCCTTAACACAACTCCTCAATCCCTAACACAACTACTGTATATTTGATGCAGCTCCTCAACCAGTAATTAAAATAATCATTCCAGCAGTGTACGGTTCCATTCCCATGATGTACAACCTAGTATTAATTCTGTACGGCAACCTTGTCTAGTGTTTGCAATTACAACTTGCTGCTAACCAATTCCAAAAGATTCAATCTCTCAATTCACTAATCGAAAATCAATAGCACAACAGCAGCCAATAAGTCTGACAATCATGAACAGCATGATCAACAAATCTCTCAATCAAATCTGAACCTCAACAGGAAGGTAAATGAAACCCAGGAAAATAAATGATTTGCCTGTAGAATTACTTCTCATAAATCCAGTATACCTCAGCACTGAATTAATTCAGTATTAGATCAAGCTTTCTCCTGGAAGAAGACCAAACTCGACAAAACTTAGAAGAACTTTCTCCAAAAAATGAAGACCAAGCTCTAGAAACCCTAGCTTTTCCAAGCCAAGCAAAATTCTCACATAAACAGTTTATCAAATCAACAATGGGTAAATGAAAGTGCTTTTTCGAGTTGTACTTATAGCTTTTTTCGAAAAAAGCACAATTTCACTTTTTTAATATAAAAGGCTTTAAAATGATAATTTCACTTTATAACAATAAAGTTATAAAGTACTTACATTATTAAATTAAAATACTTTAATTTAATAACGATAACTTTAAAAACAAAACCACTGAATTCTGCTAACTGAAACAGACTCATTTCCGACACCAGAGCCCAAACGCCAACTGCCCTACCGGAAATAACCCACTGCCAAAAATAGCCAGCTGCTAAAAATAGACTTACTATAAATAGTAAGTCTCTCAAACTGGAGATTCCCTGAAGCTTGATCCTGAAACCTCTGACACTCCGTGCAGACACCCTGCTAATGCCGGCCAAACCAAAAATACCACTTACTAAAAATAGTAAGTCAACCGAATTGACCCGAACGAAGAGCAGACCTAATAAACTGAATCCCCAGAATGGAATCCCAACACTGGCTCTGACATCTGACCCCCTCGGATCACTTGATTAGCTTGCGAGGGTCGCCAAACCAAGCTAATCCCAAAAGTTTGAAAAACGGGGACATTACACCCATGGAAACAAACCTTCATAAACTAAAAGAGGCTGCAGCAGATTCTCCATTTGCAGATCCTACCCTCTACAGGTAGATAATTGGATTGTCGATGTACCTGGTTAATACTAGACCAGATATTTGTTATGTAGTAAATGCTTTGAGTCAATTTATGTGTGAGTCTAAGGAGATACATCTTATGGCTGTGAAGCATATTATGAGATACCTTCAAGGTACTCTTAAATTATGGACTCAAATATGAGAAAGTCAACTTGAATCTACATGGATTCATAGATTCTGATTGGGCCGAAAGTGTAACTGATAGAAAAAGCACCTCAGGTTGTTGCTTCAGTTTGGGATCTGCCATGATATCTTGGATGTGCAAGAAACAATCTTCAATGGCTCAAAGTTCTACAGAGGCGGAATACATTGCAGCCTCTATGGCAGCAAGAGAAGCAGTATGGCTTAGGAAACTGCTTGTGGGATTATTCGGTAAGCCACTGAGACCAACAATCATCCACTGTGATAATCAAAGTTGCATAAAACTTTCTGTGAATCTAGTATTTCACAATAGATCCAAGCATATAGAGATTCCTTATCATTATGTGAGAGACATGGTGGATAGGAATTTGATTGAATTGGAATAATCAGTACAGGAGACAATAGATATACTAACCAAGCCACTTGCCAGAGTGAAAGTTGAACACTTCAGGAAAGGTCTTGGTATGATTGAATTGTAATTTGCATTGTAATCTTTACTGATATATACATAATATATAAGATGTTTAATGTGTAAATTTCTTTTGTCATATGTGTTGATATATGACTTTATGGGCTCTACCCCCTGTATTCATCTCTAAAAGGTGGCGATATTTTGGAAATGAACACTTGTATTCAAATATTATAAGATGACGATCTTGTAATATTGATACCATGCTGACTTGATATCATTCATGGATGTGCCATGATCTGTTATGGTAGACATTATGTGACGTAATGTCAGTGCACATACCATAGCTAGGATGTATAAGGAGAATGTGATATTCTCAAGCATATCATCCTTTAAGTATCACAAGTTATGTGATACTTATTGTCACGTGTTATGTGATGTTGGTTTTCACGAGATATGTGAGACCTCTTATCCCGAGTTATGTGATACTTGTCTTCACCAGATATGTGAGACCTCTTATCACAAGTTATGTGATACTTATCATCACATGTTAAGTGATGTTTGTCTTCACGAGATATGTGAGATTTCCTATCACGAGAAATGTGATATATATTTTATCTTCCCTAGCTAAGAGGGAGTGTTGATGTTTATAGCCACAATCACATAAAATCATATTGATGCAAATATCAATTAAAGATATATATATATATATATATATATATATATATATATATATATATATATATATATATATATATATATATGTTTTATTGTATTCGAAAAATTCTTTTGTGGTCGAATTAAATCAAATTGTAATTGATATTGAATTCGCATCATCCTATTAGCATTAGTAATGATATAGTTTAGTATTGAATCGGCATCTAACCGATGGCATGTCGTTAGTTTGTATAGTCGAAAGGGTGTGATCAATGGTCACAGGCGTGACTCATCAAAGAGTCACGTCTATCATAGACGTGACCCAACACAACTGGGCATATATATAGTATGAGTCGACCTATTCATGATAACTACCGAAATTGAGAAGTGTTTAATTCTCTGAACAACGACTCATATATATATATATATATATTGCTTTATTGCAAATAGATCATAGTTGGACTATTACAATTATATTCAGTTCTTCTATCTCTGCCAATAAACAGTGACATTATTAGAATTGAGTTATTTATAAATAATCTACATTATATACTTAAAGAAAGAACTTAGTTGAATTTGAATAATAAGTTCGTTTTAATTTAACAAAATAGTTTTCAGGCATACCAATTGGTGGCCATGAAGAATCTCAGTCCATACAATAGCAATATATCCTTCCTCTGCCCTAGGTGTGTCCTTTCTGCTCCAGTCAGGTACGGCTGTGAACCAATAATAGTAGGCAGCAATTCAAACTTCCATAAGATGTTGTTCGAAGTCTTACAACTCCAATCGATTCCTCCTCCAGGCCCCAACACCTAGTTTCATAGTATGAAATCAACTCCAATGGGATGGCCAGGTGTACAAGTACGGCTGAATGCAAAGAAGTACAATCCAGCAAGTGTGAAACGGCTAGAAAGGTCTGTGCCAGCAAATAATATCTCCAAACTCCTCCACAACACTTCTCACAAAATCTGATATGAAGATCGAAGCTCTCAACCAGCAAATAAGAACCCTTTGATGTATAATTTATTACCTTAATATAAGCACCAATTGAATCCCTAGACTGTATCTTTCAATAGCGTAGAGATTGTTGCTCACGAGGGATTTCGTCCTCACAAATTCTTGAAGATGAACTCTCCAAACAATTCATAAATTTTCAATTCAATCCAAAATACTCAAAATGAACTCTCTAGAGTCTTTTATAACACCCACAGGGGAGCCCACACATTTCACTAGTCAATGTGGGATAAATAGAAACACTTCCTTTTGTATTTTAAGTCTCTTTCACCCAAATACCATTAATAAAGGGAAACATTAATTTTTAAATAACTCACCCTTTCAACCTTAGTTCCCATATCAATAAAGTTAAATATTTTAATTTAACTTCATAACTTTATTGATAAATAAATAATTGATATCAAATGATTATTAAAATCTCTAGTCGATATTAAATGATTACCATTGACATGATACCATCCAAGAATCACTGATGATATTGATCTGGCCCGATTGACTCTCTATAAATAGTAAGTATCTTGAAACCACACCATAGCCCCTTGAATTTGCTTGCAATTAAAACGGTTTAGGCCAAATGTCCTCAAAATCCCCTAAAATGTCCTAGTTAGCCTATGGGACCATGGAGATATAGGCTAATGACAACCTCACATTTCATGTGCTAGAAAAGGCACATTACAAAAGCATTGTTTTAGGCATGATTTATACTCGCGCTTTTTAAACAAGTCAAATCCATCATCTCAACTCAGGCTATTCCCCATGAGCAAGCACTCATTTCAAATTGTTGACAACTCTTTTGCTGACAACAAAGAGCTCCCTCTTGCAATCATGAAAATCTCCCCACTCCACGAGAGAATAGTAATTCCAATTCCTAAATTTGAATACTCAAAATCAGGAGTGATGACAAAGGAAGTGTTGAAGAGGGCTTTTTTTACATGGATTGTGGACACGTTGAAAAGGGCATTTGGGTGGTAGCTAGTGAAGAGATACTCCATACATCTTCATGGTGACTCCTGTATGCATCATAGGTAGCTTCATGCTTCCTCTTGAATGCCATGAACCTTTTATAGTCGTATCCAAATTCTTTTTAGCTAGCAATATGTTAAAAGATCTCCTTTCGAGTATGCCCTAAACAATTACTTGCCTGAATATGATATCTTTAGTGGAAGTGCATTGTTAGGTGTCTTATTTTGTCATTAGGATTTGCAAGAGAACTTGGGTTTCTTTCACACATATGTTGCTGTTAAAAGGGTTTTATATGAGCAAAGAGGAAGCAATTGTGGCATGGACAATCACCATCCACAAGAAAAAATTGGGTGTTGTGCTGTGCAACGAAATTGTAGAAGTGCTTAGAGCCTTTATCTGTTTGCTCACCCATGTTTCTCATCCTCTTGTTTGTCCTCTATCAACAACACAAGAAGAGCATTTTGCAAATAGGTAATTTGAAGTGGATGAAATGTTGCTGTCCGTGGTCTTTACAACGTGTTCTATTCTCTAAAAATACGCATATATATGATCATGTTAATAGCATTATTGGCCTTTTTGGTACTTTTTTGGGCCTCTCTATTTTTTAAATCGATTGTTTATAGGATATACTACGTATATAAGGCCTCTAGTTTTTGGAGAACTTAGAAAGTCATCTTCAACTCGCTCACTGCCATTTTGTCCTCATGGCATCCTTTATATGTAATACGTTTCTTATATTAATATAAGTTCAAGTATTCTTGCCTTATATCAAAGAAAAAGAAGTTGTGACAATAAACAATATTCATTAGCATGTTCACTGTATGTTCATATTGTTGATCACTCTTGCAAAAGATTCAATTGTTTTGGGGGGTGGTTACACAAATGTGGCCTAATATATGAAACTTTGAACTCCTTTTGACACTCTTGACATGTCTATTTATAACTTCCATTGCCTTAAATTTAGTCAAGAATGATGACATATTTCTACAAGGGTTATCTAAGGTCAGGTTTGATCCACTTGTTATTCCCATCGCTAACATTGGATGATGATGAATAATTAGTATATGCTATTCAACTTGATTGAACATTAATTATCATGATCAACTTTCTCCGATCAATACAACTATCTTCAAACCTAAAACTTCATTAGTAGCATTTAGTATTCTTTCCTTAATCATTAAGCTACTTATTAAATGATAAACATAAGCACACGTCTACACAAAGGAACACTGGATTTATGTGGAAACCTAGAAGGAAAAAGCCACAGTGAGAATAGCTGCCTGGATCTACCACCCAACAACCTCATAGGAATATAATAAAGAATTTACAATATGAAGTAGGCACCAATGTACTGGAGACACCAATCCGCAATTATAGTTGTAGGCATCGACCTGTAGGACACACCAATCCCCTAATCCAAGATCTGAGCACCAACTAACCATAGGTTGTCACTGTCCTTCTGGAATTCAAATGCTCAAACATGTCACATCAGAACCAATTAAAACTGCTGTAGCTACTAGACACGTCAAGTCACGTACACTTACATTTAATTCTTACTGATCTACTAATTCCTTTGACATCAATGACATACACATTGTTCAACAGATGATAACATGATTTAATTAATATTCACAATAATTGCAATTTTGAAAAGACAATTATAAATTGGTTCTTGATTTATCTTTAATAAATTATATTTATGAAAATAATAATTAATCTAATGAATATTTAAGTTAACTTTGACGTTTAATTAAAATAAAATAAATTCAATAAAATAATTTTTTTATTAAAAGTTAATAAAAATAACAACTGTAAAAAATTAAAAAAACTGAAAATAATATTAAATCAACTTACTTTTGATATATCAAGTTCAACTAATAAATAAATAAAACTAAACTTGAACTTGCTTGCAGCCTAATTCTGTTTCCTATTTCATCAAAAGATCTTGCAGTTGAGGACTAAGAGCTATGGACCAAGCTGTTTCTTAATCTAAAAGTCATTTACTTTTATAGGTTTTAGAGGTTGCTCATTTTTACTTTCTATGGACCAAGACAATCAATTTTCTACCAATCATCGGGATTTTGTTTATCAAACACACAAAGAAGGTAGCTTCACAAATTTAATATCTAGAAAGAAATGTTTTGGGTTTTTTTTGGTGGCAGTAGAAAACAAACATGGCAGCAATGTCATGACTATACTGCAATAATAAAAAAATGTTATAAAAAAAAAACCCACGAGACAAATTCTATTATAGGATCAATGTAGCAATTTGTGGCCCTCGACATATTTTCTACACTCACCTAAAATGGAGACAATAAACTACTACATAGTTGAAGGGGAAGACAAATTTCTTAAAACAGAAATGGGTAAACAAACAAAGTAGAACAAGGAAATCCTACCTTTCTCATGCTTATCCTTGTGTCATTCAATGTTTTTGTGCCCTTATACTCGTGCCACTCAACCTTTGTTTGCCCTTATACTCATGCCACTCGACCTTTGTTTGCATTTGCTCATGTTGTGCTCTAGATGTTCGCTCATGATTAGATTGGCTCCTTGTATGCCTCAAGAATCTATTTATTTACAAAAAAACTTATATTTAGGCAATGGATTCTAGCAGCTTGTTGATGTATGTAGCATCGGTCAGATAAAACTAATTATATATAATAAATTATGAGAAATGATTTATATACATATATTAATATATAATAATTGATATTATTTTTATTAATATATATAGACATGTATATAATGTTAATCATTTATTTATTATTATAATGAATATATAGTTAATTATTAAATTAGATTAATGAATAGACATGTCCCATGAAGGGACATGTCTTTTCTTGTCTTTACCATATATATATATTCAAGAGATCGATGCATTTGGAACACATACTTTTAGGGCAGTGCTATTACATTTGCAACGATCTGGAAATTTAACATGGTATCAGAGCCATACTGCAAATGAAATAGGTATACAGTGATACTGAAGAGTCGTAGGTCTATGAAACAACGTTGGAAGATTTGGATTTGGCAGCCTTTGGAGTGGAAGGAGGAAATAAATCTTAAGAAACAGATTTCGAAGGGAAACTAGAAGAAAGTAATGAATAAGATTTGGCGAAATCTTCAGACATGAGCTCATATCAACGAGTTGATTGGTTGGTACACAAATTGACTAATGAGGTGCATGCTTACTTTTGGGTCGATCAATTTTCAGTACAAAATGATCTATGTGGATATATCAAAGATGAAAATTATGCTTCCACATCATGGTGCAAGGCACTCTTAATTGCGGACAGTGATGTTATTTTTTAATGAGAAAGATCACACTGCAAAGGTTCTTAGCCAAAGTGATTGGACAAGGACATACATTGTTTGGAATCCTGGTTCAGAATTTGGTCTTTGTGAGTGTTCTTAGTCTATGTCAGGCAACCTTTGTAAACATGTTATTAAGACTGTTATGGTTTGTCGTGATCGTCAGATGGCTAGACCATCAATGGCACTGCAGACATATCATCAGGCTTTGCTTAGCCTGTTGCGAGGTCCACCAAATGGATCAGTTGTTCTTGATAATGCCATCTCACTAGGCATTAGTATGCACCAGGATCTTAAGAGACAGGTCGAACCAGCAAATCATAGTTGTACTAATTCTCTGCTTAGTCCAGTTCCTGTTAAGTGGATTTGCAAGAAGAGTAGAACTTCTAGACTGAAGGCAACTGTTGTAAATGGAAATAATAATTCAGTACGTGGGCATAGAGTTACAACTGTTGCTGAAGATGGGGCAATTAATAAAACTGGCCTAGATGAGAATGTGTTGACTGCTGCTGATTATGGGCAATCAATAAAACTGTGAGGAACCCAATTGGTTCTTTCTAGATGTTTATTAATAATTGTGAAAACAACTGCAACTATTTTCAATAATATTTATGCAAAGCAAATTCTGATGGCACATTTACCAAATTTAATTATCAAATTCAGACAAATAACATTCAGAATTGTTAAAGAATGTAGCTTCGTTCAGATAAAATCATTGTTATTGAATTATCAAGTATATATCAATTTATATGTAATAATAATAATATGTATTATAATTACTATATATATATTCATATAATTTATATAAGTGGATTATTATCATATTGTGATATATATATATATATATATATATATATATATATATATATATATATATAATTAATATTATGTATAGTTAAATAATTAATAAAGATTAATGAATAGACATGTCCCTTTAAAAGACATGTCTCTTCTTATCATTGTCTTGTATAAGTACAAAGAGATCGATGCATTTGGAAAATATAGACAATATAACAATGCCATTACATTTGCAATCGATCATAAAATAACATGGTATCAGAGCAAATCCTGGGAGGAAGATTTGATCGATGAAAAATGTTGATAGATGAGTGAAAGGCAGTATGTGGATAGATTACAGGAAATGCAAACTAAGGTCTCATAACTAGTAACACAAAGGCTTATGTTTAGCGTTGATAAATACTGAATCTGGAAAATGTAGCACAAAGAAACAATGGCTAGTGACGTCCTCTGAATGAAAATTGGTGAAAGAGAAAATATTATAATGAAGAAACATTGTCATTGTGTAATACTGTAATGAAGAACCGAGTAATAAAAGAAATGAAGTTTCTATCCGAATCCTTTCGTTGTTCACATTCTCGATTATGTTTTCTCTGTTCTCAATTCTTAATCATTGGGTGTATTAAACAATGTTAAGTGTTGTATTCAAGTCTTCGTTATTTACAGTCCGATCTCAAGCTTTTGTTTGTTTGATATGAAATAGTTATTAGTATCATTTTTTATGAAAGAAGTTTAATGTCTTATTGAATTGGGCCTTTATTCACTGGAGTGTAAAAGTTTATTGAATCGGATTGGTGACAGTCCCGATTTGGGACAATGATGGATGTTTGAGTTTTTTTTTGTTAACTGGTCTGACGTGGTGTCAAGGAACTATTGTATAATCTTTCTGATGATTTCGAATAACAATAGCAGAAGGTATCGAAGTTGGTTATGCCGAACATGAAGCCCAAGAGACATCTCGGTTGACAGTCATGAAGACCCGCGTGCATGGCAATCACAACAAGGAACAAGTGTGAACAAGACCAAGGATTTTGTGTTGTCATATTCGTATTCATCATTTGGAGGATAGTAAGTGACTGTCCCATTGGGACCCGAGAGGAAGATGTGTTGACAGCGAGGAACAATTCAAATGATAACCGATAACTTATATTTGTGTATTCGGTATTGAGGAAAGGGTGAAAGGTGGCAGATAATTTGAATGCTTTCAAAAGACTTATGTTTGTATTTGACATTAAGAGATGGAAACGGCAACGGTGTGTTATGATAAATGCATGCTCGGATTGAAACTGTAAGATGGTATTTCAACAGTCCCGTAAGGTACCCAATAACAGTGAGTACAATCGGTTGTTGGTAAGTTGGTCTTGGAATTATTCAAAGTGAGTATGATTATGTGGTTGATATATCACAGTTTATGATTTCTCGGTACCAATAGAGTTGGTTGCACAATGAATTTATTTCGGTTGATTGAGATTTGTATGGTTGACATTTCCTTTAAAGACATTTTGTGATTGAGAGGGAGTTCACAATGAAGGTGAAACACCTTTGAGGTAAACTTGATATAATTGTTTATTATACGAATGGAATTATTTAATGCTATATGGGCCCTGTGTATATCATTTGGAGGTGATGACTTCCTATGATCATCACTTGTATTTTTGATGTTATTGGAAGGTGATGATCTTACAATAACTTTCTCTTATCATGATAGACCATGTGATGATTGAAACAGATCATGATAGAGGTATTCTTGAAATTTATCATGATAGACCTCATGTGATGGCTGAAACTAATCATGATAAATGAATTATTACATGGTGGATTGAGTTCCTTAAAATGACCATGATCTCGTATTGTGATAGTCATCATGTGATGCTAAAACAGATCACAGTACTGAAGGTGATAGTCATCATGTGACGCTGAAACAGATCACCGGTACCTAGCTATTGTGATAGTTGTCATGTGATGCTGAAACAGAACACAAATATTGAAGGTGATAGTCGTCATGTGACGCTGAAACAGATCATCGGTACTTATATTGTGATAGTCATCATGTGACGCTAAAACAGATCACAATTATTGAAAGTGATAGACATCATGTGATACTGAAACAGATCACTGTTACTCACATTGTGATAGACATCATGCGATGTTGAAACAGATCACAATTATTGATATTATTGAGTTAATCTAAAACATATACTGATTTTATCTTCTCTAACTAAGAGGGAGTGTTAAGGAATGTAGCTTCGTTCAGATAAAATCATTGTTATTGAATTATCAAGTATATATCAATATATATGTAATAATAATAATATGTATTATAATTACTATATATATATTCATGTAATTTATATAAGTGGATTATTATCATATTGTGATATATATATATAAAATTAATATTATGTATATATTAATATACATGTATAGTTAAATAATTAATAAAGATTAATGAATAGACATGTCCCTTTAAAAGACATGTCTCTTCTTATCATTGTCTTGTATAAGTACAAAGAGATCGATGCATTTGGAAAATATAGACAATATAACAATGCCATTACATTTGCAATCGATCATAAAAAAACAAGAATAAACATTCTCTATTTGAGTTCTTATTTCAAACAAATTTATATAATAAACATATATCATTAAATTTCAATGGCACTTGAATCACCGAAAATTCATCTCCTTGCTGTCACGATCTTCTAATTATGGCCACCAGCCTATGAAAATTCCACACGTGACTGCTCTTAGCAGTACGTGACTGGCCCAAACTGTATGCCGTCATAGGAAAATGGCCAAACGACCTTGCTGTAGCAATGCCGATCCAAGGAAAAGGCCAAACGACCCTGCTGTAGCACTCACGTGACAATCACTAGTGTCACAAACCCCCACAAACTCACGTTCAATAATCTGGGTTGACGCAGACAGTTATACTGTGAATTCGCTATCCAATATGATGCCTCCCACTATGTATGTAGCCGCAGCATGAAAGAATACATAGCCATTAATTAAATACGAAAATCCTCCTCTGTTTCAATACTTACGATTTATCAAGAAGGAGAAATACGAGCCTCCAACTTGCTATTCCAGATTTCCGATATGATGAATTATCAAACTCAATTCCACAGCAAACTTCAACAATTTCCAAAACCTCAGCATGAGATAAATTCAGAATTCAAGAGAACACATCATTTGCATGTAGAATAAACTTCATACATATCCAGTATACCTCAGCACTGGATTTAATTCAGTAACAGATCGAGCTTTCTCCTGGAAGGAGACCAAACTCGGCAAAACTCAGAAGAACTCTCTCCAAAAATGAAGACCAAGCTCCAGAAACCCTAGCTTTTCCAAGCCAAGCAGAATTCTCACATAAACAATTTATCAAATCAACAATGGGTAAATGAAAGTGCTTTTTCGAGTTGTACTTTGTGCTTTTTCGGAAAAAGCACAATTTCACCTTTTTAATATAAAAGGCTTTTAAATGATAATTTAACTTTATAACAATAAAGTTATAAAGTACTTAAGTCATTAAATTAAAATATTTTAATTTAATAACGATATCTTTAAAAACAAAGCCACTGAATTCTGCTAACTGAAACCAACTCATTTCCAACACCAGAGCCCAAATGCCAACTGCCCTGCCGGAAATAACCCACTACCAAAAATAGCCAGCTGCTAAAAATAGACTTACTAAAAATAGTAAGTCTCTAAAACTGGAGATTCCCTGAAGCTCGATCCTAAAACTTTTGACACTCCGTGCAGACACTTTGCTAATCCTGGCCATCCCCAAAATACCACTTACTAAAAATAGTAAGTCGACCGAATTGACCCGAATGAAGGGAAGACTTGATAAACTGAATCCCCAGAATGGAATCCCAACATTGGCTCTGACATCTGACCCCCTCTGATCACCTGATTAGCTTGCGAGGGTCGTCAAACCAAGCTAATCCCGAAGTTTGAAAAATGGGGACATTAAGTGGATTTGCAAGAAGAGTAGAACTTCTAGACTGAAGGCAACTGTTGTCAATATAAATAATAATTCAATACGTGGGCATAGAGTTACAACTGTTGTTGAAGATGGGGCAATTAATAAAACTGGCCTAGACGAGAATGTGTTGACTGCTGCTGATTATGGTGTCATGTCCCCTCTTTTGTGACATGTCATTTTTCAGTGGATTTGCCTATCATGGACTCTCGTAGGCAGATGGTTTTGGTGAGAGAGTCAGTCTGATGATTATTTGGGGATTGGATGGTCTTATTTTCTCTTGGAGAGATGGTGTTTATCATATTTTTATTATAATGTGTTATGTGGGTTCAAAATGTTATAATTTTGAGTTGAGTTGCACTTTTTATTTTATAAAGTTACTTTTTATATAAAAGTGCATTATAAAGGGATTTTATAAGAATATTTTATGGATACTTCTAGAAGTTCTAGTGGCTTCTTAGAAAAGTGAATAAATAGAGTGCTTGGCCTCTCATTTGGACATCCCATGACTTGAGTTTACACTACTTTTCTCTTTGAGCATTTGTGGCGCCATCTTGGTCTGCAAATTGTCATTTGATCTTTAGGAACGAAGTTTCTTAAGGATTTGCATAACTGAGGAGGTGAAATATCCTTTGAAGGGTTGCACTTTGGAAGTGGTATTCAGCCATTTCAAGTTGAGCTTATTTGGAGTCTTCAGACTTACCTGAGGGTTTGAGTTTTTCATTGCAAGAGAAAAAAAAGCAAAGCGAAAAAAGCAGTCCGAAAAAGCAGATCTGAAAAAAGCAAAGCGAAAAAGCAGATCCGAAAAAAAGAGTCCGAAAAAGCAGATCCGAAAAAGAAAAGCGAAAAAGCAGATCCGAAAAAGCAGATCTGAAAAAGCAGATCCGAGAAAGCAAAGCGAAAAAGCAGATCCGAAAAAGCAATCTGAAAAAGTTTTTGTTACAAGTCTAATTCAGTTTTCAGAATTTCAGGATAGGGTTTTGGAACCATATTTTTGCTCATATCTTCCTCATTACTCAGCATATCATTCTGGGTATTTTTGCATCGGATTTCTATCGTTGAGGAGATAAAGATAGGTGCATTTTGGAGTCCCAAGATGCCATGATTTATTTTTAAGGAATTTTCAAAACTCCTAGGCATTTTCGAAAATTGGCAAGGAAGTACGTCTTCAGATTTGGGGTGACTTTGGCTTGGGTGTTGGCATCTTCAGCATTGGTAAAAATTATTGCAGCCATCTACAATCAGGTTCCTCACTTCTCATTTGGCATTTGGCATATTTTCTGAGAAATGTATGTTTTCAGCTGAGTACAAAATATAGCTTCAGCACTTTACTATTTTACATTGTACTTGTCTTTGTTTGCCATTTGGCATTATTGGTATCAAATGAAGGCTAGGATTTTGCAAGTGAAAGGGGCATTGTAATTTTTAATCTATCTATATTGCAAACCTAAGGTTTGATGATCATATTATTGGCTGAAATATGTATGACATTGTTGCAAATTGTTGATATATGAATGGCATATGGTTTTGAGCAATTTCCTACATCATTGATAGTGTTTTAGATGGTATTTGGGTTGCTATCTATTATTCTGAAATTTTGGGACAGCGAACTCATATATTGCAAAAATAATTTTCTATCTACATTTTGAGTTATATTTTTGAGGGGTTTTTAGTGGCCTATTGGTAAGGGTCATTATAGTGGTATCAGAGCGGTTTTCTCACCATCCTGTTGGGTAAGAGCCGTCTTGTATGAGTGATTAGTACTCTGCTTTATCCAGAATGGACAGGTATAGTACAGAGTCTCAAAGGACACGATCTTGGACAGTTGATGGACAAAGTAGGAAGATCCAGAGTCGGAACAGTAGAAAGGATGGTTATTTAGACATTTGAGATGAACTTAAGAAAATAAGCCATGACATGTCTGAACAGTTGGTTAAGTGCCACCGTATGATGAATGACATGTTGTCCGACGCAGCTAAGGTGGATAAGTTGACTGGATTTCTATTTGGCAGATCTTCTCACAGGGCACATGACACAATTACCAGGAACTTGCATGAGGAGTTCGAAAAATTAGCTTGCAGCCAGGTAGAGGTTTCGGTTCTTATTCAGCCATAGGAAGAAGTGGTGAAGGATATTACGCTGGTGGATAGTAACTATCAACTTGATACTCAAGTTGAGACAGTTGTATACAGGTTGCCAGAGGGTGATGTCACAGGTACTCAGGATGGTTTGGTTACGACAGGCAGTGACTATAGCGTAGAGGGTTCAGATAATGATTTTGAGGATGTTGCGCACGATGGTGAGATACCTGGTAGAGATGAGCAAACATTGAGTATTCATGACTTTGTTGAGAGGGAGTACCAGGCACATTTGGATGCTTCGTCACATGAGGTTGAGGCTGGTAGAACTTCGCATGATTTGTCTAGCCAGCTGAAGGTGAGCAAAGACAGTATTCTGACTTCATTATCTCATTATGACAGGATGTGGGATATGATAGAGGATCACATCCAGATGATTCAGTTACAGGGCAGACATAAGGGAGTTTAGGCAGAGTCTTCTTGTGTTGACTTACAGGCAATTAGGGAAGGAATGAGAACGATGAAGTTGAGTTATTTACATCTTCTATTAGATCGTGACCATCTTCTTAGCCTTGCTGGAGACTATTCAGATGCCTTGAGGAGGAAGGAGGAGGAAGTTGACAGGCTTTCTCGCGAGCTTGAGGACACTCGAGCTTCTTTGGTGAATACTCCATTAGCATTACAGGACTTGGAGAGACATGGGGATGAGCATGGTGTGGAGTTGAGTTTGGTTTCATCTTGCACACTTGATACTCAGCTTTCTGCGGCAGATGGATCATATGTGGTCATTGATAATTCATCTTGCATCCACATCCAGGATACAGGGACAATGTCAGACAGGTATGTGGAGTTAGTTGGTATTAGTCATATTACTCTGGTGAGGAGTTTGCTTGAGTTACCAGCTGATTCTAGTTTACAGATAAGTACTCGAGATTGTTATATTGGCGTTTGGGATTCAGTTGACTGGAGATCTTTATCACTTTTTGGTAGCAGTGATTGTTTGGGTGCTATCATGGATTTGATTAGCAGATTGCACGGTGTTGTCCTTTCTTGTGCCAGCAGTTTGTCCGATATTAGTATTAGTTTTTATACACCGGTGTTGGGCCTTGTTCATATATCCAGTCGACCATTCTTGCTGGAATGTGTTGATGATCTTTCATATTTGGCAGTGTTTACAGATGAGTCCCAAGATCATATTGGCATTGATGACATCCAGGAGGATGTAGTGGGTGTTGGAATCATTTGCCGTTGCACCAAAAGCTTGAACTATCAATGCCCGATAAAAATGCCAGATTTAACCCGATCCACGGGAGGTGGTTAAGCCATGTCATGAATCTCCAAGGAGGTGCTGACCACCAAGTCAACAATCTCAACAATCTCCCCGTCAGCACTGACTGAGCCTTCAACTCCAACTGAAGGGAGACTCGAACCTGTGACCCAAGGCTCTGATACCAATTGTTGGAATCATTTGCCGTTGCACCAAAAGCTCAAACTATCAATGCCCGATACAAATGCCAGATTTAACCCGATCCACGAGAGGCGGTTAAGCCATGTCACGAATCTCCAAGGAGGTGCTGACCACCAAGTCAACAATCTCAACAGTGGGCAGTTGTGAGGACTTAGTTTCCTCGGCAGTTTCTTTTGGTACAGAGGAGTTGGATAGCGGTGCTATAGTTTTTGATACTCCGTATGTTGATATGAGCTTTGGAGTTGATTCGCAGGATATGGATGGTAATACTCTGGAGACCAGTAACCTTGAGGATACTCCTTTGGACAGTGCGTCAGAGGAGGATTGTAGGAGACAGTCTAGCCAGCGTCATCATGTGTCTAGTCAGCTGAGAGTTAGTGAGCGAGACATTGCTATCGCTTGCCAGCATTTCGATGCTGCTCGTCAGTTGTTAGCAGTTTATGGATGGGGTTCTCCTACTAGTGATGAGCAGGGAGGCAGTTATCTTTCCTTGACAGAGATCCACTCTTTATGGGAGACTATTCGGATTCTGAGACAGAATTATATGCAATTGGTAGCTGACAGAGATTATCTTATGGAGTGGGGTAGTACAGCGTACGATGCATTATTGACCAAGGAAGATGAGGTGAGTGAGCTTACTTAGTAGCTCGAGGTGACTTCTGAGATTCTTGAGAGTACACAGTTGGCTTTCGAGGAGTCAATTTCATTTGGCTGAGGTGACCATGGAGTTAGAGCGACTGCCGTCTTTACCAGATTCTGTTCAGTCACAGGTTGTGGTGTCTGGTGATCTGAGGATGTCCATGGTCGAGATTGTCAGAGACAGTGGAGATGGGGATGCATCCATCCTCGATACTATCATTGGCATATCGGGTTCGTTTCCACTAGAGTCAGGTTCAATTGAGTTGGGTGCTGCAGTAGATTGTTGTGGTATGCCTGACATGGTGGTGGTCTCTACTACTGATGGCATGGAGACTAGTGATGTTGTATCAGAGATCATGTGTGATGTTGGTGAGCCGACAGTTGGCATGGTTCCTGCTAGTGATACTACTCCCTTGGCGGTGTCTTCGGAGGTAGTAGGCAGTTCCAGCTTGGTTAGTGATCGGTTGCAGTTAGTTTCATCTGGATTGCAGTCTGAGTCACTGACTAAGATTGGCACATTTTATCGGCATTACACTGTGAGGTATGCTCACCAGTTTACCTTTGATGACCATGTTGATGAGATGATGATACGTAGATGTACTTTGGCCCTTAGTGCTTGTCATCAGTTATGGGATGGTTTGACGCCACGGGATGAGAGTTGTGATGGGCATGACATGGCGATAGGTTCTGCGGTTGACAGCTTGATAATAGATGACTTAGAGCAGGAGTTTGGGAGTGATGCTTCAGCGGTTGTTGTTATTGATTCTACTCCTTTGGCTATGACATCTCCTGACTTAGTTGGTGATCAACTGCAGTGGGTTGTATCACCTGTGCATGGTGAGCTGTTGACCGAGGTTGGTTCTTTTTATCAGCATTATACTGCAGGGTATGTACATCAGTTTGCTTTTGATCCTTGTGTTGAGGAGTTGATGGCAGGCAGATGTGGTTTGGGTTCTATTTCTTGCTATTTATCTTGTGATGTCTTTTCGCCATCAGCGGTGCATGGGAGTTATGGTTATGAGATAGTGGCCGATGATTTGCAGAGTTGTGTTGACTGCAGGAGTTGTACAGTGTGTGGATTCTCCATACTTGGTACAGTTCCATTCGGGAGTGTTCACCATTGTTGCAGAGTTGGATTGTACATTCTGCATAGGTCAGTGGGATGCGTTGATGGTATTTACTGTGTTGGCAGTTTGAGTTGTCCACTTTACTTGGGTTCTGATGTTCTGAGAGTTTGTGTCTCGTGGGTTCCTGACTGTGGCAGTTGTGATTTTGGAGTTTGGTTGAGCTGTATTTGTTAGTTTGATTATGGATTCCTCTTGGTTATATTGCAGAGGATATTGCAGGAGCCTGCATTGATTGACAGCAGTATAGTTCATGACTGCATTTGGGATCCAGGTGGATTGACAGCAGTATAGTTCACTCCTTTCAGGGCACTATATGCAGATAGCAGGGTACACAATATTTTCCATGTGTCACGCCTCAAGAAGGCATTGGGTCAGCATGTTGTGCCTTCAGCAGTTCTTCCTCCATTGGATGATGAGGGGAAGTTGGTTCTTGTTCTCGAGTACACCATTGACAGCAGAGAGAGGCAGCTCCGCAAGAGGACCATTAGGGAGTATTTGGTGAAGTGGAGAAATTTGCCTGAGGAGGATGCCACATGGGAGGGTGAAGATATTTTGCAGCACCCAGCTTTGGGATTGCTTGAGGGCAAGCAATTTCAGGAGGGGCGGACTATCATGTCCCCTCTTTAGTGACATGTCATTTTTCAGTGGATTTGCCTATCACGGACTCTCGTAGGCAGATGGTTTTGGTGAGAGAGTCATTCTGATGATTATTTGGGGATTGGATGGTCTTATTTGCTCTTGGAGAGATGGTGTTTATCATATTTTTATTATAATGTGCTATGTGGGGCCAAAATGTTATAATTTTGAGTTGAGTTGCACTTTTTATTTTATAAAGTTACTTTTTATATAAAAATGCATTATAAAGGGATTTTATAAGAATATTTTATGGATACTTCTAGAAGTTCTAGTGGCTTCTTAGAAAAGTGAATAAATAGAGTGCTTGGCCTCTTATTTGGACATCCCATGACTTGAGTTTACACTACTTTTCTCTTTGAGCATTTGTGGCGCCATCTTGGTCTGCAGATTGTTATTTGATCTTTAGGAACAGAGTTTCTTAAGGATTTGTGAAATATCTTTTGAAGGGTTGCACTTTGGAAGTGGTATTCAGCCATTTCAAGTTGAGCTTATTTGGAGTCCTCAGACTTACTTGAGGGTTTGAGTTTTTGATTGCAAGAGTAAAAAAAGCAAAGCGAAAAAAGTAGTTCGAAAAAGCAGATCCGAAAAAAGCAAAGCGAAAAAGTAGATCCGAAAAAAGGAGTCCGAAAAAGCAGATCCAAAAAAGAAAAGCGAAAAAGCAGTCCGAAAAAGCAGATCCAAAAAAGCAAAGCGAAAAAGCAGATCCGAAAAAGCAAAGCGAAAAAGCAGATCCGAAAAAGCAGAGCGAAAAAGCAATCTGAAAAAGTTTTTGCTACAAGTCTAATTCAATTTTCAGAATTTCAGGATAGGGTTTTGGAACCACTTTTTTGCTCATATCTTCCTCATTACTCAGCATATCATTCTGGGTATTTTTGCATCGGATTTCTATCGTCGAGGAGATAAAGATAGGTGCATTTTGGAGTCCCAAAATGCCATGATTTATTTTTAAGGAATTTTCAAAACTCCTAGGCATTTTCGAAAATTGGCAAGGAAGTACATCTTCAGATTTGTGGTGACTTTGGCTTTGGTGTTGGCATCTTCAGCATTGGTAAAAATAATTGCAGCCATCTACAATCAGGTTCCTCATTTCTCATTTGGCATTTGGCATATTTTTTGAGAAATGTATGTTTTCAGCTGAGTACAAAATATAGCTTCAGCACTTTACTATTTTACATTGTACTTGTCTTTGTTTGCCATTTGGCATTATTGGTATCAAATGAAGGCTAGGATTTTGCAAGTGAAAGGGGCATTGTAATTTTTAGTCTATCTATATTGCAAACCTAGGGTTTGATGTTGCAAATTGTTGATATATGAATGGCATATGGTTTTGAGCAATTTCCTACATCATTGATAGTGTTTTAGATGGTATTTGGTTGCTATCTATTATTCTGAAATTTTGGGACAGCGAACTCATATATTGCAAAAATAATTTTCTATCTACATTTTGAGTTACATTTTTGAGGGGTTTTTAAGTGGCCTATTGGTAAGCGTCATTACATATGGGGCAATCAATAAAACCAATACTGGCCTGGATGAGAATGTTGTGACTGATGCTGAAGATGGGGTGATTAATGAAATTGGTTTAGATGAGAATGTTATGACTGATGTTGAAGGTAGGGTGCAAAATGATTTCTCAGAGATTCTAATGTGATCTCGAGGAGAATTGATAGGAGACGAATGAAAGCATCAACCAAATTTACAGCCAGCAGAATTATTATAGGAGGAATCAATCTTCAACAGTGATGGGCGGGTAGAGGAGAGAATTACTCTGGACATTGTAACACTGCCATTGAATTTATTGATGCGCCTCTTTATCAATTGTGTGTGCCAGTATGACATATGTGATATAATTGCACAATAGAAATTGCATGAACCATTCTATTAAGTCAATTCAAGGACCTAGACTTAGGACAAATTATTTGGGAGGACTATAGTCTACGGAGGTGAATATTATCAAGATATTACATTGCGATATCAAATAAGAATGTTGTGATCATTCTTTCAGGATGCGAATAATATTGACTGATGATCTCTTCTTGCCGAAGAATAAGGTGGACTTCATATTTCTATGTGGGACCGTGAGATGATACATTTGCCTAAATTATTTATATCAAATCTTGGGACTAAACATTAGTCTGAATAATACTTGAAATTTTCGATTTATTAATGGGTGTTGTTTCAGGAGGTGCCTGTTTGCTTGGTTAAATCAATGATTTAGAAATATATTGTTTCCTATGTTGGGTGGTCAAGGCATCTTGATTAATTGTCCACTGCATGAAGGGAATCGAAATAAATGAATATAATGGGTGTGAGTGTTCAGAACTCCATAGCGTAGTTGCATAACCAAAGCGTGTTTCATGTTCCAAGGTTGTTTTGTTCATGTTCAAGCTATTTTGTTTCAAACCAAACATTAGAATTAGTAGAGAAAGGCAAAACTATAGCACATCGATTTTATAAAATATGAAGCAAAGAAAACATTAGAAACAATACAAATATACTGACAGATAGAATCAAAGACGATTGTCGTCACAGTCATTAATGTCTGGGCACAGATCATTCCCTTAGCTGCGAGTTTTCAGAAGGGAGTCAGATTTGCATAGAATTGGAACATCAAACTTTGCAGGACTTCAGTGCCTCTCTAAGTGCATGTTGTAAAGAGCCTGACTAGCTCTTGGCTCCAGGAAATTCAATTCTTTGAAATAGATAACACTTCCACAGAATTTTATCAAGGAAAATATATAACTTGGCTATTTCTTCACAATTATAATATCATAAATGTCAAATAATCCATTTATAAATTAAACTCACAGGTATGAATATAGAAAGAATTTGAAAATTCAAATTCTGAAAATTAATTCCATCAAAAAATGGCACCTGGCAAGCAAAGTATGTGTGCTGAATGATGAATAAACCTAGGTGTTATCACGCAGCCCTAGGAAGAATTTCGCAACTCAAGGAATCAAAACGCTGCCTCCTAGGAAGAACTTGTAGGCAAGAAAGGACTCCACACAACTGTTTAAAATCAGAACGTGGCTCCCTAAAATTGAAACGCAGCTTCCAAAATAATTAATGCAGCCTGTATTTATTGGTAGGCAGCCGTACAGTCAATGCAGCAATCATAAGGAGATACATCAGCCTCCCTTACTCAGCGATGGCATCCAGATAAGAGAAAATCGAACCCAGTTGTAGAAGTAATGAATTCAATTTATTCTTGAACCAAATTGATATACATCAGCATCAATTCGCAGCCATGAATTATCAGAATTTTTTCAGTAGAATCAAATGCACAATTCACCACCACAGGAATGATTCAATGTGCAGCAGAGAGGAATCAGTCCTCAAACCCTTGTTGAAAGCTCTCAACAAAAGACTTCATAATTTTTATGAAAATGAACAATGGATCCTTTTCCTTTCACAAAGCATTGCTTTTATAATTCAAAAGTGTCTTCTCTCACACACTTTTCACTTAAAACACTTTTTATACTTAGGCACATATTGAATAATATAATTTATTAATTCATTTGGCTCCAAAAAAGGCCTTTTCACCAATATCATGAAATAATGACACGCAAGGTCCTTGTTTTTTGTGCCCAAGATTTAAAACTTCTCATCTTGGTTCCAAGGAGCTATAACACTAAGGTATCCAACATATAATACCAACAAAAATGGCAACCTTAGCAAATTTAATTAAATAATAATAATAAACCACCCGTCTTGTGAAAACAATTGAAGTGTCCGAATCGAAATCTGTCTGCACAAGATTGATCCAGATGATGAAAGATGATGAATGAACTTGACAGGGTGACTTACTAAAAATAGATGCTCTTTCCAAGATTCTTGGAGCCCAAACCGGAAGCCAGAAATGAAAACCGAGAGCATCATTCAACTCCTCTAACTCATCTGAGCTCATCGGAACTATCCATTGACTTACTATAAATAGTAAGTTCACACCAATGACCCTCTAAACACCTCGGCAGACCACGAGGATCACAATAATGACCTGGCACCATTAGATCAATGACTTGCAAAAAATGGGGACATTACAGTCCTCCCTCCCCAAGATTGCTTGTCCCCAAGCAATCACCGGAATAAGAAACATCACAATCCACCTGGATCCCACAGAAAAAATTATACCGTGCCACTGACATCAACTGTAGGCTCCTGTAATATCACCCAAAATACAAATCGGATAACTCTATAAAGAGAACCAAAACAACCACTCACCCAAACTCCTGTACTGAATCTGTCTTTGCCCGGATCCCAAAAGAAGTGAACTTCAGGATCATCAAAAACCAAGATGTATGGGAGACTCAGATCCCATACACACTGAACTCCCCTCTGTGCTCCCAACTGACCTGTACTGAGTGTGTAGACCATTTGCACAACAGTGATGAACACCCCTAAACAAAGCTGTACCAAGACCCGGATATCCACACACTGCATAATCTTTGCAGTCGCCATAACTTTGCAAGTCACCTGCTACTGACTTCCAGCCAAAACTCCCATCAACTACTAATGGCGAGAACCCATCCCATAATGGATGATAAGGACTAGGTGTCATGTCCCCATTTTGGCTGACATCGTTTGGCATGACGGATTTGCCTATCATTGACTCTCGTAGGCAAATGGTTTGGAGAGAGGGTCATTATGTTGATAATTTGATTGCATATTGCTGACAGAGCCTACATTCGGTAGAGCCTACATTCAGTCTAGTTGGGCTTACATTCGGTTATGAGACATCTTGGCCTACATTGTTATATTTTTGAGTTGAGAAATGTACTTTATTATTATAATGTTATTTTATTATAAAGTACATTATAATTAGATGTTTCTAGAAGTTCTAGTAACTTCTCAAGAAAAAGAATAAATAGGGGGCTTGGGCTATCATTTCTACATGCTTGGATTTGGGATTTCTTCTATTTCTTCATTGTGAAGCAATTTGTAGCCTTGTGGTTTGCAAATACTATTCGATCTTTGGGAACGAATCACTCCCCTAGATTGGCATAACTGAGGTAGTGAAATATCTACTGAAGGGTTGCAAGTTTGGAAGTGGTATTCAGCCATTTCAAGTTGAGCTTATTTGGAATCTTCAGATTTACCTGAGGGTTTGAGTTTTGGTTGCAAGAGGAAAAAAAGCAGTCCGAAAAAGCAGATCCGAAAAAGCAATCCGAAAAAGCAGATCCGAAAAAGCTGTCCGAAAAAGCAGATCCGAAAAAGTAGATCCGAAAAAGCAGTCCGAAAAATTATTGTAGCCATCTACAATCAGGTTCCTCATTTCTCATTTGGCATTTGGCATATTTTTCTGAGAAATGTATGTTTTCAGCTGAGTACAAAATATAGCTTCAGCACTTTACTATTTTACATTGTACTTGTCTTTGTTTGCCATTTGGCATTATTGGTAACAAAGGTAGGCTAGGATTTTGCAAGTGAAAGGGCATTGTAATTTTCAGTCTATCTATACTGCAAACCTAGGGTTTGATGATCATATCATTGACTGAAAAATGTATGGCATTGTTGCAAATTGTTGATATATGAATGGCATATGGTTTTGAGCAATTTCCTACATCATTGATAGTGTTTTAGATGGTATTTGGTTGCTATCTATTATTTTGAAATTTTGGGACAGCGAATTCATATATTGCAAAATAATTTCCTATATTCAGTATTTTTCTTTCAGCAATGTATTCAGTGCATGCCAACTGTTTGACGAATCTTCTCAGTTCAGTATTAGTAGTTTTTAGTGGCCTTTATAGTAAGGGTCATTACACTAGGAGCGAAACTACCCTTGCGAGAGATGAAATCTTCTACCTGTGGGTCAAAAAATAAATGATGAACATGCCCCACCGTATACAGCCGGTCGGAAACCCCAATCTCTGTCAATAGCTCATCATTGCCAAACTGGGAATCATGGGATGGCTCCAATCTATGACTCCGCATAACTGCAGGCAAGGTAGGAACCTGAGCAACCCTCTCAACAAACCCAACCTCGAAATCCCTGTGGGGAAGCATAGTAGAAAGAGTCTCCACAATCTTGCCTACCAACCTCCGAATAGCACACGAAGCTCGGATGAGAGTACCCTCAGACACTCTATAAGAATCTTGTCGCACATCTGCACTTTCAAGTAAATACTCCATAAATGACTCGGTGTAGTAAAAATTATAAGTGGAAGCATCAACATGCTCCCCCGCAATCCACAGCTGATCCCTTTGAAAATGTGGCACAACTCACTGTCCCATGCTATCAGCTATGTGAGACGATGAAATAGATTCACTCCCAACTAAGGGAAGCAAATCAACCTGAGAGCTCGACTCCACTAGTACTCCTACCTCAACTGACCCAAGAGTTCCCATACCCTGAACATGTGTCTGCCACATCATCATGTTCCTCATCACCACCCATAAGAGAAAACTCACCACCAACCACCTCAATGTGCAATCGAACTGGGTTTGGGGCTGGTGTGGACCGCAAATGCTCCAACTCCACGGTCACTTCCTCTAACAGGATCTGCGACTCCTGAAGGGCCCGCTGAGTGTCCTCTAAAACCTCAGTAGTCGCTGTGAGCTCCTGGGTAAGCTCACTCACCTCCTCCGCTCTATCCATCAGTGCCTCATAAGCTGTACTCCCCCACTCCACCAGGTGATCTCAGTCGGCTACCATCTGTAAATAGTTATGTCTCAAAATCTTGACAGCCTCACGCAAAGTATGAATCTCTGTCAATGAGAGGTAACCACCACTGGCCTCATCTGTCATAGGAGCACCCCAACCATAAATAGCCAACAACTGACGAGCGGCATCAAAATGCTTGCGAGTAGAAGTAATATCTCTCTCATCAACTCGCAACTGGCTAGTCACATGATGACGCTGCACAACAGGCCTCCTACGAACAACCTCAAACGCACTGTCTACGCTATTAGAGGAAGCTGTATACAACAAACTCCCCTCAAGATCACTGTCTCTTTGTGTACTTTCATTTGAGTACACATCTAAAAACTGAGTACAGGCATCAGACATGTCCTCATCTAACCCCGGAGAAGCTGCTACTGAATTTGACTCAACACAATCTCCAGCTACTTCGTCCTCTGCAACAATTTGACAGTCCAGATCCTGAGATACATCCTCATGAGTTATCGAAGAAGTAACCCCATCTCTAAAAGTGGAAGCCCTAGCTATAACAAACTCCTGCCACTCATAAGCTTCCCTATCCTCATCTGGTAGTCCTTGTAACACAGAATCCTGGAACCCACCACCACCATATGACAACGCTGAATCTACACCCAAAGTCAGATATAAAAAGCCAGAAATACTACATCACTCATCATCCTCGCTGTCAGCATCAGAGATATCTGCAATGCTAGTGTCCACATCATCTATCCACATCTCCTCTACTAACTCTGGCTGCAAACACGACTCAATGTCGTCATGTGAATCAACTATACAGTGGCATGAAACTACATCGCCCAAATCAACTGCAACACTCCCATCCTGAGTGTCATCACCAGAAAGCTCCATGCTCACATCCTCGACACAAGAAAAAACCGCTGTCTCCTGTGTTGATCCCACACTGTGACTGCTATCATAAATCTCTAAGCTGTCAGAACTCATACGCTCCTCGCAGTCATCACCCAACATCTCATAGGGGGTGTCATCTCCAATGCTACTCACAACATCCTCAAAAGTGTCATCATATTTGTCTATGCTATCAGCTCCTAGATCTCCTGTTGAAATCACAACTGCTGACATGTGACTCTGCACACACGACTCAATGTCAAGCTGTGCACCAATAATGCCGACGCACGAACTGTCATCAACTGACCCCACTGTAATGCCTAGATCACCAACCTCACCACTGGGAGACTCCCTACATGCCTCGGTCCCAACTGAAGAAGCAACTGCCTCTTGAACTGGAGCAACACCACTACAGCTGACATAAACATCTCCAATAATAACTCCCTCCATGAAAGAGTTTGAATTCTCAGTGATAACCGCAACATCAGCTGCCTCTGTACAATCCGTAGTGACTGCTCTGGGAGCCTCAACTCGGTGATGCTCAACACTGCTGTCATCCAATGGCACTGAAACATCCACTAGTTCCGGTGTAATAAATCCATCATCAGCACTATGAATGGGAATAGCAGGTGCTGAACTAGATGTAGGAACATTAGCATCACGAACAACTATCGGAGAAAACTCTAGCCTTCTCCCCTGCAAACTCGATGTCGGCCTTCTAAAGGGAGAGACCATATAACTCGCTGCCCTATCTACTGTAACCGGATCCGACAAACTCTCTGCCAATCTCTGCTGATGTAGTCTAAGTTTCTCCATGCTTTCTACTAAAGCATTTAATTCCGCTCTATTTCCCTTACTGCTATGACGATTTCCTGAACTGGATCTTTTGTATTTATCCATAGTTAGGGAAAATGGAAGTGCTGGTCACTTTTAAAATACTTCTGAAAATAAATGATTCCAGACCCCACAGGATGGTAGGAAAAAAGCTCAGATACCACTGTAAAGAGCCTGACTAGCTCTTGGCTCCAGGAAATTCAATTCTTTGAAATAGATAACACTTCCACATAATTTTATCAAGGAAAGTATATAACTTGGATATTTCTTCACAATTATAATATCATAAATTTCAAATAATCCATTTATAAATTAAACTCATAGGTATGAATATACAAAGAATTTGTAAATTCAAATTCTGAAAATTAATTCCATCAAAAAATGGCACCTGGCAAGCAAAGTATGTGTGCTGAATGATGAATAAACCCAAGTGTTATCACGCAGCCCTAGGAAGAATTTCGCAGCTCAAGGAATCAAAACACTGCCTCCTAGGAAGAACTCGCTGGCAAGAAAGGACTCCACACAACTGTTTGAAATCAAAACGTGGCTCCCTGAAATTGAAACGCAGCTTAATTAGCCTGTATTTATTGGTAGGCAACCATACAGTCAATGCAGCAATCATAAGGAGATACATCAACCTCCCTTACTCAACAATGGCATCCAGATAAGAGAAAATTGAACCCAGCTGTAGAAGTAATGAATTCAATTTATTCTTGAACCAAATTGATATAGATCAGCATCAATTCGCAGCCATGAATTATCAGAATTTCTTCAGTAGAATCAAATGCACAATTCACCACCACAGGAATGATTCAAAGTGCAACAGAGAGGAATCAGTCCTCAAACCCTTGTTGAAAGCTCTCAACAAAAGACTTAATAATTTTTATGAAAATGAACAATGGATCCTTTTCCTTTCACAAAGCATTGCTTTTATAATTCAAAAGTGTCTTCTCTCACACACTTTTCACTTAAAACACTTTTTATACTTAGGCACATATTGAATAATATAATTTATTAATTCATTTGGCTCCAAAAAAGGCCTTTTCACCAATAGCATGAAATAATGACACGCAAGGTCCCTGTTTCTTGTGCCCAAGATTTAAAACTTTTCATCCTGGTTCCAACGAGCTATAACACTAAGGTATCCAGCATATAATACCAACAAAAATGGCAGCCTTAGCAAATTTAATTAAATAATAATGATAAACCACCCGTCTTGCGAAAACAATTGAAGAAGCGTCCGAATCGAAATCTGTCTGCACAAGATTGATCCAGATGATGAAAGATGATGAATGAACTTGACGGGGTGACTTACTAAAAATAGACGCTCTCTCCAAGATTCTTGGAGCCCAAATCGGAAGCCAGAAATGAAAACCGAGAGCATCATTCAACTCCTCTAACTCATCTGAGCTCATCGGAACTATCCATTGACTTACTATAAATAGTAAGTTCACACCAATGACCCTCTAAACACCTCGCCAGACCACGAGGATCACAGTAATGACCTGGCACCATCAGATCAATGACTTGCAAAGAATGGGGACATTACACATGTCATCCATTGCAAGCTCTGATGAACATATTGTCATTGATGTCAAAATCAGAAGCATATGTAATAAAAATGAATGAATACGAACAGGCATATCCGAAGGTATATGAAGGTGATATCGGAAATACAAACAGCATATATTAATGGCAATATATATTTAGCATATATCGATGAAGAATGAAGACAAATTTATACATACATCTCAGTATATTCAGTACATTCAGATTTTCAGATTTATTATATGATTGCACATTCAGTATATCATATTGATATACAGTAAACAATAAATCATATTGCTATTGATACATATACAGAAGCAGAAATAATTAAAATAAGAACAGAGAACACACAGAAAATTTCTATACAGAATGTATGCGTATATATCAGAATATACTACACAGCATATATGCAGCAATTAAGATATATTAACCGTAATCAGCAGGGAGCCCAGTCAGGATACAAAGATGTTAAGATATTTGTCATTCATATCAAAATATATTAGAAAGTTGGATAAAGTCGGATATTCATACAGATTGAATTTCTGCATTGCATAAGTTCAAACACTGTCTTTGTCCCTTGGGTTCCAATATATTCATATCAGAAATCATAAGTAGATACATGGGCCTTGGTTTCATCATCAGCGACTTTATTAAGAAATGATAAACAAACAGTTAGAGGTTTGAATGAATTGATTGAGTGAAAGAGGAATGTTGAAAGAGTTGTGATTGTGATTGCCATCAGCGATATATATTATATGCAGCAGCGATATAAATAGTCGACGGTGAGAAAACAATATATGAATATATGTTATATATCGAAGTTTAAAGATTGCCATCGAAGGATTGAAATATTATGTAATCGAAGGTAACATAAACAGCGAATGAATAGTATACATACGCAGATGCAGCAGAGACATATGATACGAACATAAAGAAAAGTTTGTTTGACAGTGAACAGATTCCGAACCAAAGTTGTAAATGGGACCAGTTATTGGTGTATCCAAACCGCAAGGAAACAGAGACCATTTTTCATTTGGAGGCAACCTAACTTTTAGCCGAGTGATATTTGCATCATTTTGAAAACATCATTTCGAAAACAATAGTCAAAAGCCAATATATTGGGTATTGACATTTGAAAATGATTAAACCACAGACCAAAGGAATGATACGGGTAAGGAAGGAGGAACAGCAGTTGCCAATACCTCGATGTCTCATTGATGTCAATCATTGAAGAGGATAATTACATAGATCACAGACCACAATATTATTGCATAGAATAATATATACATCATAGAAGACATTAATACATATCGAAGATTGGACATTATACAGCGATGAATAAGTATACAGAACAACATACTTATACAGAACAGGGTATAATGATAATAAAGCAGAGACGTATAATTAAAACATATTATATCGAAGTTTTTAGAGTTTAAAGAAAAGTTTCCAGCCGATGCATATTTCATAAAAAGCTTTATATCGAAGGTTGATATATTAATATATATCATAAAGTTCATTATCGAAGCTATAATAATATGAAGTTGGTATTAAAGTTTTAAAGTATTATCAAAGGAGATAATATAATTAAAAAAGGGATTAACTTAATTCAAATATGAAAAGTCACAACTTTATAAAAGGACATATTGTTTCTTTGAAATAAGAAACATATATATAAGAGATAAAAATTAAAGTTAAAGAGAGTGTTGAAAAAGAAAATGTATAGTGGAAAGCTATATCAGGGATATTAAAGGAGAAGAGTAAGTAAAATAGAATATGTGTGAGATATGATAAAGATATATCACATAAACAAACAGAGATTTAATATGTACAGATATGAAAGAATAAAAGTGCAGATTTGAGAAAAGGATAAGTGCATTCAAGGCAGAATTATATGAAGAAATTAATGACAGGCTTGTATGAAGAGATTGTAATGTCCATCATCAGTTGAAGAAAGCAACATTGCCAAGGTGGAAGAGAAATTTATGTGCAGTGGGTTGGTGCTCACGAAGACAGTGGTGGGAGTCGGTGCTTCCAGTAGGTCGGTGCCTGCGAAGTGTGGGAGTTGGAGCTTCCAGTGAGTCGGTGCTCATAAAGATAGGGGTTGGAGCCTCTAGTAGGTTGGTGCCTACAAAACATTGTAAAAGAACAATATTATATAAAAGCAAATTATTTTGTGGTTTTCTCCCATATTGGGTTTCCACGTAAATATTGTGTTCATGTGCATAATTGTTTATTTGATTAATTGAAGTTATCTTTGAATAAAAGCATTTAAATTTAAAAAGGTTATTATACTGATTCACCCCCCCTCTCAGTATAATCGTGTGCTCTTCAAGCTCTTACGGCTACATTGCTCCAGATCTTGATTACAATAGGTCGGTGCAATTTCATAATGAGTACCCATGGATTGTAAGCGCAAGAGATGATCAGACAATAAGGATATGGAACTGGCAATCGAGAAAATGTATATCTGTACTCACTGACCAGAACCCTTATGTGACGCGTGCTTCCTTTCACCAAAGGAGGATTTGGTTGTGTCAGTCTCGTTGGATCAGACTGCCTGTGTATGGGATATTGATTCTCTCAGGAAGAAAACTATTTCACCTGTTGATGACATCTTAAGAACACCAATCTATTTGGAGGGGGTGACACTATTTTGGAAGGTCGTGATCGGAGAGTGAATTGGGTTGCATTTCATCCCAGCTTGCCATTAACCATGTCAGAAGCAAATGATCGCCACGTTGGTGAATGAATACTCTAAGAGGGCATATGAACAATGTGTCTTGTGTGATGTTTAATGCACGCCAAGACATTATTGTCTCAAATTCAGAAGACAAATGCGTCCGAGTCTGGGATGTGTCAAAGCGTATAGGTTTTCAAACATTTCATAGGGAACATGATAGATTTTGAATCCTTGCAACACATCCTAAGATGAATCTACTTGTTGTGGGACATTACAGTGGTATGCTTTCATGATAAAGGGAGCGGCTAGAGGATTTGGCTAAATTGACCTCTGAGGATCTTGGTCATATTGGTTCAGAGGGAGTGTGACATTTCATCAAAAGAAACCTTGGACGAGGAGATCAGAAGGTTGATATCTATCTCAGAGGGAGCCACTTCATCATGAAGATCTTCTTAATGCATTCTTCTCTATGAAAGAGAAGGTTAAGGTGAAAGCCCTTGCTAATGCAGTCTTCTCAGTGAAAGAGGAATTTGAGGTGAAAGCCATTGTTTCACCCTCTGGGAGTAGCTATGGTGAATGTGATGATGAGATGACGACATTGTGCGAGTGGTTCCATGATAAACACTTGTGTCTATTTGCATTTCTATTCATGGGAGCAGCCATGATGGAACTACCCTCTGGGAGTAGCCATGGTGGACATTACTCTATAACTCAAATTTCTGAAAAGACCCTCCTTAGCTATAAGAGAGAATGTTGATTTTAGCGTCAGGAGGACAAACCAGAAGTTATCAAGAAGGATTCCTCCCTAGCTAAGAGGGAGTGTTCAATTTAGCTTCGGGAGGATCACAATAATAATTCAAGTTGGTGGAAGAAATTGCTTGAGGGTAGTAATATTTGACAATAACAGATAAGTATTTCTACCCTTGAATAATGTTTATAAATTTTGAGTCATTAATTCATGCCATAAGATCGGGATAGTAAATCTTTTATACTTCTATAATTGATATTTTTCTTCAGGATAGTTTAGTTTTATGAACTAATTGTAATCTCTCTTTGAAGTGCATTGAGGACAAATCTAGAAGCATACGAGATTGCATTCAAGGGAGAAAGAACTTAATGCCTACAGTTATGGAACTTAGTTGAGAGTTGATATCAGATTTAGAGGGAGTCTAACAATCCATTATAGACATCCAAGAATCTTGATTCAGAGGGAGCTGACCATGTCAAGTTAGGTTCCTTAGTGATCAGCAGTTTGAGGACTGTGATTCTTAGGATGGAGTTTCAACATCAGTGATCCATTATTTTTATCTTATAGAGATTCCTTATCACTATGTAAGAGACATGGTAGGAAGGAATGTGATCCAGTTGGAGTATATTAATATGAGCGATCAAACAACGGATATTCTTACCAAACCACTCTCCAAGGTGAAAGTTGATCACTTTAGGAAGAATCTTGGTATGGTTGAAATAGAAAATTTTGATTTGCACTGATAAAGATGTTTTATGTGTAAGCTTCTTTTGTCAGATGTGTGACTTTATGGGCTCATCCATCCTGAGTACATTTCTGAGAGGTGACGATCTCTTAGACAATGAACACTTGTATTTGATGTTACAAGGTGATGATCTTTTAATGGAGATTCGTTATGGTAGATTTTTGATATGTCAGTGCACATACCATAATAGGGTTATATGTAAGGGGAATATAATGTTCTCATATTTATTATATCCTTGTATTGTGATCTGAGGTGATATGAAAATGAGGTATCATGATCTAAGGTGATTCCTCATATCACGATCTAAGGTGATGTGAAAACTAGTATCATGATCTAAGATGATTCCTCATATTACGATCTAAGGTAATATGTAAAATCAGGTATCACGTGTTAGGTGATTCCTCATATCACATGTTAGGTGATATGTAAAACTGGGTATCACATGTTAGGTGATTCCTCATATCACATGTTAGGTGATTCCTCATATCACATGTTAGGTGATATGTAAAACTGGGTATCACATGTTAGGTGATTCCTCATATCACATGTTAGGTGATACGTAAAACTGAGTATCACGTGTCATGTGATTCCTCATAGCACATGTTAGGTGATATGTAAAACTGGGTATCACGTGTCAAGTGATTCCTCATATCACATGTTAGGTGATATGTAATATTGGGTATCACGTGTCAGGTGATTCCTCATATCACATGTTACGTGATATATAAAATTGGGTATCACATGTTAGGTGATTCCTCATACCACATGTTAGGTGATATATAAAATGAGCATCACGTGTTATGTGATATCTGCTTTCACGAGATATGTGAGATTTCTTATCACAAGAAATGTGATATATGATTTTCTTCCCTAGCTAAGAGAGAGTGTTGATGTATGTAGCATTGGTCAGATAAAACTAATTATATATAATAAATTATGAGAAAGGACTTATATACATATATATATAATAATTGATATTATTTGTATTTATATATAGACATATGTATATAATGTTAATCATTTATTTATTATTATAATGAATATATAGTTAATTATTAAATTAGATTAATGAATAGACATGTCCCATGAAGGGACATGTCTCTTCTTGTCTTTACCATATATATATTCAAGAGATCGATGCATTTGGAACACACATACTTTTAGGGCAGTGCTATTACATTTGCAACGATCTGGAAATTTAACACAGCTAATCCCTCTTTAAACTTTACAAATTTTATCTATTAAAGGTTGACCATTCTTGAAAGCTGGCTTGCCCCTATAGATCAATTATCCTTAACATGTTGGGTCATGTGTATGTACCCAGACATCTTTTCTTTGTAGTTATGGGGATTAGTGATGAAGGAAATGTGTTAAGGACCATTGAAGCGACGTATCTACATACAACTTCTATTTATGCTATTGTTTGCATTTAGAATGCACAAAATTGTAAGGACATGTGTCTCCAAGCTACGTTTAGACTGTTTGACATTTACCACCAGTGAGGCATCATGAAGTTGGGCTCTAACCAACTTGATTTCCCATTTAGCTCAAAACTAATAAATGAGAAAACTTACAATATTATAGCAATTATATTCGGTTTTCAGGAAAGGAATTGCAGAGTCAATTCATGCCTCCTTTTTTGCTCCACCATGATTCATGAGGATGAGTGTTATGGATTACAGATCAGAGCTCCTTTATTGCAAGAGGTGAGTAATCTGTTATAAACACAGTAGTGGATCCATTTAATGTGCACGTAATGTATTTCTTGTTTTTAGCATGCACTAGTAATTATCCATCAAAACATAAAATAGAATGAGAATGATAGCTTCCCCAAGTCACTTTATTTAAGATAATATCTTTGCTTAAATATTCAGATGTTTCCTAATCTCTATAGCTTCTCTCAGTTTTCTCCCAAACACGATCTTCTACTTCTCTTTCGTTAGACATGTAGAAATTTTAATGACTTTTTATTATATTCAACTTTGTGAAAATGGCAATTACCAACTAAAGAGCGTAATGCTTTTTGTTATTCCATTCAGGTATAGTTGGTAGGCAGTATAGTATGTGGAAGCATTTAAAGCAAAGGGTTAAATTTATATTTTATGCAATTCTTGTGTATAGAAAAACGTAACTTTGCATGAGACTATTTCTATAAGGATGATTGGCAATTCTTGTTTTACATTATGCTTTTTCTATAAGAATTATCAGTAGCAATTTAATCACTTATATAGTCAATTTTGGAGAAACAAATGCAACTGTACAATTTCCATTTGATGACCGACTAATGCTTCCACTTGTATGCTAATTTTGATGCACAGTTAGAACTTCAGAAAACTAATTCTAAAAAGAAAAGGAACTGTAAGCTATTAGTTGCTTGTTTTCAAGTGTTTCAATCTGAAAATAAAGCAAATCAGTTGCATATGGGAAGTGGCTATGGGAAAACACATTACAATGTTATTACATTTCTGAAATTAGAAAATACAATTTCAGTGGAAGATGACCATGTGTAGATAAAAATTGTTTCTGCCTGGTCCAAAGGAAAACGTAACTTTGCATGAGACTTTTTCTATAAGGATGATTGGCAATTCTTGTTTTACATTATGCTTTTTCTATAAGAATTATCAGTAGCAATTTAATCACTTATATAGTCAATTTTGGAGAAACAAATGCATCTGTACCATTTCCATTTGATGACCGACTAATGCTTCCACTTGTTTGATAATTTTGATGCACAGTTAGAACTTCAGAAAACTAATTCTAAAAGGCAAAGGAACTGTAAGCTATTAGTTGCTTGTTTTCAAGTGTTACAATCTGAAAATAAAGCAAATCAGTTGCATATGGGAAGTGGCTTTGGGAAAACACATTGCAATTATTACATTTCTGAAATTAGAAAATACAATTTCAGTGGAAGATGACCATGTGTAGATAAAAATTGTTTCTGTCTGGTCCAAAGGTGTTTAACTTTACATGGGCCTCCTGCCATGTTCATCTTGAAATCCTTGGACTGCAAGGAAACCACTTACAGTATGTGACAAGATGCAAATCATTCTTAACTAAAATTTTTATCTCATGGGATGTCTCATTCAGAAATGTTTTTGGTTGGGATCTCAACATAAAGAATTTGTAAGCATCTACAAAACATTACAGATAAATATGCTGAGTTTGATTTTAAGGAATTGTGGTGAAACATGTATGAACTGCTCATAATGAACTTAATTCTTTTACTATGGGTTGATTTTGATTTGCATTTTGGCTGTTTGCTGCAGGGCGTTTTCGTCATCCACACAGTATACATCCAGGCATACTAGCTCGTCTTGTATGCCGACTGTTTCATCCGACATCATCTCTAGCAACTGCATGTGGCATGCAGGTACGATGCTAGGCACAGGGAATGCTCATATTTCTTTTCCATCAGTATCGCAACCACAATATTGTTGGAATGCGATGCAAATATTGGGCTTTGTTTTGTGTGTAGTGTATGACAGCTATGGGATTTTTGTGATTTGTAGACTCTCATCGATATTTCTGGAATGTTAAGGGTTGTGTTTGCTTCTTTGCTTGCTATCATAGCCAGGTGTGAGTCTCATCCTTGCTTTTTATTTGTTTTCCAATTCTGCAGCAGATTTTAATAGAGAAAAAATTACTCTCTGCAGGGTTTTTGGAATTCGAGGGATGTTTTATCGTCTAGCAGGTGAGCAGGTATTCTTCATACACTTGCTGTAGGTATAGTCAAATGAAATTGAGGAGTACGTATTGGCATTGCTACAAGTAGAATCTACATGTGATATGACAGGCAAGGCTCATAGATGATGCTAGTGGAAATTTGCCTCCATTTGATCAGTTTATCACGCTTGGTCCTGTAAGTAGTTCTTTCTCTTGTGTCGTTCACATTTTAAATTGCATTTTTTTATTTTCAAATTTCATGTAGAAGATTTTCTTTGTGTTATTTCTTTTTTATTTCTATGGATAGGTATCTTGTCAGGAAACAGCTGATAATCTGAAGTCAAAAACAGGTTTTATGCTTGAACTTGCTTTCTTTAGCATGATGCTGCTGGAAAACAGTTTCCATGTCTTTTCATTAAAGTTTCTTATGGATATACTTCTGCTTTATCATGGTGTAGGATATGATGTGGCTATTGTGGATGTCAATAATTTAAAACGGGTGCAGATCTTGGCCGTGAGTACTTGATATAACCATAATTATTGCTTTCTATCCCGTGACTCGTATGTTAAGTTTTACTTTTCACAAATACTTTTGGATATAAAGCTATTTTGGATTAAAATAAGATTTTATGTACTGTGGGCTATGCTGATAGTAGAATGGTTGAATTTATGATGACTGTAGGCATCATTTGGTGTTGATCATAACTATCTTGAGCTGGCCCTCATAGATAATCCTGCTGGCAAGTTAACTAAACTTCGATGTTTTCTGAATCTTCTCTAAATATTATTTCCATCTTGCCATGCTTTGATGTTTTTGCTAAGTTTTCCACTTATTGGACAGGAAATGATGATGAGCAGACACCAATTGTACTTATAAGAGGTTTGAGATCGCCCTTCTATGCAACCAGCTGATAGCAGCAGATCGTTTATTCACAAAACAATAAGAAATGGTGGCAATGCCTTTGGTTATGGGGACTAATCTCAGGTAGGATATACTCATAATAAGATTATATGCAGTACGCTTTTCCTTCATTCAGTAGTAGTTTTGAAAACATTATAAAGGCTTTATTTCTATGCATTTCCTAAAGATTCTTGTTTTTCCTTTATTATTAATAATTCATTCTGTATATTGGACTGTAAGAGACTGCCCCCACTTTTTTTTTTTCCCTTTCCACTCAAGGTAATTTTGTCAAACAGTTTGCCTGCAAGCTAACTACTGGTTTCTTTTTGTCTCCGACTTGTAGATACATATATTTATTAATTGCTATTCATGAAAGCACACAAGTGCATAAACAATGTAGAAATCCAATGCACAAACTTATTTCAATTACTGGGAAAACTGAAATACAATAGCAGAAGAGTCTCAGTAATAATCTTATCACAATGCTAACAGTGTTACTTGACTTCCTAGTTTCCTTGCTCACAGCAACATATACAATCATTTTTGTCAATAGATGATACTTATTCTGATACAATGAAGCATTACATAAATACCAATTTGCTGTACAACCTCTGCAGTATTGAAACCCCCTCTTCTAATACCTAGACGGCACTGTAGCTTCTGTCCTTTATGCACAGCAGACCTCTAATCATTTCCAGACCAGGATGTGGCCTTCCCTAGGTTCAAACATGCTGTTACGGCACCCAGCAAGGATATATATTTATCTGATTTGAAACCCTTGGTCTGAAACAGCTATGTTCCAATGTGTTGCTGATCTGTACGTTTCACAAAACATTCTTTGACAGTATGGCTCAAGTCTGGTGTCATGTCCCCAAATAACGTAATATGCTTTTGGAAAGCAAAGAGAATAAATAAGGTTAATTATTTATTTAATATTAATTTTCTAATTCCAAATTAATATTAAATCATAATGGACACGAATAATGAAAGGAACAAAGCAAGTGTTATGTTGAGTTTTGTTCGAATAAAGAAAGGAAGCGAGTGTCATCTTGGCATTTCGTTTAGGTAGTTCCTTTACGGGATTTTCCCAAACTGTTTTGGCGTCAATAAATGATGATTCCGTGTAAGATTGAATCATGTAGAGAAGACAAAGGAATTTGGAGAGACACATTTGATTAGCAATCTCCTTTCGTTAGAGTTCCTAGCCTATTGGAGGAAGTAGTAACAGCGGTGGCAACGTGACTAGCTTTGTAATGCGAATTATCATTTCACGGAAGAGCGACTACACGTCCACATACCAGTCAAGGGTGCCACACACAACACACGACACCATACATTATCATAGTCTGGACGAACGCAGGAGGCACAACACCATACGTTATCATAGTCTGGACGAACGTGGGAGGCATAGCACCATACGTTATCATAGTCTGGGTGAACGCGGGAGGCATAGCACCATACGTTATCATAAGCCTGGACGTACGCGGGAGACAAACATGCGATGACTGTGTCGTGATTGCACAACCGTAAATACTACATCGTGGACACGGTACTGGATACACTGCTGGCACAATCCAACAACATAGAGGAGGTGCGCAACTCTTCTCAGTACCGGCAGACACACAGGTGATTCCAGAGTAGACACACAAGTGATTCCAGAGAGTACCTTGCATGTCGGCGAGTGCAAATGTGACTCCAGAAAAGATCGTTGCATATCAGGGGTGCAGGGATATCCTGAGATGTCTTCAGTAGCAACACCATGAAACGTGAGTACAGGTGCAATCTTGGAATTTAAAACTCTTCTTGTTCTAAAGAAAACAGTATTCATATTATATCTTTACAGTCTTAGCTTTGAGAATCATTCATCACAAAATACATTGTTTAAAATACAAACGTTCCTGGATATTGTTGCCTAAGTGTGCTAAATTGCTCCATTTGATTACATTGAATTTGTGAATCAAGTCATTAACATTAAGTTTTCTACCAAGAATAACTTCCTAAACTCCGAAACTTCACAGTGGTATGAGAGCATTGAATCCTGCCAGCCTGTAGGGTGTTTAAAATCTTGTTGGGAAAAAATGTTCTATTAACTATGCTATATAACTTCAGGAATACTAGGTATCGTCAAAACAAAAATCCAACCAGTCAGTCTAGTTCAACCCCACAAATTGAAGTTGAAGATAGTTATATTAAAATAGAAGAGGAGATAATTTTTGAACAAAACAATATCATGGAGGAACCAGAAAATAACAGGGATTTAAGTGCTGCATTAATGAGAAGCGAACAAGATATGCAAAATAATATAAATACGATGACCAACTTGATGACTCAATTCATGGCTCAAAATCTGAATCAATATCAAAGTGAGGGAGGTAGGGATGAACGTTCAGTAAATAATAATCAGCCTGAAAGAACAGCAACAACCAGACCTTACATGCCAAATTTTACTCCAAGAAATATGTAGCCTGAACATGAACCTACTGTTAGAGAGGTACAAGATGAAATTTTGAATGATTGGGAATCTGCTAGGGCAGAAATTAGAACCCATATGTCTTTCAAAGAATACATGGATGTCAGGATGAAACATAGACCACATAGAGGCAAAAATTACAATAGTGAACTTTAGAGGAAAATAGGGAAGATGTCCATACCTTACTTTGATGGCACTGGCAAGACCACTACCAGGGCTTGGGTCCAAAAGTTAGATACATATTTCCAACTAAACGTTATGATGGAGGATGAGGCTATTAAATATGCAACACTACATTTAGATGGAGTAGCACATGAGTGGTGGCACCACGGGCAGATCACATTGGGTCATAATCAGGTAAACACATACTTTGATTTCACAGAACGTCTTATTGATAGGTTTGATTCCAAAGATCCTGAATTACATTTGAAAGAATTAACATAACTAAAACAAACAGGGACAGTTGAACATTATATAACCGAATATGAACGGTTGGCAGTACTTGTTACTGAAATATCAGAGGCATAAAATTGTTATTTTTATCGATGGTCTCTCTGACTCATTAAAAGGATGGGTAAAATCTTTAAATCCTCCCACACTACAAATGGCAATTAAGAAGGCTAGGGAATTAGAAGTTAGAACCTTCCTCAAAAGGGAAAATTTGGAATAAAAAATTTCAACCAAAATCGCATAAAGACAAAGAGGTTTCTAAAGAAACGCCTCTAAAACCCAGATTTGATAAAGAAGAAAGGGATGAACTCAGAAGACGCAAATTGTGCTTCAGTTGCAAGGAGTCATGGCAGCCAGGTCATAGGTGTTTGGGAAAAGGGAAAATTCATTACATTGAAGTAGTATTCGACAGTGAAGAAGAAGAAAATGTAGATCCCAACCTAGAACCGAAACCGAAAACCATTGAACAGTCTCAAGAAGGGAAAGTTGTAATAGCATCCATGACAGGGACCCCACATTATAATATTTTCAGAGTCCGAGGAGTCTTACAGGGACAACGGGTCATAGTAATGTTGGATAGTGGCGCTACTCATAATTTCATTGATGCTACCTTAGTTAAAAAATGAGGTTTACATACAGAGGCACATGCGGGATTTAACATACAGGTTGCAGGGGGAAATAGTCTAGTTTGCACTCACAAGGTTCCGCAATTGAGTATTGCTCTTGGTAATTATATGGTCATTGATGATTTTTATGTGGTTGATTTGGTTGATACTAATGTTATTTTGGGAATTCAGTGGATGGATGTGATGTCCCCTTCTAGCTAGAGACATCATTCTAGCTATTGATTAGCCTATCATTGGACCCTTGTAGGCTAGTAGAGACTGATAGAGGGTCAATTTGTGCACAAAGGAGATATGCTTATTTGATGGTTAGACTTCTGCAGAGCTTAGCACCCTTGATTTGGTATGGAGAGGTTTCAGACTCTGTTTGTTTGAGTTTTGCTATTTTTAGCAACTTTTAGAGTCATAAAGATGGACCCCTGCTATTTTTAGAAATATTATTTGATCACATGGGAAATTGTTATGCCAACTCCAGTTCTAGACGGTTAAGCCAGATTCGCATTTTTGAAGGAGTTATTCAATTTTTGGTGATTATATATTAATTAAATGGCAAATGATTTAATATTAAGTTGTAAATTGACTTTATATTAAATCACTTAAGTGATGGGTATTAATATCATGAAGGGGCCCAAATTAATGTATTAATTTATTGGCATGTTTTCCTAAGTCTAAATCATTAAATTTATTTAATGATTATATTTTTAATGCCTTGAAAAAAGAAATTGCAACTTTTCAAGGAATTGTGAATTAGGGTTGGAAAGCCTATTTATGCTTGTTGGGGAAAGAAGAAAGGCATCCATTGTTATTGTTATTGATTATTGCTTCTTGCTTTGAGCTCTAGACAAGGGTTTTCAGCATTTCACCATTGGAGAAACGTAGTTTTCTTCTGTGTTCGCCATTTGAGCCAATGAAATACCTGGTGAATCTGGTATTGTGGAGAGAGTCTCATCCAGAGATTCTTATTGTGCTTCAGCAGAGGGTTTTACTCGCAGTTGTGGAAAGATAATATCGGCTGGCAGTTGGGGATTGACGAAGACAGATTATATCATATAGAGGCTGAAATGTGGGTATAAGAGACAAAACGACACCTTCAACATTTACTACTTCAGCAAATAAATAATTACAGCAGCACATGATAGTCTTATTCCAGGTTTTTTTTATGTAGTTCATAGTTGCCTTTGGTGATATTTTTCCAATAAAAGATTGTTTGGATTTTACTTGTATTTCATTAGAAAATAAATAGAAGTTGCAGCAGTATTTCAAATTGTTTTAGAATTTCACATTATGGTATATTTGCTTTTTGCTCTAAAACTTGTGAAAACCACAAAAAATTATAAACTTTCAAAACAAATATTGAAACAAAACAGCTTTAGGAATTAGAGCCTGTGAAGGGTTCTTACAGTGGTATCAGAGCTAAATCCTGCCATCCTGAGGGTTTAGCTATTACATGCAGCCAGAGTAGGTTGGTTCACACAGGTATTATACACGCAGGAGAGGTTTACTTGAAGGCGAACAGGTTTTAGAACAATCGGTCATCATGGGTGACAGGCGCGACGGTAGCCCACCCAGGGTAAACAAGAATGATGAAGACCAGGAATCCAGAGAGTTTTTTAGAACTATGGCAACAGGGCAACAACAGGTAGCCCAAGCATTACAGGCACTAACTACCATGATGGAGCGGATGAATCCAGCTGATAGGTAGAATAGGGAACATGAGGATAACAGGAGTGCTATAGGTTCTCCACGGGCATAGAGGACACACTCTAGGACAGCAGATAGACCCACACGTCCTACCTTTGTTAGGGAGGAACCAGTGCAGGATCCAGTAGAGGAAGCTGGGGATGAGATGTTTGCAGACATCCTTATGGCTGCAAATGATGAGTGGGAACTATTGGCCTCACATGTGCGAGAAAGGATGACCTTTGAAAGGTTTGTGAACCAAAGGAGAGAACACTACCGTGCAGTCAGACAGGATAGGAGACCTAGGGGGCAGATAATGAACTAAAGCGTGCTACATGCAAGCTTTCCTTGTCCACTTTTGATGGTAGTGGTAGATTGACAGAGCAAGCTTGGATCCACAAGCTTGATACTTTTCTAGCATTGAGGCCTATGACAGGGATTGAGGCAATAAAATATGCCACTTTACATTTAGAGGGAGTAGCACATGATTGGTGGTATCATGGGTTGATCACTCTTCAGCACAACCAGGTGACTTCTTACCAGGACTTCGTGGACAGATTGGTCGAAAGGTTTGATAGGAAAGATCCAGAGGTATACTTTAGAGACCTGACACAATTCAAACAGACAGGGAGCTTAGAGCATTTTATTAATGAGTTTTAGCGGTCCTCAGTTATGGTGCCAGACATATCAGAGAGGAGGTTAATAGTATTATTTATTGAAGGCTTAGCCGAACCAGTTAGAGGTTGGGTAAAGGCTTTTGATCCTTTCACATTGAATGATGCTATGAAGAAAGCTAGAAGCATGGAGCATGCAGCCGCAGTGAATAAATTTCAGCCCAAGGCAGCTTCCTCCTGCAAGGACAAGAAGCCATTCTTTAAGAAACCAGAGAGGACTGAATTTAAACCCAAAAATAGAGATAAATCTTTTGCACCTCTTGATAGGGAGACTTAATGATTTGCGGAAGAAGAAATTGTGTTTCTATTGCAAAGGACCTTATGACATGAACCATGATTGTCTTTTAAGATCCAAGGGCAAAGCAAATAGGATTATGTGGGCTTATTATGAGGATTCCGATTTTGAAAATTCAGACCAACAATCTGAAAATGAGGGATCAATTGAAGAAAAGGAAAGCACAGGTGATGAAAAGCTGAACTAAATGGCTACAGGTGATGAAAAGATTGAGGGTAGACTTAAGGAGGCCTGACTCACCAGTGTGCAGCAGGAGGGATCATTCAGGATGAGGGGAGTATTGGCAGGGCAATGAGTTATCACCTTGCTTGATACAGGTGCCACTCATAATTTTATTGATTCCAGGTTGGTTGAGAGACGTGGGATTCAAATAGAGCAGTTTGAGGGTCTGGGAGTGAGGGTAGTTGAAGGCTATGTCCTCAAATGTGATAGGAAGATTACAGGTCTACCCCTGAGGATTAATAACTTTGACTTCAAAGCTGATTTTTATGTTGTAAACATGGGTGACACAGATCTAGTACTTGGTATGACTTGGTTGCATGACATTGGAGTGTTCACTCTCGATCTGAGAGACATGGAGATGCAATTCCAATCGGATATCCGTGATAGTGAGTTTAGGATGATGTCCTGCAAACACATGGGGAGCTTGCTAAGACATGACCAGGTTGAGTGGGCAGCCCGTTGCACTTTGATGCCATCACAGGGGCAGCAACATTCCGAGTATCATCCAGACATACAGGCGCTGAGAATCAAGCATAGTAAGGTGTTTAGTGACATTCCACCAGGTAGTCCTCCTGATAGAGGTATTGAGCACATCACTGAGCTCGAGGAGGGTGCCAAACCCATTATGATTACACCCTACAGACATCCAAAGAGAGTGAAGGATGAGATTGAGAAAACCATCAAGGAACTACTTGCTATGGGGCACTTTAGACCAAGTAAGTCTCCTTTTGCTTCTTATGTGGTTTTGGTGAAGAAGGATGGTACTCTTAGGATGTGTATAGATTACAGGGTCCTAAACAAGAAGACTATCAAAAACAGGTACCCCATACCATGGATTGATGAGTTATTAGATGAGTTACACGGAGCATGTTTCTTCTCCAAAATTGATTTGAGATCAGGGTATCATTAGATCCGAGTCAGAGAGCAGGATATAGAGAAGACGACATTTTGGTGTCATTGTGGCCATTTTGAGTTTTTAGTTATGCCATTTGGGCTAACTAATGCTCCAGCCACTTTTCAGTCCACGATGAATAGGGTCTTTCAGCCTTAGTTGAGGAAATTTGTGTTAGTCTTCTTTGATGACATCCTAGTGTATAGTAGGACATGGGATGAGCATGTGCGGCACTTAGACACTGTGTTGAGCATTTTGAGTAGGGAATCCTTATATGCAAAGGAGTCTAAATGTGATTTGGGATTATCAGAGTTATTATGTCTAGGTCACATTATGAGTGCACAAGGAGTACGCATGGATCCTGAAAAGATTCGTGCTATTGTCGAGTGGCCTACTCCAGTAAACCTGACACAGTTGAGAGGATTTTTGGGGTTGTGTGGGTTCTACAGGAGGTTTGTTAGTGGATATTCTAGGCATGCAGCACCCTTGACAGATTTGATGAGGAAGGGGGCTTTCTTGTGGACTCCTAAGGCACAAGAGTGTTTTGATAAATTCAAGGAGTTGATGACTTCTTGTCCAGTCTTAGCACTACCAAATTTCAGTAAACCATTTGAGCTTCATTGTAATGCATCTGGCGAGGGCGTTGGAGCGGTGCTTATGCAAGACAAGCACCTGATTGTGTATGAGAGTAGGAAGCTCAAGGGACCTGAGAGGAGCTTCAACATTTATGATAAGGAAATGTTGGCCATAATGCATGCTTTGGCCTTTGGCCAAATTTAGGCAGTATTTAGTGGGTAGCAAATTCAGCATAAAAATAGACCACAATAGCCTAAAGCATTTCCTGGGGCAGTGAGATCTTAATGACAGGCAGCAAAAATGGGTAAGTAAATTACAAGCATATGACTTTGATATTACCTATTTCAAGGGGACACAAAATGTAGTAGCAAATGCCTTGTCACGAAGACCCCACTTGAGCTTGATGACGGATATATCAGAGGACTGGAGACATTTGATCCTTGCAGAGTATGCAAAGGATACATGGGCATCAAGATTCATAGACGGATCGGTTCAGGATAGTGATTTCACCCTTGCAAATGAGCTCATCATTTAGAAAGGGCACATTTATTTGGTGCCAGGGTCAGAGGTGAGGAGGATGGTGTTGAGAGTTTATCATGACTCACCTATGGTAGGACATCCAGGTTTTTATAAAACCTATCGGCAGATTCGTGAGCATTTTTCTTGGAAAGGGCTCAAGGCTGAGGTGTTACAGTATGTTAGAGAGTGTCCTACTTGCCAGCAGAATAAACAAGAGCACTTTTATCCAGCCGGTTTACTTCAGCCACTTCCGATTCCTGACAGAAAGTGGGAGTGTTTGTCCATGGACTTCATCACAGGATTGCCGAGAGCCCAGGGCAAAGACTGTATATATGTTCTTGATTGACTTACGAAGTTTGCCCACTTCTTCCTGATCACTGCTACATACACTGCTACCTAGGTGGCAGATTTATTCTTCAGAGAGGTATTCAGGTTGCATGGCTTATCTCGGAGCATTGTCAGTGACAGGGACAACAGATTTATGAGTCACTTTTGGTAGGAGTTATTCAGATTGTGTGGGATAGAGCTCACTCCGAGTACTAGCTACCACCCCCAGACGGATGGACAGACTGAGATAGTCAACAAATAGGTGGAGGGATACCTCAGGAACTACATAGCAGGGCAGCATAAGGCTTGGGTTAAGTGGATTTACCTATGTGAGTATTGCTACAATTCCACTTATCACATGTCTATTCAGATGTCACCTTTCATGGCATTGTATGGGTATGAGGTACCCAATTTTATGGATTTTTTTGCTAAGCAACAGTAGAGTGCCTAGTGCTGGAGACTTGTTATAGGAGAGCCAAGACATTGTAGGCTCTTAAGGAGAATATTACTAAGGCACAGAATCAGCAGAAGCAGTATGCGGATCAAAAGAGGACTGAGCGGATTTTTGAGGTACGGGATATGGTGTACTTGATGTTACAGCCTTAACGCTAGTCCACTCTTAAAAGGAGTGTTGCCGAGAAATTGAAGCCACGATACTATGGACCTTTCAGGGTGATCAAGAGAGTTGGAGAGGTGGCGTATGAGTTGGATTTACCGGTAGAGAGTAAAGTCCATAATGTTTTTCATGTGTCACGTCTCAAAAAGGCATTAGGACACCAGATTGTTCCTTCTACAATGCTTCCACCCTTGGATGATGAAGGGAAGTTGGTTTTAGTGCCCGAGGCTATTTTGGAGTTTAGGGAGAGAAACTTGAGGAGGCGCACTATCAGGGAGTACTTGGTGAAATGGAAGGACATGCCGGTTGAGGATGCCACTTGGGAGAGCGAGGAGATTTTACAGCATCCAGAGTTGAGATCGCTTCAGGACAAGCAATTTCGGGAAGGGCGGACTGTGATGTTCCCTTCTAGCTAGAGACATCATTCTAGCTATTGATTAGCCTATCATTGGACCCTCGTAGGCTAGTATAGACGGATAGAGGGTCAATTTGTGCACAGAGGAGATATGCTTATCTGATGGTTAGACTTTTGCAGAGCTCAACACCCTTGATTTGGTATGGAGAGGTTTTTAGACTCTGTTTGTTTGAGTTTTGCTATTTTTAGCAACTTTTAGAGTCATAGAGATGGACCCCTGCTATTTTTAGAAATATTATTTGATCGCATGGGAAATTGTTATGCCAACTCTAGTTCCAGATGGTTAAGCTAGATTCACATTTGTGAGGGAGTTATTCAGTTTTCGATGATTATATATTAATTAAATGGCAAAGGATTTAATATTAAGTTGTAAATTGACTTTATATTAAATCACTTAAGTGATGGGTGTTAATATCATGAAGGGGGCCAAATTAGTGTATTAATTTATTGGCATGTTTTCCTAAGTCTAAATCATTAAATTTATCTAATGATTATATTTTTAATGCCTTGAAAAAAAAATCACAACTTTTCAAGGAATTGTGAATTAGGGTTGGAAAGCCTATTTATGCTTGTTGGGGAAAGAAGAAAGGCATCCATTGTTATTGTTATTGATTATTGCTTCTTGCTCTAAGCTCTAGACAAGGGTTTTCAGTTTTTCACCATTGGAGAAATGTAGTTTTCTTCTATGTTCGCCATTTGAGCCAGTGAAATACTTGGTGAATCTGGTATTGTGGAGAGGGTCTCATCTAGAGATTCTTATTGTGCTTCAGCAGAGGGTTTTACTCGCAGTTGTGGAAAGATAATATCGGCTGGCAGTTGGGGATTGATGAAGACAGATTATATCATATAGAGGCTGAAACGTGGGTATAAGAGACAGAATGACACCTTCAACATTTACTACTTCAGCAAATAAATAATTACAGCAGCACATGACAGTCTTATTCTAGGTTATTTTTATGTAGTTCATAGTTGCCTTTGGTGATATTTTTCCAGTAAATGATTGTTTGGATTTTACTTGTATTTCATTAGAAAATAAATAGAAGTTGCAACAGTATTTCAAATTGTTTCATAATTTCAGATTATGTTATATTTGCTTTTTGCTCTAAAACTTGTGAAAACCACAAAAAATTATAAACTTTCAAAACAAATATTGAGACAAAACAACTTTAGCAATTAGAGCCTGTGAAGGGTTCTTACAATGGTGACCTTGGATAAGTATTCTCAGAGCTTCAAGCGCACGGAGTTCTCTTTCAAAATTGATGGGAAAAAGGTAATTCTTAGAGGGATGACAAATGGTGGACCTCGGATTGTCTCAGCTAATAGAATTGAGGCTATTTTCCATCATCATGACGTTGCTTGGTCGGCACAGTGTTTGATTTCTACAAAGGTAACAGGTTTTGAATCTAAGCACTATTCAGATGATTTGTTGCGAGTACTAGATTCTCATAGTTTAGTTTTCAGTGATATACTCCCTGGGGTACCTCCAGATAGAGGTTTTGAACATACTATTGCATTGGAGGAAAGAGCAAAACTAGTTATTACTATTCCTTACAGGCATCCTAAGGCTTTCAAAGATGAAATAGAAAAAACTATTCAGAAGTTATTAGATATGGGGCACATTAGGCCTAGTTCCAATCCATTTGCATCTTCAGTGGTGCTGGTCAAAAAGAAAGATGGTACCCTTCGCATGTGTATTGATTATCGTGCCCTTAATAAAAAGACCATAAAAAACAAGTATCCTATTCCTCACATTGATGAATTGTTAGATGAATTACATGGTGCTGTGTATTTTTCTAAACTTGATTTGAGATCAGGGTATCATTAGATTAAGTTAAGGGAATAAGATATTCATAAAACTGCTTTCCGATGTCATTATAGTCATTATGAATTTTTGGTTATGCCTTTTGGACTGACAAATGCTTCAACAACTTTTCAATCTTGTATGAACTATATTTTTAATAAGAAGTTGCGAAAATTCTTGCTCGTTTTCTTTGATGATATATTGATTTACAACAGAACTTGGGAAGAACACCTAAAACATATTGATGAAATTTTGGGAATAATAGAGTCTCAATCTCTTAATGCAAAAGCTTCTAAGTGTGAATTTGGTATGACATAAATTTTATACTTGGGACATATGATCAGTGCTAAAGGTGTGCAGGTACATCAAGAAAAGATTAGGGCTATTCTGGATTGGCCGGCCCCTCGGACTCTTTCTGATTTAAGAGGTTTTTTGGGTCTATGCAGTTATTACAAGAGATTTGTTAGAGGGTTTTCACAGCTTGGAGCACCACTGACAGATCTTACCAAACAAGGGGCATTTAGATGGACTGTAGAGTCACAAAAGGTATTTGACAAACTCAAGGAGGTAATGAGTTCTTGCCCTATCCTTGCATTACCAGATTTTGATCAGCCCTTTCTATTAGAATGTGATGTGTTAGGTAAAGGGATTGGAGCCGTTCTAATGCAAAATAAACATCCGATAGTGTTTGAAAGCAGGAAACTCACTAGTGCTGAAAAATTGTATTCCATATATGACAAGGAAATGTTAGCTATTATGCATGCATTAGCTAAATTCAGACAATATGTAGTGGGAGCCAAATTTGTAGTTAAAATTGATCATAATAGTCTGAAGTATTTCCTTAGTCAAAGAGATTTGAATGATAGGCAACAAAAGTGGATCAGTAAAATTCAAGCTTATGATTTTGAAATTGAATATGTTAAGGGTAAGAGCAATGTTGTAGCTGATGCTTTGTCCAGGAGGCTGGAACTAAATGCTTTAAGTGGGGTGTCAGCTGTTGGAGATCCTTGTTGTTGGCCAAATATTCTAAGAACTCTGTTGCTTGTGATCTATTGGATGGGAAAGTTCAGGACGATAGGTACAAAGTTGTGAATGATATTATTTACTACAAAGATAGAATCTTCTTAGTACTCGAGTCTAAGTTAAAGTTGAGAATTTTGCAAACAGTTCATGATTTGCCTTTGGCAGGACATCCAGGTTATTTCAAAACTTATATGCACATCCGGGAAAGATTCACCTGGAAAGGGCTCAATAATGACGTTTTGCAATACGTCAAGGAATGTATCACATGTCAGCAGAATAAAGCAGAGCACTCTTACTCAGCCGGGTTATTGCAACCTTTACCTATTCCGGATCAGAAATGGGAAAGTCTGTCAATGGATTTCATTACGGGTTTACCACGAGCTCAAGGTAAAGATTGTACTTATGTGGTAGTTGATAGACTAACAAAATTTGCACATTTCTTTGCTATCACTACATAATTCACAGTCAAAATTTGCACATTTCTTTGCTATCAATATAGAATTCACAGTTGTTCAGGTTGCTAGATTGTTTTTCAAGGAAGTATTCCGTTTACATGGTCTACCAAAGAATATAATCAGTGATTGTGATGGTAGGTTTTTGAGTAATTTTTGGGTAGAGTTATTCAGGTTAACCGGTACAACATTGCATCACAGCACTAGTTACCATCTATAGACCGATGGTCAGACAAAAATTGTCAACAAGTGGATTGAAGGTTATCTTTGTAATTATGTCGTTGGGCAACAAAAGGCTTGGATTCGTTGGTTGCATTTGGGTGAGTATTGCTATAATACTACTTTCCATATGTCCATCGGTATGAAGCCATTTAAGGCCTTATATGGGTATGATGCTTTATCCTTTGTAGATCTTGCTTTTGATATCAGTTTTGTGCCTAAGTCACGAGATTGGCTTCAGGAATGTCAAGACATCTTGAAAACCCTCAAGGAAAATTTACATTGTGCTCAAAACCAGCAAAAGCTCTACGTTGATAAGAAGAGGATTGAATGGAGTTTTGAGGTTGGTGAATTCGTGTACCTCAGATTACAGCCCTATCGGCAATCATCTCTCAAATGGAGTGGGGTTGAGAAATTGAAGCCTCGGTTTTATGGGCCTTATCAGATTGTTGGCAAAACTGGCAAGGTTGCATATGAATTGGTGTTACCTATTGGTAGCTGGATCCATAATGTGTTCCATGTATCCTGTCTCAAAAAGGCCTTAGGTCAGCAGGTCACAGCTTCAGAGGCTTTACCTCCTTTGGATGAGGAAGGGAAACTTGCCATGATTCTTGAGAAGATTATTGACACATGAGACCGACATTTGCGTCACTGTACTATTCGGGAATATCTAATCAAATGGAAGGATTTGCCCTTGGACGATGCTACATGGGAAACTGAATAGATTCTGACCCATCCAGATTCACAGTTGCTTGTGGGCAAGCAACATGGGGCAGGGGAGACTTGTCATGTCCCCAAATAATGTAATATGCTTTTGGAAAGCAAAGAGAATAAATAAGGTTAATTATTTATTTAATATTAATTTTCTAATTCCAAATTAATATTAAATGATAATGGACACGAATAATAAAAGGAGAAAAGAAAGTGTTATGTTGAGTTTTGTTCGAATAAAGAAAGGAAGCGAGTGTCATCTTGGCATTTCGTTTAGGTAGTTCCTTTACGGGATTTTCCCAACTTGTTTTGGCGTTAATAAATGATGATTCTGTGTAAGATCGTAAGATCGAATCATGCTGAGAAGACAAAGGAATTTGGAGAGACACATGTGATTAGCAATCTCCTTTCGTCAGAGTTCCTCGCCATACTGGATGAAGTAGTAACAACGGTGGCAACGTGACTAGTGTTGTGAGGTTTCACATCATCGCCCCAAATCTTGGGGACCCCTTATTTTTCGACCTTGAGTGGGCTTGTCTTCCCTTTTCGATCGGAGCTTGTTGCCTTCGACATTCCTTAGGTCCTGGTGAGTTGGTGTGGTTGATTGGTGAAATGCAATCTAAGGCTTGTTTTGGTTTGGATTTTCGATTGGATGCAAGTGTTTATAATTGTCAATGTGGTTGAATTTTAATTGCAAATGATAATTTAACTTTAAAATCAATTAAGCATTGTAATTTGAGTTCAATTGATTTTCGATTTTCAATTTTTTTTTGCCTTGAAATTGGAATTGGAAATGTGGAAAATGGATCTTATGGTTTGCAATTTTGAAATTGGAAAAACATGTGCAATAATGATTTTATCTTTCGAAAATAAAAATCTTGAACAAGCAAATTGAATTTTATTAACAGCCCCTTTGCTATTTTTGATTTTGGATATATATTTATTGAGATCTTGCCTTAATTTTGGAAGTCCTTATCAAATTTTCAAATGGGCAAGTAATAAATAATATAAAAAATTAATTGCTGCATTGAATGGTGAATTTTGAGATCGAATATTGGGCTGTATAGAGAAAACAATTAAAAATATGGGCAATTGTTGTTAAGATTTTCGAAATCTAAGGTATGAATTTCAATTTTTTTGTGTAATAATTTATAGATCTTTGGGGATTTTTTTTTTTGAAATTCATATCTTTTTATAGGGCTGGGTTAATTTAGATTTAATTTGGTCAATTTAGATAAGGCCCTGCCCCATAATTTTTGATTTTGGGGGGCTCTTTGTTCTAATTTTCGGAAATTTTAATTATATGGCCAAAGTCGGCCCTAAAATGCATGGCATTTAATTAATTTTTTATATTTTTGTGGGGCAGGTCGGCCCTAGTAATGGAGGCTAGGTGGCAAGGTATAAAGGCAAGGGCATTAGCCCTTCATTTCACATCTCACTCAAGCAATCTGCTCTGCTACAAAGGCAGCGAACTTCCTCCACTAAGGCAGCAAACTGTAGAAGAGCAGGGAGCAGAAATTAATAAGTCAAAAGGCCTGCGACATCAAACTAGGGCATCAGCAAATACAAGTAGAAGAGCAGGGAAGTCCGAAATATGTTGAGGAGCAGAGATCTGATTCCAAGAAGCAGCGAATATATCATAGAGCAGAGATCCGAGTCTAGGAAGGAGCAGAGCCTCTAAAAGGAGCAGCAACTTGGACTGCATTTGGAGGTGTTTGGAGGGCGGTTTTAGGCCCTAAGATCAGTATTTTGACAAGGAGAGGGAGCAGAGACTGATTGTGGATGTTTGAGGGCCACTTTCCACATGCCCTAGGCCTCTAAATCCGAATTTTGAGGGCATTATATTGGCAATTTTTCTCAGATCCGAAAATTCAAGATATTGCAAGATTGCTTAGTCATTTCCATAATTTTGAGGGCAAAGTTTAGAGGGCAGGAGGTTCAGATTTGCAAATATTAAAGCTCAGATATGTCAATTCTTAGGCATCCACACTCAGATTTTTTCAATTGGCAAGGTGGCAAAGTTCAGATTAGTGAGTGAAGGAGAAGTAAATTGGTAGAAGCCTCATTGCAAGATTTTGAGAGTAGATTGAAGGAAGGGGGAGATTTTCTTGTGGAGACAAATTTTTTTGAGAATCAAGCCAAGCCAATTGCATTAAGAAGGATTCCTAGCTTTGTACTTGGGTGAGTGGCCTATCTTTTCCTCTCTCTTTAATTGCTTTCATTTCATTGTTGCTAATTTAGGTGTTGAAAACTAATTTCAAGAGTAGAGTTAGGTGTTTGGATATTAAGTTGATTACTCGATTGTCTTGATTGACTTTTTTCCCTCAAGTTCTTGCTTGCATTTCATCATTGCATTTCATCTTAGGAGGAAGATTTGGAGTGATAAGTGTAGCCCATCTTAAGGTAACGGCGGGGAGTGATAAGTGTAGTTTGCATCTGTGCATTTCATTTTAGGGAGAAGATTGGAGTGATAAGTGTAGTCCATCTTAAGGTAACGGCGGGGAGTGATAAGTGTAGTATTCCACCCCTAGGCGAAGATTGGAGTGATAAGTGTAGTTTCACCAGCATTGTAGAAAAGGCGGGGAGTGATAAGTGTTTAGGATGGCTGATGTTAATGCAAGCAAGCGACCCAAAGGAATTAATGCTGAAATAGGAGACAAGGAAGTCATGATACCCAATTCCAACTTCCGCTCAAAATTGAAATACGTTGGAGACACCAACATTGGTACCTTTGATATGATTCAATTAAGAGAGAAGTTGAGAGACAGTCAGTCACCTGTGGCAAAGAAGATCAATTAGTATGGATTTGTGCAAGGAAAGGTTCAATCTACCCCAGCGGCGGATATGATACAGCAGAATTGGTTACACCAAGTCATCAAGGCTCACCCGATCAGATCAGCAAGTCAGAGTGCAGCAGCTTCATTGTGCTTCTCAGTCAAATCCCAGGCTATGCAAAAGGTACACAGTTTGATCCTTGGATGTTTATTTTATTGAAGGAATTGATAATGGTTAAGAAAGATTGATTGGATTAGGATCACTAGCATGAATTTAGAGTTGCAACTTAAATAGTACAAAATCGGGGGCAAATCTACATGGGGTCCTACTTTTTCAATTCGGGTGCAAGACTACTAGTGATGCTTTGCCAGTCGAACCAAATCCAATTGGGGAGATGCACTTCACCACTATGGTTGAGGCAAGTACTTATGCCAAAAGGGCAAGGTTGTGGCAGTTCGAACAGTTGAAGGCAGTCAAGGGTTAACCAAGGAGGAAAGCATTGATGAAAGCAGTTGATGAACTCAGTGATGGGTGGATTGTGGAACAATCAAGGAGATATGGTGAGGACAGGTGCCCCAAGGTTATTGAAACAAAGATGCATGCATGCAGATCAAATCCAAATAGGAAGGTTAAAAATGGCAAAGTATTGAAGTAAGGAGGAAAGTGATTGAAAGGTTGAGGGAGGTCAAGTTTGATTTCAAGGCGGTGGCTAAGAGCAAGGCTCTTAAATTGCACAAGGTTCACATCCAGGCAAGCCACCAAGGTCAAGGCAAGATTACCCCAAGTGCATGGAGACCTCACCCTTTCGAGGTCAGGACATCAAGTACAAGCAAGTTCAAGTGGTGGTGAGAAAATTTCTAAGGACAAGCTCAAGCACCCAAGGCTTCATCTCATCTCAACGATTAATGAACTTTATAAGACAAGGTTGATGAGGTGGCAATTTCATGTGCATGCAATCAAATCATGCCAAGTGTCCTATGTTCTCATTGGTTGACAAATTATTGTAATTTTCTCATTGGCCCACAAAGTTGGTGCCCTCATGTAATTGGTTGAAATATGGTAACCCTAATTAGGGTTTGTAGGGTTTAATCTTGGCCCTTGATTTTGCCTCTTAATCTTGGCCACTCGTAATTTTTAGCCTCTATATAAGGCCATTTGTACTCATTTGTAAAGGGAGTTATGTTGGAGAATTGTTGCCAAAATACTATCAAAATTGTTCTCTATTCATTGTTGTGACTTGCATGGTGGATATACATGATCATTTTGATGTATTGCATGTTTCTTCTCATCTCTCAAATTAGAGTAGAATTTCATTTCATGTTGTTAGAATAGAAGTAAATGGCTAGTTGTAATGATGATGTTGGTGAATGTTTGATGAGGATCTTATACTAGGCCACTAGCATCTTGGCGGCTTGTCAAGGAGCCTTGTGTGGTAATCTAGTCAATTGCTCCCAAGTTCTACTTGCATTTTATCTTTCCGCTTGTACTTCAAGTTGGGTTGGAAGATAGGTGTTAGTGTGAAAATCCTAAGAGTAACCCTTAGACTCATCGCACCGATGGAAGTAGAGCCGCTGGTAAGCTTTCATTTGGTTTGATCCCCGTCCATTCGCCAATCTTTCCATTCTATAGGAGTAGTAGTAGAGCAAGAAGTAGTTAGTAGTGAGAAGTTTAAGAAGTAAAGTTGAAAGTGGTAAATTGGAAAATCATTTGAGTATGCATTGCAAAGCTAGATCATCATCATGGCAAGAATTTGACATCTTTCAAATGAACAACGTAAGCCCGCCGAAGTGATTACCAGCAAATCACATTTATATAACTGAGTTAGTATCCACAGGTGTAAGGAACCTTGGAGTATCCTTGTATACTTTTCAAGAGAGGGTTGAGTGTTTGGTACGCTGTATCAAGTATTCAATTGTTATATGTTATGTAGTGGTACAAAACTCACATCAACAACTAGCTGTGTAATGCGAATTATCATTTCACAGAAGAGCGACTACACATGCACATACCAGTCAAGGGTGCCAACACACAACACACGACACCATACGTTATCATAGTCTAGACGAATGCGGGAGGCACAACACCATACATTATCATAGTCTGGACGAATGTGGGAGGCATAGCACCATACGTTATCATAGTCTGGGTGAACGCGGGAGGCATAGCACCATACGTTATCATAAGCCTGGACATATGCGGGAGGCAAACATGCGATGATTGTGTCATGATTGCACAACCGTAAATACTACATGGTGGACATGGTACTGGATATACTGCCGACACACTCAAACAACACAGGGGAGGTGTGCAACTCTTCTCAGTACCGGTGGACACACAGGTGATTCCAGAAAGTACCTTGCATGTCGGGGAGTGCAGATGTGACTCCAGAAAAGATCGTTGCATATCAGGGGTGCAGGGATATCCTGGGACGTCTTCAGTAGCAACACCATGAAACGTGAGTACAGGTGCAATCTTGATATTTAAAACTCTTCTTGTTCTAAAGAAAATAGTATTCATATTATATCTTTACAGTCTTGGCTTTGAGAATCATTCATCACAAAATACATTGTTTAAAATACAAACATTCCTGGATATTGTTGCCTAAGTGTGCTAAACTGCTCCATTTGATTACATTGAATTTGTGAATCAAGTCATTAACATTAAGTTTTCTACCAAGAATAACTTCCTAAACTCTGGAACTTCACATCTGGGCCATCCTCTGATCTGTATGACTAAGTCTAATCTTCTCAAGGGGATGAAATTGTTACTAGCAACTAGTAAAATGAGTTAAATGATGAGTGTTCATGCCATAGTGATTCTGATTTTTCTGACAGCAATGGGTCATGTGTATAACAACATGAGATAGCAGAGGGTTTACAGGTGGATGATATTGACACTTGTGATGTGGGCACTTCTGATGATATTTATGAGGATGACTCATGCTTTAGCGAGTCTCATTTTTCATATCAGATTTTTGAAAATGGTTCAGAGGACTCATTGGTTAATGATAGGTTCCAAAATCGTGATTTACAGGGACTTATAGTGGAGGGGGAAGCAGAGGCGTGCAAAAAGTTTGATATAGTTGTGGCTTCCACTCTTTCAGATGAGATATTCGCAGAGGTACCTAGCAACAGTACCTTGTTGATGGACATGTGCGAGGTTGTTAGCGCACATGATGTTAGTGATCATGTGGTGAGCAGTGAGGATACAACTTCCTATCACAGTGCAGTTAGTGAGTTTGGGAGCGTACATGGGAGCGAGGGCATGCAAAGATATCATGTGACCAATCAGCTGAAGGTGAGTGATAGTGATATTTCTTCAGCTCTTGAGCATTATGATGCTATCCGACAGATGTTGGCTGTATATGATTGGGGTGCTCCTATGTCAGATGAGCACGGTGGTAGTTGCCTTTCCCTAGCAAAGATTCATTCACTTTGAGAGGCTGTCAAGATCTTGAAGTATAATTATTTACAGTTGGTTGCTGATAGGGATTACCTTCTTGAGTGGGGTAGCTCTTGTTACGAGGTATTGTTATGAAAAAAGGAGCTGGTTGAGCTCACCTATGAGCTTGAGGCAACTTCTGAGGGGTTGGAGCCCAGTTGGCTCTCCAGGAGTTGCAGTTACAATTGCAGTTGAGAGAGGTGGCCTTGGAGTTGGAGCGTGTACAGTCTATGCCAGCCCCAGATCCAGTTTAGCTACATATAGTGGTGGTTGGTGGTGAGTTGACTTCCACGGATAGGGATGGTGGATGTGATGAGGGTGCAGTTACATCCAGCCTTGATATGAGTGTAGTAATTATAGATGAGATGAGCACTTCAGTGGAGGACTGTAGAGAGTTTCTTGTTGTACTAGGTCCTCCAGTAGTTAGCACGTTGACAGATGATGCGGAATAGGTTATTGAGAGTCCTGATGTGACAGTAATGAATTCTTCAGAGAGTCATGTGCCAGTTCCTGACACTACTCCCTCTTCTTCCCAAGACTTGGGCAGGGTATCATCTGATTTGGAGATGAGCTTTCATGGGGATTTGGTTCCTTTTGCCGGACGAAAATCTATTATTTCATCTCATACAGCTGATAGCGATAGACAATTGGTAGTGCCACAGTTTTAGAGGGATCAACTGTGGGTTGTAGGGGAGCATGTTGATGCTTCTTCATATAATTTCTACTGCACAGAGTCATTTATGGAGTATTTTCTTGAGAGTTTGGAATATGAGGGACCATTCAAAGCTTCTAAGGGTACTCTTATCCGGGGTTTTTGCAGTATTCAGGTTTTGGTGGGAAAGATTGTAGAGACCTTGACTACAATGCTTCCCCACAGGGATTTTGTGGTTGGGTTTGCTGAGAGGGTTACTCGGGATCTTGCCCAACCAGTTGTTCGGAAACAGAGATTGGAGCCATCTCTTGGTTCTCAGTTTGATGTTGATGAACCTCTAACATAGATGAGAGCATTTTATCGCAACTACAAAGTGAGGAGTGCTCATCATTTCTCTTTTGACCCACAGGTAGAGGACTTTGTTTCATGTAGGAGTGGGTTGGCTCTAGGTTCATACCATCCTTTATGGGATGGGTTTTCACCATCTGTAGTTGATGGGGTTAGTTGTTGCAAGTTAGCAGGAGGCTACTTGCAGAGTCAGCATATCCATGACGGTTTTGCAGAGGATGGATATTTGGGTTATGGTACAGATGCTTTTGGGAGTAGTTTCTGTTGCACAGAGACTTCATACTCATGGCAGGTTGGTAGGGTGTGCAGGGAGTTTTGATGTAACAAATGATATCGGATATCCATTTTTCCTTGTTACGGATGGATGTGAGTTTCGTCTCTACTAGGATCCAGGTGGAGATAGGATTGGCACTGCGAATTGGGTGAGTCACCATTGTTGGTATGGTAACAACATGTTTAGGATAGCTTTGTAGATAGTGCTATCATCACAGGAGTTTGCAGGTGACACCAGGGACATTATACATATTTATCCTTGGGATATGGGTGGATCATTGTGTTTCTTTGATACCTATGATTGCTTGAGGACAAACAATCTTGGGGAGGGAGGACTCTAATGTCCCCTTTCTAGTTCGACCATGATAGTGATGGATTTAGCATATTACTGGGTCCTTGTAGGATAATACTGGTGATTAGAGGACCCTATTGAGGGTTATGGCTCCGTTTGGTGGCACTTAATATTTATAGTAAGTCAAGGGATGGTTCCGATGAGCTTAGACGAGTTAGTGAAGTTGGATGATGCTCTAAGTTTTTATTTTTGACTTTCGGTTTGGGCTCCAAGATTCTTGGAGGGAGTGTCTATTTTTAGTAAGTCACCCTGTTAGGTTCATTCATCGTCTTTCTTCATTAGGATCACGCCTGTGCTGTCAGATTTCGATTTTGATGCTTCTTCAGTCATTTTTGCAAGATGGGTGAATTATGATTATTATTTAATTAAATACACTAAGGTTGCTATTTTTGTTGGTATTGTATATTGGCCACCTTAGTGTCATAGCTCGTTGGAACTGAGTCGAAGAGTTTTAAATCTTGGGCACAAGAAGCAACGACCTTGTGTTTCAGAATATCATGATATTGATGAAAAGGTCATTTTTGAGCCAAAGGGAGTTAATAAATTATATTATTCAAATATGTGCCTAAGTATAAAGCAAAGGGTATTTAAGTGAAAAGTGTGTGAGAGAAGCTAATTGCCTTTGGTGTCTTGAAGAAGATATCTTTTATTATAAAAGCAAATGCTTTGTGCAAAAGCAATTAATTCTTGACATTGATTTTAATTACATGGAGAATTTGTTGAAGAGTTTCAACAAGGGTTTGTGAGGACTGATTCCTCTCTGTTTGCACTTTGAATCACTGAGAAATTGTGTTGAATTGTGCTCTGAACATCATGGAATTAATTTTGATTATTTTGGTTACAATTTGGTGCTGTTTGTTGTATACCAAATTTGTTCATTATTTGCTGCGAGTTGACTAGGGTTTCTTGGCATCTTATTTGCCTTCCAAGTCTGTTACACACTGTGTTTTTGGAGGGTGTCGGGTGGTCTGATTTGGGCTGGGACGTCACCATTTGAGGGAGCAATGATTTCTTTATGGCTGCGAAATGAAATAAAAGGGCAGCGTGTGTGTTGAAGGGCTACGTGCATTCATTCTTGGGCAGTCGTCTTTCCTATACAAGGCTGCGTTTCACCTTAGGCAGCGGCGCAACATCTTTGGGCTGCATTTTTGACTCTCTCAACAAGCCATAATTCATATGCCAGTGAACTCTAAGGTGCACACTTAAATATTTGTAATTGCATTGTCTTCTTTAAACACATTTGAAAGTGTTCAATAAATTGCAAATAATAGTTTTAGCTGGAAATTGTGCATTTTAGATTCGGAAATTTAATTTGCATCCTTTATGTTATGGAAATTCAAAAAATAAAAACATATATTTGAAATTACAAATAATTGCAAAAGACAATTCATACAAAAAATAAACATCATCATTCAACATTGATAGAGCAAGAGCCAACAGGGCTCTTTACACCAAAACTGCCTCAAAACTCTTCATAATGGCTTGCAACTGAAACTGCCTAGGCCAAATGTCAGCAAGATCCCTTAAAAGTCCTGGTTAGCCTATGGGACCATGGAGAAATAGGCTAATGACATCATACAAGGCGTGCTAGAAAAGGGGACATTACATGGATGTAGATCTAACTATCATCCATTGGTCATTTAAATCACCTATAGGGTTTCTATTTTTGGGGTGGTATAAGTTATATACAACTTAAAATGGAATGCAAGAATGCAATGTTGGATACTAATGGCTACATATTTGATGTAGGAGCATCCAGGGTGTAAGAGCAATCTTGCATCACCTAAAAAAAAATTGTCTAGTTTTTCAATAAGTGCTATTTTGGGTAGGGTTACTATTTTTGTCAAGTTTATTATTTTTAGCAAGTTTTTCATTTGAGCACGGATTGTTCCATTTACTTCCTTGGAGGTTCATTTTAGATATAAAATCTTGCCAGTAAAGTTTCGTTTCAAGATTAAGTCCAGTTTTGAAGATATTGAATTTTCCATTTTGGCGGATGGTACAAAAACTTTGAACTTTGTTTTGAAGGCCTTAGAGGCTTCGGAAGGGGTCAAAACTTGTTCGGGACGACGTTTCACGATCTTAGTTGTAGAGCGCTTCGAGGTTTCCGAAAAAGGGGTTATGATAGAAAATTGGGTACATGGTTCTTATGGCTTCTGGAAGTTGTGCTTTCAAGACTCAAGTTTCGGTACAAAAGGAAAAGAGAAAAATCACTTAAGGCGGGAAATTGAACCGTTGGGAAGTTTTCACTTTCTAGAATATTCTAAGGCGTTTAATTGTGCTACATATATAGGGATGAAGGGGGGTTTTTGAGGTTCAGTTCCAGAAGGGTAGTTGTGACTTTGTCTTGCAAATTATTGTAATAAAAATGCCCATGTGATTGTAGCGTGTTATTTTTCTGAATGTTGTAATGTCATTTCATTGAAGATAATAGAAAACAAGTGTTTCTGTTCTTGCAATTTTTCTGTTTATTTCCCTGTTGTGTTGTGTGTGTTTGGGTTAGTAAGGGGAGTACCCTTCATCAATATGTGGTTAATGCTTATCCATCTTTGTTAGTCATGAGGTGAACTTTTGAAAGAATAAATAGCCCATAAAATTTTGGATTAAACAAAAAGCAAGGGTAGCAAGTATTTGTTGGCAGCTTCAAAGTTCTTTCTAACAATATACTTGCCTTGAATAGCTGGTTCAAGCTTAGCATGTTATCTTCCACGAAACAAAGTAGTAAAATAGAATCTGCCTGAAGGCAGAAACCAGCCTCTATTATAGATGAATAAACAAGTGAAACACAAGTTACACAACTCTTTCTATATCTAAATGCCCTCATTGATTTCTAGAATCTGATTGCATTTTTTTGAACAATGATTTCTTTGATGCTTATTCTATGAAGCTGCCTGCAGTTTTCTTCTTTTAGGATTCTTCCTTAAATTTAAGATTTTGACTAGTTTGTTGGAAAAAAAATGGTCTCATGCTAATGAATATGCAACAGAAATAAGAAGGTTATGAAATTTTGTCCTATACATATAGTTGGAGTGATGGGAAAGTCATAGCTTGTATTCTGAGTTTTTTGGCTGATTTTTCTATCTGATATGTTAGTTTGCTGCATGGTAAAAGAATATTGATATTTCAGCAAAAGATGAATTCTTAATATGATGTACAAGCAACAAGATATTGTCTTCTTGAAAGGGTTTATGGTGTGACATAATATTTGTCGGTAATGTATTTGTTTCTAAGTCACATGCTTAAAATGTTGCATGTTGAAAATATGGATTAATATGGTAGTCATATAATGTAAATATTGCCCAGAATTCGCACAAATTTATAGTGGAATGCTGAGGCACTTTCATAAATGCAGGACTTATGAGGGAAGGTAAGGGGGGAGTTGTTCACAGTAATCTTCTTGTGCTAATTGATGAATGATTGAGTTGATTCGCTTCAAATCAATTGTTCTGCAATATTGTGATTTGTTTTGTTTCTTTGTTCTTTTTCAAATATTTGAGCTGCTTCTCTTCTCTAAAAATGTGTGCATCCCTACTGTTTTTTAGCATATTATAAAATATACCACTTTGAGGATTTGTAGGTGATGACCTTAAACTTTTAAGTTAGGTTTGCACCGGTTGTGGTGCAACTGTCTTGAGATTGTTTTGCAGAGTTGTTTGAATGCAGCCTTACATATGTGAAAAATAATGGTATTGCAGGTTTTTCTTCCCTTTCTGGAAGAGGGCATACCTAGTGTTTGAATCTGATGGATACAGTGTTTGGGCAAATGTTTGAACTAAAGAATAAGCTTAGTTTTGCTTTTACAGCAGTCATTGAAGTGCCTAAATTGGTTGGCAAAACAATTATGTTTTGGAAAATGAATAATCATTGGATTCTGAAAGTTTTGAAGACATTCTCTTCTACATGTATTGGCTCCTTCGTATGGATTCTACACGTCATGGAAATCAGTGAAGAAAAAGTTTTATTGATGCATTTTTTGTTTAAATAAAACCCATATTGCACTTTGTTGCCAGTGAACCAAAGTAAAAAAGAGCATGAGATGCCAAGGTGTGGGTAATGAGTTTGTGGCCTTTGGCAATAATTTCAAACAGCAGCTATCTGTTGGAAGTGGGTTCACTCTGAGAGGAGGAGGGGAGGGCGGGGTGAATCAGAGTGAAGAAAACGTCAACTTTTCTTTGACACGCAATTAAAGATGTTCTTGACAATGCTGATGCAAAAGGGCACAAAACTGATTCTGAAAATGAAATGTACACGAGCAAAGTTAACTCCTCAAATTAACAATGACAAGCATAACTTGACAGAAGACAATGAATATTCAACTAAATAATGAGTGACATTGAGTATACTTTGCTGTTCCAGCCATTACCAAGACAAAGATATCAACACTTAACCATTTATCTGAGAAATATGATCTTGCTGATTTTAATCAATACTGAAGCAAGATATGAAACATGAAGTATATGAAACAAAAGCTCATGACAATGACAGAGTTATGGAATATCAGAGCAACTTGCCAAGACAGAATGAAACGCAACATGGATCTTGACTCAATGAACTAAAAACATGAAAACCATTTTAGCACATGATACATTGACACGAGAATTTGCCGAGTGGAAAACCCTCTCGGGTAGAAAAACCACTCCAAACCTATAATCCTTTTATTAATTCAAGAGCACCAACTCTGTTACAAATATATTTTGCAGCTCCAACTGCAAGAGCACCAACTCTGTTACAATACTATTTAGTAGCACCAACTGCAAGGAGCACCAAACCCTAATCCACATCTGTTAAATGCTTTTCAAACTGACATATAATAATACAACTGTTTTTTCTTTTACAGTTATATGACTACAAGTCTTTTTATGACAAAAAAGATATGCAGTATAAACAATCACTGTTATGACCTTTACTCTATTTTTCTTCTTTCAATGATATCACAATTCTTTTCCACTCATGGCCCACCCTTCAACCCAATACTCACATATCTATATATGCACACACTTAGTCTCAAGTGTATGCTTACATACACATATAATGTAATGTCCCCTTCTAATTTAACAATAACATTTGAAATAAACATAAAGAATAAGTAATGAACTAAGAAAGTGACTGTTTCCAATTATAGGACTGATCTTACTATTACTTCAATTCTAGAGAAGGGTGAAGACATTGGAGGCAAACCAAAGCGCTTAGAGACCATTGATAGGCTCCCTCAAAGTTTACAGACCCAGCCTTCAACCTGTCTTGAGCTCAAGATCTCAAGGCTAAAGAGAACGCTGGTCCCTACCCTATCTTGGGAGCTATCCTACTGGATTTAGACTGCCCCTCTTTGGCAGCCTCAACCCTTCCCTTCTCATGTCTGAAGTAGTTGGTGGACATCATGGACTTGATGTCTGGAGACCATTACTCTGAGCATTTGGTGAATATCATGGACTTGATATTCGTTAGACCAATGCTCATGAAATCATGGACTTGATATCTCATGGATCAGGGATCCACATCTGAGTAGTTGGTGGACATCATGGACTTGATGTCATTAGACCATTACTCAGAGCACTTAGTGAATATCATGGACTTGATATTCGTTAGACCAATGCCCTGAACATCATGGACTTAATGTTATGTTGACTTGTGGTTGGTAAACATCATGGACTTTATGTTACTTTGAATATTGTTGAATTTGATAGCATCGTTCAGATAATTAACATATGAATATATATGTACATATTAATGTATATGAATTTATTAACACACACACACACACACACACACACACACACACACATACATATATATATATATATATATATATATATATATATATATATATATATATATATATATATATTCATTTGAAAGAATGTATCAATATACGTTTAAAATAATCTAGATCAACTTATATATATATTAATATATACATATATATTAATGTATGTGAAATAGTAATTTCACATACATTAATATATAAATATATATTACTATTTATATTTGTTACGGTTTAATAAACATTAATATTGAATACCGATAAGTATCGGTTTACTTAAACTTACGTATTGTGACCTGTTTACATAGACTTAAGCAGTGTTATCAATATCGTATGATATATAACATTTACGGTTACTTGAACTTACGCATTGTTATGTATATCACGTAACATATGCGTATTAATACCAATATTAGTTATTGGCTTTCAATTTGCTTAATATATGTCGTTCGGTATTGTGCATACGTAAACTGCAGTGTAAATGAAATCAGAGAGTCCGGACTTGATGAGTCGTGACTCATTCATGAGTCACGTCTCATCAAAATTGTGACTTCTTACTGATATATATAACAGAGATAATTGATGACTTAAAGACACCGAAGATACATAAATCTATTAGTATACGAAGTGTCTCATAATCATAGAACATTCTGCAAACTGTAATAATAAATATTCAGTAAATAGATATATAGGGAGTTGATCATTACTTAACAAAGTTTATCAATACTTTACATGGTATCAGAGCTCTGGTTCTGAAGGATCTATAGGGGCTGATAAACTTAAGAAGATAAATCTTAATATTGAATACATTACATTCCTATATGGCCAACATCATTAGACTCGAGGATAGGCTTGAGGGAGCAGAGAACTTTCAATCATGGAAATTTAGAATATTGATGATATTAAAAGAAAATAAAGTCGAATCTTTCATTAAAGAAAATAAATTAAAACTAGAAGCAGGGTCTGACATCTCAACTTGGAATGAAGGAAATGATAAAGCAATGAAGATCATTATCGATGGAGTCGGAGACCACATTGTTCCAATTTTAATGAAATATGAAAGAGCATATGAGATGTTCAAAGCATTAGAGAAAACAAATGAAATAAGTAATGCAAGCAAGAAATTAGCCCTAAAAAGGGAGATAAATCACATAAGCATAAACAAAGGTGAAACAATCAACTCATACTTCATGAGGGTCTCAAATCTAAGGGATAAATTATCAACAGCTGGTTATGAGATTGATGGTAAGGAATTATCATTGATTGCACTAGATGGTTTGCCTGAATCTTGGGAGACATTTGTCTCTGGCATAAGTGCTAGGTCTAAATTTCCAAAATTTGACCGACTAAGAATAGACTGTCTACAAGAGGAATCAAGACTAGACAAGAAAGGACTAAATAAGAAAAGTATTGATGAATATCTCCATGTACTAAATGTGGATAATCACAAGAACAGGAAAAGACACTTCAAGAAAAAGAGATATAACAATAATAATGAAAACAATAAAAAGGATATGTCCAAGGTACAATGTTTCAGATGTGATAAATATGGACATTATGTATTTAATTGTCCATACAAAAAGCACCATGCTTCTTTCACCAAAGCAAAGAAGCAAAAGACTAAGGAAGAACCCAAAAATGAGAAATTTGTGTTATAGATAGTGGTTCCTCAAGACGTGTGACAGGATTCAGAGAACTGCTAGACTCTATGGTAGAAGAATCAGATGAGGAAGTAACTATTGGAGACGATTCAGCCCATCCAGTAAAAGGTATTGGGACATGCACTATCAAACTAAAGACTGGAAATTCCATTCAACTCACTGGAGTATTGTTTGTACCAGGCATCAAGAGAAATCTAGTATCTATCTCAGCACTTGAAGACAATGGATATAGAGTAACCTTTTTGGATGGTAAAGTAAAGGCTTGGCCAAAGAACTCTACTATCAAGAAATCCTTAACCATAGGTAGAAGGCAAGGTTGTCTATATGAATTATGTACAGATTCAAACCAAGTCTTAATCAATGAAATCATTAGCACAAATGAGATATGGCATAGAAGACTAGGACACTTAAATTACAAAGCCTTATCTTCTATGGAGAAACTAGTCATTGGATTACCAAAACTTAAACAATACCACCCTGGTGCATGCAAAGGTTGTGCCTTAGGCAAAAACACAAAAGGGGCATTTCAATATAGTTCTAGTAAAACAAACAATGTATTAGAGTTAATTCATTCAGACCTATGTGGACCAATGTTTGTTCCATCAATAGGTCGGTGTAAATACTATGTAATCTTCATTGATGACTTCTCCAGGAAGACCTGGATATATTTTCTTAAACATAAAGAATTTGAGGAGATTTTGAAAATGTTCAAAGACTTCAAATCACTTACTGAAAACTTTTCTGGAAAGAAAATCAAGACTCTAAGGACAGATAACGGTAAAGAATATACTTCAGACATCTTTAAGGAATTTTGCAAAAATGTCGGGATTAAGAGGGAGTACACTGTTCCTTACAATCCCCAACAGAACGGGGTTGCTGAAAGGAAAAATAGAACAATTATTGAAGCTGCCAGGGCAATGATTCTTGATCAAAACCTTGACACTTCTCTTTGGGTAGAAGCATCAAATACTATAGTATATATTCAAAACATATGGCCTCACTCTCACATTGATAGTAAAACACCCGAAGAATCCTTTTCAGGAACAAAACCAGACATCAGTAACTTTCGGATATTTGGTTGTCCTGTATACATACATGTACCCAAAGAAAAGAGAACAAAGTTGGAACCATCTGGAAGGAAAGGTATGTTTGTAGGATACAATGAAACCTCAAAAGCATATCGTGTAATATACCTGGTCAAAATCAGATTGCAGTAAGTAGGGATGTAATCTTTGAGGAAGACATAGCATTCTCTAGAGCTAGAAATTCTTTAGAACCAGAAACACATGCCTGTCCAGAAGAGGAATTTACACCTAAGATTCAGAGGGACTATTCTGAGGAAGAAGAAAATGAGGAACAACTTTCAACATTAGTAAATCCTAAAAAGAGACCTCTCTGGGCCACTAAGATAATAGAAGAAGCAAAGTCTTATGGGGCTCCTTTAGGGACATTCAGAGAAAGAAAAAGACCCGTAAGATTATCTGGTTATGTAGCCCTAATGAGTGAACTCTCAAAATCAGAACCTGCAAATGTTCCAGAAGCTATTCAACAGCTAGTATGGAAAGATGCCATGACAAAAGAATATCAATCTATTATAAAGATGATGTATGGGATATTGTGCCTAGACCCAAAGAGAAATCAGTTGTTACTTCTAGATGGTTGTTCAAGATTAAGCATGCTGCAGATGGCAGTATAGAGAAGTATAAAGCAAGGTTTGTAGCCAGAGGTTTTTCACAAAAGGAAGGGATTGATTATGATGGAACTTTTGCTCTTGTTGCTCGATATACTTCAGTTCGAACAGTCCTAGCCATTGTAGTTGCTAAATGATGGAAAGTGCATCAGATGGATGTAAAGACTGCCTTCTTAAATGGAACCATTAAAGAAGTATACCTAGAGCAACCTAAAGGCTTTGAGATTCACAATTCCAAAACTCATGTGTGTAAACTAAAGAAAGCCTTATATGGACTTAAACAGGCTCCCAGAGCCTGGTATGAAAGGATTGATAACTATCTTATGAAGTTAGGTTTTTCAAAGAATGATGCTGACCCAAATCTCTACTTCAAACAGAGCAAAGGTGACATGTTGATATTAATCCTATATGTTGATGATTTATTGATTACAGGAGAGGGTCACCTTATTCATCAATGTAAGAAGGATCTAATAAATGAATTTGATATGAAAGACTTAGGTCTATTACACTATTTTCTTGGATTAGAAGTCTGGCAAAATTCAGATAGTATTATTCTAAATCAAGGAAAATATACTCTTGACATATTGAAGAGATTTGATATGTTGAACTGTAGACCAATGTCATCACCTATGGAAACTAACTTTCATAAGTTAAAGGAAGCAGCAACAGAATCTCCTCCAGCAGATCCTACTCTATACAAGTAGATAATAGGCTCCCTGATGTTCTTGGTAAATACCAGACCAGATATTTGCTATACATTAAATGCATTAAGTCAGTTCATGTGTGAACCTAAAGAGATTCATCTCGTTGCTGCAAAACATATTATGAGATATCTTCAGGGTACCTTGAACTATGGAGTTAAATATGAAAAGACAGACTTGGATCTTCATGGATTCACTGACTCAGATTTGGGCTGGAAGTGTGACTGATTGGAAAAGCACATCAGGATGTTGTTTCAGTTTGGGATCAACTATAGTATCTTGGATTAGTAGAAAGCAATCTTCAGTGGCTCAAAGCTCCACAGAGGCTGAATACATTGCATCTTCAATGGATGCCAGAGCAGTATGGCTCAGAAAACTGCTTGTTGGATTATTTGGTAAACCATTGAAACCAACTACCATTCATTGTGATAATCAAAGTTGTATCAAACTATCAGTGAATCCTGTGTTTCATGACCGATCCAAGCATATTCAGATTCCTTATCACTATGTCTGAGATATGGTTGAAAGGAAAGTAATACAGTTGAGATATATTAGTACAGGAGATCAAACTGCAGATATTCTTACCAAAGCACTTCCCAAGTTGAAAGTTGATCACTTAAGGAAAAATCTTGGTATGATTGAAATGTAATTTTTGATTTATATTAATATAATAAAGATGTTTATGGGCTCATCCATCCTATGTACATTTCTAAAAGGTGATGACTTCTTAGAAAATGAACACTTGTATTTGATATTACAAGGTAATAACCTTGTAATAGAGATTCGTTATGGTAGACATTTGATATGTCAGTGCACATACCATAATAGGGTTATATGTAAGGGAATGTAATGTTCCTTATTATTATATCCTGGTATCACGATCTGAGGTGATATGAAAAATTAGGTATCACGATCTGAGGTGATTCCTCATATCATGATCTGAGGTGATATGAAAATTAGGTATCACGATCTAAGGTGATTCCTCATATTACAATCTAAGGCAATATGTAAAATCTTGTATTACAAGTTAAAGTGGCCTATGTCAAAATTATCTTCCCTAGCTAAGAGGGAGTGTTGAATTCGATAGCATCATTCAGATAATTAACATATGAATATATATGTACATATTAATGTATATGTATTTATTAACACACACACACACACACACACACACACACATATATATATATATTTGAAAGAATATATCAATATACATTTAAAATAATCTAGATCAACTTATATATATATTAATATATACATATATATTAATATATACATATATATTAATGTATGTGAAATTACTATTTCATATACATTAATATATAAATATATATTACTATTTATATTTGTTACGGTTTAATAAACATTAATATTGAATACCGATAAGTATCGGTTTACTTAAACTTATGTATTGTGACCTGTTTACATAGACTTAAGCAGTGTTATCAATATCGTATGATATATAACATTTATGGTTACTTGAACTTACACATTGTTACATATATCATGTAACATATGCATATTAATACTGATAATAGTTATCCGCTTTCAGTTTGCTTAATATATGTCGTTCGGTATTGTGCATACTTAAACTGCAGTGTAAATGAAATCAGAGAGTCACGACTTGATGAGTCGTGACTCATTCATGAGTCACGTCTCATCAAAATCGCGACTTCTTACTGATATATATAACAGAGATAATTGATGACTTAAAGACACCAAAGATACAAAAATCTATTAGTATACGAAGTGTCTCATAATCATAGAACATTCTGCAAACTGTACTAATAAATATTCAGTATATAGATATATAGGGAGTTTATCATTACTTAACAAAGTTTATCAATATTTTACAAATATCATGGACTTGATATTCTATCTCTTGAGTCGTGGAGACTCGTGGATCTAGGAAATCCACATTCGGTTGATAAGTATCATATGACTTGATGTTACCATAGAAAGACGAGTCTCATATGGATATGAGATGAATGGTTGGGGAATGATGAAAAACATATGTGTTCTCATCATATCTGGTACATAGAGATCTACCTTCATAGATGTGACATCTATGATCTCATTGGTTGAGATATCCAATATGGTTATGTTTTTGTTGAGTCCTATGGGTTGATCTTTTCCTCAAGTCCAAGAGGGAGTGTTAATATTATGGCCTTTTTGGCTAAGATCGATTAGGACAAGTAAGTTGATAATAATAAATTATGGAAATATATTTTTATTATCATGCCTTTGGTTAATTAATATATATATGAGGAAGTGCGATTTTATAATAATAAATAATAAGGCATTTATTATTTTTATTATAAATAAAATAAATTACTTGAGAGGGCCCAAGTTGGGCACCTTGAGGTGGAAGAGTTTATTTAATGATGCTCATATATATTGAACTTTTTGATGAAGGACAAACATATCAAAAACATAACATGTGAATGTCCTCTTCATCAATGCTTGGAGTGAATTAATAGAACGAATTAATTCAGCATTATGGAGAGAATCTAACCAGCATTTGTGGACCAATCTACACCAGCATTGGTGACGATAATCATCCGCACTAATAGCGAATTAGTTTTGCCCTTATAGTGCGATCTATATATACAAATAAGGCTTGAGATCTAGGCGAATTTGTCTATTGATGAGGTGCAGATCTAGGGCAGATCTAGTGCTGATCTAGGGCTGATCAAGTGCGATTCAAGGGCAGTGAACTGAAGCATATATATCAGCGAAGTCTGATATATTCATAACCGTAGGCATCGATACTTGATGTAGGGCTGATATTAATGCATACTTGGGCTAGCAAATTTAAAGCAATCTCAGAACTTAATGTGCAAAGAGTGCGAGTTATATCTGTCATTTAAAGTGCAGATCATAGGGCGGATCTGAGGCAATCCAAAGTTTAGATCGGTGGCACATTGGAGCAAAGTTAAAGAAGCCCTAGGTGGGCAACTTGGCATATACAGATTAGGCCAATATTGAAGGGCAAAATTGAAGATCTCAAGGTACAGATTTGAAGTTTCTAAGGACTGATTCAGAGCTATAATACGGGTATTATCTCTCCTTGTTCTTAAATTATTTTCTTTACACCCTGTGCTTAGTCTTGGAAGACCTCTATAGATTGTACATTCCTTTCTATAATCTGAAAATATTAACACTGAAGTACCAAACCCTACAAGGGTTAACAGAATATCAAATCAGAACCAATTCTCATGCTGGGATTTTAAGCCCGAGGTCAGGTTATAACTTTCCACGATCTCAACAAAAACTGTCCATCTGACAAAACCCATTTTGTATCAAACCCTAGACCAGGGTTACAGGAAAACTACAAAGAATCATTTTATTTTTCATCCTTTTCATTTCACAAAAATGCAAAACCATAACCCTTGAGTTAGTATAAGTAACTGAAAATGATTTAGGATTCCTTTTTTTAAATGAAATAATTGAAATGGAATAAAGAATTACTGATTTCCATTTTCAAATCATACCTCCATTTCAGAAAGTTATTCAAACTATGTGAAGAAGGATTGAAACGATGTTACCTGATCATAAATCCGAAAGAATATGTAAGAAAAACCAACAAAATTAACCACCAAATGAACCTGTTATCCATGTTGAGTACCATAGTTGAAAGCCACAAATGATAAACCATTGTAGATCTCCCTGAAACTGAATTTCCAACAACCATGGCGGTAGCCCAAGCTAGGGAACGATCAAACAAAACCAAATGAGAGCAACTGAATACCTTTTCCTTCGTTTTGCCCTATTATTTGCCCCAAAACAATAATGTGGTTTTTGATGTTCGTCATGTAACTACGTGAATACATAAGTCAAACTTACCTCTTAATTCCCTTTGGAGTCCTAATACTCCAGCATGTGTCGAGGTTAAGCATGGACCACTGACTTGTGCTTAGAAAACACTTAAAATATTTACCGCCATTCATTTGTGTAATAAGATTGGGAAAGCCGACAAACAACCTCAAGTATACTTTAATAAAGTAAGCAACATATCACCAAGTGTACCACAAAAGTGTAGTTTTTGAGTCAACTCGTTGACCCATATTTCATGAGTAGTAGCAATATCACAGTTTGACTTGCTGTAGAAAACATCTCCTACTTATGATTTGATGAGCCTAAGGGGCTTTCTAATGGATGGTTCATAAGGCATAATACTTGTTGAAGGTTTTGCAAATGGGATTGCAAGAAAAGTGGGTTGAGCCTTGGAGGAAACTCCGTGGTTAAGCACGCTTGAGCTAGATTAGTACTAGGATGGGTGATCTCCCAAGAAGTCCTGGTACTTCACCTTTGTGAGCATCACCTAGATGCAATGAATGCTAAGTATTCCATTCATTCTCATGAGATATAGGCTCTTATGAACCACTATTCATGAAATATGGGTCAATGAGTTTGACTCAAAAACCACACAGTTGAATCTTGATAGAAATACAAACATTAGCGTGCACCTTTATTTTGGACCCTTGAATTGTCTACATCCATTGTAGAGGGAAGAAACAACATACTCTCAAATTGATCCCAAATTAATAATTACAAAAACCAATCTTGTTGAGATGAATTTAGAACACATTGTGACAAAGGTGGCTATATAATTTTGATGAATCATGCCTTTTGAATGAGCACTAAAATCTTAAAAAAAAGCTTCACATAATATTATCTTGACAAACCTTAAAATCATAGCTTCTACATGGGGTCTCTAACCTTTTTCATCTTTTAATTATGAGTCGTAACAAGTTTGGAAAACACAAATCAAGTGTAGACACAACACATTGCAAACATATCCCAATCAACCAACTTGAAAATGCCACGATATCAATGACATCCTACTTTTGCCTTCATTTCAAATAAAATATTTACACATGTTGAATAGTTATAATTATATATTCTCAAGCTTCATACTTAAACTTCGATGCGAATATAAAGTATACATTGATATGCATTAACTTTCTTTTCCATTGATTATGAAAGGGAACATAAGGCTCATTGAAAAAAAAACCCTTCTTAAGGGGGTAAGATTATCTTGCATCCCTTCACAAGAAGTGGGAAGGTGGCTATATAAGGTTAGTGATAGTGTCATAATGAACCCTAGTTTTAGTCAAGAAATTTATAATCAATATAACATTGCCTTTTTACAATAAGATTGACTATTGATTTTAAAGATCATGTTATATAAATCCCCACTTTGACTCATTGGTGGTTTTGGGATTGAGAAAGACATATCTACCGCATATAAAATCCCCTTTAGAGCTCCTAAGAGAAAATTAGTCCTTTTCCTAATTTAACATAAAATCTCTTGAGAGGGATTTCAATCCTTCTTTTTCTCACTTGGATTAACTTGTTTTTATATTTTTTACTCCTAATATTAGCTACTCTCAACCTTTTAATAGTGGACTATTTATCGATAATTCATTTAAAAAGATGTGGGTATTTTTCTTTAAGCATAAAAATAAATATTTTCAATACTTAAAGAATTATAATCCTAAATTTGAGAAACAAGTTGGTCACCCTATCAAGATTACTCACAAGTTGAGGAAGTACATAGTAATGGAGTTATGTTAAATTAATTAGATTTCATAGATAATGAAAAATAGATGCAATTTTATATTTTCTATGTCTACTAATGAATGTCTTTTCCCTTTTGCAAGTATGTTGTACTATGATGTTCAATATAGATTCAAAAGTTATCCTTTTATAATGTAGAATATGAAAATGTCACAAAGAGAAGAATGCTGATATAGATATGACCACTTGATGATTGTATGCGAAATGACTTGTATTAATGTTGTATATACATGTCTTCCACAATCACCAAGTGATCATATGTATATCAAGGAGCCATGCCATTGTAGAGGCATGTCTCCTTGAGGAGGCATGCCTCTACAATGTCATGCCTCCTCATAATAATTATAACTGTTTATGAAGTGACACTAATAATAACAATGCCTGATCTCATAGTGATTACGATCACTAACAAACTCGTTTTACACATCAGGCATCAAGTATGAATACCGATCGGGTATTACACACCCGATATTATCGGGTATTATAAGTTTATCTTGCACTTTCATTTTCGGTAATAAGGGAGACATAAATAATATTCATTTGTTAGATTCTTATTTTCATATGATGTCTATTATATCGGATCATTAATATTATGTGAATAAATCATAACTACAGAATGTGAATAAATAACTAATTATATGTATATATATAAATATAATAATAATGTATATATATATATATATATATATATATATATATATATATATATATATATATATATATATATATATATATATATATATATATATATATATATATATATATATATATATATAATTTATTCTCACAATATTAATGTCTATAATATTTATCTGATCGAAGCTATAAACGTTAACAAGTTAGACAAAACTTTCTCTCAAATGACAAATGATTTTTTACTCATATGCTACAATAAAATAGAACTATTGAAAAAAAGGATCAAATCATCCAAGTGATTATGACATTTATGTTGAAATGCATGAACATAGATAACTAGAATTGAGCCTAAGTAATGAATATTTATTCAATCAAAGCATCAATAGAAGTGTTGAATGAAGTCACTCCTAAATAAGATTGATTTGAAAGAAACCCAATGTTGATTATGTTGAAATATTTAGGAGCATAACATGTTTTCATTCTAAAGAAGTTTGAGCAAAAGAATGTGAATTTTATAGATTCAATGACTACGGTAGTAAGTCTAAAGCCCATAGAATGTTGATTCTACAATCCAAAAGCACATATAAAAATGCTACATCTCCAAATACATTTTAAATTGGATAAATTCAATAAAAAAACCCCATTTCAACCATTAGCCATACTCCATAAAATCATATTATTGCATTGTTGTAGAACCCTAATAAAGTAAAATTAGACCAAAACATCAATTTAGACCTTAAGGGTGCATTTTATAGCAACCCCCAAGGACCTCTTTTCCAGAGCTACTATGAGCCTCCATTCTTGGGAAGATCTTCCGACGCAATTCAGGCTATCTCGCCTAGATCGACAGACTTTTGACCTTGTGGTCTCTGCCTTACCTCCTCACTTGGCGCACAAGCTTGGCATTCAATATGTCAAGCCATTGTGGAAGGATTGGAAGTGGTATCCTTGGACTCCTCTCACTAATTACAAACCCAACATGGGTTATGCTTTGTTGATGCCCCATCTTTCGATGATCGACACTCTTAATCACCGCTAGTACTTGTCTTCCTCTCAGAAGACTTGGCGATTGTGGTTTCTCACAATTTGGTCTGCTATTTCAGAACCCAAAATTTCTCATTTTTCCTGGTGTGTTATCTTTCAAGGTTTTCCTTTGGGTGCTAGGATTAGACATTTGGGCTTCCCTAATCCTCGGTGCCCTTTTTGTGGCCTCCTAGAAACTTTCATGCATATTTTCTAGTTTTGTCGTCATTCTCAACAATATTGGAGTTAGATTCATGATTTCTTTAAGCCTTTTTGGCCAGATCCATTTTCCTTGCATATGGCTTTACTGGGTGATTCACCCAGAATTCCTTTTCGATACGCCTAGATTTGACATGCTTTTAGGATGGAGATTTTGTTCACTCTTTGGTAAGATAGAAATGTTGTCCTTTTTTCTCACATTGGTCTTAATATTAATGTTTCTATGTACACTAAATCTTGTATATGCAATAATGTCATGATGCAGATTCAAATACAAACTGATAAAGTGGCCCTTGAGGTAGGGCATTTGTAGGAGCTTTTTCAGCATTAGGGAAATGCCCCTTATACAGTTGCCAGAGTGTCACTGGATTCTCTTTTTACATACCACACTTCGCCTCATAGCCATCACCATGGTCATAGATCTTTTGTTAAGCGTTTCCAAACCCCTCGGTCTTAGGACCCTCACCACTCTTCTGGCGACAGAGACGCTTGAAGGTGTCGCTTTGCCTCTCCTCCTTGTCGGAGTATGGCCAATGGATGGTCTTCTGCTCCTATTCCTTGCTACTGATGTTGGCTGGCCTCCTACCATTGGAAATGTTTTGTGGCCTCCTACCACTTTTGATAAATTCCCTCATCTGGCTCTTGTTATTTCTCCCAGGTGGGAGAAAGGAGAAATGAAGGATAAAGAAGATGAAGATGGGTGGTCTCTTCCAGACCCACCCCCTAGCCCCAATGTTTGGGGGAATTTGGATGACATAGATCCTCCTCCCTCAACTGTAACTGCTTTGTCTGCCTAAGGGTTTTTTTTAATGAATAGTTGATGCTTCTAGCTTTTTCCGTGTGACCTTTTGCGGGGTGATCTTGTATCCCCCGACCCCTTTTTTGTGAATAGTGTATAGTGTACTCTATCTATTTTTATATTAATAGAAAAGGCCTCTATTCATCAAAATAATAATTATAATACTAATAATTTGTATTTCTGAAGAAGACAATGAAAAGAGTAATTAAGGATTAAGCCTACTACTATGTACCATAAAATAACACGATAATGGAATAGTTAAATATAATGATAGGCATCTTCTATTCATTGGGGCTTGAATGTATAGATGATGACCATGGTTGATAGAATCCATAATTGCGTCCAAAAGAAATATGAGAGCCCCTATATCCTATGTCTACGTTATCGTTGCCTAGGATAGCATAGGTATTTGCATAGAGCAGTGTTCTTTAAATATGGTAAGGGCTTTCCTTGCAAGTGCATGAGGTAAAGTTGCAACTACTTGAATTTTTCAAAGGCAATATTCTACCATCACTTTGTTCTTTAAACTATGTACTGAGTCATGTCCATAGATTGAAAAAATGTTATGTTGTTTCATGATTTGATTTACTTTTTTTAGTTATTTTATCAATATGGTAGGAACTGACAGGCAAACTACTTTGCAGTGTCTACCCCATTTTTCTCCATGATGTTTGGGGTTGATAAAACAATTTGGTAGCAATTAGGGGGGTATGAAAAGTAAAAGGATTAGAGAGTGAAACAAAATATAGGATAATTTGTTTAATTTTAAAATATATATGGATGTGAGCTTCTCCTTTTAGTTTCTTAATGCTTCGGGAATTATTCTAATTGCATCCATTTTTGTGAGAAAATTGTAGCACTAAGTTATTGTATTGTGCCTATGAGTTTCTAAAGAAGAATAAATGTAATTTTTTGTCCGTTGATATTAACTGTTATGCAAAATTTGAGAACATTGATGACATTAATAGTTAGAAAACAATCAAATATTTTTCCCTCCATCAACAGTGTGTAATTAATGTTATCCACAAGAATAATTAATGATGAGCATTGAGGATGCTAGGAATTCTGATTATAATAATATCCTTCTTGATTAACTAATTAATGTTTAACCTTAAATTTTATAGTCACATTATTCATACTATGAATAATATTCATCTTGATTAATATAACGTTCATGGTAATAATATGGAGTGATATCTATGCAAGTTCTAAAAGTAACGCTAATTTTACAATAAGGTTTATATTGACATGAAGAAATGATAAAAGAATGTTAATAAGGAATGTAATAACAATGGTTTATAGGAAATATTAATATTATGGTACAAGTTATAGAAACATAATTTACAAGGAGACAATAATAAAAATGCAATTTTATAAAATTAATATTGATCATTTGTATTATTAAGTAATTTAAAATTAATTTAATAACTATAGTATTAATATTAGGGAGATTGTGTGTAGGCATCATTACATTCTCTGGTACAAACATTATTGCTGACATTTATAATTATTATTGTTTTTTTAATATTTTTTATTTAATTATTGATCATAGGAATTAATGTCAAGTACCATTATCATTGATATCTTTAATTCTTATATATGGTCATGTATTAAAATTACATTGAACTGATTATCCTTTCATATAATAGAGTCTGCAGTATCATGAAGTTAGCATGTTGATTTAAATGTTAATGGCTTCTAGAAATTTTACATCATTGTTGTAAATAAATAGTATTATAGAAAGGAAGATAGTGATCCTAGTTTGTTAATATTGTTAATGTTTCGTATTGGATTACTCTTGTCCTTTGAGTGTATGTTGTCAATAGACTTTGTAGATACCAAGTAGATTTCATACTACTAATATTGGCTATCATTGTTATTATCTTTAATAGAGTTGATTTTATTACACAATGATTTGCATTCTTTTGTAACATAAGACCATGATATACGATGCTATGAATTGAATTTGTTACAAATATGATATACAAGTCAACCTTATGATGTACATAAGTGTTGCATACTTTTCAAGTATGTAGCCTTGGTTATTTCTTTCTAGTTATCAATTTCATTATTTTGCGATGTATGTTTTTTTGATAAAGTCTTCCCTTTAATACTACTTACCACAATTGAGGGTTGTTATAATTATTGTTAACATTCTACTCGAAATCGTCTTTATATCCTACAACATGGTATTGATTTTAATAAGTTGTTAACATCCTGATAATTAGATTGCCTCTCCTTGTGATCAAGCTTCTTTTATTAACCACTTTTCTATAGTTATTATTTACCTATATAACTCTTCATCTCTCATGATATTCCTCCACCTTGTGAGTATAGCTAAGAGTAAGCCAAATAAATGTAATATTCATGTGAATCAATGATAAACTTTATCTTGAGATTGATGTGATACTTTTGTAGCCTAGGCTAGAACTCTTTTTGAAGTTGTGGAAATTGGAGCCAAGTGGTCAACTAAGTCTAGGACTTTGTCCATGATTTACCTAGGTGGGTGACAATTGATGAGAGAAAATTGTCCAAGGAATTAGACCCTAAAAAGAGTTGCGGGCCTGTATTCTACCATTCTTTAAAAGATTGGTTTTAAAGTTAAAACCGAACTATGAAGTCTTTGTGCTTGACGTAGGTAAGACCATCAATGATGAGCCCCCAAGACCTAGGTCTAGCCCTTAGGACTTGTCATTATATTGATTTAAATAAAATTGATCTACTTTTTGATGTCATGAATACTCCTTCCCTCTTTCAAAATTTATATGAAACTACATTATGACTATCCTTCTAGTAAATTATTGTAGATTATCTTTATGATAGTGTGTCCATCATTAGATCTTTTATTATGCATCTAGATGTCTAGCTATGTGTGCAGGTACATGTATTGGAAACAAGAAGAACACAATTTAGAAATAAGAAAGAGTAGCTCAGGTATGCAGTTGTAAGTCATGTTTGTTATTTGAACATCATAATAAACTTTATTGTCCAAAGTAGATTTTTTTGTCATTTCAAATTCGAGTTGAATGTTTTTGATTAAGTAAAACAAGTTTTGAAGGGGTCCCGAAACCCTGTACAGTTTGGTCAAATAAGATTTTCAAAACAACACTCTAAAATGAAACAGATCAAGACCACTGTGAGGGTTTTGCTACAGGCTCCCACAACCTGGATAAAGAATGGTACCAGTAAAAGGAGACTGGGACCCTAACTAGAGAAACTGTTGCTTGAAAGATATTTCAGTTTTTAACAGCAACCCTAAGACTATCAGCGGTTAGCGAAGAGCCTGCCAACCACAGAGATAAATCGTTTCTTCCCCTTCTGGGAACAGAGGGACATGTCGAAAGAGGGTAGATGTTTGGATCTTTTCTTTCCTTTAACTGGAGTCCACCCAACATCCGCAATCATGGCCAAATCCTGCCCAGAAAACAAATCAAGATCCGTGGTCCCCAAAAATGGAGCAACAGGAGATTGTCCCGGGACAGGGCCACCAGAAATCGGAGAAGCAGTGACGTGGGACGAGTCATTAGCCATCGAACTATCATGATCTGACGAAGCAATGTCGGTAGGAGGGGCAAACACCCCACAACCAACTGGGACCCGAGCTGCAGAATTAGGACTGATCGAAGAACTAGGTAAGGAAGCATTCCTCAGGGGAGAGATAGAGGCAGAACCAGGAGGCGCTGGGGCCTCAGGAAACTCCTGAGAAGAGGAAACAACTTGAGAAAAGTTTTGAGAAGTCGAGGCCTCAACAACAGAGTAGTGGTGGGAGGAGTCTCCCTTCCACCAAGAAGCAGGTTTATTAACCTTTTCCAATCCACATTGGTCCACTAAGTGACTAGTTTTAAAACATCTCTTGGATTTGAATGGGAGGCCTTCGTAATCCAAGGGTTGAATCCAAGATCATTTGGGATGTTGTAGCTTTATCTTTTCCGGAAGACCCTTGGAATAATCCAAATCAACAAGTATCCTTGCATATGTTGAGTGAAGGATATCATCAGATTCCTCATCAGCCATCAGAAAATCTCCAAGAGCCTCCCCCACAGTCTCGAATAGAGAATCAACCCAGAAGTGAAGAGGGAGGTTGGGAAGCCTCACCCAAGTGGGAACCTTTGAGAAAGTCTTAGTAGAGGCATCAAAGTTGTGGTGCCAAGGCTTGACCATGAGCATGAATCTGTCATCCTAGCTAAAAAAGCGAGCACAAAGAATCAGTTTCCTCTTAGCTGGGTTCTCAAACTTGGCTATGAAAAATCCCCTCACTTGAGGAAATATATGAACTGTTTCTGAAATCATGGCTTCCCACTGGCTTGTTATCCAAGCATGCAGATCTAGGAGACTCGGCCAAAAGCCCTTGAACCTGCAGATGAGACCACGATCTGTGAAGACTGAAGCTGCTGAATCAATATCTTTCACTACCTCATCTTCCATAAGAATGAGAAGAGGATTAGAGACTCTGAGAGGGGTAGCACCTTTGAGACTAGAAGTAGGCTTTCGAGAGGCAGCAGGCTTGGGCTGAGAAGAGCACCCAGGAGCGGCCGAGGTAGACCCAGAAGGGTGAGTAGCACCAGGAGATACTTCCCCAACCGCTATACAAACCCTACCAGAAGGAGCAACGACACTTCTAGCAGCACCCAAAGCAGCAACTGCGTCTGCAAAAGAAGGCCTAGGTGCATCCGCAGGAGGGGCATCAAATCCGGACAACAGGGCCGAAGCGACACCTGCAAGCCCAGTCGCAGTAGAGACCGATAGCTGAGCCTGAGCGAGTTTCAAGCTGGCTGAGGCGGGAGGAAGGGCAAGACAACCAGGCGCTAGCAGAGGAGCAACAAGACCATGGATGAGGGCATCTGCAGAATGAGGAAGGGCATTCCCAAACACGTGAGCGTGAGCGGGAACATTTGTTTTTTGAATGGGAGCGGCGGCCATCAGAGAAGGTAAACCAATCAACAATAATGTTCTTGTTCAAAAAACATCTGATTAATTGATTGACAATTCGGGTTGAATGTTATAACAAGTAGAATCACACAATATTGCTTTAATTAATGTAGTACGTTCATTGTTTATTTTTTAAAAATGTTTGCTAATTAATTAAAAGTTTGGATTAGGTTAAATAGGTTGTGTAATGTCTAATCTAGTGTTTTAATTTTGGGCATTACATACATAACAATTCTTTGGTGGAATTGTGTTATTCTTTTTCTACCCTTTAATTGACAAAGAGGAAAGTAGGTCTTCATGGTCATTAAAGAAGTGGCTTCATACTTCTAACAAATGTTCTCTATGCTAGAGAAACAAATAAAGTGAAGTCAATTGATATGGTGTTAGACGGTCTCAATTGAGGATGCACTTGTCAATGACTCTACATATAACAAATCACAAGAACACTGATCATTGTTGTTGGACAATGAGTGATATAGATGGATGTGAATTTTAATGTGATCATGTTACGAAAAGGCAAAAGATCTTCAAGTTGTTGTCACTAGATATACAAGATTGCTAGGTATTGTGCACACAAGAATGTGATATGAAAGGTTGAAGTTTGAACATTTAGAATGAGGCATCCAAGAATTTCTAATATTTACAAAATGTAATAATAATTTGATTTATACATTTAATCATGTGGCCTACAACAAAATTGCTCGAAGGTCGGAGGTCAGCGTGTGTAAAGCCAAGTGCTTTGAAGTTTTGCATCATTTGTAAGCCTTAGATTGCTTGTCAAGCCCCGTCCTTTCAACGCTCATCTCTGGACAGCTCAAAATCTAATCACCAGATGGCAACGGATGTCTGAAGAGGACATGGGAAAATAATGTGACAAGAAGTGCTACATGAAATATCTGCAATTTTTTTTTTGTGGTGATTGGCAACAGCAATAATGGAGACAACTTGGCCAGTGGGCTCGCGTTTCAATAAATTTGATCGTAACTGTTTGGTGGGAATCCACTCAACTTCCTTTCCACCTAATGTTCTTGGTAACAATATTGAATGAATTTTAAGCATCATAGCATATTCTATAATGGAGCTTTTCACGGCGCTCTGAAATAAGGTTTGATTTCATTCATGCCCATTCCGTTCAATTTACTTCTATGTATTAAACATGATGTTTGCACGCACTGCTTTCAGAACAATTTCAGCGAGTCCCATTTTTTAGTATTATATTAGAAAGTATTTTAAAAGAGTTCAATCTGATGTGAAAATATGATGATTTTTTTAATTTAATTGCTATAATTAAAGAAAGTTAAGGTCAAAATTGGAATTATTTAGTTGAGAATTGGGTTACACCATGATTTTAGATGTGAGACAGACAGTTAGATGGTTCTCAATAGATTTAGAAAGGACAAATCTACAATTTTTAGTAATAAAAGAATGCTTCAAACTGAATTATAAATGTACAACATATCAAAATATTCATACTCATAGATGGTTCTCAATAGATTTAGAAAGAACAAATCTACAATTTTTCCTAAATAAAGAATTGTTCAAACTGAATTATAAATGTGCAATATATTAAAATATTCATACTCAATTTGAAACCATTTTGTAAATAAACAGCATAAATAGAATTTGAAAAAAAAACATGGTCTTCCCATAATGACAAATTTCTTATTCAAAATATATAATAAAAAAATTCAAAATCCAAACATAAATAGTGATAACTAAATTCATTTAACATGTAAATATAATGTAATAGATCTTCCTCTCTGAACCTTCACCCGGCTTCCACTATCAATTGGCCTCATGTGTGGGACTCAAGCTGTGAAGGAGAGCGCCTCTCTTCTATCCCTTTCAAATAGTCTATGAAGCCTTCCAAATTGTTTTGAGACGAACCTCCATTCATCACTGCTTTCTTCATAATTTCTCTAATACTCCCAACATTATTTCTCAGTTTCTTCCCCTCTTGCCCATCTATGTCCATAAATTCTTCTACAGTCGCTGCAATCTCCTGGCGGGTCACCAGCGTGGATCTCATGTTATTACAACTTCTAGAAATTTGACCCAGACTTATGGCCACTTCCCATTCATCCACAACGAGCCTGCAGTTGGTATACTGGTCTGTCAGCAGAGGAAACGCGAGCATGGGAACTCCCAACCAGAGGCTCTCCATGATGGAATTCCACCCACAGTGGGTGAGACATCCACCCACAGAAGAATGGGACAAAACATCCAGCTGAGAAACCCACTCAACAACCAAACCCTGCTCTCTGCTCTTTTCCATAAATCCTTCTGGCAGTATGTCTTGAACATCAGAGGCGACGATATCAGGACGGAGCACCCAAAGAAAAGGCTGCTTGCTGTGCAGCAAACCCATGGCCATTTCATGAACTTGTGCTTTGGAAACATGGGCGTAGCTTCCAAAGGAGACGTACAGAACAGAATGTTTGGGCTTGCTGTCCAGCCAGCCCCTGCAGTCAGACTCAGCCCACATGCTTGTCCCCAAATCATGATCATGGCGGTCTGGAAATAAGGGACCCACCGAGCAAAAGGGGATTCCTGACTGCACTTCAACTGTTCGCCTCTCCAGCTCATCCACTGTGTTGGAAATAATCCAATCTGCGCCGCGGGCAGACTGAAAAGCTTGGTATATAATTTTGTGCTTCAGTGTTGATACATCCCGCTCTTGCAGATATGAAGGAAGATCTGTTAATTTCAAAGCTGGAACCCCTGGAATGTAGTTTATCAGCTCATCCTCTGCAACACAAAATCCACCATTATTTGGTTGTTTTTCTAAAGTCGTAAATCTTCAAAAAGATTTTGTCTGAATAGATTTTTGGGTTTTTATTGTGTATATATTTTTAGTATTAATGTTTCGAATCACACTGTAATCTATCATCAAAATAAAAGAAATCTATCATCAAAATGAAAAAGAATAGAGAATAAGCAAAATGTAAGATTTGTTAATAAGCACTGTGATCTGTGGATAAATTTTATATATATATAAGAAAAACGATACAATATTACCGTTGCCCGTAAAGGGATGATGGCAGTTTTTGACGAGGAGGTCCCAGTGATAATAAATGGAGAACACCATGACCGATTCCGTCCAGAAGGAAACGTGCGGAATCCCAAATTTCTTGGCTATGCGGTCTGCCCAAACGAAAGCCGTGTCGGTGATGATGCAGGTGATTGGAGGGCCTTTTTGTTGCAGGTCCTCTATCAATTCCTCGACATGGGACTCCATTTTATTCAAGAGGGCGTTGTTGAAGTCATGGATATTGAGAGATCTGTCAAAATCTTGAGGCAATCCGTCGGACACAAATGCTGAACGGATGTTAGAAGCGGAAGTGTGGGCGAAAGGGTCGCGGCCATTGTTGGCTTTGATGATGCGGGCGTGGCATCCATGGGTGCAGACCACCGTTAAAAGGACACCCTTGGCTGCCAGATGCTTGGCGAGGTTATAGGTTGGAATTATGTGGCCTTGATATGGATACATAAACACTACAGCATGCACATTACTCATCTTTACTTCTCACGACTGTTCCACAGAATTCTTGTTTTTAGTTTTATTATTTATAGCTATCAATCAATTAAAGTGCTAATTTATAGTTATTTAATAAAGTTAGTTTAATTGAATAGTGATATTATTATTAAGATTCAATTGTGTAGTTTTAGAGTCAAATTTATTGATCTATATTTTTTGAGTAGTGATTTACAAGAGCCCATCTTTAATGAGAATGAATGGAACACTTAATACTAGTTGCATATAGGTGATGCTCATAGAGGTGAAGCATTGGGCCTTCCTAAGAGGTCACCCATCCCAGTATTACTCCTACTTGTCAAGATTAATTGAATCATTTGTGATTTGTGCTGCATACTAAGTGGTTGGTCTTTTATGGTAAAGGGATGGTAAATAGTTGGTTTTTTATAATGAATGAATTGTAAAAGTTAAGAGTGATTATGTATTTAGAAAAAAATCTTAAAATAATATAATTCTTTTGATTTTCTATATTCACAAACATAATTCTCAATTTTATTTATATATTTGAGCTTGCAATTTAAAATGGTATTAGAACAACTAGAAGAAAAATGTAAGGTGGCTAAAGAGATTGTTTAACCTTGTCAATAGAAGAGTGAAGAAGATTTTATTAGAAATTATTGGAGATTATTATATAGATTTTAAGCAAATATATTTTTATTAAAAAGTGAAATTCTAAAAAGATATGTAAGTTAATTTTGTACATATCTTTCAACCCTCTTCCAAAGATATTCTTGCATGTCGTAGTTGGGGAAGATATCTTTCAAACCTCTTCCCCACAATTGTTCCACCCATTGTAGTTGGTCTTCTGTGAAGAATTCAATAGATCTTTCAAGAAAGATAGTATACTTTCGTAGAAATCTATTAGAATTTAATAGATCTTTCAAGAGAGATATGATTCTTTTGTAGAAGTCTATCTATTAGAATTCAATACATCTTTCAAGAGATAGGATTATATTGTAGAAATCTATCTATGTAAATGTATGTGATTAACAATCACATTAACAAAAACTTTCTCACATATATTTAGAATTGCATTACTACCAAAAAAACATACATTTTAATACTTTATATGATTTTTATTTAGAAACAATTTTTGTGTGTGTGTGTGTAAGAGGGCATATTTATTTGTTTATTAATCATCATATTGTAAATGTAGGGTTTGCACCCTTTATATATATGAAACAAAAAAGTTACACCACTTTTAGTCAACTAGCTAGAGTAACAGGGTCTCTCTCTCTCTCTCTCACACACACACACACACACACACACACACCTTATTTAGAAAGAATTTTTTTTGTGTGTATAAGAGAGCATATTTACTTGTTTATTAATCATCATGTTGTAGATGAAGGGTTTGCACCCTTTATATTTATCAAGCAAAAAAGTTACACCACTTTTACTCAACTAGCTAGAGTAATACTCTCTCTCTCTCTCTCTCTCTCTCTCTCTCTCTCTCTCTCTCTCTCATATATATATAATCATCATTTGCATTTAATCAACATGAAAATAACCAAAAACTTCTAATTGTAAATACATAATATCTCCCAATTATCCAATGTAATGACATACATTCATATCCTCAAGTATCTTTGAAATAATCAACACACACCTGAAAGTGGCCTAAAAGAGTTTGGCAATAAAGTGAAAAGCAAACTATGGGAGGGATATTACATGTCATTGATTTTAATACCTCTATTTGTGTTTGTGTATCTTGTTCAAAATGATGAAACTCAAATTCCTTAAGGTCTTCTACTAGATGAAAGTTACATATATTATCTAAGACAATATATTTCAAATGCTTCTCATGAAGACATTCTATCTAATACATATAATTGGTATTTACAAATATTTGGGTAAGTATGAAGGTAGATTATGTAGAGATACACCAATATTAATTGTAAAGCACCTACTAATTTAATAGAAATTTATAATGTTTACAAAGGTAACTTTAACTACCCAATCCATGTAATGAAGTTATGTGATAAATACCTCATATTATAAAATAGTTAGTGACAAAATGAAATAGGTTTTATAGTCTACGAGCCCTACCTACCCATTTCTGTAGCGAGTGAGAATATTTTTAAGGGAGCAAGACTATTCACCAACAAATGGAGAGAACAATTAAATAGTAATCTACAAAGTATTAAATTAAGAATGGTTAGTTTAATATACTCAATATATTAATACTATGAGTATGGGCATTGCAATTCTTACTTGAATGCAACAATTACATTTATCGTTCACCTTCATCAAAGATTCTTATCATAGGCATATGGTATTTATTAGAATTGGGTTGTATATTAAGCAAGTAATGTTATGCTAGTCCCTTGAATGCTCAATGTATTAGGATAACATCATATGGTTTATGAATAGTTAAATAATTTTAATTAACTTCTAAACTTAACTCTTTATCGAATATCATGGATGGTAAGGCAATAAATTATGCATGTATTACTCCTATATAGCTACGAGCACAGAAGAACAAGATTTGTCAATAACGAGAAGGGGTAAGAGAAGATAATACTAATAAGATCGGTAATATTAAATATACAATAAGAATTTGAGGGCCAATATCTATGGAGGATGCTCCTTGAATATGAAGTATAAATTGAATCAATTAAACAAAAAAGATGACAACTACAAAGATTAACGATGTAAGGAATAAAATATCATGATATATTATATAAATTATAATACTAATAATTTGTATTTCTGAAGAAGACAATGAAAAGAGTAATTAAGGATTAAGCCTACTACTACCATAAAATAACACGATAATGGGATAGTTAAATATAATGATAGGTATCTTCTATTCATTGGGGCTTGAATGTATAGAAGATGAGCATGGTTGATAGAAGCCATAATTGCGATCAGAAGAAATATGAGAACCTCTATATCCTATGTCTACGTTATCGTTGCCTAGGATAGCATAGGTATTTGCATAGAGCAGTGTTCTTTATATATGGTAAGGGCTTTCCTTGCAAGTGCGCGAGGTAAAGCTACAACTACTTGAATTTTTCAAAGGCAATATTCTACCAACACTTTGTTCTTTAAACTATGTACCAAGCCATGTCCATAGATTGAAAAAACGTTATGTTGTTTCATGATTTGATTTACTTATTTATAGTTATTTTATCAATATGGTAGGAATTGACAGGCAAAATACTTTGCAGTGTCTGCCCCATTTTTCTCCGTGATGTTTGGGGTTGATAAAACAATTTGGTAGCAACTAGGGGGTATGAAAAGTAAAAGGATTGGAGTGAAACAAAATATAGGATAATGTGTTTAAATTATAATATATATGGACGCGAGCTTCTCCTAGTTTCTTAATGATTCGGGAATTGTTCTAATAGCATCCATTTTTGTGAGAAAATTGTAGCACTAAGTTATTGTATTGTGCCTATGAGCTTCTAAAGAAGAAGTGCAAATTTTTATCCGATGATATTAATAGTTATGCAAAATTTGAAAGCATTGACGACTTTAATAGTTGGGAAACATTCAAATATTTTTTCTCCATCAACCGTGTGTAATTAATGTTATCCGCAAGAACAATTGATGATGAGCATTGAGGATACTAAGAATTCTGATTATAATAACATCCTTCTTGATTAACTAATTAATAGTTAATCTTAAATTTTGTAATCACTTATTCATACTATGAATAATATTCATCTTGATTAATATAACGTTCATGGTCATAATATGGAGTGATATCTATGCGAGTTCTAGAGGTAACGCTAATTTTACAATAAGGTTTATATTGACATTAAGAAATGATAAAACAATGTTAATAAGGAATGTAATAACAATGGTCTTTAGGAAATATTAATATTACAAGTTATAAAAACATAATTTACAACGAGACAATAATAAAAATGTAATTTTATAGAATTAATATTGATAATTTGTATTATTAAGTAATTTGAAATTAATTTAATAACTATAGTATTAATGTTAGGGGGACTGTGTAATGAATAATTATAAACCTTTTCCTAGCCATATCTTAAACCCTAACCATATCTTAATCTAAATCATAATCCTAAATCCTAACAATAATCTTAACTCTAACTCTAAGCATAACCCAACCCTAACCCTAACCCTAGCAATTTTTCTAAACTAAGAATGACCCTAAACCCTAAACCTAACTATATTACTAATCCAAAATCTAAATCTAACCCTAACCCTAAAAATAGTTCAAATGATAACCCTAACCCTAAAACCTAACTCTATCCATAATCCCAACCCTAACCAAACCCTAATATGGACCCTAATTCAAAGTCTAACCCCAATTCTAAGTGTAACTATAATTATAAACCTAATCCTAATCATAACTCTAACCTAAATCCTAACCCTAATGATAATTCTAAACCTTGCCCTAGCCACACCCCAAATTCTATTCCTAAAAGAGACTAGAAGCACATTAACAACATATTAATAGCACTAGTCACATAGCAAGTAATCAACAAGAAGTCAACATAAAATAGAGTGTCTAGTTCGCCTCTATGAAAAACAAACTTAACGGTTCTTTTAAAAAATAATGAACCAGAGTATCTTAAGCAGAAAACTTGAAAAACATATTAGCAGTAGCATGCCACATAGGGCTAATCCAGAGTCTAAACAAATTAACCATAAAATATGAAAGCAAAATATAGGACCTGGGGCCAACAGGCCTGTACCAGAACAAAAACCTCATGGCAGCAGTAGTAGCTAGGATCTCCCACCCAAACGTTTGGACATTAGGGTCGCGACCCACTCTTCCTGCAGAAATAGGAAGAGATTTCTATTATCTTCATCTGCCTCTAATTTACCACCAGCCAACTTCTCATGCACGTTGCACAGGGTCACCGCCGACACATGCATGACTTTGAGGGAAAACTTGTTCGTATCAGCGACATGAGCTTTGATTTCTCTCATGTCCTGCTTGAGGCCGAGGATCTCATTATCAAGCTCAGTGAACTTCAATTTAAGGGAGCCCTTAAACTTGTCATTCCCATCCAACGCCACATAATTATGCTCAACACGAGGGGATTTGGTCTACTGGTCATGGGGAGAGGGCGGGGGCAGGGTATTACTGTGAGACATATCATCCGTCACTGGCGGGGGGTTCATGGGGGGAGCACTGCCAGTCCTGTGCGAGCTCAAGTGTTCAACAAAGGAGCCCTCAATCGAACCAGTGGAGGCAGAGGTGCCATCCTTCGAATGAGACTTCTCCTCAGAAGCCATTTCCCTGATTCTTCTTTTGGATTTCTCCTTGGCAATTTTGTTAGAACACTAGACAGTACCCCCCAAATCCACTTCTGACTTGACCTGGCTTTTCGAATTCCTCTATTTTTTGGGCTTCCTCTCAATTTCAGGGGTGTTATCAACCATCGTCATATCCTTAGCATCCATGGACACAGAGACATGGGATTCCTATAAATCCTTCGCCCTTTTAAAGGGGTTTCTCACACATCTCTTGCGGCCTTTACCATCTTTCAAGACAAGGTCAATTTCCCAGATCTCCTCGATAGATTGGGAGGGGGACTGAGAGGGGTTATTGGCTCTCGAAGGAGAGGCGTCCTGGGTGACATCCTTAATAATAAGGGGGGGTTGGGGTGGAGGGAAAATGGCTTTGTGGAAGTTATACAGACAGAGCAAGAGGCCTTGGTGGATGATGGGGATTGGCTTCTCAGGGTTCTTATTTTCCCTTATATCTAGGATGTTTCTTTCCAGAGAGTGGAGGAGGTAAAATGGGATGGAAATGAGGTCCCTATTCCTGATATGGTTAAGGAACGACAGATGATAATAATAAAACACAGTAAATTTACCCTCAAGGGTGAAGTATTTCATAACAATGTGACACACCTTGGGCCAAAACTCAGGGAGCTGCTCACGGTTGAATCCTCTGGACTTCTTCACAGGCTTTTCCCCCGGCCTGAAGAACTAGTTAAGATTGGTAAGGTCCAACATCCTACTGGTTTTCTTATACTTCCTTACTTCCATTGACAGACCCGTTTCTTTAGCAATGACCTTCTCATTTATTTGGAAGTGAATACCCCCAATCGACACCTTCCTGTTTCTCTAGGAGGAAATGTATTGCTTGGATATTTTCTCGTCATGGCCTCCCTTCATTCTCTCCATGAAACCCCAGATACCACTGTCTTTGCAGTAGTGGGTCACCAGGGGGTCAGAGGTGAATTCCTCATCAATTTTATTTGTCTCTATGTGCAAGGTTTTTCCATCCATATCGACCAACCTATTATCCAATGCATAATTCTTCTAAGAATTGCAGGGCCGAGCTTCGTAAACTAGAGCATAAAACATGTTATTTTGAGTTAAGCATTTTATGAGGAAATTATACATAAAAGGTAGGCCTTGGGTTGTTTTTGGGTAGTCGAGCTCTGTACGGCAAAATCCATTGGATCTCTAGGCATAATAATTAGAAATTAAGCCATATTTGCCCTTAGTGTCCTTGGTAATTGAAATTACCTGTTGATGTGGACAACTATCTTTCCCCACGTACTCACGCAAAAGGCAATTATGAGCCTTTATGAGGTTTTGTGCATACATATTCGTAACCACAGTAATCATCAAGTTAAGCCAACACATAATCAAAGTGGAGCCTTCAGCTATATTGGTCACAACTTGACACATTTTAAACATTGTTGGTGTCACTTTTTTCCCACTCGATCAGCCACTGGGTCTCCTTTGGTAGCACACTGACCTCCTCCCATTTATCCAGCCTGGCTTGCTTAAGCCCAATGGATGCCATAGAATTTGCCACCGCATTACCTTCCCTGTAGGTATGGGAAATAGTCATGCTTTGGAGGTTGTTGAGAAGCTCTTGGACTTCCACTATTATGGTGTTCACCCGCCACCCCACGTTCAACCCCCTTTTGATAGCCTCCACAATCACTTTGGAGTCCCCCTCAATCACCACCAGCCTGATATTTATGGAAATGACAAATTTGATGCCCCATAGAAGAGTCGTGCCTTCAACTTGATTGATGGTACTATTTTTGAGCGGCCCAACATAAGCCAATAGGCAACTACCATTGTGGTCTCTTAGCAGACCACCCCCACCCTGGGTGAGATTATTCGCCACCCCATCAAAGTTTAATTTCGTCCAACCAATAGGTGGGGAAATCCATTGAGTAGCATTTCGAGCCATCAACGTAGAGTTTTCAAACCTAGTGAAGCCGGTCAACAAGTTCCAATTATCAACCATTTTGATCTCCTAGGAAGAGGGGGGTGCCGAGGGGAGTTTCCACTTAGCCGAGCCAACATTATCACATAGGATCTTCGTGCTAAGACAGAGACAGGCTTTGGGCGGGGAAACAGTCTCCCTGAAGACCCTATTGTTCCTTTCTTTCCAGATAGTCCAGCATATGTACGGGGGCAGGAGTCACCATAGGAGCTGGAGGAGAGGGTGATTGGATGGGGATCGCTAGCCAGTGAACTGGTGGACATCCTTACCCATGACCCAAGGGACCCCCAATTTTCCAATAACTTCCTGCCAAATGTTAGCAAAGTATTCATAGTGTATGAATAGGTGGTTCACCGTTTCCTCCTCCTTTTTGCAAAGGACACACGTGCTGGCCATGGAGAATCCTCTTCTTATGAGGTTGTCATGAGTTAAGACTTTACCATGCATAAGCGTCCACCAGAAGAAATTGATCGTCGGAGTAGGGTCTGGAATCCACACCTTCATCCAATCTCCCGGATTATTCTCTTCCTTCAAAAGAAGGTTGTAAGAAGTCTTGACCGAGAAGGTTCCCTCTTTGGTGGGGGCCCAAATGATGGAGTCCTGGCCAACAATTCCTAGAATTCTGACATTCCCCAAAATTTCCATAAGCTCATTAGCCAAGTGTTCTAATTTTAGTCTATCCTTGACTAGAGGAGTTATATCTTTCCATCTCCCTTCAGATATGTAGTTGGATGTTCTGTTATGAAGGATAGGCCTGAGGTAGTTCATGAGGGGGCTAAACCTACCACCCAGGGTAGGGCAATTCTGAATCCAAGAGTCATTCCAGAGTCAGATGGATCTCCCATCCTCGAGTTTCTAGAAAACTCCCTTAGATAGCATAGTTTTGCATTTGCAAATGTTTGCCCATAGTTTGGAGCCATTAGGAAGGTCGTTATCCTGGTACATCAACCCATAAGGGTGCCCTTGAAGGTACTTATCTTCCATTATTTTGCACCAATCCACTTTCCTTTCGATGAGATTCCAAGCCACTTTCGTGGTGAGGGTCCCGTTCAGAAAGCCAATTCGCCTAATGCCCAGACCTCCCAGACGTTTCAGAAGAAAAATCATATCCTAATTGACCAGGGACATCCTCTTTTTCTCTTCCAATCCTGCCCATAGAAAAGTTCTTTGTATCTTTTCCAGCCTGTCCCCCATGTTTCTTTTGATCTTGAAGAGGGACAAAAAGTAGACCGGAATCCCCTGGAGAGTAGAAGCCACCAGCTAAAGTTTACTAGTGTTGCTCAGAATCTTCCCTTTCCATTCGGCAAGCTTTTTTTGGGTTCTTTCTAGGATGGAGTTCCAGAACTCTTGGGAGACCTCTTTGACAGTGAGAGGGAGACCTAAGTAGGTAGAGGGGAGCGAAGCCGACTGACAACCCAATATTTGAAGCACTCTGGTTTGGGTCTCATTGGGGGTGTTGAAGAAGAAAAGTCTTCTTTTACGATAGTTAATGCATTGTCTAGAGGCCATGGCATAATTCTCCAATAGGTTCTTCCACTGTCTAGCTTCAATCACTGATGAGTACCCAAAGAGGAAAGTATCATCCACAAATTTCTCCAGAACGGCTTGCTACAGAGTGGAAGCAGGTTTGATTCCTTTTATTCTTCCCGTGGAAGAGAGCATAGTCATATTCCTACTGAGGACCTCAACCACCATAATAAATAAATAGGGGGAGAGAGGTTCGCCCTGCCTAAGCCCTTTTTTAAGTTGAAAGAAATCGCCTAGGGAGCTATTGACTAAAATAGAGAAGCTAACAATTTATGTACACTCTTGAATAATGTCAATAACCTTCTCATTAAAACCCATCCTACTAAGGATATTTTGGAGGAATGACCAATTAACCTTATCATAAGCCTTAGAGATATCAAGTGTGAAGGCCATACCTGGTACTTTTCTCTTGTCCATGGAGTTGATGATTTCATGAGTGGATATGGCCACATCTAGGATCTGCCTTCCTAGAACAAAACCTTTCTGAGTAGGACTGATCAGTTTATCCAGGAGGGGCTTCATTCTGTTGACAAGGATCTTAGTGAGGATCTTATAGAACGTGTTACAAAGACTGATAGGCTTGAAGTCTAGCATAGAGATAGGGTTGTCATTCTTAGGGACCAACACAATATAGGTCTTGTTATGTTGCTTTAGCAGTCACCCCATTTTGAAGAAGTCTCTTGCAGCATGGGTAACTTCTAAACCAACAATATCCCAATACTCTTAGAAGAAAGCTAGGGGGAAACCATAAGGTCCTGGAGATTTATAGGAACCCATAGAAAAGACAGCCACCTTGACCTCCTCGTCAGAAACACGTTCAGTGAGATGAACATTATCACTATGAGTAACAAAACATTAGATGCGTTCTAGGAGTTTATTGTATACATTGACCAGGCACATATGTCCAGCATTTGAGTACAATCCCTTAAAGTAGTTGGCCACAACCTAGTGGATTTTGTCCTTCATAGTAACTTCATTCCCTCTCTCATCCCTAATTGCATTAATGGTGTTTCTTCTTCTGTGATTGCTAGCAGATCTATGAAAGAAGGCCATATTTTTGTCTCCTTCAGTAAGCCACTAGATTCTGGATTGCTACTTCTAGTAGATTTCCTTTCTTCTCAGAGCTTCCTACCATTTGTGCATAGCCTTTTCTTCTTCCATTTGTAGCTGGGGTTGGATACTCCCAGCAGCCACCTAGGCTTGGAGGGATTCCAAGGTCCCTGGAAGATCCTTCTTCTCCTTATAGAAGTCACCAAAGTTATGTTTACTCCAGCCCTTAACCTCTCTTTTGATGATTTCCAATTTATGGGAAATCTTGAACATGGTAGTGCCTTTGATAGGAGTGGCCCACCAAGATTTCACTTGGTCCCTAAAAGAGGGGTGAGAGCACCACATAATATCAAATCTGAAAGGGGCTAGACCAATCCTAGGGGAGTCCCGCCAGCAAAGGAGGGGGTTATGATCAGAGGTAGTTTTGGGGAGGGAGGACAAAGTGGAGGTCAAGCATAAGTCCCAAGAAGAGATGGCCAGGAACCGGTCAAGCCGCACTTGGATGAGGTGGGAGCCCTTCTGATTATTGGACCAGGTGAAGGGATTTCCTTTTAGATCAATGTCTAAGAGGCTAGTGGAGATAAATTCTGCTAGGTCCCCCATACTATCAGAGTAGTCTATTAAGCCTCCCCGCTTTTCTGAGGTGTATAGAGGGGTGTTAAAGTTGCCAACTACCATATAATTAGTAGAAGTGTCCTGGTCTATACAATATATAATATCTTTCCATAGGGATAGCCTGCCAGTCCAGGTATTAGGGGCGTATACATTAAAAAAGTGCCACACTAGCTATTTTTTCCTAAAGGTAACAAGAAGGAAGTTCATGGAGAAGGCAAGTGGTTCACCAACAACAGTGTTGGGGTTCCAGAGAGTTGTAATGCCCCCAAAAGCACCCGAGGCTTCAGAGTAGAGAAATTCAACACTTGACTAGAGATTGCTAGCCAGGGAGGCAAAATTATTGAATTAAAGACATCTTAACTTCTTGAATAAGCAGAATATCCAACTTATGAGAAAAAATGTATTGTTTAACAACACTTTGCTTGAGGGGGCTGTTAAGACCTCTAACATTCCAAGAGAGACAAATTATTTCTTATTTTAAAAACTTGTTTCTAGGGTTTTCTGCAGGTACCTACCATAACATACCTTGTAGTCCCTCTCGACCTCCTGGCGCATTCCAATGGCCTCCCTTTGGGTGTTTCCATCCCCACATCAGCCTTCTTGGGCTTGGTTTTCTTTTTTTTTTGTTTTCCATTCACCACCATCATCCTCCTCACAATGATCTACACCTAGGGAACTGGGTGGGGAAGGGTAGTTTTTTTCCTCTGGCTGTAGAGGAAGTTTTGTATCATTCTTAGGGGATTTTAGCTCAAGTTAGACCACAATGGCAGGCTGTTCCAACTCAGGATGTCTAATCTCACTTGTCTCTGGGGTAGTCATCGGGGGGTTCTCCAATATCACCACCACCGGAGGGGATTTAGAAACCTCAGGTTGAGGGGGCACCACTTCATTCTCTAGAGGAGAGACTATCTCAGCCTCTTCTACCTCTAGGTTTTTCAGCTTTGGATTTTCCAGCACTTCAGCCACCGGGGGGGCTGGTCTTCTCCTTCTCTTCACTTGCTACCAAGGGTAGTTCCTCAGAGGTGCCCTTATCCTTATTTTTATTTTTTTCTCCCTACAGGGAGGATTTGCATGCTTCACTGGTATGGCCCCTAGCATCACATTTTTGGCAGTAGAGAGTGGCATTCTCATAGACCAGAGCTTGGGTCCATCTGCCCAGTTTGGATTTCAAAATAACAAAGTTGGGGAGGGTTTTGTTCAGGGTGACATTCACACAGAATCTTGCGAACACCAACCTAGTTTTAGAGTGGGTTACCCGATCGCCGTGATAAAAGTGCCAAAGGAGTCACCAATCCATCTAAACACTTGTTTGTCCTAGTATTCAAGCGAAAGACCAGGGAGTTACACCCAAACTGGTGCCATCCTACTTAGCTCAGTCGTCGGATTGAACCTGGGTTTCCATTTCGCTAGGGCGAGGAAGTGCTTACCATAAACCCACGAACCTCACAAAATAAAGGCTAGATCCTCTAGAGCATTGAACTTGAAGAGGAAAATCCCACCAAGCATAGTAGAGACTTGGATAGACCCCTTAATCTTCCATTGGGTAGCCACCCATTTTATGACCATTTCAATGGTAGGTCAGAAGTTGAAGAAACGACCTACCAGTGCCAACTGAAAACCCGCCATAGTCCTATTCACCACAAAATCAGGGAGCGAGAGTTCGGTGCCTTCCTCAGACTGAATGAAATCCACCAGGAGAGATTCTAGAGTATTTTGGGCCTCGCCAACAAGTGCACCTTTCTAACTAGACTTTGGAAGGGATGAAGGGGCATTAGCAAAAGAGGATGCCCTTTGGGATCCATCTGTTGACTCTTTCGTTGCCTATCCTATGACAGAGGTAACAGTCTCGGGACCATCATGGGGTCCAGTATGGGGACCTACAAGGGGGGAAGATTCTCCCTAGGGGAGGCGGGCATGGGAACCTGTAGTTTGAAAATGAAGGTTGGGTGGGAAGTTGCAGAGCGCCTAAGATAGTGGTTGAGCTTATCACATAGTTAATTAGATATAAGATATGTTGAGATGCATTGATGCATTTAATTCTTTCATCATTTTCCTTTAATGAAAATTAAAGTTAGAAAAATTCAACACCTCAATACATTTGGGTGTATTTTATATAGAGTATATATTTCATAATAATAAATCTAAACAATGATATAAACTATAACTCTAAATGCTAACCCTAATTCTAATTATATTAATTTATTCAGCTTATAACACTAAACCTTAATAGTAAACTCTAACCATAATATTAATCCTAACCATAATTCTAAAGCCTAACCATAATCATAAACCTAAACCAAATCCTAATAGTAATACTAATCTAAACCTTAATCCTAACCTTGACCCTAACCCTAACCCAAACTGTAGTGTTAACCAAATCTAAATATTTACCCTTAACCCAATTATAATTATAATCCCAACCCTAATAATAATTCCAATGTTTCCCTTAACACTGATCAAAATGCTATTCCTAACCTGAAACCTAATATAATTATAATCCAAACCCTAACCCTAATCGTAACCCTAACCATAGTTCTACTCATAACGATGACCATAAACCCAACCTTAACACTAAACCCTAACTCTGATCATGATTATAAACTACTACTAGCTAATATATACTCCATATTTAAAATACGTCGAGATGCATCGATGTGTTGAAGTTTTTCATCATTACCTTTAATATAGAGAAAAGAGTTAAAGTTGAAAAAATTCAATGCCTTGATGCATCTCGGTGTATTTTAAGTATAGAGTATATATTAGCTAGTTTAATAACTATAGTAATAATGTTAGGGGGATTGTGTGTAGGCATCATTAGTGATGCAGGGGAATTCTAGGGTACTCGGTGAATCTACATGGAGGTGTGTTGATTTTGTTTTGTGGTAATCAGTTGCAGCTTTAACCGATGGTCTTGGTTATTGAAGGAAGCTTAGTCGCTGAAGGAACTCGGTGAAACCTCTTGCACTCGGTGGAACTTATACTCGGCGAGGCTTGTGGTGCTCGGTCGACGTGCTTGCTCAACAATGCCTATGTTGCTCAGTGAGGCTTGGTGCGGTCGGTTGTTTCATTGGTGCTCGGTTGGTTCTCTGGCACTCGGTAGTTTTGGTTTACTGACTGGAGTTCCTGGAGATTTGGTTGGCCGACTTGGTGCATTTATTGTTGGTATCTTTTGTTGTATTCTCCTATGTAGATCTTGAGGCTGACATGGAGAATTAAATGTTTGTAAGGCTATTTGAGAGCCGACTATTGTTGCATTTAATATTTGTTTGTAATAGGAGCCGACTTGGCTTAGGAGTTAATTGTTTCTTCTAGCCGACTTGTGGCTGAAGATTAGTATTTAAGGAGTGTTTGGGTAGTTGTTTAAGGGAAGATTTGGGAGAAGATTAGATCTTGGATCCTACGAGATCTTGAAGATTAGACTGTTATTTGATAGTTTGTGATAGTAGAGCTAGTGGTTTGCATGCTTGGAGGCAAGGAGATTGCTTGGAGGCTTGCGAGCTCAAGTTCAGATCTACCTTAGGGTTTCCATCAGTGGCTGATTATTTCAGAACTGGACTAGCTGAGAGATTGCAAAAATATTTTTGATTGTATTTGGCCCTAACCCAGAAGGCCTTACAGCTAGGCATGTTAATGAAAATTTAGTTGAAAATATTATCTTGTTGTGTTATTCCGCATTGTGGTGTTTGGCTGCTTGTTTGGACTATCCTTAATTGTATCCTCCTTACCTTTCCTGCGTCAGGTGGTAGCAGAGCGAGAAGATCTTGAGTGTGTAAAATGATCTCCAAGTTAAGGTTGTTTACACTAGGACCTTGTTGGTGACTTATTACTTTGGGTTTTTCAAAAATCTTGAAGGATGCCTCCGAGAAGATTGGACCCTAGAGCGATTGTAGATCTCTGTGATGTTGTCGAATTGAAGATTACAGAGAAGGTTAAAGTTGACTTCAGATCTGAGATGAAATTGATGAAGAATGACATGATCACTAAGGTCATGAGAGCTATTGCTGGTATATCGAGGAATCTTGGTACGGATGATGGTTATGAGGAAGCTGCTGGATCGAGTGAAGACAGAACTGGTCGGTTACATAGATCTGGAGCTCGGTTAAGTACTAGTTACCCAATGGAAGTTTCTACTTTCTCTGGTACTTTGACACACGAGGACTTGATTGATTGGATTGGTTAATTAGAAGACTTCTTTGAGATTGAAGAAATTGAAGATCCTCTTCGACTAAGATTGGCGCAGACTAAGTTTAAAGGACATGCTTCTCTTTGGTGGAAAGAATTACAAAGAGATAGAGAAGATGAAGGTGAAATGAAGATCAATTGGTGGAGGTTGATGGTGACTAAATTGAAAGCTAAGTTCATACCTACCAACTATGAGCTTGACTTGTTTAAGAAGTTGCAGAATCTGAAGCAAAAAAATTTGACTATGGAGGACTATACCGAGGAGTTTTATAAGTTAACTATTCGGCCTGGACACAAAGAACTTGGTAAAGAAAAAGTAGCTCGGTATGTGAATGGTTTGAGATTTAATATTCAGAATGAGCTTGGTATGCTAAAGATTGATTCGATTGAAGATGCTTATTAGTATGCTTTGAAGGTAGAAGATAAGTTGAAAAGGAGACAACATAGTAATCCTCGAGGGAAGGAAAAGATTGATCACTCAGTGAAGGACAAACCGACTATTGAAGATGAAGCGAAACCTAAGGAATTGAAAAAGAAGATAGGTAGGGTTATCTTTAAGGGTACTTGTTATAATTGTGGTGAAGGACACCGTTCTTTTGAGTGTACACATAAGAATTTTGGTGACTGAAGGACTGCTATGGTAAATGAGAACATTCAGAATGAACCTGAATACGAGAACTTTCTAGTTTAGAGAACATTGCTTGGTGCAAAGGAGGAACCTTGTTAGAGGAGTAATTTGTTCAAAACTTGGTGCAAGTCTATAGGTAAAATTTGTGATGTAATTGTTGATAGTGGTAGTATTGATAACCTTGTTGTTGAGGACATGGTTTAGAAACTTGGTTTGAAGAGAATGAATCATCCTTATCCTTATAGGATTGGCTGGTTACAAGATGTTCATGCTCTGGAAGTGAGAGAGCAGTGCTTTATTGATTTTTAGATTGGCCAGTATAAGGATCTAGTGTTGTGTGATATTGTGGAGATGAATAGTTGTCATATATTGCTTAGTAGACCTTGGAAATATGATTGAAGAGCTATGTATGATTGTGTCAAGAATGTATTTACTATTGAGAAGAATAACAAGAAGCTTTCCCTGATGCCTTTGCTGGATACAACACTCGATAGGAGAAACCTAAGCTTTGGTAGCCGAGATGAGTTGGGAAATTTTGAAAGGATGGATCAGTATGGAGAACAAGCCTGTGTGTTATCAAGGAAAGATTTGAAGAGACAGAGAAAACATAAGTGGAAAATTATGGAAGGTGAAGAGTTGAAGAGCTTGCATGTGAAGAACCAATTCGAGGTTTATGTGCTGAATCCCGGAAGATATTCTTCCAGCCTATGAGAACATCTTTCAAACTTGGGGTGTCTAGTCTAGGGGAATTCTAGGGTACTCGGTGAATCTGCATGGAGGCGTGTTGTTATTGTTTTGTGGTACTTGGTTGTAGTTTTAACCGATGGTCTCGATTATTGAAGGAAGCTTAGTCTCTTAAGGAACTCGGTGAAACCTCTTGCGCTCGGTGGAACTTGTACTCGGTGATGCCTGTGGTGCTCAGTCGAGTGCTTTCTCGGCGATGCCTATGTTTCTTAGTGAGGCTTGGCACGGTTGGTTGTTTCACTAGTGCTTGGTTGTTTCTCTGGCGCTCGGTAGTTCTAGTTTACTGACTGGAGTTCTTGGAGATTTGGTTGGCCGACTTGGTGCATTTATTGTTGGTAGCTTTTGTTGTATTCTCCTATGTAGATCTTGAGGTTGACATGGATAATTAAATATTTGTAAGGCTATTTGAGAGCCAATTGTTGTTGCATTTAATATTTGTTTGTAATAGGAGCTGACTTGGCTTAGGAGTTAATTATTTCTTGCAGCCGACTTGTGGCTAAAGATTAGTATTTAAAGAGTGTTTGGGTAGTTATTTAAGGACAGATTTGGGAGAATATTAGATCTTGAAGATCAGACTGTTATCTGATAGTTTGTGATAGCAGAGCTAGTGGTTTGCATGCTTGGAGACAAGGAGATTGCTTGGAGGCTTGCGAGCTCAAGTTTAGATCTTCCTTAGGGTTTCCATCAGTGGCTGATTGTTTCAGAATTGGACTAGCTAAGAGATTGCAGAAGGGTATGTGCAAGATCATGAGGGGCCAAACTATGCCCTTAAGTGGCAATGAAAAATCAACAAATCAGGGTTAGTCAACTTGACGTGAAAATTTCAACTAGCTGTCAACCTAATATCAAAAAGTTGTAAGAATAGAATTTGTAGAAAATTGAATTTAGTTTCTAAACTACTAGGCCTTTTTTGAAAAAGAGTTAGTATGATTGGTGAAAAGTATAGATTTCAATGCAGTAGTACAAAAATTTCTGGAAAAAAATAAGAAGTAGGTGTTTGTCTAACCACCTTAATTATAATCAAATGATAATATTTTATTATAAGATTTTATATATAAGTAGTAGACTCATGCCCGAATGTGACGCATATTTTTTTGTAATTTTATTCCAAAAAAATAATTAATTATGAATTTTCTGCTACAACATTTTCAAAATTAAAAAACTCCCGTGTCTGACCACCTTAACTCATTCAAAACTTTAAAAAATTCAATTCTCTTTTTCCTTATAGTAGGCGAAGCATAGAATGTGATGCATTTTTTGGATTTCAAAAATGTTATACCATCTGAAAGTTATAGTCATTTTTCAATCAGTATATAAATCAACACTTTAGAGGTAACTCAATTAGAAAATAACTAATAATTACTTACCGAATTCAAAATTTGACAGCAATTATATCGATAGAAAGTTGATAATCTCCTTAAGATACCTTTTTCGTTTCATCAAATTTCAGTAAAAAAAAGTCGTTAGCTACATGGTCGAAGTCTAGAATTCAGAGAAATAGGGGAAAAATACATTTTTGAGACATTTCAATAGTTGACCATGTAGGTTTGGTGCACAAAACAATACCGAGCCTAATCAAGTACCTGATATTTTTGTGTACCCGATATTTTCGGGTACCCAAAAATGCCAGTAGAATTTTGATTTTTCACTTTTCCCTCCCCTTTCTCCATCCTTCATATGATTATATATATTAGATTATATATTATATATAATATATATTAGATATATATTAGATTATATCAAAAGCTATATATTAGATATATATTCTAGATTATATATCAAAAACTATATATTATATAAAAAACTATATATTAATGAATAAGGTTGAAATGGAATCACCTAATTGAATGGGGGAAATATGAGATCTACTTCTAAATCCAAATCTCCAAAGGAGAGATCCAAATTGATCAACCAAAAGGTTAATGCACAATTGAATCAATCTATGGAGAATATGAAAGAGGAAGAAAACCTTATATTTCCCTATGGATAATATGTGCTTAAAATCTGAAATAATTGAAAGGCAAGTACTAACCTCAAAATAGGACAGATCTGGAAAATGCCAATTTCTGATGTTTGTGTGTAGTTTCAGGCAATTCTGCAACCTGTTTCGGACTGGAAATGCCGAGATGAAGAAAACCCAAAAAACTTTTATCTTTCTGACAGCAGGTAGTCTTTGACCCTGATAAAAGGTCAAAGGCTACATTAATATTTTGAAGGTCGACTCTAAAATTGTTCACAGATCTCAGAAGTTCGTCGAAAAGGGTATCCAAATCCAAGCTCAGATCCACAGTTCTGCACCTGTACCTACAAGAAAAAGAGGGTTTTTGTTATTTATATGGGGGGTTTGCCTTGGACAAACCCCAATTTAGGAATTAACCTTGAAATTGAATTGAAATTGTATTGAGCATAAACAAAGAAAATGGAACTTTTCACCTTGCCTATGTTGAAGTCCTTATAGAGGATTTAAATCCTCAAATCCAAAAGTAGGGATGCTCCAATGGATGTAGAATGAATGTAGGATGTCTCAAATCAATGACATTTGATCTTCAACACCAATCTTGAATGGATATTTGCATATGAGGAGGCTTGGATGAATGTGGAAGGATGGATCTTCAAGGGGGCTCCAAAGAGATTGAATCCTTCAATGGCTAACAATGGATCTCCTTGATGAATGGATGCTTGAACACTTGAATGCTTAAATTCACTTGCTTGCACTTGAGAGCTTGAGATGAGATATGGAAACTTGATTGAGAGCTCTTATCACAAAAACTTGATGATGAAAATGAGAGAGGAAGGCCTCCTTTTATAGTGAATTAGGGCACAATCTTCTAGAGGGGCCACCTTGAAGAATTAAATCCCAATTAGGTCCTAACCTTTAGAAATATACCTAGATTAAATGTAATTAAGGATTTACCATCCTGAAACTCGAAATGGCTGACCCGAAGGCGGGAAAAAAAAATCTTTCTGAAACCCGATATTTGGAAATCAGAAAATCTTGAAATTTGAAATCTGGGTTAAGGACGAGGTAGACCACGCCCTAAGTCAGGGTCGAGGTCATCCCTGACCTAGGTCAGGGTCGAGGTCGACTTTGACCCTCAAGGTCAACTTTGACCTTGAGGTCAAAAACCTCAGGACCTCAATCTAGAATGTTCAGAAATGCATAAACAAGGTGGAAAATAGGTGCGGAGAGAAGAAGAATGGGGGGAGAAAGCTAGATACATGCAAAGAACCGATCAAGGTACTTAACATGACCCCAGACTACTTACTCGGAGGGCTAAATGCTCTTATCATGGAAGTGCTTCCATTTTAAGACGATACATTAAGCCCCCACTTTAGCAAGAGTATGGGCTCGATGAAAACTCTTGGTAAAGGAGATCAAAATGAAAAGATAATCTTATCGTAATCCAAGGGACAAAGAGAAACCTCAAGTTCCCAGGGACTCAAGTATTTGTCGACTCCAAGATCACAATAAGAGAGACATCTCTAGAGAGAGAGAGAAAGAGAGGGTGTGATTATCTCGCCCAATGAGAACTTATGTCCCATTGTGAACCACACAAGAAAACAATGCAACTGGAAAGATGGAATTGATCTGCCTAGTGAATGTGGCTACTCACTAGTCAACCCATCAAGGATTTACCCTCAAGAATATTCTATTCCATAAGAATAAAACAAAAAACAAAAGAGATCCAGTCTTAAGGACTCCTCTGACCTTAAGGGATCAAAAATATATATATACTCATTTGAAACTGGAGGGATCAAGAGATCCTAAAATATAAATCCATGCTTTAAGGATTAGTTACTAATCCAAAAAGGGAGAAAAGGTATCTTGAAAAATAATATATGCGTACCAAAAAGTGTGTGTGTGCAACAGGTGAGAAGAGTGAATGCCCCTACATTAAAGTCATTGCTAACACTCTAACAAGAGCAATGACTTTAACAGAAACATAAACAACTCCAGTGATTACATTTCCACGTCAAGATGCCCCTAGATGAAGACAAATCAAGGGAAATATCATAGAAACATAAAGAGAACACAGAAGGGATCTACCTTCCATGGGGTCAGTATGATCATAAGATAATATATATATGATATTATTATGTGTGTGAATTTTGTACCTAGCTGTGGACACAACACTTCAGTAAAACATTAGAGGTTAGCAAAATCAAAATCTACAAATAAATGAAACTAAGCTAACCAGGCAATTTACTACCTTCTAGTAGGTGTGAGTATGATGTGCTCAAATTGAAATCGAGATCAGTGACAATGCAACACCTAAACGAAGGATTTGAATGCAAAAGAATGAAAGACTGTATGAATCTAGATTAATCTGTATTTTTGTATTTTCTGTGCAATAATATAAAAACTATATGAATCTAAGCTAGATGAATGAAATTGAATGCAGATTTAATCTAAGGATGATACAAATGAATATGAATGCTATGATACAAAAACTACGCAAAACTATGATCAACAATGAAAGATCTCACAAATCCCCTGTCGTAAGTGCTTAATCCTTCGATCGCCAATTCGCCAAAGTAATTGTGCAAATTCGAGTGTTGATAATTATGAAGAGCTGAGCCTTGATTTTATAGAAATCCAGGGCTTGAGGATGTATTGAGAAAAGCCATAAATCACTCTTGATAAACTCAGGTTGATTTTTAAGTTATCAGGAAATCAGAGATAATTAACTACAAAAATCATGCAAAAGCAATGTTTAACTCAAAATAGAGTTTAGATCAAATTTCAACTCATCATTAGATGTTGAGTTTCAATTTTAAAATTGATTGTTAATTTCTAGTTGCCTACTTTTTTGATTGTGCATGATTTAATTATAAATTAATTTTAAAAATAAAGTGATTTATTCTCAACTTAATTGATTTTTGAATTAAAATAATTGATTTATGGGTTAATCAATCATTAAATCAAACTTTATTCTAAAACTATATTATTAAATATTGACAATTGACTTTAATTAATTAAATAAGAATTTTTTCAATTAGTTATGAGATTTTTGATTTATTGTCAAAATGAAATAATATAATTTAGGAATAAATAGAATTAAATTTAATTAAATAATTAAGTGGCAGTATTAAATCTAATTAGTTGAATATTGAGAATATTCAATTAATCAAACTTTTAGGATAAATCAGATTTATTGCCAAATAATTATTAAATCAAAGATAATTAGGATAAATAGGAATATTGCTAGGAATATTCCCCGATGCAGAATTTAGGATAACCAATTAAGATTTGATAATGTGCAGATGTGCCTTAGGTTAGGAATTTTGTGTCGATTTCGTTCGATTTGAAGATGTAGGAGGTTAATGAACTTATAGCCCATTTTTGGGGTATTACATTTTGCCCTTCTTTGAATCACTGTGCGAAGCGTAGTGGTTCAAAGAATAATCTGTGTATGATAAAGATGTTTGAGATTGATTTGAAAGATTAACCAATTCCGAGACAGAAACCGATTGAAAGATTTGAAAGTGCATGATTTAGGTCCTAATTGACCAAAGATAATGTTAACTATAGCAACAATGAACCGGTGATTACGAAAAAATGCCAAAATGCCTGATTTTGAACCTTATGATTGTGAAGAAGTGAGTGACTGATTCTAGACCTGATTGTCCAAAGATAATCATATTGGTATCAAATCCTGAATCCATCAGTTACAAAGAATCAAGGAAATGATGCTAATGAACCGATGGTTACGAAAAGATGATACAATTTACAAGATAGATTTAGGATACTAGATTGATATGGATCTCGATGAATCTGATATGCCACAAGAGATGATAGATTTTCCCCAAGCGACGAGGAATTTTGATGAATCAGTAACTAGACATGGTTGTTGTCTTGATCATTAAGGAAAGATTTGATTACAAATTTTGATTGATGTGTAATTCCATGCCCCCTTCAAGATTAAAATTGAAATCTGACAAGAAAAGTCAGCGTTGAATGGTTTAGAAGCATGTTAATTGATTTAAGAAGTGGTTATAGACATTCAAAAACACGTTTTGCATCGTTTAAAGGTCTTGGAGACCAAGTTTGACTAGGTTTGACCATGAGTTGACCATGATTGACTGAGTTGAAATTTTGATAGTTTGATGTAACATAATAAGTTAAGTTGAATTCTAGATTTTTATGATGATTGAAGGTTGATTATGCAAGCAGTTGACTGTCTTGGGTCTGAAAATTTTAAATCACGATTTTGACATAGTAAATGATCTCAAATTTTGATTTTGATCCCGAAAATGGGTTCCAAACATTGAAATTAGCCAGGGGTGCAATTTTCGTGGAAAATAGAGAACTTTTGAAAATTAGGTCAAAAGCTATATAAGGACCGAAAGGGTCATTTTCAATTCATTATTCACTTGTGACTTTTGAAACCTTGTGGAGCCCTCTGAGTGAGAAAATGACTGAGATGAAAGTACCCGTGTCTTCCCACCGATTTGAGTGCAACCAGAGACATCAGTGGCCTTCGTAGTATGGACATCTGGTAAGTGGACCTCTGTGCCTCTTTGTAAATTCTATTTTTGCATGTTTGTAGCATTTTTAGGTTATTTTTCGTACGTTTTTAATTTTCAATTGTCGCATGCATGGAAACTCATACGACTGTCCTCATAGGAGTACAATGGTATTGTTGGCAGAGATTGGGATTACCAAGCAGATGTTCCAGATGCTAGGGTGATAGATGGTTTCATTAGATGGCTTGTAGAGCATCCCCTATAGAGGTTTTCAGATCCGATAGAGTTGATACCTTCCATGGAGGAGGCCATGGATGTCATAGGGGCTCTGATGGGTAGGGGGAAGAGATGTATAGGTGCACAGCTTTTAATGCCCTAGCCTACACCTCTGAGGCCGAGAGTAGTATTTAAACCTCCACAGAGACCATTTGGTCAGATGAGACCACCTCATCCCTCTAGTTCTTTAGTAGGCAGACCTACAGTTTTACAGAGGAGATCAACTAGAGGAGAGAGTGGTACTCTAAGTAGTGTTGGTAGTGTAGAGGAGGTTCTTGGAGCAGAGTAGTATGTAGGTGCCGGTCTGGATCCTACTCATGTTAATACTAGTGTTGGAAATATAATTGGGAAATGTGATACTGAGAGGGGGGGTGAATCAGAAATCACCTACTAAACCATTCTCAAATAAATAAAACTTTTGCATAGAATCACCAATATTTGAACATAATCAAATGACTAACAAACTAAACATCATCCATGAAAGAATTCAAAACAAAGAGATTTTGGTTACCTAGAAACCCTTGAAAGGTAAAACTGGGGTGGGGATGACACCCACAAATCTTCACTACTGTAGTAATAAATTTTCCTGTTAGGGCTTACAAAATTTGATCAAAACTTGATCTACCCTGTGAGGGGTCTGCTCTGTTAAAAGCTAAAAACTTATGTAGTCTACCTTGTAAAAGGATTTGAAACTTACAATAAAGTAAGCACTCGATTAAGAGATTTACCCTGATACACTGGCTAGAATGTCTCAGTACTTGATCTTTCAGTTTGCAATGTATGCAGATAATAGATCTTCTCTTTACTATGTGATGTTGATCTCATCTATTAGATCTATCTCTTTTTTGTGCTTTCACTCCTTAGCCTGGTCACTAAACTCTATCTCTGAATACTTCTCTTTTCTGAATCATACCTATCTTCTTATACCCTTCACATTCGCTATCCCTTGCTACTATGTTTTAGGGTTTAGATCTTGACCTTATATAATTAACAAAACATTTTATTGATTCAAGATCTACAACTTAGATTAATTCCTTTTGCCGCTTAAGTCTTACTAACATCTGATTGGCTCTAGGTATTGCATAGGGATCAATGATTACTAAGTAGATGCGTAATTACCTTCGTAATGATCTCAACAGACAAAATACAAAACATGGATGTCGGCCAAAACTGTTTACCTCGATCACTGTGCCAAAACAAACTCTTATGTCATTCTCTAGCTAACTCGACAAATGTAGTTTCTAATACTCGACATTCACTGTACTCGGCATATGTTGATAACTCTAGCGCTCGGTAATCATTGCATATAAGACTCGGTAGAACTAGACTCGGTATACTACAAAAATACATAGTGACCAGAAGTTTACTTGGTAGTACTACTGCTCAATAAGTAAACATTACATAGCTTGGCCTTTACATAATGACTCGATCGCAATGATGACCGACCATCATTGCCTAGATATATGACTAAGTGTGAGTTACTAATAGTCAACAAAACTATAGAGATCTACAATCTCCCCCTTTGACATTAGTGTAAAAAACACTTTGTCATGACATTACATCTCCCTTTACAAAAATATGTAGTATAAGCAAAAATACTCCCCCTAAGATATGTATACATGCAAAAATTTACAAAAAATTTGTTACCTCCCTCTTTGTCATGTCATGATTTTACTTCCCCCTTGATTTTGACACGACGAATGTCATCTGGAGTGGGGATATCAAAATGATTCTCTAGAAATGGTTTGTGCAACATCATAACCATGTGTAGTGCAGTTTCCCATCTTCCATTAGCAATAGTTAACACTTCAGACTTCACTTCTAGCTCGACAGCTAGATTGATTAGGCTGTTGACAGTAGACAGATTCGGATCCCTCTGAGTTAATTCCTTAACCTTGACCAACTTTCTCTGTAATGCCTCTAGGTAAGGTGTTAAAATTGTTTTCATAGAAAGTAGGCGAGATCTAATCTTTCCATCATTAGTCATCAGCTCGGCTATCTTTCCTTGAGTATGCATTATCTTGACATAATGATTGGAACTGTGGTCTGGATCAACACTTAAAGAATGACTAGTGGTTTTAAGTTCTTGCTGTAGTTGATCAATCAAACGTTGGTTCTCCTCAGTGAACTATTCAATATTACATAGTTTGGTGAGTAGAGAGTTTGCATTTATAATGACTTCTTTGGTCTCTGCTACCAAAGTAGAAAGTGCGACCTATTTAACTGCAATCTCAGTAGATACTTTCTCCACCATTTTGGTCTCAAACTTTCGTTCCAACCACTCAAATAATTTATCACTGGCACTACATGCATCATTATTTACCTTTTGAACAATATGTACAAGTTGTTCCACTATGGGAGCGGAACTATTTACATTTGATAATTCATAAACATCATTAAATATGTCTTTTATTTCATACAGAACCTGTTTCTACTGATGTTCTCTTCTCAATTCTTCTTGTCTGCTTTTCCTTGACAATAAATCTTTCAATATTTGTATTTTCTCATAGGATAAGTTATCAGTATCCCATTTAGGAATAGTAATAACTGTTGGAATCATTTGCCGTTGCACCAAAAGCTCGAACTATCAATGCCTGATACAAATGCCAGATTTAACCCGATCCACGGGAGGCAATTAAGCCATGTCACGAATCTCCAAGGAGGTGTTGACCACCAAGTCAACAATCTCCCCCTCAGCACCGACTGAGCCTTCAGCACCCACTGAACGGAGACTCGAACCTGTGACCCAAGGCTCTGATACCAATTGTTGGAATCATTTGCCGTTGCACCAAAAGCTCGAACTGTCAATGCCCGATACAAATGCTAGATTTAACTTGATCCACGGGAGGTGGTTAAGCCATGTCACGAATCTCCAAGGAGGTGCTGACCACCAAGTCAACAATAACTTCATCAATGGTTACCTCAGGTGAGAAGACTTCCATTTTCTGCTTGTGTGCTTTCTTTGGTGTGCTCCCACTCAGCATTTGTACAAGAGCTTGTATTGCTTCTTGTTCTATAGTCTCTTGTACCTCAGTAATTTTGACTTTTCCTTGTTTTCCCTTAGTTCCCTTATCCTCCTCATGAAGACTAGTAACTTTTTCTTCTGACTTCTCCTCTTCTTCCTGGTGAATCTCCTCGGTAGATGTTAGTTGGATAATTGGTGCTGACTTCTCTGGTTCCTTGGTAATACTAGTACCAGTTAACAGATCAACTATAACAACTTTAGATTTAGTGGGGGTAGTGTTACCAGTTGGTGGCACATCAATTTCCAGATAAGATTTGACTTGCAAAAGTACTGGGTTACTACTTGGCAAAGATGTGTCTTTAGCTGTCTTGGCCTATATGTCTTCCTCAGTTAATACTAGATTCTTAACTGGTGTATCCTCTGTGATATCTACAATGTGCACTTCAGGTTCCTTTAGAATTTCTTCTACCTTGGGAGCTTCTGTCTCTAGAATGGGTGATTCCATTACACTTTGTTCTATTTCAGGCTTGACATCCTTAGATGTACTAGCACCTTCATCTTTGTCAATAAACAATCCATATACTATCTTCCAAATCTCAAAACTTTCCCATACTACATCCTCAACCTTGTGTTGAAGGATTAGATAAGCTCTAAGCTTAGGATCAAATTTGGCTCGGTATTTCTCCATAGTTTTTTTGATGTTAGTAGGGGTGAGACTTGACTCCACTTGTGCTAAAGTGCTCTCCCTTATTTGGTTTTTAGTATTCAGGGCATATTCCCATTTTTGTGCAACCCTGTTGCTCAGCTCCTTTGGGATTCGATTCTCCAACTGAATGGGTAACATCTTGAAAGTGCAAAGCATTTCAAGAATAGCATCTTCAACTTTCTCTTTCTCTCCTATACTAAAACTTCCAAACTTTAACTCTTTCAAGTCATCCGCTCCTGCAGAGTTTTTGATCTTCTGGCATATTTCATCCATAGTAGATTTAACATCTTGTAGTACAATCTTCTTCTTCACCTCTTCATCACTTTCAGTTTCCTCATCATCTTCTTGTACCAATACAAGTTTCCTTCTAGGCCTTTTGTTTCCCTTACTTGGCACTGCCTTAGGTTGTGCAAGTTTTTGCATACTGGATGTACGGGATACCTTAGGAGTTTTAGTAGTTGCTCCCCTTGTTCTAGGCCTCAATACAGGTGTCAAAAACACTCTATGTTTTAGTATTCTTTTCTTGGTTGGGGGCTCAGCAATTATTGGTTTCTTTCCTTTCTTCTCTTCTATTTGAGTTTCTTCTTCTTCTTCTTCACTGTCACTAGATTCACTTGGCTCGTCTTCTCCCAAACCTTGGGTTAACTCTAGTGGAGCATCCTTGTCTGATTCTTTCACATACTTCTCTACATTCTTCACCATCTTCTTTCTCTTCCTCTCTAAGGTTGCAACAATTAAACCCAAAGAGATTTTTGATTTGGCTTCCTCATATGTCCCAAAGTAGGGTGCCTTGCTATCAATTTCTTCGGCTAAGAGGGCTGTGATGGCAACAGTAGCTTCATCTATGTTAATTTCATAGGGTAGTGGCATGAGCCATGAAACCCTAGGAAGGATTGCTTGTGCATATGTGAAATTTGTGTCAACTAGAAAGCATATATCATTAATTACTGTACTTCTCAACTAATGACACAGGGATTCTGCTCCTCTTCCTCATTTTCTTCTTAAACTCAACAAAATAATTGTCCATTATGCCATTAAAACTATCTCCTATTTGACCTATGAACTTACTAATTTGCACAGTAATGGGTTTCTTCTTATCCCATATCACACCTCCATGAGTAGAAAAAATATTCTTTATATAAAAGAATAGACAGATTAGCAAAGAGCCAAACTTACACATTGAGTTCTTTGCAGTCTGGATTGAGTTGAGGTTCTCGGCACGCTGAGTCAGTTGGAGCTCGGAAAGATCATACGTGTGCCCTTTCTTAATGATTTTCCATGCCTGGTCCACTGCCATACAGGGGACACTATCCAACTGACTAGATTGATAGAACTTGTGCGAGATAACCCTAACAAAAAGGTCAATTTCCAGATCTATAATGGTAGAGATCATCATTCCTCATTTGTTCTATACAACTTGTGTGTTTGCTTGTATTTTCTCTTTGCTCGAACACTTCATTGTCCATTTTCCTTGAATTGTAGGGTAACCAGTGTCTCGTTGGATCATTTCCTTCGTTATCTTCACTGGTCCATCTTCCAGCCATAGTTGCATGTCGTGTACTTGACTCAACACAATTTTTATCCGTTCAACATTAAAATTTTGTGGTAAATCCAAGGCATGCACTAACCCTTGCTCGACAACCGATTTATACTCTGGCTTCAACACTTCGTTAACACATAACTTGTCATACGCCTCCCTGATCTCGTAATCTCTGATTTTCCTAATTTTGCACATATAGCATGACCTAATGTCATTCATCATCAACACATTTTCTAGGATTGAAGATAGGGCTCCATTCAAATCTCCTTTAATCGTGGATTCCAGAATTGTCTTAAAGATTCGTGGCTTGTAGACCTCATTCCTTACCAATTGCACATTGAAAACTTTCATCCCTTGTTTCTTCACTGTAGCAGATGATGATGCCATTTCAAATTTTAAACTTTTGGAAAGAAATGTTTGCTCGGTATGTACCTTTTTCTCGTAAGTACCCTGTAAATGATTTTTGCCGACGACACACTGTAGAGATTCATAATCGACTTGATAAACTGGTTTCTCGCTCTTGGAATCACTAAAAGAAATCTCAATTCGCTAGGTAAAATGAAATGAACGAAAACTTTCCACTTTATAGATTTTGAAAAGTGAAATTAGGGCCTCATAAATGCTCCATACAGAATTTGTAAGTGGAATACAGCTGTCTCGACAAACTCATGCTGACCTCGGCTAACACAAGCTCGGTCAAAATAACTGTTATGACAAAGCTCGGTACCTATAGCATCTCAGCCATAACAGGTGCTCGGCATATGCTGATATCTCAGTTAGAATACTATCACTCGACATAAAAAATAAAGTTTTCTATTTCACTCAGATATGTCCTAATGCATCTTTAACTATGCAGATTGGACTTCTACTTAGTCTTTATGTTAGGAATTGATGTAAAATAAAGCTTTGTAAAATTTAGTTCCAAACATACCTTTTATGCTTAATTAGAAGAAGTGTGATCACCTAATCCATCGGATTGGATGACCTCAGATGTGCCAGCTTCACTAGTGCTTTCTTCTTCTTTCTTCTTCCATGTCTTGTCCCTCTGATTTTTCAATTTTTCGTGGATATCTTCACTTTGATTTTGATTATTGCTCGACATAGGTGATCTACAATCTTTCTTAAGATGACCTATCTTGTTACATTTGTAACACACCATGCTTCCAGTCATCCAACTTTTGGATCTTCCTTTGAAATGAGTCTTCATGCAATTTTCTCCAATGTCTCCATATTTTCCACAATAATGACAACTGTACCATGTGTTGTAATCCCAATTGTATGAGTTGTTCTTTACAGGTGACTTAGTCTGTTCATTTGATGACCATCTTGGTTTAGACCTGCATTCAAATGCTCTATGCCTATACTTCTGATAGTTGAAACAATTTCCTTGAAACTTAGGTGAGGTAGGTGGGTTACTGACCTTAGACCTACATTCATGTGCCTGATGTCCATGTTTCTTACAGTTAAAGCAATGTCAATTGAACTTAGGTTTTGAATCAAACTTACCATGTTTACTTCTACATATGTTGGCTATATGTCCTGGCTTTCCACAATGATGTCATGCATGGGCTTGTTGTTCTTTGGTTTTGCATTCTTTTGTTCTCCATTCTTTGATGATTCTCCTTCTTCAATAGATGAAGCATGTTCATTTATTCCAAGTCTAGATTTATCATCAGATCTTCTGGGTGACCTTAACAGTTCTTCAAAGTATTTTGCAGCTTCATTAGGTTTGTTCATCCTTTCATTGATTTCCTTTTTAGTTCTAAGTTCATTCTTTAATTGATCATTCTTAGAACTCAGTTGGTTGATTTCCATATCTTTCTTGCCCAACTCTTGATTAACCAACACTAGTTGATTTACCATGTCCAGTTGATTATTAGTCAGCCTTTGCATGTCACTTGTCCTTTCATCTAGTCTCATCGCCATTTGTCTTTTGTCTTCTTCAGCCATTATCTTGTTATCTTCAGCTTTCTTTTTCTGTTCAACAACTTCACAAAGTTTGACAAATTGAATCTCCTGTTCTCTCTTTAGATTCCTGATGTCATCATTCAGTATGGTATTCTTCTCCAGTAGCTCTTTTATGGCTTTGTCAGTTTCTGCAGTATTTCCATTGTGAAATAATCCAGTGGTATCTTCTTCTTGATATTGTGATTCATTTTGCTGAATAGAAATTTCTCTCCTTTTGCTCAAGGATTTCTTCAGTTCGCCTTTGGCTGCTTCCAATTATTGTAATGCCAGATGTACATCAATTTTATGATTCTCTATGACCTTTCCCAGCTTATAGAATTCCATCTCAAGATCTTTTTCTTTAAGTGGTTAGACTTTCTATGAGAAACCTTGCAGCTCTGATACCAATTGTTGGAAATATAATTGGGAAATGTGATACTGAGAGGGGGGTGAATCATAAATCACCTACTAAACCATTCTCATATAAATAAAACTTTTGCATAGCATCACCAATATTTGAACATAATCAAATGACTAACAAACTAAATATCATCCATGAAAGCATTCAAAACACAGAGATTTTGGTTACCTAGAAACCCTTGAAAGGTAAAACTGGGGTGGGGATGACACCCACAAATCTTCACTACTACAGTAATAAATTTTCCTGTTAGGGCTTACAAAATTTGATCAAAACTTGATCTACCATGTGATGGGTCTGCTTTGTTAAAAGCTAAAAGACTTATGTAGTCTACCTTGTAAAAGGATTTGAAACTTACAATAAAGTAAGCACTCAGTTAAGAGATTTACCCTGATACACTGGCTAGAATGTCTTAGTACCTGATCTTTCAGTTTGCACTATATGTAGATAACATATCTTCTCTTTACTATGTGATGATGATCTCATCTATCAGATCTATCTCTTTTCTGTGCTTTCACTACTTAGCTCGGTCACTGAACTCTATATTTGAATACTTCTCTTTTCTGAATCATACCTATCTGGTTATACCCTTCACATTCGCTATCCCTTGCTACTACGTTTTAGGGTTTAGATCTTGACCTTATATAATTAACAAAACATTTTAATAATTTAAGATCTATGGCTTAGATTAATTCCTTTTGCCGCTTAAGTCTTACTAACATCTGATTGGCTCTAGGTATTTCATAGGGATCAATGATTACTAAGTAGATGTGTAATTACCTCTGTAATGATCTCAATAGACAAAATATAAAACATGGATGTCGGCCAAAACTATTTACCTCGATCACTGTGCCAAAACAAAATCTTATGTCATTCTCTGGCTAACTTGGCAAATGTAGTTTTTGATACTCAGCATTCACTATACTCAGCATATGTTGATAACTCTGGCGCTCAGTAATCATTGCATATAAGACTTGGTAGAACTAGACTCGGTATACTACAAAAATACATAGTGACCATAAGTTTACTTGATAGTACTACTACTCCGTAAGTAAACATTACATAGCTCGACCTTTACATAATGACTCAGTCACAGTGATGACCGACCATCATTGCCTAGATATATGACTAAGTGTGAGTCACTAATAGTCAACAAAACTATAGAGATCTACAACTAGTTTTGATCTGGGAGCTAAGGTTAGACGCCGTAAGGCGTAGAGAGAAGAGACTACCGAGCAGCCAGCTGGAGACACTGATATGCCTATAGTAGATGTAGATCCTGGTGTACCATAGATTCCTCAGGAGGTCATCAGATGACTCAAATTACAGGTCAGGGACCTGAAGGTAGAGAGTGCTCATTGGGAGGAGCGATTCACTGAGGTAGATAGACGGTGATCCGAGCTTTGAGAGAAGAATAAGAGATTACAGATAGAGGTGACACATCAGACCTCTAGAGCTACCTATTACGTTTCTTCTTACTATGCTATTGTTCCTACTGCTTAGAGAGTACCCATGTACTCTCAATATATGATAGCGTTAGAGGGAGCTAGGGCACCCAGAGCTGAGGTAGTGCCTAATGCACCACCACCACCTACACCAGATGTAGAGGATCATGTAGACAACTGAGCTGTCTAGATATTCTGATATTTTTGCTCTTTTTGTTCGTGTATACTATTTTGACTTCTGATAGCTCACATGAGCTCATTCTTTTGTACTTTATGCCAGTAGTGCACCCTTGACTAGTTTGAGTTATATGATATAAATGAGATCGAGATTTTGGTTATGACTTCATCTGTAGTTGTCATGTTTTGATTTATGATGATATCATGTGATGTAAATGCTATGAGTAGTGTAGAATGTATGTATGGGTTTATGCAATGCAATGATTTCTTTATGTATGGATGTTATGCAAATGTAATTGATTATGGAAAATGTATGTATGATTTAATTATGTACATGTATGCAATGTGAATGCAACAAATGAAATGATTATGATATGAAAATGAAACGATACACATGATATGCTTTACAAGTATTGATGAAGACAAGTACTCAGTCTTATGTCAAAAAGGATGTTTAGCCCAGGATGGTGACTGCTTGTGGTTCTGTGAGGAAACCTTCGTGTGAGATTCAGCTCTTCATGTCAAGTTTAAGTTTAGTTTTGAAGGATTGTTTAAACATTCAAGAGTGTTCAACAATTTGTGAGATCATGCAATCATGCAAAGTGCAAAATGACATGTAGAATGAAATGCAAACCTAAGACCTAGGACCTAGGATCTAGTCACTAATCATGTGTCAATTTGTTGTCATCATTGAACTTTTTAGGTAACCGGATAAATCAATACAATGCCCACTAGTTGTGAAACTATAGACATATGAATATTGATTTGTATGCGCAAGAATCAATACAACACCCATTGGCTAGACAACCATGGACATATGAATATTGATTATGTTTTCAGAATGTCAGATTAGATATAAGCACCAAGGCACAAATGCGAGGATGACCTGAATATCATGTCCATTTTGATATAGCAATTCGTATAAGCATCAAAACATAGATGTTGTGATGACCAGAATACCCCTTGCAAAAGAAACACATCAAATAGTCAAGAGAGCATTCTAAATCCAGTGTGAATTACCCATAGTGACCCTTTATTGTTCACATCCTTAGGTAAGATCGCATTTCACAGTAGGAGTAAGAACTTTCTCAAAAAGACCGTAGTTAGATCAAACTTCGTTGAATTTTCCAAGTATCAACGGTTGAGGTACTCATGGCCATCCAATATGAGATAGAGGCTCTTACAGACAGACACCATTTCAATCCAAAATTTCCAAAGTTATTAGATTTTCACATACAAGCAAAAAATAAAGAAAAAATTATGCCCCCAGTCATCACTCTCTAAATCCTGTAAAGGACATCATCGAAGAGCTCGAACGGACACAATATGCAAAAAGCTCAATGTGAATCGGAAAACATACAAGGAGATAAAAGCATGTAAAAACATAGATTGTTTTCAATTTGTGTTTGATTGCATTGTTGTAGATGCAAAATCCTTTTTGGAGAGGAGACAGACTTGATTGACTTGGATGAAGCTTCAAAGGACTCTGACTGGATATGACACATCTAAAGCATACTGGAGACCATAGGATATGACTTTGATTGCCCCCAAGTTTGAACATTTATAGGATACAAATGTTTGAGCCATTGGTGTATAGACCGACTTATTGAAAATAGGAATGTAGAAACAAATCGAGAGATATGTACAAACTAAAGCAGGACTGAAAGCTGGGAAAGACCAAGATTGCACTGATAGATGGAGCATTTTGAAACAAGTGGCACCCGTTTGCTGGGTTTTCACCATCTTGGTAGAGATTCTATTTTTGCTACCAAGGTGCCTGTTTCCAGGTTTTCACCAAGGCACTTTTTCTCATTTTTTTTGTATTTTTCATTTTTTTCAATTTTTTTGTACTTTTGATATTTTTTTTATTTTTTTGTGATACATCAAGGTGCCTATTGCTAGGTTTTCACCAAGATGATCATTTTTTTAAGACTTTTTCTGATTTTTTATAATTTTTTCAGGATATTTTACCATAGACTGAATGCCTTAGGCGTAGAATTTCTTCAGATGGAGAACATTGATTGGTTCTCAGAGCTATTCTCCTTTAGTCGTTGAGAGTTGATAGGCTCCAAAGCCAAAAGTAGCAGTGATAACAAAGGGACCTAGCCAGTTGGGTTCAAACTTCCCCTTGCGCTCTCTATGTGATTGATTTTTAGGATTTTCTCTCAAGACTAGATCACCAACCTAAAATTCTCTATGTCTGACTTTCTTGTTGTAACCTCTAGACATTCTTTTCTGATAGACTCTAAGATGATCATACGCTGCTTGTCTACATTCATCTAGTAGTTCAAGTTCTTGTAACCTAGACACTCTGTAGTCATCATCAGTTACTAGACCATGTATTCTGATTCTTAGTGATGGGATTTCAACCTCAATAGGCAGTACCACTTGAGACCCATAAACTAAAGTGAATGGTGTAGCCCTAATGGGCATTCTAATACTTGTTCTGTTGGCCCAGAGAGCTAGATTAATCATGAGATGCTAGTCTCTTTCTATTTTATTAACTGTACAATGCAAAATTTTCAATAGATTCTTGTTTGAAGCTTTTGCTTGTCCATTCCCTTGAGGATAGTAGATTGATGACCAATGTTGTGTAATCTTGAATTTGGCACATAGATCATCTAAGTCTCTATTCTTGAATTGCCCACCATTATCCGTGACCCACATATGATGTAGTTCAAGATGAACATTGAAATTTGTTTGTCAGTTGCTTGAGTCAAAGGAGCTGCTTCTACCCATTTTGTAAAATAGTCTATAGCTGTAATAATATGGGTATGCCCATTAGAAGAATGAGGATGTATGGTTCCTATAAGATCAAATGCCCATTGGTGAAAATGCCATTGTGTAGTAAAGGGAATTAGATCTCTCCCTAGTGCATGAATTAAGTTACCATGTACTTGACACTTTTTATAGTTCTTAGCATACTTGATAGCCTCTTTTTCCATTTCAGGCCAATAGTACCTAGCCCTAATGAGTTTTTGAGCTAGTGTTAAACCATTAGAATGTGATCCACAAATACCTTCGTGGACTTCCTCTAATGCATGTTGAGACTCTTCCCATTTTAAACATCTAAGGAGTGTACCATCTATACCTCATTTGTATAAATCATGACCAATGATGACATACTAGGATGCATTGTGGATAAGGTATTGTTTCTCATGGCGGTTAAAGGATTCGGGAATGATTTGATCTCAGAGATAGGAGAAAAGGTTTTTGTATTGGGATGAATCATGAACAACAATAGTGTAGAACATGTGGGTCTCAGGGGAATCATATGCATGATAAGATAGTGCTTCCACCAAAAACTCATAGCATAGCTCATGTTTGGGCTGCTGTAATAAAGTAGATAGCATTGCCATTGCATCGATAGCCTTATTCTCCGTTCTAGGAATCAGCTCAAATTTGATAGATATAAAATATTTCTTTAGATCATCTACCATTCTCTTGTATGAGATTAGCTTTCCATCTTTTATTTGATACACATCATTGACTTGGTGTATTACAAGTTGTGAGTCTCCATGAATGTGTAGTTCTGTTATCCTCCACTCAATTGCTATCTTCATGCTATTAAGAAGGGCTTCATATTTAACAATATTGTTTGTGCAAGGAAACTTGATTATGAATGCTTTAGGGATTGAGTATCCTTGAGGAGTGATGAACAATATGCTTGCTCTAGATCCATTCTATGTATAGGATCCATCAAAGAATAACTTCCATGATCTAGAGGATAGGTTCATGATAGAGGAATTTGGGAATTCCATTTTCATTGCTGTATCATCAAACAAAGGTGTGTCAACTAGTTGATCTGCAATTACTTGGCCCTTGATAGCTTTTATTTCAACATATTCAATGTCAAATTCACTTAAGAGCATGACCCATTTAGCTAATCTACCCGTGAGGGCAACTTTGCTTAGTAGGTACTTTAGTGGATTAATCTTAGCTACCAAATGTGTGGTATGAGCTAACATGTAGTGTCTCAATTTCTATGATGCAAATATAACAACTAGACAAGCTTTCTCAATTATTGAATAGTTCTTCTCATATGCTACCAATGTTCTACTGATATAGTATATAGCTCTTTCCTTCTTGTTCTCATCATGCTGTGCTAGTAATGCCCCTAGTGATGTATCTGTGGTGGACATATAAGATCAATGGCTTCCCTTGTATAGGAGGCATAAAAATAGGAGGATTTGATAGATATTTTTTGATATGGTTAAAGTTCTTTTCACATTCCTCATTCCATGCAAAGGTCACACCTTTATGTAATGTCTTTGTGAAAGGTTGTGATATGTCTGCTAGCTGAGATATGAAGCGTCTAATAGATTGTACTCTCCCTTGTAATGTTCTCATTTGACTGATATTCTTGGGAGGTTGCATCTCCATGATAGCTTTGACCTTTGCCGGATCTACCTCAATTCCTTTCTTTGAAACAATGTAGACTAAGAGCTTTCCAGAAGTGACACCAAAAGCACCCTTCTTAGGATTTAATCTGAGACTAAACTTCTCCATTCGATCTAGTATTTTGCTCAAATCATTTAGATGTTTAGATCTTACCATATATTTTGCCAAAGTATCATCAACATAATCCTCCATAGTTCGATGCATCATGTCATGAAAGATAGATGTCATAGCTCGTTGATATGTAGCACCAACATTTTTAAAACATTAGAGGTTAGCAAAATCAAAATTTGCAAATAAATGAATCTAAGCTAACAAGGCGATTTACTGCCTTCTAGTAGGTGTGAGTATGATGTTTTCAAATTGAAATCGAGATCAGTGACAATGCAACACCTAAACGAAGGATTTGAATGCAAAAGAATGAAGATTATATGAATGCAAATTAATCTATATTTTTGTATTTTCTATGCAATTAGATGAAAAATTGTATGAATCTAAGCTAGATGAATAAAATTGAATGCAGATTTAATCTAAGAATGCTATGAATGAATATGAATACTATGATATGAAAACTATGCAAAAACTATGATCAACTATGAAAGATCTCATGAATCGCCTGTCAAAATTGTTTAATCCTTCAATCGCCAATTTGCCAGAGTAATTGTGCAAATTTGAGTGTTGATAAGATAATTTGTGAAGAGCTGAGCCTTGATTTTATAAAAATCCAGGGCATTGAGGGTGCATGAGAAAAGCCATAAATCACTCTTGACAAACTCAGGTTGATTTTTGAGTTATCAGAAAATCAGAGATAATTAACTCACAAAAATCATGCAAAAATAGTGTTTAACTAAAAATAGAGTTTAGATCAAATTTCAACTCATCATCAGATGTTGAGTTTCAATTTTAAAATTGATTGTTAATTTCTAGTTGCCTGCTTTTCTGATTGTGCATGATTTAATTATAAATTAATTTAAAAATAAAGTGATTTATTCTCAACTTAACTGATTTTTGAATTAAAACAATTGATTTATGGGTTAATCAATTATTAAATCAAACTTTATTCTAAAACTATATTATTAAATATTGACAATTGACTTTAATTAATTAAATAAGAATTTAATCAATTAGTCATAAGATTTTTAATTTATTGTCAAAATGAAATAATACAATTTAGAAATAAATATAATTAAATTTAATTAAATAATTAAGGGGCAGTATTAAATCTAATTAATTAAATATTTAGAATATTCAATTAATCAAACTTTAGGATAAATAAGATTTATCGCCAAATAATCATTAAATCAAAGATAATTGGGATAAATAGGAATATTGCTAGGAATATTTCTCGATGTAGAATTTATGATAATCAATTAAGATTCGATAATGTGTAGATGTGCCTTAGGTTAGGACTTTTGTGTCAATTTCATTTGATTTGAAGATGTAGGAGGTTAATGAACTTATAGCCCATTTTTGGGGTATTATATTTTGCCTCTCTTTGAATCACTGTGCAAAGTGTAGTGGTTCAAAGAATAATCTATGTATGATAAAGATGTATGAAACTGATTTGAAATATTTAATCAATTCCGAGATAGAAACCGATTGAAAGATTGAAGATTCAAGATTTAGGTCTTGATTGACCAAAGATAATGTTAACTATAGCAACAATGAACTAGTGATTATGAAAAAGTGCCAAAATGCCTGATTCTAAAACTTATGATTACGAAGAAGTGAGTGACCAATTCTAGACCTGATTGTCCAAAGAGAAACATATTGGTATCACATCCTGAATCCATCAGTTACGAAGAACCAAGAAAATGACGCTAATGAACCGATGGTTACGAAAAGCTGATACAGTTTACAAGATAGATTTAGGATACCAGATTGATATGGATCTCGATGAATCTGATATGCCCCAAGAGATGATAGATTTGCCCCAAGCGATGAGGACTTTTGATGAATCAGTAACTAGATGTGGTTGTTGTCTTGATCACTGAGGAAAGATTTGATTACAAATTTTGATTGATGTGTAATACTATGCCCCCTTCGGGATTAAAATTGAAATCTGACAAGAAAAGTTAGCGTTGAATGGTTTAGAAGCATGTTAGTTGATTTAAGAAGTGGTTATACACGTCCGAGAACATGTTCTGCATTATGTGGAGGTCCTAGATACCAAGTTTGACCAGGTTTGACCATGATTTGACCATGGTTGACCAAGTTGAAATTTTGATAGTTTGATGTAAGATAATCAATTAAGTTAAATTCTGGATTCCTACGATGATTGAAGGTTGATTATGCAAGCAGTTGACCATCCTAGGTCTGAAAATTTTAAATCATGATTTTGACATAGTAAATGATCTTAAATTTTGATTTTGATCTCAAAAATGGGTTCAGAACGTCGAAATTAGCCAGGGGTACAATTTTCATAGAAAATGAAGCACTTTTAAAAATTGGGTCAAAAGCTATATTGTAATACCAAAAAAATGGGCTATAAGTTCATTAGCCTCCTCTATCGACATATCGAACGAAATCGACATCAAAGTCCTAACCAAAGGCACATCGGCACATCATCAAATCCTAATTGATTATCTCAAATTCTGCATTGGGGGATATTCCTAGTAATATTCCTAATTATCTTAATTTTCTTAAATTCTATAATTATTTGACGATAAATCATATTTATCCTAAAGTTTGATTAATTGAATATTCTGAATATTTAATTAATTAGATTTAATTTAGCCACTTAATTATTTAATTGAATTTAATTCCATTATTCCTAATTATGATATTTAATTTTGACAATAAATCCAAAATCTTACAAATAATCGATTAAATATTTTATTTAATTAATTAAATCATTTTGTCAATTTTTAATATTGTAATTTTGAATAAAAGTTTGATTAAATGATTGATTAACCCATAAACTAATTATTTTATTTTTCAAAATTAGTTAAGTTGAGAATAAATCACTTTATTTATTTATTAATTTATAATTATCCATGTGCACAATCAAAGAGCAGTTAAACTCCAAATCAGAAAATCAATGCAAGTTATTGACTTTTTGGAACTCAACATCATTTTTGAGTTTTAAAGTTGATCTAAACTTCTAATTTGAGTTAAAAAGCTATTTTTGCATGATTTGCATATTTTTGTGAATTAAATTATCTTTATTTAAAAATAACTCAAAAATCAAGCTGAGTTATTTGAGTGATTTATGACTTTTATCCATGCACCTCTAAAGTCCTGGATTTCTATAAATTAAGGCTTTAGCTCATCTTAAATCATCTCATAATTTGTGAACTTATGCTAGTGAATTGCTATCTGGAGAATCGGAGCTTCTTTGCGAATCAACCATGTTTTGTGAGATCACTTTTGTTTTCATATTATTGTTAGATCATTTTAGCATATCAATTTCCATATTAGCATAGATTCATATCAAGTTTTCATCATATCATTGCATAGAAAATCAAAAAATATATAGATTAATTGCATTTATATTTCATATCAGTTTTGCATTCAAATCCTTTGTTTAGGTGTCGTCAAGGTCACTGATCTTGATAACAATTTGAGAACATCATACTCACACCTATTAGAAGGCAGTAAATCGTCTGGTTAGTTTAGTTTCAATTATTGTATGATTTTAATTTTTGCTAACCTCTAATGTTTTATTGAAGTGTTGTGTCTATAGAAAAGGTACAAAATTCACACACACATTTTTGGCACCCACCGTGGGGCAACCCACCTTTACATGCTGGTTTTGATTTTTTTTTTGGAGCTAAAGCCCTAAAGTTTCAAAGATTTAATTTTATCTCTCAAATGGCTTGGATTTTTGCTCTGAAATATTTTTTTTCCAGTTGGACACATATCAGGGAAGCTACAGTAAAAAATTTAAAATTTTTTGAGATGTTTTGAATTTTTAATAATTTTTTCTTAAAATTCTAGAAAAAATCAATATCTGACGCAAATCAACATATTTTTTTTTAAATTTTTATATTTTCAGAAAGCTCTTTAAATTTTACAGGGGATCCATTCTTTGTATTTTAAATTTGGATGCAATATAATAGCTCAAATAGTCAATGTACAAAAACTGGTCTATTTTGGTAAAATGGGTCTCTAGGGCACAAATGAAGAGATTTTTCTAAAATTTTTACATTTTTAGAAAGCTCTCAATTTTTTAGCACGGGTCTCTATTTTGAATTTCTATTTTTGTGGCCAAAATCATATCAAAAAAATTAAATCTTGTTGACTAGGTCAAATGCAACAAAAATAATAAATTTTTTTGATGGGTATGCACTTTTTTTTTTACATGGTTCAATGAATGATATGAGATGTCATTTGGGTTAATTGCTGGTTATTATTGCTGATAATAATTGATTTTTAGAGCTAACCCTAGGGTTTTCATAAGTTGAAGATACATTGCATATCTTGTTTGCTTGTTTGCTTGTTTTCTTATCGGAGAGTTTGTTGTCTGCTTGCGCGGGATTGCTTAACAAAGATAAAAATCAAGTAAATATCTAATAAGCGCATCATGAGGATCTCAGGTATTCTACTTATTTTGATAATATTTCAATTTGGACTTAAAATAAATCTCTCATGTGTCTAGCTTGAGTGCTTCTTTTCATGCTTTTGTTTTACACACTTGCATAATTGATACTAGGTTGTGACACCTTAGGTATTCATTTAAGTAGTCTTAGATACTTGTGATTGATCTAGATTTCTATCTTGGGTTATTGGACTTGCTAATCTACCGGCCCCTCGTTCCACCCCGTGGTTGCAATCTCAGCGCCATAAAGCGGAGGGGTCTAGAGGATAGAAGTGTTAATTGTTCCACCAGGCAACTCTTTTGTGCTTTTTAGAACTCACTTGTTTTCTAAATTGTGAACTCATTTTTAGCTTGTGTGAGGGGTTAATTGTTCCACCTTGTGGACTCACCTCATATTCGCTTTAAGCGTTAAGTGTTCCTCTTTCTGCTTTTGGGTACTTTTGGTAGATTTACTTTCGGAAATATATCTGTGCTCACATAGTAATTAGGCCCTATGAACACTATTTGTGATTCTTGAGATATTGGATTCCTAGTGAAATCCTTCTTGACAATGAAATCCTTGTAGGTAGGGAGGATACTTAGTGCGTTTCATGTTCTAATTAGTTAGTGTGTCTTCTCTTATTGATCGATACATTCTCTCTTTAGAGAGGTTGATAGATCACGTGGGGTTGACATCACAGACTTTGGTGAAACAAACTTTGTCTTAGCATGTCAGATTAATCTGCTTGCTTTGTTTGGGTTAAAAGTGAAGAGGTGTCAAAACCTTGGATCTGGAGCCAAGTCCCCTTGTGGTATTATACTGTGAGTCACCTTTAGAGAGGGTTAACCGTAGCGGACGATCCCTTCACAGGGAAAACTGCGTTGACGGAACCTCAAGCGGTAATAGCTATTTCAGATGTGGTAGTAACAACCACTATATAAATGTCCTTGTGGAAGAAATCTTCATAGGTGTGGTTCATTGTTGGGTTGTCAGATCTCCCTAGCAGCTCTTGATTGATTAAATTCTCAGATTGTGTCAAAACCCTGGTGCGCCGGGATTGGAGTTCACCCTTTTGGATAATAAAAGTTGCAGAGTCAAACCATTACTAAAAACCCTAGCGAGGCCAAATTTTTATTTTCTAGGGTATATGTGCGTCATTGCAAAATATTTTGGAACATACACAATTAGCGCTTCTGAGGATTAGAACGAATAAGTCACTTGATTGTTCATGCGCAAGGTTGCTTTTGCCCTTATTCATTGTTTTTAGACATGCTTGAAATCGTTTGCTTGCTATTTTTCATGCTTATTTATCTATTTGGTTACTGAAAATGAATAAATCTGTTACAATCCTCAAATCAAGCCAGTACAATTTGCAAACAATCCAAATTTGAAAACTCAAAATTTGCAAAATCTGAAGTAAAATTCTTTTCTGGAGTCAAAAGTCATCTCAGGAGGTCAGAAAGTCATACGAGTTTCTATCAAATGTCGTTTCATTACTACCCAACTATCACATGATAGAGAACCCAGTGTCATATGAGTCTTTGTGCCAATCAAATTCAAAAAGTCAAATCCTGCTAGCAACTATCGTGCGAGTTTTGCAACTATCGTACGAGCTTTTCAACTGTCATTTCATAGCATACCCACTGTCGTACGAGTCTGCAGAGTGTCATTTGGGAAAATTTTGAAAGTTGTCAGAAAATTGTCAGAATTGCCAAATATTTAGCTTTTTCAGCCTATTTTCAGAAGTTGTCAAACAAATCACTATGTTAGGAACATAGTAGTAGCTATTGAGAATCAATACACATGTCTCAAAGAATCAGTACACATGAGGAAGAAATTCTAATCACAACTATGATGAAGCAGATGCAAGCTATGCAAGTCAAACTTAACAAACTTGAGAAAGAAAAGGAACCTAAAAAGTTCTCCATGGAAGCTCTATGTCCTTTTCCATTTGATAAAGACTTGTACATGTCACCATGCCCCTAAATAGAATTTGAGCAATGTGATAATCCTTATGATACCTCTTCCACGAAGAGTGACACATCCATCTTTGGAGACTATCATGACTATGATGATGGACAATATAATGATACCTATGACACCTTTATTCCTAAGAGTCCTCCTCGTCGTGTGTTCCTGCTTACAGGAAATGGGATGTCACATTGGATAGATCGTGATGGTGATCCATATGATTCTGATTTTAAAAAAGACTTTGATAATTTTTGTGAACAGTACCTTGATTATGATCCATCTACTACTACTAAGGACTATAAAATGCATCGTGCTAGCTTGAAGCATCAATACTACAAGGATCTCTCCTATAAGAACTCTCATGCTAAAAATAAAGATTACACTCTCAAGAAAGATCATGTTAATGCTGAACCTTTGTCTTGTGATGGTTTCCTTCCATTCCCTAATTCCTCCAATAACCATACACTTCCTAAAGCTTCCGAGTCTTCCAAATATTTCACAAATCCTTCATCCAACGAAAGTCCTGATACTTTTCATACGATTCCCTATAGTTATCCTCAAGGGCTACCCCTTGAAGAAACTCAAGCTAAACTTCACTTGGCTACCAATACTTTCAATAATGCTAAACCTAAAGAGCCTAAGCCTTCATATGCTATAATTCCTACTTCAGCTAGTCCTCCACCATCTCTTCCAAAGTCTTCCATACAATCCCAACATGCTTCCTTGTCCTTAGAAGTGGCTCCATGTCAAGAGGACTCCATAAATGATAAAGAAAAGAACATAAAGAAAGATCAAGATCAAGAACCCTCCATGTTGTCCACTTCTTTTCACGATGTCTCTTATCCGCCTCAGGGTTCTTTTGATCCTGCACACCCTTTCTCATGCATTCCATCATGTCTTAAGTCTTCTCTTAAGCAAGATCAAGCTACTACTCACACCATTGAGCTTATTGACAATCAAGATGACCTTACTTCCATTAAGGTTATTGAAAATAGTGTTGTTACTTCCAATGTTAAGCCTATTGAAAATCAAGAAAAAAATTATGCGCTTATGCTATCCAAAGATCTTTGTCAAGATCAAAGTCTTCCATCTTCTTATTCTACCACTCCATGTTCGCTTCCACTTTCTACTCTTCCTAAGTCTTTGAAAGCTTTGAATAATACAATCAAAGAAGGTGCTCATATTCAAGATGTCCACGATTATATTGAAAATCTTAATGCTCACTCTAAAGATGCTGATATCCTTGGTTGTCATATAGATGCTAATGAACTTATTGATTATCCTTTTGCATCTTCCACATCCATCCTTGGACCTCTTCCACCACTACAAAGGGCTTCACGTCTACCTTCCATCTTGGGTCCTTATGTCCCTTCACTTTCCCCTCTAACTCTCCTAATTCACCATCCATCTTGGGTCCTTACATCCCTCCATCTCCCATCTTTCCTCAAGATCAACATAGATGCATACCTTTGAATCCTTTTCATCCACTCACCCATCTAAACCAGTCATATTCTCCTTTTTCTTCCACAAGTCCCAAGTCTTTTGGAAGTAACTTGAATGTTCAATACAAGAAAAAGAAGCAATACAAGAATCTATCAAAAAAATAAGATCACCATGTCTCCTCTAATAGACATGGAAACATAAAGTCAAAAGAGATATGTAAGAAAAAAATTACAAGACAAGTATGGGTTCCAAAATCCATCATTGAAGATATTCTCTCTAGATCATCAAAAGGAAATAAAAAGCCTATGGCATTATGGATTCCAAAGTCTCTCTTGAAAGAGTCTAGTGTTGAACAACATGTGAAGTTGACATTCAAGCTTCCAAAGGCTTCCACTTCATCTCCTTCCAAAAACATTCTTTCATTCCATGCGCCTAAACCACAACTTCTGCTATCCATTCACCATATTCCTTCACGTATTCCTTCATTCACATTTCCTCCATCCTCTCGCCACCCTTCAAGGTGTGTGTTGATGTTGATCTTGCCTTCCTTTCCATCTACCCTTTCACAATCCTTCCATTCATTATCCTTCTACCTTCTATTCTTTTTCCTCATTTGCCTATTCCTCCTATCTTCCAACTTCACTCGCTTTACATAAAACCTTATCTTCCATTTTTCTCTTCCATCTTCCTTTCCTTATCAGCATCTTTGAGCATATCATTTTGAATCCTTGACATATCACGGTTTATCCTTTCAAAGAGCATTATCTAAAAAGCTTGCCTTCTTCTAAAAAAAAAAAGAAATGAAAAAAAAAAAATTAAAAATGTGCCTTGGTGAAAACTTGGAAACAGGTGCCTTTGTAGCAAAAGTAAAGAGAAATAAATTCATCCTATGGTGAAAACCACTCCTTTGTGGCGCCTTGGATAAGTACCGTGATGAAAACTTGGCAATCAGGCATCATGCGTAGTTCTTCTGCATATTTCATCCATTTCATCTTCTCTCTTTGATCTTGACAAAGTTGATCTATACATGAACATTTAGCTATTTTATGAGCTATCTTACGATGATCTTTCTTTCATTCCTTTCATGTTTAGCCTTCATATCTATCTTCCTCCATTTATTTTCCCCTATCACTATCCTTTTCCCCTTTGGTCTTGATCTAATAAAAAAAAGATAGTAAAACACGGTGCTATGAAGCCTCTTGACATGTCTACTCCTTTGGATTGTATCCTTTCCTGCTCTAGCATTACACTTTTGTGACTTATCCTATGCTAGCCTTTCATTGCTTGTCCCTATACACTTTACATGACAATTTTTCCCTAGCTTGGGTACTCTTGAGGAGTTTGCCCTTGAGGATTTCTTCCCTTCATTCTCCTTCATTCTCTTGTCTTCCATCTTTTCCACCAGCTTTCCAAGCTCTCTTGTTCTCCACCTTGCTAGACATTGGGACTGCATGATATGATCTTTCTTGGGAGTTTGCAATGGAAAAAGATGCTATCAAGTATACCAAGTATCAGAACAAGTATCAGAACCAGTATTAGAACTAGTATCAGAATAAGTATTAGAACCAGTATCAGAACAAGTATCAGAACCAGTATCAGAACAAGTATCAGAACAAGTATCAGAACACCTACTAGGGCTACACCTTTCGCTTTAGTTTATGGGTCTGAAGCGGTCCTGTCTATTGAGGTTGAAATCCCATCACTAAGAATCAGAATGCATGGTCTGGTAATTGATGATGACTATGAAGTGTCTAGGTTGCAAGAACTTGAACTACTAGATGAGCACAGACAAGTAGCATGTGATCATCTCAGAGTATATCAGAAGAGAATGTCTAAAGGCTACAACAAGAAAGTCAGACACAGATAATTTCAGGTTGGTGATCTAGTCTTGAGAGAAAATCCTAAAAATCAATCCCATCGAGAACGCAAGGGGAAGTTTGAACCCAATTGGCTGGGTCCCTTTGTAATCACTGCTACTTTTGGCTCTGGTGCCTATCAAATCTCAACGACTGAAGGAGAAAAGCTCCAAGAACCAATCAACGTTCTCCATCTGAAGAAATTCTATGCCTAAGGCATTCAATCTATGGTAAAATATCCTGAAAAAATTTTAAAAATTGAAAAAAGTCCTGAAAAAATGAACATCTTGGTGAAAACCTAGCAATAGGCACCTTGATGATTCACAAAAAAAGTAAAAAAAATGAAAAATACAAAAAAATGAGAAAAAGAAAAAGTGCCTTGGTGAAAACCTGAAAACAGGCGCTTTGGTAGCAAAAATAGAATCTCTACCAAGATGGTGAAAACCTGGCAAACGGGTGCCACTTGTTTCAAAACGCTCCATCTATCAGTGCAATCTTGGTCTTTCCTAGCTTTCAGTCTTGCTTTAGTTTGTACATATCTCTCGGTTTGTTTCTGCATTCTTGTTCTCAATAAGTTAGTTTGTACACCAATTAGCTCAAGCATATGTATCCTTTCAATGCTTAACACTTGGGGGAAATCAATGTCATATCCTATGGCCTCCAATGTATCTTAGACTTATCATATCCAGTCAGAGTCCTTTGAAGATTCATTCAAGTTAGTTAGTCTATTTTATTTCCAGAAAGGATTTTGCATCTACAACAATGCAATCAAACATCAAACACAAACATCAAACAAACTGTGCTTTTCATGCTTTTATCTCCTTGTATGCTGACTGATTCACATTGAGATTTTTGCATATTGTGTCCCTTTGAGCTCTTCGATGATGTCCTTTATAGGATTTAGAGAGTGATGACTAGGGGCATAATCTTTTTTTTGTCTTCTGCTTGTATGTGAAAATCTAACAACTTTGAAAATTTTGGATTGAAATGGTGTCCGACTGTAAGAGCCTCTATCTTGAATTGGATGGCCATGCGTACCTCGACCATTGATACCCAAAAAATTCAAGGAAGTTTGATCTAACTATTGTCTTTTTGAGTGAGTTCTTTCTCCTATTGTGAAACACGATCTTACTTAAGGATGTGAACGATAAAGGGTCACTACAGGTAATTCACATTGGATTTTGAATGATCTCTTGATTTTTTGATGTGTTTGCACTGCAAGACGTATTTAGGTCATCACGACATTTATGTTTTGATGCTTATACAAATTACTATATCAAAATGGACATGATATTTAGGTCATCTTGGTGTTTATGCCTTGGTGCTTATATCTAATCCGACATTCTGAAAACAAAATCAATATTCATATGTCCATGGTTGCCTAGCCAGTGGGTGTTGTATTGATTCTTGTGCATACAAATCGATATTCATATGTCTATGGTTCATAGCTAGTGGGCATTGTATTGATTTATCCGGTTACCTAAAAGTTCAATCATGATAACAAATCGGCATATGATCAGTGAGTAGGTCCTAGGTCCTAGGTTGCATTTCATTTTGCATGTCTCTTTGCATTTTGCATGTTTGCATGATCTCACAATGGTTGGCTAAACTTCAATGCTTAAACGATTCTTCAAATCGCATCTTCAAATCTAACAAGAGCTGAACCTAACATGAAGGTTCCTCCAACGAAACAGCAAGTAGAATTTTTTTTCGGGATCAAAATTGAAATCTAAGATCATTTATATTATCAACTACTTGCATAATCGACCTTCATTCATCATAGAAATTTAGTATTCAACTTAATTGATTATCTTCCATCAAACTCTTGAAATTTCAACTTGGTCAACCATGGTCAACTCATGGTCAAACCTAGTCAACCTTGGTCTCCAAGACCTGCAAATGATGTAGAATGCATTCTCAAACGTGTTTAACCACTTCTCAAATCAATTAACATGCTTCTAAACTATCAACGCTGACTTTTCTTGTCAGATTTTAATTTTAATCCTGAAGGGGGCATGGTATTGCACATCATTCAAAGTCTGTAATCTAAATTTGAAATCATATCTAGATTTGGAATCATATCTTTCCTCAGTAATCAAGACAACAACCACATCTAGTTGCTGATTCATCAAAAATCCTCATCGCTCGGGGAAAATCTATAATCGCTTGGGGCATATCAGATTCATCAATCCATATCAATCTGGTATTCTCTTAATCTTGTAATCTGTATCAATTTTTCACAACTATCGATTCATTAGTATTATTTCCTTGGTTCTTCAGTAACTAAAGGGTTTAGATGTGATACCTACGTGCTTCTTCTATGACAATCAAGTCTGGAACTGGTCACTCACTTCTTTGCAATCATAAGGTTCGAAATCAGGCATTTTGACACTTTTGTTTCATTGGTTCATCCCTGTTATAGTTAACATTATCTTTGGTCATTCAGGACCTATCATCTTCATATCAAATATTTCAATCAGCTTCTGTCTCATATCAATTATCAATTTTGAATCAGTTTCATATCTTTATCAAACACAGATTATCTTTGAACCACTGCGCTTCACATAGTAATTCAAAGAGGGGCAAAATGTAATACCCCAAAAATGGGCTATAAGTTCATTAACCTCCTATATCGACATATCGAACGAAATCGACATCAAAGTCCTAACCAAAGGCACATCGGCACATCATCGAATCCTAATTGATTATTTCAAATTTTGCATCGGGGGATATTCCTAGTAATATTCCTAATTATCTTAATTATCTTTAATTTTATAATTATTTGGCGATAAATCATATTTATCCTAAAGTTTGATTAATTGAATATTCTGAATATTTAATTAATTAGATTTAATTTGGCCACTTAATTATTTAATTGAATTTAATTCCATTATTCCTAATTATGATATTTAAATTTGACAATAAATCCAAAATCTTACAAATAATCGATTCAATATTTTATTTAATTAATTAAATCATTTTGTCAATTTTTAATATTGTAATTTTGAATAAAAGTTTGATTAAATGATTGATTAACCCATAAACCAATTGTTTTAAATTTCAAAATCAGTTAAGTTGAGAATAAATCACTTTATTTATTTATTAATTTATAATTATCCATGTGCACAATCAAAGAGCAGTTAAACTCCAAATCAGAAAATCAATGCAAGTTATTGACTTTTTGGAACTCAACATCATTTTTGAGTTTTAAAGTTGATCTAAACTTCTAATTTGAGTTAAAAAGCTATTTTTGCATGATTTGCATGTTTTTGTGAATTAAATTATCTTTATTTAAAAATAACTCAAAAATCAAGTTAAGTTATTTGAGTGATTTATGGCTTTTATCCATGCACCTCCAAAGTCTTGGATTTCTATTAATTAAGGCTTTAGCTCATCTTAAATCATCTCATAATTTGCAAACTTATGCTAGTGAATTGCTATCTGGAGAATCGGAGCTTCTTTGCGAATCAACGACGTTTTGTGAGATCACTTTTGTTTTCATATTATTGTTAGATCATTTTAGCATATCAATTTCCATATTAGCATAGATTCATATCAAGTTTTCATCATATCATTGCATAGAAAATAAAAAATATATAGATTAATTGCATTTATATTTCATATCAGTTTTGTATTCAAATCCTTCATTTAGATGTCGTCAAGGTCATTGATCTCGATAACAATCTAAGAACATCATACTCACACCTATTAGAAGGCAGTAAATCACCTGGTTAGTTTAGTTTCAATTATTGTATGATTTTAATTTTTGCTAACCTCTAATGTTTTACTGAAGTGTTGTATCTATTAAACAGGTACAAAATTCACACAGACATATATAAGGACCAAAGGGTCATTTCAATTCATTATTTACTTTTGACTTGTGAAACCTTGTGGAGCCCTCTGAGAGAGAAAATAGCTGAGATGAAGGTACTTGTCTCTTCCCACCAATTTGAGTGTAGCCAAAGACATCAGCGGCCTCCGCAGTATAGACATCCGGTAAGTGGATCTCTATGCCTCTTTGTAAATTCTATTTTTGCATGTTTGTAGCATTTTTAGGTAATTTTTCATACGTTTTTAATTTTCAATTCTCGCATGCATGGAAACTCGTATGACTGTCCTCCATGACTCGTACAACTTTTCAATTCCCTGGATATTGTCGTATCATAACCCCCAGAAACTCGTATGAGAGGGACCCAAGAGTCGTATGACATTTCGTCAGGTCTCTCATATGTCGTACGGTAAGACCTAGAAAGTCGTATAACTATGGTTTGTCGTATGAGACCCTGCTAAAAGTCATACGAGTTTTGATGCCAGACTACATTGTCGTATGGAAAATAGTGAGCTTAAAACTCAGAGAATCCCAATTGTGTGATCAAGCTGTAAGAACAAATGTTGAGACCAACGCCTCCATCTATCAACACATGTTTGACACGATGGTTTTGGATCAAGACTTCAATGTGCAAGGGATGGTTATGCGGATGACTCAAGGAATTATTATCTTTAATCTAAAAAAGAGATATATTATGGAGATGTCAGCTGACCAACCATAGTCTGGAATTTGTCAAAATCAAGGTTGTCAGGAACATTGGATCCGAGCAGAGCTTTGTCTAGAATGACTCTATGAGCTGGAGATATCCGAAGCAACTCAAACATGGAGATTTTTGCATTTGTATGTTGGAGTTGTTGGACAATACTGTATGATGTTTGTCTCGTGTGTTTAGGATTTGAAGATTTAGATGTAGCCTTCTGTTTAGAAGTAGATGAAAGATTGAAAGGTATCTTAGGGACATTAGATGAATTTGGGATTTCTCCTTGCAACTACGCCTGAGTTTGTGATCGAGTAACTACGTTAGCTGATTAATTTTCTCTATCTTTTCTTACAATTGTGATGACATTGCAATGCTTAGATAGGCATGGTTCAATGATATTGATGACAACATTGTTTCCAGAGTAGACATAATTGAATTTAGCACCCATATTAGGCTGAGATGAAGAATCTTCTTTACCATGTTTCAGAAATGGCTCCATGAATGCTATATGATCATTATTGATTTTATGATTGTCAATCATGATTTCTCCATTATCGATTTTGTCTTGTATGAGGTGTTTCAAGTGTATGCAGATATTGGTTTTATGACCCTTATTACGATGGAAGTCACATAAATTGGTCTCTTTCCACCATTTTGGTTTAGGTTTAGGATCAAATGGTCGGATCTCAGGCAAGTAATGATGTTGTTAGCCAACAGAGTTTTCACAGCAGATTCCAAGGACTCTCCAAGAGGAGTGAATTTGTGGTTAGGATTTGTAGCCCAAGGTTTGTAAGCCAATGGCTTCTTGTTAGATTCTACTGCTTTAGCTTTAGAAGCTTTGATGGCTTGGGTGCCAACAGTGAGATTGAAAGCAGGTGCCTTAGATGGGGCATGGATATTATCAACAATGCCGTCTGTGACAATGCCTTTATTCTTGTTCCAGTTTTTGCCTTTGTCTTTAGATCTAGATTCATACTTGTCTTTTTAAAGTGATATGTCTCCTTTTTGCACAAGTTCTTTCTCAGTTTTGATAGCATTTTAAACTATCTTATCAAAGGATGTATGATTTTGCATTTGTAAATGGTAGTTAAGTTCTAGAACAAGATTTTTGATGAAGATTTCCAACTTCTCAGTTTCTAGAATGAGTCTAGCATATAGAGAAAACTTCTTCCTCCATCATTTGAGAAAAGTTAGGAATGGTTCTCTTGAGTTCTGTTTCAGATTGCAGATATCGATCATAGTGACCGGATGTTGGATATTGTAGGAGTATTGTTGATAGAATAGTTTGATTAACTCCTCAAAATTTTTGATAGTTGGAGGCATTTTTGAGAGCCAATGAATGGTTGACCCTCCCAGAGATCGAGGGAAAAGATGCATTAGGTAGGTTGGTTCATGCATGAACTCCATAGATTCAGTACATAATTCTTTGACATGATCTTGAGGATTAGAGTTTCCATCATACTTATCGTATTTAGGTATTTCCACTCACTTAGGGAATGATGACATGTACAAGTCTTTATCAAATGGAAAAGGACATAGAACTTCCATGGAGAACTTCTTAGGTTCCTTTTCTTTTTCAAGTTTGTTAAGTTTGACTTGCATGGCATGCATCTATTTCATCATAGCAGTGATTGGAGTTTCTTCCTTATGCGTAATGATATCTTCAACATTAAAGTTGGGAGGAAGTTTATCCCCTTGACGAGCTAACTCTAGGAAGTATGTTTCTCTGTCTTCCTTCAAGAAATGCCTCATCATTTTCTTGAAGTCATCATCATTTTGATACTGAGCAATTTCAGAAGGTGTGGGTTCTTGATCCGCACCATGTTGAGAGTGATGTCCTTGAGACCCATGATGTGTCCCTCCATGAGACATGTTAGGAGTTTTAGGACTCCCTGGGATAGATTGATGTAGAGATTGTTGATTGACTCCTTGGATTGATGGAGGAGGGGGTATGTAACTAGTTTTAATTGAAGATTTCCAAGACCTTCATCTTTATAAAGACCTAAATTATAGAGTTCATCAAAGGTTGGACCCATGTGAGTAGACAGAGGTAAGGATTGCGGTGCTTCTCTAGATTTCTTGTGTGATGAAGCTCTAGTTTCCACCATTAACCTTGGGTGAAGCAAGAGAGAAAGATGAAGATAACTGAAGAATGACTTGATTCAAGAAGATCGAATGATGCAACCTTGTCAAGATTGAATTTATTGAAGATAAATCAGACGTAAATGAAGGATACTATGCCACAGTAGTATGGGTAGATGCCCAAAAGATGGTGGGTATGAGCTCACAACACTTAGCCGTTTTGTATGAAGACTGAATTTGAAGATAATTTTGACAAGGTTTTGACACAAGATGAAAAAGACTCAAATCGATAAATTAGAAGGCTAAATCAGACTCAAGAGACCAATTTAGGTAAATAATCAAATTCATTCTAGTTTCTTCTCTGTTCCTGACACAGTTATTATTTTGACAGAATCTAGAAATAGGCTGTAAAAATTGGATTTCTAACAAATTTGACAAGTCTCTGACAACCTTTTGAAAATTCTCAAATGAGTTTTTGTTGTCTCGTATGACACTGGGTATGCTCTCAAATGACAATTGATAAGACTCGTACGATAATTGCTGCCAGGGATAATGTTATTTTGATTTCTGGTGACAACACTCATATGACATAGTACTAGCTCCCGTACGACAATATAGGGGTTCTGAAACATCTTTTTCTCAAGACTCGTATGACAATCCGAGACTGTGGGATGACTTTTGACTCTAGAGAGGAATTTTGCTTCAGATTTTGCAATTTTTAGGCTTTTAGTTTTAGAGTGTTGGCAAAGTTTTCTGTCCAGTTTTGAAGATCTGTGTGTAATAGTCTGTCTCAAATAACCAAGTAGATATCAAGCACACAAAACAAAAAGCAAGCGAAGCAAGCAATCGTCTAAAAATAATGAACAAGGGCAAAAGCAACCTTGCGCATGAACAAGCAATAGTGACTTAATATGCTAATCCCTTGGAGTGCTATTTGTGTATGTTCCAAAAGGTTTTTCAATAACGCACATATTCCTAGAAAATGAAAAATTTGGCCTCGCTAAGGTTTGTGGTAATGGTCTGAATCTGCAACTTTTGTGATCTCAAGAGGGTGAACTCCAATCCAGGGGCACCGGGGTTTTGACACAGTTTGAAAATTTAATCAATCAGGATCTGCTAGGGAGATCTAACAGCCCAACAAGAGACCACACCTATTAAGATTTCCTCCACAAGGACATTTATATAGCCATTGCTGCTACCATGGAAAAAATAGCTATTACCACTTGAGGTTTCATCCACGTGGTTGAGCCAATTAAGGGAATGTCTACTACGGTTAACCCTCTCTAAAGGTGACTCACAAAAGATACCACAGGGGGACTAGATGGGATTCAAGGATCTAGGTTTTTAGTACTATCCAAAAAGGAAGTAGAGCATAATCCCCTAGCCTCTTCACTTCACAAAAACAAAGTAGAAAGATTAATCCGACACGCTAAGACTAAAATTATCTCACAAAAATCTATGATGTCAACCACTTATGATCTATCAATCTTTCCGGAGAGAGAATGTATTGACCAAAAGTTGAAGATTCAAAAATCTAGTAGAACGCAAGACAACCTCAGTATCCTCCCTACCTACAAGGGGATCCTTTGTCAAGAAGAGCTTCGCATGCATGAACAAGTGAAAGAAGCCCACTCTCTCAAGATCATCAACAAATAATGTTCATAGGGCCTATTTACTATGTGTAACATATATGCAGAAAGCAAATCTATGTTCGTTTTATAGCCCAAAATGAAGTCTGTGATATGAAAGCAAGAAAAGTCACACAAGCTTGACACGTGAGAGTTCATTTTAATCCAAATCAAAGTGTTATCAGATCGTAGTAGAATACCTAAATTCCTCGCAACGCGCTTAGTAGATTTTACCTATTTTAGCAATTTAGTTGCACTTTTCCCAATCAAAATCAGTAAAGATCAATCAGAAACAGTAGAGTTCAATTGTTAGGGTTAGCTGTTAGTCTAAATCTAAAAATGAAATCTAAAAAACTACCTAGAATTCTAAAATGACAATTGAATACTGGTATCAAAACTCATACGACAATGGGTTACCTTTCATACAACAATCCAAATACCATACGACAGTGGGTCACCTCGGGTACGACTATCTAAAAACTTGTACAACAGTGGGTGTCTTGCCAAATGACAATGTAGCTCTCAAACGATAATATGTAGTTTTTGAAATGAGCCTCAAAATCCTCAACTGTCGTACGACAACCAGTAGCTTCAAGTACAAGTTTCTGACAAAACTCGTATGAAAAATATATGAATAGAGAATAAAATCACAAGATTGATCAGAAAATGATAGAAAATAGATATAAATTGAAATAGAATAGATGGAAACCCATTTCAGGGCCCCACGGTGGGCGCCAGAAATGTGTGTGTGAATTTTGTACCTAGCTACGGACACAACACTTCAGTAAAACATTAGAGGTTAGTGAAATCAAAATCTGCAAATAAATAAAACTAAGCTAACCAGGTGATTTACTGCCTTCTAGTAGGTGTGAGTATGATGTTCTCAGATTGAAATTGAGATCAGTGACGATGCAACACCTAAACGAAGGATTTGAATGCAAAAGAATGAAAGACTGTATGAATCTAGATTAATCTGCATTTTTGTATTTTCTGTGCAATAATATAAAAACTATATGAATCTAAGCTAGATGAATGAAATTGAATGCAAATTTAATCTAAGAATGATATGAAAACTATGCAAAACTATGATCAACAATGAAAGATCTCACAAATCACCTATCGCAAGTGCTTAATCCTTTAATCACCAATTCGCTAGAGTAATTGTGCAAATTCGAGTGTTGATAATTATGAAGAGCTAAGCCTTGATTTTATAAAAATCCAGGGCTTGAGGATGCATTGAGAAAAGCCATAAATCACTCTTGATAAACTTAGGTTGATTTTTGAGTTATCAGGAAATCAGAGATAATTAACTCACAAAAATCATGCAAAAGCAATGTTTAACTCAAAATAGAGTTTAGATCAAATTTCAACTCATCATCAGATGTTGAATTTCAATTTTAAAATTGATTGTTAATTTCTAGTTGCCTGCTTTTCTAATTGTGCATGATTTAATTATAAATTAATTTTAAAAATAAAGTGATTTATTCTCAACTTAATTGATTTTTGAATTAAAACAATTGATTTATGGGTTAATCAATCATTAAATCAAACTTTATTCTAAAACTATATTATTAAATATTGACAATTGACTTTAATTAATTAAATAAGAATTTAATCAATTAGTCATAAGATTTTTGATTTATTGTCAAAATGAAATAATACAATTTAGGAATAAATATAATTAAATATAATTAAATAATTAAGTGGTAGTATTAAATCTAATTAATTAAATATTCAGAATATTCAATTAATTAAACTTTTAGGATAAATAAGATTTATCGCCAAATAATTATTAAATCAAAGATAATTAGGATAAATAGGAATACTGCTAGGAATATTCCCTGATGCAGAATTTAGGATAATCAATTAAGATTCGATAATGTGCAGATGTGCCTTAGGTTAGGACTTTTGTGTCGATTTCATTCAATTTGAAGATGTAGAAGGTTAATGAACTTATAGCCCATTTTTGGGGTATTACAATTATTGCAAATGAATTGACATCATTCCCCAAAGAAAGTAGAACTAAAATCACAAAGGAGGAAAGATTACATAAGATATATGAAGAAGAATCTTTTCAGACCATGACATGGAGACTAAAAAGAATCAGTGCTACCACATCTCGAATCCAAGCAGATTACACAAGGAAACATTTACAAATAATAGCACATTTATGACAACATGAAACAACATATATAAGAATAGAGATACATATAGAGGAATTGAAAAATAGTTTTGATTCCTTTATCACCTTGCACCAACTGAGTAACAAGGATCGTATAAAAGAATCTAACAACATTTAGCAAACACATTACGGGAGAAGCACAATACAACAGGAAAACACACAACAAAGCTACCACGAAGGACAAACCGATCAAGCATGCCACCTACTCTCCCCATCTCATTTTATATCATTTAGGGAAGGTGGGTAACTCACAAGAGGGACTATATCCAACACAGTAGGAATGATAGCCAGTTCCAAACAAGAATCCTCTTGAGAATCACAATGTTCTATACTAGGTGTAAGTGTTAATTGTGATGAAAGCATATTAGGTAAATCAATGTCAATGTCAATAGTCTCATATTCATCATTAACATCATCAATATCATCAAGAGTACCTTCTTCATCCAAATTAATCAAAATAGGATCTAAGATATGAATAGAATCATCATAATCATGCATCTTAACATCATTATTAGTAACAACTTCTTCTAACACATCATGCATAAATTTATTTAAAAAAGGTAGAGATCTTTGAAGAATAGAATTACAAGCTTTAGCATGAGCACGACATTTCTTACGAAGTTCATTAGAAGATTGATTACATTTTGATTTACTTGAAATAGGTTGAGAACTAGGAGGAACAACCACATAATCCTTCACAGGTTCTTTAGGAAGATCGATAGGATTATCAGCAATAGGAGGAACTTGATTAACAAAACTAGAAACCATAGTTAAAGGAGGTATGTAAGGTGTAGGAAAAAGACCATGATTAAGATCCATAGGAGGTATGCTTAATTCAAGAATCTTACGATGTTAATAGGCTTGATATGAACAAAAAAGATTATCAGGTCGAGGAGGACATGAATTAGGTAATGAAGGCCAAAAGAAATCAAGAGCAGCACAATCTCTAGGCCTAGAAGGTTGATATAAACTACGATTAACCATCTTCACATCTTCATCATGGAAAAATTTAAGAAATTTATGGATAGGTGAAGCAACAACATGCATGGCATTCAACCAAGGCAAACCTAGCTTAACTTGAAATTGATCAGAAGTAGGAACAACAACAAAGGTAGTGTTCACAATTTTTCCACAAAGTTCAACTGGTAAAGTAATAGAACCAAATGATGGATAAAGAAAACCATTACAAGTATGAATCTAGACATCCGATGTATCATAAGAATCACTTTGTAAGCTTTTCATAAAAATATTTTCTTCGGTAATAATATTGACTAAGGATTTAGGATCAACAAGACAACCACGAGTAGGTTTTTGAGAAATCCTAGCATAAATGTAAAGGGGACCATCAAGAGCTTTAATAGTCTCAGAGTCATCAAAGCTAATCAAAAGTTCCCGAGGTCTTTTATTCTTAGGTTGTTGTCGAGGTTTAGGTTGAGTTTTCAATTTAGGCTTAGGTTTTGGTTGAGGTTGAGATTGAACTTGAGGTTGAATCTAAGGTTGAGGTTGAGGTTGAGGTGGAGATACAGATTGACCAACATGCTCCACTTGATTAACAACATGATTGAGATCATCCATCTTTGAATCATACACAATTTCCATAGCAGATGGCTGAGCAATGGTATTAGTATCATGCATAGGTAAATAATTTGTATAGATTTGAAGGTTTTGACTAGGAGCAGAGACAAATTTATTTCCACTACCATCAAGATTATCAACAGATGAGGCATTAGAATCAATTAAGTCTTGAACCTTATGTTTTAAAGAATAAAACTTTTTAGTATCATGACCATTCTAATGATGATATTGACAAAAAGCTTTAGGATCAAACAATTTAGATGCAATTGTAGCAGGTAATAGAGGTCGAATAGGAGGTAAAGTAATCATATTAGTAGTTAACAACCTATTCATAATAGCATGTAAATATTCACAAAGAGGAGTAAACGTAAGATTTAATCGAAAACTAGTGGATGTAGAAGTGGCATTGTGAGATGCAACAACAACTTGATCAGCAACTGTATTCACCTATTTGTTTATCTTGACAGAGTTGTTGAATTTTTGAAATTTGTTTGGATTAGGAGCAGCATCACTTTTATCAACTAAAACAGGAGCCATTGGAGTGTTTCTCTCAAATTGACTCACTTGTAATTGATAATGATGAAGTGCTGCACACGGTTGTTGAAAAGAGGTAAATTCAATAAGCATAATCTTATCTCTAATATCCTTTTGCAAATTTGAAATAAACATATGTTGAATATCAATATCAGGAACAAGATAGGAAATCTGAGCATACAAATGCTTAAATATACCAATAAATTTAGTTAATTTTTCCTTAGTACTTTTTTAACAATGCATAAAATCAGTCAAAGACACTTGCGAGCCAACATTGTTTTGAAATTGTTGAATAAAGGCATTGGCAAGTTGTGGAAAGGAATTAATATGATAAGGAGGCAAGGAACAATACCATTGTAAGGCCTTGTCACGGAAAGTTTGAGCAAACAGTTTGGCTAAAATCCTATGGTCATGAGCATAATTACTACAAACGATTTGGAATATTTTAACATGATGAACGGGGTCTCCTTTTCCATTATAATTCTCAAGATGAGGCATATCGACTTGCTGAGGAATAGGAGTACGAATAATGTCTCAGGACAAAGGACCTCCCATGTCACATGTAGGAATACTAAACTTATTTTGAGTTAGGGAAGCAGGTTGTTGTTGTAAGGATGACACAGTTTGAGCCAAACTGATGATTGTTGAATCATTGGATGAAATAGGAGGAGTAGCAATGTTAGAAACACTAGGTATAGTGTAAGAAGCTGCAGGAATAGAAGACACAATTGGAAGAACACTAGGAACTATAGTTGGAATCGGATTGGAATAAGTAAAAGGAACATTATGATATGAAGGTTGTGATGTAGGAAGAGACACAGGAGGAACACTCATAGGAATAGAGGGAACTATCACAATCAGCAAAGGAGTATAGATAGGAATACTAGGTAAAGGATTAGAAGAGGGTTCTACACTAGTGATAGGAGGAATCAACCCTAAATCTTGAGCTTCTTGAGCTAGAGGTTTAACATTTGAATGCACGAGGTGAGTAATACCATGCAAGAGGTTAACACCTTGATCACTATCACAAAAAAATTTCCTAAGAGCCTCAATAGCTTGAATAGAATCTTGATTATGGTTCTCTTGAATAAGCCAATTACCCATTTTATCAAGCTCAGTTGAAAGTTTTTGGACTTGTTTAGGAGGAACTCTTAAAGTGTCATCCTCATCATGAGATGAGTGAGAAGAGTTTTTATCCATAATAGGATTGGAATCATGAAGAATCAAATTATCATCCGGGATCCTAAGGAAAGGAGAAGAAGATTCAGGATCAAAGGCACCCATGATTCTACGACTTCGTCTAACCGAAATGCTATAAGTAGGACTAAAGGTAGTAAAGCTCATAAACTAATGCAATGCAAATGAACTAAAATAACACCAAATATTTTGATTTTATATGAGATGCAAACACATAAAAGGAATCCAATACATGCAAGATCTAACACCATAAAACATAATAAAGCATCTAATTCCACAAAAGAAAAGAGAGTAAGTATGTCGGGTTCACCAAAATGAATAAGGTTGAAATGGAATCACCTAATTGAATGGGGGAAATATGAGATCTACTTCTAAATCCAAATTCCCAAAGGAGAGATCCAAATTGATCAACCAAAAGGTTAATGCACAATTGAATCAATCTATGGAGAATATGAAAGAGGAAGAAAACCTTATATTTCCCTATGGATAATATGTGCTTGAAATCTAAAATAATTGAAAGGCAAGTACTAACCTCAAAATAGGACATATATGGAAAATGCCAATTTCTGATGCCTGTGTGTAGTTTCGGGTAACTTTGCAACTTGTTTCAGACTGGAAATGCCGAGATGAAGAAAACCCAAAAAACTTTTATCTCTCTGATAGCAGGTAGTCTTTGACCCCGATAAAAGGTCAAAGGCTACATTAATATTTTGAAGGCCGACTCTGACTTTGTTTGTAGATCTTGGAAGTTCACCAAAAAGGGTATCCAAATCCAAGCTCATATCCACAATTCCGCACCTATACCTACAAGAAAAAGAGTTTTTTTTTTGTTTTTATGGGGGGTTTTCCTTGGTCAAACCCCAATTTAGGAATTAACCTTGAAATTGAATTTAAATTGTATTGAGCATAAACAAAGAAAATGGAACTTTTCACCTTGCTTATGTTGAAGTCCTTATAGAGGATTCAAATTCTCAAATCCACAAGTAGGGATTCCCCAATGGATGTAGAATGAATGTAGGATGTCTCAAATCAATGGCATTTGATCTTTAACACCAATCTTGAATGGATCTTTTCATATGAGGAGGCTTGTATGAATGTGGAAGGATGGATCTTCAAGGGGGCTCCAAAGAGATTGAATCCTTCAATGGCTAACAATGGATCTTGTTGATGAATGGATGATTGAACACTTGAATGCTTGAATCCACTTGCTTGCACTTGAGAGCTTGAGATGAGATATGAAAACTTGATTGAGATTTCTTCTCACAAAAACTTGATGAAAATGAGAGAGGAAGGCCTCCTTTTATAGTGAACTAGGGCACAATCTTCTAGAGGGGCCACCTTAGAGAATTAAATCCCAATTAGGTCCTAACCTTTAGAAATATACCTAGATTAAATGTAATTAAGGATTTACCATCCTGAAACTTGAAATGGCTGACCCGGAGGTGGGAAAAAAGAATCTTTCCAAAACCCGATATCCGAAAATGAGAAAATCCTAAAATTTAAAATTTGGGTCAAGGACAAGGTAGAACCCACCCTAGGTTAGGGTTGAGGTCATCCTTGACCTAGCTCAGGGTCGAGGTCGACTTTGACCCTCAAGGTTGACTTTGACCTTGAAGTCAAAAACTTTAGGACCTCAATCCAGAATGTTCAGAAATGCAAGAATAAGGTGGAAAACAGGTGCAGAGAGAAGCATAACGGGGGGAGAAAGCTAGATACATGCAAAGACCTGATCAAGGTGCTTAACATGACTGTAGACTACTTACTCGAAGGGATAAATGCTCTTATCATGGAAGTGCTTCCATTTTAAGATGATACAATTAGATATATATTAGATTATATATTATATATATTAAATATTATATAATATCAACTATATATTAAATATTATATAATATACATTTTACAATAAATATTATTTAATATTTATTAATATTAAATGTTACATTATATATCATATATTATATATTATTTTATATGTATAATATATTAATATGTATTTTACAACTATGTATGAAAGGTTGGAAGATTGCAGAAAAATCATGGATGGCCATTGAAAGAAGCAAAGGAAATCAATCAGCCATTTAAAAAATTCATGGGTGGCCATTGAGGAAGAGAGAGAGTGAGAAGGTGTGTGTGTGTGTGTGAGAGAGAGAGAGAGAGTAGAATAGAGAGAGAAGGGGAAGGAGAGAGAGTAGGAGAGAGAGAGAGATAGAAGGGGATGGGGAGAGAGTAGGAGAGAGAGAAGGGTATGGGGAGAGAGTAGTAGAGAGAGAGAAGGGGAAGGGGAGAGAGTAGGAGAGATAGAGAAGGGGAAGGGGAGAGAGTAGGAGAGAGAAGGGGAAGGAGAGAGAGTAGGAGAGAGAGAGAAGGGGAAGGGGATAGAGTAAGAGAGAGAGAGAAGGGGAAGGGGACAGAGTAGGAGAGAGAGAGAGAGAGAGAGAGAGAGAGAGAGAGAGAGAGAGAGAGAGAAAAGGGGAAGGTGAGAGAGAGAGAGAAGGGGAATGGGAAGGGGACATAGTAGGAGAGAGAGAAGGGGAAGGGGAGAGAGTAGGAGAGAGAAAAGGGGAAGGATAACCAATTCATTACAATATTAATCAGTAAGGAGCAAGGCAAACTTAAATAATATCACAACAGGCATTAGAAATCCAAATTCTAATTAGGATTTTTAAGCAAAGTGAGTAAGGTCCTGGATAGGGATATTACAGATCCACACATTGTTCAGTAGATACCTCCAAGAACCCACATACATGGGAGTAGGTTTGAAGTAAGACTAAGATTATTTATTGGTTAAAAAATATTACTATGTTGTACTTTTGATTAACATCCAATAATTGGATGTGAAATTCACAAATTTGATTATATTACCACTGGTTCTATTTCAAATTCTAGAAAAAATGGATATTTGACATATGTTCATAAATTTCAGTCAACACCATTTTAAAATAAAACATCAGTTTATTTTTACACATTGAGAATATCATCAATAGGAATTGAATTGAAATTGACACAGGTCATAGGAAATAAATGCTCGAGCTATTTGCTGTCTTTTGCATTTTGAGTTTCTTATTATAATTAGGAGAAGAATATTACTCTCCAAATGGTTTTGGACAGTAACATTTGTACTTCCTCTTCACAAATATTTCTTCCCTCATCTTGCTGCCTATTGATACCGACAAAGTGAATCTAGGCATTTCTACCATGTAATGGGAGAAAAATGGTTTCCTAATTGATATGTGTCTAAATAATACATGCAAGAACCTTTTCTTTGATATTGCTCAGTAACCCTTTACAATAGAAAATGTTTACAAAAACTGGCATGTACTTGCATGAGGACATTATATATTACAAAAATCCCGCACAGAAGTAGCTAGCAAGCCGCTCAAAAAGTAGTAACCGATAGCAAGTGGGATTATAAAGATGCTTTAATAAACCACTATCTTCTTTACTCAAGTAACATCTGGTTCATCTGCTTGATTGGGGCATGTTTGGGAATAGACAGTCTCCATTTAAACTCAAGTCTTTGGAAGCAGTTATATTTGTCAGTGGAGGAGATACACCCATTGGATCTGCAATAAATTTATGCTCACTGGAATTTCCATTTCTCTTCAATTGGGATACTCTTAAAAAAATTGCATCTACCCTTTTATCAATTTGGGAAATCAATGGGTCTATTTGTGGACCTCCAAGGAGTTGGTCACCTAAACGAGAACCTTGAGATGAATTAGGAACTTCTCTATGAAAGAGATCAGTACCTTGAGAAGCTCTCCACTTGTCAGATGAATTAAAAACTTGGACCATAGATGGCTTCCCTTAGTTGTAAAATGAGGAGTGAGACTGCCTTGCCAAAGGTGGCAATGAAATTACATTTGAGGGATAATGCCCAACATGAGTAACCTGGTTTCCCAAGTCCCGTAAATGCAAGGCCATTGATGAATAGGCATTTCTAATAGTAATATTTGTGGTGCTAGAATGAAGTGCATGACCAAATTCTTTTCTTTCTAATGAACCAATTTGAGGCTTCATTTCACATTGCTCTGTGGATAATTCCACAGCACTTACATTACTTCTCTATCTGATTTTTTTGTGTCAGTGTACATGTGCACTGAAGAGCTTCTAGCACTACTTGAGCTACTAGCAGATAGTGAGTACTCATCATCATCATCTGACATAGGCTCACACACATATCTTACTTCTTTCCTTTTCCGCTTTCCCCTTCCTTGCTCTTCCTCCTTATCTGTAACTTCCATCATGGGTCCAAGAAGCTCTTCCCACTCTTTCCCATTAATATGCAAATATTTTTGTTCGTAACAGTATTTTATGCATTTATTATGATATTGATCCGATTTGATGCACCTTCGCTATTTGATCCATACTTCCCTTTCATTTCACTTGATTTTCTCATTTTGCACATCATAGGCTAGGATTTGACAACGGGTATGACCTTGGTACTGCTGGTGTTAATGATAAATTTTACCTTTTAGCTATTAATTTTTTGTCATTTTTCCTATATGATGCTTTTGTATACAAATTGTGGATATTCTCTGGTAAAATTTTCATTTTTTCCTGTAGGATGACTTTGTATACAAATTTTGGAGAATCTCTATTAAAGAGTAGGTAAGGATGGCTAAGCTGAGTGTAGCGGAGAGGGAGAGGACTAAATTGAGAGAGCGGAGGCGGAGAGTGATAAAGATGAAAATATTTCAGGGCTTGTAGAAATATGGAAATTATAATCTTCCTCCTAGAGCGGAAATTAATGAAGTTCTCCGTGCCTTAGCAAAGGAAGCCACCTGGATTAGTGAAGCTGACGGTACTACAAATAGAAATGTGGTATGTATTTTTGGCCTAAATTTTATTTTTCATTTCTTTTAGGTATTTAAAGGTGGCCGACTAAATCTTTGTATTAAATGTCAGGGAATGCATGAAAATAATATGATTCTGAGCATGAGCATGAGTCCCTAGAGGGGCATAGTTGTGCCTTTTATAGGCATCGTAAACCCTAGCTACACAGAAATGGAGGCTTTGAAGAATAGTTCATTGGAGGTAGAGAGAGAGAGGGGGAGAGGGAGAGGGAGAGAGAGAGAGAGAGGGTGATGAGAGAGAGAGAGAGAGAGAGTTCTGAGGGGTCATGGGGACTTCTAAGGGGTCCTAGTATGCCTTATCATGCATTAGGACCCCTAGGAAGTCCTCATGACCCCTATAGACACATTTGAATGCTCAAGTGTGTCAATAGGGGTCATGGGGACTTCCTAGGGGTCCTAGTATGCCTTATCACATGTTAGGACCACTAGGAAGTCCCCATGACCCCTTTCGACACATTGGAACCCTCAAGTGTGTCCTAAGAGGTCCTATGACCCCTTAAGACACACTTGAGCATTCAAATGTGTCAAAAGGGGTCATGAGGACTTGCTAGGGGTCCTAGTATGCCTTATCATGTGTTAGGACCTCTAGGAAATCCCCATGACCCCTTTCGACACATTGGAACCCTCAAATGTGTCATAAGGGGTCCTACGACCCCTTAGAACACACTTGATCATTCAAATGTGTCAAAAGGGGTCATGAGGACTTCCTAGGGGTCCTAGTATGCCTTATCACATGTTAGGACTCCTAGAAAGTCCCCATGACCCCTTTTGACACATTACAACCCTCAAATGTGTCCTAAGGGGTCCTATGACCCCTTCAGACACACTTGAGCATTCAAATGTGTCAAAAGGGGTCATGGGGACTTCCTAGGGGTCCTAGTATGCCTTATCACATGTTAGGACCCCTAGGAAGTCCTCATGACCCCTTTCGACACATTGGAACCCTCAAGTGTGTCCTAAGGGGTCATACGACCCCTTTCGACACATTGGAACCCTCAAGTGTGTCCAAAAAGGTTGTATGACCCCTTAGGACACACTTGAGGGTTCCAATGTGTCGAAAGGGGTCACGAGGACTTCCTAGGGGTCCTAGTATGCCTTATCATGCATTAGGACCCCTAGGAAGTCCCCATGACCCCTTTTGACACATTAGAACCCTCAAGTGTGTCCTAAGGGGTCCTATCACCCCTTCAAATACACTTGAGCATTCAAATGTGTCAAAAGGGGTCATGAGAACTTCCTAGGGGTCCTAGTATGCCTTATAACATGTTAGGACCCCTAGGAAGTCCTCATGATCCCTTTGGACACATTGGAATGCTCAAGTGTGTCCTAAGGGGTTGTATGACCCTTTTGGACACACTTGAGGATTCAAATGTGTTAAAAGGGGTCATGGGGACTTCCTAGGGGTCCTAGTATACCTTATCACGTGTTAGGACCCCTAGGAAGTCCTCATGACCCTTTTCGATGCATTGGAATCCTCAAGTATGTCTTAAAGGGTCCTATGACCCCTTCAGACACACTTGAGCATTCAAATGTGTCAAAAGGGGTCAATAAACTTGGTTTTGTATGTGGATTGTAACTTGTGTAGGAGCACCTATGAAGACACCTACAGTCGCCATGGATCCAATTAGAGATAGAAGGACAAAAGGATCCTTAATGGTTAATTGAGATCTTTTGAAGCCTATAATGGCAATTTGTAACAATCAATTTGATTTAAATGTTAAATGTCCTAGAAGTCTTGATAAGGACTTATGACCAAAATCATGTATGGGTGGCCAATAGTGCCAACAAGGGATCTTACATGTCATTTACTTATGTCATTTGCATGGTTTGAATTCTTACATGTTTGATTATTGTTTCTAATGCTTTAAGGATATTATTTTTTATCATTTCAAATAATCTTTGATGCTTTCATGCTATCATTGGAGCACGCCTTAAATGCGAAATTGTGGTTTTTATATGCGAGTCCAGTTGTGTTCTGATTGAGGAAGTTAACATTACAGAGGTGGTTTGTAAATCTGAAGAGACTGATTGTCCCTTTGGGTGGGAGGTATAATGGTATGAAACATAAGAACATAGGAAATATATGGAAGTTAAACCTCAAACATAATAAGCTCCATGAACAGGGTATTCCAGAGTAAAGAAAAACAAATGTCCTAATATTTAGTCTTTGTTATTGGGTTTTGAGAGGGGTGGCAGAATATTAAAAATAATTGAATTTTAGTAGAGTGCTGACTGGCTTAATCATGATTAGTTTCATAGTTCAAATTTCAAACATACCACTAACAATCATTGCAATAGAACTAGGTCAAGAAAACAAGTGTGCATACTTTCTCATTTGGGTAAAGAAAAGAAGTGTGCATGCTTTCGCATTTGGGTCTTCTCTTGTTTTAGAATGAAAACCTAATTGTTTCCACTGTAGACAAGGACATGTTCCCAAGGACTACTTACTCAATCTATAAAACACAACTGCTTGCAGGCTTCCCAGTGTACCATAATGCATTGTTTGTTTTATGGTCTGCAAGTGACATGCTTTCTGAGTTTGCACGGGAGAGTAAAAGGGTTAACTTTTTCTTTACTGAAAATGGTGTCGACTATAAGTTGGTGGTTCACTTTCATGACATTGTAAATGCTAGTGACAACCTTGGTCCGCCCACAGAATCACTAGAATGCTCACAACCACGGTTGACCCAGGTGACCCCAAGGTGCACTAAGCACGATTAGGCAGCGATCTTCCAAGGCTCGTATCTTAGACCTCATGAGAGGTATCAAAAAACCATCAGGGGCTACGGGATTGTGATTCTGAGTTCTACAACAACCTCTCTCTATTTTGGGTGATTCGACTTCGTTTGCATTTGGCAAGGCGATCTCAGTCGATGCTAAAACTTGCAGTGAGGGTTAGTTGAAAGTAGCTCTGAAGTGTATCTTTCAATCTGTCCATCCTAGCATTGAACCATCTACTCCATCAGCTCCGGTTGGCCGAGTAAACACTAGTGACAACCCCATTCTGCCCACGGAGTCACTGGAACGCTCGCAACCACTCTCGACCCAAGTGACCCCAAGGTGCACTAAGAACAATTAGGCAGTGATCTTCTGAGGTTCGTATCTCAGACCTCGTGAGAGGTATCAAAAATCTGTCAAGGGCTACAGGATCGTGATTCTAACGTCTATAGTAACATCTCTCAGTTTTGGGTGATTCGACTTCGTTTGCATTTGGCAAGGTGATCTCAGTCGATGCCAAAACTTGCAGTGAGGGTCAGTTGAAAGTAGCTCTAAAGTGTATCTTTCAAACCATTCGTCCTGACATCGAAACTATCTGCTCCATCCACTCTAGTTGGTTGGGTAAACACTAGTGATAACCCCATTCTGCCCACGGAGTCACTGGAATGCTCACAACCACGCTTGACCCAAGTGACCCCAAGGTGCACTAAGCATGATTAGGAAGTGATCTTCTGAGGCTTGTATCTTAGACCTCATGAGAGGTATCAACAAATCATCAGGGGCTACAGGATTGTGATTCCGAGGTCTACAATAAACTCTCTCAATTTTGGGCAATTCGATTTCGTTTGCATTTGGCAAGGTGATCTCAGTCGATGCCAAAACTTGTAGTGAGGGTCAGTTGAAAGTAACTATGAAGTGTATCTTTCAATCCATCCATCCTAGCATCAAACTATCTACTCCATTGGCTTCGGTTGGCTGGGTAAATGCTAGTGACAACCCTGTTCCGCCCACAGAGTCACTGGAATGCTTGTAACCATGCTCAACCCAAGTGACCCCAAGGTGCACTAAGCACAATTAGGCAGTGATATTATGAGTCTCATATCTCAGACCTCATGAGATTTATCAACAAACTGTTAGGGGCTATAGGATCATGATTTTGAGGTCTACAATAACCTCTCTTAGTTTTGGGTGATTCGAATTCATTTGCATTTGGCAAGGCGATCTTAGTTGATGCCAAAACTTGTAGTGAGGATCAGTTGAAAGTAGCTTTGAAGTGTATCTTTCAAACCATCCATCCTGGCATCAAATCATCTTACCTATCGGCTCCGATTGGCCAGGTAAATGCCAGTGACAACCCCGTTCCACCCATGGAGTCACTGGAACACTCACAACCACGCTCGACCCAAGTGACCCCAAGGTGCACTAAGCACGATTAGGCAGTGATCTTCTAAGGCTCATATCTCAGACGTCATGAGAGGTATCGACAAACCATCAAGGGCTATGAGATTGTGATTCTGAGGTCTACAATAACCTCTCTCAATTTTGGGCGATTCGACTTCATTTGCATTTGGCAAGGCAATCTCAGTCGATGCCAAAACTTGTAGTGAGGGTCAGTTGAAAGTAGCTCTGAAGTGTATCTTTCAAACCGTCCATCCTGGCATCAAACCATCTGCTCCATCAGCTTTGGTTGGCTAGGTAAATGCTAGTGACAACTGCGTTCCATCCATAGAGTCACTAGAATGCTCGCAACCTTGCTCGACCCAAGTGACCCCAAGGTGCACTAAGCACGATTAGGCAGTGATCTTCTGAGGCTCGTATCTCAGACCTCATGAGAGGTATCGATAATCCGTTAAGGGCTATAGGATCATGATTCTGAGGTCTACAATAACCTCTCTCAGTTTTGGGCGATTCGACTTCATTTGCATTTGGCAAGGTGATCTCAGTCAATGCCAAAACTTGTAGTGAGGGTCAGTTGAAAGTAGCTCTAAAGTGTATCTTTCAAACTGTCTGTCCTGGCATTGAACCGTCTACTCCATCAGCTCTGGTTGGCCAGGTAAATGCCAATGACAACCACATTCTACCCATGGAGTCACTGGAATGCTCACACGACGGTTGACCCAAGTGACCCCAAAGTGGACTAAGCACGATTGGGAAGTGATCTTCCAAGGCTCATATCTCAAACCTCATGAGAGGTATTGACAAACTGTCAAGGGCTATGAGATCATGTTTCCGAGGTCTACAATAACCTCTCTCAGTTTTGGGTGATTGGACTACATTTACATTTGGCAAGGCAACCTCAGTCGATACCAAAACTTGTAGTGAGGGTCAGTTGAAAGTAGCTCTGCAGTGTATCTTTCAAACCGTCCATCCTGGCATCAAACCATCTACTCTATCAGCTTTGGTTGGTTGGGTAAATGCCAGTGACAACCTCATTCCACCCACGGAGTCACTAGAATGCTCGCAACCACGCTTGACCCAAGTGACCCCAAGGTGTACTATGCATAATTAGGTAGCGATCTTCTGAGGATCATATCTTGGACCTCGTAAGAGGTATTGACAAACCATCAGGGGCCACGAGATTGTGATTCTGAGGTCTACAATCACCTCTCTTAGTTTTGGGCGATTTGACTTCGTTTGCATTTGGCAAAGTGATCTCAGTCGATGCCAAAACTTGTAGTGAGGGTCAGTTGAAAGTATCTCTGTAGTGTATCTTTCAAACCGTCCATCCTGGCATCGAACCATCTGCTCCATCAGCTCTAGTTGGTTGGGTAAATGCTAGTGACAACCCCGTTCTACCCATAGAGTCACTAGAATGCTCGCACCATGCTTGACCCAAGTGACCCCAAGGTGCACTAAGCATGATTGGGTAGCAATCTTCTGATGCTCATATCTTGGACCTCATGAGAGGTATCAACAAACTGTCAGAGGCTACGGGATCATGTTTTCAAGGTCTACAATAACCTCTCTCAGTTTTGGGCCATTCGACTTCATTTGCATTTGGAAAGGCGATCTTAGTCGATGCCAAAACTTGTAGTGAGGGTTAGTTGAAAGTAGCTCTAAAGTGTATCTTTCAAACCATCCTTGGCATCAAACCATTTATTCCATCAGCTCCGATTGGCTATGTAAATGCCAGTGACAACCCCGTTCTACCCATGGAGTCACTGGAATGCTCGCGACCACGCTTGACCCAAGTGACCCCAAGGTGCACTAAACACGATTGGGAAGTGATCTTCTGATGCTCGTATCTGGGACCTCATGAGAGGTATCAAAAAACCGCCATGTTTTCGAGGTCTATAATAACCTCTCTCAATTTTGGGCGATTCAACTTCGTTTGCATTTGGAGAGGTGATCTCAGTCGATGCCAAAACTTGTAGTGAGGGTTAGTTGAAAGTAGCTCCCCTGTGTATCTTTCAAACCATCCATCCTAGCATCAAACCATCTGCTCCATCGGCTATGGTTGGCCAGATTAACGCCAATGACAACCTCGTTCCACCCATAGAGTCACTGGAATGCTCACGACCACGCTCGACCCAAGTGACCCAAGGTATGTGACTGAGGACAAAAAATCCATTACATCTATTAATTTATTACACCGCGTAAATTATTACATTAGGGTAATTTATTACATCTATTATAAAAAATTCAAACAAATTGACATATAACTTCAACAAGATATAATTTAAATCATAATGATAATCAAAGTCAAGATATAACTTCACCATTCAATTCCATAAACATGAATAATAAATATGTATACAAAAGATGACGCAAATATAACATAAAAATGAACATGTTCTATATATAGAAAGTATCAAATGTATCAAAAGTATCTCCATATACAAATATGACACATGCCATTTCAAAATGTCTACAAAATCAATGTTTCAAGGTGTACAATGTGGCATATATGCCATCTCAAAATGTGTGAAGTGGCATCTCTAAATGCCCACAAAACTAAAACTACATCCTATGCCATAGGGGGATCATTAAAATGTCGCCTCTTTGAAGAAGTGTTTGGCTTTGATTGATCCTGCATAAAAAATGAGTTCAAACCGAAGTTAGATTGCTTAATTTATATGATTTGTACACACACACACACACACACACACATATATAAAATTCATAATTCAAACACTAATTTAATTAAAATTATAACTAAATACAAACATCTGTACCTGGCCTCTTTGTCACCTACCACGATCAAGTGTCCTAACATAAGTCTTTGGTAGCGAAGGGACAATGCCACCATAACCAACTCTGACCTATAAATATATATTTGCAATAATGAGATTAGTAGAGTGGTGCAACATAGAGTAATAAATCTACAAAATAGGATGATAGCATAATAAAATTACAAATTGATTGAACTAAAATTAAAACTTACATCTGCTGATCCCTCCTCTGGAATAGTGGGCTGGGTCAACAAAGATATGAAGGATTCTCGTGGGTCCTCCCTCACATTGGGAGTAACCTATGAGAGTAAAAAGATTTTAAATTATATATAAATGTACTTCATCATAACAACCCTAGTTACAAAATACAAATAACAATATGTAAAATTCTACGTACAATCGGGCTATCACTCCGAATCGAGATGCCTGTCAGTGTAGGCTCCCAAACCTGTGTTGGGACATCATCAAGTGCCACACCCTATACAATAAAGTGCAAGTAAAATATTTATTACTACACACAAGTGGCATCCATATGCACGCATAATTAATCTTAAATAATTAATTACCTTTCCTTTGTCGACACTTGATGAAGGAACCCCCTCGTGCCCCCCACTGACATCAGTTGTAGCCTGCAAGAGTACAATAAGATGACAATATATTAGTAAATGTATGAATTTTATTGCTCTAATTGATAGAGATTTAAGCATGTACACCAAATGATATAAAAAAACTAATGGGTACATAATTTATAATATACTGTATAGGCATCAAGGCGAAATGAAATGGCTGAAAGTGTGGAGTCATCCACCTATCTCAAATCCTCCTCTGTCATCGACTGAACATAAATGGAAAAAATCTATATACATAAGTGCATGCAATCATTAAAACTAATCTCAATAAATAAATTATTTTTAAATTAAATAAGTCATGTGAAAAATTTATTTATAATGTCTACTCTTACCATATCAACAGGAGTCCATGGCTCTGTGTACACCTCCTGAGCACTCTCATGAGATGTAGATGCTCCATGAGGTGTTGCAGCCTCTGCAGCTGCGTCTCCTATATCCTCCTCATCAATAACATACTGATATGTATCATCATCAGTAAGCGGTCTGAGGCACGTATTCTTGCATATAATGCAAATATGGGGCTCGCATACATGTGAACTCCGGCGAGATGTCAATGCACTAGCATCATCCACACCAGGAGGCAACACTGACCCAGTCTGCACGATCAACTGATCACTCAACAAATGAATGGCCTTAATAGTTTGTGAGGTAGCCTCTGCAATGATATCACGATGCTGCACTGGAGGAGGGGGTGTGACATCAGTGGGGGGGGGGGGCGAAGGTAGTGGCCTTTTTGCACTGGGCAAATGGCCTAGTCTGAGGAGCTCCTCCGTCTATGCCCATGTTGGGCCTCATGCTAAAATAATTAACATTGTGACCAAGCACAAACTTAGCATACAATTTTTTTATGAAATAGAAAGGGAGCTCCAAATTGCTATGGGGTGGTTTATCAAAAACCATCCACCAATGATCCCAAAAGTGTGTGTGCATTGCTTCATTTGTGCACCATTTTATTGATAATTTGGGCTTTTTGGGGTCAACTTGTAACCCAGTTTTAGGATTCACAAAAAGGGAGGCTATATCTTCCTTAGTTATATTAAGGGCCACAATCCCATCATGGTCAAGCTCGTCATCAAATTGGGCGTGCATATCATCACGCCAATGAAGAGCAACATTATGTTGTCGCGTGAGTGTGTCAATATTTTCAACAATAGTATTTAGGGTGGCAAGCATGGGACCTAATGTAGGTATATTTTGATATGTGTTTTGGAAACCTCGTATTGTGTTCAAATTATCTTGTATCAAATCTTCTAAAGATCGAGGGTTTTGAGATGGGGGATTATTTTGGGGATCGTTATTTGGTGCGGGAGGGTTATTTTCTTCATTGTTGTTAGCCATCCTGATTAAATAAAAAACAAATCTAAATTTCAATCTGATTTCATATATTATTACAAAAATAAATACAAAACCCTATTTCAACAAAAAAAACTACATTTAGCATCAAAATAAAATATAATAATCAAAATATACAAAGAATTTACTTACCGTATATACTGCGGAGTCAAATTTTTTGTTGGGGAAATTAGATACCCAAAAAAATTGAGTATCAGATATATGGAGCCATTTTACAAATCTAAAAACAATGAGAGAAATGAGAAACACGGCCCACAGGTTTTGATTGTTCTTTGATGTCAGGTTTTCCTAGGTGTACTGACACCCAGGCCTACTAAAAAGTCAACAAGCATTTTCATGCACTTTTGGATGAGTGAAAAGTGAATATTTTTCACATCGCCACTTTTTGGCCCCTCATGATCTTTCACATACCCATAAATACTTTTGATTGTATTTGGCCCTAACTCGAAAGGCCTTACAGCCGGACATGTTAATGAAAATTCAGTTGAAAACATTATCTTGTTGTGTTATTCTGCATTGTAGTGTTTGGATGCTTATTTGGACTGTCCTTAATTGGATCCTCCTTACCTGTCCTGCGTTAATTAGATTCTCTAGTACGAACATTATTACTCACATTTACAATTATTATTCTTTTTTTAATATTTTTTGTTTGATTATTGATGATAGGAATTAATGTCAAGTACCATTATCAATGATATCCTTAATTCTCATATATGATCATATTAAAATCCCATTGATCTGATTATCCTTACATATCATAGAGTTTGTCGTATCATGAAGTTAGCATGTTGATTTAAATGTTAATGGCTTATAGAAATTTTACATCATTGTTGTAAATAAATAGTATTGTTGAAAGGAAGATAGTGATCCTAATTTGTTAATATTGTTAATGTTTCATATTGGATAACTCTTGTCCTTTGAGTGTATGTTGTCAATAGACTTTGTAGATACCAAGTAGATTTCATGCTACTAATATTGGTTATCATTGTTATTATCTTTAATAGAGTTGATTTTATTACACAATATTGTGCATTCTTTTGTAACACTAGACCATGATATACGATGCTATGAATTGAATTTGTTAGAAATATGATATACAAGTCAACCTTATGATATATACATAAGTGTTGCATACTTTTCAAGTGTGTAGCCTTGGTTATTTCTTTCTGGTTATCAATTTCATTATTTTAGGATGTTTGTTTATATGATAAAGTCTTCCCTTGACACTACTTACCATGATTGAGGGCTGTTATAATTCTTGTTATCACTCTACTCCAAATCATCTTTATAGCCTACAACATGGTATTGATTTTAATAATTTGTTAACATCTCGATAATTAGATTACTCTCCTTGTGATCAAGATTCTTTTATTAACCACTTTTCTATAGTTATTATTTACCTGTATAACTCTTCATCTCTCATGATATTCCCCCACTTTGTGAGTATAGCTAAGAGTAAGCCAAACAAATGTAATATTCATGTGAATCAATGATAAACTTTATCTTGAGGTGGATATGATACTTTCGTAACCTAGGCTAGAACTCTTTTCAAATTCGTGGAGATTGGAGCCAAGTGCTCAACTAAGTCTAGGACTTCATCCCTGATTTGCCTAGGTGGGTGACAACTGATGAGAGAAAATTGTCTAGGGAATTGGACCCTACAAAGAGTTGTGTACCCATATTCTATCATTCTTTAAAAGATTGGTTTTAAAGTTAAAAGTGAATGATGTTCAGTCTTTGTGCTTGACATAGGTAAGGCCATCAATGATGAGCCCCCAAGACCTAGGTCTAGCCTTTAGGACTTTTCATTATATTGATTTAGATAAAATTGATCTACTCCTATTTGATGTCATGAATACTCCTTCCCTCTTTCAAAATTTATATGAAACTACCTTATGACTATCCTTCTAGTAAATTATTGTGGATTATCTTTATGATCATGTGTCTAACATCATAGGATCTTTTGTTATGCATCTAGATGTGTAGCTATGTGTGGAGGTATAGGTATTGGAAACAAGAAAAACACAATTTAGAAACAAGAAAGAGTAGCTCAGGTATGTAGATGTAAGTCATGTTTGTTATTTGAACATCATAATAAACTTTATTGTCCAGAGTAGATTTATTGTCATTTCAAATTCTATTTAAATGTTATAACAAGTATAATCACACAATGTTACTTTAATTAATATAGTATGTCATTGTTTTTGAAAAAAAAAAATTGCCAATTAATTATGTATGGATTAGGTTAAATAGGTTGTGTAATGTCTAATCTAGTGTTTTAATTTTGGGTATTACATACATAACAATTCTTTGGTGGAATTGTGTTTTTCTTTTTCCACCCTTTAATTGACAAGGAGGAAAGTAGGTCTTCGTGGTCATTGAAGAAGTGGTTTCATACTTCTAACAAATGTTCTGTATGCTAGAGAAACAAAGATAAAGTGAAGTCAATTGATATGGTGTTAGATGGTCTCAATTGAGGATATAGTTGTCAACAACTATAGATAGAACAAATCACAAGAACACTAATCATTGGTGTTGGACAATGAGTGATATAGATGGATATGATACGTTAATTCAAGAATTTTAATATGATCATGTTACGAAAAGGCAAAAGATCTTTAAGTTGTTGACACTAGATATATGAGATTGCTAGGTATTGTGGACACAAGAATGTGATACAAAAGGTTGAACATTTAGAATGAGACATCTAAGATTTTTTAATATTTACAAAATGTAATAATAATTTTATTTATACATTTAATCATGTGACCTACAACAAAATTGCTCGAAGGGCGGAGGCCAGCGTGTGTAAAGCCAAGTGCTTTGAAGTTTTGTATCAATTGTAAGCCTTAGATTGCTTGTCAAGCCCCGTCCTTTCAACGCTTATCTCTGGAGAGCTAATCTAATCACCAGATGGCAATGGATGTCTGAGGAGGACATGGGAAAATAATGTGACAAGAAGTGCTACATGAAATATCTGCAAATTTTTTTTTGGTGACTGGCAACAGCAATAATGGAGACAACTTGGCCAGTGGGCTCGCGTTTCAATAAATTTGATCGTAACTGTTTGGTGGGAATCCGCTCAACTTCCTTTCCACCTAATATTCTTGGTAACAATAATGAATGAATTTTAAGCATCCTAGCATATTCTATAGTGGAGCTTTTCACGGCGCTCTGAAATAAGGTTTGATTTCATTCATGCCCATTCCGTTCAATTTACTTCTATGTATTAAACATGATGTTTGCAGGCACTGCTTTCAGACCTATTTCAGTTAGTCCCATTTTTTAGTATTATATTATAAAGTATATTAAAAGAGTTCAATCTGATGTGAAAATATGATGAAGATTTTTATTTAATTGCTATAATTAAAGAAAATTAAGGTCAAAATTCCAATTATTTAGTTGAAGATTGGGTTTCATTATTTTAGATGTGAGACAGATGGTTCTCATTAGATTTAGAAAGAATAAATCTACAATTTTTGGTAATAAATGAATGTTTCAAACTAAATTATAAATGTACAACATATGAAAATATTCATACTCATAGATGGTTCTCAATAGATTTAGAAAGAACAAATCTACAATTTTTAGTAAATAAAGAATAGTTCAAACTGAATTATAAATGTACAACATATTAAAATATTCATACTCAATTTGAAACTATTTTGTAAATAAACAGCATAAATGGAATTGAAAAGAAAAACAAGTCTTCCCATAATGACAACTTTCTTATTCAAATTATATAATAAAAAATTCAAAATTCAAAATCCAAACATAAATAGTGATAACTAAATTCATTTAACATGTAAATATAATGTAATAGATCTTCCTCTCTGAACCTTCACCCGGCTTCCACTATAAATTGGCCTCATGTGTGGGACTCAAGCTGTGAAGGAGAGCGCCTCTCTTCTATCCCTTTCAAATAGTCTATGAAGCCTTCCAAATTGTTTTGAGACGAACCTCCATTCATCACTGCTTTCTTCATAATTTCTCTAATACTCCCAACATCATTTCTCAGTTTCTTCCCCTCTTGCCCATCTATGTCCATAAATTCTTCTACAGTCGCTGCAATCTCCTGGCGGCTCACCAGCGTGGAACTCATGTTATTACAACTTCTAGAAATTTGACCCAGACTCATGGCCACCCCCCATTCATCAACGACGAGCCTGCGGTTGGTATACTGGTCTGTGATCAAAGGATATGCCAACATGGGAACTCCCAGCCAGAGGCTCTCCATGATGGAATTCCACCCACAGTGGGTGAGAAATCCACCCACAGAAGAATGGGACAAAACATCCACCTGAGAGACCCACTCAACAACCAAACCCTGCTCTCTGCTGCTTTCCATAAATCCTTCTGGCAGTATGTCTTGAACATCAGAGGCGACGATATCAGGACGGAGCACCCAAAGAAAAGGCTGCTTGCTGTGCAGCAAACCCATGGCCATTTCATGAACTTGGGCTTTGGAAACATGGGCGTAGCTTCCAAAGGAGACGTACAGAACAGAATGTTTGGGCTTGCCGTCCAGCCAGCCCCTGCAGTCAGACTCAGCCCACATGCTTGTCCCCAAATCATGATCTTGGTGGTCTCGAAACAAGGGACCCACCGAGCAAAAGGGGATTCCTGACTGCACTTCGACTGTTCGCCTCTCCAGCTCATCCACTGTGTTGGAAATAATCCAATCTGCGCCGCGGGCAGACTGAAAAGCTTGGTATATAATTTTGTGCTTGAGTGTTGATACATCCCGCTCTTGCAGATATGAAGGAAGATCTGTTAATTTCAAAGCTGGAGCCCCAGGAATGTAGTTTATCAGCTCATCCTCTGCAACACAAAATCCACCATTATTTGGTTGTTTTTCTAAAGTGGTAAATCTTAGGAGATTAAAGCTATCATATTTTTATAAATCAAATTTATGAATTTGATTGAGTAGAATTTTTTATGATCAATGTTACAAATATACTATATCATCAAGATGTAAGAGTATAAGAGTATAAGCAGAAGAAAAATTGATGATAGATTATATAGTGTAATCTGAAATATTGATATAAAAATTTTATAAATCAAATTCAGAAATTTTCATAAACATCTTGAAGATTTGTTATACCATTGTAATTTGTGTACAAATTATATAGAAAAACGATACATTATTACCGTTGCCCTAAAGGGATGATGGCCGTTTTTGACGAGGAGGTCCCAGTGATAATAAATGGAGAACACCATGACCGATTCCGTCCAGAAGGAAACGTGTGGAATCCCAAATTTCTTGGCTATGCGGTCTGCCCAAACGAAAGCCGTGTCGGTGATGATGCAGGTGATTGGAGGGCCTTTTTGTTGCAGGTCCTCTATCAATTCCTCGACATGGGACTCCATTTTGTAGAAGAGGGCGTTGTTGAAGTCATGGATATTGAGAGATCTGTCAAAATCTTGAGGCAATCCGTCGGACACAAATGCTGAACGGATGTTAGAAGCGGAAGTGTGGGCGAAAGGGTCGCGGCCATTGTTGGCTTTGATGATGCGGGCGTGGCATCCATGGGTGCAGACCACCGTCACAAGGACACCCTTGGCTGCCAGATGCTTGGCGAGGTTATAGGTTGGAATTATGTGGCCTTGATATGGATACAGAAACACTACAGCATGCACATTACTCATCTTTACTTCTCACGACTGCTCCACAGAATTCTTGTTTTTAGTTTTATTATTTATAGCTATCAATTAAAGGGCTAATTTTTAAGTTATTTTTAGCTGAAAGATTATTTGTGGGAGTTTTGTTCTTTGAAAATGTATTTTTTTTGTCTGAAAATTGTCAGCCTCTTTGCTGTAGTTTTAATTTTCGAGTTATGAAAATCACTTTAGCTTTCTTTTTTGTTGTTTTGGCAAGTTACTTTTTTTTCCATTCTTATCCCTATTTTTTCTTGGAAACCACAAGTTTTTTTTAAGTATCCTCTATCATAGTGTTTGCTCATTCTTAGAAATAGCTTTATCTTGGAACTTAACCCTATCAAAGCGTGGACATGATCTTTTTATAATAATTACTTGTTGAATTTCTCACACTAACAGAAAGATTTTTAGCAACTTGAAGAAGAGTTACCTTTTTTTCCCATTCTTATCCCTATTTGTTCTTGGAAACCACAAGTTTTTTTTAGTATCATGTATCATAGTGTTTGCTCATTCTTGGAAATAGCTTTATCTTGGAACTTAACCCTATCAAAGTGCGGACATGATCTTTTTATAATAATTACTTGAGTTTCTCACACTAACAGAAAGATTTTTAGCAACTTGGAGAAGAGTTACCTTTTTTCCCATTCTTATCCCTATTTTTTCTTGGAAACCACAAGTTTTCTTAGTATCCTCTATCATAGTGTTTTCTCATTCTTGGAAATAGTTTTATCTTGGAACTTAACCCTATCAAAGCATGGACATGTTCTTTTTATAATAATTACTTGTTGAATTTCTCACACTAATAGAAAGATTTTTAGCAACTTGGAGAAGAGTTACCTTTTTTTCCCATTCTTATCCCTATTTTTTCTTGGAAACCACAAGTTTTTTTTAGTATCTTCTATCATAGTGTTTGCTCATTCTTGGAAATAGCTTTATCTGGGAACTTAACCCTATCAAAGCGTGGACATGATCTTTTATAATAATTACTTGTTGAATTTCTCACACTAACAGAAAGATTTTTAGCAACTTGGAGAAGATTTTTGTAACCGTATAACATTAGATTTTGAGTTGTTATTTTGTTCTGAAAGGTAAAAATTTCTATGCGGGTTCTGAATTTGGTTGTTCATGGTTGATTTATTGGTTAACAGTTGTCAATATTTTGGCAAGTTCATATTGTGTTAGGAAGCGAAAGTTTTGTATTTAATTCTAAATTGTGTTAGTTTTGATTTTTTAAAATTAAAGAAATAAGATTATATTTCTTAGTACAAGAGTTTTTCTATATGGATCTTCTCTGAAAATTTTATTGTGTTATATCTTTGAAGTGTTAAGCTTATCTGAAAATCTAGTAGTTGTAAAATCTGATTAGAAGTTGAAAAGAGGCATTTTGTTTCTTTTATATAGTGAAAAATTCTGGATTTTTTCTGATGTTGTTCTAAACTTGTTTTTTGGGGTTGATTTGGTTATGCTTAAAATCTTATATGTTTTCTTGTTCAAATTAGATTAGGTAATACCATAAATTTATAAGGAAAAGGAATGTTGATTACAAAAATGAGTTGGAGATGACTGATGGAATAATTTCTTGCCATAGTTTTTTGCAATGTTTGAGCCATGGAAGTATAGATGTGCTTGCATGCTGACATATATCAGAGTGCCAATGCAGTTACTCTAGATGAAGTGCTATTGAGGCACGATTATGCAAGGTGACAATTTTGGCTTGGAATGCATTAAAAAAAAAGATTCTTGACTGGAGTCACAATCTATTAGGAGATGGTTGAGATCTTTGGATTGTATATTACTTCATTTAGGGTTTTATGTTCTTTCCTAAATTGTAAGAGTCATATTGGCTAACTGTTGTATGCACAAAAGCATGTGACTGCTAGTAGCTATCAATCAAATTAAAGTGTTAGTCTTTAAGTTATTTAATAAAGTTAGTCTAATGGAATAGTGATATTACTATTAAGATTCAATTGTGTAGTTTTTGAGTCAAACTCATTGATCCATGTTTCTTGAGTAGTGATTTATAAGAACCCATCTTTCATGAGATGAATGGAACACTTAGTACTCATTGCATATAGGTGATGCTCATAAAGGTGAAGCATCAGGCCATTCTCGGAGGTCACCCATCCCAGTATTACTCCTACTTGTCAAGATTAATTGAATCATTTATGATTTGTGTTGCATAGTAAGTGGTAGGCCTTTTATGGTGAAGGGAAGGTAAATAGTTGGTTTTTTATGATGAATGAATTGTAAAAGTTAAGAGTGTGATTATGTATTTAGAAAAAAATCTTAAAATAATATAATTCTTTTGATTTTCTAGATTCATAAACATAATTCTCAGTTTTATTTATATATATTTGGTCTTGGAATTTAAAATAGTATTAGAAAAACTAAAAGAAAAATGGAAGGTGGCTAAAGAGATTGTTTAACCTTGTAAATAGAAGAGTGAAGAATATTTTATTAGAAATTATTGGAGATTATTATATAGATTTTAAACAAATATATATTTATTAAAAAGTGAAATTATAAAAAGATGTGTAAGTTAATTTTGTAGATATCCTTCAACCCTCTTCCAAAGATATTCTTGCATGTGGTAGTTGGGGAAGATATCTTTCAAACCTCATCCCCACCATTTTTCCACGCATTGTAGTTGATCTTCTATTAAGAATTCAATAGATCTTTCAAGAGAGATAGTATATTTTCGTAGAAATCTATTTGAATTTAATAGATCTTTCAAGAGAGATATCATTCTATTGTAGAAATCTATCTATTAGAATTCAATACATCTTCCAAGAGAGATAGGATTATATTGTATAAATCTATCTATGTTTTCGAGTGATTAACAATCACATCAACACAAACTTTCTCACATGTATTTAGAGTTGCATTACTACTAAAAAACATTCATTTTAATATTTTATATGATTTTTATTTAGAAAGGAATTGTGTGTGTGTGTTTAAGAGAGCATATTTACTTGTTTATTAATCATCCTTGTAGATGTAGGGTTTGCACCCTTTATATTTATGAAACAAAAAATTTACACTGGACTTTTACTCAACTAGGTAGAGTAACAAGGTCTCTCTCTCTCTCTCTCTCTCTCTCTCTCTCTCTCAAATACACACACAGACACACACACACTTGCACTTGCCAACTTTGGTTGAGCTTGCTAGTTCATTTACATTGAATATAGTCCTCATGTATCTATCTTTGCTGTGTGATGTGATTGTCAATAGTAGCTCTAGTTATCAATTGATATTTCTTCCATACATAGAGTTGGACAAGGCATTTCATAACTCCTACATTTGTTGGCCAATGACCATGAAATTGGAAAGGTTGACACCACTTTTTTAGAGATTACTCCAAAGGTCATTTTAAGTAATAGAAAAAACAAAATCTCTAGCCATAGAATCTATCCAATATAAAAACTGGCATCATTGTATATGGTTGAAATATTTTGATATGGTATCTTTCCGTTATTCTATTGGCACATAGATTTTGTTGTTCATTTTAAGATTTTGGTTGTTCGTCATTAGTGCTAGGAGATAATTCTATTATAGGAATTTTAAAAAATAAAAGAAAAAATATTTTTTGCATACATGCAATCATTAAGAACTTACTTTTCTAGCCCCAATCCTTAGGAAATAATTATGTGTGATTTCTAACCTAACATCCAAATCATCAATGATTAGTTTTATTTAGTTTTTTAAATATGTAATTCATCTTAGTTTACAACAATATGCAAATCAGAAAATTAAGTTTCCTTAACGTGGAAAACCATGCTTGGATCCTTCTTCTTAATGATGCCAAAAATTAGTCATATCATGCTTAATAACCCTATCTTATGTGAACTTATAATAACAAAAAATTCCATAAGGTATCAACAATAAGTCACAAAGAAATAACATAACACCACCTAACACAAGATTTCTCTAGAGAAACCCTTGTGAAAAAACCACTCCACCAAGAAGAGAGGTCAATTCTGCATTATCAATAATAAATGTGATTAAAATAAATTCACTTTCATTCTCCTCTTTTCCTCAAATATATTAGATTGAGTGTAACTATTCTTAACCTCCTTATGCATCCCACATGTTCTTGTTCTTGAAGATTGATTCTATACTCAGCTATTCCTCATTTCTTTCTTCATCACACATCCAAATCGATGAATTTATAGAATGGTAAGAGTTCCAAAACTACCAATTAAGGTGTACAAAGAATAATATTCATTTCCAATGACCACAACACATTTAATGCCTCCACAAAAATCAAAAGAACACTATTTTTTTCTTGAATACTTTTCCTTCAACTTAGGTACCCAATCTTTCAAGATAAACATTACATTAATTGTAATAAATGATTGAATACCAAGAGAAACTTGTTGTCTCTTCCAATTCTCCACTTGAAGAAGAAAATGGTCACTCATGTTTGTCCATTTATTGAGCTACTATTTATCATATTCTAGGTGCCCGCATATGGGAAAAACAATATTAAATAATTGCATTCATCATCCATATTTACAGCTAGTAGTTAAACCCATCCTGGGCTATATTAATGTATTGTAAATGATAGTGAGAATAAATATTACAAACTATATTTTTCCAATACACCTTAAGTGTCTTAGGACACTTTCTAGAATTTTTAAAACTATGTCATAATATTTACAAGGTAGATGACACCTTAATATGGGTATGCACAGGATCATGGTATGCCAAACTACACCCTTAAGTGGCAATGAAAATTCAGAAAATCAGGTTTAGGCAAGTTGACATAAAAAATTGAACAAGTTATAAATATTATATAAAAAATATGTAAGAAGAGAATCTGTAGAAAATTGAATTTCATTTCTAAGATACTAGGCTTTTTTTGAAAAACAATTATTCTATATGTTGAAAATTTTAAATTTCAATGTAGTAGTATGAAAATTTCAGGAAAAAAATAAGAAGTGAGTGTATGTTTGACCACCTTAAACACAATCAAATGATAATTTTTTTTCTCAAGATTCTAGATATAAGTAGTAGACTCGTGTCCGGATGTGACACACATTTTTTTGTAATTTGTTTCCAAGTAAATAATTAATTATGATTTTTATTCTATAAATTTTTCAGAATACAAAAACTCTCGTGTTTGACCACGTCAAGTTAGTCTAAACTTTATCAAATTGAATTTTTATTTTTATTTTTCTTGTAGTAGGATAATCATAGAATGTGACACATGTTTTAGATTTCAAAAATGTTATATAGTTTGAAAGTTATAGATATTTTTTAATAAGTCTATCAATTAGGACTAGAAAGAGAACAAGTAGATGTATGTCTGACCACATTAAACAAAATCAAATGATAATATTTTTTTACAAAATTCTAAATAAAAGTATTAGACTCATGTCCGGATGTGATGCATATTTTTTGTATTTTTTTTTTCCAAGTAAATAAATAATTATGATTTTTTTGCTACAAATTTTTCTAAATATAAAAATCTTGTGTCTGACCACTTTAACTTAGTCTAAACTTCATCAAATTGAAAGAATTGTTTATTATTATTGTATTAGGTGAAGCATAGAATGTGATGTATATTTCAGATTTCAAAAATGTTATATTGTTTGAAAGTTATAGTTATTTTTCAAAGAGTCTATCAATCGGGACTTCTTTTTCACATTGCCACTTTTTGCCATACCATGATCCTGCACATACCCATATATAAAATTCTAGAATAAAAAAAAATATTTAATTTTTTTACTTTTATTTATTTTGATAAATAGAGTTAATTTTATCAAACAAGATTGATCTCGATATATATTTAGTATTTATTTAGAAGTATTATTTCTCTATAATAAATATAAATTCTTACTCTTTCATCTAACAAAATTTGGTTTATTTAATTCTATTACGAGGCTTGAAATTCTATTTCTCATTTAATTTTTTCTAAACTCTAACTTCTTGTACATGGTTCATGGGGAAAACAACATCAACGAGTCTAACAATGCAAGCAAGGTATATCAAGTTTAATACTTTCTCCCTAAGCCATTCAATACAAGAGAAAGAGGGGCTTCCTAGCATAACTCTCAATATAACCTAGGTTAGATTAGCAAAACCCAAAGGCGATAAGGGATGCCCATGTTAAACCTAAGTTATATCAAGGAAGTACACTAGAAAGGCTTCTTTCATGCAATGTAATTTGATTATAGATATATAATTAAAATGACAACATCGAACTAATTGATTAAGAAAAAAGTGTAAGATGAGTCTAGGAACCAAGTATATGCAATCAACCTAGTTAAGATAAAAAAATAGATCCATTCTTATAGAGGAAATAAATGATAAGGTCCTTACCTCAAAATATGCAATGGAATATGATGTTTTGCTCTGAAAATTGCAGATTTGGGACCGTGGCAGGACTTCTGACTATGGATTTACACTCACAACAGAAACCTAGAAAATGCTATTTTTCTCAAGCCTCCAAAAATAGGTCGACTTGGTGCAACATGTTCTGGACACTTTTCCACAAAGTCACCATGTTCTCGGGATACTATAGAAAAGTTGACCTAACTTCTTTGGAAAGGTCTCGACACTAGTAAATTTTACCTTAAATTTCAACCAGAATTAGTCAAATTTTTGACAATAATTGGTCGAATCCACGACTAAAACTTTCGTTGCTCTTTTTTCGTCGAATTTTCTACATATTTCTTATTGGTCAAAATTTTGACCATAGTATTGGTCTCAATTTCGACTGCAGCAATCACTTGAAACTAGAAGAATCACCGTCAATTTTTTTGGTCCAATGGTCAAAATTGAGACCATACGATTGGTCGAGTTATCCACCAACTGTTGTAGAACTTATCGTCGATTGTATAGCATTATCGCCAATTTTTTTTTGTGCAATGGTCGAAATTTTGATCATATATTAATGGGGCAATGGTCTCAATTTCGACCATACGATTGGTCGAATGTATGGCATTGTGGTCGAAATTAGTTTTGTGCAAAGGTCGAAATTGAGACCAATACTAATTTTTATTTTTTTTAAATGTCTATTAAAAAGTATTAAAAAATGTCTAGTAAGATTTGATTTTTGTGGATTTATTTAGATCTTTCTTTGAATGCACATTCATTGGATTTTATCTTGGTTTTGAACATGGGAATAATGATTTTGGTTTTATTTTATGGCTATGGGAGGATTCCCTTGTTCATCTGTGCTGAATTTAGGATAAATTTAAAAGAAAGTGTTTTTCGTAAACTGTTTTTCCTGTGTAACTCCTGTTTTGATGAGAAGTGATTCACAACATACGGGCTTTGATACTATGTGCAATGGACTGAACTTCTTGTCAATGGATTTTAGACGTTGGATTAGTCATTTTCCCTTGGATTTACTGGAGGGTCTGCCTGGAAATGATAGATAGGACTTAGTAGAGAGAATTATGTCTATGTTTTGCGGGGGTGCATCCCAACCCTCAGTTCTTTCTCGCTCCACTGTTTTCATCCCACCTTCTCGGATCACAGTTTATATTCTTTTGGAGGTACTCTAAATCTCCCTTTTGTATTTCTGCATTTCCTTATATCCTCCAAAAGGGGTCTTCGCGGAACATAGGATTAAATCCATGGCCTGGCAACAAGTATATGCATACAGAATGTTCCTACTGTTACTTCCTGGTACTAGTACAATTAGAGTTTCAGAGAGAAACGGTCATATTATTTCTGACTTCTGACACTTACAGATAAGGCCTACAAATTTCTTTGTACTCGCTCTCAGCCTATATGGCTATATCCTGTACTGTTAAATACTCTTGTTGTTTGTATCTAAATTTGTCTGAGCGGGATTGCCATTACATGCTTCTCCATGTTAGCTTGGCTAGTTATAGCTGCCTTATCTAATCATCGAATATGCAAGAAAGTGTTACATCATGTTCTTTATTTTCTTAGTTTTCATGTTCACGGAGCAGAAATTGTCTACTCGGGCTCTGAGATATTAAATGGAGTTGACATAATGGTTTATTTAGCATGCTCTGTAGATGAGCTCTTTGCTGCCATCTTGTTTTTTAACCTAGTGAGTATTGAAGGCACTTGTTTTGCAATCCTCTCCAAGTTATTCTGAATACCTATCTTCCTATCACGATCTAACGCATGCCATGCTATTGGAGTATTAATTTAATTAATAATTGTTTGATATTCACTTGTCAATGCACATGTCCACAAAGGCATATGTGCCAAGCTTAATTCATACTTATTCATTACACCAATTTTGAACGATTAAAAGATAATGCCTATCCTTTTCATAGGAACATGTGATTTAACAACTTTATGTAAAAGAAATGTAAAATCTATGCTTTTTAGATTGTACCACAATAGTGGCTGTGTTTGTGTTTTGAGTACTGGAGCTGAATCATTCTGATAAATACTAGAGTCAATGTAATAGGATTCAATGAATTTTGGTAGTCAACTTTCTTTCCCTTGAAATAAGTGAATGTGTAACACATAACCAGACTAGTAAAGTGCAAGAACTAGGTATTTGTAGAGGAGCTATAATATTGAATGAAATCACTAATTCTTGCACTTTCCTAGTCCGGTTAAGTATTGGATAGGAAAGTATAATCTTGAAAGAAAAGAGACCTCTTAGCGCATTCTCTTTTGTTCTATTTTGTAACTTGTTCATTTGCACATAGAGCTTGTATTCTACATGCAAAAAGGGATAGAAGCCTAATGATGTTGAGTTTTTAGTTATTTGTCAAAAAATATTATTTATTCAGGCAAAGCTCTTTCTTTTGGGAGTCTTAACAGTGGAATCTACTTAAGTTTCCTTCTGTCATGTAAGATACAGTTTTTGAAAAAAAAAGGTCTTTTTCTCGATCCAGCATCACCGTGAGTCCATGAGGCAATGGAAAATTGAAATGGTCATCCTCTATCATTCATGGAGTTTGACCGTGGTACATTTAATTATTGGATCTTTGGTTGAACAAATCAATCTGAAATTTATGTGTATTTTGTTTTTCAATGTGCAATTGACTATTTAATATTTTGTTTTTTCAACTTTTACATGACCATGTGTTGTATATGAGACCTATAGAATAGGATTGTCATAGAAAAGAAATACCCCAGTGATAAGTCTTTTTTTTCCTTAATTAAGTGTTCAAGTTTACCGTTTATGCCAAGTAGTAGTTGGTACTTTCTCTGTGACCTGTTTAGTCGTTGGTATGTTCAAGTCTTTTGACTTTTAGAGACTACTTTTTAAAGTGGCCTCAAACTTCTTTCCTCTGCTGCAATATTTTTTTACTATTAGACCAGAACAAAGATGGATGATTTCATAAGCATCAGTCTCCATCCTTATACAAAGTTCACACTAAAATAGGCTTGATAGATATTAGATCCTATCCAGTGCTGCAGAATATAGAACTAGTGACCTTTAAACTTGAGCTACCTCAAAAATTCTAAAGTCTGATTTGTTCCATGTTAAAAGATTAGAAAAGAAATTTGTATTCAGAATATCATCATGGATGGTGAAGGCGAGTTAATACTGGAACTTAAAGTTATTTTCTTGAAGGGAAATAATTTCAATTTGTGGCAGATGGAAAACTAAACATGCTGTTATTGTGGCTTCCAAGGAGCACTTAGGGAAAGGAAACAAATCCTTAATAAACCCTGCAAAGAAAATATTGCTCCTAGATCATCTCAATGCCATAACTATCAGTGTCAGTAAGGGTTCTTGGATGTGACAGAATTTGTAATAACTGGTTAAGAAACTACATATATATAGGTTTATCTTTTACTGCATCTAAAAATTGGCTGTGGATCAATTTTGTAATCAGACTTAAGGGCTCTTTTTCTGTGGTTTCATGTAATTTCTAGATTGTTCCAATTCATTGAGGGGGCCAATATGAATTTCTCTCGTATCCCAATGACATCGCCAGTTTTAACAAGCATTGTACCAGGAGCTGGACCATTTGGTAGCTCAGGCTACATTGTAAGATTCTACTTACCTACAAAGTTCCAGGATTCACCACCAGTGCCATTGAAAGAACTAAATTTGTACCCAGACCATTGGGAGGGTCATTGTGTTGTAGTCCGTAAGTTCTCAGGCTTTGCAAAAGATGACAATATAGTAAAAGAAGCAGCTAAGCTAGCAGACAGTTTAAGCAATTTTCCATGGACGGATTTATCCTTAAAAGGTGGAGAAAATTATGCATACTCAATTGCATAATACGACAACCCTTTCAAAATCTTTGGACGTTTGAATGAAGTTTGGGTGAATGTTACAGGATCCTCGGAGCAATGTCAACTAAGTTTGACTTTGCTGAAAAATGTTAGCTGAATTGAGTTCATCAATGAGACTGCATATTGTAAATATTCCTTCCTTCTAATGATGTGGAATCTCTCAAAATAATGGTGTTACTTTTGGAAGATGGCATGGTGACTGCGTTTGTCATTTATAATTTCCCCATGCACAGGTTGGGAACTTGTAGTTAAGCTTGATACTTAAATTGTATAAACTTCTGTATATTCTCATTGTGGTACATAACTGAAGCATCAATATATCTAGTCAACTTTTAGTTGAATTTTAGTAGTGTGTACATACATCAAAGCTGCTAATGCATATGTATATAGAGAAGTACTAATATCATTTTGATAATTAAATTTTTACGTTTCACTAATAAAATGTTGGCCATCCTTTGAAATTTATTCAAAATATTCATCACCATTAAGAGAAGACATTGAGATAAATCAGTGTTAAAATATAGACCGTTGTAAGCAGATTTTGCACTTAAATAAATTATCCGTACTGCAAACTGAAACTTTGATCAAAACAACGAACTTGAGTATGATAATCTGCAAACACGTGCTGTTGAAAATACAAACAAGTGAACACTTTAGAAATTGTCAATTATTAAATTCAAACTGAATTGCACTGAAATGCTGTTCTTCTGTATACTATATTTTTTATCTGCTACTTAGCTATGTCTTAGGCCAATTTTATAGACTAAGATAATCTTCTGGGATTTAAAAAAAGCTAATGCAAAATAGCTAAATAAAACAGAAGACAAAAACGTTTTAGTTGAGAAACAAAATTATCATGAATTTAGAACCCCACTAACAACTATATGAAAAGCTAGAGTCCAGTGCTCAGCTTAAAATAGGAAAAAGGCAAAATAAACAAAAAGTTAACGCTGCTCTCAGGGTCCATTTGTAGAACAGCAGCCAAGCAACACATTTGAAAAAGTAACAATCAAAACTCTTTATGCTAATTTTAGACTCACTTCTTGTAGGGCTGAAGCAAAAAGTTTAGCCAGTACCATAATACCATTGAAGAACTCATAGTTTCTTTACTTATAACATAAATTTCAGGAAATACCTTAATTAAATTTTTTATATTCAAAGAACTTAGAAGCTATAGTTTTACAGCCGAATCAATGATAATTAGTAATCAAAGTAGTAGTTGCCTTGAATCAAAGAAACATCAAGGACAAAAAGTAGTTTAAGGTTTGAAAATGGAAATCCAAAAAAAAAAGAATGTGTTGTTCCTCATGGGTTGGCACATCTAGCTAAAGCACAATCAATGAATATTCGAAGGGACTGGTCTCATAAGGAAGCACCACAACAAGCTAATCCCAAAATATCAAGCCAAGTTTAATAAAAAATAGATGTCTTGAGAAAAAAAGCGGCGATTTTGAAAGGGCCCTGACCCTTGTACAAAAGTATGAGTAGATAGGCATTAAGCACAAAAGGACAACATGAAACACCAGAGAGACAAAAATAATCACGAAAAACTACAAAACCTTACAACCAACCAACCCACAGTTGGGGTGATTTGAAGCAAAACTGATCCAAAGATTTTTGCTTCATCCTAAAACAAGGATACAACAATTCAATACCTCTATTTTTTTGGAACAAGAGAGATCAATGGCAGAATCTTTAACCAGTCCAGGGACCATTAAAGAGAGATCCTGTGTTGTATTCATAGCATCTATGGGAAATGCATCAAAGACCATTTTTAACATTGTGCACAACAACTTAAACAAGTATGAACTGTAAGAGACTAAGAAAGAAGGCAAAGGTGTTACCTCACTAAAATGATAGTAATAATGAGACAAAGAACCATGAAGACTAAATCCAAGGAGACTAGATCTGAACATCTGGGTTTGATCAAATTCAAAAATTGGTTTGCCTTCATAGCACTGTCAAGTCAACAGCATGAGCATTATTTTGTGTCTAGAGTGTCATCAATATTTTTAAATGTAGATTGAAATGGTTGTTATAAATATGCATTTCTGCCACATGCAAATGATTTTGAGATATAGACCTATGCAATCCAATCTCCCAAGGAATAGACAACACCACTTATCGCCATCTCTGCCAAAACAGGATTTGTCATAAAGTGATGTTAGAATAGTTACTAAAATGGTCATAAATTATGTTCTTATAGTAAAAGAATACTTTGACTTAAGAAAAAAACTACACAATATTAAAACATGACATTGTGCTTTAAAAACTAAAAAGGTACTTGTAACGAAGAACTTCATTTCGACTTGCTAATTGGTTGTCACTATTAACTCTAAGCTTGTCTTTAAAGTTTGAGCTTCACTTGGTTTTGAGAATAGTTTAATATTATCTACTAAACAAGGCCAACCACGTGAAGGTGGAAGCTCATTTGGCCCCTCCCCCCCCCTCCTAACATCACTCTAAATTCCCCATTAACATTTAATAACATTCATTCATTCATCCATTTTTGAAATATAACATTCAATCATTATAATCACATGATAACATTCATTAACACATAAAATTCATTAACACACAACATTCATGAATAATTCATTAACACAAAATTCATTAACACACAACATTCATGAATAATTCATTAACACATAAAATTCATTAACATACAACATTCATGAAGAATTCATTAACACATCATTCATCAACATTACTAGTACAAAATTACATCCATTAAGACAACGTTCTTTCATTAGCAATAAATGTTAATTACAATCATTTCTTTTTGGGTTTCTTATTTTTTTTAATCATGTAATTTCTAAGAGGAAGATCAATGTCCTCATCATTCCCCTCCTCTAGTGATTCTAATCCCAACGTGTGTCTCCTCCTCATCTGTTCAGGAACATGAGGTCGCTGCGCCAAAGGGGGGTCTGCTGCAATAACAACTACTTCATGAGTTAAATTCACACCATTTTATATTAGTGAATTATAAGTATTTATGTAAGTAAAAGAACTATAAATCAAAAAATTAATTTAAAAGAACAAAACATAGATTTTCTTTACCTAAATGTGCCACATGATCTACATGGTGATCAGTCTGAACATCCTCCAGCACTCGTTCAGGATGACCTGATTCTGTATCCTCTAAAATATACACAAAAATGTTACACCAACTTCAATTTAAGATGTTAAATTGTATTAATAATTACATAATTAGTTTTAAATAGAAAATGAGCACCTCCTTGGATAGTACGATGCACATCAGGGGCTTCATGATGCGGTGTATGATCTGTGCCACGATTAAGAGGCTGCATTGCAATGCCATGCACATTATTATCAAATTGATTGTTGCTCAAGTATTCAATTTCTAATATATTTTTTGGCATATTTACCTGTGCACATGATGCAGGAGACTCTTCGGTTGGGTCAGTGGAAGCTTGCCATAGGCGTTTAGCCACGGCTCGATAGCCTTCCTTGAAGGAAATTTTTTTGTGTTCTTCCGTGGCCTCTAAATTAAAATCAGAGCCCTGCATTTTTTGATTAAACAAAATTATTTGCATTTTATAAATAATTTTTCTTTACAATTCATTTACTGCTACTTACAATTCGTGCTTTAATTTTTGAATATCCTCCAGAGCCAAGTCTGTGCTACCCAATCTTTTACAGCCTGGCCTTTGTTGCCATTGAAGTGTCCTACAACCTATGAAAAGTTTGAAATATGTTAGGTGATATAGATATAAAGATCACTAATTAGTGCATTATTACATTGTACTAGTAGTTAATACTATTGCATACCTTCTCGCATTTGTTGGTGTAATTCCTCTTTGAGCATCCGCTTTCTCCTTTGCATCCAAAATGAATTCATTCCAATCCCTCACTGAAATAAAGGGAAGATGCTCGTACTTTGGGTTTTGGATGAGACTCTTTCTATATGCGTCCCTCACAGTCTTAAGATGTTTGCAAGCTCTTTCTAAAATTTTCTTCTCATCAAAAATATTATTACCAAACTCATGCTCTAAATCTTTAACGAGATGATCTTTTAATTTTTTTTTCTGCAAATTCCACCTTTTAAGAAAAAATACAAAATTGTTAGATATAGCTACTAGAAGAAAAGATCCGAATGAAAGGAAAAATACTATACCAATTAATGATATGAAAAAAAATAGTGGGATAAAGTTAGTTCACTTATGATGTTCCACTTTGTACGTATGGTGGGCCCGAATATATGCAGTGCGAGGTCATAAAGCTTCTTATAAAATGTATTGTTTCCTGCAAAAAATGTCATGGGATAATCAATCCAAAACTTGTTATGAATAGGTAAATGCATATTACAATATAAAAAATAATTATTTAAAGTACCTGGAATCTTAGGACATTTTAAAGGCATTGATTCATTATTGTCAATCAAGAATGACGTCTGCATAACTCCCATGCTAGAAACACGGGTAGATCCAGGAAATGATGGTGAATTATCACCAATACATGTAGATTGATTTGTATCTGGTGTACTAAACGGTGACGCCGGTGTATATCCTACTCCAAAAAAATAATCACTATGTGATGCACCCAAGATTAAAGTACAAATTATCAAATCATAATTAACACAAAACCAAATATAGAAAAATAAGGATTTACTAGCTGCCATAGACTGTGAAGGTGTTGATGTTTGCATGGCCCTTGTGGTCGATATTGCACTCAAAAATCTCATATGGATGTCCTGGCTAGGAGGAGTTTCCTGCAATTGATGACCTGAACAATACATTGTTAGCAAAGACATTTTGAAATAATAAAAGTAAGAGTTAAATTAAGAAGTTTTTGAATGTTCCAAAGAAAAAATTCCTTGTAACTTGTCAACTAAAGGATTATTTTACCTGAGGCAGCTGGAGGTCTACTAGTACCGGCCTCATCACATTGTCCTTGACCAGGTACTGGAGATTCCATAAAATCCTGCAACAAGAACACATATTGCATATTTTACTTCACAACATAAAAGAGTATAAAATATAAACCTTTATTGAAATTTTGTTATAACTAAAGATTCATTATTGCTTACTTTATACCGACGTGCAAGCGCTTTCAATTCAGATAGCCTCATTAGCATCTCCTCAGTTAGATTTGCTTCATACAAAATTCCAATTATTTCTAAATTGATTTGTTTTATTTTTTTCTTCAACATAATTGTTACATTAGGTGAATTTGTGAAATGATCATCATCAGAGGGGGTAGCTATTGCCTCTATTATTGTGGGTGCTTTTCCCTTATCCTGAACATCAAATTGTGACAGGAATATCAGTAAAACTATCATAAAAACTTCAAAACCATAAATAAAATAACGTAATAATATAACATTTTTCAACTATCTAATTTGTACAATTTCAATAAGGTTTACCCTTGCTGAAGAATGGGTGGGAGGAGCATCCTCATGGCCTCTATCATGTGCGAGATCCATATCATCCTATGACAAAGATTAAATATAAAAAATTTAGCGAACTGAAAGCAATAGACTTAGCAAAAAAAAACTTATTAATAAAATGGTATATAGTACTTACCACCCTCATGATAGTAACTTTGTTTGTATCTATGTGATTTAAATGGTAATTTATTAGCAGTTCTTCCCCTGCACTTATTGATTTTATTGCACATACAAAAACTTGATTCCCCTCACGCACCTCAAATATGCAATTGGGTTGCTTATTAGTTGAGGAAGGTCACGTACTATTTATAAAACCCATAATATTACCTATTTCTTTTGGTCTCCCATCAATGTACATTGCAAATCTTTTACTTTGATCATTTTCTTTCCTTTGTATATAATTAGCTGATAGTGCATACCTACGCATACTTTTTTTATATTGAACAATCTGCATCTAATCATTGTAATTGTAACACAGACTGACATACTTGAACAATTCAACAACTCTGTTGTAACATACCTTTATCCCATCCATGGAAAATAGGCCCAAACCATGTAATGAGGATGGAGCAATGCGATATATCCTCTCATTAACACAAAAATCAGTGTTAATTGGAGGTAGCTCATTTGGTACCCATTCTTTCTCAATGTGTGTGTACTAAAAGGGCACCTTGATGTTGCCTTTGGTCTCATCATCATAAGAACATGACCCCCCATTAGCAAGGAAATATTGCATGCATTTATCAAATCTTTTTCTAATCTTTTGACCTCTAGTTGATCTCCCTATTTTAGCCGTACTACATGTAGAACTTTCATCTAGCATTCCCTCATTTCCCTCATTCGATGTAGATAGATCTGACAAGTACCTATTTGGTGGGTGCTGTAATCCATCAAATAAGATAGTCACGTCAATATATATAGAATAATCAAGTCGTGACCCATACATACGGTTCTTTGTCTATACCTGAGAGATATAAAATGTACTAAGTTGAAAGTGATTATATAATTATATTTCTATATAGTGCTTCTTTGTCTATATATACATTATATGATTATATAATATGTCTATTTATAACATACATGCTCAGTGATAAACAAGAAGAATATAAGAAAATTATGTCTATTTATTGACTTATACCTGCTGATCCATGTCACTATGCACGATCCACGCCAAAGGGGTCAAATTTTCTGCATATGTTAATCATTTATCTTAAGTTAGCTAAAAATTACATGATACGTATGCTACAAATAACTTAGAAGATAACATGAACAATATGCAACATCGTAAACATGAACAAATTTACCTTATATATGGAATGCAAGATCGTCAACAAAAGGGGTGACGATGTCTGTAGTCAATTGCCTATTTGCAAAAAGGGTGATAATCAAACACAATATATACATGTATCAGCAGTAATTAATTGAGCATCGTAAGCAAAACATTGGTAATTATAAATCACATATGTTGTAATCATTAGAATTGAACATAATAAATATGTAATCATTACAATTGAAAGCAATACATAAATATGTATTCATTAGAATTGAACACAATAAATATGTAATCATTACAAGTTGAACACAATAAATATGTAATCATTTCAATTATATCATTGATCATCTTCTTCACCACCACCATCATCATCATCATCATCATCATCATCATCATCATCATCATCATCATCATCATCGCCATGATCACCATCACCATCATCATCATCGCCATGATCACCATCACCATCATCATCAGCATCAACATCATCATCATCATCATCATCATCATCATCATCATCATCATCATCATCATCATCTTGATCTTCATCATCTGCTTCTTCATCATCTTCAGTATCTTCTTCTTCCATAACATTATACTTTATCGGCCTTCCTCTTGGATCATGTCTAATAACAAATGACCAACCCTGTTTATGTGGAACCTCTGAGTAAAACACTTGCTCACACTGGCTTGGAAGAACATAGGGCTCATCTCTAACTGGCTCAAATGACCTTGTATTAATCATTGTAAATCCATTATCATGTTGAATAACAGTTCTATTTGGATCATTTTGATTCAGTCGTAGCCTGTACCATTTGACAATGAATAGATCTACTTTGAAAGAGTTAAAGTCGCACTCAATTATATCATCCAAGATGCCATAGTATTGATTTTGAGATTGTTGAAGATGTATGTCATTTCTAGATGATATATTGGTGACCTCGAAAACTGCACTTATCCCAGAATCACAAGTTTTCTTTGTGTCATCCAACTTTTTTATGCGAAATTTGTGGCCATGAAGTACATAGCTTTGTGGTGCTTGACCTACAAATTTTCAAGCATGTAAATTATTTGCATCGTGAGTTGATACAAAACATATGAGTCGTGATCATTAATAAATTTGTACATACCTCTCCACCTCTTAAACCATGTGCTAGATCAATTACCATTGGTGTAACATTGGAATCTCCATTATGATGAGCTTCTCTAACCAATGAAGCAACACCTTCTCATGTTAATGAGCAACCATTTTGTTGACATCGTTCAATCTATACCATCATCCAATCAAGATTATTTGCAATATACAAATGTATTGCATCCCACTCTTGACCAGCTGTATTAAAAAAAATACACCAATTATAAATAACTTATATTAAGGATTTATAAGAATTAATTAACTACAATAACATCTTAGATTTACCTCTCACTTTCCTCAATCTACCTTTTCCCATCAAGTACTCCCCTTCAAATTTGTTAATGGAGTTGGGATCCCAAATACGATCTACATGGATCTTTGCTACAAACTTAGGAAGATATTCACTAATGTACACCATGGTCTGGTATACCATATATCCCTCCACCATAGAACTCTCAGGATGTGCTCTTTGTCGAACCAAGTCTTTCAAAAATTTCAAGTGCCTCTCAACCATCTATATTGACCTAGTTGGTACAGGTCCACACAATTCAATCTCCTCAACTTGATGTATGAGGTAGTGTTCTTGTGCATTGAAAAAAGTTGAAGGTAGACACTTTTGCATTTCACACATAAGAAGAAGAATTTTTCTCTTCCAATATTTTATATCTTCTTTATTGATTTCTTTAGATGACAACCACTTCATGTATTTTCCAAGATCATATATAACTTGTTTGACACTGTTGGTGAAGTGGTGTGGGAGAGATAGAGGTAGAATGTACTGCAATATTTGTAAAATGATCTTGTCAATATTTTATAAAAGAATGTAATGAAAACTACATGCAGTATACAAATATATAGTGAATACAAAATAATATGAATTACCTTAATAAATATATGCCAATCATGTGTTTTCATCCCTGGCCCAAATTCACTTTTCTTTGATATGAGATCGTTTATGTTCGCAGCAAATCCTGTGGGAAATCATATTTTTTTTATAATTTATTTTATAGCATTGCTCTGCTGCTCCGACAATAACCAAGTAAGGGCACTTGTATCAATCTGGTCTCCATTGTTATTTGATCGAATGACATTTTTCATTGCATGGTTGGATTCTTCAATGTCACTACAAATTTTGACAATTTGATCTTTGTCATGCCTTCCATCCAATATTTTCCATAATGTCTCTGTTACATTCTTTCCAATATGCATAGGATCAAACAAATGCATGAATGGGAGTTTCTCTTAGTATGACAACCTAGTAAATTGTGTAGGATAACTTTTTAGTCCTTTTGGAAGTTGGTCATTGATGCCTTGATGACCTTCACAAGTATCAATTACATCATCAGTAAACAAAACACAATATCAAAATATAAATTTGAAACAAAAACTATCAGATGGAGTGACATTACCTCGATGATTTATTTTATTGTATGCCGACTTCCATAGACTGGGTGTCATTCTCCGTGGCTTTGATGTAGTCTCTTCTTTCCCATTGAAAAGATATTTTTCAGTAATTCAGTACTTATGATTTCTGTGGAGAAATTGTCTATTCTCATCGAACACCTACTTTCTTAAACTTTTTGAATGACGAGATTTCATCTTTGGACCACAAACTGGACACGCAAATTTTTTCTTTGTTTGAAGACCTACAAGATCATGTATAATTGGATTAAATGTGTTAACTTTGTGTTAGCACTATAACATACCAAAAAAGAGGTGTTAAGAAGAGAATATACCACAAAAATGTGTTAGCCCAAGGGCATCATGTATTGTCCATACAAAAATTGCATGGAATTGAAATTGTTTTTGTCCTATTGGTCTAGAGATGTCATACATAGTGACCCCATTCCATAACACCATCAACTCGTCAATAAGGGGCTCAATATATACATTGATATCTTTAACTTGGTACTTACCTAGTTGAATGAACAAAAGCATTACATAATTATTATGACCATTTTGATGGATTATTAATAATAAATTAATTTAGATGACCATTAAATAAAAAAATACCTGGAACAATCAGTGCCAACATTATGTGCTCCCTCTTTATGGACAACCAAGGAGGAATGTTATTGTTGATAACAAAAATAGGCCACACCGAGTAAGTAGATCTCATCTCTCCAAATGGATTGGCACCGTCCACTGCCAATGAAAGCTTGAGATTACGAGGTTCTTCTTTAAAGTGTGGCCATTTTTCTTCTATTTTATTAAATGTTGAACCATCTGCAAGCATTCGCATAATGTCATCTTGACTTCTATTGCATGCATGGTAATCCATAAATTGTGCCAAGCTATTGCACTTGAATAATCATTGCAGATGTGGAATAATGGGAATATGTTGAAGAACCTTGCGAGGCACCTTTTTTGTTATTTGATCTAATTGATATCTACTAATATGACAATTAGGGCATTCTATTGCAAATTCATGTTGTTTATGATATATAATATGATCGTTTGGACATGCATGTATTGTTTGATACTCCATTCCAATATCTTTCATAATGGAAGATAATTCTTGGTACAAGTGAGGTAGAATGTTTGATGGTGGTAACAAACACTCACCTATCAACCTACGACCAAAAATATAATTTGTTAATTTAAAGAATATTAATTGCTACACAATTCACCCAATGTTAATTGTAAAGGAATTACGACTAAAATAATGAAAAAAAATGACATACCTCAACATACGTGTCATTGCTACATTGGATAAACCATTCATAACCTTCAAGTTCACCAACAATAATACAACGGCAATAAGAGTTGTTTCAGAGCCTTCATATAGGGGCTCGTGTGCCTTCTCAAGTATAGGTACATCAAGCTCTGCATCAACATCATCATCATCTTGATCATTGTGATCATCTTGATCTTCTTCATCATCGTGGTCTTCTTCCATGATATCATTACCTTCTTCTTCTATATTCACACCTCCATGTTCCCTCATTTGGAAATCCACATTCTCTAGATTGTCATGGTCCATAACATGAAACTCAAGGATGTTGACCTATATGAAAATGATGACCTTATATTAACCATGACCATGTTGTCATCATCAAATCATGTCTTATGTATTTTATAAATTATTAAAATACATACCAATGGACAAAATTTGTTTCCCCCTTCAATGTGACCATGTTGCCTACAATGTTCCTCAGTTGTTTTGATTAGATATCTTCGAGTCTTTAAGCCCTTACAAATTTTGTAAGGACAATAACATTTTCCATCACCTTTTCTTTTTAAGTTAGACCACAGTCTAGCAATTGTCTCCCTATTTTTTTGTGCATTGATATCATCAGACATGGTCTTTCTTGAATGGAATGACTCATTGGTGGAAGAAGGATGATTTGTTTGCAACCTGCAGATAAAAATTGTTATTGAACAACCATTTTCTCAACTATATATATCATTCAAAATCCTAGTAACACTACAGACAAATATTTTGTTAAATTATTCCACATAATTACTTGCAACAAACCATAATAAAGGCTTCAATATCTTAATTGATTTTGTTCTGGTGACTGCAACAAACCCTTAATTTATCATTCTCTTTTTTTTTGCATTGCCTAATAATTTATAAAATATAATTGAATCCTATTAGTTTCTAATTTTAATATCTCCATATTCCTGTTGATTGAAAGTGAAACATCTTGAAAAATATTGCATCACTAACTCGCCAAACTACCATACCTGTCTTGCCAATATTGCATCACTAACTCACCAAACTACCATACCCACATAACATGCTTTTAAAGTTTATAATTTTTTTTGTGACTAGAATTTCTGATTCTTTGTAAGCTACCTCCTTGCTTACTAATATTTAGGTGTTTTAGGTTGTGAGTGATATGTTGAACAACTGCTTGTAAAAGTAATTGCTGAGAGAGAATTCAACATGCCATTTTTAGTTCTTTAAGCTGAAAACCAGACAGAGAACATTCTTCGCCATGATTCTTAATTGCCTGTCAATTTAATCTTTAATCAATCCTAAGTTGACAACCTATTTGACAACCTATTCTTGACACTTGGAGAGTAGTACATGAACATTTTAACCACCTCTTTGCTTATTGACATTTAGGCATTTAGCTTACAAAGAATCTTTATCCTCTTTGTTTGTGTAGATTCCATGGTCTGTTTTGTGAATGTCTGTTGTCAATATTTATTATTCATTCTTTTTTGATCTTTCAAATAACAAATGAAATGGTGTGAAATTGATTTATGTTGTCAAAAGTTCCTACTGATTAAAATTTATGTGAACAACCCAAAAATTCTCCAAACTTCCTACTGATTGATTTATGTTGTCAAAAGTAGCAAGTATCCAAATAATGATCAGTATTTTTTAATTACCAAGTGTTTCAAGGTTTTTTGAAGAATAATGGATTTCAAAACTAAAAAGAGGATTTTTTCTGGGTCGTTACTAATGTGCTGTTTGGTGATGGAAGCATCGTGTAAGGTTTTTATGTCCCTAGAGTTGCAGGTATTCTAAAGTGGCTTGAACATATAATGATACACGACCTCTAAGTTGGTTGATTTTTATTGATAAGGTAAAAATTTTAATTTTAACATAAATAATTTTTGCAAAAATTTGGCTAAAACATTGAAGTAGTGCCACTAAAAGACTGATAAAGACCAATATAAAAAATATACATACGCCTAACATACCAGCTCATAGTTCTTAGATGAATGAATTAGAATACAGAGGTCTAAAACCACGTGTTGTTTTAGAACATGGTAAAATGAAGACTAAAACTTGTCATGAAAAAGGAAGCTGTGAATCGTGGAGCTAAGAAATTTAAGTCTTAGACTATCCTAAGTAAATCTTTAAACTGAAGACCAATTTCAATGAAAATTTATAAGGTTATCCCACACTTAGCCTTCCTTTTTTCACGTTTCCTAAACTCGTATGAGAAATTTACATTTATGCTATTTTTTTTCAGTTAGACTCCCACCTTTCAGCAAATCATAAGTTGTGTCAGAATTTGTCTTCTTGGTCTATGTTATATATTCATGCTAGGGTTATGATTGGATTTTCTGGTCGAGTGTTTGTCAAGACAACTATGGAGATCAAAGTGGTTAGAACTTAGGATAACCAAGTCTATTTTTAGAAGATAGTTTAGTTTCAAAATCTAAAACTCTTCCCAAGACATGACACCAAGGAGTTTATTCAAGTTTTTTGAAAAATGGTAGATGACACAGAGGCATTTGCCTTTATGTGTAATATCAGGAATTCTAGTTAAAACAATGAATTCCCTTTTTAAGTTGTGCATTATTATTAAGCAAGTATGAAGGGTATTAAAAGGTCTAAATTTTTTCATATAGATGAGTCCATGTGAAGAAAAATGGACATAATAAAAAATCAATGTGCAACTTGGAAAGTATTACAAAATTTCCAGTTTTGGGGTTTACATTTGCAATGGGAGGTGCAGACACAAGGAAAAAATAGATTAGGAGTCCAAAATCCCTTTGTCAGGTGTGCACCTAGTATAAGCAAATTGAACAAAAGTCAAGACCAGGTTTGTTTATATAGGCTTATGCCACGTAGCAAAACAGGCCTTTAAAAAATGAAGATCAAAACCTGTTTGAGAAGTGTGCCCATGTGAATGCTGATGAGCTACGAGTGAGAAGGAATAGATTCCTTCATGTAGGCATTCACTAATGTATGGGGGAACCAAGAATGTGTGAAGGAAGAAAATCTATTAATAGGGTGCACTAGTTAGAAGAAAATGACCAACTAGATTTAGTTGTGTGTTATTAGGGCGACACATAAAGAGGTGTCTCCTTGCCATAAAAATATCAGTTGAAGTCTAAAATAGTAGAGTTTTGAAGGTTACAATTACTAACAATGTTGCCTAACATAGAGCAAGTAGTTTTGGGTTTAAATGAAGGTGTCACATCTCATTATTTCACAACAGGCTTCATTACAGCAGAAGCAACAACATTAATTTCTATTGTAATGGACAATAGTATTTTACAGTCATTCTAGGAGCCATTTCAGTAGAGTAGCATCCAATTTCGACATAAATAGATAATACCAGTAGCAGGTTTGTCTTTTACATGGAATTTGGTCATTCCAGTGAAGTTTCAACATCATAACTAATATTCATATGACTTACAAGAGCAAGTTCTGTCTAACAATCACATTAGTAGCAAAGTTGTCATAAGGACCTACCCTTTGTTGTTTTTACTAAGGATTCACATTAAATTCTATGAAGTACAAAGAGTAATTGGCTATGTTATTTGTATGACCAAACTCGGGGTTTAAATTTTAGAGTATCAGGAAGGGCAGCGTCTCTATCAGGGCACTCTTTAGACACCTGTATAAGAGTGCATACAAAATTCACACTCCAAGAAGATAGAACAGCTAACCCCGCTCTTGCAAATTTATTGTTTGCATCACACTTTGTTGATGTAATGTCCATGCTTGTCAATGAATTTCCAAAGATCTGAGAGAGTGATTTGCGTTATTGTAGATAGACCAATTGTGAGAGATGGTTTTGAAGGTCTATTGTTTAATGCTTATCAAATGAAATTGCCACAGAAGGTTGGTGTTGCAAAGTTTGTAGAGATGGTGGAAGATGGATACTGAGTTTCAGTTAAATGTTTGATGTAGGGAGGTCACTAGAGTAGAGACTTAGTATGAAAAAATTGTTTTGGTGCCATAAAGGATTTTTTAAGAGATTTTAAGTTTTAGTACTTTCAAAGTTACCAAGGTTTTGCTGAGTTTTTGCCAAATTTTTTGTCGGGTATTTGTTGGGTTAAATTTTTTGGGCATTTCAAGTACTCTTTACGTCCAAATTTGCAAACTATGCTTCAAACTAAGAACATCATCATAAACGTCAAACTAAATAGCATAGAAATATAGAAATCATACCAATATCCCAAAATGAGTAAAATAGGCTAGTAGTAATAAACATTACATTCAGTTACATTACAGAAGTACAATGCTAAAAGGAACTCTAGTTGCTAAAAGTAACTAAACATTAAAACAATGTAAACATAACTAGAAAGATAAACACAAAGGAGATAATTTTTAAACATGTTGTAAGTATGAGGATAAATGGTCATGTGATAAAAGGGAGGATAAGTGGTCATGTGAGAAAAGAGCTCCTCAAAAAATGAGTCATGAGGAACAAATTTGTAGTTCAAGACTATAAATCGGCCCTATCTCATGTATGTAGCAAGGATCATACTAGAAGAACCAATAAGATCATCATTAATCACCCTGAGAGGGCCAATGCAAGATCTGGTGATGTCTAATGTTAATGGTAGGAAGCTACACATTTCAACTTTGATAGAAAAATATTTCAATGACTACAAGCCAAGCACAACATAATAGACATCAAAAGAGTTAATATAGAAATACCAATATCCCCAAATGAGAAAAATAGACTAGTAGGAATAAACATTACATTCAAATAAATTATATAAGTGCAATACTGAAAGGAACTCTATCTACTGAAAGCAACTAAACAAAAACAAAGTAAACATAACTAGATACGATAAACATAAAGCAGATAAATTCGAAATGATATGTTGCAAGTATGAGGATAAATGGCCATGTGAGAAAATGACTCCACAAATGTGCATTGAGTAGACTCATTGGTCACCCCATCTTAAATTGAATGATGTATTGATTCTTAGATCATTTACTTCTTATACTCAACAATGCAAGGACATTGTGTAAAAATTGTTGGCAACCACCATCTTTGCCAACAATTTCATTTTAAAGAAGAAATGGAAAAAATATATGTCAATTTTGCAACAAAGGAGTGGTAGACCAAGATTGACTCTTTATCATGGAGTTCTCAATGTACTACAACATCTATCCCATTTTGAAGACACCTTGAAAATTAATAATTTAAGCACTTTTTTTAAGAAGGCAACACTGGAAAAATTTACAAAATTCATTATCCCAATCTCTACATCTTAATTTAACCAAGAGCTAATGTGGAAAATCATTCAATAGGATTTTAACAAGATTAGTTAAGGACAACATGGTTTACGAAGAACAATAGAGAAGGGTTAAAAAATGGTGGACTGCATTTTCTAAGTTATGTTTTGGTTTGTGGGCATTAAAATCATTCTAATCTAATCTATTCTATTTGAAATATGAGATGGGCCACAATTTTTAAAAGAGGAGTGCTTGATTTTACAAGGAAAAATGAGAGTGAAGGTTGCACAAACTTGATTAAAAGAGTGTGGTGCAATTGGTAGAAAGAGATGTAAGCTAAATGAAGAAGTAGTAGAGAAAATGACTAATGGAATAGAATGGTAGATAAGATGAAGGCTATGATATTGTACAAAGGAAATATGAGTGTAAAAAATTACATCAAAGATATTTATAAAATTTCTCTCAAGTCTGGTGTAGGGGCACCAAGTTACCCTTGAGGTAACCATGAACCATTCTCAAGTCTTTTGTTGAAAACATGTAATAATTCCATTTTGGTTTTTTTTGTGTTTAATAAGGTCATATGGATCCATTACAATCCATTAAGTTCAATTTATAAGACACTTTGTGCTATTAAGGTCATATGGGCCTATGAGGCCATTGAAGGTCAAAGTATGTCAATTTGTGAATCTTCATGCAAGAGGGTTATAATAGTTGTCTAAGGTAAAATTAGGTTATTTGTAGTTATTTTGGGTCAATAAGTTATGTTTAGTTGCATAAAGTGCAATATTGCAAAAAAAAAGTTGCATTATCAAATTGCAAAAGTTATAAAAATGCTTGACAACTTTTCAAGTTGTCTTTTTATGGTTAAATCATCCAAAGACAATTAGAATTAGTTTGGAAGGGTATGGAAAGTATAAATACTACTCTAAAAACCATGGGGCAAGTTTTGTTAATCAAGTTTTGAAAGTTTGCAATACAAAAAAATGGTTGACAGTTCAGAATTTTTTTGTTATTTTCATGTTGCAGAGCCATATACTTCTTCATGTGAATGATTGATGGTGCATGAATGGTATGGATGGAAATTTTGTTGAATATAGTTTTCAATGGTCCAAGTCTCATTCTATTTCATTAATATTTGTGAAAGTTATTTCCATTTCTATCACTGCAGGTTGAAACCTTGTCCCAAGGCTAACAGTGGGCTTAAAAGTTCAATAAATTACAATCCAAATGTGGTAACAAGCTACAAATTGGTGTGGTACATCCTTACTATGTATATTTAATTTTCCCCATGTGGTAGTGTGATTTGATGAATTTTTCATGGAGTTTGTGTGGGCCCTAGTGTAGATCAGACTCACTAGTAAATTTTACCTTAAATTTTGATGAGAATTAGTCAAATTTTCGACAATAATTGGTCGAATCCACGACTAAAACTTTCGTCACTTGACAATTGGGGATGGATGCATCGTGTAAGGTTTTTATGTCCCTAGAGTTGCAGGTATTCTGAAGTGGCATGAACATATAATGATACACGACCTCTACGTTGGTTGATTTTTATTGATAAGGTAAAAAGTTTAATTTTAACATAAATAATTTTTGCAAAAATTTAGCTAAAACATTGAAGTAGTGCCACTAAAAGAGAACTGATAAAGACCAATATAAAAAACATACATACACCAAACAGACTAGCTCATAGTTCTTAGATGAATGAATCAGAATACAGAGGTCTAAAACCACGTGTTGTTTTAGAACATGGTAAAATGAGGACTAAAACCTGTCATGAAAAAGGAAGCTATGAATCATGGAGCTAAGAAATTTAAGAGTCTTAGACTATCTTAAGCAAATCTTTAAACTAAAGACCAATTTCAATGAAAATTTATGAGTTTATCCCACACTTAGCCTTCCTTTTTTCATGTTTCCTAAACTCATATGAGACATTTACATTTATGCCATTTCTTTTTAGTTAGAATCCCGTCTTTCAGAAAATCATAAGTTGTGTCAGAATTTGTCTTCTTGGTCTATGTTATATATTCATGCCAGGGTTATGATTGGATTTTCTGGTCGAGTGTTTGTCAAGACAACTGTGGAGATCAAAGTGGTTAGAACTTAGGATAACCAAGTCTATTTGCAGAAGACAGTTTAGTTTCAAAATCTAAAACTCTTCCCAAGACATGACACCAAGGAGTCTATTCAAGTTTTTTGAAAAATGGCAGATGACATAGAGGCATTTGCCTTTATGTGTAATATCAGGAATTCTAGTTAAAACAATGAATTCCCTTTTTAAGTTCTGCATTATTATTAAGCAAGTATGAAGGGTATTAAAAGGTTTGAATTTTTTCATATAGATGAGTCCATGTGAAGAAAAATGGACACAATAAAAAATCAATGTGCAACTTGGAAAGTATTACAGAAATTCCAGTTTTGGGGTTTACATTTGCAATGGGAGGTGCAGACACAAGGACAAAATAGATTAGGAGTCCAAAATCCCTTTGTCAGGTGTGCACTTGGTATAAGCAAATTGAACAAAAGTCAAGACCAGGTTTGTTTATATAGGATTATGCCACATAGCAAAACAAGCCTTTAAAAAATGAAGATCAAAACCTATTTGAGAAGTGTGCCCATGTGAATGCTGATGAGCTACGAGTGAGAAGGAATAGATTCCTTCACGTAGACATTCACTAATGTATGGGGGAACCAAGAACATGTGAAGGAAGAAAATCTATTAGTAGGGTGCACTAGTTAGAAGAAAATGACCAACCAGATTTAGTTGCATGTTATTAGGGCAACACATAAAGAGGTGTGTCCTTGCCATAAAAATATCATTTGAAGTCCAAAATAGTGGAGTTTTGAAGGTTACAATTACTAACAATGTTGCCTAACATAGAGCAAGTAGTTTTGGGTTTAAATGAAGGTGTCACATCTCATTATTTCACAATAGGCTTCATTACAGCAGAAGCAACAACATTAATTTCTATTGTAATGGACAATAGTATTTGACAGTCACTCTAGCAGCCATTTCAGTAGAGTAGCATCCAATTTCAACATAAATAGATAATACCAATAGCAGGTTTATCTTTTACACGAAATTTGGTCATTCCAGTGAAGTTTCAACATCAGAACTAATATTCATATGACTTACAAGAGCAAGTTCTGTCTAACAATCACATTAGTAGCAAAGTTGTCATAAGGACCTGCCCTTTGTTGTTTTTACTAAGGATTCACATTACATTCTATGAAGTACCAAGAGTAATTGGCTGTGTTATTTGTATGACCAAACTCAGGGTTTAAATTTCAGAGTATCAGGAAGGGAAGTGCCTCTATCAAGGCACTCTTTAGACACCTGTATAAGAGTGCATACAAAATTCACACTCCAAGAAGATAGAACAACTAATCCCACTCTTGCAAATTTATTGTTTGCATCACACTTTGTCGATGTAATGTCCATGCTTGTCAATGAATTTCCAAAGATCTGAGAGAGTGATTTGTGTTATTGTAGATAGACCAATTGTGAGAGATGGTTTTGAAGGTCTGTTGTCTGATGCTTATCAAATGAAATTGCCACAGAAGGTTGTTGTTGCAAAGTTTGTAGAGATGGTGGAAGATGGATACTGAGTTTCAGTTAAATGTTTGATGTAGGGAGGTCACTAGAGTAGAGACTTAGTATGAAAAAAATGTTTTGGTGCAATAAAGGATTTAGTTTTGGTGCCATAAAGGATCTATGTGTGTGTGCTTTGGCAGACATAGTTGGTAGTTAACCATGCTAGTGGTGGTCATCATAGTTAGTAGTCAGTAGTCAGTAGTTTACCAGCACCATCAGTTGGCACTGTGGCAGTTGTCAATCCTTGTGGTGGCTTGCATTGTGGCCTACAATCACACCTCTTCTACATCTTGGCCCCCACCATCCTTTGTTTGTTTTAGGCACATGTTGATATCCACCTACCTCCATACATCAGCCCTTGAAAAAGCCATATGTTAGCCCTTGTAAAAGTTTTGGATTATGTGTGCATCTTCCCTTGGATCTCAATGTCTGCAGATCATCCCACACCTCTACCCAACCTTGCGCATAGGCCCCTATGCAGCCATCTTTGGACTTTTGAAAAATCCAAAGCCCACACATAGTGCTTGGGATTTGAAAAAGTGAAACTCATGCCCATTTGGTTTAAAAGAGGCTAGAAACTATCATTTTTAATGTAGAAACTATCAAAGGATTTACATTTAATGTTGTAGTTGAAGCCACTTTTGTAGACATATATGTTAACTGTTTGGTGAGATACCTCAAAAAGATGTTGATTTCATGCTTAATGTGGAATACGATGCTTCCAAGATATGCACAAAATAGATTTTGTGAAAAGGCTTTAACCCTAGAACAGTTATAAACATTTGTAGTTTTTGAAATGACAAACTAGTTATCAGTTTTCGAAATGACATACCTAATCAGGTTCGATAGTATTAGTGGCGTATTAGTAGTAGGGGTGATAACCCTGTTACCTCTCGTTCACTTGCGTTCGCCCGCCCGCGCTAAAATGAAGTGGTGAAATGAAGTTTCATTTTCTTTTTTTTTACTTTTATGCCCGTGTTGGTCTCAATTTTGACCAACACATCATTGGTCGAAATTGAGACCAAAATGGGCATAAAATTTAAAAAAAAGAAAATTTTTCCTTTGTAATGCGACCAAGCTAAACATTTTTATGATATGGTTGAATTGTTAGGTCAAAATTTAAGGTGAAATGTACTAGTGCGAGGAGTATATTCTAGATCTGTGGTCACCAAATAATTGATAAACCTGCAAGTCTGTTAAAAACTTGGTGTATGTGGGTGGCTATAAAGGGGTTTTCCTTAGTCAACCCCCTATTTTGGTGATTTCCACATCTTTGAATAGCTGCTAGGAAATATTTTGTGTGTGTATGTAGTGCTCGTGAGATCTAGAATGTAAAAGAGCTAGCAAATGCTAAGAATCTACTCAGCAAGTGAAACCCTAGCATGTAAGTATTCTTGTAAATGTAAATGTGTGCAAAATATGAAGAGAAAAAGATCAGATCTGAATATAGCACAAGAAGAATACCAAGCCCCCAAGGATAAAGTACTCTAACCATCTTCATGATCCCCTCGCATGTCCATGATGTCATGTAATGCTTGAATGCTTGAATTGAAGAAATGTAAATGAAGGCCTCACTTTGCAATGAAAGAATTAGATTCAACCCTTAGCTTCCACCTTTCAATTTCTCTATGTCAGATTGGTGTGTCCACGTGTGCTTGTACCTTGCTTCTATCATCATCCATCATGAGGAAAATGAGGCCCCATATGCCTTTTTATAGTGAATTTCTAAAATTACCCTTGCGGGAGGCGACTACAGTGAGTGAGAAATAATGGAACTTTGAAATAGGATTGGGCCCAACACTTTCCAACCACTAGGGATTACGTCGACAAGGTCGAACTATTCCCTAGGAGGCCAGAGTCTTGGGTTTTTAACCCAAGCTTCTAGAAATGCAAAGTATCTGGGTGTAATGTGTATCGGGGACTAATAAATTGAGGCTAGATTTGGGGAAATGGGGCCTAGAAAGAAGATGATGCATAGAAATTAGATCCTACTTCAGCTTATGAGTGAAAGAAAGGAAAGTCAAGGAAGCGTTAGGTCCTACCTCAATTTCTCCTAGGAGGGAGAGAAAGAAAGAGGAAAGTGTGTGTTCCAAGTACAAATGTGCAATGCAAACACACTAAAGAGGAGCTAAAGGATCATAAATTGAAGTGCATCCAATTTAAGATCTAGTACATATATTAATATAATCTTATTTATTAAAATTCTTGGTCTTATTTAATATCCTATATAATAATGTGTATCTATCTATCTATCTATCTAAATGTTAGAAATTTTAAGGAAAGGTGAGTATACATATACGCATGTATGTATATATACAGACATCTACATATATAAATACATAGATATTTACAAATACATACATATATATTCACTTTCATAAATACACATAGACACATATTGTGTTTGGTTTCTATATTTGATTAGATGTGCATTTAGTAGATATGAATATTATAATTTATAGGAGTTATTTTTATTGAGCAACATAATATCTTTATTAGAATATGTTCAGTTGTGAGCTAAAATAGCTTAAATTAGAGTCATGAAAGCATGATTTTTGAATCAATAATGTGCTTGAACACATAATAGTTGGGATTGTGGTTCAAGTGAATGCGAGATTAGTGGTCATTAGATTACACAAATTATTTGCTTTAACTTTATTGTGAGTTAGTAATCATAGATGGCATAAATTTCTATTAACCATTTTTTACATGAAATACTAAAATGATATTAGAGTAAATAGAACACTATTTTATAAGTGTGAATCAAAATTTGAAAATATATAATTAATGTACATAACATATAATTATAATTAGTGATTTTAAAATAATAATAATAATTCAAAAGTCAATAAAGTAATTTTATAGAAGAAGATTTCATTGAAACGTAATTAATTTTCATATTAATTTATCTTGTTACATCATAATATAAAAATACTATTATGATAATTGATGAGAGAAAATTATGTCTCATTTAATGCACATTCTTACCATTTCCATATGTCTTCAATCATATCCAAGTATTCCATTTTTATATCATTCCATATCATTTTACTATTTTATGTTGCATATGGTTTAATATATATAAGTAATAGTCAATTGAGTTTTTGGATAAAATACGTAAATAAACAATATCTGATTGTATTTACTAATATCTCTTCCACTATGTCAAGAAACTATATATATTATTGCATGCACAAGGAAGGAGAGAACTGCAGACTTCTTGTTATCTTCATATAAAACCTACTATCACCTTTTGTGCAACTGCAGTTTTTGGTAATTTCCTTGTCCCCTTGAATGATGTTTACCTCCACCATAAACACAGTTCTCTCTTTTGTGTTGAATGTACAATCTTCATTGGCAGACTTCTGATTATTTTGAACACATTCTCCACCATCTCTCGCACATGCTAAATCTATTGCAGATTCATTTGGTTCACTTATGATCAAATTAAAGGGAATAATATTTAATAAATGACGCATTTCTAGCTGTCAAGGAGAATCCATGATAGAAATGTTAATGGGTAGGAAATCGCCAATCTCCTATTTCCTATTTTCTAGCTACTGTTACAAAAAAACTATTTTGTTATGTAAATGAAGTTGTACGTGAGCCATTCCATTGCAGAGTTTGTTGGACGTAGGAAAATAAATGCTCTATTTCAATATGCATTTTTTATAAGATTGCATATTTAGGTAAGAGGCATGATAGAAGCTAAGATATATATTATCATTGGAGGCAAATTTATGTACGTACATTAGTGTGTGGATTCTCTGGAAGACAAATGTATCAGTAATACCATTAGTTTCTGATAAATAAAATCAGAATTTGTATGATCGATACTATGTAGGAAGGCTTCATTCTATCATTGTGTAAACCAAGAGCAAGGGCCCATTCCTCGGGGAAGCTTGATGACACTTTTATTTTGTGTGTTTCTTTTTAGATTATAAGTTGTGATAATCATGTGATTTGAATTTTAGTTTAATTTAGTGTGATAAAATATTTGTTTTGGATTGAGATTTGATTTGTAATAATTTATTAAATTTTGATTTCAGTATTATTAGTTTTACGAGAAGGGTTATTTATAATCGTTTTCTTTACTTCAGAATTTTCTTTCTGTGCAGTTTTTCTCACAAGGAAGTAGGGATAACTTTAAGGAACCTCCCCTTTCCAAAAAGTATAAAATTGTGGCGAATCACATGTGTTTTGGGGGGGAAATTTTTAATAGTGATGGCGAATTATCTGTCAAAATATAGATATTTGGTGGCGAATCTTTTAATAGTGTATATAATTTTTATAAAAAAATGATGACTATAATTTTTTTTATAATAAAATTATTAATATTGATGGCGAATTATGTGTCAAAATATTGATATTGGTTGGCGAATATTTAAATAATGGATACCATTTTTATAAAATTATGGCGAAACTATTTTTCAAATATTTGAATTAATATATTTGTCATGACGAATGGTTGTAATAATTCCGGAGATTGATTAACTAAAAGATTGAATACCTTCCACCGTTCACACGACACACATCCATTGGATTTAAAACAAATCAACGGCCCAAGGTGAATTTCGGGCCTTTTGTTTGTCTTCATAATATTTACGGGAAAATCTCAGCGGAATCATGACACATGTCATGATTCCGCTGAAATTTTTTCATAAATATTATGAAGACAAACAAAAGGCCCAAAATTCACCTTGGGCCATTGATATGTTGTAATCGAATGGTCAACGGACGTGTGACACTGTCAGTCTGACTGTCTAAGGAAAGATTTAAGGAGATCCCGACTCCCGACTCCCGAAGCTTGATTAAGATTTCAATTTTCATGTCAAATGTACTATTGATACCTAAAGTGAACTTCAAATTGGTCTATAGCTTCTTGGTGAAGACACATGTTGAACCCAAATAAAAATTTAGTAGACTTGCAATAGGAAGTATCCCCTTTTGATGTTGAGTTTATGAAAATAGGTCATATAAACAACCAAGGGAGGAGGAGATATAGATAGAGGTGAATAATAATCAAGGACAATTAAATAAAAGTGTAGAGTAGAGTTTTCAAGGACATTAACCTTCTTTTCCATACACTAAAGACCATTTCCATTGTTCCCAATTTTAGATATAAATTAAATGTAAGCTTGTAACTTATCTCCAAGTTTGAAAGAGGAGAACCATTATGAATATTAAAATATGTATATCCTCATTATGTGGATGAATAACCTACTATAATTTATAGAAGAATAAGGATTTATTCCATCATGATAATATTTATCCACATTGAATATAGGAATTGCAAGGTAATAATGGTTAATGTCATATTCACTAGGGCTAAAAGAGGTGAAGTCTAAAGATAACCAACCTTCACATGGACACAAATTTAAAGAAGTAGAAGAGTATATTATTCAATAAAGAGTGAGAATTTTATTTGAAAATTTGGTATAGAAGAAGATGCAAAAATAATGCAGAGAAAAGAAGGCTTTACATAATTCATCTACTAGTCGCTGATGCCAAATATCATTGGGTCAATTCTAATAAAGTTGTGGAAAGAATGTATTACAATACTTGAATATAAATATTAACAAAAAAAGGAAGATAGTGAAAATGAACCAAAATTTAGATGAATGGAAATTATTTGTAGTATAATTATAAGTCATAAACCAAAGGTTCACTAATTTTATTTTATTTAGAAATTCAGGTGATTTAGCAGAGACAAGTATTTTATTGATAAGCAGTGTTAACGAGTTTGTACTATTAGATAGAAATATTAATTAATGGCGATGAGTAGATGAGTCATGACATCAGTTAAAGTAATGTGAATTAATGGTTTCTTTGATGGCGCCTTTCAATTTAAATTGACAGATAGGTGTGCATTGTGACATCATATGATCATATAAATATTAACTATTTAGTACCTCGATTGATTAATGCCTTAAAGTTAATGCTTGAATGAAAATGTCATATCATATAAGGACAATATTTTTTGACCATTCGATGATCTTAAATCAATGGTAAAACTTCATTTCCTGCCGCCATTTCGCTGGTAACATACTTTGCTACTTGTTTTCGCTTCTGGTAAGGTACAGGTTTTATGGTTTTTTAATAATAAAGAATTGTTATGTCCACCTGCGTGGCATGAGGCTTTCAGCCTTCATTATTCCCAAGATAGAAAATGTCTTATCATAAGTGTTGTTTCCAATGGCAATAACAATTTCACCCAGTGTTGCATTAAATATGAAAGATTTGGAGATTTTTGGACAGTTACCATTTATCTTGTGATTTACTTAGATCTTTAGGGGAATGATTTACAATCAGGAGTTATAAATAGATCGATCTATGCTCGTTAATTTATGATTGTGAAAGCATATTTGTGAGAATAGTTTGCAAGTGCTAGGTTCTCTATGAAAGAATATTTGTGAAAATAGTCTATGAATGGACACTCCAATTCATTTGAGATGCACTGCCTTGGAGAACCAGAAGGCCTTTTTGGGCCTGGTCACAGACCCAATCCTGACGTCTGTTACTACGGAGTTCGGAGCCTTCACCAAGGAGGCTATAAGAATGGTGCTCGGACGTGAATTTTTGGAGAGCGAGAATAGGTATAGAGTCGCCACTGACATTTTGTCTCAGTTCTTAGCTTCTCTGTTGGACCTGGGGGGGAAAAGGTGGATATGCTTATGCTTTTGAGGAAAGTTTTCAAAGAAGAGTACCTTGGCGACGATGTGCATGCTGTCATATTTTCTCAAATTGGGGTGGGAATTCCTTGGGCAAATGATTTGCATAAGATTCTAGAACCAGGAGTAGTTCCTAGATAACCATTCCTACTGAACCTTGATGCTGAGCAGCTCAACCGTCATTGGAAGTGGGCAAAGATTGGGAGGGATTTCCTCTGGAAGTGGTACCTACTGGACGAACCCGGGGACTACTAGTGGCTAGATGAATTCTTCGAGATTCTCCTCTCTTCAGACTTCCACACAGAAGGAAGGGAGCCTTAGCCGAATAGTCCCTGAGTCTATGACTCTCTAGTCCCTCTACTCTCTACTCTCTACTCTCTTTTCCCTCAGCCTTTACTGTGTGATGTGTCTCCCTCTGGTGGTACTGGTAGTAGCTTACCAGAGTTTTTCAAATGATATAAATTGTAAATTGTTGAAAAATATAATATGAAAATATTTTAAGAAATTCAAAGTGCTACTACTTTTATTTTTTATTTTTATTTTAAGAATCGTTAATAGATATGGTCTTATTATAAAATGCAAAACGCAAACGCAAATTTCTTGTAATATTTTAATGTTTCCAAACTTTATCATGGATAAGCTATTCTAAGTGATTATAGTTAATGATTAACATTCATTTACATTACTGTGTATTAAATTATTAATATTTAAAATCATGACAATCATTTATATTATATAAGACTAATATAAAAAATTTGCGTTGCATTTTTGTTTCATGTAATATTTTAATGTTTCCAAACTTTATCATGGATAAGCTATTCTAAGTGAATATAGTTAATGATTAATATTTATTTACATTACTGTGTATTAAATTATTAATATTTAAAATCGTGACAATCATTGGATAACGAGAGATGAACGGTTGGAGTTGTATTTCAAAAGTACTATGGGTTTCAAAAATATTTTTTGAAAACTCACTCCGGAAACGTGACACGTTGACGTGTAATTTGATGAAAAGATTACGTGGTATTGTGGTACGTTGTATGTTTTAGAAAGTTAATTATATACCATTACAATTTACATTTAAGTTTTAACGAAGGCTTTTTAACATTACTCTTAGTTGCAGAGCTAAAAAGAACTATTGAACTGTCACCGAAGATTTCGAGATTGTAATTTGTGAGAGCCTTAGGGCTTAGAGTTATCTGTTCTAACTTAAATCTATCCATCAGATTTCAAAGTTTAATTTCGGGTAAGATATCTAGCCTGATGCATCCCGAATATGTAATGTCAAAAATTTACTTTAACTTGCTTTTGAAATTACAATTTACAATTGGGGTTTTCTTAAATTGGGGCTGGGGGATTTTGTAATGTCAAAAATTTACTTTAACCTGATTTTGAAATTACAATTTACAATTGGGGTTTTTTTAAATTAGGGGGGGGTTTCTTAAATTGGGGTTTTTTGTGATTTTGTTAGTAAATATCTGTGAATCTGTGTTGTTTCATTCTTCGAAAGAACAATGGTGAAAGCGAAAACTCAAGGCCAAGGGCAAGCAAATGGGAAAACTTTAATAGACTGTAGAAAACTAGTAGAAATCCCTAGTTTCACTGATGAGTATCACGATGTTTATGATCCTGTTATTGACGGTGAAAGGAGACTTATAGCAATTAAATATGTATTGTGCAGTAAGGCAACTGGGCCAAAGAGGCCTGATTTTATAAAATTTAACCCAGCAGTAGGTGCAAAAACCAATAAAGTTGCTTCGTGGGATGTTGGTTTGGGTTACATGTTGTTACCTGAAGTTTTCCCTTGCCCAAAAATTGTCTTGATTTGTGCAAAAAATTATGATGAAGAAAGAAAAGAAATTCTGAATAAAAATAATCAGGAAGAAATTTTATCAATAAACGAGGAAGAATTTCTCAGTTTGCTAGACCTAGGGTTTGACCCACAAAATTGTAATGTCCATATTGACCTGTGATTGCTGGCAGACCAATATGAGGGAGTCCCACCAGATGCAAAAGATTCATTTATAAAGGGTCTAATAGTTGTAGAGGCAAAGGTTTCATTGGGTGAGAACCATAAGCCTCCTTATGATTTTAACATTTTTGTGCCATGGGTTCAAGATACTATATCCTCGCTAGCATTTTGCTTGGAACTGAAAAATAATAGGGAAGCGGGTGCCAGCATTCTTCAATTCATTTGGGATATCCATTGTGTCAATGAACCAGAAAGATATAATTTTGTTGGACACGTGGTTCAATTGATGCAAGAACAATTAGCATTGATTAAAAGGGGCAATTCTAAGACATTTAGGTTCACAACCTTCTTGTGCTATCTTCTGCTAGCCAAGAATGCTACAATATTAATGAGCAATGACAACAAGCTAGAAATTCATAGGGGGGCAGGTACTCCATTTCCAATATATAACTAGACACCTCAGATAAGAATGTATGATAGCAGAAGTAATTACAGTAATTTTGTAGACTTCTTTTTGGCACCATTGTACAATAAAATAACAAGCACTCCAATGCCCAGGTTGTTTGCTTCATGTAGGGATTGCATCCAACTTGGAAGCACATTTCAATTGGCTGATTGGTACTTAATGAGAGAATACACTGTAATAAGGTTTTATGGGTCAGAACTGCAACCCCACAAACTTCCAATGCATGTGATAGACAGGGTGTTTGCAGTAGAATATGTAGTACAACTAGAGAGCACAGATAGACTCTTCGCTGGCCAATCGAAGAAGAGCATATTCCCTTCCTTACCTTTCTCAATTGGAGGGTTAACATTTGAGAGAAAGGCATTCAAAGTGGCAAAGTTTTTTTTAGATATTTTTCAATTTGATTTAGAGTGGTACTGGAAGTATGATCCACTCAACGTCATTCAAACAATGCTTGTTGCTAATAAGAACTCTGTAAACTTATTTCAACATGAAACTAAACCATTGCTAGAGAAGTTGAAAAACAAGGATAGATGGGATGACGTTAGAAAAGAGTTGGAGAAACTTTCTGGTGAGGAAAAAATTTCAGCTGAACAATTGTCATCACAAATTATGACAACAATAAACCAGGGCATTGTAAAGCCTAGGATGTCCTACAATTTCTACGAAAAAGCTGCTCAACCATCAAACAAAAAAATACCAAAGAGCTTAGCAGAAGCTTGTAAGGATAGAAAATGGACTAGAATGAAAATGGATGATTTTTGGAGTATGAGAAAGGCTCTTGGTGAACCAAAGACCAGTGAAGATCTGGATGAAATAGATGAGGATATAGAGTTTATCAAATTTTGGAATTTGGAGCATCCTAACATGGCATATGACATTGAGGATGAATATCCAGACATTGATGATGATAATCCACCAATTGCATTTACTCCAGGGACTAGGAGTTAGAGTGGAACCAACAAGTCACAACATAAAGCATATGGCAAAGGGGCAATCATTGTGGAAAAAATGGGCTATAAAGGTGGTGGTTTGGGTCCCATAGGAGAAGGCGTCTGGAATACAATTGAGATAGAAAATAGTGCTTATGATCGTGGTGCAGGCCTTGGAGTTGGGTCTGCTAGTGTCACTGGTGCCAGTGGGACTGGCCAACTTATACAACAAGTTCCCTCTCTAAAGAGGGAACTAACTGTAGAATCTACACAGAATCCCATACAATAAGATAGTGTCAAGAAGCAAAAGCTTTCCGTTTCCAGAACACTGACAACAATGACATTCGATCCTAAAGAGCTGTTTGCTGATTCAGGTCCAGTAAAACCCTCTAGAAGTTTAAATCCTTAAAGAGAATTACTTAGATCAAGAGGCATTGCAAGCTCTGCCTCTGCATCACCTTTCAAACATTCAAATCCTTCTGCAACACTAGATTTTCATTTCAAAGATTTCTCTAAAAAATTTGTAGAAACAATAACCAAGAATAAGGAAATAAAAAAGACATTGCAGAGTCATGCCCTTAATGCAGCTGTAGAGGAACAACCTACATCCAAAAGGTTTTTACCAACATATGACCCAAAAAGAGACATGATGGAGTTCATGGTTGTTATTCCACCAAACAAAGATGGAAACCCACCAGAGAGTCAGATAGATCCATCTGAATTTCAAGTTAGCACTCTTGAAATGGATTTTTCCAAAGTTAAAAATGTGGACAAAATCAATGTGTCAAAGTCTACAAACCAAGTGGTCTGCAGTGCACTGGTAAAGGCAGAAAGAGAGAAAACCAAGCTCGAGAGAAATATAGAAAAGTTACAGGTAGACATTGGCAATGAAAAAGCAAAGAGGAAAGCTACAGACAACAGTTTGAAAGAATTATAGAAAAAGATTAAAAAATCAAACTCTATATCAACAGATACAGAGCAGGAACAGGAGCAGGCAAAGGCAAAGCTGAAGGCACTGAGGGGAAAATTGGCAGAAATTAGTTAAAAACTAGAGGAAGAAAGAGTTAGTTTAGAAAAGTTAGTTAAAACCGTGGAGAGTAATGTTGCCTCCAATTGGAAATTGCAAAAGCAATTAGAGTCTCAGGCGGATAAAGCAAATCATTGGGAACACAAAGTAGTGGAAGAGAGAGAGAATTGTGAAAAAATGGCAGAAGAACTAAAGAAAGCCAATCATTGGGAGCACAAAGTAGTGGAAGAGAGAGAGAATTGTGAAAAAATGGTAGAAGAACTAAAGAAAGCCAATAATACAATTCAAACTTTAACAAATACTAATAATAATTTAGTGAAGAATGCAAAAGAACACATTTGGGGCCAAATATTGGTGATGTTTAATAGTTTGTATGAGTGGTTTGAAATGCTTCAAAGTATGAGAGTATGTTATTTGAAGCTCCATAAGAATATTGAACAGAACATGGATGTTGTCAAGAAAGAAAAGGAAGCAAAAGATATTATGCAACAACTCTACAGTAAGAGTGATAGTTATCTATCAAACAAAGGAATTAGCAACCACCTTGATGTCTCAGTAAAGGTATCAAGTATCATTCAAAAATGTGAGAAGCTAAGGGTGTGTGCTAAAATATTGTCACACTTCTATGAATCATTTCATGCAAGGAAACTCAAGAATGAGCCCTCACAAATCGATCCATAGCTCTTTATGCATGGACTTGCAAGATTATGGATTTGCTCTCAGTTAGAGCTATGAAGCATATGACCTTGCTAGTCAACCACACAATGAGAGATTCCAAATCAAAGATAAGGGAAAAAATGCCAATATCTCCAATGAAATCTAAATGAATGCAATGCAATGCAAAATTAATCTATGATGAGCATGCAAGTATGCAAATTAGGCTATGAAAATGGAAATGAAAGAGTTACAAACCCTCTAATTAAACTATGTGAAATTAATCTAAAACATGAAAGGAAATGATACCATGATGATTCAACTATGATGCAAGCTAGGATGTGATGTAGATGCAAGATGAATGCCAATGATGCTCCAAATCTTCAAAACTTGATGCAAGAATGTCTCCAAAATCTTTAAGATGACTTAGAAAACCTATAGCATAACAATAACATAAAATTTAAGTGTATGCAAAATGAAGAAGAGAGCTCTTCTTTTATAGAGAATGAGAATCAATGGATGATCGAGATTAAGAGGCAAAAGACTTAATCAACGATGGAGAAAAATAGAAGCTTGATCCTTGTGCACAAATATCTTCCAATAGGAAAATAGGAGTTGACTTTAGTGTCCATATGAGACAAAAAATACTTTTTCTCTTTTTATAAAATAAGAATAATGCTTTATTTGTGCAACATAGGATAAGAAGAAAAGTGGGGATTTTTTATTTAAATAAAAGGGGAGAATTTTTTTTTTAATTAAATAAAGGCTTAGGATAAAGTGATTTTATTATTTAATTAAAAGAGATTTTTAATTAATTAAAAAGGAGCATGTTCTCTTAATTAAATAAGATTTTTTTTTCTCTTTTAAATTAAATAAGGCTCAAACTTTAGGAAATATTGAATTGATTATGATTTGATCAAGAAAATTGATATAATTGATATTGTTGATATTTAAAAATATTGATTCAGGGATTTGATAAATTGCTGAATGGGGGCCCAAAGTCTAAGCGACCATTTTAGGGTGCATACATTTGCCCCTCTTTGACTAATGTGTGATCATTCTGGGAACACGTGGTCAAAGAAGAATTGAAATGTGAGATCGATTTGGGATCACAAAAAAACCCAGATGTGTGTTCATTTTGGGAACACATCAGGACAAAAATAAGTAAAAGGTTGAAAGACAAGACCAACACCGTCGCTACTAGGTGCAAATCAAGCCTTAGACAAAATTATCGCCGTTGCTGCTAGGCAATAATCAAGTCTAAAAAATAGGAGATAAAAATCAAAAGACAAAATCACCACCGTCACTGCTAGGTGATAATCAAGTCTCAAAATAAGAATCTCAAGTTGAGCTGAATGATAAAGCTGAATTAAAGATTAAAGTTGATAGGTACTGCCCCCTCAGAATCAAAATCGAAATCAGGTAGAGGAGAACATGAAATTGATAAAGAGTTGATCAAATCATAATGAAATCACAATCAAAGATAAATGATAACATGACAACCATTAGGCAATGAAAACATGCCCCAGTGATGAATTAGAAGAAAAGAAGTGGGGTGAATGGAAGACTAGAAGTTTGAAAGGCATGAAAAGGAAGAAATTCTATCAAAGATCAAAGAATTATGCCTCAAAAGGTCAGTCAACTATATAGAAGAGAATGAAATGTGAGTTTGATGATCAAGGTGAATGCGGATTTCAGTTTCGATCCTGAAAGGAATAGAAAATGATGTGATATGAAAGACCAAAAATGAAAGATATGATCAAGAAGAATAAAAAAATGAGCACAGTTGACCAACTAGTCCATAGATGATAAAAAAAAGAGCTCTCTCCATATGCAAGATGCAGAAACTAAACTATGATGAACCTAAGAATGCAAGCTACTATGAAAGTGGTTGACTTGCAAGGTCACAATGCCTATAGACATCTAATTATCATCATCGAGCATTATTGGTAGCATCGTAAGATCATACAATACACACTAGCATAACTATGTGGATATGAATATGATCTTTATCAAATAAAAATGTGGAAATCCCACTTAGGCATCGAAGACATGGAGGTCAAGATGACTAATGCAGTGAGATTACCTAAGTTTGATATGGCAAGATTATGCTTGTATCAAGACATATGAAAGTCAGGATAACTAGAAGCATGCACTCGCAAAACAGTCAAGGATAATACCTTGTCAATCCCTAGTGTCAAGTAGGACAAACATAAATGCTTATGACAGTTAGGATCAATGAAATATACCCACAAGAAGATAAAGAAAGAAAACATGTTCTCATACCCTCAGTCTTCTAGCTATGCATCATCAAAAACTTCTCAAGGAGAGACCACTTATCAAAGAAATCCTCATAGACAACACACAAAAAAAAATAAAGTCAACATATCTTAAGCGAGTTGATTGTCTAAGTGTGTGTGTGTTGGTCATAGAGTTAGACTCTAGTTATCACATCTATCAATGAGAAATATTGCATCATACTAGACTGGTGGGTAAGACATCTGATAAGTGTTGAGAAACACTTGACGCAAGGGTAGTGTTGAAAAACACTGTTTGGGGTAGTGTTGAAAAACACCTATTGTGGAATGCCCCAAGAGATAAATGCACCCAAAGGACCTATGCTAATAGTTATGCCCCCTAGACAAAGATAAAGACCAATTCTAGACTACGCCAAATAAGGTCAAGACATGATGGAGAAAGGCTCAGTGTCGAGGATGCATGCTAACAAATAGGAGTGCAAAGGCCTCAAGTAGCGCTTGTTTCCAAGTTTTCACCACTTGGAGATTATTGCAATTTTTTTTCTCAGAATTTTTTATAATTTTTTTTGTATTTTTGCTACCAAGGCACCTGTTTCCAAGTTTTCACCAAGGCACTTTTTCTATTTTTTTTTTGAATTTTTAAATTTTTTGATATTTTTGTATTTTTTTCATGACTTTTTATGCCTTTTAAGATTTTTTAGCATCATATATCAATTTTTTTTTTTGAAATTTTTTCAGGATTAATAAGTATGTACAAAGGATGCCCCCAGATAGAATAGACATCAAACTCCCGAGCAAGATCACATCGTGTAGTCCCAATATCAAGCAAGGTGGAGAACAAGAGGGATTAGCAAGCTGGTGGAAGAGATGAAAGACAAGAGAATGAAGGAGAATGAAGGGAAGAAATCATCAAGGGAAAACTCCTCAAGAGTACCCAAGCTAGGGAAAAATTAGTCATGCAAAGCACATTTGGACAAGCAATGAAAGGCCAGCATAGGATAAGTGATAAAAGCGTAATGCAAAAGAAGGAAAGGATGCAGTCCAAAGGAGTAGACATGTCAAGAGGCTTCATAGCATCATGTTTTACTCTTTTTTATTAGATCAAGACCAAGGGGGAAAGGATAGCGAAAGACTAGAATGAATGGAGGAAAATAAATATGAAGGCTAAACATGAATGGAATGAAAGCAAGATCATCGTAAGATAGATCGCAAGATATCCAAATGTTCATGTATAGGTCAACATTGTCAAGATCAAAGAGAGAAGACGGAATGGATGAAACATGTAGAAGAACTACACATGACACCTGATTGCCAAGTTTTCATCATGGTACTTATCCAAGGTGCTACAAGGGAGTGGTTTTCACCATAGGATGAATTTATTTCTCTTTAATTTTGCTACCAAGGTGCTTATTTCCAAGTTTCCACCAAGGCATAGTTTCAATTTTTTCATTTTTTTTGTTTTCATTTTTTTTTTTTAATCTTTTTTTTGGAAGAAGAAAAACTTTTTAGGTAATCCTCCTTGAAAGGATAAACCATGATATGTCAATGATTCAAAATGATATGCTCAAAGATGCTGATAGGGAAAGGAAGATGGAAGAGAAAAATGGAGGATAAGGTTTTATGTAAAGCGAGTAGGTTGGAAGATATGAGGAATAGGCAAATGAGGAAAAAAGATATAAGGTAGAAGGATAATGAATGGAAGGATTGTGAAAGGGTAGATGGAAAGGAAGGCAAGATCAACATCAAAACACACCTTGAAGGGTGGCGAGAGGATGGAGAAAATGTGAATGAAGGAATACGTGAAGGAATATGATAAATGTTTAGCAGAGGTTGCGGTTCAGGCGCATGGAATTGAAGATCATTTTTGGAAGAAGATGGGGTGGAGGCCTTTGGAAGCTTGAATGTCAACTTCACTTGTCGTTCAACATGAGACTCTCTCAAGAGAGACTTTGGAATCCATATAGCCTTAGCCTTTTCATTTCCTTTTGATGATTTAGAGAGAATATCTTGAATGATGGATTTTGGAACCCATACTTGTTTTGTAGTTTTCTTCTTAGATATCTCTTTTGACTTTATGCTCCCATGTCGACTAGAGGAGACATGGTGATCTTTTTTTGATGGATTCTTATATTGCTTCTTTTTATTATATTAAACATTCAAGTTACTTCCAAAAGACTTGGGACTTGTGGAAGTAAAAGGAGGATATGACTAGTTTAGATGGGTGGATGGATGAAAAGGATTCAAGGGTCTGCATCTATGTTGATCTTGAGGAAAGATAGGAGGTGGAGGAATATAAGGACCTAAGATGGATGATGAATTAGGAGAGTTAGGAGGGGAAAGTGAAGGGACATAAGGACCCAATATGGAAGGCAGACGTGAAGTCCTTAGCAACGGTGGAAGAGGTCCAAGGATGGAAGTGGAAAATGCAAAAGGATAATAAATAAGTTCATCAGCATCTATATCACAACCAAGGATATCAGCATCTTTAGAGTGAGCATTAGAATTTTCAACAAGATCCTAGACATCTTGAATAGGAGCAGTTTCTTTGATAGGATCATTCAAATCTTACAAAGACTTAGGAAGAGTAAAAAGTAGAAGTTAATATGGAGTGGTAGAACAAGAAGATGGAAGGCTTTGATCTTGACAAGGATCTTTGGATAGCACAAGTGTAGAATTTTTCTCTTGATTTTCAATAAGCTTATCATTGGAAGTAACAACATCATTTTCAATAACCTTAATGGAAGTCTCATCTTTGGAGAGCACAAGTGTGGTAAGGTTATTTTGATTATGAATAAGCTCAATGGTGTAAGTAGTAACTTGATCTTTCTTAGAGGAAGAATTAAGACATGGTGGAATGAATGAAGAAGCGCGTAAAAGATAAAAAAAACAATGAAATGGATGAGACATCATGAAAAGAATTGGATGACATGGAGGGTTCTTGATCTTGATCTTTCTTTATGTTCTTTTCTTTATCATTTTTAGAGTCCTCTTGACATGGAGCCACTTCTAAGGACAATGAAGCATGTTGGAATTGTATGGAATACTTTGAAAAAGATGGTGAAGGACTAGCTGAAGTAGGCATTATAGCACCTAAATGCTTAGGCTCTTTAGGTTTAGCATTATTGAAAGTATTTGCAGCTGGGCGAAGGTTAACTTGAGTATCTTTAAGAGGTAGCTCTTGAGGATAACTATAAGGAATTGCATGAAAAGTATTAGGATCTTTTTTGGATGAAAGATTTGTGAAAGATTTGGAAGACTCAAAAGCTTTAGGAAGTGTATGGGTATTGGAGGAAGTAGGGGATGGAATGGAACCATCACAAGACAAAAGTTCATCATTAACATGATCTTGCTTGGGAGTTTCATCTTTATTTTCAGCATGAGAGTTCTTAGAGGAAAAATTCTTATAGTATTGACATTTCAAATTGGCACGGTATTATAATCAAGGTATTATTCACAAAAATCATCAAAGTTTCTTTCAAAATCTGAATCATACGGATCACCATCATGATCTTTCCAATATGAGGACCCATTTCCAATAAGCACAAGGACATGACTAGGAGGACTCTTAGGAATAGAGGTGTCATAGGTATCACTACATTGTCCATCATCATAGTGAAGAAGAATGAGATCGTGAAGAAGAGGAAATTGAAGACTTAGTGTAAGAAGAGGACTTGGATAATGAGGAATTCAAATAATATTTAGAAGAGTCATGATAAGATTTAGAAGATGAAGAATGTGAATAGTGTTTAGAAGAATCATGATAAGATTTAGAAGATGAAGAATGTGAATAATGTTTAGAAGAATCATGATAAGATTTAGAATGTGAGGAATGATGAGAAGATTTAGAAGATGAAGAATATTTGGATGAGATCATGAGTATGATTCTAGCAAAGGCATCTGATTTAATCGATTTTTCTTTTATTTTTGTCATAAATTCATCACTCATGAAAATTTTGGAGGAACAACACTTTTCAAATATGTCAATGAGCTTAAGATCATCTATTCTTAATAAAGGTTCCAAAACCAGATATTTGAGATTCATGGTTCTAGAAGAAGAAGAATCAAACATAGGAGTAACAGAAGAGATAAAATAGAAGAAAATAGACTAGATAATAAGAGGAAAAGAATCAAGAAGAAGAAGAAGAAGAATTTCCCATGGGAATAGAAGACTTCAAAAGAACATGGGAAATGGAGAAGAAAGAAGAAGACTAAGATTCATCTTATGCAATTGATACCATAACGTTCATTGAGATGTTGAGCAACATGACAGCACCTAGGATCTGACCTGGACTGATCAAGAAAGACCAAGCTTCTAAGGTGAACTCACTACAGCAGGACGGAACTCAATTTCAATATTCCAATTAGATCTTTCAAAAGATTTCACAATGATGATCAAGCACATAAAACAACAACCAGAGAGTTCAAGCAAACAGTCTTCAAGCAATGGGAAAGGGACAAAACAACCTTGCACATGAACAAAGATAGTGACTTAGTATGCTACTCTTTAAAGATTTTACTTGTGTATGTTCTTGAAAATGTTTTAGCAGGCACTTAGAACACAACAACATCCTATCAAGTTGTCTACAAGGATATACATAGCTTTTCTAAAGGATTCTTGGATATACATAAGGTACGTGAGGCCCAAATCCATAGATGAAAAAAATCCAAAATCACACAGCCGGGGGGAGACGGTAACCCAAATCTCCTCCTTCACTTCTCAAAGGTATAAAGTTCTTTGAGGCTTAGCCAAGAGTGATATCAAACTCAATTCCCAAGAGAGGTGTCTTTCGATTCACCACCTGCCATTTATACTCCACCGAAACACAGGAGTTAAGGTCGTCCCTTGAGGTGATGTGTCCCCAAGCAGGCCTTCTAAAAAATAAAAAAGTAAGTAATTCACTATCAAAAGTATTTAAAGAACTAAAGGTGGAACACTTAACTCTTCAAATAAATGTGAAGTGAGTCCAAAAGTGAAACATTTAACTTCTCACACAAACTCAAAGTGAGTCCACACCTTAGAAAACTAATGAGATCAAGAAATCATAAAAAGGGGGAAACTTTGTGGAACATTTAATGCTCTTTTCAAGTAGACCCCTCCCTTATGTATGAATGCTAACTTGCATCCAAAGGGCAGTAATGAGGGGTGATTAGAAATAAGTGAGTCCAACACCCAATTTAGCTAACAAGATCAATCAAAAGTAATCTAAATTTTTTTATCAATACTACTCACAAATGATAAAGGGTTGAATCAATGGAATATTTAACTTTCCAAGCAAATATAGAGTGAGTCCACAAAGTGGTGCATTTAACTCCCTATATAAATGAGGAATGAATCCATGCCCTCAATCACTCAATGAGATATTTGATATTAGAACCAAGAATTACTTAAGGTTTAAACACAAGTATTCACTTATACAAACTTGTATGAAATCAAATCTATGTTTATTCATTTCCCATTAAGAGCATCAATTGAAATGTGTTCTATGAAAGCATGTAAACACTCAAGTCAAACACATGAGAGATTCATTTTTAATCCCAAAATCTAAATGTTGTAGAGATGTAACAAAATACTTCAAGTCCAATGCAACACACTTAGTAGATTTTACCTTTTTTTTTTGTTTGTTTTAAGCATTTTCCATGAAAGCAAGCTATGAACCTTCAAACGAACAAGACAAGAAAACAAGCAAACAAGATATGGAATGTATATCCAACTTATGCAAACCCTAGGGTTAGATCTGAAAATTAATTGTTAGGAGCAATGATAACTAGAAAATAATTTAAATGATAACTCATATCATGCATTGAACAATGAAAAATAAGTGCATACCCATCACAAATTTTATTTTTTTTTCATTTGACCTAGTCAACAAGATCTAATTTTTTTGATATGATTTCAGCCAAAAAAAAAAATGAAAAATAGAGACCCCTACTAAAAAATAGAGAGCTTTCCAAAAATGTAAAATTTTTAGAAAAATCTCTTCATTTGTGCCCTAGAGACCCATTTTACCAAAACATACAATTTTTTATAAATCAATTATTTGAGCTATGATATTGCATCCAAATTCAAACAAAAAAGAATGGACCCCCTATGAAATTAGAAGAGATTTCCAAAACTATAAAAATTTCTGAACAATATGCTAATTTGCACTGAAAATTAATTTTTTATGAAAAATCAAGAAAAAATTATTAAAAATTGAAAATACCTCCAAAAATTCTAAATTTTTTATTAGAGCTTCTCTAATATGTCGCTAATTTGTAAAAAAAATTTTAGACCAAAACACTAAGCCATTTGGGAGATATGATTAAATCTTTCAAATCTAGGGTTTTCTATCTCCAAACAAATCTGCACAAGGGTTAGCTCAAAAAATAATCAAAATCAACATGCAAGAGATGGGTTGCCCCATGGTGGGTGCAATCATTGCATGCAAGAAAACTCAAGAATGAGCGCTCACAAATTGATCCATAGCTCTCTATGCATGGAGTTGCAAGATTATGGATTTGCTCTCAGTTAGAGCTATGAAGCATATGACCTTACTAGTCAACCACACAATGAGAGTTTCCAAATCAAAGACAAGGGAAACAATGCCAATATCTCTAATAAAATCTAAATGAATGCAATGCAATGCAAAATTAATCTATGATGAGCATGCAAGTATGCAAATTAGGCTATGAAAATGGAAATGAAAGAGTTACAAACCATCTAATTAAACTATGTGAAATTAATCTAAAACATGAAAGGAAATGATACCATGATGATTCAACTATGATGCAAGCTAGGATGTGATGTAGATGCAAGATGAATGCCAATGATGCTCCAAATCTTCAAAACTTGATGCAAGAATATCTCCAAAAGCTTCAAGATGATTTAGAAAACCTGTAGCATAATAATAGCATAAAATTCAAGTGTATGCAAAATGAAGAAGAGAGCTCTTCTTTTATAGAGAATGAGAATTAATGGACGATCAAGATTAAGAGGCAAAAGACTTAATCAACGATGGAGAAAAATAAAAGCTTGATCTTTGTGCACAAATATCTTCCAATAGGAAAATAGGAGTTGACTTTAGTGTCCATATGAGACAAAAAATACTTTTTCTCTTTTTATAAAATAAGAATAATGCTTTATTTGTGCAACATAGGATAAGAAGAAAAGTGGAGATTTTTTATTTAAATAAAAAAGGAGGAAATTTATTTTAATTAAATAAAGGCTTAGGATAAAGTGATTTTATTATTTAATTAAAAGAGATTTTTAATTAATTAAAAGGGAGCATGTTCTCTTAATTAAATAAGATTTTTTTTTTCTCTTTTAAATTAAATAAGGCTCAAACTTTAGGAAATATTGAATTGATTATGATTTGATCAAGAAAATTGATATAATTGATATTGTTGATATTTGAAAATATTGATTCAATAATTTGATAAATTGCTGAATGGGGGCCCAAAGTCTAGGCGACCATTTTAGGGTGCATACAAAGGGAAGCACAGGAATTGGATGACAAAGCTAAGTAGAAGATCACAAAGATGGAACAAAGGAAAGCGAATATGGAAAGTCTTGGTTTGCCTAAGGGATTTGATGCAAATAACTTCATTGGAAGAGAAAATTACAAAATAAGGTTGCAGGACAAAATAAATATTGATTTACGCTTTCTTCCTACAAACATATCTCCAGATACATTCATGGATTTCATCAAACTAGTGAGAACTTTGAATGGAGTTTTAGAAGCAACAGTGATGTCAAGTCACACTTCCAAATATGAATTGCTAACAAAGTTGCAGGAGTGTGACTATACTATGAACCAAATTGTTTTGCCATCAGAGGATGTTTGGACTGGCCTACAAATATTGCTCTGAATTTTGAACTACTGTAAATTGTAATATATTGCAAATGAATACAAAACAAATTGTTCTCTATCTAATTTTCATGTTTTCCAATTCAAAGTATGTTGAGTTACTCTATTTTATTCAGTTATTCTTAGTTGATTTACTCTGTTATATGCTATTGGAATACAAAATTTCATTCAGGAATTTCAAATTCAAAGATGAATGATCATTGATGATACGATACAAAGTTACAAACTACACTCTACAGTAATAATACTCTTTGTTCTCAAATTTTAATGATGAAACATAATACATTCTTTCTTTTCTAAAATGAACATTGAATGATAGGATATAGTAGTTAATAAGTTCAAAAAAATACCTATTGATTTCTACTGCTAATTTAGTAGAAATTTTCTAAATTTGCCAATTCATCTCTGCATCGTCATCATCATCCAATTCTGGTATTCCAGTTTCTTCATTGTTCTCTTCATTTTCGTTTGTGCCTTCTTCACTCTAACCTCCACTTCTATGACTCCCATCGCCACTAGTATTTGTCCCACTCAGGCTCACTGTCAGAGATTGGTTAATGGTGCTACCCAACCCTCTTCTTTTGCATCATTTCTTCTAGATTTTCATTGCTTTTTGATAAGGAAAAGTATTGACATCATACCTAGATGTGTAGACCCTCAAACATGTTTCCAAATTCTTGTCTAGTTTGTTTCTTAGCTTTGATTTTAGGAAGCCCAAAGCACTGAAAACTCTCTCATCCTCCATTGAACCCAATATCATGGTCTGACATAGATCAACAAGCTTGAAGAACTCTGAAATTTCTTCACGCAACATTGTGCTCTATTTTAGTTCTGTCCAAAGCCTTGTTGTCGAGCCCTCTTCATGTGGGTTATGCATTAATTGATATTGATGCCTCATAGTCCTTGCAAAAGTGCCTGATTGTCATCTAAGAAGACCCTCATCTAAAATTCCATTGATTGTCACTCCATTGAATTCTACAGATTTGCAAAATTCCTTTATCAAAGTCATCAGCCTATTACGATAATCTTCCTTAGAATTTAAGGACCAATATTGAGGAAACACAATTGCCATGGCCTCAAGTAGTTGTTCATATGAGAATCGGGATCTTATTTCAGAGGAAACTTTATATGCTATGTCCCTTGCATTACCTACTATAGACTTGAAAATCTTGGTAAACTCTTCCCTTGTAACTCTTGTAGCTCACTTCTTTGGGGCACTGTAGTACATTGGTATCTGAAATCCTCTTACACAAACACATAAATCCCCATTTTCAACGATCTTTAAATAATTATCAGGATTGCCCAAATCTGTTAGTTTTCGCTAGTGATTAAATCTTTCATCAGATAAATTTAGGTCATTTCGATAGAGACTATCGAAGGCTTGGCATGACATTTTATGCAATTGAGCATATTCTGCAATATACATGGCTCTTTGCTAGGCTTTTTTCATAATGAACATCATTTCTTCTAGCATGGGAAGGAGAGATGCTAAAGTCAAAAGTGTCTCTATATTGCTTAACCTCCGAAGCAGGTCGCCACATCTCTGATTTTCTGCATTGTCCTGATTTTTATACATTAGTCCAATCAAAGATTGATATTTAGAAAAAACTCAATGCGCTGGTCCATCCAAAGAGATCCATCTGGTATCAACATCTTTAAGAAGTTTGTTTCCATTGGTAGTTCCATCAACAAAGTGCTGAAATTCCCTAAAATTTTTGGGACTTTGACAAAAATATGAGTACAACTCTCTTACTAAATCTTCAACCTTGTTTACTAAAGGAAACTTCTTCACAACTCTAAAAGCAAGATTCATCCTATGGGCCATACAGTGAATGCCAACAACATATGGTGAACAAGAAGCCTGCATCTTTGTGCAAAGACCATTCCTTTGACCTTGCATTACTAAAGCTCCATCTGCTCCAACACAGATCAACTTCTTCGCTATTGTCAATTCATCCATACCTCCATATTCAATTAATTGGTTCTTTACTAATTGAAATAAAGTTTCTGATGTCGCATTGTCCCTCAATTTTGTAACAATGAGTAGATGTGGTTAGCGGACATTATTCTTTATAGTATAAACATGCATGCATACGCATAATGTATTATCTATTGCTATAACTTCATCTAAGGACAATGCAATAAAGGTTGACTCTTTTATTTTTCTCTGTACATCCTCTATTTCAACCTGGGCAATACAACTTGCCAATTCCCATCCACTATTTATTGACCAATGAGTGACAGGATAGTTAGGAACTTTCAGAAAGTGTAACAAACCACTCATTTTTGGATAGTTTGTCATTGGACGCCCTCTACTCAAAATATGGAAAACATTACTTAATTGGATAGCTTTTCCACGATCTTCTACTTCACTTGCTTTTGCAAAAATAGCATTAATAGAACCTTGAACTTCACCAGGCTTCGTCTTAAATTTTTGAAACAAATAATATTCCTCAGCATTCCTTTTATGTTGACATTGCTCCTTTGTTTTATATCTTACCACTTTTATTTCCTTTCCATCAACAATTGAGGTTTCGTAAACCTTACCAATATGTTTCTCTATGGTGTCTAGTTTAAGCTGCAACCGCTTTTCCTTTTTATACTTCCAACTAAAAATCGTACATCTGCATTCTACTGGTGGCTCACCTACAATTGGATTGTCCACAGGTTCAATGAATGGATACTTTGCTGCCCAATCAAATTTAAATCTCCTCACCATCTCCCATTAATGATCAATTTTTTCTTTTGATTTTCCTCTCCCTTAGTGTTACTATTAATTGAACCATCATCATCGCCAAAGTCAATCGCTTCATCCTGGTACTGGTTGTTGACTTGAAATTCTTCTTCAAGGTCATCTTCATCAAAGATATCAGGTTTCTCAACTTCATCACCAGATTTATTAGGCTCCCCAATTTGTTCATTAGACTCCTGTGTAGGTTGAGAACCTTGAAATTGTACAGGTTCCTCTGATGATGTACCTTCCTCACTTTGACCAACACTATCGCATCTGCCCATGCCAAAGTATGAAGATAAATTTTTACATTTCGTTGGCCTCAGGCTCTCTTGGACATCTCCACCTGCTATAGTCCTCTTCCCGTTTAACTTTGATTGTGACATCTCCAACAAATTAAGGCTGCAAATAAAATTTTATTTGAATAAATTATAAGATACTACAGACTGGTAGTCATTTTCTACCGATCGCAAATGCAATTGTGAGCTCAGAATCAACTAAATCTCTTGAAATCTCCTTCTCTTCGACATGTTTCAATAATGAAACTCATATCTCTTAAATAGACAACTACAAGTAAACTATTTTCATATTAGCCATCAGATTTTGCCTCATAATCTCCATCATCCATTTTGGTGAAGGGGCCGACAGTTGCTTATGATTAACAACTAATATTTGGCAAACCCGCATATTTTCAAATAATTGACTGGGCGAATAGGGCAGGAAATTGGGACACGATTATGTATGATGCATGACGAATTGGGTCCTAGTGTAAATAAAATTTTTACTTGGGAGAATGGGCCTTTGGTGAATGTTGATCCTCGATGAAGACACCCAATTTAATCAGTGGCAAAGAACCCGACTACCATAATAGAAATATGGGCAAATAACCTGACTACCATACTGATATTACATAAAAATAGTGGCAAACAATCCGACCACTATATGAGCATTTTATAAAATTTGGGTGAATCGGTCAACAACTATAGGAGCATTTTATTCGCCAATTTCCTTCCGTTGATAGGCACATATTCGCCAAATGGTGAATAATTGCCACTAAAAAAAACCCTGCAAGGAAGTAATAGTTATTGTTGCTTAGAGTTATTTTGATTGGTTGTAGGTTTATTTCCGTGTGTTCTATTTGCATTCATAATCACTCAACTCATGACTCTCACCCCTTGATGGTATATTTCCCAAACACCTTTCACAATCTTATGCCCCAGATTGACACATATAGACCAAACTGAATCTCATCATTAAACATCAAATTTTGTTTCATTTTCAACCCCAGTGTTGGCTTATAATTTTGGTGTCATTTTTGGGGAAAGGTTTCAAAGGCCTATTAGCATGATGAATTGAGTTAGGACCAATACGTTAAGATGAAAGCTTACACACCTGCTGGTCGTGCCTAGGTGACTACTCCTAATTTGTGTTGCTTAAATCATATAGATGCATGGTTTGAGTTTGTAGGTCGATTTTGGTAAATACAATAATTTATATATATTCATACCAAGTGTTGTGAGAAAATTGATAGGAAAAAGGTAAGTTTGAAGAAACAACACAAAAATGTTAAAAATGTCACATTTTTAAGAGAGTTCAAACATGTCAATTTTGGGAGAAGAATGCTTCAAAAATAAAGAATCTAAAGGGAATACAAGAGGGAAAATGTGCTTGGCGATGGGGGTGCTACCTCAGGACCCTGCAAGGGGTGTTTCCCCTTAACCCCACTAGGGGCTACCACCCCTAGACCCCTACCTTCAAATTTAAAAATAAAAGAAGAAATTGGTGGGGAAATTGCACCAACACAAAGTGATATTTTTATATCCCCTTTGCCTAATGATTGAAACTTATCTTATCATGACTTTCCATTACCATTGTCACAAGCATCTATAGGTATTATTCCTATAACCTAGAAAGAGCAAATAATTGATAGATTTTTAGAACAATGGAATTTTGAGGATTTGACAATTTTTTGTTCTATTTGTTGCAAGGAAGAAGACAAGTGCACATGCCAATTCATTCTAGAAGATATGGTGAAGGAGATCCAATCTATGCACGAGCGTCAACAAAATAAAGGTGAAAGTCAGAATGTATTCTTTATAACTTGAGGACAACTACACACATCAAATTAGGATGATAATGGTATGATTAACAATTTTCAAATGTCTTATAATTCTATTGGAGTTGAAAGGTGAAATATTTCTTCACATGTTACTTCACCTAGTATGTACAGTGAATGGAATCATGAATACTCACAACAATCATTATATCCATCATTACCACCTTCTTTATATCCATCCTACTTCATCACACCCACTCTATATCCAACACAACCTTTACCCTATTCATTATTTCATCAATTTCATATACCATCCACTTCACCATATCCACCAAGGGAAATTCCTATTCTTAATAAATTATTTTTATCTAATAAGGTGATTCAAACTGCATATAATACTGATATTTTAATGATCCCTTTACATTCCATTCATGGGCTTGAAATTGGTGAATCACAATTGCAATCTATTTATACAACTAAAGGATGTGATTTTTCTTTAATTGGATTGCAAGAATAATATGATCAACCCAAATATAATCAATTTAGTTCTTATCTACTTAATAAATCACAACTTTTAGAATTAATTCACACACATAAGGAAAAAATTCAATGTGATTCTAATTTTATCATTGAAATGATAAATGCTAAAATTAATCATTTGATAAGAAATGGTGAACTATATGCCTTACTGATTCAAGAGTTGTGCGATATAACAAATGAAAGTCTACAAGATTAATCATTTAAAATATTTTTATACTCGACTATATAGATCTTTGGAGGCCTATGGTCAAAATATGTATTCCCCACACACTTATTAATTTATGCCCATTGATACTTGATTTTATAATTGAGTACAATTAGATGGGTTTGAATGCATTAATGACTATACCAAACATTGACAAGGATATAATAAAATAATGATTGTTCATTGACAACGATCAATGTATTAATTTTCATATCTTTTTCATTCTTGATTCTTTATCTTAAGATGAACATTCATTGAACAACTCAAGATCTATTATATATCATTGTATTTATTGATTATTTGGATTATCTTAAGTTGATCATTCATTGAAAAAGGCTTAAGTTGATATTCTATCATCATCTTTATGAATTCTTTGGATTATCCTAATACCCTCATATTTTTTAGTCTACAATTAAGTTGGGGAGAATTCCCTTGACTTTTGAAAATCACTGGTTGATCCTTGATTATGTATTCACTTATTGGTACTTCAAATATAACCATGTGTGAGCCCTTGACCAAATCAAGGTATGGATTCTTGTGTTGGTTGGCATTTTATTTATCTTATGTTTACAAAAGAATTGATTGTATTTTTTCTATTTTATTATCAAGTATATGTTCATATTAGTTACTCTACCCTTTATGTAAATAAATGAATAGATTACAAGTATTAATGGTAGAATTATTAAAAATGGATGATATTCGATGTTACTATACTTGATGTGCTTGGTCATGAGAATATGGGTTTAGATTTCTTATGGTGGCTACCTAAAACCTTTGCACTAATTGATGATGCTTATTTGAGCATTCAAAGACAAATTTTAATAGCCCTAATAACTAGGTGGTGAAGATCAAGTTTCTTTTGTGCTACACTCTTGGAGATCTATGAGGATGTTCATGCCAAGGGTTTGACACTAATGGGCATAAATTCTCTTTTTCACCGACCTTGATGCTTGATCATGTGGTAGACACAATGAAACTTGGTGTAATCATGGATCCTACAATACCATACTCTTGGTTCATTCTTCATAAGACACACATGCAAAGACCACTTGAAAACATGAACAAGGATATTAAAACCACACATAAAAAGATGACTTGAAGACATGAACATGGACATTGCACACATTTTTATCATATAAGATGACTAATCTCCTCATCTCAAGATCTATGGGCATTGTGGGAGACTACCATTGGTCTTCTTTATCCTTGGACGATTGATTCTATTAAGTCATTTGGCATGTCTTCCAAATTTCTACAATCAACTTTTGGATATGGTAGCATGAGCTAAATGGGATCAGGAATTTATGGTCACTCTTGATAAAATATATGTTTCTTGATTTTGGTCATAATTTCAAGTTATTCATCATGAAATAGTCTAGAGATTTAGCTCCCCCCAGTATGTTCTACAGTGCTTTAGTCATATGGAGATCTTCAATGGTGTTGTAGTTCTTGGTGTAATATTTGGTTCCTTGTTGCACGTTTCATAGTTGCAGAGATCAATTGGCTACTAGAACTTGGCATAGGTGGACATGTGAGTTGGTAAAATAATCAATTTTATTTTTCACTATTTTATCTCTTAACTTTATCAATGTTTCTTATTATATTAATCATATTTGCAACATTCATGCCTATCCTCTCCTTGTTTCCCAAGGATGGTCAACTCTTTAAGATAGGGGGAGGTATACCATCCTTATTACCTATTATTTCACCCATTATTTCACTTTATCCTCAATTATCTCATCACACTATCCATTCTTTTTACCCTACATAATCATTTATATTACTTATATTTTTTCCCATTTTAAATAGCTCATGTCTATCAAGGTAAATTTTTGTGATACCGCCTATATAGTATTTAAAAAATGTAGTGCTATGGAAAAATGAAGACGAGAAAAAAAGAAAAAAATGAAAATGAAAAAAAAAATAAAATTAGAGGTATCAATATTGAAAAAGAAGATTGAAAGAGAAAAATAACAAAGCAATAAAGCTTGCGATGAGAAGATATAAAAAATGAAGGGCATTTCTATGCATGAACTATAATAGTTAAGGGTGAAGACGAATGCCAAAGACAAAATCCAAAGGCTACGTTAGTTCAAATCAAAGACCTCTCGATCATAAGGATTGCACGAGGATGTGTAATATGCTAAGTTCGAGGGAATGACGAGAGAAATTTATGTCCCATTTTATGCCACATTCTTACCATTTTCAAATGCCTTCAATCATATCCTAGTATTCTATTTTTATATCATTCCATATCATTTTATCATTTTATGTTGCATGTGGTTTAATATATATAAGTAATATTCAATTGAATTTTTAGATAAAATATGGGAATAAATAATATCTGATTGTATTTATGAATATCTCTTCCACTATGTCAAGAAACTATATATATTGTAGCATGCACGAGGAAGGAGAAAACTGTAGATTTCTTGTTATCTTCATACAAAACCTCCTATCACCTTTCGTGAAAGACCATCTTGTCACAATTATAGCTTGTGGTTATTTCCTTGTCCCTGTGAATGATGTCAACCTCAACCATAAACAAGGTTGTCTCTTTTTTGTTGAATGTACACTCTTAATTGGAAAACTTTTGATTATTTTGATCATTATCCTTCAGTGCTGGACTTCTTTCTTCCTAAAAATGATCCTTAGTCATTCACTTGTGTCTATTCTTCTTGCTTGCTGTTTCTTGTTCTCTTCTTTCTTTTTTTTCTCTTTGGTGGTCTGTTGGTTCATTGTTCCTTGTGATGTACATTTCCAGTCCCTTAGACCCTTGTTGGTCTCTTGTTGGACATTAATAAATTTATCTTATCTTATCTCCACCATTGGTCGCACATTCTAAATCTATTGTAGATTCATTTGATTCATTTATGATTAAATTAAAAAGAACAATATTTAATAAATGATGAGCTACTAGTTGTTAAGGAGAATCTACAATAGAAATATTATTGTAGAGGAAACCACCAATCTCATATTTCCTATTTTCTAGATATTGTTACAACAAAACTATTTTGTAATGTAAATGAAGTTGTACATGGTCCATTCCATTGTAGAGTTTGTTGGCCGCAGGAAAACAAACACTCTATTTGAATATGAATTTGGTATAAGATTGGATATAAAGATAAGAGGCATGATAGAAGATAAGATATATATTATAATTGCAGACAGATTTCTGTATGCAGATCAATAAGTGGATTTTATGGAAGACAAATATATTAGTGGTACCATTATTTTTTGATAAATAAAATCAACATTCGTATGATCAGTATTGTGTAGGAAGGCTTCATTTTATCATCATGTGAACCAAGAGCAAGGGCCCACTCCTCAAGGAAGCTCGATGACGTTTGTATTTTGTGTGTGCATTTATTTTTATTTATAAGATGTGATAATCATGAGATTTGAATTTTAGTAATTTAGTGTGATAAAACATTTTTATGGATTGAGATATGATTTGTAATAATACTTTTTTTGTTTATTGAGATATGATTTGTAATAATTCATTAAATTTTGATTTTAGTATTATTGGTTTTATGAGAAGGGTTATTTTTAATCTTTTGCTAGAATTTGCTTTATGTCTAGCTCCTGTCATGAGGAAGTGATAGTTCCTGTCGCCTAGAGTTATTTTGATTGGTTATAGGTTTATTTTTGTGTGTTTTAGTTGCATTCATAATCACTCAACTCACGACTCTCACCCCTTGATGGCATATTGCTTGGACACTTTTCACAAGCTTACACCCCAGATTGACACATATAGACCAAACTAAATCTCATTATTAAACATCAATTTTTTTTTCATTTTTTACCCCAGTAGAATTGAGATTTTAGTTTTCAATTTGATAATTGAATATGACTTGCATTATTGATATAATTAAATTTATCATAATAATTTAATGTTTTAAAAATATAGTGAAATTTAAACAATAATTTTATTCTTGCATTATTTAAACATAAATCATTAGGAAAATAAATAAAAGGTATTTTTGAAATGAATAAATGAAAAATTAATTACAATCTATAAGATTGTTGATTAGTAGGAGATATTTTCTACAACAAGTCAACTTGTGATATTGCTATCAAGATTCAACTATGTAGTTTTGTGAGTCAAACTCATTGACCCATGTTTCATGAGTAGTGGTTCATAAGAACCCATCTCTCATGACAATGAATGAAACACTTAGCACTCATTGCATCTAGGTGATGCTCACAAAAGTGAAGCATGAGGACTTCCCGAGAGGTCACCCATCCCAATACTACTCCAACACAAGTGCTCTTAACTATAGAGTTTCCTCCATAGTTCTTATATTTGATTATATGTAATTAGTGGATATAAATATTATAAAATAGTAGTTGTTTTTGTTGAGAAATATAATAAATTTATTAGAATATGTTGTTGTGAACTTAAATAGTGAAATTAAAGTCATGAATGCATGATTTTGGATCAATAATGGACTTGACCACATAATATTTGGTACATATCAATGATTTGATAGTTGAAATTGTAGTTCAAGTGAATATAAAATTAGTGGTCATTAGATTGCAAAAATTATTCACTTTAACTTTATTACAGGTTAGTAATCATAGATGACATAATTTTTTATTAATCATCTTTTGCATGAAATACTAAAATGATATTTGAGTAAATAGCACACTATTTTCATAAGTGCAAAACAATTTTTGAAAATATATAGTTAAAATATATAAGACATAATTATAAATTTAGTGATTTTTTAAAAAAGAAAATAAAAAATTGATAAAGTAATTTTTTTAAAAGAAGATTTTATTGAAACATAATTAATTTTCATATTAACTTATCTTGCTCTGTCATAATATAAAAATACTACTATGATCATAACAAAAAAAAATGATAAAATTGAAATTTGACATTTCAATTTGATAATTGAATATAACTTGTATTATTGATATAATTAAATTTTATCACAATAATTTAATATCTTAAAAATTAGTAAAATTTATACTATAATTTTATTCATACATTATTCTAAACATAAATCAATAGAAAAATAAATAAAAGATATTTTCAAAACGATTAAATAAAAAAATTAATTAAAAATTATAAAATTGTTGTTCAAATTTTATAGTTATCTTTAATAATTGACTAAATATATAAAAGGAATTACACTCAATGTATACATTGGTATTCTATCCTTGTTGAAACTAATAATAGTAATTTTGTGAAAACTATTCTATAATTTGTTTAAAAGCAATGCCTGCAAATAATATGTTTAATGCTCAATTTAATGGAATTGATTTGAAAGAAATGCAACCATACACAGCAGTACGAAAAGTCACGTTGCAGAATTCAATGTGATCTTGAAATTCATTTGTGTTCAGAGAAATTTACGTGTATTGAATTGATGCAGTTAGTGAGTGATTTCCAACCAAGCAGTTACTGTCGGATTCATTGAAATGCAGTCCCACTATCTTTTGCCTCCATTATTGCCTATTACTTTCGTTGCACTTGTTGTCACCGTATCTTCCTCCCACGTCGTCCTCTGATAACCGATGAGACAACCTAGTTATTGTTGCCATTCCTGCGTTGGATTTTGACAAGGCAACGAACAGTCTACAAAGGAACAAAACTTCAAAGAATTGGGATCTAAGGGAGACTGTTCAGTAATAGTGAGCAATATAATTTGACATTTACATGGTAATTTAAAATGTTAATTAAGTGTACAGCATTTTGTTGATTGTATATCAGATTTTGATGATTTTATTTTGGTTGTTTGTATGATAGCTATCGTTTTGGCTGTGGTAGCTAGGAAAATTGTGGCATATTTTATGTATGTACTAGAGTCAAAAGTGGTCATTTCAAATTGTCGCTTGATACCTACTTAAAGATGCCTCAATAATCATGCAGTACAACCATCTAAAAAATTTGCTCAACTAATCCAATCTATATTCCTCTAAGAGCCAATGCATTTTCCTCTAATAATTGGTTTTACCAAGAATTACGCACAAATGTCTCATAGTTGTGCACTACAAGTACCATTGAAGTTGCACAAATCCATCCCATTAAGCTCATCCCAGTACTACTCCAGCTCAAACACACTTAATTACAGAGTTTCCTCCATGATTAAACCCACTTTTCTTTCAACCCCATTTACACAAACATAATTATTCATTTGAAACAGATAAATCACTCAAACAGGATAACACATAACACATGATAACATGATTATTCAAAATCTACACTGCAACCACAAGATCACAACTACTAGTTATATGAACAAATTTCATCACAACTACTTGAATACTCACACACACCCCTCAACTACTTTTCAACATATAAACAGGCATATAAGACACAAGAAACGCCGTATAGTGTATGATTGTTAGGAAGTGAAGATGAGTAGTGTGCATGCAGTGGTGATCATGTATCCATTACAGGGCCACATCATTCCAACCTATAAGCTGGCCAAGAATCTGGCAGCCAAGGGTGTCCTTGTGACGGTGGTGTGCACCCATGAATGCCACGCCCGCATCATCAAAGCCAACAATGGCCGCGACCCTTTCGCCAACACTTCCGCTTCTAACATCCGTTCAGCACTTGTATCAGACGGATTGCCTCAGGACTTGGACAGATCTCTCAATCACGATGAGTTCCTGAATGCTCTCTTTTGCAAGATGGAGTCTCACGTAGAGGAATTGATGGAGGATCTGCAGCGGAAAGGCCCTCCAATCTCCTGCATCATCACCGACACTTTCTTCGTTTGGCCAGACCGCATAGCCAAGAAATTTGGAATCCCCTACGTTTCTTTCTGGACTGAGTCGGTCATGGTGTTCGCCATTTATTACCACATGGACCTTCTCGTCGAAAACGGCCATTACCCCTTCACAAGCGACGGTACCTTTTTTACAAGAACATGGGTCACAATGCTATGATTTGTTTTTGGAAGATTTGAACAGTTTTAAGCTCATTAATTTGTGTTGCAGAGGGCGAGCTGATAAACTACATTCCTGGAGCTCCGTCTTTGAAATTAACAGACCTTCCTTCGTATCTGCAAGAACGGGATGCATCAACGCTGGAGCATCGAATTATCTACCAGGCTTTTCAGTCTGCACGCAGAGCTGATTGGATTATTTCCAACACAGTGGAGGAGCTGGAGAGGCGAACAGTCGAAGAGCTGCGAGTGCAGTCGGGAATCCCTTTCTGCTCAGTGGGTCCTCTCTTTCCAGACCACCATGATTTGGGAACAAGCATGTGGGCTGAGTCGGATTGCAGGAGCTGGCTCGACAGCAAGCCCAAGAATTCTGTTCTGTACGTCTCCTTTGGAAGCTACGCCCATGTTTCCAAAGCTCAAGTTCATGAAATGGCCATGGGTTTGCTGCACAGCAAGCTGCCTTTCATTTGGGTTCTCCGTCCTGATATTGTTGCCTCTGACGTGCAAGACATACTGCCAGAAGGGTTTCTGGAAAAGAGCAAAGAGCAGGGTTTGATTGTTGAGTGGGTGTCTCAGTTGGATGTTTTGTCTCATTCTTCTGTGGGTGGGTTTCTCACCCACTGTGGATGGAATTCTATCATGGAGAGCCTCTGGTTGGGAGTTCCCATGCTCGCGTTTCCTCTGCTGACAGACCAGTATACCAACTGCAGGCTCGTTGTGGATGAATGGGGAGTGGCCATGAGTTTGGGTCAAGTTTCTAGAAGTTGTAATAACATGAGATCCAAGCTGGTGAGAAGCCAGGAGATCGCAGTCACCATAGCAGAATTCATGGAGATAGATGGACGGGAGGGAAAGAAAGTGAGGAGTAATGTTGGGAGTGTTAGAGAAATAATGAAGAAAGCAGTGATGAATGGAGGTTCGTCTCAAAACAATTTGGATGGCTTTGTAGACTATTTGAAAGGGAGAGCAGAGCCGATGTCTTCCACCGCTTGAAGCCAATCATAGTGGAAGCTCAGACAGGACGATCTAACAGATTGCATATTTATAGAAGGAAATAAGACTTATTTAGGTATATTTATATTAAAGTGATGATTTGATAAAGGGTTGTTTATTTGGTTGAGGGAAATAAGGCTTATTTAGGTATATTTATATTGAAGTGATGATTTGATAAAGGGTTGTTTATTTGATTGATTATAATTAGTAAGGATGATAAAATGAGATATAGAAATGTATTTGTCAAGGTTCAAATTCTGGGAGGTGCATTTGGACTAGGTTGATTCTTGGGTAAATGTGATATGTTTCTGCTTGGCCGGAGGAGGCTTGTTGTGTAGATGTATGCTTACTCATATCATTGTAATCCGCTATATAAAGACAGAGGTGCCAACATCTATGTATGCAGGCATATTTCTATTAAAAAATAATAATAGTGATATAAAAAAGATTATTTTTATGATATTTTGTAAAATTAAGCTTAAGATGTTTTAATTATTGGTGAATGATAATCTTTGTATGTCTATTGTTATTGCCAAATTAAGATTGATATATTTGAAAGATTAGATAAAACACAGATTTATTTTCCTTTTAGATAATAAGTGAATCTTGTAGTTTATCTAAGATTTTTTTTTTAAAAATAAAAATGTATACTCATTTTATAAATTTATAAGTTTATATAAGATTTTTATTTCTAGGGTTGAGTTCTACTTATTTTTAAAGATATACATTTTATTTATTTTTATCTTGTTAATTGTTTTCATGCTACCTTTCAAACAATGTAAGATAAATTTTAACATATAAATTTGTTGGCCAAATAATTTTATAAAATTAATGTTGTGGATTGTGATTGGCTAAATATTATGAAGTGATATAAAGTTCTTATTGTGAAATTTTTACTACTATCTAATTAAGATGCATAAGAGTTAACTAAGAGCAATTGAAATACAAATAATTAAAAACCCTACAATAGGTAACAAGTGAATTATGTATTTTTGAGGATTTTTATGAATAAAGAAAAAATTATGGGATTTTATTTCTAGTGTTGATTTCTACTTGTTATGATATACACATTTTACTTTTTTTGTCTTATTATTTATTTTCATGCTATTGTTTAATTAATGTAAATTAAGCCTTTTTTTAGCAATGTGAATATTTATTTTTAGTAATTTCAATATATAAATTTGTTAACAAAATCATTTAAAAAAATTAATGTTGTGAATAGTGATTAGCTAAATGTTATGAACTGACATAAAGTTCTAATTGTGAATTTTTTTGCTACCATCCACTTTCAAAATTTCTTAATGACCTCCATATAAATTATGTCTAATGGAAATATATGACAATTAATTAAGAAAAATCAAAATACAAATAATTAAAAAACCTACAATAGGTATGAGATGATAATTCCTAGTTGTACATGTCTTTTTGATAATAAAAACATTGTAAAGTGATATTTTTTAGTAAATAAATATAAAATATTAAAAACTTAAACATGTTGACCATGTGTGAAGATTAAATAAAGTTGAAATCAATGTCCCTTCAAGGTTTTTACTTCTATTAATGTGAAATATATTATGGACCACATTTTAAATAATCTTTCACTTTCTTGGATATGTTGAAGATGAGTTTGCACAAGATTAAGGTGGGTGGATGTTTTTTTTTTCACATCATAATGTATTTTTTAAAAGTTGGCTAATGTTGAAAATTAAATCTTACTTTTTTTTGGCATTAGGGCTTTAATAGTATTTGACATATTTGAATGGAACGTAGTAACATTAACATTTTCAAAATGTTTTCTCATTGAAGTTACGACTCTAGAAATATGTATATTTTCATTAAATATTTAGTTACCACAATAATGAAATAAGAGTCACATAATAATAGACCTTTTTACAATTAGGACAGAAATACTAATTAAATGGAAAATTATCAAAAGCCTTTCCATTTATAGGGCCAGTTTGATAAACCATCATAAGTGAGGTTCTAATAAACTATTACAAAAAATGAACTTTGGAACACTCTCCAAAAAATAGTATGTAAGAACTCAAACTTTCCAATTTCATGGGCATAACCATCATAAGTGAGGTTCTAATTTGTCTATTACAAAAAATGAACTTTGGAGCACTCTCCAAAAAATAGTATGTAGGAAAATTATGTGGTCTCAAACTTTCCAATTTCATGGACATGGAATACAAAATGTAGAAATTGTGAAATACTTTGTCAAATTCTTTGTATATGGAAGATATATGAATTGACAATTGGAGCTACTTTAACGATTATATTCTATACAATAAAGAAAATGTGTGAGGACTATTTGATGTGATTGAACTAGAAAGAACATACACACAGACACGTAGGAAAGAACACATGTGTTTGTGCGTGTATGTATTTGAAGATGGCTCCACTATTCAAGCTAGTTGAGTGAAAGAAAAATGTATTTCTTTTGTTTCATAAATATGAAGGGCACAAGTCCTAAGTCCACAACTTGCTAATTAATAAACAAGCAAATATGTACTCTCTCATATACAATTTTTTGAAAATAAATATTATATAAAATATTAGAAATTGAATTTTTTGGTGGTCATGAAATCTATATGTATATGAGAAAGTTTTTATTGATGTTGTTGTTAGTTATATACAAATATAGATAGATTTCTAGAATATAATCCTAACTCTCTTGAAAGATGTATTAAATTTTAATAGATAGATTTCTACAATAGAATCATATTTCTCTTGAAAGATCTATCAAATTCTAATAGATTTCTATAATAGAATATTATCTCTCTTGAAAGATTTATTAAATTTTGAGCACAATTGGTTTCTCAACACAACACAATTCATGTAGAAAACTATTTTCAACATCTTTTTCATGATTCTATATGTCTGCAATTTTTTTCATTGATGTGGTTGTTAGTCATATACAAACATAGATAGATTCCTAGAATAGGATCCAAACTCTCTTGAAAGATGTATAAAATTTTAATAGATAGATTTATACAATAGAATCATATTTCTCTTGAAAGATGGATTAAAATCTAATAGATTTCTATAATAGAATCTTATCTCTCTTGAAATATTTATTAAATTTTGAGCATAATAGATCTGTCAACACAACACAATTCATGTAGAAAACCATTTTCAACATCTTTTTCGTGATTATATATGTATATGAGAAAGTATTTGTTGATGTGGTTTTTAGTCATATACAAACATACATAGATTCCTAGAATAGAATTCCAACTCTTTTAAAAGATGTATTAAATTTTAATAGATAGATTTCTACAATAGAATCATATTTCTCTTGAAAGATCTATTAAATTCTAATAGATTTCTATAATAGAATCTTATCTCTGCTGAAAGATTTATTAAATTTTGAGCACAATGGGTTTCTCAACACAACACAATTCATCCATTTTCAACATCTTTTTCATTATATATGTATATGACAAAGTTTTTGTTGATGCGGTTGTTATTCATATACAAACATAGATAGATTTCTAAAATAGAATCCTAATTCTCTTAAAAGATGTATTAAATTTTAATAGATAGATTTCTACAATAGAATCGTTTCTCTTGAAAGATCTATTAAATTCTTATAGATTTCTATAATAGAATCTTATCTCTCTTGAAAGATTTATTAAATTTTGAGCACAATGGGTTTCTCAACACAACATAATCTATGTAGAAAATCATTTTCAACATCTTTTATCGATATTCAGAGTCAGGATAGGAATTGCAATTCACTTGTAAAGAAGAGACGTTTACATGACACTAAGAATAAAATATACAAGATATTTAGTGTGCTCAATTTTTATATTTATGAAAGGATAAACTATTAATATAAAATACTCTAATACATACAATATCCCAATAATATTTTTTCATTTTAACAAAAATATTTATTGAAAAAAATATTTTATATTAAACATTTTTATTTTATTTCATTTGTTAATTAAAGTATTTAAGTTTATTATATAACATTTACAGATTCGATAGATTCATCTTAATCCACGTCTGATTATTTTTATTTACACATGAGCTATTTATTTAGAATATAACTAATAAATTGAATATTATAAACTCTTTACATTGTAAAATTCTTTATTTACCTATGAACTATTTATCTACAAGTCATAATATAACTGATAAGACTGAATATCATAAGCTGAGATGGCTGTCCAATAATTCAATCTCTGTACAACTACGGGACCTCTCCTCGGCTGTGATCCATGCAATTCATTCATGTTTCTTACCAGAAAATTAGGTGGATGAAATTCATTCATGAAAAGCTGTGAGTGTGAATTCCCACCAAACAGTTACAATCAAATTTATTAAAATGCAGTCCCACTGAACAAGTTGCCTCCATTATTGCCGTTGCCATTCACCACAAAAAAATGCTGATATTTCACAGCACTTCTTGTCACATTATTTTCCCATGACTTCCTTAGACATGCGTTGAAAGTGACTAATTTAAGTACAGGCTTCAGAGTGATACACATTTATAGAAGTTAAGAATTTATTTTGATACATATATGTTAAAGTAGTGATTTCAGTATAAGGTTATTTTTATCATATTTAGTAATAATATTTTAAGTTATTTATATTAGTTGATATAAAAATAAAAATTATTATATGGGTGACAGGGTGAGGTTTAAGGTTGATATGTTTTAATTTTTGGTGGATCATAATTACTGTATATTTTCAAAAATTAGATAAAAGGTACTATTTATATTTCAAAAATTAGATAAAAGATACTATTTATATTTCCCTCGTTTTAGACAACAAATAAGTCAGAGAATTATTTATCAAAATTTTATTTCTAATATTGAGTTCTACATATTTTTAGAAATACCCACTTTATTTTTTTGTCTTTTTAATTATTTTCATGCTACATTTTAAGCAATGTAATTAATTGTTTTTAGTAATGTAAATATTTATTTTTGTATTTTTGAACATGTAAGTTTGTTGACCAAATTTTAAAAATAATTTTGTTAATTGTGATTGGCTACATACTTTGACGTTACATAAGGTTCTTATTATAAATTTTTGCTACTCTCCATTTTCAAATTTTTTTTAATGATCTCTATATTAATTATGTCTAATTGAAATCCATGATAATTAATTAAGAGCAATTGAAATACAAATATTTAAAGGACCTACAATAAGTTGGGGAAGGCGATTCTGATTTGTCTATATCCAAGTGATTGAACGACATTGTAAAATGAGTATTTTTTTAGTAAATTAATACAACATATAACATATTGAAGATTTATTCATGTTGAAGGGGTAAAATGTGTAAGGATTAAAGAAAATTGCAATCAAAGTCCACTTGAGGTTCTTTAATTGTATTAATGTGAAATAGATTGTGGGCCACATTTCACAAAATCTCATTTTTCGTTGTTGGAGATGGATTTGCACAACATTAAGGTGTGTGGATGTCTTTTTTTAACACTAATGCATTTTTAAAAATTTGGCAAACATTGAAAATGGAATCTTAATTTTATTTTTCTTCCATAAGGGCTTGAGTGGTGACTCAACATATTTGAAAGGAACATAATAGAATAACATTTTAAAAAAATCCCTCATAAATCCACATTTCTAGAAAAATGTATTTTTCCATCAGGGAGTTAGTTTCTACAAGAGTCACATAATAATAGGCCTCTTGACAATTGGGACAAGAAATTACTAACTAAATGGAGAATTATTAAAATCATTATTGTTTATAGGGCTTGTATGATAAACCATTATAAGAATAAAATAATCATTTAAATGTATTCCTTCTCCATAAGGGAGCCTATAACTTAACATTTGTGACAATCCAAGAGCTTTGGAGATTAGTTGCATGGATGGGTCTTCACTAAAGAGGCTATACAATATCACGTGCATATATTGGGGGGTTTAAAATGGGCAAAAAAGGGGGCAATATATTGCCCAAATAGAGGGGAGGGGTTTTTTTATGTGGGGGGTGAGGGGTGGGGGTTTACATAGTAAAATGGGCATGGGAGTATTGGGTGGATATTGGAGAGGGGTGATAAAAAAGGAGTTTGGGCCAATATTTTTTTTAAATAGGGGGATTCTTTAATATTTCATGAACGCATGTGCTATGATTTAGGTTCACTAAGTGAAGCCTCCATGGTTTCATGTTAAGAGGTCAAGAAGGTAAAGCTATTCATGCTTCATCTAAAAAGATATAGCCTAGTATAAATAATGAGGCAAAATTCTAAACCTCATATTCATTCTTAATGAGAATAAAATTTACACAATCAAAATATGACATTTATATACACATGGAAGGGAAGTTCATGATGATAGTAAACACTATCAAGAATATATAAATATGATATCCCTTCCTTAGATTGATTAGTAGTTGGAAGATCATTGACCTATCATTCGAGTTCCTGTAGGTCAGCGGTGTGGACAGGGGACTCATTCAGAGGGTCATGGAGCTTTGCAGGGGCTTTGTGAGTTGTTGTGAGCAGTTTGGGACAATTTCCTTGATTTTAGAAGAGATCCCTACTTTTTAAGGAATTGACTAGGAGTTTACTAAAATACATCAGAGGACCTCCAAAATCATTCTGGAGACTTTGGTTACAATTGCTACTTTTTAGGGAGGATCCCTATTTTTTTGGAGGAACTGTTAGTTGGCTTGTAGGACTCAGACATCATTAGTGATTAGGTGGCTTCATTCAGATTCCAGATCTGGGTCCAAATGAATATTTTACAAATAAATTGGGAAATATTTAAATATTTTCTAACTTGGGTTTAAATATATAATAACAAAGTGAGTATTATAAAAAAAATTATATTTTAAAATGTTATAATAAGGTCATGGGCTCATTTCCCTAGGAGTGATGATTAAAAGATATTTTGTAAATAGTGGGCCAATGTTAATAATGAATAAATATTCCTTAGAAGTTTAAACTATAGAGAAGGCATATATTTTATTACAATTCAATAAAACGAAATGAGGAAAGCCTAAATCCATTCAAACTTCATGGAGAGAAGATAAAAAGTACTTGGGGATTTCATTTTAGACATCTAGGTTTTATTATTTACTTTGAAAATTAAGGTTGGAGCTTTGGTTTCAAGGTTTGCAACATATTTACTCTTAAAGAATGAAAAACCTTGAAGAATCCAAGCTAGACATACACCTAGCTTGCCTATAGATTGTATTCTCATTTTTATATGGAAAGACCATTTTGGCATCAATTCTTTATGAGGTTATTGTAGTTTATTGGAGAAGAGACAAAAGTGCTTATTAGATTTGTGGAGTTGCAGATATGAGAGGTAGAAGTAGCCATTTTTTATTTATTGCAATTCCTATCTTGGTCATACCTCACCTAGAAGAGTTGATGTCACACATTGAAGAGATTTTCATTGTTTCATATTGGGGATTGAACTTAATTTATGATATGGTTCAGATCGATGGCTGGGAGATTAGGATTGAAGTGTTTCACATTTTTTTCAGCTAGATGTATTGTACAATAAGAAAAGGTAAGCAAGGTATATTTTTCCTCCTTTCCTTAATGCATAATCAGAAGGAAGATGACCCAATAGGATCAAGTAGGACCTAAGAGATGAATGAGTTAATGATTCTTCAATATAATGAATTGATTGAGCTTATTTAGAGGAAAATTTGATTTGATGATGCAAAATAGAAGGCTAAATTGTCACATCCCAATTTTTAGTGCTATAGTTTTCTGAAATGTTTAGATGTTATTGACTTTTGTTAACTATGTTTGATCTAGATAGAGACTTTGAATGATTTTAGATATTTTATTAATGTCTATATGGATGGTTAGATGTTGAATATAATGTTTTATGAATATTATTTTAAAGTTGTAATTTTGATTATTTTCTTACGTATTGTAATTAGATGTTTATTAATGGTTGATCATAAAATGATATAGATTAATGATGTTTAATTATTGATTATGGAAGATGGATTTTGGTACTAACCCATACTGATAAAACCTTGAGTGTTAGAGGTTTTAAATAGGTTTTGAAGGTGAGAATGAGGCCTAGGTAGAAGAGGTTAGTACTCTGACAATAGTAGGAATGATAGAAGCTGACACTCATAGACTCACGAAGATAAATGCTTGTGTTCATCTCATTTCCAAATTTTCATTTTCAAAGATGTGTGTGTGTGTGTGTGTGTGTGCATGCATGTGTGTGTGCATATTAAAATATTTGAATGTAGTTGTGAGGTATTTTATATACAAGGTAAATATATAATTTATTTGAACAATTACACTTCTATTTTCATTTTTAATAAATTCTAAGAGTTCTTTATTATCTAAAAGTATTTTTATTAGTAATTGTTATAATTGGATTACCATTTGTGATGTTGACTAAAATAACCTATAATATCTAACCAACCTTTATTTATTTAGGAAATTAGCTATCACATTTATGTTGGGCATGGGAGTCAAGTAAAACAAGCCCATGCCCATTTAAAACACCCCATACCTATTAATTACAACCCATACTCATTAAAAAAATATATTATAATCTACATACATAGTTATGAATAGAAGGTAAATAACTTAATACAAGCATTAGAGTTTGATGTAAAAAAGAAAGGAGTAAAAAATTGGGGCATGATTCATTCTAGGCATTGGAGTCGGGAAGAAAAGAGATGGGCATACAAAAATATCTTTCCAAATCTCTCACCATCATTTTACCAACTATGCTTCTTACGTCTACTTTGTTTTCATTTCAAAATAATTTAAATACTGGATTCTTGCCAAATAATGTTCAATTTATTTGTAATTATATGTTTCTTCATGTGATTAGATGGAATGAAATTCAGACCTCTGAATCAAGACCGAATTGAAATTTATAAGAATATATATATATATATATATATATATATATATATATATATATATATATATATATATATATATATATATATATATATATTTATATATATATATATATTTATATATATATAATTTTTATTTTCTTTCTTGATGAGACTATGAGCTCTTTTGTAGATACTCCTTTAGTAAATTTATAAGAGATGAATTTATTAGATTTTTTATAGTAGGACTTCATATGGAACTTAATGGACACTGAAATTCAAATATAGGTCCTTTATCATTTCAATCTTTCTTAAAATAGAGGAAAGACCTTATTTCTAAGTGAGCTCCTCTATTATTCATCCAATCCAATAATTTATTTCATCACCTAAGCCCTATGTTACCATTTGTGGCCTTCTTGTTTCATCCCGATATCAAATTATGTGTACCTTGTAATCTCGCATTTCTTGATCATCCAAGATCTATGGTTCTTTTTTAATGAGCCTCAATTGGGTGGAACATAGTTCCTAATGCATTGTGTTCTTGGGAACATAATGATAAAGGTGTTTTGTTCCCTTAGGTCTGGGATAAAATTGGAATTGGGGCCCCACATTGGTGATTTAGTGGGATATTAGGATTTACTATTGGCATGTGATTTTTTGGAGTACTGGAAATCTTCTAAGGGTTGTCATTTATGGCAACACTTATGTAAGTATGATCACATGTTGTGGAGATTGCCACTGGATTCATAGTCATGAAAATGACTAAGTCTAGAATCAGGAAAATAGGGTACAGTACCACAGTTTTGGTTAGCGATGAAGACATACAAGGTATTATGGCTTGAGAAGTTAACTAGAGGTATTTTGGTACATGTAAATGCTTCATCTAAGATCACATAAATTTTGGATAGTTGGTGTATGAGATACAATGTTCGAAAGGTATGCGAAGACATCAAAACAACATATCAGGGTACATGAACAGTTGCGATGATTAAGAAAAGCATGATGAATATGATAACGTGCTAAGTCATGTAAATAAAGTTTAGTGTTGACTCTTTGGTAATATAAGAGTGCTGACTCCATATATATCTTTTGCACTTACTATGTCAAGTATGACATTTTGTGGAGCCGACTGGAAGGCTAGTTTTGTATAAATACATATTACTTTTGTGGTAAAAGAAGATGTTGTGATTGCGAAAAAGAGTGTAGAAGTTAGATGCAAGATCAGTAGGAGGTAGAGTTATAACTAGAACTGTAATGTCCCTGCTAGGGAACCCATAAGGAATTAGGTCTTTGACCCTAAAACACAACTAACAAATGTTTTTCCCTAACATTCTAACATTAAATCATTTGTTCCATTCACAAGTACATTCCTTAAGGTTCCCTTAATGAATTCATTTATCGTTATCAAGCATTGAATCTTACTACTTAATCAAATGAAGCCCATTTCCTTTTTTATTTGTTTACTCCTTAACCTTATCTACGCACAACTCAATTGTATTAACAATACATAAATAAGCTTTCCATTAAAAGACCTCACTTTCCATTTCTGCTTAAGATCATAATAGAAGGAGTGTAAAGTACTTGACCATCTATTGCTAACCAACATAAACCATTCATTGAATCATTTTTTCCACAAGTTTAACTTCCATAAATTATCATCTATAACCTTGTATAAATCTAGTTAAGAATTGAGATCAAAACCTAGTTTAAATATCCTTACATCATACACATTGAACTTATACATTTAAGAAATCACATCTCATTACTACTTTCAATAACATACATATTTCCTCTCCCTTATTATTTCACCTAGAGATGCCCTTCAACCCTTAGCATATCTTTTCACTATTCCACATATAAAAATGAGTTTCCTTTATCTATTGCATTGCAAATACTTATATAGAACCATTACTTTCAATTTCATTTAAAACTCAAAAGAGAGATAGGGTAGGAATTACTTAAACATAATCCATGCCTGATTTACCAATATTCAATCCACTTTTGAAATTCCTAAAACTACCCTTCCCAAATACATAACTTCTTTCTTACAATTTCAACATAATTACAATTACAGTTGTTGTGCATGGCCCGAAGGCAAACAAAAAGATAATTACATCAAGTTTCCCAAAGGATTATATTATATCTTTACACCTTGATTTCAAATGATAGAGATACATGGTACAAGATAGGATAACTTTATCACTGAACAAATCAGAATCCAGGCCATGACACGAACCGTGAAAAATACCTCGAAAGAGATTTGCCACCCAACCATGTGAAACTAAGAAAGTTCCACCCCCCATGCTAGGAGATAGAACCAAGGTACTCTCAAGACATTAAGGAAATATAAGTCTCAAATACCAATAAATATAAGACTTAACAGACAAAGAATAAAGCACATAAAATATCATCATACTATAACACCGAGATTAAGGTTCTAGGAGACCACCTAAGTGAGTGTCATCACACAACCTGTATATTGGGATCCTTCCTATCAACCATGTAACCCCGGTCCCCCCTTTATGAATAGGGATCCATCCTGGTAGTTATCCCTAGTCTTGGTACTCCAATTAGGTCTGTGTGGCCTTTATTATATTTTCTTTCATTATCTTTTGAATCCCCCCTTCCTAGGTTAATTTTTAAGGTTATCACTTTTTACAAACCCACCCATAGGATCATCTGGCAACCACTTTAGTGTTCCAACACCTATGGTGAACCACTCATTTAGGTTTCCTATTCCCTTACCCCATCAAAAACCAAAGATACAAAATAAAACTTCCATGTCCTAATTCATAGATTTAGGAAACTCCCCTGTGCACTCAAGCCCTCAGAGTGAGTCCTAACCTTAGCCATATACATAAAAAGAACCATTAGAAGAGTGTCTATCACAAGATACCTTAAATCATAGCATATAAATTTCCACATGCATAAATATAACTTTCCACAGCTTATTTATAGGGCTAGGGAACCCTCCCATGCACACAGGCCACCGAGACGAGTACTAACCTCATAAACTAAGCTCAAGTATATGTCAAGTGTAGAAACACCATATTACATCAACAAAACTAGTAATAAATATACATAGGTGATATAAATTTCCACATGCATAACATAAAATTATGATAAACTTAAAGAAATAAGATTAACATTAAGAGAGGTACAAAGATGCAGATAGAGACCAGGATCAAGGTTGGAAGATATAGACCAAACCCTAAGCCAAATAGGTACCCAACACTTAAATCCATGAATCCAAAGTTTCCAAAATAAGTCCAAATAGAACATAAAACTAATATAAATTATAAGATAAAAATTTTTTATGGGGAAATTAATGTACTATAAACTAATTAACCTACAGGGACCAATGAATCAAGGGAGAAGACAAATTAATCATGTCTTAGAAAGGTGGCTAGATATTACATATTTAAGTTTTGATGACTCTTCTCTTGTAGGTTGGTTGTAAGAGGGACATAGATCAAGAGAGGAGTAAAATAGAGTTTTAGATATTTCCTAGTGGTTAGAATCACAAGAGACCCTTTATCTATGTGAGTTTAGAGATTATCTGAGAGATCTATACATGACTAATTTTAAAACCATATATATGACTGTCATAAAAATATAGTCTCGGTATGGTAACCATAACTTTGTTTTGAACCGTTAGATCTTCTTAATTTTCACATATGTTGGATAAAACCTAATTGCGCACATTCTCACCAGAGAGATTTTCATAATAATGTGAGGTTCAAAAGTTATGCCCAATGTAGTACGGGTATATGAAAATAAACCAGAAAAATAACATAATCTTTTTCATCACCATCCTAATTACAAATCATTTCACAAAATAAACTTTGCAGACCATATAAATAATATAAATATTTAATAACACACACATATACATAGATAAATATATCAAATCATAATTATATAATTGTTAAAATGGAAAATCAAATATGAGCTAGGAACAAATTAATCCAAATGAGTTAGGAAAAAGGGAGATTATCATGAATAAAACTAATCCTTAGAGCATACACCAAGATGAAACAACAAAGGAGACAAGAAGTTTTGAAGGGGGAAAAGCATAAAAAAACCCCTGTGAATTATGAATGGGCAAAATAGCCAAAAAGAGAGAGAGAGAGAGAGAGAGAGAGAGAGAGAGAGAGAGAGAGAGAAAACTCATACAATATTTTAGAAGAATGAGAGAGAATAGAGAAGAAGTGTTGTATGAGAATAGAGGAGAAATATCTCTATATGTAGAGATAAGAGAAGGAGTTCAAAATGTAACTCCCATGAGAATGAATGCCACCATTCATAAGTGTGTGAGGCCAAGTGTGAGATTCCTCATAAGGAGGAATAAACTAAATTACAAATTACGATAAATATTTGTCTTCACATATTCTACTAGAGGACAAAATAGAATGTAGGAGAAAGAAGACAAAAAGAAATATATTAGGATACCTTGGCTTATATCCTAATATATTAGAACAAGAAAAGAAAAAAGTCTAACCTTGGTTTATAAATACACCAAGGAAAGATTACAACTTCTAAGACCCCCCTTTAATCTTTACTTGGGGTTATAACATCAAGGGATATTAATCCCAAATTTTTACAATGCAATTCAAATTTCTCTCTAGAAAGAGGCTTTGTCAAAATATCAGAAACTTGATCTTCTCCTTTGCAATGAATGAGGGAAATTCTATTTTCTGCAATGTGTTCTCTAATGAAGTGGTGGTGGAGAGAAATGTGCTTTGACTTTGCATGGTAAACTAGATTCTTTGCCAATGCTATTGCACTTTGTGTTAGTCCATTTTCCCGTCAATGCAAAATCTTGTGAAAATGGCCTTTTCTCTACAATTCTTGAAGATGTCCTGCCCTGCTGCAATCTTGTTTTAATGTGTGATGAAAATCCATAGTGTTTCATGGTTTGAGCTCTTAGCCCTATGTTCTTCATTGTGTCACCAAGCTCTAGTCCAAATTGTACATGCTGAATTGAAAAACCCAGGGAGATATTCAAGTTTTAAGGTCTGCAAGAAATAATTTCAAAATCTGCCTAAGTGTCGAAAACCTATAATGTTTTTGAAAACCCATGATGTTTTCGGTCTCCGTGCTACCTTTGGGTTTACGTGAAAACTCTGGATGTTTTTTATCTTTCACTAAAAACCCTATGTGTCTTCGACCTCACATTTCTTTCCTCTTGCCAGCACTCCTTGTTTGTCAGTCCTAACTGCGTAGGTGCGATTGGTTGATGGGACCCACCTCTTTTCATTGCCCGGTGTGGTTAAAGTTTGGATAGGATCGGTGGTTGTCGCATGTTCACATGGTGAAGATGCACGATGTTTATCCTCCACGCTTTTGTGACAACCGTCTAGTCCTCCAAAAGATAAAGCTTCTTTGGCGGTGGTCTTGTTGGTGGTTATGTGGCGGCCTATGGTTGGCTGTCGCATGATTGCATGTCAGAGTTTTCTAACATGTGATCATGCAATCGATTGACACTTATTCCTGGGCCCGTTGGTGTTGGAAGTACAGTGGTCCCACTGGAAAATTGGGAGGATGAGGTGGCAGTCTTGTGGCCTTGTCGCATGATCGCAAGGGCCATCTTTCGGCCATGCGATCATGCGACAAGGGTACCACGTTGTGCTCGGGGCCTGGTAACGGTGGTGATGTGGTGTCTTCTAGCTGGTCTGAGGTAGTGACTTGGCTTTTTATCAGTGGGGCTGAGGTTTGTAGTGTTTAAAGGGGTCCAGTTGATCCATTTTCATGATGAGGTTGTTCCTGATTGGATGACAGGTGATAGGGTGGCAATCTCGTGGCTTGTCGCATGTTCGCATAGCCCAGTCTCGGGCTATCTGATCATGCGAAAATTGTTTGGCATTGCAGTTGTGGAGTTATGGGTGGGTCCACAGTGCCAGTGCTACCGATGTGCTCTTTTCCATTTGGTTGCTAACTAGTGACGGGGCTGTTGACTTTTTGAGGGGCCCACGACTATCGTGAATTAAATATGATCACCCGATTTTCTGGGAAGGGAAAAAGATCTATGGCCGCATTTTAAATTTTGATGTGACCATTGGATTTTGAATTCAAATTTGCAGAAGGGTTTGCAGCGACATGAAGTACCATAATTGATGGTTTCTATAATAGTTTTTGATCTGGTTTGGTGGCATTGGTTGTTGCAATGTGATCCAAGGCTCCTGTGGTCAGTTGCAGAAGTTTTTTTGTACCTGGTGGAGTGTATTTTTGAGCTCAAGAAGTTGTTTGCAGGTGGCCGATTTGACTGGTTTTCATGGCTATCCCTAGTATCTTGTACTGGCTCATAGATTTTAATGATTGAAGATCTATCTGAGATCTCTTTCTCCAGGTGGCTTCTTGTTCTTCCCCTGTAATAAGTTTTTGATCATTTCTGGTTGGTTTAGTCATTGTAACCCTAACCCTAGTCACCCTAAGCTTCATGCAATCTCTTTGAGATTCCCAAGGTGGCTAGTGGTATAAATTTTTTATTTTTTGAATGAGTAAGGATTCTAAATTTTTTCAGTTTCAGTGGTTCCGATTTTTGGTTCCATGAGCGGTTTCTTCATGTAAACATTTTCATCTTGGTTGTATCAACATTAGGGAAAAACCTCATGTATCTTTTGCATATTGTCTATGGTGTTTTCTGAATCAACTTGTAATACAGGGATTTGAATCCACATACTTAATACAGTTTCTCATTCTTGGATCTCTCCTTTAGTTGTTCTTAATGAATTCTAAGTTTTCTGGCTCATTGCATTTGGTTGCTTATGTATATGTTTCATCTCTCAACCTTGATTTAGAATCAGGTTAAAAGTCTCTGAGTGAAGCATAGATTCATTTGGTTCAATTAGTAAGGATACTTGTAAGTAGTGTAAGAGATGTTTAACTACATTTATGGCTTGGATTCTTAGATGAATCTAGTAGTTGTCCTTGTGTTCCACGTTCACTTCAGGTATGATGCCCAATGGATAAGGCATTGATCTTAAGCTAGTATCCCTGTGCTGATGCAAAGTGTTGCATGGTTGTTTGCATCCTACAAGAAACCCAATTATATTTAATATCTCCAATCCTACAATCCCTCATAGTCTTGAGGTCACAAGGCCATTTTATACCCAATAGCAATTGAGATTCAATGAATGTCTGGTTAACATTTAGTAGTCTCTTGCTATCATCTGCTTTGTTTAATCTAGTCCAAAGTCCTAAAATGCCATAAGTTACTGGATTAGGTACACCCGCCATGGTTTTGCAAAGCAAGAAGAGAAGAGGGCATATTACGACCCTATAGTTGGTCCAGTTGTCTTGCAGAGCTCTCATACTTGGAACTAACCACTCTTAACATTAGTCTCAAGGCATATTGGTAGCCTTACGTGGTGTAAGCATTTTCAAACACCAACAAGATGGTGACTCCGTTGGGGAGCCATAGTATAGAGTCATGTTTGGTAAAGATGACATTTCTCATGTTTTGCAAAGTGAGTCAAGTCTGTTTTGTTTGTCATTGTTAAGTTTGAAAGTCCTAGTTCCTGAATTAATTTTTAGTAATTTCTCACATTTGGTGAGTGGCGACTTTGAGTTCTCTAATTTGCACTAGTGTGCATATTTGAAGGAAGGCTACAAAGAAAGAGGTGGACTTGCAATGATAGAGGCAGTAGACATTTGGGCTCCTGTGACTTATAGTGTTAAGTCAAGAGAGGAATCATAAGAGAACTCTATGTGGGATGTATTGTGAGTTATTGATTTGAAGAAGGTCTCAGATTTTTTCTCTTTTCCTCTGCAAGGGGGTGGCATCTCTATAAAGTGTTAAGGGTGATTTGAAGGTGACTCCAAATCACACATTTTTTGCAGCTGCTCCAATACATCCAAGTATTTCTCAAGAGTTGAAATGTATCCCTATCAAGTGTTAAGCACTGCATAAAGGGATGAGTATTAGTAGGCAGTTCCTCGTGGAGGAATATAGGCCCTTTTGTTTTGATGGCATTGAAGGTGCCCCTAATAAGTTCCTTGCTGAGGATGGGTATGAGGAAAATAATGAAGATCAGACACAAGAAAATAGTGTCTCTGTTGATCCCATCATGAGTGATACTGATTATGAAAATCTTCTCATCAAGATTGCTACTCTTAAGAAGAAGATTGCAAAGAGCAATGCTAAGATCTAGCAGTTAGAGGAGGACAAGAGATTGTTGGGACTGGTGGTTCCTTATGATGATCATGAGGAGGCCAGTGTCTCTGATGTTGAGTCTCATTATGCAGAAAGTGTTGATTATGAAGTTGATGTTGAGGTCAATGCATATGAGAGTGTTGAAGATGAATTTGAGGTTGATAGTATTTCCTTTTTGTCTGTAGATTTTTCTTCTTGTCAACATGAGAGGGCAGTCTTCTTGTCCCGATTTGATGATGTTTTGTGTGAAGAGGAGAATATTGAATATGATGTAGATGATAATTCCTGCATAGACTGCTTCAGACAAGATGATTTAATGCCAAAGTTTCCAGTCCTTATTCTTGACAAGGAAGATGTCTGCAATAATAGGGATGTAGCTGATGAAGAGGAAAATGAAGCCCAAAGTCCAATGAGTAGTAAAAAGATATCAACACTTTTGGCTGATAAATTCCAGAGGTATGCACCTTGTGTGGATTTTGATTTGCAGCTCCCCTATGACATACACTTTGATACTGATAATGAGGCCAGTGTTCAAAATGACCATGAAGACCCATGTATACAAGATCTCCCCTCTTGTAATGATTCTACAGAAGAAGAGGTAGAAGGTCATGACAATGTGTTGTCCTGTTATGAAGATTGTTGTGGTGAACAAGCTTTTTGTTCACACTCTCTTCCTTCTTTTGCCAAATATGATAGTGAAGAAGACCTTCACTTGGTTTATGATCTAATCAGTGAGGAAATCATTGGTGAACTAGGTTGCTCAGTGGCTGAAGCAATACATGAAGGTAAACCAGAGGATTCAAGTCTTTTTCAGCTAGGTAACTCTGATGTAATGCATGATGCTCAGTATGTTTCATTTTCTGATGCATTACTAGATGAAAATTATATTTGTTCCAGTCATCAAGAAGTAAGTGATGTTCCTTACTTCTTGGAATTTGAATATAGATGTAACAGTTATGACTGGAAGAACATGGGTAGTGATCAACATAGTTTCATTTCTTAGCCCATGAGTATTCAAATATGTTTGCAGCAAAATGGTAAAGGGATTTTCAAACTTGGGGTCACATATGTGGATGAAAATCACATTTTTGATTTAGAAGGGTCACTGGTTTTCTTTTGGGGCCTTGAGCCTGGTTGTACATACTTGTAAATTTTGTAAATATCCTTCCCTTTCCTATTGTGTGTTTCTTTCCTAGCCTGTTCCCTATGTTTTTTGAGGTCTCTGTGTTTTTATAGTGGGTGGTCTGCTTCTTCCCAGAGATCTGAGGTCCTCATTGTATCTGCAAGAGATACATGTCCCCAACTAGAGCCACTGTTAGTCCATTTTCCTGCCAATGCAAAATCCTGTGAAAATGGCCTTTTCTCTGCAATTCTTGAAGATGTCCCGCCCTACTGCAAGATTATTTTAATGTGTGATGAAAATTCATAGTGTTTCATGGTTTGAGCTCTTAGCCTTGTGTTCTTCATTGTGTCACCAAGCTCTAGTCCAAATTGCACGTGCTGAATTGCAAAACCCAGGGAGATATTCAAGTTTTAAGGTCTGCAAGAAATAATTTCAAAATCTGCCTAAGTGTCAAAAACCCACAATGTTTTTGAAAACCCATGATGTTTTCAGTCTCCCTGCTACCTTTGGGTCTGCGTGAAAACCCTAGATTTTTATGATCTTTCACTGAAAACCCTATGTATTTTCAACCTCACATTTATTTCCTCTTGCCAGCACTCCTTGTTTGTCAGTCCTAACTGTGCAGGTGCGATTGGTTGGTGGGACCCACCTCTTTTCATTGCCTGGTGTGGTTAAAGTTTGGACAAGATTAGTGGTTGTCACATGTTCACATGGTGAAGATGCATGATGTTTATCCTTCACACTTTTGTGACAACTGTCTAATCCTCCAAAAGGTAAAGCTTCTTTGGCGGTGGTCCTATTGGTGGTTATGTGGCAGCCTATGGTTGGCTGTCGCATGATCACATGTCAGAGTTTTTTGACATGCAATCATGCAACCGGTTGATACTTGTTCCTAGGCCTGTTGGTGTTGGAAGTATAGTGGTCCCACTGGCAGACTGGGAGGATGAGGTGGCAGTCTTGTGGCCTTGTCGCATGATCGCAAGGGCCATCTTTCAGCCATGCGATCATGCGACAAGGGTGCCACATTATGCTGGGGGCTCGGTAATGGTGGTGATGTGGTGTCTTCCAGCTGGTTTGAGGTAGTGACTTGGCTTTTTGTCAGTGGGGCTGAGGGTTGTAGTGTTTAAAGGGGTCCAGTTGATCCATTTTCATGATGAGGTTGTTCCTAATTGGCCGACAGGTGATAGGGTGGCAATCTCATGGCTTGTCGCATGTTTGCATAGCCCAGTTTTGGGCTATGTGATCATGGGACAACTATTTGGCATCACAGTTACGGAGTTATGGGTGGGTCCACAATGCCAGTGCTACTGATGTGCTCTTTTCCAATTGGTTGCTGACTAGTGATGGGGCTATTGACTTTTTGAGGGGCCCACAACTATCGTGAATTAAATATGATCGCCCGATTTGCTGGGAAGGGAAAAAGATCTATGGCTGCATTTTAAATTTTGATGTGACCATTGGATTTTGAATTCAAATTTGCAGAAGGGTTTGCAGTGACATGAAGTACCATAATTGATGGTTTCTATGATAGTTTTTGATCTAGTTTGGTGGCGTTGGTTGTTGCGATGTGATCCAAGGCTCCTATGGTCAGTTGCAGAAGTTGGTTTATACTTGGTGGAGTGTATTTTTGAGATTGAGAAGCTGTTTGCAGGTGGCCGATTTGACTAGTTTTCATGGCTATCCCTAGTGTCTTGTACTGGCTCACAGATTTTCATGATTGAAGATCTGTCTGAGATCTCTTTCTCTAGGTGGCTTCTTGTTCTTCCCCTGTAATAAGTTTTTGATCATTTCTGGTTGGTTTAGTCATTGTAACCCTAACCCTAGTCACCCTAAGCTTCATGCAATCTCTTTGAGATTCCCAAGGTGGCTAGTGGTATAAATTTTTTATTTTTTGACTGAGTAAGGGTTCTAAATTTTGTCAGTTCCAGTGGTTCCAATTTTTGGTTCCATGAGTGGTTTCTTCATGTAAACATTTTCATCCTGGTTGTATCAACATTAGGGAAAAACCTCATGTATCTTTTGCATATTGTCTATGGTGTTTTCTGAATCAACTTGTAATACAAGGATTTGAATCCACATACTTAATACAATTTCTCATTCTTGGATCTCTCCTTTAGTTGTTCTTAATGAATTCTAAGTTTTCTGGCTCATTGCATTTGGTTGCTTATGTATATGTTTCATCTCTCAGCCTTGATTTAGAATCAGGTTAAAAGTCTTTGAGTGAAGCATAGATTCATTTGGTTCAATCAGTAAGGATACTTGTAAGTAGTGTAAGAGATGTTTAACTATGTTTATGGCTTGTATTCTCAGATGAATCTAGTAGTTGTCCTTGTGTTTCATGTTCACTTCAGGTATGATGCCCAATGGATAAGGCACTGATCTTAAGCTAGTATCCCTATGCTGATGCAAAGTGTTGCATGGTTGTTTGCATCCTACAAGAAACCTAATTATATTTAATATCTTCAATCCTGCAATCCCTCATAGTCTTGAGGTCACAAGGCCATTTTATACCCAATAGCAATTGAGATTCAATGAATGTCTGGTTAACATTTAGTAGTCTCTTGCTATCATCTGCTTTGTTTAATCTAGTCCAAAGTCCTAAAATGCCATAAGTTACTAGATTAGGTACACCCGCCATGGTTTTACAGAGCCAGAAGAGAAGAGGGCATATTAAGACCCTATAGTTGGTCTAGTTGTCTTGCAGAGCTCTCATACTTGGAACTAACCACTCTTAACATTAGTCTCAAGGCATATTGGCAGCCTTAAGTGGCGTAAGCATTTTCAAACACCAACACTTTGATTGTCACAATACAAGGGTGTAGGTTCTTGTTGAGGTAGACCCAAATCTTCAAGTATTCTTCTAAGCCATAGAGCTTCTTTAGAGGCATGAGTACAACTTTTATAATCTGCTTCAGTAGAACATAAAGACACAGATTGTTATTTCTTACTTTTCCAAGAGATAGAACCTAAACCAAGAGAAAAACAATATCCAAAAGTAGATTTCTCATCATTGGGATCTCCACCTAGATCTGAATCAGTAAAACCTTTTAAAGAGAAATCAAAATTAGCATCATAAAATAGACCTAAGTTAATAGTACCTTTAATATAACGTAATATTCTTTTAGCAATTTTAAAATGAGTTTGTTGAGGTTTTGACATAAATCTAGAAACTAAACCAACACTAAAAGATAAATCAGGTCTAGTGAGTGTTAAATAAATTAGACTACCTACTAGCTCTCTATAGGGAGTAGCATCAATATAAGGAGATTCCATATCTATCATTAATTTAGTTCCTAAGTCACATGGAATTGAAATTGGATTAGCATCATTCATATGAAATCTATCTAATAGATCTTTAGCATATTTACTTTGAGATATAAAAATACCACTAGAAGTTTGCCAAATTTGCATTCGTAAGAAATAATGTAATAATCCTAAGTCTATCATTTGAAATTTCTGATTGAGTTGAAATTTAACATCAGAAATTAAATGGTTAGAGCTGGAAGTAAGAATTAAATCATCGACATACAAAATGATAATAATAATGTTATCTTCACTATGTTTGATATATAAATTAGGATCATTTTTACTTCGTTCAAAACCTTGGGAAATAAAGAAGGCATTAATTTTAGCATACCATTCTCTAGGAGATTGTTTAGACCATAAATAGACTTTTTTAATTTGTAGACTAAATGTTCATTACCTTCTTGAATAAAACCAGGAGGTTGAGACATATAGATTTCTTCATGCAGATCACCATTTAAAAAAGCACTTTTAACATCCATTTGATGAATAGGCCAATTCATTTTAGCAGCTAAAGCAATAACAACTTTAATGGTAGGCATTTTAGCAATAGGAGCAAATGTTTCATTGTAATCTATTCCTTCAATTTGGGAAAAACCTCTAGCAACTAGTCTAGCTTTAAATTTACTAATTTCATTATTAGAGTTTAATTTAGTTTTATATAACCATTTACAAGAAACTAAATTCTTACCAGGAGGTAAAAGAACTAAATCCCAAGTATTATTAGAAATTAAAGAATCATATTCTTCTTGCATAGCAGTTTGCCAATGAGGTTGATTTTTAGCTTGAGAAAATGTTTGAGGATCATTAGAATTAGATAAAGAAGACATAAGAGCATAATTGCAATAATTTATCCTTCTAGGTTTAAGCCCACCCATTCTAGCAATGTAATCATCACCTTCATTAAGTAAATCTTTAAACCATTTAGAATTTCTTCTAGAATTAACAGAAATATTACTAGGAGTAAATAAATTGTTACCATCATCATCATCATCATCATCATCATCACTACTACTGCTGCTAGTAGAAACAAAAGGATTAGGAGGAGTATCATTACTATCTTTATGCTCATTATGAGTGGTATTACTAGCTTTATGCTCATTATTACTATCCTGATTGTGAGAAACAGAAACAGAAGGAACAAAAACATTAGGAGAAGAAACTTTAGGAATATGGTTGAGAGATGGAGGTTGGTCCTCCACAAGAACAATATTGCTGTGATCAAAGTCAGAATCTGAAATTTGAGAGCAATCATGAACACCATTTTCAACAATGCAAACATCTCTAGCTATCTTAACTTTATTAGTAAGAGGATCATAAACTCTATAACCTTTAGTAGTTTCAGAATATCCAACAAAAATTGTGAGGTGTAGATTTAGGATCTAACTTTTTCCTTTGCTATTTAGGTGTGTGAACATAAGCAATGGATCCAAAAATACGTAAATGAGACAGATTTGATTTTTTATCAGACCAAACTTCTTCAGGAGTTTTATTTGGAAGGGCTTTAGTAGGAGTTATGTTAATGATATAAGTGGCACATGCCATGGCTTCAACCCAAAATTTATAATCCATATTCTTAGCATGCAAAAAACATCTAGCCATTTCTACTATTGTTCTATGCTTACGTTCTGCCACACCATTATGTTCTGGTGTATAAGGAATAGTAAGCTCATGTTTGATACCAAAAGACCTTAAATAATTATGAAAAGCATGATTAACATATTCAGTACCATTATCAGTCCTAAGAACCTAAATTTTATAGCCACTTTGTCTTTCTACAAAAACATGAAATTCAACAAAAATATCAAGAACTTGATCTTTACTATGTAAGAAATAAATCCATGTCCTAGGAGAGTAATCATCAACAAATGTTAGAGCATATTTAGATCTTGAAAGTGAAGTATTTTGCATAGGACCTAGAAGATCACTATGAATCAAAACTAACTTATTATTAGCTCTCCAAGATGATTTATGAGGAAAAGATTCTCTATGCATTTTACCACTCATACATCCATTGCAATCAAACTTAGAAGTAGTAAACTTAGGTAGCCCATCTACCATATTTTCTTTTTTCATTAAAGAGATATAATCAAAATTTAAATGTCCTAGCCTCTCATGCCAAATATGAAAATCAACAGTAGTAAGTAAAGAGTATCTAGGAGAGGAAAATTGATGAAATTTAAAGAGATTATCAGCATCTAATTTAGCATTAGCAACTATTTGATCAGTATTAGGATCAATGATACGATAATTCTTTTTATGAAACTCAACCTTATAATCCTGACATAATTGAGGAATAGAAATAAGGTTAGCTTTCAAATCAGGAACATAAAGTACATCATGTAATTTACCATTAGGAATAGAGACATTACCAGTTCCTTCAACTTGACAACAATGATTATCAGCTAAAGAAACAGGAATATTCAAAGAGTCAGGTTGTGGAGAATCAAAAACTTCTTTATGAGAAGTGACATGTTGAGATGCACCACTATCAACAATCCATTCAAGTGGTTTAGAAGCATTAAAACTAACAGTAATTTAAGAAAAATGAGATTGATTTCCATTAGGGTAATTTTGAGAATTATGTTGATCATCTTTCTGTTTCTTAAAACAATTATGAATTAAATGATCATTTTTACCACAATAAGTGCAATAAGGCCTATTTGAAGGGTTATTATTATTATTATGATAGTTATTGTAATTATTATTATTATTAAGTCTTTGATAATTGTTATTAGTAGTTGAAGTGTTAGTATTGTTAGGTCTTTGATGATTTTGATTATAGTTGGAATTGTTTGATCTCTGATTATTTTGATTGTTATTCAAATTATTACTAGCTCTATTATTATTATTATGAGATTGAGAAACATAAGCATGTTCATGAGATTTCAATATACCAAATTGAATTAGTTTAGCCTCCTCTTGACGCAACATATTTTGAAAAATAACATAAGTTAATTGAGTTGCTAAAGAAGGAATAGCTAACTGAGAATAGATATTTGTAATAAATTGTTGAAACTGCCTACGTAAACATTTACGAATTATAATATGAATTATCCTTAAATCAGATAAATTTACTTGTAACCCATCTAATAAAACTCTAATGGAATCAAATTTAAGTAAAAATTCATCAACAGAATTAAAATCTGTATACCTGAGATCTTCAAGCTGGTCTTGAAGCTGGATTTTACGGGTCTCATCCGCATTGTCATAGGTATTTTTTAGGATGTCCCAAGCCTGATGGGCTTCTGTACAAGATGAAACAAGGACATACAATTCGGGACTTAAGGATATGCCAATTAAAGCAAGTGCTTCATCATTCTTAGTTTGCCAAGCATCTTGGTCAGCTTGAGAAGCAGTGGTAGCAGGTTTAGTGCTGGCATTAGTGGCAATGTTTAATAGATGGCACAATCTGAATATCTAGGTCATGTGAGTTTTCCAGGCATGATAGTTGGTGCTAGTTAGTTTGATTTCAGGCATTAGGGTAGACATGTTGGATGCAGGAAAAAATAGAAAGGAACAGGGAAACACTTTAACAGAATAGGGGGTAGAAAGGAATAAAGATAATGAATCAAACTATGTAGAAATAAACTCTAAAAAAAAGGTGTTGAAAAAAGACCCCCCTTTTTTGAAAGGAGTGAAAATTTAAAAAAACTTTAAACAAACACCTTTAATTGAATTTAAAATAATAATTTTTAATTGAAATAAAAAATTTAAAATAAACACCCTTTTGTAAAAGAAAACTATATAATATGACTAAATTAGTTCTTAGTGAAAATTATAAATTAAGTTTTAATATTTTAAATGGAAAAAGAAAAAAATCAAAAACTCTCTTACTAAGCTAAACTCTAAATGAATCTCCTTTCCTAAAGCTATAAAATCACATGCCTTAAAGGAAAAAAGGAATGAACTTGAATCTTAAAAACTTTTAGACCTTTTAAGAAATTAAACAATCATTAATTTTCAAAGAAGGATTTGTAAGAACTAAACGTAAATACTAATAAATGAAATACTAATACTAATAAATGAACAAATGTAAATACTAATACTTAAATTCTATCTTGCAGATTGAAAGAAAGAACCAACGTTCTAGCCAAGCCAAGCCCGCAATCCTCTTAATCTCTTTAAAACTGAACAGATATAATTTGATTATGAATCTAAATTAATGTTAGTTTATAGCCGATTAGTATTTGTTATTGCTGTTTAAAAAACTAAACAATATCCAAAAAAAAATGTTTAGAGTTAGCAAATCCAAGTTACTAATACCTGACTGCAATATTAAATAAGGTAATAAACCTTTCAAATGTCCTATAATATATCCAAGCCAGAAGCAAGCTTATGTTGTGAATAATGATAAAAATTACTTTCTTTTCCTTTAGATCAAACCAATTTTTAATGCCAAGATAGAATAATGAACATGCAAGAAGAAAGAGTCTAAAAAAGAATGCATGCATAATATAAAAGAATACATGTGAAACAAAACAGATATGAAAAAAAATGATAGGAAAAATGAAGAACTACTGATTAAGAATGATGAACTCTAATGAAAAATGAATATTAGAACCAATTTTTATAAAACCACAACACATGCAAAGGAGAAACTAATGAGGAACCGAATAAAAGAAACAGAAAAAAAGATATTATATATGCATATTTTTTTGCATTACTTAAATGCAAGGTCCAATCCCCTGCCTACTTGGAAGGTGCCTAACTGAAAGAATTAAGGTTGGGAATCAAAAGGAATGATATAATATAATGACGTTAAGAATGATAAAGTAACGTTAAAAACTATAAATGAAAATGATATTCAATGAAAAAAAATGAAATGAAATATAAAAGAACGTTCTGAATGTTAGTATAAGAATGAAATGTACAGATATAGAAATGTTTTATGATGCAGAGATGCAAATGTAAACCTGCTACTTTTAAAAGGACTACAAATATTATTAATGTTAATTAAATTTTTCTAAAGATTGCAAATATTGTAATAAAAACATTACAAAACTGATATGTAATAAAAACTTTCCTGCAAAGTAATATGAATAAATTGTTAGTGCAAAAGTGTTTGGTCTGGAAGTAAAACTTTCCTGCAAAGTAATATGAATAAACTGTTAGTGCAAAAGTGTTTGGTCTGGAAGTAAAGCTTTCCTGCAAAAGAAAACTTTCAGAGCTTGCAAAATTGTGAGATATATAAAAGATACATCGACCGCCTTAAGAAGAATATAGAAATGAAAGTAAGAGTAGAAGAAAGTATCATGCAAGTGTCGAATACCTCACATGCAAAGAACTTGCATGCAGGTAAAACAACATGCAATATTTTGAAACAATATGTTGCCTGCAAAAAATGTTAATACAAAAACCAAAATGTATTTAGAGATGTTAATGCAAATCGGAATGCTCAAAACCGATAATATTCAACTATGAAATGAAAAGCCTTCTCAGTGCTAATCCAATCAACTATAAACAAACAAAGCTCACAAATCAAAAAAATACTAGAAACAACAGAGAGAATTCAATCTAAAAGAGAATACTAAACCACACTCAATATGAGGAAACCACACTTCCTTCTCTTTGCAAGACCAGAGATATGTATAAGCCTTGTTGCCTGGATTGTAAGATAAACTCAAAAATGTAGAGAAAAATGCTAAAATGTAGAGCAAAATAAACGCATGGAGAAGGCAATAATGAATAAAGCCAAACGCATGCAAAGATGACACATAAAAAAGAAGGAACCGTTGCCAAAAAACTTCTAAAGGGGTAATAATAGGTGCATGCAAGAATATTCTATTTATGATATATTAAACAACGCATGCAGAGAAAGATTAATAACTAAAAAACTCTCAAATTAATAAAAAAAATGAGTCTCCAAATTTGGAGTGCTTCGTAATATGATAACCGCTTAAACCAAGAACTCAAAAATGGATTAAACTTGCTCTGATACCATGCTAAAATGGAAAATCAAATATGAGCTAGGAACAAATTAATCCAAATGAGTTAGGAAAAAGGGAGATTATCATGAATAAAACTAATCCTTAGAGCATACACCAAGATGAAACAAAAAAGGAGACAAGAAGTTTTGAAGGGGGGAAAGCATAAAAAAACCACCGTGAATTATGAATGGGCAAAATAGCCAAAGAGAGAGAGAGAGTGATGCAGGAGCATCCTGGGTGTAAGAACAATCCTGAATCACCCAAAAATATTTCTATTTTTATTTTCAATAAGGGTTATTTTGTGCAGAGCTGCTATTTATGGAAAGTTACTATTTTTGGTCATTTTTTATGTTCTCAGAATGATCTGATTTCTTTCTTGCAGGTTCATTTTGGTCATACAAGTCTACCAGTAAAGTTTCATTGCCAGATCAAGTGTATATTGGAAGATATTGAAGATTTTCGGTATTGGCAGTAGGGTACAGAAACTTTGAACTCAGTTTTGAAGGCTTTAGAGGCCCCTGATGAGGTCAAAAATTTGGGTGTTGGAAACTTTCGCTGGTCAAGCCTGTAGAGCGCTTCGTAGCGTTTCTTAAATGGGGTTATAATAGTTGATCGGGTCAACTGGTGATGACTTATGGTCTTCGCAAGTTGGGCCCCCTGAAATGGCAGAAAATAATTTTCTTCAAAATTTATGTTCAAGTTTCAAAGGTTATCTTGAGCAGACTATGATGTAATGAAATGTAAAATAAAATAATTCTAAGTTTGGTCGGCCTTATTGGCAAAAATTCTGGAACCTTCCCAGGCGGTGGGGAATTGCCTATATAAGGAAGGCTGTATTATTGTCTTAAGCAGTTCAGAATAGTTCTGGGTAGTAGATCTGGGTAATAGTTCGAGGTTTTATCCTACAGAATATTGTAAGGGAATGCCCATGTGGCTTTGCATGTTGTAATTCTGAAAATTTGTAATTCCACATTTGTGGAAATAATAAGAAGCCAATTTTCTGTTCTTGCATATTATCGTTGTTATTTTTTTATGTCTATTGTGACGGGCGCTTGCGCTGGTCAAGCCTGTAGAGCGCTTCGTGGCGTTTCTGAAATGGGGTTATAATAGCCGATCGGGTCAACTGGTGATGACTTATGGTCTTCGAAAGTTGGGCCACCTGAAATGGCGGAAAATAATTTTCTTTAAAATTTTTGTTCGGGTTTCAAAGGTTATATTGAGCCGACTATGATGTAATGAAATGTAAAATAAAATAATTCCAAGTTTGGTCGGCCTTATTGGCAAAAATTCTGGAACCTTCCCAGGCGGTGGGGAATTGCCTATATAAGGAAGGCTGTATTATTGTCTTAAGCAGTTCAGAATAGTTCTGGGTAATAATTCAAAGCTTTATCCTATAGAATATTGTAAGGGAATGCCCATGTGGCTTTGCATGTTGTAATTCTAAAAATTTGTAATTCTACATTTGTGGAGATAATAAGAAGCCAAATTTCTGTTCTTGCATATTATTGTTGTTGTTTCTCTATGTCTGTTGTGACAGGTGCTTGCGCTGGTCAAGCCTGTAGAGCGCTTCGTAGTGTTTCTGAAATGGGGTTATAATAGCCGATCAGGTCAACTGGTGATGACTTATGGTCTTCAGAAGTTGGGCCACCTGAAATGACAGAAAATAATTTTCTTCAAAATTTTTGTTCGGATTTCAAAGGTTATCTTGAGCCGACTATGATGTAATGAAATGTAAAATAAAATAATTCTAAGTTTGGTCGGTCTTATTGGAAAAAATTCTGGAACCTTCCCAAGTGGTGGGGAATTGCCTACATAAGGAAGGCTGTATTATTGTCTTAAGTAGTTCAGAATAGTTTTGGGTAGTAGATCTGGGTAATAGTTCGAGGCTTTGTCCTACAGAATATTGTAAGGGAATGCCCATGTGGCTTTGCATGTTGTAATTCTGAAAAATTTATAATTCCACATTTGTGGAGATAATAAGAAACCAATTTTCTGTTCTTGCATATTATTATTGTTGTTTCTCTATGTCTGTTGTGACAGGCGCTTGCACTGGTCAAGCCTGTAGAGCGCTTCGTGGCATTTCTGAAATGGGGTTATAATAGCCGATCGGGTCAACTGGTGATGACTTATGGTCTTCGGAAGTTGGGCCACCTGAAATGGCGGAAAATAATTTTCTTCAAAATATCTGTTCGGGTTTCAAAGGTTATCTTCAGCCGACTATGATGTAATGAAATATAAAATAAAATAATTCTAAATTTGGTCGGCCTTATTGGCAAAAATTCTGAAACATTCCCAGGCGGTGGGGAATTGTCTATATAAGGAAGGCTGTATTATTGTCTTAAGCAGTTCAGAATAGTTCTGGGTAATAGTTCGATGCTTTGTCCTATAGAATATTGTAATGGAATGCCCATGTGGCTTTGCATGTTGTAATTTTAAAAATTTGTAATTCTACATTTGTGGAGATAATAAGAAGCCAATTTTCTGTTCTTGCATATTATTATTGTTGTTTCTCTATGTCTATTGTGACGGACGCTTGCGCTGGTCAAGCCTGTAGAGTGCTTCGTGGCGTTTCTGAAATGGGGTTATAATAGCCGATCGGGTCAACTGGTGATGACTTATGGTTTTCGAAAGTTGGGCCACCTGAAATGGAAGAAAATAATTTTCTTCAAAATTTCTGTTTGAGTTTCAAAGGTTATCTTGAGCTGACTATGATGTAATGAAATGTAAAATAAAATAATTCTAAGTTTGGTCGGCCTTATTGGCAAAAATTCTGGAACCTTCCCAGGCGGTGGGGAATGGCCTATATAAGGAAGGCTGTATTATTGTCTTAAGCAGTTTAGAATAGTTCTGGGTAGTAGATCTGGGTAATAGTTCAAGGCTTTGTCCTACAGAATATTGTAAGGGAATGCCCATGTGACTTTGCATGTTGTAATTCTAAAAATTTATAATTTCACATTTGTGGAGATAATAAGAAGTCAATTTTCTGTTCTTACATATTATTGTTGTTGTTTCTCTATGTCTGTTGTGACGGGCGCTTGCGCTAGTGAAGCCTATAAAGTGCTTCGTGGTGTTTCTAAAATAGGGTTATAATAGCCGATCGGGTCAACTGGTGATGACTTATGGTCTTCGAAAGTTGGGCCACCTGAAATGGCAGAAAATAATTTTTTTCAAAATTTCTGTTCGGGTTTCAAAGGTTATCTTGAGCCGACTATGATGTAATGAAATATAAAATAAAATAATTCTAAGTTTGGTCGGCCTTATAGGCAAAAATTCTGAAACCTTCCCAGGCGGTGGAGAATTGCCTATATAAGGAAGACTGTATTATTTTCTTAAGCAGTTCAGAATAGTTCTGGGTAGTACATCTAGGTAATAGTTCGAGGCTTTGTCCTACAGAATATTGTAAGGGAATGCCCATGTGGCTTTGCATGTTGTAATTTTGAAAATTTGTAATTCCACATTTGTGGAGATAATAAGAAGCCAATTTTTTATTCTTGCATATTATTGTTGTTGTTTCTCTATGTCTGTTGTGACGGGCGCTTGCGCTTGTCAAGCCTGTAGAGCGCTTCGTGGCATTTCTGAAATGGGGTTATAATAGCCGATCGGGTCAGCTGGTGATGACTTATGGTCTTCAGAAGTTGGGCGACCTGAAATGGCAAAAAATAATTTTCTTCAAAATTTTTGTTCGGGTTTCAAAGGTTATCTTGAGCCGATTATGATGTAATGAAATGTAAAATAAAATAATTCTAAGATTGGTCTGCCTTATTGGCAAAAATTCTGGAACCTTCCCAGGCGGTGGGGAATTGCCTATATAAAGAAGGCTGTATTATTGTCTTAAGCAGTTCAGAATAGTTCTGGGTAGTAGATCTAGGTAATAGTTCAAGGCTTTGTCCTACAGAATATTGTAAGGGAATGCCCATGTGGCTTTGCATGTTGTAATTCTGAAAATTTATAATTCTACATTTGTGGAGATAATAAGAAGCCAATTTTCTGTTCTTCCATATTATTGTTGTTCTATCTCTATGTCTGTTGTGACGGGCGCTTGCGCTGGTCAAGCCTATAGAGCACTTCGTGGCATTTCTGAAATGGGGTTATAATACCCGATCGGGTCAACTGGTGATGAATTATGGTCTTTGGAAGTTGGGCCACCTGAAATGACGAAAAATAATTTTTTTCAAAATTTCTGTTCGGGTTTCAAAAGTTATCTTGAGCCGACTATGATGTAATGAAATGTAAAATAAAATAATTGTAAGTTTGGTCGGTCTTATTGGCAAAAATTTTGGAACCTTCCCAGGCGGTGGGGAATTGCCTATATAAGGAAAGCTGTATTATTCTCTTAAGCAGTTCAGAATAGTTCTGGGTAGTAGATCTGGGTAATAGTTCAAGGCTTTGTCTTACAGAATATTGTAAGGGAATGCCCATGTGGCTTTGCATGTTGTAATTCTGAAAATTTGTAATTCCACATTTGTGGAGATAATAAAAAGCCAATTTTCTATTTTTTCATATTATTGTTGTTGTTTCTCTATGTCTGTTGTGATGGGCGCTTGCGCTGGTCAAGCTTGTAGAGTGCTTCATGACGTTTCTGAAATGGGGTTATAATAGCCGATCGGGTCAACTGGTGATGAGTTATGGTCTTCGGAAGTTGGGCCACCTGAAATGGCGAAAAATAATTTTTTTCAAAATTTCTGTTCGAGTTTTAAAGGTTATCTTGAGCCGACTATGATGTAATGAAATGTAAAATAAAATAATTGTAAGTTTAGTTGGCCTTATTGGCAAAAATTCTGGAACCTTCCCAGGCGGTGGGGAATTGCCTATATAAGGAAGGCTGTATTATTGTCTTAAGCAGTTCAGAATAGTTCTAGGTAGTAGATCTGGGTAATAGTTCGAGGCTTTGTCCTACAGAATATTGTAAGGGAATGCCCATGTGGCTTTGCATGTTGTAATTCAAAAAATTTGTAATTCCACATTTGTGGAGATAATAAAAAGCCAATTTTTTGTTCTTACATATTATTATTGTTGTTTCTCTATGTCTGTTCTGACGGGCGCTTGCGTTGGTCAAGCCTGCAGAGCGCTTCGTGAAGTTTCTGAAATGGGGTTATAATAGCCGATCTGGTCAACTGGTGATGACTTATGGTCTTCGGAAGTTTGGCCACCTGAAATGGCGAAAAATAATTTTTTTAAAAATTTCTGTTTGGGTTTCAAAGGTTATCTTGAGCCGACTATGATGTAATGAAATGTAAAATAAAATAATTTTAAGTTTGGTCGGCCTTATTGGCAAAAATTTTGGAACCTTCCCAGGCGGTGGGGAATTGCCTATATAAGGAAGGCCGTATTATTGTCTTAAACAGTTCAGAATAGTTCTGGGTAGTAGATCTGGGTAATAGTTCGAGGCTTTGTCCTACAGAATATTGTAAGGGAATGCCCATGTGGCTTTGCATGTTGTAATTCTGAAAATTTATAATTCCACATTTGTGGAGATAATAAGAAGCCAATTTTCTGTTCTTGCATATTATTGTTGTTGTTTCTCTATGTATGTTGTGATGGGCGCTTGCGCTAGTCAAGTTTGTAGAGCGCTTCGTGGCATTTCTGAAATGGGGTTATAATAGCCGATTAGGTCAACTGGTGATGACTTATGGTCTTCGGAAGTTGGGCCACCTAAAATGGCAGAAAATAATTTTATTCAAAATTTTTGTTCGGGTTTCAAAGTTTATCTTGAGCCGACTATGATGTAATGAAATGTAAAATAAAATAATTCTAAGTTTGGTCGGCCTTATTGGCAAAAATTCTGTAACCTTCCCAGGCGGTGGGAAATTACCTATATAAGGAAGACTGTATTATATTCTTAAGCAGTTCATAATAGTTCTGGGTAGTAGATCTGGTTAATAGTTCGAGGCTTTGTCCTACAAAATATTGTTAGGGAATTCCTATGTGGCTTTGCATGTTGTAATTCTGAAAATTTGTAATTCCACATTTGTGGAGATAATAAGAAGCCAATTTTCTGTTCTTGCATATTATTGTTGTTGTTTCTCTATGTCTTTTGTGAGGGGCGCTTATGCTGGTTAAACCTGTAGAGCGCTTTGTGGCATTTCTGAAATGGGGTTATAATAGCCGATCGGGTCAACTGGTGATGACTTATGGTCTTCGAAATTTGGGCCACCTGAAATGGCAGAAAATAATTTTATTCAAAATTTTTGTTCGGGTTTCAAAGATTATCTTGAGCCGAGTATGATGTAATGAAATGTAAAATAAAATAATTCCAAGTTTGGTCGGCCTTATTGGAAAAAATTCTGGAACCTTCCCAGTCGGTGGGAAATTGCCTATATAAGGAAGGCTGTATTATTGTCTTAAATAGTTCAGAATAGTTCTGGGTAGTAGATCTGGGTAATAGTTCGAGGCTTTGTCCTACGGAATATTGTAAGGGAATACCCATGTGGCTTTGCATGTTGTAATTTTGTAAATTTTTAATTCCACATTTGTGGAGATAATAAGAAGCCAATTTTTTGTTCTTGCATATTATTGTTGTTGTTTCTCTATATCTGTTGTGACAGGCGCTTGCGCTAGTCAAGCCTGTAGAGCAATTCGTGGCATTTCTGAAATGGGATTATAATAGCCGATCGGGTCAACTGGTGATGACTTATGATTTTCGGAAGTTGGGCCACCTGAAATGACAGAAAATAATTTTTTTCAAAATTTCTGTTCGAGTTTCAAAGTTTATCTTGAGCTGACTATGATGTAATGAAATGTAAAATAAAATAATTCTAAGTTTGGTCGGCCTTATTAGCAAAAATTCTGGAACCTTCCTAAGCGGTGGGGAATTGTCTATATAAGGAAGGCTGTATTATATTCTTAAGCAGTTCAGAATAGTAGATCTGGGTAATAGTTCGAAGCTTTGTCCTACAAAATATTGTAAGGGAATGCCCATGTGGATTTGCATGTTGTAATTCTGAAAATTTGTAATTTCACATTTGTGAAGATAATAAGAAGCCAATTTTCTGTTCTTGCATATTATTGTTGTTGTTTCTCTATGTTTGTTGTGACGGGTGCTTGCGCTGGTCAAGCATGTAGAGTGCTTCGTGGCGTTTCTGAAATAGGGTTATAATAGTCGATCGGGTAATCTGGTGATGACTTATGGTCTTCAGAAGTTGGGCCAGCTGAAATGGCAGAAAATAATTTTACTCAAAATTTTTGTTCGGGTTTCAAAGGTTATTTTGAGCCGACTATGATGTAATGAAATGTAAAATAAAATAATTGTAAGTTTGGTCGGCCTTATTGGCAAAAATTTTTGAACCTTCCCAGGCAGTGGGGAATTGCCTATATAAGGAAGACTGTATTATTGTCTTAAGTATTTCAGAATAGTTCTGGGTAGTAGATCTGGGTAATAGTTCGAGGCTTTGTCCTATAGAATATTGTAAGGGAATGCCCATTTGGCTTTGCATGTTGTAATTTTGAAAATTTGTAATTCCACATTTGTGGAGATAATAAGAAGCCAATTTTCTGTTCTTGCATATTATTGTTGTTGTTTCTCTATATCTGTTGTGACAGGCACTTGCGTTGGTCAAGCCTGTAGAGCTCTTCGTGGCGTTTCTGAAATAGGATTATAATAGCCGGTCGGGTCAACTGGTGATGACTTATGGTCTTCGGAAGTTGGGCCACCTGAAATGGCGGAAAACAATTTTATTTAAAATTTCTGTTCGAGTTTCAAAGGTTATCTTGAGCCGACTATGATGTAATGAAATGTAAAATAAAATAATTCTAAGTTTGGTCGGCCTTATTGGCAAAAATTTTGGAACCTTCTCAGGTGGTGTGGAATTGCCTAAATAAAGAAGGCTGTATTATTGTCTTAAGTAGTTCAGAATAGTTCTGGGTAGTAAATCTAGGTAATAGTTCGAGGCTTTGTCCTACAGAATATTGTAAGGGAATGCCCATGTGGCTTTGCATGTTGTAATTCTGAAAATTTGTAATTTCACATTTGTGGAGATAATAAGAAGTCAATTTTCTGTTCTTGCATATTATTGTTGTTGTTTGTCTATGTCTGTTGTGACGGGCGCTTGCGCTGGTCAAGCCTGTATAGCGCTTCATGGTGTTTTTGAAATGGGGTTATAATAGCTGATCGGGTCAACTAGTGATGACTTATGGTCTTCGGAAGTTGGGCCACCTGAAATGGCGGAAAATAATTTTGTCCAAAATTTTTGTTCGGGTTTCAAAGGTTATCTTGAGCCGACTATGATGTAATGAATGTAAAATAAAATAATTCTAAGTTTGGTCGGCCTTATTGACAAAAATTGTGGAACTTTCCCAGGCGGTGGGGAATTGCCTATATAAGGAAGACTGTATTATTGTCTTAAGTAGTTCATAATAGTTCTGGGTAGTAGATCTGGGTAATAGTTCGAGGCTTTGTCCTACAGAATATTGTAAGGGAATGCCCATGTGGCTTTGCATGTTGTAATTTTGAAAATTTGTAATTTCACATTTGTGGAGATAATAAGAAGCCAATTTTCTGTTCTTGCATATTATTGTTGTTGTTTCTCTATGTCTGTTGTGACGGGCGCTTGCGCTGGTCAAGCTTATAAAGCGCTTCGTGGCATTTCTGAAATGGGGTTATAATAGCCAATCAGGTCAACTGATGATGACTTATGATCTTCGAAAGTTGGGCCACATTAAATGGCAGAAAATAATTTTTTTCAAAATTTTTGTTCGGGTTTCAAAGGTTATTTTGAGCCGACTATGATGTAATAAAATACTTCTAAGCTTGGTCGGTCTTATAAGCAAAAATTCTGGAACCTTCCCAGATGGTAGGGAATTGCCTATATAATGAAGGTTGTATTATTGTCTTAAGTAGTTCAGAATAGTTCTGGGTAGTAGATCTGGGTAATAGTTCGAGGCTTTGTCATACAAAATATTGTAAAGGAATGCCCATGTGGCTTTGCATGTTGTAATTCTAAAAATTTGTAATTTCACATTTGTGCAGATAGTAAGAAGCCAATTTTCTGTTCTTGCATATTATTGTTGTTGTTTCTCTATGTCTGTTGTGACGGGCACTTGCGCTGGTCAAGCATTTAGAGCACTTCGTGGCGTTTCTGAAATGGGGTTATAATAGCCGATCGGTTCAACTAATGATGACTTATAGTCTTCTGAAATGGTGAAAAATAATTTTATTCAAAATTTCTATTTGTGTTTCAAAAGTTATCTTGAGCCGACTATGATGTAATGAAATGTAAAATAAAATAATTCTAAATTTGGTCGGTCTTATTGGCAAAAATTCTGGAACCTTCCCACGCGGTGGGGAATTGCCTATATAAGGAAGGCTGTATTATTATCTTAAGCAGTTCAGAATAGTTCTGGGTAGTAGATCTGGGTAATAGTTCGAGGCTTTGTCTACAAAATATTGTAAGAGAATGCCCATGTGGCTTTGCATGTTGTAATTCTAAAAATTTATAATTTCACATTTGTGGAGATAATAAGAAGCCAATTTTCTGTTATTGCATATTATTGTTGTTGTTTCTCTATGTCTGTTGTGACGGGCGCTTGCGCTGGTCAAGCGTGTAGAGCACTTTGTAGCATTTTCGAAATGAGGTTATAATAGCCGATCGGGTCAACTGGTGATGACTTATGGTCTTCGGAAGTTGGGCCACCTGAAATGGCGAAAAATAATTTTCTTCAAAATTTCTGTTCGAGTTTCAACAGTTATTTTGAACAGACTATGATGTAATGAAATGTAAAATAAAATAATTCTAAGTTTGGTCGGCCTTATTGGCAAAAATTTTGGAACCTTCCCAGACGGTGGGAAATTGCCTATATAAGGAAGGCTGTATTATTGTCTTAAGTAGTTCAGAATAGTTCTGGGTAGTAGATCTGGGTAATAGTTCGAGGCTTTGTCCTACAGAATATTGTAAGGGAATGCCCATGTGGCTTTGCATGTTGTAATTCTCAAAATTTGTAATTCCACATTTGTAGAGATAATAAGAAGCCAATTTTCTATTATTGCATATTATTTTTATTGTTTCTCTATGTTTGTTGTGACAGGCGCTTGCGCTGGTCAAGCTTGTAGAGCGCTTCGTGGCATTTCTGAAATGGGGTTATAATAGCCGATCGGGTCAACTAGTGATGACTTATGGTCTTCGGAAGTTGGGCCACCTGAAATGGCGAAAAATAATTTTTTTTAAAATTTCTGTTCGAGTTTCAAAAGTTATCTTGAGCCGACTATGATGTAATGAAATGTAAAATAAAATAATTCTAAGTTTGGTCGGCCTTATTGGCAAAAATTCTGGAACCTTCCCAAGCGGTGGGGAATTGCCTATATAAGGAAGGCTGTATTATTGTCTTAACTAGTTCAGAATAGTTCTGGGTAGTAGATCTGGGTAATAGTTCGAGGCTTTGTCCTATAGAATATTGTAAGGGAATGCCCATGTGGCTTTGCATGTTGTAATTCTAAAAATTTGTAATTTCACATTTGTGGAGATAATAAGAAGCCAATTTTCTATTTTTGCATATTATTGATGTTGTTTCTCTATGTCTGTTGTGACAGGCGCTTGTGCTGGTCAAGCGTGTAGAGCGCTTCGTGGCGTTTCTGAAATGGGGTTATGATAGCCGATCGGGTCAACTGGTGATGACTTATGGTCTTCGAAAGTTGGGCCACCTAAAATGGCAGAAAATAATTTTTTTCAAAATTTCTATTTGAATTTCAAAAGTTATCTTGAGCCGACTATGATGTAATGAAATGTAAAATAAAATAATTCTAAGTTTGGTCGGCCTTACTGGCAAGAATTCTGTACCCTTCCCAGGCGGTGGGGAATTGCCTATATAATGAAGACTGTATTATTGTCTTAAGTAGTTCAAAATAGTTCTAGGTAGTAGATCTGGGTAATAGTTCGAAGCTTTGTCCTATAGAATATTGTAAGGGAATGTCCATGTGGCTTTGCATGTTGTAATTCAAAAAATTTGTAATTCCACATTTATGGAGATAATAAGAAGCCAATTTTTTGTTCTTCCATATTATTGTTGTTGTTTCTCTATGTCTGTTGTGACGGGCACTTGCGTTGGTCAAGCCTGTAGAGCGCTTAGTGGTGTTTCTGAAATGGTGTTATAATAGCCGATCGGGTCAACTGGTGATGACTTATGGTCTTCGGAAGTTGTGCCACCTAAAATCGCGAAAAATAATTTCTTCAAAATTTCTGTTCGGGTTTCAAAGTTTATCTTGAGCCGACTATGATGTAATGAAATATAAAATAAAATAATTCTAAGTTTGGTCGGCTTTATTGGCAAAAATTCTGGAACCTTTCCAAGTGGTGGGGAATTGCCTATATAAGGAAGGCTGTATTATTGTCTTAAGTAGTTCAGACTAATTCTTGGTAGTAGATCTGAGTAATAGTTCGAGGCTTTGTCATATAGAATATTGTAAGGGAATGCCTATGTGGCTTTGCATGTTGTAATTTTGAAAATTTGTAATTCCATATTTCTGGAGATAATAAGAAGCCAATTTTCTGTTCTTGCATATTATTGTTGTTGTCTCTCTATGTCTGTTATGACGGCCGCTTGCGCGGGTCAAGTTTGTAGAGTGCTTCGTGGTATTTTTGAAATGGGGTTATAATATCCGATCGGGTCAACTGGTGATGACTTATGGTCTTCGGAAGTTGGGCCACCTCAAATGGCAGAAAATAATTTTATTCAAAATTTCTGTTTGGGTTTCAAATGTTATCTTGAGCTGACTATGATGTAATGAAATGTAAAATAAAATAATTCTATGTTTGGTCGGCCTTATTGGCAAATATTCTAGAACCTTCCCTGGCGGTGGGGAATTGTCCATATAAGTAAGGCTGTATTATTGTCTTAAGCAGTTCAGAATAGTTCTGGGTAGTAGATTTGGGTAATAATTCGAAGCTTTGTCCTACAGAATATTGTAAGGGAATGCCCATGTGGCTTTGCATGTTCTAATTTTGAAAATTTGTAATTCCACATTTGTGGAGATAATAAGAAGCCAATTTTCTGTTCTTGCATATTATTATTGTTGTTTCTTTATGTCTGTTGTGACGGGCGCTTGGGTTGGTCAAGCCTCTAGAGCGCTTCGTGACGTTTCTGAAATGAAGTTATAATAGCCGATCAGGTCAACTGGTGATGACTTATGGTCTTCGAAAGTTGGGCCACCTGAAATGGCAGAAAATAATTTTTTTTAAAATTTCTGTTCGGGTTTCAAAAGTTATCTTGAGCCGACTATGATGTAATGAAATGTAAAATAAAATAATTCTAAGTTTGGTCGGCCTTATTGGCAAAAATTCTGGAACCTTCCCAGGTGGTGGGGAATTGCCTATATAATGAAGTTTGTATTATTGTCTTAAGTAGTTCAGAATAGTTCTGGGTAGTAGATCTAGATAATAGTTCGAGGCTTTGTCCTACAGAATATTGTAAGGGAATGCCCATGTGGCTTTGCATGTTGTAATTCTAAAAATTTGTAATTCCACATTTGTGGAGATAATAAGAAGCCAATTTTCTATTCTTGCATATTATTGTTGTTGTTTCTTTATGTCTGTTGTGATGGGCGCTTGCGCTGGTGAAGCCTGTAGAGCGCTTAGTGGCATTTCTGAAATGGGGTTATAATAGCCGATCGGGTCAACTGGTGATGACTTATCGTCTTCGGAAGTTGGGCCACCTGAAATGGCAGAAAATAATTTTTTTTAAAATTTTTGTTCGGGTGTCAAAGGTTATCTTGAGCCAACTATGATGTAATGAAATGTAAAATAAAATAATTCTAAGTTTGGTCGGCCTTATTGGCTAAAATTCTGAAACCTTCCCAGGCGGTGGGGAATTGCCTATATAAGGAAGACTGTATTATTGTCTTAAGTAGTTCAGAATAGTTCTAGGTAGTAGATCTGGGTAATAGTTCGAAGCTTTGTCCTATAGAATATTATAAGGGAATTCCCATGTGGCTTTGCATGTTATAATTCTGAAAATTTGTAATTCCACATTTGTGGAGATAATAAGAAGCCAATTTTCTGTTCTTGCATATTATTGTTGTTATTTCTCTATGTCTGTTGTGACCGGCGCTTGCGTTGGTCAAGCCTGTAGAGCGCTTCGTGGCATTTCTGAAATTGGGTTATAATAGCCGATCGAGTCAACTGGTGATGACTTATGGTCTTTGGAAGTTGGGCCACCTGAAATGGCAAAAAATAATTTTCTTTAAAATTTCTGTTCAGGTTTCAAAGGTTATTTTGAGCTGACTATGATGTAATGAAATGTAAAATAAAATAATTCTAAGTTTGGTCTGCCTTATTGGCAAAAATTCTGCAACCTTCCGAGGCGGTGGGGAATTGCCTATATAAGGAAGGCTGTATTATTGTCTTAAGTAGTTCAGAATAGTTCTAGGTAGTAGATCTGGGTAATAGTTTGAAGCTTTGTCCTACAGAATATTGTAAGGGAATGCCCATGTGGCTTTGCATGTTGTAATTATGAAAATTTGTAATTTCACATTTGTGGAGATAATAAGAAGTCAATTTTCTGTTCTTGCATATTATTATTGTTGTTTCTCTATGTATGTTGTGACGGGCGCTTGCGCTGGTCAAGCCTGTAGAGCGCTTCGTGGCGTTTCTGAAATGGGTTTAGAATAGCCGATCGGGTCAACTGGTGATGACTTATGGTCTTTGGAAGTTGGGCCACCTGAAATGACGGAAAATTTTTTTTTTCAAAATTTCTGTTCGGGTTTCAAAGGTTATCTTGAGCCGACTATGATGTAATGAAATGTAAAATAAAATAATTCTAAGTTTGGTCGGTCTTATTGGCAAAAATTTTGGAACCTTCCCAGGCGGTGGGGAATTGCCTATATAAGGAAGGCTGTATTATTGTCTTAAGTAGTTCAGAATAGTTCTGGGTAGTAGATCTGGGTAATAGTTCGAGGCTTTGTCCTACAGAATATTGTAAGGGAATGCCCATGTGGCTTTGCATGTTGTAATTCTGACAATTTGTAATTCCACATTTGTGGAGAGAATAAGAAGCCAATTTTTTGTTCTTGCATATTATTGTTGTTGTTTCTCTATGTCTATTATGACGATCGTTTGCGCTGGTCAAGCTTGTAGAGCGCTTCGTGGCGTTTCTGAAATGGGGTTATAATATCCGATCGGGTCAACTGGTGATGACTTATGGTCTTCGGAAGTTGGGCCACCTGAAATGGCGAAAAATAATTTTCTTCAAAATTTTTGTTCGAGTTTCAAAGGTTATCTTGAGCCGACTATGATGTAATGAAATGTAAAATAAAATAATTCTAAGTTTGGTCGGCCTTATTGGCAAAAATTTTGGAACCTTCCGAGGCGGTGGGGAATTGCCTATATAAGGAAGGTTGTATTATTGTCTTAAATAGTTTAGAATAGTTCTAGGTAGTAGATCTGGGTAATAGTTCGAGGCTTTGTCCTACAGAATATTGTAAGAGAATGCCCATGTGGCTTTGCATGTTGTAATTCTAAAAATTTATAATTCCACATTTGTGGAGATAATAAGAAGCCAATTTTCTGTTCTTTCATATTATTGTTGTTGTTTCTCTATGTCTGTTGTGATGGGTGCTTGCGCTAGTCAAGCCTGTAGAGCACTTTGTGACATTTTGGAAATGGGGTTATAATAGCTGATCAGGTCAACTGGTGATATCTTATGGTCTTCGGAAGTTGGGCCACCTCAAATGGTGGAAAATAATTTTTTTCAAAATTTCTGTTCGGGTTTCAAAGGTTATCTTGAGCCGATTATGATGTAATGAAATGTAAAATAAAATAATTCTAAGTTTGGTCAGCCTTATTGGCAAAAATTCTGGAACCTTCCCAAGCGGTGGGGAATTGCCTATATAAGGAAGGCTGTATTATTGTCTTAAATAGTTCAGAATAGTTCTGGGTAGTAGATCTGGGTAATAGTTCGAGGCTTTGTCCTACAGAATATTATAAGGGAATGCCCATGTGGCTTTGCATGTTGTAATTCTAAAAATTTGTAATTCCACATTTGTGGAGATAATAAGAAGCCAATTTTCTGTTCGTGCATATTATTATTGTTGTTTCTCTATGTCTGTTATGTGTTTGTGGTATTAAGGGGAGCACCCTTCATCAAGTGGTATCAGAGCAAGTTTTCTTGAGTGTGTAAACAGATCGCCGACTGTGAGGTAGTTTGCACTAGAACAATGGTTAGGGTTTCTGCGCGCATCACAAAAATGCCTACAGGAAAAGAACATGGCGGAAGAGCTGGTGCTGTGACACCTAAGGTTAGAGAGCTGCAGAAACAAGTGCGAGCATTGCGAGAAGAGATTCATAGAGGAATGAATCTTAATATCAGAGATGAAAGCGAGGATGAAGCCGAAGAAGAATATCAAGAAGGAGAAGTTGAAATTGTGAACCAGGAGGAAGAAAGAGTTTTTCGTGCGATTTCCAAGATTGGGAAAAGACCTAAGATTGAGGTTTCTACATTTTTTGAAAATCTTAACCCAGAGGAATTGATCGACTGGGTCAATGAATGTGAAGAATATTTTGAGTATGAAGATGTTGAAGATCTTGATAAGGTCAAATTTGCGAAGGCCAGACTGAAAGGTCATGCGAAGATATGGTGGCAAGAGATTCAGTTGGAGCGAAATAGAAGGGGAAAGGAGAAAATCATGAGATGGGATCAGATGGTGGATAAATTGAAGCGACAGTTCATTCCTGTTGATTATGAGCTTGACCTACTGAAGAAAATACAGAGTTTGAAGCAAGCAGAAAGATCTGTTCAAGAGTATACAGAGGAGTTCTATCGACTTCTCATCAGAACAGGCCATGCAGAAGCTAATAAGAAGAAAGTTGCCTGATACCTTAATGGGTTAAGGCCAAGCATTTAGGAGGAGATGAATCTGGTTCGAATGAACAGTATTGAAGAGGCATACTAATTTTCCCTAAAAATAGAGGAAAAACTGAACAAGAAGTTTGAGAGCAGACAAAACGGAAGAGGTCGCGGTGGACGATCTGGTGGACGGTCATATGGTGGCCGAAATGAAGATCCAAAAAAGAAGAATGAGGCTAGTAGCAGTCAGAATCAGAGAGGAAACAATTCCAATTGCTTCCAGGATCAGAATAATAGAGATCAAAGAGGAAGGGGAAGAGGACAAGGATTTGGAAGAGGTGGCTTTTATGGAACATGTTTTCACTATGGAGAAGAAGGTCATAGGGCATTTGAATGTCCTCAGTGCCAAGGAAGAATAGACAGGAGAAATGAAGGCCAGGCCAGAGTTGCACATGTAGATGAAGATGCCAGATCATCAAATTTTAAAGATGCTGAAAGAGGAGAAATGTTGATTAACAGAAGAGTCTTGTTGAGTGGTGAGAATGAACCTGAGCAAAGGAGGAGCTTGTTTCACACTAGGTGGAAGTGTGAAGGTAAATGTTGTGATGTGATCATCGATAGTGGAAGCACTGACAATTTGGTGTTAGAAGAGATGGTGACAAAGTTGAAGCTCAAGAGACAGAAACACCCACATCCATATCGGATTGCCTGGGTACAGGATGACCACAAGGTCATGGTCAATGAACAATGCCTGGTGAAGTTCAAGATTGGTGGATACCAAGATGAGGTACTATGTGATATCATATCTATGGATGCATGTCATATGTTGTTGGGTAGACCATGGTAGTTTGACAGATGTGCTGTACCTATTCCCTGACAAAGGATGGAGTGCGACATAAGCTAAAACCATTGAAGGAGACTGAAGAAAAGGTATGTGGTAATGCAAGGATAACTTTTGTTGATGAAAAAAATTTCCTAGATGGTATGAGACATGAGCATGTATGTTTTGCTTTAATTCCAAAAGTTGGTAAAGAGGAAGTAGAAGATGTTCTTGTAGAAGTTGCAGATTTGGTGAATAAGTTTCAGGATATTGTATCCGATAACGTGCCTGATGGATTACCACCAGTCAGTAAGATCAGTCATCAAATAGACTTGATTCCAGGAGCGAGTTTGCCGAATAAGGTAGCACATAGAATGACACCTGCAGAAAGTGAGGAGTTGAACAGACAAGTACATGAACTGTTACAGAAGGGGTTGATTCGAGAGAGTCTAAATCCCTGTGCTGTACCAGCGGTATTAGTACCAAAGAAGAATGGAGAGTGGAGGATGTGTACAGATTCTAGGACAATAAATAAGATCACAATCAAGTACAAGTTTCCATTACCACGAATGGATGATATTATGGATTGTTTGAGTGGAGCTGTGTATTTTTCAAAGATAGATCTAAAAAGTGGATATCATCAGATTCGGATCAGAGAAGGAGATGAATGGAAGACTGCCTTCAAGACAAAGGAAGGACTGTATGAGTGGTTAGTCATGCCTTTTGGGCTAACCAATGCACTGAGCACTTTCATGCGGCTCATGAATGAGGTTCTGAAAGAATTTCTGGGTAAGTTTGTCATTGTTTACCTAGATGATATTTTGATCTTTAGTAAGACATTGGAGGAGCATATGATGCATATTCGTATGGTATTTGAAAAGCTGAGAGAAGAGAAATTGTTGATTAATTTGAAGAAGTTCAATTTTGTGAAGAAAGAGTTAGTCTATTTGGGATTTGTAGTTTCAGCAGAAGGTCTAAAAATGGACCCAGAAAAAGTACAGGCTATCCTTGAATGGCCTACTCCAAAGAGTGCTACTGAGGTAAGATCTTTTCATGGTTTGGCTAGCTTTTATAGAAAATTTTCAAAAATTTTAGCAGTATTTGTGGTCCCTTGACTGAAACAATGAGAGGGGATAGAAAAGAGTTTAAGTGGACTAATGGGGCAGAAAAAAGTTTTCAATTGTTGAAATAAAAAGTTACAGAACAACCTATTTTAGCACTTCCAGATTTTAATAAGGTGTTTCAAGTAGATTGTGATGCTAGTGGTACTGCAATAGGAGCTATTATGAGCCAAGAAGGTAAACCTGTTACTTATTTTAGTGAGAAGTTAAATGATGCCAGAGGAAATATTCTGTTTATGATCAAAAATTTTATGCTATAGTTCAGGCATTAAAGAAGTGGAGACATTATCTGCTTCCTAAGGAGTTTGTTTTGTATACTGATCATCAAGCTTTGCAATATTTGAATAGTCAAGGAAGGTTGAATCAGAGGCATTTGAAATGGGTTGAGTTTTTGCAGAGTTATACATTTGTTTTGAAACACATGAGTGGAAAGTCTAATAGGGTTGCAGATGCTCTTAGCAGAAGGCAACTATTGCTGACAGAAATGCAGATTGAAGTGGTTGGGTTCAAGGAACTCAAGAATTTGTATCCAAAGGATCCTGATTTTGGTGAAGCTTGAAAAGCTTGTACAGAACCTGTTACTCTAGACAGGACGAAATGGTTGGATTTCATCATCCAGGATGATATGCTATTCAGGGGGAGTCAGTTGTGCATTCCACGAAGTTCTATGAGGGAGAATCTCATCAAGGAGAAGCATAGTGGAGGATTGGCTGGACATTTTGGTCGTGATAAAACCCTTGGTTTGGTTAGTGAGAATTATTATTGGCCACAGTTGCAGCAAGATGTGAAAAAGTTTGTACAGAGTTGTAGAGTATGTCAGATGGCGAAAGGAGTGAAGCAAAATACAAGATTGTATTAGCCATTACCCATACTAGAGAAGCCTTGGGAGGATATCAACATGGACTTTGTTCTTGGTTTACCGAGGACTCAGCGGGGACATGATTCAATTTTTGTAGTGGTTGATAGATTTTCAAAGATGACACATTTCATTCCCTGCAAGAAGACTAATGATGTTGTTCATGTAGCAGAATTGTTTTTCAAAGAAGTAGTGAGACTTCATGGTTTTCCAAAGACCATAGTTTCAGATCGGGACATTAAGTTTGTTGGATATTTCTGGCGTACGTTGTGGAAGAAGTTGAAGATAGACTTGAAGTTCAGTTCATCACATCATCCATACACTGATGGACAGACAGAGGTGGTGAATAGGAGTTTGGAAAATTTGCTAAGATGTTTGGTTGGAGATAAGCCAACAGGATGGGATTTGATTTTACCACAGGTGAAATTTTCATACAATAATTATGTCAACAGGAGCACTGGTAAATCACCATTCCAGATTGTATATGGAAGTAGTCCAAAAAATGCATCTGAATTGAGGAAGATAGATAAAAGAGAAATAAGTAGTGCTGAAGCTGAGGATTTTGCAGAACACTTGAAGAACATCCATGGGGAGGTGAGGAAGCATATTACCAAGATGAACGCACAGTATAAGGCTAAGGCAGATGAGCAAAGGAGGTATAAGGAATTTCAGGTTGGTGATGAAGTCATGATTTATTTGCGGAAGGAGCGGTTTCTAGTTGGTACATATAACAAGCTGAAAATGAAGAAGTTTGGACCATGTAGGATATTGAAGAAACATGATTCAGGAAATGCACATGAGGTAGAATTGCCTACTGAGCTAAATATTTCACTAGTGTTTAACATTTCAGATCTAACAGAGTATCATGAAGGAGGTGTTGAAGATGAGATCACAGCAGCACAGTAGAGTATTCCAGCAACTAGTTCAGACGCTAAGGAGATCGAAGATATACTGGATAGTCGTGTTGGCAGAAACACAAGGAACAGGACATATGAAGAATATCTGGTCAAGTGGAAAGGATGACCTGTTGAAGATTCATCATGGCTGACAAAGAAGGAGGTTAGCCGTCTTGGGTTTCCTCTGCACACCTGAGTCATGACAGGGTCACTTCTCAAATTACCCCGGGTGTCTGATGCAGGAGCATCCTGGGTGTAAGAGCAATCTTGCATAACCCAAAACTATTTTTGTTTTTATTTTCAATAAGGGCTATTTTGTGCAGAGTTGCTATTTATGGAAAGTTACTATTTTTGGTCATTTTCGTATGTGCTCAGAATGATCTGATTTCTTTCTTGGAGGTTCATTTTGGTCATACAAGTCTGCCAGTAAAGTTTCATTGCCAGATAAAGTGTATATTGGAAGATATTGAAAATTTTCGGTATTGGCAGTAGGGTACAAAAACTTTGAACTCAGTTTTGAAGGCTTTAGAGGTCCCGGATGAGGTCAAAAATTTGGGTGACGGGCGCTTGTGCTAGTCAAGCCTGTAGAGCACTTCGTGACATTTCTAAAATGAGGTTATAATAGCCGATCGGGTCAACTGGTGGTGACTTATGATCTTCAGAAGTTGGGCCACCTGAAATGGCAGAAAATAATTTTTTTCAAAATTTCTGTTCGGGTTTCAAAAGTTATCTTGAGCTGACTATGATGTAATGAAATGTAAAATAAAATAATTCTAAGTTTGGTCGGCCTTATTGGCAAAAATTTTGGAACCTTCCCAAGTGGTGGGGAATTGCCTATATAAGGAAGGCTGTATTATTGTCTTAAGTAGTTTAGAATAGTTCTGGGTAGTAGATCTGGGTAATAGTTCAAGGCTTTGTCCTACAGAATATTGTAAGGGAATGCCCATGTGGCTTTGCATGTTGTAATTTTGAAAATTTGTAATTCCACATTTGTAGAGATAATAAGAAGCTAATTTTCTGTTATTGCATATTATTGTTGTTGTTTCTCTATGTCTGTTATGTGTTTGTGGTATTAAGGGGAGCACCCTTCATCAAGTGGTATCAGAGAAAGTTTTCTTGAGTGTGTAAATAGATCGCCGACTGTGAGGCAGTTTGCACCAGGACCATGGTTAGGGTTTTAGCGCGCATTGCAAAAATGCCTCCACGAATAGAACGTGGAGGAAGAGCTGGTGCTGTGACACCTGAGGTTAGAGAGTTGCAGAAACAAGTGCGAGCATTGCCAGAAGAGATTCGCAGAGGAATGAATCTTAATATCAGAGATGAAAGCGAGGATGAAGCCGAAGAAGAATATCAAGAAGGAGAAGTTGAAATTGTGAACCAGGAGGAAGAAAGACTTTTTCGGACGATTTCCAAGATTGGGAAAAGACCTAAGATTGAGGTTCCTACATTTTTTAGAAATCTTAACCTAGAGGAATTGATCGACTGGGTCAATGAATGTGAAGAATATTTTGAGTATGAAGATGTCGAGGATCCTGATAGGGTCAAATTTGCGAAGGCCAGACTGAAAGGTCATGCGAAGATATGGTGGCAAGAGATTTAGTTGGAGTGAAATAGAAGGGGAAAGGAGAAAATCACAAGATGGGATCGGATGGTGGATAAATTGAAGCGACAGTTCATTCCTGTTGATTATGAGCTTGACCTACTGAAGAAAATGCAGAGTTTGAAGCAAGTAGGAAGATCTGTTCAGGAGTATACAGAGGAGTTCTATCGACTTCTCATCAGAACAGGCCATGCAGAAGCTGATAAGGAGAAAGTTGCCTGATACCTTAATGGGTTAAGGCCAAGCATTTAGGAGGAGCTGAATCTGGTTCGAATGAACAGTATTGAAGAGGCATACTAATTTGCCCTAAAAGTAGAGGAAAAGCTGAACAAGAAGTTTGAGAGCAGACAAAATGGAAGAGGTCACGGTGGACGATCTAGTGGATAGTCATATGGTGGCCGAAATGAAGATCCGAAAAAGAAGGATGAGGCCAGTTGCAGTCAGAATCAGAGAGGAAACAATTTTAATCACTTCTAGGATCAGAATAATAGAGATCAAAGAGGAAGGGGAAGAGGACAAGGATCTGGAAGAGGTGGCTTCCATGGAACATGTTTTCACTGTGGAGAAGAAGGTCATAGGGCATTTGAATGTCCTCAACGCCAAGGCAGAATAGACAAGAGAAATGAAGGCCAGGCCAGAGTTGCACATGTAGATGAAGATGCCAGATCATCAAATTCTGAAGATGCTGAAAGAGGAGAAACGTTGATTAACAGAAAAGTCCTGTTGAGTGGTGAGAATGAACCTGAGCAAAGGAGGAGCTTGTTTCGCACTAGGTGCAAGTGTGAAGGTAAATGTTGTGATGTGATCATCGATAGTGGAAGCACTGACAATTTGGTGTTAGAAGAGATGGTGACAAAGTTGAAGCTCAAGAGACAGAAACACCCACATCCATATTGAATTTCTTGGGTACAGGATGACCACAAGGTCATGGTTAATGAACAATGCCTAGTGAAGTTCAAGATTGGTGGATACCAAGATGAGGTACTGTGTGATATCATATCTATGGATGCATGTCATATGTTGTTGGGTAGACCATGGCAGTTTGACAGATGTGCTGTACATGATGGTCGTGCGAATACCTATTCACTGACAAAGGATGGAGTGCGACATAAGCTAAAACCATTGAAGGAGACTGAAGAAAAAGTATGTGGTAATGCAAGGATAACTTTTGTTGATGAAAGAAATTTCTTAGATGTTATGAGGCATGAGCATGTATGTTCTGTTCGGGTTTCAAAGGTTATCTTCAGCCGACTATGATGTAATGAAATGTAAAATAAAATAATTCTAAGTTTGGTCGGCCTTATTGGCAAAAATTCTGGAACCTTCCCAGGCGGTGGGGAATTGCCTATATAAGGAAAGCTGTATTATTATCTTAAGTAGTTCAGAATAGTTCTGGGTAGTAGATCTGGGTAATAGTTCGAGGCTTTGTTCTACAGAATATTGTAAGGGAATGCCTATGTGGCTTTGCATGTTGTAATTCTAGAAATTTGTAATTCCACATTTGTGGAGATAATAAGAAGCCAATTTTCTGTTCTTGCATATTATTGTTGTTGTTTCTCTATGTCTATTATGTGTTTGTGGTATTAACGGGAGCACCCTTCATCAGAGAGAGAGCTTTAGCTCATACAATATTTTAGAAGAATGAGAGAGAATAGTGAAGAAGTGTTGTATGAGAATAGAGGAGAAATATCTCTATATGTAGAGATAAGAGAAGGAGTTCAAAATGTAACTCCCATGAGAATGAATGCCACCATTCATAAGTGTGTGAGGCCAAGTGTGAGATTCCTCATAAGGAGGAATAAACTAAATTATAAATTATAATAAATATTTGTCCTCACATATTCTACTAGAGGACAAAATAGAATGTAGGAGAAAGAAGACAAAAAGAAATATATTAGGATACCTTGGCTTATATCCTAATATATTAGAACAAGAAAAGAAAAAAGTCTAACCTTGGTTTATAAATACACCAAGGAAAGATTACAACTTCTAACAATAATCAATCATAGACTTCCAGGAAAGATTCCATAAACCAAAAATCATAAAAACATACATATTCTACTTCTTGGAAACACATAAATACACAGAAGATAAGATATTTACATTTTCTTTTTCAATACATAGTAAAAAATCACATATAAATCCAATAAAATATTATTTAAATACTGAAACACACACACACATGGGAGAATTGGAGAATTCATCCCAGTTAAGGCCCTACCTAAGATCCTGCGAAGAATTCTCTTGCCTTGGCCGGAGACTCTCTGTAACTATTCAAGCCTTGAGTAGATAGCCTCCTGGAGAGCTTCCTCTGGCAATCCAATTCCAAACAATATACACACTCTTGTCTTCACAAAATAAAAAGCTCTCAAACTCACAAAAACTTCAAATAAATTTGTGGAAAAACAATTGCAGACAACTCCCAAAAATCATCCAAAAATTCTCCTTCCCAAACCACACAAAATTGTAATTATTTATCCTCCAACTATGTGGTTGGGAGAGTTTCTTTACGGGAAGCAACTTCTCCAAATTCCATAGTTGGTTGGAAAATTAACCAAAACATTCCTGTAAAAGACTTAATAAAGTTTTAATAAATTTAATTAAAATAGCTTAAAAAGAAAATCATAACAAGAAAGTCAAACAAATAACTTTCAAGAAAAACACATAGCACACACAGAAACCAACTAGCTTAACTTCTAGGAGGTCTCGAGTTCAACTCCCTCCTAGAAAGTTGGTTTTACTACAAAGAGTATTTATTTTATTAATTACTATTATTACTTATTATTTTCACTTTTTATTTAATACACTTCATTCAATACACTTTATCTAATTATTAAACTACCATCTTCACAAGCAATTTGAAACATACAAATAATATTATTTATATATGCATGGGTATATGCGTGTGCACCCACATATACACATACCTATATAATATACAATCAATTATAACATAGATATAGAATAAATAATATAGATATATATATATAAGTACAATTCTAACTCACAACATAAATCTCAGAATAACATCAAATTATAAATCACAAGACCACAACACATACTACATTCAAATCCCCCAACTAGGGTAACTTCCTAAATAGAAATCTAAATCCATGGGTAACCTTGAGAGTAATCTTGGTAATATCTCCACACAATAGCAATTCGAGAATTGTTAAGGCATGCTCAGACTTGTGTAGCTAGGTGGAGTTGATGCCTGGTACCTGCATCTTGTAACATCAATTGACATGCATACATATATTTATTTATAAAAAATAATAGTAAACAAGGAGGGACAATGTGACATCATGTGGACCTACCGTAGCAGTAACTACAACTGCCTCCCCTCATCCTACACTCACATCAGACAGTGACATCAACAAAGCATAAATCATGGATTAGCATGATTAGTACCAAAATAATCTCTATTTCATATTGCATCATAACATAATCATGTACATGTGAATTATTTATTGACTTTCACAAATCAGTTTAATCATCAGGCATCTACTCATAATGTCTCATTACCAAAATAAATCATACAATCCTCACTATACAAATCATGTCTAATCTCAAGTATAACAAGTAACATCACTAGAGTAAGTAATACATCGAACCTCTTTATGTGATTATAATTAATTAACCTAAGATAATCTTAAATATTAATAATGAGCATTTCACATAGAATCATATAAGTCTATCAGGTGATCCTTTTAGCATTAAGGTCCTAAACTATCACTGACACACAAGAAGATGTATAGGAACATACCTATGCAATATTATTATTCCTCACATTAAAATATGAATTTATAATGATTAGGAAGAAGCCATCTCAAGAAGGATCATTCTCTTAACCATGAAATCACTTATAACACGATCTAACTTCTTAGAGAGCATAACCAAAATTGTTAGGGTTGGAGGGGCATTATAGGAACTATCTAAGAAAGATAAGTGCTTGTATTGTTCCCTTTTGTGAACTATTTTTGGATAGTATTGATTGTAAGAGTAGTGTGCTCACCACCTTTAACCAAGTGTTTTGTATGCCCCTAACAAGGTTTTTATAATCCTCTAGCAAGGAAATGTACTATGTAACAATCAGCTCCTAACAGGGCTAGATCTCTTAATAGGGACATTATAATTTAGTGTATATTTGTGGGTACCACCCCCACCAGGGTTTTTCATTTAATCAAGATTTCCTCAAGAACAAATCATGGTGTCATGAGTAATGTGTTATGCTTATATGTTCTTTTGATTTTCACATTACTTTGGATTATTTATAATTGTTTAAAGTTGAAAGTAAAGTTTTGTAATACTGATTCACCCCCCCTCTCAGTATTAATCAATTCTAACAGTTGGTATCAGAGCTATTGGCCCTTTGAGAGAAAGCTTAACAGTTTAAGGGAGATCAAAATGGATTCAGAAGACTTTCAAGTAAACTTTGAAAATGCACTTGAAGATCTGGATAAGATGAAAGATGAAAATGGTGAACTAAAATTCAAATTAAGAAGAGCAGAAGGTTTCATGAGGAAACTCAAAGAACAACTTATGATTGTAAAATATTAGAGACAAGACCTTATGGAGAAAATAAAAGAAAACTCTGACAATGAAACATCAGACAAAGTAAAGATGCTGGAGCAAGAAAAAGAACAAATCAATCTCTTGATGATCAAGGAGATTCAAAATGAGAAAAATGAAAGAAATAAAATTGAAGAGTCACTAAAACAAGCCAACCTTGAGATAGATAATATGAAGACTGAAGTTGAGCATTACAAAGATAAATATCAAGAATTGGATAATTATAATCAGATCATCAAAGGTGAACTCACTCAAGCCAGACTACTTATTGAGGAGTTACACATAAGAAATGACAAGAACAATGATCAAAGAACTAAAGGTAACATAAGTAGACCAAATGAAGTTGGAAGTTCAAGAACTCAAGAAGAACCAAATGAAGAAAAATCTATTCCAAAAGAAAGACCTACAAATGAATATTATAGAGAATAATTCAGACCCTTTAGAGGTAGATGTTTTGGATGCAACAAAGTTGGTCACATGAAAAGAGACTTAGGGGTAGAGTGACTATTTAGAGGTAGATGTTTTGGATTGCAACAAAGTTGGTAATTTCTATGAGTATGGACACAAAAAGGTAGATTGTAGAAAATCTGATCAATCCAAGTATAAGCAAGACTATATTAGAGAAGAAATTGTAGGCAAAATTATATGTCAGAAGTGCAACAACTTTGGACACACAACAAGGTACTGTAAGCTGCAAACTAGTCAAGATAGAAGAGGACCACCCATCTGTTACAAATGCAATAATCCAGGTCACATTGTGAAGTTTTGTAGATACAATGGAGATAACAATAGAAGAGGACCAAGAAGATTCAATGAACTAGAAACACCACCTCCTATAGTCATAAGGAAAAATATTAGAGAAAGTGGTAAAAGCTTAAATGATTACATAAGTGAAAACAAGAAATTAGAAAATGAAAAGATATGGCAAGTAAAATTTCTAAATAAGGTCATGGTTCAGGGAGAGACAGCTTGTGATGTTGTATCTTCGCATGATGAATTCTTTGAGGCATCAGCCTAGAAGGCCTCATGGCCTCATGTGGAGCAGTGGATGAAGAAAACAAAAATTAGCCAGCCCTTGTATGAGTGGAATAAGCTTGTGTGAGCTTATGTGTGATATGAACAGATGTTCATGAATCTGTGGATGAGATTGGAACACTTGAAGATTCATCTTCTATGTTCGTGAGTTTTGCATTGACTGAACAGCATGAAAAGTTGAGCTACTTGTGTTTAATGCACATACTTAACTTGTGATGGATAAAAGACTTGAAAAACTTCATTTCTCCACCACTTTTTGATCAGCCACTAAGGAGAGCAGAAGCATGAAGATGAAGCAGTAATCTAGCAAAGAGATTTTGTGTTCATTTAAACACAAGCATCAAATTTGTGTGCATTAAAGGTATTTAAACCTAATCTCTTTATTCATGGATGCACCAGTAATCTATGATGTAGTTGACATACCTAGGTATAAGTTCAAAAGGAATCCATACAAATCCTATGAAGATGATCCAGAAGGGGCATTTTCCCAAACCCCTGCAGGTGTATTACACGTAGAGGATATTAGGGCACACATACACTGCAAGTATGAAATTATTAGGGAAGTCAACATCTTCTATGAGCTGAATGGAATGATAGATGTGAATGTGTCTTTGATAGATGAATTCAAACATTTGAAAGACTTGCCAATACTCAAGTTAACCTGTCTCACTAAATTCATGGAAGTCAAATGGTTCAAGATCATTCTGAGTAGAGTTCATGATCAGTTCCTATGGATAGGAGTGTATAGGATGAAATAGTTCTCACCCTAAAATGTATGGGGGAAATACAAGATCTAATTCTAAATCCAAATTCCCAAAGGAGAGATCCAAATTGATCAACCCAAAAGGTTAATGCACAATTGAATCAATCTATGGAAAATATGAAAGAGGAAGAAAAACTTATATTTCCCTATAAAGGAGTTGTGCTTGAAATATGAAATAATTGAAAAACAAGTACTAACCTCAAATTAGGGAAAATATGGAAAATGCCAATTTCTGATGTCTATGTGTACTTTCAGGCAATTCTGCAACCTGTTTCAGATTGGAAATGCTGAGATGAAGAAAACCTAGAAATCTTTTGTCTTTTTGATGGCAGGTAGTCTTTGACCCTCATAAAAGGTCAAAGGCTACATTCTTTATTTGAAGGTTGATTCTAACTTTGTTTGCAGATCTTAGAAGTTCTCTGAAAAGGCTATCCAAATATGCTCTTAGATCTAAAATTCTGCACCTGTACTTGCAAAAAAAATGGTTTTGTTGTTTGTTTGGAGGGTCTACCTTGGTCAAACCCTAGTTTGGAATCAACCTTAATATTGAAATTGAAATGGATAATGCTAGCAAGTAGAAGTAGATCTAACAATGAAGCTATGACATTCACTAGATATGCAATTGTATTTGAAATGTAATCAAGTATGTTAATATGAAAGCTTGGACATAACATTAACAAATTTAAATCTAAACATCCATGTTTGTATGCTTGGAATCCACTTTGAGTGAAGGATGAATGGATCTTGAAGGAAGACCACACACCATGATGGCTAGATCTAGGGTTTGAATGATGAATCTTGCATGCTTGAACCAAATCCCTTCAATGGCTTGAATGCTTGAATCCTTGATCTTCAATGGAGAACTTGAATGGAGAAGAGGATGATTTCTTGAATGAATGCTTTCTCTTGCTTGAGAGAGAAGTTGATGGCTTGAGAATATCTCCTTGAGAGCTTCTTGATCATGAAATTGCTTGGTGAATAATGGATGTGAAAATGAGAGAGGAAGGCCTCCTTTTATAGTGAACTAGGGCACAATCCTCTAGAGGGGCCACCTTGGAGAATTAAATTTCAATTAGGTCTTAACCTTTAGAAAATATACCTAGATTAAATTTAATTTGAGGATTTACCATTCTGAAAACTGAAATGGCCGATCCGGAGGTGGGAAAACAAATATCCTTGAAACTCGACACCCAGAAATCAAGGAAATTTAAAATCTGGACAGGGGGTCAAGGACGAGCTCAAATCTGACTAGGTCAGGGTTGAGGTCGATCCTGACCAGGTCAGGGTTGAGGTTGATCCTGACCAGGTCAGGGTTGAGATCGATCCTGACTAGGTCAGGGTCAAGGTTGAGTTGGACCCCATAAGGTCAACTTTGACCTTGTGGTCAAAACCCTCAGGATCCTAACCCAAAATGCTAGGAAATATAGATATGAAGTGAAAATCAAGGACAAAAAGAAGTAGAATGAGGAGAATAAGCATGATCCAAGAAAAGAGCTAATTCAAAGTTCTTGACATGACCTAGACTACTCACTCAGAGAGCTAAATGCTCTTAACCTGGAAGTGCTTCCATTTTAAGACGATACATTAAGCCCCCACTTTAGCAAGAGTATGGACTCGATGCAAACTCTTGGTAAAGGAGAAGAAAGAGGAGATCCAAGTCGATTCCCAAAGAGATAAAATAATACTTAGCTAAGGACACAAGCCCCCAGGCTAAGAACTCTAACTCAACATACATGCACGAGGGTGCGAAAAACAAAAGGACACAAAAGAGGGGTTAGTACTAAAACAAACCCAAATCAACTAGTACAAAAAACCTTGCTAAGAAAAATTTCTTATACTAACATCATATTTGGAAAGCTATCATAAAAGCATAAATGATTACAAAATAAAGACAAGAACAACACTATAAATGACATAGCTTCATGATCCAGTCCTACTAGCATGAAAGAAAAAAAGAGAGAAAGGGAAAAAGAGTGATTACCTAGCCTAGTAAGATGCTCACCTTACCATGAATCACCCTAGAGGGAGAGCCCAATAGGTGACTTGCAATTGTGACCATCTTTTGATGACTTCTAGAATACTCATAGATCCACCTTCTTGTATCACTATGAATATGAACTGCATGTCTCCTCAGGATTTAACAACTTATGTGCATTACCTTGGGAAGATTTAGCATATAGGTGCATGTCTTTTTAGGATTTGGCAAGTTATGTATATTACCTTACAATATTTAGCATATTTTGAAAAAAATTGAAAAATGGGCATCTCCTCAAGATTTAGCAACTTATGTGCGTTACCTTCAGAAGATTTAGCATACTGGAAATGTGTTTCCCTTCAGGATTTAGCAACTTATGTGTGTTACCTTCAGAGGATTTAGCATATAAATAAATAAAAAACTAGAGTACAAGGGTGACCCTATATATGCCCCCCTCCTTAAGATGGAAAAAACATACTATTTTGTCATGTTGAGGAAAGAAAAGAACAAGGATAAAGCATTCTTTAGCATCAAGACAATATCCATAGACAACACCCAGCCAAAGCCAAGAAGGTCAAAACTCCTATGAGGCCATGGAAGGGACGAATGTAAAGAGATATCATGCAAGAAGTGAAAAGAAAGTAACCCTTATGAGGGATAGCACACTATTCTATTTCCAAGGTGAGAGATATATCAACCATGGAAACCCAATGTCGAACAAAAAAAGAGGTTGTTACCAAGGACATATATCCTCAATGCAAATAAAAATTTTCATGTATGATTGGATATCACATAATAGATAAATACTTCTTAACCAAGGAAAGAGGTGAATCCCAAAAAGATAGAAAAGAAGGAGATGGCATCCTTGCCCCCCAAGTGTAGGAACAAAGATGAAAGAGGATACCTACTTCACAATTCAAGGAGATATCCAATTTAGCAACAATGTATACCATATTCTTAGGTGAGGGATATTGACCCCTACATCCAAGAGTGTAGATAATCATGAAAAGGATATGTCACTCATGGAAAAGGATCCTCAAATGAAAGAGATATTATCAACAAGACCCCCATCATAGAGGAGAGCTATAGATAAAATATCATCTTTCAAAAGCAGGAACAAAGATTCAATCATCAAGCCCCTTGCAATCAAGAGGAAGAGGAATCTTTGAAATGAGGGAAACAACTCCAACACCAAGCAAGGGTGAGAGTTTATAAAGAACATAATTTGCAACATAGAGATGAAGTGATGACTTAGGACAACAACTTCTCATATAAGAAGGGTATCCATAGTCAAAACATCTATCAATATGATGAAATAATATTACAATATAAACAAATACCACTAAGCTAAGGAAATCAGTTCCCTAGACAAAGAGAGAGAAGGAAGAACCTTTCCCCCAGAGATGAAAGGCAAGGGATACATTTGCAAAACACATGTCCCAGAAAAGATATCTTGACTAATAGAAGAGAGAAATGGATGAAAAGCTATCATAATACACACCATGAAAACATAAGCAATTAAGCTCAAAGCAGGAATATAATGGATTCTAGAAGACAGGAAGAAATATACTTCTTGCCCCCCAGTCTAAAGGAGAAAAGATCTATGTTATATATGAATGAGGGGTAAAATTATGAATAAATCTCAAAGGAGAAATTTATTTTCTTTTATCTTTATGGATCAAATAATAAGGAGAAGGAACTTTGAAGAATCTTTTCACATCTACATCATGAACTGTAGTTTGAACCTCAACATAAGTTTGGGAAAAACTAGGAATAGCAGATGGAAATTTGGGAATATGAATATTAGGAATAGGATTAGGAAAGATAGGATTAGGATTAGGAAGATTAGGAAAATATAAAAGAGGAAGAACAACTTATATTTCCCTATAAAGGAGTTGTGCTTGAAATTTGAAATAATTGAAATATAAGTACTAACCTCAAATTAGGGAAAATCTAGAAAATGCCAATTTCTGATGTCTGTGTGTACTTTCAGCCAATTCTGCAACCTATTTCAGACTTGAAATGCTGAGATGAAGAAAACTGAGAAATCTTTTGTCTTTTTGATGGCAGGTAGTCTTTGACCCTCATAAAAGGTCAAAGGCTACATTCTTTATTTGAAGGTTGATTTTGACTTTGTTCGTAGATCCTGAAAGTTCACCAAAAAGGGTATCCAAATCTGGTCTCAGATCTAAAATTCTGCACATATACCTGCAAGAAAAATGGTTTTGTTGTTTGTTTGGGGGGTTTGCCTTGGTCAAACCCTGGTTTGGAATCAACCTTAATATTGAAATTGCAATGGATAATGCTAGCAAGTAGTAGAAGTAGATCTAACAATGAATCTATGACATTCACTAGATATGCAATTGTATTTGAAATGTAATCAAGTATGTTAATATGAAAGCTTGGACATAAAATTAACAAATGTAAATCTAAACCTCCATGTTTGTATGCTTGGTATCCACTTTCAAGGAAGGATGAATTGATCTTGAAGATGAATTGAAGGATCTTGAAGGAAGATCACACCACCATGATGGCTAGATCTAGGGTTTGAATGATGAATCTTGCATGCTTGAACCAAATCCCTTCAATGGCTTGAATGCTTGAATCCTTGATCTTCAATGGAGAACTTGAATGGAGAAGAAGATGATTGCTTGAATGAATGCTTGCTCTTTCTTGAGAGAGAACTTGATGGCTTGATAATATCTCCTTGAGAGCTCCTTTATCATGAAATTTCTTGGTGAATAATGGATGTGAAAATGAGAGAGGAAGGCCTCCTTTTATAGTGAACTAGGGCACAATCCTCTAGAGGGGCCACCTTGGAGAATTAAATCCCAATTAGGTCTTAAAATTTATAAAATATACCTATATTAAATTCAATTTGAGGGTTTACCATTCCAAAACCCAAAATGGCTGACCCGGAGGTGGGAAAACAAATATCCCTGAAACCTGACACCCGAAAATCAAGGAAATTTGAAATTTGGATAGGGGGTCAAGGACGAGCTCAAATCTAACCAGGTTAGGGTCGAGGTCAATCCTGACTAGGTTAGGGTTGAGGTCGATCCTGACCAGGTCAAGGTTGAGGTCAATCCTGAGCAGGTCAGGGTCGAGGTCGACTTTGACCCCATAAGATCGACTTTAACCTTTTGGTCAAAAACCTAAGGATCCTGACCCAGAATGCTAGGAAATGCATATATGAAGTGAAAATCAGGGATAGATAGAAGCATAATGAGGAGAACAAGCATGATCAAAGAAAAGATCTGATTCAAGGTGCTTGACATGACCTAGACCACTCACCCAGAGGGATAAACACTCTTAACCTGGAAGTGTTTCCATTTTAAGATGATACATTAAGCCCCCACTTTAGCAAGAGTATGGACTCGATGAAAACTCTTGGTAAAGGAGAAGAAAGAGGAGATCCAAGTGGATTCCCAAAGAGATAAAATAATACTTGGCTAAGGACACAAGCCCCTAGGATAAGGACTCTAGCTCAACATACACACACGAGGGTGTGAAAAACAAAAGGACACAAAAGAGGGGTTAGTACTAAAACAAACCCAAATCAACTAGTACAAGAAACCTTGCTAAGAAACATTTCTTATAATAACATCATATTTGGAAAGCTATCATAAAATCATAAATGATTACATAAGAAAGATAAGAACAACACTATAAATGACATAGCTTCATGATCCAGTCCTACTAGCATGAAAGCAAAAAAGAGAGAAAGGGAAAAAGAGTGATTACCTCGCCTAGTAAGATGCCCACCTTACCATGAATCACCCTGGAGTGAGAGCCCAACAGGTTCACCCATAAAATGTTCTTGCAATTGTAATGTGTCTTCTGATGGCTTCTGGAATACTCATAGATCCACCTTCTTGTATCGCTATGATTATGAAATGCATGTCTCTTCGAGATTTAGCAACTTATGTGAATTACCTTTAGAAGATTTAGCATATAGGTGCATGTCTTTTAAGTATTTAGCAACTTATGTACGTTACCTTCCAAAATTTAGCATATTTTGAAAAAATTTGAAAAATGCGTGTCTCCTCAAGATTTAGCAACTTATGTGTGTTACCTTTGGAAGATTTAGCATACTGGAAATGTGTGTCCCTTCAGGATTTAGCAACTTATGTGAATTACCTTTAGAGAATTTAGCATATAAATAAATAAAAAACTATAGTACAAGGGAGACCCTATATATGCCCCCCTCCTTAAGATGGAAAAACCATACTATTTTTTCATGTTAAGGAAAGAAAAGAACAAGGATAAATCCTTCTTCAGCATCAAGACAATATCCATAGATAAAACCCAGTCGAAGCCAAGAAGGTGACAACTCCTATGAGCCCATGGAAGGGACAAATATAAAGAGATATCATGCAAGAAGTGAAAAGAAAGTAACCCTTATGAGGGATAGCACACTATTTAGTTTCCAAGGTGAGAGATATATCAACCATGGAAACCCAATGTCAAACAAAAAAAGAGGTTGTTATCAAGGTCATAGATCCTCAATGCAAACCAAAATTTTCATGTATGATTGGATATCACATAATAGATAAATACTACTTAACCAAGAAAAGAGGTGAATCCTAGAAAGATAGAAAAGAAGGAGATGGCATCCTTGCCCCCCAAGTGTAGGAACAAAGATGGAAGAGGATACCTACTTCACAATTCAAGGAGATATCCAGTTTAGCAACAATGTATACCATATTCTTAGTGAGGGATATTGACCCCTACATCCAAGAGTATAGATAATCGTGAAAAGGATATGTCACTCATGGAAAAGGATCCTCAAATGAAAGAGATATTATCAACAAGACCCCCATCATAGAGGAGTGCTTTAGATAAAATATCATCTTTCAAAAGTGGGAACAAAGATTCAATCATCAAGCCCCTTGCAATCAAGAGTAAGAGGAATCTTTGAAATGAGGGAAACAACTCCAACACCAAGCAAGGGTGAGAGTTTATAAAGAACATAATTTACAATGTAGAGAAGAAGTGATGACGTAGGACAACAAATTCTCATATAAGAAGGTTATCCATAGTCAAAATATCTATCAATATGATGAAATAATATTGCAATATAAACAAATACCACTAAGCTAAGGAAAGCAGTTCCCTAGACAAAGAGAGAGAAGGAATAACCTTGCCCCCCAGGGATGAAAGGCAAGGGATACTGTTTCAAAACACATGTCCTAGAAAATATATCTTGAATAATAGAAGAGAGAAATGGATGAAAAGCTATCATGATACACACCATGAAAACATAACCAATTAAGCTCAAAGTAGGAATATAATGGATTCTAGAAGATAGGAAGAAATATACCTCTTGCCCCCTAGTCGAAAGGAGAAAAGATCTATGTTATATACAAATGAGGGGTAAAATTATGAATAAATCTCAAAGGAGAAATTTATTTTCTTTTATCTTTATGGATTGTATAATAAGGAGAAGGTACTTTGAAGAATCTTTGCACATCTACATCATGAACCATAGTTTGAACCTCAACATAAGTGTGGGAAGAACTAGGAATAGCAGATGGAGATTTGGGAATATGAATATTAGGAATCAGATTAGGAAAGATAGGATTAGGATTAGGAAGATTAGGAATACTAGGAAAAGTGTAGGAAGTGATATGAATGGAAGACACCACTGGAGGAACACTTGGAACCACGGTTGAAAAATGATTTGAATAGATATAAGTAATATTATGGTAAGAATGATGTGAGGTAGAATCTTGATTTTCCATAAGGTCGCCATGAAGAGCGTTAAGGGAATTTATATCTTTCTCCGCTAATGCCTTATTGCTAGAAGGAATCCCAAATGGAGGTGAAGGATTTATAATGTCATCTTCTTTCATATAAGGGAAGTGTGTTTTAGAGAATATGTCATTCGCTTGTATCAAAAATTCTTCACAAGGAGGGGATAAATCAATGTATTTATCCAAGGGTTCATCCCAAAAAGTAGAATTATCCACAATGGCTTCATGAGGAAGAGAGTAATCAACATCTAAATCCAAAGGTTCATTCCAAATAGGAGGATTATCCATAATGGTTTCATGAGGAAGAGGGTAATCAACATCCAAATCCAAAGGTTCATCCCAAATAGGAGGATTATCCAGAATGGTTTCATGAGGAAGAGAGTAATCAACAATCAAATCCAAAGGTTCATCCCAAATAGGAGGATTATCCATAATGGTTTCATGAGGAATAGAGTAATCAACATCCAACTCCAAAGGTTCATCCCAAATAGGAGGATTATCCATAATGGTTTTGTGAGGAAGAGAGTAATCAATATCTAAATTCAAAGGTTCATCCCAAATAGGAGGATTATCTTCCCTATCCATAAAGCGCATTGTAGGAATGTAATAAGTCATTAAATTTTGATCCCTAAAGGGTAAATTGTATTGTAAAATAGGCTCATAGAAAAGACATATATGAGAATAAGAATGAACATCAACCCCCAACTCATCCTTGTAAAGGTCAATTGAAGAGGTTTTAGAGGAAGATGAAACAGGAATAGGATCAATGGCGATCTCATTCGAATAATTTTCATGCTCACTTCCATGTACCTCATTAAGGGATCTATCCTCTTGAACAACAAAAACCTCATCAAATTACTCAAAATAAGAATCATACATGTTGAATTTACTAAAAGAATGAAACTTTAAATGTTTTTTTATTTTTAAGGAAATTTTGCAATTTTTTTTGTATTTTTGAAATATAAATGCAAGAGCATAAAGGAAACCTAATCTTAATGTAAGAAGATATTAATCATAATTCTAACATAGTAGGCCTATTAATTCATGTTGGGTTCACCAAAATGTATAGGATGAAATAGTGTTCACACTAAAATGTATGGGGGAAATACAAGTTCTAATTCTAAATCCAAATTCCCAAAGGAGAGATCCAAATTGATCAACCCAAAAGGTTAATGCACAATTGAATCAATCTATGGAAAATATGAAAGAGGAAGAAAACCTTATATTTCCCTATAAAGGAGTTGTGCTTGAAATATGAAATAATCAAAATACAAGTACTAACCTCAAATTATGGAAAATTTGGAAAATGCCAATTTTTGATGTCTGTGTGTACTTTCGGGCAATTCTGCAACATGATTCGGACTCGAAATGCCGAGACAAAGAAAACCCAGAAATCTTTTGTCTTTTCAATAGCAGGTAGTCTTTGACCCTCATAAAAGGTCAAAGGCTACATTCTTTATTTGAAGGTCGATTCTGAATTTGTTCACAGATCTCAGAAGTTCACCAAAAAGGGTATCCAAATCTTCTCTTAGATCTGAGATTTTGCACCTGTTCCTGGAAGAAAAATAGTTTTGTTGTTTGTTTGGGGAGTTTGCCTTGGTCAAACCCTAGTTTGGAATCAACTTTAATATTGAAATTGAAATGGAGAATTCTGGCAAGTAGTAGAAGTAGATCTAACAATGAAGCTATGATATTCACTAGATATGCAATTGTATTTGAAATGTAATCAAGTATGTTAATATGAAAGCTTGGACATAACATTAACACATGTAAATCTAAACCTCCATGTTTGTATGCTTGGAATACACTTTGAGGGAAGCATGAATGGATCTTGAAGATGAATTGAAGGATCTTGAAGGAAGATCACACCACCATGATGGCTAGATCTAGGGTTTGAATGATGAATCTTGCATGCTTGAACCAAATCCCTTCAATGGCTTGAATGCTTGAATCCTTGATCTTCAATGGAGAACTTGAATGGATAAGAGGATGATTGCTTGAATGAATGCTTGCTCTTGCTTGAGAGAGAACTTGATGTCTTGAGAATATCTCCTTGAGAGCTCCTTGATCATGGAATTGTTTGGTGAATAATGGATGTGAAAATGAGAGAGGAAGGCCTCCTTTTATAGTGAACTACGACACAATCCTCTAGAGGGGCCACCTTGGAGAATTAAATCCCAATTAGGTCATAACCTTTAGAAAATATACCTAGATTAAATGCAATTTGAGGATTTACCATTCTAAAACTTGAAATGGCTGACCCAGAGGGGGAAAACAAATATCCCCGAAACTCGACACCTAGAAATCAAGGAAATTTGAAATCTAGACAGGGGGTCAAGGATGAGCTCGAATTTGAGCAGGTTCGGGTCGAGGTCAATCCTGACTAGGTCAGGGTTGAGGTCGATCTTGACTAGGTCAGTGTCAAGGTTGATCCTGACTAGGTTAGGGTCAAGGTCAACTTTGACCCCATAAGGTTGACTTTGACCCCATAAGGTCAACTTTGACCTTGTGGTCAAAAACCTCAGGATCCTGACCAAGAATGCTAGGAAATGCAGATATAAAGTGAATATCAGGGACAGATAGAAGCAAAATGAGGAGAACAAGCATGATCCGAACAAAGAGCTGATTCAAGGTGCTTGACATGACCTAGACCACTCACCCGGAGGGCTAAACACTCTTAACCTGGAAGTGCTTCCATTTTAAGACGATACAAGGAGATCAACCAGTAAAGATATGTGCTGAGCTGATTCATGATATCACAGGACTTGACAATGAAGGAGAACTACTTGTTAGTGAGAAAAGTCTAAGAAAGGATGTTGAAAACCTCACGCACTCCAAATGGGACAAGAGGGCTATGACTATAAATGATATATACCTCCAAGATGTCAGATTGGTAGTAATGCTTATTGGCTAAAAATTGTTCCATAGTTCCAGAATCAACTCTGTATCAGTTGGAGTTTTTATGATGGCTTACATAATTGTTAAAGAAAACAAGCAGTACAACCTTTGTGAAGTTCTGGCACAACAGTTTTTGGAAAATGTTAAGGTCATTAAGAAGGACAAATCCAAGGCATTTAGGTTTGGGTCACTACTAATTCACATGTACCTTCACATTATTCAAAAATTCCCTAGTATGCACCCAAGAGCATGGAAAGACAATGAACCCACTGGTCTAAAAATATCAGAAAACTATAGAAGGAAGAAAAAGGATTGGATCAATGGAGAACTATTTGGCATGATTAAGATCTTGCAAAGGTAGATGAAAGAAAGATATAGAATTCCAGAAAGCCTATTAGAAAAGTATGAGGACACCATCTGTTTCATGGTTGAAACTGATTATGTCTATTTTGAGGCAGTTGATCCTAGAACCATGTTATGTTAGGAATGAATGAAAAGTGTTTTGGCAGTCATTTTGTAGCAGTTGTTGTTGCATTCATGACTTGGATTGTCATTGATGTCAACACAATGATATTCTAGATATTAGCAGGAAAGTAGGTATAGTTTTGTTTTGCACACATGTTTTATTGTAGATTGGCTTTTGCACAGTTGATGGTATGTTCTTTGGTGTGTTATTAACCTATGGTTAATAGCGCAAAAAGAAATTCATTCATTTGTAAGAGTTATGAGCATTTTGGTGAAAGCAGTGTTTAGATAGTATTTCTGTGTAGCGATGTTTGGAAATCAGAGGATATCTCTTAGCTGGGATGGAATCTGATCTTGCACAGTTAAAGGGATGTTGGAGACTCATTAATGATGACATGGTTCATAGCGCAAACTTTGAGGATATGTTTGGAGAAAGTTACAGTATCTGGAAGCTGATAGTTTTATGTGAATTTTGTGTGTAGCATGTAGAATTTATTATTTTGTAATTGAGGACTGACTCATTTGTAATTATTTGAGTTTGATATATAAGAAGGAATGTTTTCCTTATTTTAATGTGTACTATGAAGAGTGAGATGCGAATATATGCATGAAGTGAAGAAAAGAGCTAATTCAGTGATGAAGGAAGACTTGTGAGTACAAAGATCTAGAATTGTGATCTTGTGTAGCAGAGAGTGCAATTTTGACACAGTGTGAAGGAGGTAATATATTTCATATTATTTTGTTGAATAATTCTAAGATCTTTTAGACAGTGGGTTCAGAGATCTTGCCTTGAAGCTGTTTGGGTAGTGGGTCCTTCTGTCTTCCATAAACTCTTAACCGGGTTAGAATCTTTTAACATGGATTCAAAATCTCCTAATAGGGATTTATATGTACTGAATGTATTTCATAAGACTCCTAATAGGGTCCATCCTCTAACAAGGAACTTTCATATTAGTGCATCATTTTGTGGGCATCATTCACACTGGGGTTTACTCTTTTCAAGAGGTTCCCTAGTTAACATATCTTGTGTTATTGTGCAATTGTGTATGATTATCTTTCTATGGTTGATCAGTACATTGATTATATTATTTAAAGCTATTGAATGGATAAATTATCTGATAACTGATTCACCCCCCCCTCTAAGTTATCTTGGGGATCTTTACTTTCTAACATGTTAGTGCTCAAATCTATAGATGATTTATGATCTGACAAAACTATAACTACAATTATCCCAATAGATTCATCTAAAAAAATGCAAGCACTAAGGTATTAAGGTTGTCAAAACCTTCTTCACTTCGAGTATAAAACTCAGGCAGGTTTACCTATAACAATTCACTATGTTCAAATGAGGTTTGAATTGTGAATCAGCTCCTTCATTGTTATGCTATCCCTTTTAGAATTGACTCAATAAGACATCACAACTCTTAGTATAGCCCAAATTATCCTAATAAAGAACACTTTAATGAAGATTATGAAAGCAATAACATGGAATAGTGGCATAAGGACATTCATCATTCTTCTTTTTGAGATTTAAACTCAAGGAAGGATAACCTCTTTTTGGTGCTTCTTTAAAGCATTACAACATGCATCCATGAACTTGTCATAGATGATTCAGATAGTGATTAAGAAATAAAAGTAAAATCAATCAATTATTTGTATCTTCTTGGTGGTACAAATGTAAATATAGTTTAGACCAGTGCCTTATCTACTTGGGCGTTAGAGTCAAACCCTACCTCCAAAAGATTCTATCAAGACATATACTAAAACCCAAATGAAATGCCTGACATCCCATTCCTTTAATTCCTACACATGCTATCAAATTCATACATGGATAATGAATTCACAGAGACCCTCCCCTTAAGATTTTACTTTTTCATTGAAAGAACTTAAGTTCAAGCCCTATATTCACCTTGTGAATAATGTATTAAAAAGCCTTACAATTTAATCTATAAGAAAACTAAACATCCATACATAAAGACAACAAGTAGTAACAATAGAGTTTCAATATCTTTGTATTAATATTCAAAATGCATCAGTACAGTATCACCATGACTTCAAAGAAAATAAAGTTCTATATCTTGGAACTTTCTTTACAAAATGTATTAACCACCCTCTGAAAAGAGTAAAAACTTGCTATATATACCCACACCCATCTTGGAATCCTCAAAAGGATGCAATAAGCTTCGGATGGCTGTGTAAACAACTTGCACAAGAGACAAAAAGTACAAATCCAAAGATTGTGACTATAACAACAGTAAACAGTTCTCAACTACCTAACAATTTTACAAGTGGCACCTTTGTCTAAAGATATTTCAGAGCAGTTACATAATTTGTTGCATGAATGATGACCACCATCTGGCTAACCTACATCATCCCTCATTTGAAACTTTCTCTCCTGAAATTTTTGGATCAAGTGCCATTTGTACTCTATTCTTCTTCTTCTTCTGTCACTTGGGTAGTTGGCTTCTTCTTCTTCTTCTTTGTTAGTTTGTCCCATGCTACCACATCATCATCACATGGCCAATTGTAAGCTTGAAAATCCTGTAGTGATTTGATCTGCTGATCCCACATGGAATCAGTTACACTTTTAGCATCTGCTAAAAATCATATGCAATCACTTTCAACTTTAAATAAGTTGCCAATTATATTATTGCATCTTTCTAAATCCAAAGTTTTGTCACTGTTTAGGAAAGCATGCTGCTTAATTACCATTTGATCCATTGATACTTTCCACTCATCTATACTGACAATACCCCCACCATCATCATATATTGGAGGCAAGTACTTATTGCTACTCCCATCAAACATATCCATCTTGGCTACTATCTGATTAGACTTACCTTTAAAGAACTTTGACACAACACTTACTAAACCAATCTTTTCAAAAACCTCAATCATTACCTTAGGAATATCAAACCTATATTCTTGAAAATCATCAAGCTTATCTAATAATGAGCTCCTCCCTCACCATGTACTAAAAAGTGGCTCCAAGGTAGTCAAAAACTCATTCAATTTTCCATTGGCCTGGTGTAATAGACTGACTAATTGATGGACTGATTCTATCTTGTCCTTTATCTTATCCTGCCTATATTGTACAATCCTTGCTACAATATCCAAGGATGCATCTAGTCTTATTTTTTTCTAGGTCCTTAGTAGGCTTATCAAGAGCCTCTATATCTGTTTGAACGAGGACCTCAATCTACAAAGGAGGGGGAAGAACTACCTTTGAGGCTTCGTCAATCCTAACCTTCAATTCAACCAACTCATCTTCCAATTGCTTGATCTTTACCATTATCAAATCCCTATCTTTGGCCACTACACTTGCATTCTCAAACAATTTTTCATACCTTTCAGACAACTGAGCTGTCTTTGCTTCATTTAGGTTAGCAAAATGGGTCACTCCCTTGGAAACCTCAAGATCAGTTGTATTTTGTACAGTCCATATGATTTTATTCCCTTCCATCTGATCATCTATACTTAGTAGAGATGGCTTTTGAGTCTTTGGGGCAATAGAACACATTGCAACAACCTGGGATCTTGGGTCATATCCACTTCCTCTTATCATTTCACCAATATGAACCTCATAGGCTAAACTGCCCTCTAGTTGCTTTCTTATGTGATCAATGATAAAAGCAGAGGTCAAATCCCATCCTGGAGTTAGAAGCATTCCACTTGATCTAACCATTTCTCTGGCTTCATCTATAGTTACAAAATCAAGGCTAGGATCATAAGAGGATAATGCTCTCATGGTTTCTTCACTTGGCTCTACTCCCTCAGGCATAGCCTTAGCCACATCTTGTTGCTTTTTCCAGATAATAAAATTCTTAAATTCATCACTCTTGATGAATTGGTCATCACTTAAGAACTCCTCCTAATATACCTCTCTAATATCTTGTCCTGACCACAAGGACTGTTCCTCATCTCCTTCATTAGTGGCCACAATCTTGCTAGCCCTTATTATTTTCCTCAATTGGTGATGGTAATCCCTATCACTTGGTACAAGAGCAGATGCGCTATCAATCCTTCCTTTCTATTTTCTCTGCTTAGAAGGCTCTCCCTCTTCAAACCTCTACTTCTTCAATGGTGGCTCTGGAAGGTCCTCTGCCTCTAATTGGTCTTTAGTAAGATCAATAACTGGTGAGTCTCCAACTTGTGGTGGGCTATCTCTTTCTTGGGATCCATCAGAGAAATCCTCATGATCAGAAGATGAGTAATCCTTCTTTTTCTTTGTTTGCTTTTGATCAATCAATCTTTCCAATTGATTTGATAGAGTGTAACGCATCTCTATCATCTTGTTAATTCTTTCTAAATAGGGAAGGTTAGGGAAGAAACTGTCAAAAGGAATTTGGGCTACCTTCAATTGAGCTTGCAAATCCCTTACATCAAAAAGCTTGCTCCATCTAGTAGTGACCTCATCCTTCTCCACAATATTCCTAATCACATACTCCTCATCAAGGCCCTCATGTTCTCTATTGACACCAATACTAGGTATCAGTGTCAACCTTGTAGTTTTAATGAAGCCCTCAAGGTCTACATGTCTACAAAAACCAGAAACCATCTTAAATTGATTTAGCCAGGTGGTAATTTGTGGGAAAGCCCTCTTACCAATCAATAAATCACCGATTCTGAACTACCTAGGTGTGAAAGTACCTTTCTTATGAGGGGCCAAAATTTCTTTGTCTATCCACATCAACTGCCAAAAAAATTCTAAAGAAGCAACTCTTGGTGGAACAAATTTTGGTAACAAATGTGGGGGTTGGGGGCAACCGTAAACTCTTATAATTGTAGAATTTTCCCCTAAATAGAAATCACCCCAATTATGGTTTCCCTCCCATTTTTCCTCCCATTTCATAGGTCTTAGTAGCCTTAGGACCTTAGGTGGTAACCTTGTAACATTTATGCCCAGCCATCTCAGAATAGGAAAAACAATGAAGTTCTTGAAAACACAAAAGTCACACCTATTTGCAGTACTATTCCATACCTTTACCCATAATTGTATTGGATTATGTTGATCTTGGAAAGTGAATTCTAGCTGCAACATATTCAAATCAAAATTGTTGACATTAAAAAATAGAATTAAATGCATCAACATAGAGTAATGTAAGAACTTGATGGGCTTCTTATTGTCTTTGACAGAATCCTGTCAATTACATACTGGATGTAATCATAATCTATGTTTACTAGAGAATTTTGGATATCTAAAATTGTCATCAAAAGATCAGCTGGCAAGAATTCTTCATCCCCATCTATCCCCAATACTCTACACAACCCATAACAAGTATGCTTCATATAGTAATGGAGGGATTTAAACTGGTAGGGGGCATTCATGTTATCAAGAAGAGGAGCTATATATGTGCCCTTCTTTGGGATATGCTTCACCATTTGGTCTTTCACTAACCCTATATTTTTCGTATACCTCTCTCTCTCTTGGCTTAGATTAATTTCAGTAGAGGAAGATGTGAAGAAACTAAAAGCTTTCATGAAAGAACCCCTGTCAAGAGTAACCAAAGGTGACTGGTCTTCTTTCCTAATTTTTTTTGAAATAGGATCATACACCCTAGCCAATGCAATGATTAAGTCTACATCTAGAAACACATCAGGGACAATCAATTTCCCTAAACCCAAAGCCCAAACATTACAAATAGGAACTGGCCCACCCCTATTTTGATAAAAATAACTAAACACAGTATAACCTGAGTAGGATGGTGTAACATAATCTCTCCAATGCCCTAGAACATCTTCAATGACATCATCAGGAGCTCTTTTGTTCTGACTGGAACCAGGCAACAATTTGAGAAACTCGTCTGAATAATTTGGCTTATTTTTATCTTCCCCACCTTTCATTTTGGCTTCACCACTAGAAGAAGTCATGCTTAGCTCTAGTTGACTCATTCTTTCCACACAATTGGTTGGAATTCTACAAACTACATTTGCTCAGCACTCAAAGGTCACTCTAGAAAACACAATTCTCTTCAAATGACTTCGAACATAGAAAACAATGAGTTTAGCCCATTTATTGATGCAAATTGAAATGTGTAAAATTGCCAAAATCATTAAAAATCTACCTCCAATTGCTTCCACATTCAATTCACATATCACCAGTTTTCAAATTAGTGCTAGCCAATGTAGGGATGTTGACAGATAGATTTAAAAATTTGAAAACAAGGCAAAATGGAAATGATTATGGTTTGGTACTTTCTCACCCTGCTTACGTGATAAACTGCTCCTTTAAAATTGATTGGATGGCCAACTACTTTTTCTCTAGCTTGATGGTGTACTTTATCTACATGGCAATGACCTTTAACTTTTCTTTATTACTTTCTTTGAACAAAGCCCATTTTAGCGAACCAGCGACCGAAGGTTCCGCTTATTCACTGAGTGAAAAGATAACCTTGGCTCACATTCAGAGAATTAGTGACTGAACACTTCACTTATTCGCTGAGTCAAATTCCTAATTCTCCCTCCATTTAGCAAACCAACAAACAAAGGAAACCTTGCCTGAGCAACTAACCATGGTCACAATTTGGAGAACTAACAGCCAACGGCTTCGCTTATTCGCCGAATGCTTTAGTTGACTACTAATTTATTTTGAGACTTGGTGACCAAAGGCTTTTCTTGTTCACTAAATGAAAGCCTTAACCACATGTTTAATATGAGAACTAGCGAACAAGCTTACTCGCTAAGTCGTTGAGACTAGAAGACAATCACCTTTTGACTATGAGACTTAGCGAACAAAGGGTTAGAACTTACTTGACTACCTAATTCACCCATTCACTGAGAAGTTTTCATCATCACCAATCTTTTAAGAGAATGCACAACTACCTCATTTTCCATATTGCCAGATAGTTTAGAGCCTTGCCAACATATTATGAGATCACGTGAATAACAGGGAAAACCACATTTGTCCAATCTGTCAAAGCCAAATAGTCAGAACTACAAAACTTAGAGCACACAAAACTTATAACATAGTCACCAAATTGCCAAAACAAATTATGTAGGACCCAAAAACTTTGAAATTAAAACATAACCATTGATCATAAGGATAATCAATGGTCTTCACCAGATCACTAGATAACACAAATCTTAACCGCTCGATTCTGAGAATGAAAGAACACTGCCATGCTAGGTCGCTAGAAGTTAATAGGAAACCACCAGGAAACAAATGATCAACTGACTACATACTCACTGATTCACGCAAAGGTTGAGGTAACCACCAAACAACTTGGAGACTTAGCAACTAAAGAAACATACAACATGGGTTTTATTCATTCACTAGTTCGTTGAATAACTCAAAGACATAAAATAATACTATGCAATTCAGCGAACACTAGACGGAAATAATCATGCACATAATCAAAACACTTAAGTGGCCAAAAAGTAATAAATAAATATAAGGATTAGGGAAACTTAAGGGTTTACACAAAGAAATAGGATTTCTCAAAAGGGAAAAACCTAGGGTAAGGGTTTTTAGGCTTGGTTATAACAAGATTAATGGATTTTTTGAAAACCTAAACCCCAGAAAACAAACTTGCAGAAGAATAAACCACTTTGCAACTGAAAACATAGCAAAACCTGAAAAAATCCCAACAATGGCTCTATCTGAGGATGCTTGAGTGCAAGGTCAAAGAAAGAACTATTGAATCTCTGGGAGGCTGACCACAAAACCCTAACCTAAAATAGGAAACCAACATGCCACAAAACCAACACATATATACATACCTATTGTGCATGGAAAAAGAGAAAAACTAACTGAAGAAAAACTTCAAGAATTGTCCATCTACTAGCAATTCCTATTCTCCACCATCCAAATTTTGCAAAAAATATGAATCCTTGCCATGAGTTTGATGAACAACAAAAGGTCCCATCCACAAATACTCAAATTTTTTGTGTTTCCCTTTGGCTTCAGCCCTAGCATTCCATTGAAGAACCATGTCACCCGACTAGAATTTTCTCAAAGTTTCTCTTTTATCAAAAACATATTTCATTTTTTGTTGCAACTTCACATTTTCCTTTTGTCCTTCCCTTCTGATCTCATCCAGTTCAACCAACTAAACCATTCTATCTTGCAATGGATCACTGATTTCCATACCTTCTTCCTACATGAATTTGTATATTGGTAAGAAGTTGTTTACTGGTAATCTTGATTTCACACCATATACCATCTCAAAAGGGGACTTCCTTGTAGCTCTTTTCTCAGCAATCCTATCAGCCCACAATGCTAGTGTCAACTTTACATGCCAACTCCTTTTGTTCTTTTCTAGATTCTTCTTCAAAATTTGCAGGATACTCTTATTACTAGATTATGCTTGCCCATTTGGTTGTGGGCGGTAAGGGGATGAATAAGACAAAATTATTCCCATTTTTGAACAAAAATTAGTAATCTTCTAAGATCTAAAACTCATGGCATTATCTACAACCAATTTAATAAGAACACCAAATCTAGTGATTAGATTATTCATTAAGAACTCAATTACAACAGCACTGGTTGCCTTTTTAGTTGGAATTGCTTCAATCCATTTTGTAAAGTAATTTGTAGCAACTAGAATCCAACTATGCCCCCCACTAGATTTCTCAAAAAATTCCCCAATAAAGTCCATACCCCACATAGAAAAAGGAGCTTTTGTAACCACAGGGTTCAACAATAGAGCACTTGAAAATTTTAGTTTCTTGGAAAACCTTTGACATGGCTCACACTTTCTAACAAAAGAGTGAGTATCTTTGAACAATATAGGCCAATAGTATCTTGCCCTTAAAATCTTATGAGCTATGGACCGAGTAGAATGATGTCCTCCACACAACCCGGAGTGCATTTCTTTCAATACCTTTTCTGATTGGTGTTTGTCCAAGCAAAATAATAGAATCCCATCATTATCTTTCCAATACAAATCACCCTGTATCATTACATACCTCTGGGCTTGCAATCTCAAACTTCTCCTCTGATAATCATTCAACTCTTGTGGACATTTAGCATATTTGATAAAATAAACAAAATCTTTGTACCATGGTTGCATTTCATTGCTAGTGACTGTATCTTCATTAAAAACAACACTATTCATTTGTATGAGATCCATGTTTTCCTCAGTCATTAATTTTGCAAGTCCCAAACCTCTCACCAATTTGGTAATGTGGAGCTCAAGATCAAACTCTTGAATCCTATTAATCCATTTGCACCTTTTCCCTGTGACCTCACTTTGCACCAAAATATCTTTCACTGTAGGATGAGGTACATATGCATTAACCTTGGCACAAACAAGATAAGGTCTAAAAGCTTTAACTACCTTGACTAGCACGTATGCTTGTTTTTCCATTAACTCATAATTCAATTCAAAAAACTGTAATGACTTGCTAAAAAAGGCTATGGGATGTTCAAATCCTTCTTTATCCTTTTGTAATATGACAGCTACAATAGTATGGAAAGAGGCAAAGGAGAACAAAGAAAATGGTTTTGAATAATCAGGTGAAATTAATACAGGGGCCTCTTGGATTGCTTGCTTAATTTTCTCAAAATCTTGCTGAGTCTCACTGTCCCAATTAAAATTTACATCTTTCTTCAGGAGTTTGACTATAGGCTTAACCATTTCTGCAAAATTAGCAATGAATCTCCTAACAAAATTAATTTTCCCTAAGAAATATTGTACACCCTTTATATTCTTAGGTGAAGGTACCTTTCTAATTTCCTCTACTCTTTTAGGGTCAATCCTAACTCCTTCTTTTGACACTATATGTCCAAGTAACTTCCCCTCTGTCACAACAAATTGACATTTTTTTGGGTTTAAAGAGATACCAGATTCTAGAGCTTTAACAATGACCTTTTCCAAATGACTGCAATGATCCTCAACCCTTTTTGAATAAGCAATTAGATAATCTTGGTACACAACCATAAGAACATTGATCAATTCCTTAAAAGAAACATCCATTTCCCTTTGAAAAGTAGCTCCAACATTTTTTAAACTAAAAGGCATGCGTACATACACATAGGTTCCCCATGGGGTTGTAACTTTTGTTTTAAACTACTCTGATTCCTTGACCAACACTTGATTATAACTTGAGAAACCATCCATCATTTATAAGAGTTCACAACCAATTACCCTATGCAGCATGGCTTCCATATTTGGTAGTCCATAATTGTCTTTTAATGAAGCTACATTCAAATTCCTAAAATCAACACAAAGTCTTATGTCACCATTCTTTTTTCTCAGTGGCACAAGATTTGAGACCCACATGGAATGCCTAATAGGTTCAATGATACCAGCAGCTCTCAATTTTGTCAATTCAGCCTGCATCTTTGTGGATAGAAGGGGATTGATAGGCCTTTGTTTTTGTCTAAAAGGCTTAGTATCTTCCTTGAGTGGAATTTCATGTTGAAAGAGGTCTGCTTTATAAGCCTTGAGATCATCATATGGCCAAGCAAAAACATGCTTGTACCTTTTTAACAATCTTATCATATTTCCTCTAACCTCCCTACTCACCTTTTCCCAATATAGACTGTTTGAGGGGATGTTTTTGAACCTAAATTTATTTCCTCTAAGTCCTCCATTTTAGTGTTAGACTTTTGAGACAAGTACCCATCATTTATTTTAAACATCCCTTCTAACTCCACTAACCCCTTTGGTATATGGTTTGAAGGTAGCTACACTATCTCATTTCCCATAATACATTCTTTTCCTTCAACATAATGCTGGGCTTCATTAAAATCTATTTGTTTCCCATCATATTGATCTAGACATTGAAGAAACCTTAAGATATCAAGATCATCCTCAAATACTTGCCAATTATACACATTGTTAGGCACTGTAGGCCTACTTTTGACTTCCAGCATAGACACACCAGTAAGGGTAATATCATCATTTTTTGAGAGCAACATTAGCAAGAAAATCTGCCATAATATTATTAGACCTTTCTACCCAAAGAAGATTGAAAGCATCAAAAAACTCTAGTCTATCCCAGATAGCATGTTTGTATAATTTCAATCTTTCATCCTTGGCAGCATATTTAGATCTTACTTGAGCTATAACTAATTGGGAATCACCATGGACCTTTAGACATTTGATACCATGCTTTATAGAAACATCTAATCCCAATATCAGTGCCTCATACTCAACAATATTATTAGTGCATTCAAAGGTCAATAGGAAAGAGTACTTGAGAGTAATACCTAATGGGGAAATAAAAACAACACCAGCTCCTGATCCTTCCTTGGAGCATCCACCATCAAAAAGCATTTTCCAAAGTCCATTTTGCTGCAATACTAATTCATCAACTATTGGGTCTATGTTTTTCATTTGAGGTACTATCTCTTCAATCATGAAATTATTCATGTCAATATCTACAAAGTAGTTTAAATCTTCTGGTGCAACTACTTCAACCATGACTAAGGAACGGGGCTCCCTATACAATTTTACCTCAGTCCCATTGATTGGGATAGTAGCATATGACAAATCCAATTGCAATTTTCCACCTACTAATGCAGCCCATTGCCTTGACAATAGCATGCCATAATGGGGTTTTGTATCAGCAACAATGACATCCATCTTGTACATGGCCTCTGGGAATACAAAAATCTTTACTTCCACTCCAATTAGGGTTCCTACAACAAGTACTACCCTATTATCCATAGCATAACACCTTCCATTAGATGTGTCAACTTGCAATCCCAATTCTTTCATTACATGATAGGGCATTACTATTGTAGCAGCACCAAAGTTAATCATATGATTCTTTAACATAAAATTATTCACAATTAGTGTCACATAGAAAGGGTCAATAGAGGAAGGCTCTTGTGTCACAATAGTTCCAACACACACATCAGAGATGTTATAAATTGAAATAGGCCCTTCTACTGAATTCCCATTCTCTTGCATGGTAGGAAATATCCCTTGTTCACTTATGAGAGCTAGGGCCGCTATCTTATGTTCCTCAATTTTCAACATTTCCAGTAAAGGAATGGAAACCTTCATTTGGGACAAGGCATGTCTCATATCAAAGGTAGGAGGATCAACTAAAATATCAGGACAATCCTTTTGCCTACCAACTTTCCTTTTAACCTTGTCAACAAGAACATCCTCACTTCTTTTCTCAGTTACAAGCCCTTTATTCTTGTTATTTACAACATTGGGCTTTAGGGAATCATTATTCTGAAGGTTATCCTTAACAAATACTGACTTAGGGACTCCTTGATCAGTGTCCACCTTTCTATTTCTTAAGTTGTAAGAAGACTTGGCTTGAGTTATGGTAGCCACAGTTAGGGTTCTAATTTCCTCATCACTGGGTTTCCTCCATTGTTTCTCATCTAACCCTAATTCTACCATATGAGCTTTGCAATTTTCATTATCAAATTCATCATGATCTGAGTGAGTAAATATTTGTTGTTCATAATCTGAGAGAAACCTCCTTTTATGATCAATATTAGGACAAATCTCTTCATCCTCTGAAGACAAAAAATCCCCCATTACTTCAGTAGTAAACATGTTAATAGCAAGCTTTTCAGATTCTTCATAATCTCCTGCATATGAATTATTGGCCTCTTCTCCCAAGGCCTGAGCCACAACACACAAGAATGGTGAATGGGGCATGTTACAAGCCACACACCAAGGGGTATTCTCCACATTATGTTTTGTATTTTTCTTCAAAGGATTTGGTGTATCTCTTCCCTTTTGGGGTTCATTATTTTTAGGGATAGGCCTCCCATCTTTCCAATTAGTCTTGTAAGGCATATCTCATAAGTTAGGGGCTCTATCCTACCTCTGATAAGGTGGTCTTGTGTCTTGAAAATTCCTACCACCCTTATCAAACTTTTTTGGGAAATTTTTGGCAACACCAAATCCTTTATCCACTTTATCATCCTCCTTGAATGGCCTTGCAGGCTGTGACCTAGTTTCCTTCCACAACCTATCCTCATCCCTCTTATACATCTGACTAGATGCCTTTTGGTTGCTTTCAATATTGATGGCCAATTTAAATGCATCCCTAAGGGTATGGGGGTTCTTATCTCTCAGGAGATAAGACATTTTACCATCCATAGAATTGAAATAAGTGGTTAGGCAGATTGCATCATCCAACCTTAATACTTGAAACAATTTGTACATAGCCTTTTGGAATCTGCTGTTAAATTCTAACATGCTCTTATTGTAATGCTTTTTGATATTGTTGAACTCATTGAGCATGTAGCTTGAATTCACACGTTTTGCATATTTCTCCTTGAAGCATCTGACAAACTCATCCCACGATGCAATACTATTCTCAAGCAAACCTCGGTACCAATCTCTAGCATTTTCAACCAATGATTGAACAAAAAGCTTCATTATTACATGTTCGTGCTCAATCTCATAATCATTAACTTTATCTATGAAAAACTTTAGGTTCTCTTCACAGGTAACCACATTATTTCTAGTAAATAATGGGATTTTCTTCCTAATCTCATTAGGGACAGCATTGGGTTGACCAGGAATACCATCAAAAAATAAAGGTCTATATCTATCCAAATGAACTGGTCTCCTTTGGATATTTGGTTGGATCAGAGGGGTTTCTGCAACATTTTGACAAAGTACAGTCCCCATTGTACCACTAACTACAGGGGGAACTTGACTAGTATTCAAATTTGGTCCAAGTATACTTTGTCTAGGATGAGGGGCTTGAGGATTTGGAAAAGAATTGCTAAGCTGATTGGGTGGGATCATTCCTGATATAATAGGGACAGAGCTACTAGTAGATGTGTTTATATTAGCATGCAAGAAAGCAATCTTTCTTTTCATCTCATCTGTAGCAGCCTCCAATTCTAGTTTCTCTAAGTGAAGAGCCAGATCCTCTTTAGCTTTTCTAGCCCTTTCCAAATCTTGGCTTGCTTGGGAAGGTATACTAGGAACAACAACTTTCTTGGGTTCACTAATATTTACACCAAACATTTTTTGCTTTCGCTTATCAGGGATCTCTTTTGTAGTATTTATAATGTCCTCATTCCTCAAGACTTCAGATGGGTGCAATTGCCGGAGAACATGTCATGTTCCATCAAACTCATCATGTTTAAGCTTAGCATTTTCAGCTTGATTTCTTAAAACCTCCATATCACCAAAAAAATCCTTTTCTAAATCTTGAACATCTTGGTTTAGATCTTTAGCCTGAATCTCATTATTCCTAGTTTTTCTCATCAAACCTTTCCTTTCCGTGAGCAAATCATATATTTGTTGTTCCCTTATCTTCCTTCTATTAGCAATCTCTATTAACTGCTCATGCTCCTTCTTTCTTAAAGAAATCACTTCTTCCCTCAATTTTTCAGAGTCATATGAAGCAGTGTCAGCAGCAAAATTTTCTCCTGGTTGCTCTAGGGTTTCTCTTTCAGGGAAATAACCTACTTCTATGATTTCTTCTTCATGAGAGGGAAAGTGTACACTAGGCATGACTTTCTTAACATGTTTAGTGTCATCAGAAGAGGAAGAGGCTTCATGGGGAAGTGGTGTAGGGATTCTATCTCTCAAAGGTCCTAGGGAATTAGCTGTAATCTAATTTCTCCCAAACCATTGCTTTCTACCAGGTGTACGAAGCTCATCACCCATATTATTCTCAAGGTGGTCCTTGAAATAAGATCTCATAAACCTTGGCTGACTCATGGCATGTTGCAACAAGATATATCAAAAATTTATAAATACCAGTGATTGGTAAACATAGATTATCAGAGTCACCACCCACTGACAAGTGGGAATCAAATTATTATGCTGGCCTACAAATATACAATGGAAAGTATTGCACACATCTATTGTACATTCTTATTCAATCATTCCCCAACAGAGTCACCAATTTTGTTAGTGCTCAAATCTCTAGATGATTTATGATTTGACAAAACTATAACTACAATTATCCCAATAGATTCATCTAACAAAATGCAAGCACTAATGTATTAAGTTTTTCAAAACCTTCTTCACTTCAAGTATAAAAATTAGGTGAGTTTACCTATAACAATTCACTATTTTCAAATGAGGTTTGAATTGTGAATCAACTCCTTCACTGTTATGCTATCTATTTCAGAATTGACTCAATAAGACATCACAACTATTAGTATAGCCCAAATTATCCTAATATAGAACACTATAATGAAGATTATGAAAACAATAACATGGAATAGTGGCATAAGGACATTCATCCTTCTTTTTGAGAGTTAAACTCAAGGAAGGATAACCTCTTTTTGGTGCTTCTTTAAAGCATTACAACATGCATCCATGAACTTTTCATAAAAGTAAAATCAATCAATTATTTGTATCTTCTTGGTGGTACAAATGTAAATATAGTTTAAACTAGTGCCTTATCTACTTAGGCATCAGATTCAAACCCTACCTCCACAAGATTATATCAAGACATATACTAAAACCCAAATGAAATGCCTAAAATCCCATTCCTTTAATTCCTGCACATGCTATCAAATTCATACATGGATAATGAATTCATAGAGACCCTCCCCTTAAGATTTTACTCTTTCATTGAAAGAACTTAAGTTCAAGCCCTATATTCACCTTGTGAACAATGCATTAAAAAGCCTTACAATTTAATGCATAAGAAAACTAAACATCCATAAATAAAGACAACAAGTAGGAACAATAGAGTTTCAATATCTCTGTATTAATATTCAAAATGCATTAGTACAGTATCACCATGACTTCAGAGAAAATAAAGTTCTATATCTTGGAACTTTCTTTACAAAATGTATTAACCACCCTTTGAAAAGAGTAAAAACTTGCTATATATACCCACAAACATCTTGGCATCCTCAAAAGGATGCAAAAAGCTTCAGATGGCTGTGTAAATAACTTGCAAAAGTGACAAAAAGTACAAATCCAAAGATTGTGACTATAATAATAGTAAACAATTCTCAACTACCTAACAATTTTACAAGTGGCACCTTTGTTTAAAGATATTTCAGATTAGTTACATAATTTGTTGCATGAATGATGACCACAATCTGGCTAACCTACATCATCCCTTGTTTTAAATTTTCTCTCACTCAATTTCTAGATTAGGTGCCATTTGTACTCTATTCTTCTTCTTCTTCTATCACTTGGGCAGCTGGCTTCTTCTTCTTCTTCTTTGTCAATTTGTCCCATGTTGCCACATCATCATCAGATGGCCAATTGTAAGCTTGCAACTCCTGTAGTGATTTGATCTATTGATCCCACATGGAATAAGTTACACTTTTAGCATCTTCTATAAACCATATGCAATCACTTTCAACTTTAAATCATTTGTCAATTATACTATTGCATCTTTCTAAATCCAAAGTACTATCACTGTTTAGGAAAGCATCCTGCTTAATTACCATTTGATCCATTGATACTTTCCACTCATCTATACTAAAAATACCCCCACCATCATTATATATTAGAGGCAAGTACTTATTGCTACTCCCATCAAACATAGCCAACTTGGCTACTATCTGGTTAGACTTACCTTTAAAGAACTTTGACACAACACTTACTAAACCAATCTTTTCAAAAACCTTAGTCACTACCTTAGGAATATCAGACCTATATTCCTGAAAATCATCAAGCTTATCAAACAATGAGCTCCTCCCTCACCATGAACTAAAAAGTGGCTCCAAGGCAGTCAAAAACTCATTCACTTTTCCACTGGCCTAGTGTAATAGACTGACTGATTGATGGACTAATTCCATCATGTCCTTTATCTTGTCCTGCCTATATTGTACAATCCTAGCTACAGTATCCAAGGATGCATCTAGTCTTATTTTTTCTAGGTCCTTAGTAGGCTTATCAAGAACCTTTGTATCTATTTGAACAAGGACCTCAATCTACAAAGGAGGGGGAAGAACTACCTTTGAGGCTTCTTCAAGCCTAACCTTCAATTCAACCAACTCATCTTCCAATTGCTTGATCTTTACCATTTTCAAATCCCTATCTTTGGCCACTACATTTGCATTCTCAAACAATTTTTCATACCTTTTAGACAACTAAGTTGTCTTTGCTTCATTCAGGTGAGCAAAATGGGTCACTGCATTGGAAACCTCAAGATCAGTTATATTTTGTACAATCCATATGATTTTATTCCCTTCCATCTGATCCTCTATACTTAGTAGAGATGGATTTTGAGTCTTTGGAGAAATAGACCACATTGCAACAGCCTGGGATCTTGGGTCATATCCACTTCCTCTTATCATTTCACCAATATGAACCTCATAGGATAAACTACCCTTTGATTTCTTTCTTATGTGATCAATGATAAAAGGAGAGGTCAAATCCCATCCTAGAGTTAGTAGCATTCCACTTGATCTAACCATTTCTCTGGCTTCATCTATAGTTACAGCATCAAGGCTAGGATCATAAGAGGCTAATGCTCTCATGGTTTCTTCACTTGGCTCTACTCCCTTAGGCATAGCCTTAGCCACATCTTGTTGCTTTTTCTAGATAAGAAAATTCTTAAATTCATCACTCTTGATGAATTGGTCATCACTTAAGAACTCCTCCTGATATACCTCTCTAATATCTTGTCCTGACCACAAGGACTGTTCCTCATCTCCTTCATTAATGGCCACAATCTTGCTGGCCCTTATTGTTTTCCTCAATTAGTGATGGTAAGCCCTATCACCTGGTACAAGAGCAGATGCACTATCAATCCTTCCTTTTTATTTTCTATGCTTAGAAGGCTCTCCCTCTTCAAACCTCTACTTGTTCAATGGTGGCTCTGAAAGGTCCTCTGCCTCTGATTGGTCTTTAGTAAGATCAATAAATGGTGAGTCTCCAACTTGTGGTGGGCTATCTCCTTCTTGGGATCCATCAGAGAAATCCTCATGATCAGAAGATGAGTAATCCTTCTTTTTCTTTGTTTCTTTTTGATCAATCAATATTTCCAATTGATTTGATTGAGTTTCACACATCTCTATCATCTTGTTAATTCTTTCTAAATAGGGAAGGTCAGGGAAGAAATCATCAAAATGAATTTGGGCTGCCTTCAATTGAGCTTGCAAATCACTTAGGTCAAAAAACCTACTCCATCTAGTAGTGACCTCATCCTTCTCTACAATATTCCTAATCACATCCTCCTCATCAAGGCCCTCATGTTCTTTGTTGACACCAATACCTAGTATCAATGTCAACCTTGTAGTTTTAATGAAGCCCTTAGGGTCTACATGTCTACAAAAACCAGAAACCATCTTACATGTCACTGATCCACCCATCTCATTGGAAACAGAGAATACAAGTACCATTTATAACTTCATTGACTTATCAATTCCTCTAAAGGAAGAAATACATGAAACTGTGACTACAGAGGTTCTTAGAAGATCTTCTAGGAATGTCAGCCCAAAAATAAAAGAAACAGAAGTAAAGAGGAAGAAGAAGGAAGAAAAGGGTATAGAAAAAGAGGATGAAGAAATGGTTCAAAAGAATCCACAAACCTTGTGGAAACCTAATATGAAATTTGTACAGAAGAGGGTTATCAAAGATGGAAATTTGACATCGATAAAAAGATACTATGAAAGATATAGCCCTGAGGACCAAGCGATCATTGAAGATACTATCATTGAGCATTTGTTAGTTTTCAAAAAGAATTTATTAGAAGTTGAATCTAGTGTTCCCAAAGAACTATACAACAAGCTAGAGATCAGAAAATAGTTAGCACATTCTGAGGATGAAAACATAAGAAACATAACAATTGATGATATGTTTCCTATTGTGTCTATCTAGGAAAGGGAAAGAATCATAAAAGCACTAAAACCTCTTTTGAGAATAAAGACTAGACTAGTCAAAATCATGGCTAGAAGATATGATGAAGTAAATGAAGATACCCAAAAGGCATTAGATGAAGTGTTAATGAAAAACATGTCTAAAAGGGAGTCATCACCTAAAACTAATAAACCTATGTCCTTAGGTTTGGGAGAGAGCTCACAAACAACGGATAAGAGTGGTCAAGATAACTTGCAACTAGACTTCTTTGTCACTAGTGTGCCTGTTAGCCTTGACACCTCGTAGGATATACATGATCCATTCATGGACAAGATGGATAGTGCGATGGAAGTTGAAGACTAGGGACAGATAGAAGAAAGGAAATCAAAGGAAAAACAAGAAGAACAAGTACAGGAGAAGGAGTTGCATCATGAAGAACATTAAGAAAAACAACCAAAGGAAAAGGAGATCACTGGAATCAGTCTCGATTCATCTATATTGTTGGAAAGTGTTACCAAACTAGTAAGTTCTGATGTGGACAACATGGATGAATATGAACTGATGAGACTCTCATTCATGACATTTACAAAAGCTAAGGAGAGATCAGCCCAGAAAGGAGGCAAAAGAGCCAAGATAATGGGTAGGGCATTAGAAATAGTAAACATGTTACTACCCTCTCCACTTATCCTAAAAAGAAAGGATGAAACTAAAAATCTCAGTATAGTATTGGATAGCTTTGATGGTCACTTTGACTCATTGCTAAAAACAATAGAGGAAAAGGCTGAAAGAAACTTTTTGGAGAAGAAGTTAAGTGAAGTTCATAAGTCCATCTCATGGGACTTAGAAATTCTTAAGGCTACCACTCTTAAAGCCAAGAGCTATGTGGCACAAGGAATAAAACTCTATAGCCATTTCATAAAACCCTACAGATATTTGAAAAATTTAGAGGAGGGTATAACAAAAGATAGGGTCAGTCTTGACAAAATAATAGATAGTTGTGAGTCATCTTCACAAACTGTGGAAGAAATTGACAAAGAGATATCCAGATTACTAGACAAAATAAGGATACTGGAAATGGAGAAAGGGAGAGTTGCTGATAGATTTGGTGTGCTAAGACACCTATTAACTCCCAAGCTCTCAATATTGGAGACTCATCTCTCTGAGATGATAAAGGTTGAAAGTTCAATGACAGTATCTACTCTCACTGAGCTTAAGGTAGAAGAGACAACATCATATGCACTGAATGGGTTAATCCATGTCAGTGAGCTACTGATAAGTTCATGGGTTGAGGATATTAATACCTTGGAAACATCCTTCCATGATGTCTTAAATCTGGTAAGCAAAAACTAGATCGCCTATGCTTCAATTTTCAAATTTTGAGGTTTACCTTTGCCATTGATGTCAAAGGCAGAGGAAGAAAAAGGAAAGAAAAAAAAGAGAAGTACTCTGTGACACTTAGTCATTTTTCTAAGTGTTTCCATCAATGCCAAAGGGAGAGATTGTTGGCATGTGATGTTTTGGAGTACTATAAATCTTCTAAGGGTTTTCATTTATGGAAACACTTATGTAAGTATGATCACATGTTGTGGAGATTTCCACTGGATTCACAATCATGAAAATGATTAAGTCCAGAATAAGGAAAATAGACTACAGTGCCACGGTTTTGGTTAGCGATGAAGCCATACAAGGTATTATGGCTTGTGAAGTTAACTAGAGGTATGTTGGTACATGTAAATGCTTCAGCTAAGATTGCATAAGTTTTGGATAGCTGGTGTATGAGATATAGTGTTTGGAAGGTATGCGAAGACAACAAAACAACATATTAGGGTACATGAACAGTTGCCATGATTAAGAAAAGCATGATGAATATGATAACATGCTAAGTCATGTAAATAAATTTTAGCGCTAAATCTTTGGTAATATAAGAGTGCTGACTCCATATATATCTTTTTCACAAGTTTTTACTATGTCAAGTAAGACATTTTGTGGAGCTGACTGGAAGGCTAGTTTTGTATAAATACAGATTACTTTTGTGGTAGAAGAAGATGTTGTGATTTGGAAAAAGAGTGAAAAAGTTAGATACATGATCAGTAGGAGGCAGAGTTATAATTGGAACTATCTAAGCAAGATAAGTGCTTGTATTGTTCCCTTTTTTGAACTATTTTTGGATAGTATTGATTGTAAGAGCAGTGTGCTCACCACCTTTAACTAGGTGTTTTACATGCCCCTAATAGGGTTTTTGTAATCCTTTATCAAGGAAATGCACTATGTAAAAATCATCTCCTAACAGGGCTAGATGTCTTAACATGGACATTATACTTTAGTGCATATTTGTGGGTACCATCCTCACTGGGGTTGTCCCTTTAATCAAGGTTTCCTCGAGAACAAATCATGGTGTCATGAGTAATGTGTTATGCTTATATGTTCTTTTGATTTCTACATTACTTTGGATTATTTATAATTGTTTAAAGTTGAAAGTAAAGTTTTGTAATACTGATTCACCCCCCCTTTGAGTATTACTCAATCCTAACATGACCTTCTTCAGTTTTAACCCTTGAGATATTATGAGAGGTATATAAACACCCTATCTCTCATAATTTTGTTAAGAACTATGATAAAGATTTGACATCTACTCTGAAGCATTCACGTCCAAGGTTTCAAGGAAAGCATTCAAGGTGTTCTTCTCTATGGATCAAGCTTCTTTCTCTCATTGAAGGTCAAGCAAAGGAGGTTTCTATCAAGAAAGGAGATACACCCACATCTACACCTTATTTCTTCTTCTCAATCAAGCATTGTGGTAAGATACAATATACATCACATGAGGTCTTACCATTCATGATTTCATTTTGAGCTTTTGTGTAAAAAATCAAAACTATTGTATCAACACATTTGATCACATTCAAAGAAGCATTTTCATTGCCAAGGTATGACATATTTTGTTTTTTAGATCTAGCCTCTTCTATATGATAGCACAGTTTTATTTCTTTTATTTCATTTCAAATTTTATTCCAAACAAGGCTTTGACTAAGGAAAACCCCTCTATCCAGCCTTCTTCCTTATTTTTGTGTGTAGGTATAAGTAGTGCAACTTTCAGAACTATTCTAAAAAATTTAGGATCTATGGGATTGATTATCAAAGTTTGAGGTAGAACCCATGGAAACTAAACACCCCAGGCTTTTTGTACCTAGAAAATCCACTCCAAATTTAGATATCAGGTTAGTACAATTTTTCAGATTCTCATTTCAAGTCATTGTAATTCCCTGTCTATTTTTATCAGTCTATCATTTCTAAAACTATTAATATTTTCCTATTTATGTAAGGTACTAAGAACCACACATACAAAAATCCAAAATTAACACAATGCAACATAAATAAACAAAAAAATCATATTTCATATAGAATAAGATGTACAATATTTTTTTCTACACAAGATAATACAACATAATAAGTACATAAAATTGACCAACTTTTCAAAATACCAAATAAGAATGATACCAATAGACCATCAAGGGGTTAGTACATCATATAAATCAAATAGTGATAGTATTTCATTTTTCGCCTTCTTAGCTTAGGACTGTGCTCCACTTTCTTTACTCAAGAATAGGAATGAGGTCTAGGCATGCTTACTGCCCAACCAAAGAGTGGTTATCTCTTTAGAGTTGTTAGTATCCCCCCCCCTAGAGCTCAACATGAATGGTTGAGCACCTAACCCTGCATCAAAGAACCTAGCACACTAGAACAAGCATGTCAGATAGAATTTGATGCAACACTCTGACTAACTATCATATAATCCATAACAATAACAATAGTAATAGTGTATCCACATAGTGATTTATTAGAGAGTAATAAAATCATAAATTTTCTTTCTTGATGAGACTATGAGCTCTTTTGTAGATACTCCTTCAGTAAATTTATAAGAGATGAATTTATTAGGTTTTTTATAGTAGAACTTCATATGGAACTTAATGGACACTAAAATTCAAATATAGGTCCTTTATCATTTCAATCTTTCTTAAAATAGAGGTAAGACCTTATTTCTAAGTGAGCTCCTCTATTATTCATCTAATCCAATAATTCATTTCATCACCTAAGCCCTATGTTACCATTTGTGGGCTTCTTGTTTCATCCCGATATCAAAATTAGGTGTACCTTGTAATCTCACATTCCCTGATCATCCAAGATCTGTGGTTCTTTTTTGAGCCTCAATTGGGTGGAACATAGTTCATAATGCATTGTGTTCTTGGGAACATAATGATGAAGGTGTTTTGTTCCCCAAGGTTTGGGATAAAATTGGAATTGGGGCCCCACATTGGTGATTTAGTGGGATATTAGGATTTACTGTCTTGACCTTCTTCAATTTTAACCCTTGAGATATTATGAGAGGTATATAAACACCCTATCTCTCATAATTTTGGTAAGAACTATGATAAAGATTTGACATCTACTCTCAAGCATTCATGTCCAAGGTTTCAAGGCAATAATTCAAGGTGTTCTTCTCTATGGATCAAGCTTCTTTATCTCATTGAAGGTCAAGCAAAGGAGGTTTCTATCAATAAAGGAGATACACCCACATCTACACCTTATTTCTTCTTCTCAATCAAGCATTGTGGTAAGATACAATATACATCACATGAGGTCTTACCATTCATGATTTCATTTTGAGCTTTTGTGTAAAAAATCAAAACTATTGTATCAACACATTTGATCACATTCAAAGAAGCATTTTCATTGCCAAGGTATGACATAATTTATTTTTCAGATCTAGCCTCTTTTATATGATAGCACACTTTTATTTCTTTTGTTTCATTTCAAATTTTATTCCAACCAAGGGTTTGATGAAGGAAAACCCCTCTATCTAGCCTTCTTCCTTATTTTTTTGTGTGTAGGTACAAGTAGTGCAACTTTCAAAACTATTTTGGAAAATTCAGGATCTGTGGGATTGATTGTCAAAGTTTTAGGTAGAACCCATGGAAACTAAACTCCCTAGGCTTTTTGTACCTAGAAAATCCACTCCAAATTTAGATCTCAGGTTAGTACAATTTTTCAGGTTCTCATTTCAAGTCATTGTAACTCCCTATCTATTTTTATCAGTTTATCATTTCTAAAACTATTAATATTTTCCTATTTATGTAAGGTACTAAGAACCACACATACAAAAATCCAAAATTAACACAATGCAACATAAATAAACAAAAAAATCATATTTCATATAGAATAAGATGTACAATATTTTTTTCTACACAAGATAATACAACATAGTAAGTACATAAAATTGACCAACTTTTCAAAATACTAAATAAGAATGATACCAATAGACCATCAAGGGGTTAGTACATCATATAAATCAAATAGTGATAGTATTTCATTTTTGCCTTCTTAGCCTAGGACTGTGCTCCACTTTCTTTACTCAAGAATAGGAATGAGGTCTAGGCACTTTTACGGCCCAACCAAAGAGTGGTTATCTCTTCAGAGTTACTAGTACCCCCCCTCAAGCTCAACATGAATGGTTGAGCACCTAACCCTGCATTGAAGAACCTAGCACAATAGAACAAGTAGGTTAGATGGAATCTAATGCAACATTGTGACTAACTATCATATAATCCATAAAAATAACAATAGTTATAATGTATCCACATAGTGATATATCAGGGAGTAATAAAATTGTAAACATTCACTAGTATCAAATGAATGCAACAATCGCTTTGGCCAAAGTATTTTTAAGCCAATTTTCATGGTAAATAGATTATAAATACAATTAGATTTTCCTCTCCTTCCCTATTACCTCATATTTTTCACCTATCTATAAAAGAAATCATGCATGAATAAGAAAAATAATACACCCCTTCTTAGGTGTCATTTTCTATTAAAGAGTTCTATATCCACATTATCAATCTAGCAAATTTTCATGTTTAGAACAAATAAATTTCCACTCCTATTTTCTATGCCTTTTGAACAAAATTCAATAAATAAGGTGAACACAGATATGATATCTCAATCATGGTTCTTGGCATTAGAAATAAATCTAATAATAATGCCACCATTAACAAATAATGTTTTTGTCATAACTTTATAACTTTATACTTCTACATCAGGTCATGGATCACGCTCTACTTGTGGATTCCCTTCTTGGTGCTCTGTTGGCTCCCTCAGCTATTGTTGTGGGTGCTCTATCTACAAATGTGGTGCCAACGGTTGCTGGTGGGAGCCCAAGTCTTCTCCCTTCTGTCATTCCCTGTGCTGGGTGTTCTGTTGTGCCCCGTGTTGGGTGCTCGGCTACCCAGACTGACATCACCTTCCCTGCCTTGGTTAAGCTTCCTGCCTCTGCTACTGTGAGTCCTTTTTTTTTAGTTGCATCAGATAGTGCTAAGGGTGTGTCCCTAACTTTCAAGTTGGGTAAGGGTCAGGGTCTAAAGGGGCCCCCTCCTTCCCGCCCAAACACATTTCAAAAATCGGTAATCAAAGGTGTCTAGGTCTTGATGTTGTTCCTGCACAGGGGTCTACTCTTGTGGGTGTGGCTTTGGGTTCTCATGGCTCTATATCCCTTTCTTCTACAAAAGCCTCTAATGCCAATATTTCTTCCAGGCCTATGGTTGATACTTTGGCTTGTGGTGTCATGGGATCTTATGCTAAAGTTGTTTCTTCGGCTTAGTCTTGCGCTGGTGGCTCCTCTCGTGGGGTGCCTTCTTCAATGCCTATTTATGCCTCTGGTTCTCTCCACCAAGCTCTCTATTGTTGCTGTTGGGGAGCTTGAGTCTTTCTCTAGGATCCTCATGAGTTTGGCTCTGATTTGTCAGTTTCGGGGGTTTTGGTTGACTTTGTCCCAACTTCATGACTGGATCTCCCATAAATGGGAACCAATACTTTCAGATAACATTCATATCATCCCTCTAGCTAAAGGCTTTTTCATTGCTAAATTTGATAGTTACGAGGATAGAATGAAAATTTTATTCAAAAATTTCTTTTGCTAGGAGGAAAAATTCCTGCTTATGTTAAAACCTTGGCACCAAGATTTTAATTTCTCTTCTGAAGTTTTCAATAATATGCCTATCTGGGTAAGCCTTCCCAATCTTCCTCTTCATCTTTGGCAAGGTGTTGTCTTGGAGGAGGTGGGGGAGGCTCTTGTGAGTTTTTTATTATTGATGAGAATACTTCTAATATGTTCCATTCCACCTTTGCCCGCATTCTAGTCGATATTGACATTTCATAGGGCCTTCTTACTGAAATTAAAATTGAGTCATCTAAAGGTTCCTGGTTGCAACAGTTAGATTATGAGGGTATCCCCTTTAGATGCAAAAAATGCTTTAAAATAGGTCATCATGCTTCAAAATGAGGTTATGACTTCAAATTGAAGAAAGGCCCTCATACTTGGTGGAAGGATGCTTCCACTAAACACTATACTATCCTCAAAAGCTCTCCTGAGCCTTCACTAGAATTAGTTATTCCTAGGTCTTCTGATGGTGGCCCTATGGATGGTGTTTATGCCAGCCCTGCTAGGGTGATTGTGGAAAATGTTACTTCTAGCTCTCTTGTTGGGAGCATTTTTGGCCTTGTTTCTTTTTTTATTCCTACCAGCGCTGCTTTGCAGAGCTCCACCTCTCCTTTACTGATGGATAATAGTTCTTCTGTTGGTTACCCAGTGGAAGTTTTTTCTGTCAGCCCTGCTAGTGTGATTACTACTGTGGGTCCTAGTGCTTCTGAATCTCTTGCTGGAAGTATTGCTTGCCCTATTTTCTAAGATTGATAGCTTTGCTGGCTTGTTGATAGCTGTTGGAAAATGGTGCTATTCCTCTTGCTGGGGGTTGTTCAAATCTGATGCTGGGGGCTATTTCCTTGAATTCGGTGTGCTAGCAAAAGGAGGTAGTGAAAGTTGAAGATGGATGGATAACTGTTAAAGGTAAAAATTCAAAGAAATCCTCATCTTCATTTGATATGACCCTCAAATCTCACAAAAAGGGGACTTAGCCTTGTTGATTGCCTCTTTGGACTACGGTTTTTGTTGATTATCCTTATGCAGTGTTCTTGTTTAGTTGTTTGGGTTTCCTTCCTTTTCTTGGTTGGATTGTTTCTTGTGGCGTTTGGGCTTATGTTTTTGCTAGACTACTATTTTCCTAGAACTCCTGTAGTTTTATCCTAAGTTCTAGTATTGTAAAGGGTTTCGGGGCCCCTTCAAAACCTGTTTTTACCTTAATCAAAAATAAATAATGTTTTTGTTTTTATTTTTCTAAGTTCAGATTTAAATCATATACCTATTATACTACATTAAAGAGACGTATATGTCAATTCATAAAAAAGTATCAAAATATAAGATATATATATACACACACACACACACACACAGAGACTTATATCATAATATTAAATATACAACCATATTAGAAAATAATTACCCTTTAGTAATTATACTAGCTTCCTAAAATACATACATTAATTATATAACTAAATAATAAAACTAAAATTAAAGTTGTTATGCATGGGGATTTGAACCCTTGACGTCCCACTCACTTCAAATTTTATCTTTTTCTTCTAGCCAACACATTGCCCACTAAGCTCACAATTAATTTATCACTCACTTTGTTTTAAAGAGGATTTGATCTCTTACTATTTCAATTCCCAAAATACATGCAATAACCAACTGTGCATACCAAATATTTTGAATAATTTATGTGCTAATTATTTTTATTCTTGGTGGGTTTACTAGAAGTTTGCTTGGAAACTTATCACCCCCACACTCTTGATTTTCCTGCCCATTTCACTACTTTCAAGTGCTACAATTGGACTATGTGGCTGGAGATGTTTCTTTTTAAAAGAAACCAATAAAAAAATCACCCAAATTTCATTATAAAGTATTTACAACACTTTTACTTATTTATTTTTCTAGACTAATGAATATCCTCAGATTAAATCAGCTCATAAAAAAAAAAGCCATATATGAGATTTGATAGTTGGAAGATTTTTCTCTAGTATATATATTTACTGATAAAACATCTAGTTCCCACAATTTAAAACCTAAGTTAGTGGACAATTGAGAATTTTTTTCTTAACTATTTTTGTATATATTTGAGAGAAATTTAAATTTGAATTTTACTCTACTACAAGAGATGGTTTAGATAATATGTAAAGTTGGTCAACGTTCATCCACCCCTTTCATTATTGTAACCTTGTCATCTTTTGTCTTGATTTTGATAATAGAATTCAAGGTAAAAGATTACCAAGGCTACAATAACACAAGATAAGGTGCAGATCTCAACTTCATACAACAAATTATTTAAAATAAATCCATACTATAGAGATTATGTTGAATATAATTTCCTTATTTGAAGCACCTAGGTATTATATTCACCCTGTCTCTCACCATCTATTAAAAATACTACTATTTGAAAACCAAAGTTTAAAGGGTTCTTTTTATATTGAATAAATCAATAAACTAAGTATACATGAAGTTTGCAGTCACTGCAAACATTATCTCAACCTTGCAACCAAGACCATTGTTAGTAGAAATGAAGTTATTTCACATAATCAAATGTTATTATCATATAGGATCCGATTAAGGTTCAAAAATTTATAAATAAATTCATTACTTCATAAAGAATAGAAGAACCACCATTGTGAGGTGGGCTTTGATTATTCCTTAAAAATAATGCTAATGCTCTAAGCCTTAAGAGATTCTATTGTTTTAAATATGTTCATCTTTAGATCATCTTATCTACGTACCAATATAAGACTCTTCAATGTGGCATATAAAGAGGCCACAAGAAATTAAGCCAAAGATTGTTTGAATACAATTTTGTTAAGCAAAGGAATAAAAGTTGTGGTTATGATGGACATAAATCTCATAAACTGCTGCAAAGCTAAAGTCTGTATAGGAAACATTATAGTCTATACAGGAAACACTAAAAAGGGATTTCCTTTATAGAAATATAGGGTTAGGATATTGTTAGAATAATAATGTTCTAATCACTTGAGAGGTGGGGGGCTGAATCAATTAATGCCAATAATTAATACTTCAAACTTATTGTTGAAGACAAAAATACTAAACTAAAAGTAAATGCAACAATAACACATTTACACATGAATACAAATATTTGTTCTCGAGGAAAATCCTATTAAGGGAAAAACCCCAGTGGGGATGATACCCACAAATATCTTCACTATGATTATATAATAACCTTTTTAGGATTTTTGACTCTGTTAGGTGCCGATTATTACAATAGGTGGGTCCTAGTTAAAGGACATACCTTGTTAGGAGCCTTTTACAATGTGATCCATGTTAAGGAATTGACCTTGCTAAGAGTCAAGCCTTGTTAGAGGAAATAACCCTGTTAGGGGTGCACAATATATCAACCTAATCAAGAGATTTGAGAGTTAAAGCCACCCTTAGGTTCTCCAAACCTCACAATTCCAAGACTGAGATAATTCTATTCTGAAACTACTTCCAGTACTCAACCACTACCAAGCAAGCTCCACCTTGTTTCCAAATCCACAACTACTATTCTCTAAATAGTAACTAATGCAACATCAAGCTCGCATTCATCTCTGCACTTTGCATATGCAACTCCACTATTTTCCAAGGATTTTAACCCTTATATACAAGTTACAATAATTAAATTTGGGTCGGCCTATATAGGATAAATCCTATTTACAAAATACAAATGGACCCATGCAAAGATGTACACAAAACCTCTTACAATTTTATAACATAATAATTACATCAATTTATCATTTAGATTCATAAATCAAGCTTTCTCATAACATTACTTGAAACATGTTCCAAGTCGACCTCCAAATAGGTCTTCACCAATATATACGCCATAGCTGACATCACATGTATGATCACAATGAGCCATATGATCACAATAATCTCTCAAGCTAGTGTCCAACATGAACCTATGTTTGCACATCATAACTCAAATAACCATGAGTGCTATCCACAAATTTCTACAATCAACTATGTGAGAATCACAGTTTCTGTCTCCTGAAAACTAGTCATCAATAAATCAGTCATAAATCTATCAGATGAACTCATAAGAGTGTGCAATCACAACCAATGACCCAAGATATTATGAGGAGTCTTCATCTAAGTTCTCACATGATAATTATTTGTACAAAGTCCCTACAATTCTTTGCAACCTATCTGCAAGCTTCTAAATAATCATTCATTAACATATGTTGACATCAATGACAAACTTAGTTATGAATGCAATACACAATCATTATATCATGCCTTGAACATTACTAGGATACTCCCCCATAGGAATACCATCAGCATTCATGCTAACAATCTCCTCCTTTGGCATTGATGGAAACATAGATGAAAAACATTTAAGTTCCATAAATACCAAACATGCCTATACTACATATTTTCAAATCCTCTTCATCAATCATCAAATCTTCCTCATAAATCAATATGGATCCTTCTGGACATTTCTCCCCTAAGGGACGATCCTCTCATACTATTTTTCTGATACAATTTTTTATGTATTATTCTCTCCCCCATTGACATCAATGTCAAAAGTGTCATTATCTCTCAAGAGTTCTCAGTAACTCAGCTCAAATACATATAATCCCCCATAGGAGAAGCATCAATCATTCAGTCCAAATAATGAAATAGTGCTCTGATATTTATGCACTAATGCAATTTCTGCACTAATTATTCAAGAGTAGCTTGGGGCATGACCCCTAGCATACCTCTCAGATACTCAAATGTATCCTTCGAGAGAGGTTTTATAAAAATGTCTACTTTTTTCTCCTTTGTATTCACATATTCTAACTTCACTTCTTTCTCTGCTACCTTATCTCTCAAGAAATGATACTTTATTGCTATATGTTTTGTCCTTGAATACATAACAGGGTTCTTTGACATATTTACCATGCTAGTATTGTCAGAATGGATAGTAACTGAATCTTCAAGACATACTCCAATGTCCTTCAACATTTTCTTCATCCACATGATCTATGTACAATTGATTGCTACTACAACATAATATTATTTTTTTATAGACTGAGAAATGCAATCCTACTTCCTTCTAAGCCAAGAAATCAACCTTTTACCAAGGAAGAATGCTCCTCCACTTGTAATCTTTCTATTATCTACATTCTTGCCCAATCAACATTAGTGAAAGCATGAAATATAAAGTCTTGTGATCTATCATACCATAGACCAAACTCAATTGTTCTCTTTAGATATTTGAATATCCTTTTTACTGCCATAAGGTGAGATTCTTTAGGATCTTCTTGAAATCTTGCAATAATTCCAATTGTATTAGCAATATCAGGTCTAGTATGTATTAGATACTAAAGACCTTTAATCATTGATCTATACTTTGTCTATGGTACAATATTTTCTTCATCCTCTAAAGATAACTTACTACTTAGTCCCAATTACCATAGGGGTTCCAAAAGGTTTACAATCATCCATGCCAAACTTTTTCAATGGTTCTTTAAGATATTTCATCTGAGATATGAATATCCCTTCTTTACTTTGACTGATCTACAATCCAAGGAAGAATTTCATCTCCCCAATCATGGACATTTCAAATTCACTTTTCATTTCATCTGCAAAATTATTACTCATTGCATCATTTCCTCCAAAGATAATATCGTCAACAAAAACTTCAACAATAAAGATACCTTCTTTATTGATTCTTAAGTATAAATTATTGTCAGCATTACCTTTCTTGAATCCCAAATGAATTAGATACTTATCCAATCTTGCATACCAAGATCTTGGTGCTTGTTTTAATCCATACAGAGCCTTCTTCAATATGCAAACTAGATCTTTATTTCCTGATAAAGGAAATCCATCAGGTTTCTCAATGTATACTTCTTCTTCAATGTCTCCATTAAGACAATTTTATTTCACATCCATCTAATATACCTTGAAATCCTTATAAGCATCATATGCTAAGAATAATATTACTACCTCAATCCTAGCAACAGGTGCAAAGGTTTGTTCAAAATCAATTCCTTCTTGCTGTGAATACCCTTTACATACTAGTCTGGCTTTGTTTCTGACAATGATTCCTTCTTCATTCATCTTCCTTCTAAATACCCAATTATTACCAATCCCATTTTTATCTTTAGGCCTTGGAACCGATTCCCAGGCATTTTTCTTGTGAATTTTCTCTAATTCTTCTTTCATGGCCAAAATGAGGTAAATGATCAAGATGTACAAAAATGAGGTACCAAAGCTAAACAAGGAGAACTTGCCTACATGGAAGAGTTTGATGAAATTGCATCTAGCCAGTATTAGTGATTCAGTGAAATACTATGTTGAAAATGATTATGTAACACCTGTTGCACCTTTAACTATCGATGAGATGAAAGCAAAAAAAGAACACAATCTAGCAATGTTGGAGATTGCATTTTCCCTAAGCTATCTTGAATTTAAAGACATCAAGGACTATACTAATGCAAATAAAATGTGGGACACTCTAGCAGCTATCTATGGAGGAGACACAAATGTACTAAGATCCAAATCTAAAAGTTTGAGAGGTAAGTTTGACAAAATGAAAATGCAAGAAGGTGAAAATATTCCTCATTATTGTGGCAAAATTAAAGAGGTAGTAAATTCTATCAGAGGAGCTAATGGAAACATTGATGATGAAACTTTTATTAGTAAAGTGTTGAGAAATTTGTCTCCTATCTATGCTATTAGAGTTTCTGCTATACAAGAATCAAGATGTAATCCTCATAATGTCCTAACTTTGGAAAGTCTTGTTGGAAAGCTTACTGCTTTTGAGCTATCTAATTATGATAATTTCACTATTCACAACATTGAATCTATATTCAAGTCTCAAATGGTTCTTCATAATTCTAAGAAGGGAAAAGAAAGTTGTGTGAGCAGTGAAAGTAACAACAATAGTGATAGTGACACTTCTGGAAATGATCTAGATGATCTTGAGGCACTTATGGATAGAAGGCTACACAGAGGAAAAGGAAAATACAAAGGTAAACTTCCTGTAATTTGTTTTTCATGTAACAAAGTTGCCCATATTGCAACAAGATGCCCTGATAGGATTGAAAAGGATGAAAGAAGGGAAAGAAAGTATAAAGACAAAAGAAATGATAGAGATCATAGAAGGTACAAATACTATGTTAGTCCATTTTCCTGTCATTGCAAAAAATCCAAAGAAAATGGCCTATTCCTTACAAAACCCTATAAAATTGTCTTTCCTTGGCTATAACTTGTTTTTATCAATGAAGAAGATTTATTAGGTTTCATAGAGAAGAATAATGTGTTCAAGCTTTAAGTTTTATTAGTGAAGAAGAATGTGTTCAAGCTTCAATTCAAATCGCATGAATTTTAATGCAAAAACTAGTGAGATCCAATCATTTCAAGTTGATAAGGAACTAGGGTTTATCCATGCAAAGGGTTTTGAAAATTTGCCTAAGTCCAAGAAAACCTACCCTTGTTCTTTTTCCTCATTACCTTTTTGGGTCACTTAAAGTCCTATTAAGGCATGTGTTTTATTTACCATCGGGCGGGGCCATACTTCTTAGACTTATTTTTCACCTAAGCTAATACTTTATTTTCCCTAATTCTAAGCCCCAATGATTTTTATTAATTTCCCTAAGTCCTAATGGTATATTTCACTAAGGTTTCGACTTTTATTAAAGAACTTAATCTCCTATTTTAATCCAACGGTTGTCGCACATCTGCAAAGTAAAGATTTACCCATCGCAATGTTGTGAAAATTGTTGATGTAGAAAACAACTCAACATCTCTATCAAGTGAGACTAATTACATTTGTCAAATCATAGACATTCGATTGAGATGATCTATCAACACACATTCACTGGGCCCAGTTACTGAAGGTTTTAAGAGACTGGCAACTTGCCTTTGATCTAACAACTATCGTATGTCCCCAATGAAAAGATGATTAGAGGTTTGTGATCATGATGTTGTGACAACTGTCAATTCTGTATTAAGCCATGAGTTAGCACTGTGGGTCAAATAGGGAGGAACAAGAACATCGACCATTGGCTTCTTTCATCTGACGGTAGCGATATATCCAGTTGTCAAGTGGGACTGGGATGCTACAAGTTTCAAGTCACCATAGGTCTTTCTTGATCTAACAATTGTCATATAAATGAAAAGCATAGATGCATGAAGTTTTACTAATCGCGATGTTGTGAAAACCATTAGATCTCTCTTAAGTGAAGATCGACGGTCCTATTTTAAAGACCGATGAAGATAGTGGGTCCATTGCCAGATGTGTTGAGGTGATCATTCTTGATTGGTTTCTGAGATAGATGATGGGGCCAATTTTTCAAAGCCAAATTGACTGTTATGTCAATTTTTAAGAGCCTCTCGATGTGCTAGGAAGGGATGAATCGACGGTCACATTTTAAAATTTGATTAGTTAACCGTTGAAGCTAGAATTTTAAACTGACTAAGGGTTTTTTCTGGGGTTTGATAAAATGAACCATAAATGACAAGATGAGACTAATTTTTTTTGTTCCAAGGACAGTTATGGGGAGCACTTTGAAGCCCAAATTAGGATGTTTCAACTTATGAAGATTGATTGGATATTTTGACAGAAAGGAAGGAGTATGAAGTCACAAATGAATAGGCAAGACTTGGCAGGGTTTGAAATATTTTTTGGAAGTTGTTGCAGAGGACTTGGTGCTCAAATTAACCAACACTTTTGAAAATTGCAACTGAATGCAATCTTTGTGCGCTTTGTGTCCTTTTTCTTATCTATGTAATCTTTGTTATTTTCCTAAGTGATCCGAATCTTGTATGCGATCCTTGATTTCTATAAAAGTATTTCCAAGTTCACTTTGTCAAGACCGAAACTTGAGCATTTGATTGAAAAGTTCTAAGTCTAGGATACATTAGACTGTATTAGGCCAGGTTTTTTATAAAATAGCAAGTATTACTAGTTTTAAGAAAAATATTCAGATGGTTTGCATTTTAAATCATTGTGTATACATATAGATGATATAGCATATTTGAATAAAATCCAAAGTTCATATCTTTCCTTGGTGTTCTCTTTCTTCAAGTTATGAGTTGTCAGATTCATTTCATGGATTATCTCTATGTATGTCTTGATATTCTTTAGCTTTGATCTAAAGATCAAATTAAATAGGCTTTAGATACAACACTAATTCTTTGAAGTTTGCATAAGGATATCAGTAAGTAGTGTGAATTTTAGGAGTCCTCTGATTAGAATCATTATAGGGTGATAGTATTTTCTAAGGATATAAATCATCAAAGTTCAATATAGTGTCTCTGTATTTTATTTTGCAGTGAAGATGTCACCCAATGGATAAGGCACTGGCCAATAGTGGAGCTAGTTTATAGAAAGAATTGCCTAATGATTTCTTATTGTATTCCTAAAATATTGATATAAATCAGTCAAAAATCTTTGAAATATTGTCACCTAGATGTTTTGTCCCATCTAATGGTAACGGAGAATCAATAAATGAGTGGTTATCATTTAGTATCTTCTTACCATCTAACTGTTATTTTTTAAATCCAGTCTATGATTGTTGAAATAAGGTTTGTTTTACTGGATTAGGTGTACCCTCAGTTTTGTAGGGCCAAAAGTGCAGAGGGTAGTCTTGTCCCTATAGTTGGTCTAGTCATCTTAGAACTCATATTTGGATCTTACCCATTCTTAAAAACTATACATGTATTGGTTTCTTTTTAAAGCATAAAGTCCATTTTGAGGAACAAACAAAATGGTGACTCTTCTAGGGAATAGAGATGATACAATTATGATAAATCTGAATTGAAGATCTCTGGTGTTATAATTTTATATCAAATAATGTAGGTACAAGTTGAGCTAGACTCTTGGCCTTCTTATTTGTCAGAACCAGTCAGTTACCATTAAAGAATAAAGAGCTATTTACAATCCATTGATTTGTACACTATTTTGAAATTTTTTAGTAGGATTTGCATTGTCTATTATAAGGTCATTCTTTGATCAATCCCAAGTATTGGGTACTCTAATCTATTAATTTAGTAAGATAAGTCCCAACTTGTGTTGGGTGGTGACTCTGAGAATCTCTACAACAGTGCTAAGTAAAAATAAAAATAAAGGTTGTTCCTTATACCTTTTAGATATGAGTCAAAAAAATACTAGGGCTTAGAGGAAGAATCATCTAGAAAATAGGTTGGAAAGGGAACTACCAAGTACTTTTAGGGCCCGTCAGCCTAGAAGAGATCAGAATGATAAAGATATGTCTTAGGCATGGAAACAAAAGGAAAATAAAAATGAAAATGACCTAGTTCATCATGACCAGGAAGGGAATGCCTTTGAGTATGAGGAGGTAGTGGATCTAGGTCTAGGAGCATATGATGATTATTATTCTCATCATTCTAAAGAAGATGGTGGAATACACCATAAGAAAGGAATTCTCCCAAACATAGAACCTCAAGGAGGGGATAGAAGGTCAAGAAGTAAAAGTAGGGGCCTAGAAGGAAGGAATGATCCTCCAACCCAGGGGACTTCTCCCTATGAAAGCCATCATAATCCAAGAGGTGAACAACAAGAATTTCTAGTTGAAACTTCAGAGTCTGAAACCACTCTTCTAGATTCTTAAGATATTTTCGAAGAAGTTTATAATTTGGAGAAGAGGATCCAGGAAAAAGTTTCCATTAAAAGGGAGAGGGAAAAGGAAAAGGAAGTTGAACTAAGACAGTCTCAAATTAGATCGGATAGTTAAGAAGGTAGTTGTTAACTCTGGAAGCTATAAATGTTGTTATAGCACCCAAGAAAATTGTTGAACAACCTATTATCCAGCCTATTGTTGAGATTAGGAGATCTAAGGATAAGTGTAAGTAGGTTTCAACAAGGATTTTAATAAATGATCCTATAAGTGATAAGATCCCTTTAGATCAGTTGTCCAAATTGGATAATGATTTAGAAAGGGCTAAAAGAGAGAAGGAGATTCTAGCCAAAGAGCTAGAAAAGGAAGAACTTCAGGCTACTACCTTGGAAATGAAAAGGAAGATTGATTTTCTTAGGTAGTCTTCAGGTCCCTCAAATACAATTATTCCTATTTTGACACCTAATGCTAATATTGGAAATTCTTCTAACTAGGCTACCATTTTTATACCATTGATAGTTTTGAATGCTGCTAACACAACAAATAATAAAGCTTCTACCTCTCAAAATAATGGATCACTATAGAGGAGACCGGTTCAGGTGGAAAGGTACAGACAAATTATTTTTAATGACATTCTTGGTTATCCTAATTTGGTTCCTAAAGAAATTAGGGAAAACCTTCCTAAATTCACTAGTAATAATGTTGTCACTTGTGAAGAGAATTTAAAAAAGTTTATTGATATGATATATGATTATGAAATAGAACATGAGGATGTAATCATGAAATTGTTTGTTCAGTCTTTAACTGAGGATGTAAGAGATTGGTTTAGAGGGATTCCTTATGATTGTATTGGTTCTTGGGATGATTTCATCAATTGTTTCAAAGATCAATATGGTGATAACACAAATGAAGGATTTATGTTGAATGAGTTCAACAACATTAAGAAGAATTAAAATGAAGAGGTCCTTGAATTTAATGTCAAATTTCAAAAAGCAATGTATAAGATTTTCAAAGTTATGAGATTAGATAAAAAGGTGGGTTTAGCAACATACCTAAATGCTTTTGATGCCAAAATGGGTTACCTCCTTAGAGACAAAAATACTAGAACTCTCAGGGAAGCTCAGAGGTTTTTTGTAAATATTGAAACCAATAGAAGGGTGTCAGACAAGTTAGGTAGAAGAGAAGATCCTAAGCCCCCTAGGTTTGGAAAAAAGGAAACAGATAAACCTACCAATATAAAACCTAGAGAGGATGATAACTTAAAACAAATCTTGAATGATTTGAAGAACTTACAGCCTAATGAAAATAGAAATAAGTTTCAGAGCAATGATAAGCCTCCTCTCAATAAATTCAATAGGCAACCTAGGTTGCAAAATTTTCCTTACCATACCCAGTGGAAGGATGGTAAACCTACTATCCCAAAAAGAAAAGATAGGCCTAATGAAAAAACCCCTAACCCTTTGCAAAAGCATTCAGTCAACATGACTGATGATATTCCATGGTGCACAACATGCCAATCCCCACATGATCCTAATTATTGTGTAATCTCTCAAAGTATGTCTAAAAATGAGGAACAAGGGGATAATGAGGAAGAATCTTATGATAATCAAGGTTGAATCTGAAGAGATTGACTCTGAAGAAGAAAGTGAGAATCAAGATTTAAACAATTCTCAAAGTAGAGGAGAAGTTTACCATCAGTAGGTTTTCTCTGATGATGAAGAAGAAAAGATTGAGAGCATAAATAGTAATACAAGAAAGGGTGAAAAACATGTTACATTGAGAAGACCTTTCGATGAAGAAATATCCCAAATCATCATTGATATGGTTACTCAGGCTAGAAGTAACTATGTTTTGAGAAATAGGACTGTTGGCAATACAGAGGGTAAGCTAGCAGGTATTTTTATTAGGAAAAATCATGAAGACACAAGGCAAGCACATGTAAAAAATAAAGTTGTTAATGATGTTAGAAAATTAAAAGTGAAAGGATCTAAAAGGCCAAATAATTCAAATAATGTTCTTAAGGTCAAAGTCAAAACACTAATTACCAGTGCCCAAATTCCCCAAGTTGAAAATAAGTGAAAGGTGGAAGATAAGCTAGGTTTTGCAGCACAAGTTGAAAATAGGGATGTGTCTCAAAGAAAGTAAGATTTTTCTGATTTAAGATATACACCTATTGACATGAAATAGTTGTTATCTCAAATAATAGTTAAGGTTCTACTGATGAAAATGATGACTATAGGTGAGCATAAAGAAAAGGCCCTTACTTGGATAAATAGTGTTCTTGCTACAAATCTCCAAAAACCAGTGAGTACTGAAGTGAAAGATAAATCTCCAAATAAAGGGAAAGATGTAGAATAAATTGTTTCAAAGACACCCCAAATTTATTTAGATACAAATGTTGCAAATACTTCTTTGGGAGTTGTTGACCCTTTCTTTTTAACATTGATTATCAATGGGAAAATGTTAAAGAGCTACATGATTGATTCAGGAGCATCTAATACTATTATGCCTGCTGAGATCATGAGGTAAATGGGATTACAATTTGACACTCCTCATGGGAGGTTCCAAGCTATGGATTCTAGAGAGGTACTAGTTATTGGAATGATTAAGGCCTTGCCCTATAATCTTGTGCTTATCCTAGCAAACAGTTGACCATGAGTGTCCTAGTTGTTGATATTCCCCCCCAATATGGAATATTGTTATCAAGGAAATAGAGTGCAACAATGGGAGGTAGTATCTAATGTGATTTATCCTTTGCTACATTAAATATTGCTAGTGAAAATTTCAAAGTATCTAGGGAAGTTAGAACTCCTCATATGATTGAGGAAGAGACTAAAGATAATAATATGAACTATTTCTTGGATACTGATATTAATTCTTTCCAAGTGTAGCACATGGAGATCATTGATGGAAATGAGCCTTTACTTTTATCTAAGGAAAAAGATAATGTCATAAACCAAGATGGTCTATGGACCATGTATTTTAATGGTGAAAGTTCTAAGGAAGGATTTGGTGTAGGGGTATTATTGATCTCCCCTACTGAAAAAAATTTTAAGTTTTCTTTCACCTTATTATTTTCTTGTACAAATAATACTACAGAGTATGAGGCCTTGCTGATAGGATTGAGATTAGCATAAAAACATAAGATCAAAAGCCTCAAAGTAATTGGAGATTCAGAATTGGTTGTGTATCAGGTAAGATCCAAGTATGCATCAAAAAATAAAAGACTAAAGCAATATAGAAATGTTGTTTGGGATGAGGTATAACATTTTGATGCTTTTGATATTGACTAGATGGATAGGGGCATTAATAGGATGGCTGATTTATTGGCTAAATTTTTTTTAAGGCCAGAGGACATTACTTTTGTTGGGATATCCAAAATTTAGACTCAATCTAGACCTTCTATACCAGACAACATGGAAAACTAGCAAGTTTTTGAAGATGACCTGGATATCTTAAGGTTCCTGCATTGTGAGGCCAATTTTGGAAAAGAGATGAACTTTGGTGGGTATGTAGAGACCTCTGGAAAAGATGATACCCTCCTTGGCAAGAAGGTATTGCAATTAAAATCAAATAAAGTCCCAAAGGGTTTGGTTGTGCTTGAAAGAGCCTTTGATAATAATGAAAGTTCTTTTTCAACAAAATCTTTGAGCAAGCCTGAGGGTTTGGAGGAAATAAACATAGGAATAGTTGAAGCCCCAAAAAAGGTATATATTGGGAGAAATTTGACTCCTAAAATAAGAAAATCCTTGATCAATCTTCTTAGAAAGTATAGGCATGTTTTTTCTTGGTCCTATGATGACTTAAAAGCTTATAGGGAAGATTTGTTCCAACATGAGATCCCTTAGAAGGAAGACACTAAACCCTTCAGACAAAAGCTAAGGCCTGTAAACCCTACTTTAGCACCAAAAATCTAGGAAGAGTTGAAGAAGATGAGTGATGTAGGAATAATTTGACCTATCATACATTCAACATGGGTCTCTAATTTGGTCCTAGTGAGGAAGAAAAATGGAGATATTAGGCTCTGTGTTGATTTCAGAAACCTGAACATAAATTTATTAAAGGATAATTATGGGTTAAAAAACATGGAAGCCATACTAAAAAGAGTTACTGGGTCAGAACTAATGTCATTGATGGATGGTTTCTCAAGATATAATCAAGTGGTTGTCAAGGATACTGAATAATTCAAGACTACATTTACTACTCCATGGGGCACATATGTATATGTTAGGATGCCTTTTGGTCTAACTAATGTTGGGGCTACTTTCCAAAGAGCCATGGATGTAGCATTTGAAGATTTTATAAACAAGTTTCTTGTGATATACCAAGATGATCTCACTGCTTACTCAAAAAAGGGGAATCAACATCTTGGTCATCTTGAAAAGATTTTTAGGAGAGCTTTAGAATATGGAGTCTCTCTTAACCCAAGGAAGTGTGCTTTTGGGGTAACTGAGGGTAAGCTCTTGGGTCATATTGTATCCAAGGATGGAATTAAAATTGACCCTAAAAGGGTGGAATCAATTGAAAAAGTGTTGCTGCCAAGAAATGTTAAGGGAATTCAATCCTTCTTTGGTTAGGTCAATTTTGTCAAAAGATTTATTACAATTTTTCTAAAATCAGTGTTCCTATTTCCATAATGCTAAAAAAGGGTGCGAAGGTTGAATGGAGTGAAGAAGCTAAGAAATATTTTTGTGAAATCAAACAAGCAATTAAGAATGCCCCTGTACTAAGGACACCATATTACAACAAGCTCCTTCAAATTTTCTCTTTTGCCTCTTATCACACTATTGCTGTAGTATTGTTACAAAAGAACTCAGAAGGTTTTGAACAACCTATATCCCTTTTTAGTAAATCCTTGCAAGCATCTGAGTTAAAGTATGACATAAATGAGAAATAGGCATATGCATTGTTCAAGTCTATCAAAAATTTTAGGTGTTACTTAGTTGGAGCAACTATAGTTTCATATGTGCCTAATGCTATTGTGAAGGATATCCTGGTAAAACAAGAGGTTTTAGGAAGAAGTTGCAAATGGATAAATATGATCCAGGAGTTCAATATTGACATCCAAATCAAAAAGCTGGTAAGAGGACTAGGGTTAGAAAAACTCATGGCTCAAAGAAATCTAGATGCTAACCATATAAATATTCTTGAAGAAGAACAAAGGCCATATATTTTTTATTTAGATTGCTATGACTGGTATGAGGATATTATTAAATACTTGCAAAAAATGGTACTTCCCCCTAACATGGATAACCACAAAAGAAGGACTGTGAAATTTCATGTTGCAAGGTATGTTATTTCTAGAGGGGATTTATGGTGGAGAAGCAATGAAGGCATCTTATTGAAATGTGTTGACCATCATAAGGCTAAAAACTTATTACAAGAAATGCATGAGGGTGTGTGTGGTGGCCATTACAAGGCTAAAACTACTGCACATATGATATTAAGGTCTAGTTTTTGGTGGTTCAGTATCTTCAAGGATGCACACTTATTTGTAATAAAATGTGATGCTTGCTAAAGGTTTGCAAGAAAGTTGAAATTCAGTGGCAACCTACCCTGAAGTCCTGTGATAGTTGAAGCCCCTTTTTAAAAGTGGGGCATGGATCTCATTGGAGAGATCTCGAAAAAGTCTAGTGCGGGACACTCATGGATCTTGGTTGCCATAGACTACTTCACTAAGTGAGTGGAGGAAATTCCCACTAAAAGAGCCACTAGCAAGGTGGTAAATGACTTCATGATGTAGAATATGTTGGTAAGATTTGGATGTCCTGAGGTTATAATAGTAGATAATGCTATTTGTTTTAGGTCCAAAGAATTTAATAGTTTTTGTCAACAATATGGGATGCAAATTTCATACTCAGACCCTTATCATCCTCAAGGTAATGGTCAAGATGAATCAAGTAATAAGATTCTAATAAAGATTTTAAAAAGAGTTCTTGACACAAATAAAAAGGCATGGGATTCCAAGTTGTAGCTAGCTCTGTGGGCTGATAGAGTGATAGTCAAAAAGGCCATTGGATGTGCTTCTTTTGATTTAGTATATGGTATTCATCCCAGGTTACCACAAAATAATTTTCTACAGATGTATAAATTCATCCAATTATATGATGATTATCTAGATGATGAAATGAAAACTAGGTTAGAAGATATGATACAATTAGATGAATCAAGAAGCGAAGCTCATGATAAAAATGTAAGATCTCAGCTCCAATAAAAAATTTTGTATGAAAAGAAAAGCACAATCACAAATTTTAACACCAATGAATTGGTCTTAATGTGGAATGCCAAGTTGGAGGATAAGGGAAAACACAACAAATTTGACCCAATCTGGTTGGGACCATATCTTGTTGACATTAAATGGGGACCTGATTCCTACATCTTAAAAGATTTAGTTGGAAATGTTTTGGAATTTCTAGTTCATGGACAATTTCTCAAATTGTACTTCTCTTAAGGTACACTCATTATCCATGAACAATAGATAGGTTTTATTTCCTTGTTGTGTGATTATTTTTAGGTTGTGTGTGTAGGGTAGTTTTTTTCACTAGATGGTCTGCTTATCCCAAAGATTTTGAATCCTTGGCATGCTTGCAAGAGGCATACATCCCTAGATAGAGCCACCATTAGTCCATTTTCCTGTCATTACAAAAAATGGAAAGAAAATGGTCTATTCCTTGCAAAACACTAGAAAATTGTCTTTCCCTAGCTCTAACTTGTTTTTATCAGTGAAGAAGATTTATTAGGTTTCACAGCTTACGAGCTTAGCCATGGATAATTTAGAATGTGTTTAAGCTTCAGTTCATATCGCATGAATTTTAATGTAAAAACCAATGAGATCCAATCATTTGAAGTTTTTAAGGAACTATGGTTTATCCATGTAAAGGGTTTTGAAAATTTGCCTAAGTCCAAGAAACCCTACCCTTGTTCTTTTTCCTCATTATCTTTTTTGAGTCACTTAAAGTCCTATTAATGCATGTGTTCTATTTACCATCAGGTAGGGCCATTCTCATTAGATTTATTTTTCACCTAAGCTAATACTTTATTTTCCCTAAGTCTAAGCACTGATGATTTTTATTAATTTCCCTAAGTCCTAATGGTATATTTCACTAAGTTTTTTGCTTTTATTAAAGAACTTAATCTCCTATTTTAATCCAATGGTTGTCGCACGTCTGCAAAGAAAAGATTTACCCATCATGATGTTGTGATAACCATAGATGTAGTAGACAACTCAGCATCTCTATCAGGTGGGACCAATTACATTTGTCAAATCATAGTTGTTTGATTGAGATGATCTATCATCACACATTCACTAGGCCTAGTTACTGAAGGTTTTAAGAGACTAGCAACTTGCCTTTGATCTAACATTTGTCGTATGTCCGCAATGAAAAGGTGATCACACATTTTTGATCATGATGTTGTGATAGCCGTTGATTCTATATTAAGCCACGAGTTAGCAATGTGGGTCAAATCGGGAGGAACAAGAACATTGACCATTGGATTCTTTCATCTGATGGTAGTGATATATTTAGTTATCAAGTGGGGCTAGGATGCTACAAGTTTCAAGGCACCATAGATTTTCCTTGATCTAATGGTTTTCATATAAATGCAAAGTAGAGATGCACAAAGTTTTACTGATCATGATCTTGCAACAACTATTAGATCTCTCTTAAGTGAAGATCGATAGTCCTATTTTAAAGATTGATGAAGATAGTGGGTCCATTGCCAGGTGTGTTGAGGTTCTCATTCTTGATTGGTTGCCAAGATATATGGTGGGGCCATTTTTCAAATCCAAATTGACTGTTATGTTGATTTTTAAGAGCTGCCCGATGTGTTGGGAAGGGATGAATCAACGATCACATTTTAAAATTTGATCAGTTAACCGTTGAAGCCAAAATTTTAAATTGACTAATGGTTTTGGCTGGGGTTTGATACAATGAACTAGAAATGAAAAGTTGAGAATGATTTTTCTATTCCAAGGATGGTTATGGGGAGTGCTTTGAAGCCCAAAATAGGATGTTTCAACATATGAATATTGATTGGATATTTTGACAGAAAGGAAGGAGTATGAAGTCACAAATGAATAGGCAAGACTTGGCAGGGTTTGAAATTTTTTTGGAAGTTGTTGCAGAAGACTTGGTACTCAAATTAACCTACACTTTTGAAAATTGCAACTAAATGCAATCTTTGTGCATTTTGTGGCCTTTATCTTATCTATGTAATCTTTGATATTTTCCTAAGTGATCCGAAGCTTGTATGCGATCCTTGATTTCTATAAAAGGATTTCTAGGATCACTTTGTAAGGACCAAAACTTGAGCATTTGATTGACAAGTTCTGAGTCTAGGATACACTAGATTGTATTAGGCCATCTTTTTTATAGAATAGCGAGTATTACTAGTTTTAAGAAAAATATTCAAATGGTTTGCATTTTAAAGCATTGTGTATACATACAGATAATATAGCATATTTGAATAAAATCCAAAGTTCATATCTCTCCTTGGTGTTCTCTTTCTTTGAGTTATGCATTGTTAGATTCATTGCATGGATTATCTCTGTGTATGTGTTGATATTCTTTAGCTTTAATCTAAAGATCAAATTAAATAGGCTTTAGATACAACACTAATTCTTTGAAGTTTGCATAAGGATATCAGTAAGTAGTGTGAATTTTAGGAGTCCTCTGATTAGAATCATCACAGGGTGATAGTATTTTCTAAGGATATAAATCATCAAAATGTATTGTCTCTATATTTCATTTTGCAGTGAAGATGTCACCCAATGGACAAGGCATTGGCCAATAGTGGAGCTATTTTATAGAAATAATTGTCTTCCGAGTTCTTATTGTATTCCTAAAATATTGATATAAATAATTCAAAAATAATTGAAGTATTGTGACCTACATGTTTTGTCCCATTTAATGGTAATGGAGAATCAATAAATGAGTGGTTATCATTTAGTATTTTCTTACCATCTATCTGTTAGTTTTTAAATCCATTCTATGATTGTTGAAATAAGGTTTATTTTACTGGATTAGGAGTACCCCCCTTGGTTTTGTAGAGCTAGAAGTGCAGAGGGCAGTCTTGTCCCTATAGTTCATCTAGTCATCTTAGAACTCGTATTTGGATCTAACCCATCCCTAAAAATTATAGATGTATTGGTTTCTTTTGAAAGTATAAAGTCCATTTTGAGGAACCAACAGACTACAAAGACAAAGGTAAGAAATCTTTTTATATTGCTGAAGAGGAAACTGATAGTGAAACTAATGAATCTGATGAATGTGATATAGAATTTTTTTATGTTGCTATGAAAGATGATTCTGATGAAGATGAGAAAATTGCATTTATTTCATATGTGAGTAAAGGTGATAAATGGATTATTGATAGTGGTTTCTCACATCACATGACTGGTGATAGAAGTATGTTTGAAACCCTAAATCATTACAAAGGTAGAAGTTTTAAGTTTGGTAATGATGCACCATGTGTTGTGAAAGGAAAAGGATCAATAAGATTAATTGATAAGATCAGATGTGATAATGCTTATTGGGTTAAAGGTCTTAACTATAATTTTTTGAGTGCTGCCCAGTTGAACAATACTGGTTATCGAGCTAAATTCCATCATAGAAAGGCTAAAATATTTGATGCCACTGGTGAACTAATTGGAAGTGGAGACCATACAAGAGGTAATTTGTTCTATCTAGACCTATCTAAAGAAACATGTTTGTTTGCACAATTTGATGATGTATGGTTATGGCATAAGAGGTTGTGTCACGTAAACTTTGACAATTTGATAAATATCAGAAAGATGAAGAAAGTTAGAGGTTTTCCAAGATTGAAGACACCTAATAATGTGATGTGTAAACACTGTCAATTGGGAAAAATGACAAAGTTTAGTTTTAAGAGAAAGACATATACTTCTGACTATATTTTGAAATTCCAGTTCATATTCACCTTTATGGACCTATGGGTGTGCAAAGTTATTATGGTGATAAGTATTTCATTCTATTTGTTGATGACTATTCTGGAATGATGACTGTAATGTTTTTAAAAGAGAAATTTGATGCATTTCAGCTGTTTAAGTGGTATTTGGAAAAAGTTGAAAAATAAACAGGTAAAAGCTTGAAATATTTGAGATTTGATAGATGAGGAGAGTTTATATCAAATGAGTTCAATATATTCTGCAATGATAAAGGAATAAAGAGACATATGTCTACACCTAGGACACCTCCACAGAATGGTATAACAGAAAGAATAAATAAATCAATTATGGATTATGCTAAAACGCTGATGATAGAGAAGAATGTTGCACAAAAGTATTGGAGAGAATCTATAAGTACAACTATTTATACCTTGAACCAAGTACAAATCAAGAAAGGTACAAATGCTACACCTTTTGAGTTATGGTATGGATATGCACCTAATGTAAAATATTTTAAAGTCTTTGGGAGTAAATTTTATATATTGAAATAAAATAGGAATGGAAAACTTGATGCTAAAAGTGATGAAGGAATATTCCTAGGATATTCCACTAGGAGAAAAGCTTACAAGTGTTTGAATTCTAACACTAACAAAATTGTGGAAAGTAAAAATGTTAGAGTTGATGAATATACAGAAAAGAATGAAGTTGAGTGCAAGAAAGAACCTAAAGATTATAGATATTTTGTATACATGGAGGAAGGAGAGGCTAGTAATGCACCTAAACTAGATGTTGAGGAACAACATGAACCTACCGAGCCACAACAAGAAAATGTTGAGCATCAGGAGGATTTTTCCAAGCAATTAGAAGAAGAGTCAGAGAATCTACAAGATGAACCTAAAGATCAAGAAAGGAAATCTAAACCTACATTGGCACAATATGTAAGAAGACATCATTGTTGGAAACTGTAATTGAAGCAATTATTGTATTGTCATTGATGTCAAACCTTAACTGGTAAGACTGTTGCTATTTAAGAAAGTACTATATCTATTTGAGTGTTGCTAAGGGGATAGGCAAGGTTGGTAACAACAACACCTAAGGAAAGGTTGAGTTATCTTGATACTTCAATGAGTACTTGATTATGTGGAATAATGATAAGACAATGTATTGTTTATCTAAGTAAGAATGAAGACTAAACTAGTAGGCTTAACTGATCAAAAATGAAGAAATCTAGTTTAAGCTGAGTGTTGTTTGTGTCGATTGAGCTAGTATATGCCGAGTAAAATTAGTGTTGATCAAACACCAGTTATTTGCCAAAGAAGACAATGTTAGCCAAGGAAACAGTTTATGTGGTGATTGAGCTTTCTAGAGAAGACTGAGAAGTTGAACACAATATTAACCAAGCGTCAGTATTTTGCATTTGAGGAAGAATTTAGATTTCCAGCTGACATTGTTGAATTCTTGGATTATGTAGAATCTGTTGACTTTATTTATTGATTGTATGAAAGCATTTAATGCACTGTAAAACATTTTATTGTAAATCTTTTAAGAGATTTTAGATATTTCTAAAGGATAGCCGAAGAACATAATGTAGGATGGATTCAATGAATCTTACCTAACCCTAAGATCTACGAAGGAGATTAAGCAGAAAAAGATGTATTGACCTAAAAGATGTAGTATTAAGAAAACCTAAGCAAGAGATTGAAAAGGAAGTAGATGATGGAAGTATTGTTGATGTTATTTACTATCTAAGAAAAGAACACTGAAGAAGAAGTGTTGTAATTTCTTGAAAATGGCTCCGAGCATATCAGTGATGGAGATGGAAAAGGTTCACAATTAGTAAGCCAGCATATGTGTACAAAATTGGATCTAATATTTGCAAAGTGAGTTGTATGTTTTTCAGATCAATACTATTGCTACTTTCTAACCATTATAACAGTCAAAATCCTTTTAACAGAGGTTGACCTAGCAATCATAGGTATAAATCCTTTGAACAAGGTTGCATTCTAATGGAGTGTATGTAAGTCCTATAACAAGGTGCACTTTTAACAGAGTGATTAAATCCTTTAACTGGGTCAGTCTTGACAGTGTGTTTGTAACCTTTGATAGGGTTGGATTTTCACTGAGCTCACTTCAAAAGAGTGAACATAATAGTAACATGTTACAAAGTGGTTTTTCCCAAATTGGGTATCCACTATAAATCCTAGTGTTGATACTTGTGTGAATGTTTTGGTTTGAACATTTCTGTGTTTTACAAGTTAGATGCTATTGGATAAGTGGATTGCACTGTTATATGTTTCTGTTATGCAATCAGTAATGACTGAGTAGGTTTTGGTTATTAGATCTAATTTGTTGAAGAGTTTAATTTTTTTTTATACATTTGGACCTGAGAACAACTGATTCACCCCCCCCTTTCTATTGTTATAAATCATATTAACAATCATAAGCCTGAACAAATTATTGGAGATAAATAATCTGGAGTTATGACAATAAGTAATTTGAAATATCATTCATGCTTACTATGTGAATTTGAGCCTAAGACAGTAAAAGACTCTTTAGAGAATGAGGATTGGAAACAAGCCATGAATGAAGAAATAGAGAAGATAGAAAATAATGAAACTTGGACACTAGTGCCAAGATCAGAAGACAAGAATGTTATTGGAACAAAATGGGTATTCAAAAATAAGCTAAATTAACATGGAGAAGTCACTAGGAACAAAGCTAGATTGGTATGCAAAGGATATGGACAAGAAGAAGGAAATGACTATGGGGAGACATCTGCCCCAGTTGTAAGATTGGAAGGAGTGAGGTCTCTAGTTGCATATATAGCATATAGAGGATTCAAAGTGTATCAAATGGATGTCAAATCTACATTTCTAAATGAGATATTGGAAGCAGAAGTATACATTGAACAACCAGAAGAATTTCTTGACCCAAGAAAGAAGAATATGATTTGTAAACTACATAAGGCACTATATGGATTAAAGAAAGCCCCTAGAGCATGGTATGAGAGATTGCATAATTATCTAATAAATATTAGATTTTTAAGGACAAATGACAATAGTAATCTATATTTGAAGATTGAAAAAGGTAAAGGGATTTTGTTATTTGAAATATTTGTTGATGATATCATATTTGGAGGACAAGATGCCCTATGTCAAACCTTTTCAAATGAGATGCAAACTGAATTTGAAATGTCTATGTTTGGTGAGATCAAATTATTTGTTGGTTTGAAAGTGTATCAGATGAAGAAAGGTATCTGTATTACTCAATCTCAATATGTCAAAGAGATACTAAAAACTTTTTGTATGGAAGATTCCATACCAGTAGGTACACATATGATTACTAGACAAAAATTATCAAAAATTGATGATATAGATGAAGTCAATCAAACCCTGTTTAGATCTATGATTGGAAATTTACAATATGTTGTCCATAGAAGATTGAATATTGTCCTAGTAGTTGGGATTGTTGCAATATTTTATACAAATCCTAAAGAGATTCACATGATGACAGTGAAAAGGATATTGAGATATCTAAAAGGAACAAAGGACTATGGATTGTATTATAAGAAGAATGATAAGTTTGAATTGAAAGTTTACACTAATGCAAATTGGGCAGGAAATGTGGATGACATAAAGAGTACAAGTGGTGGTACATTCTTTCTAGGAAAGATATTAGTCTCTTGGACAAGCAGGAAATAGAAATGCATTTCCAAATCTATAATAGAAGTTGAATATGTAGCAGTAGTAGTGAACTGTTCAAATTTAGTGTGGATCAAGCAATTGTCAAAAGGTATGAAGGAGGAAATCACTAAGTTGGTTTTTATTTTCTATGATAACACAAATGCTATTAACATATCAAAAAATATTGTTATGCACACTAAGACTAAGCATATTTCTATCAAGTATCATTACTTGAGAGAGTTAGTTCAAAAAAAAGGAGTGAGACTGGAATATGTGAATACAAAGGAACAATTAGCAGATATATTCACAAAAGCATTACCTAAAGATTCACATGAATACCTTAGAGATAAATTAGGGGTGATTTCTCTAACTAAGGCTACCTAGAAACATATAGGAGCATTGCATCAAATATGCTAATCAGAATATCAGACAAATAGATGCAGAAGAGGTCACACTTTAGGAGTTTCCTAGAGTTGTGAGAAGTAAAGAAAATATTTAAATCAGTCATAAGAAAGATGATAGGAGGAGTATACAAATCAGAGAACTGACATGAAGACATCTACATGGTTAAGATGTAAGTGACAGATACATGTTTCTTTGGCATTGTTGTCAAAGAGGGAGAGATTCAATGAACCAGAGAGATACAACATTGAGGAAGAGATTCAGAAAGATTTTTCAAGAGTAAAACCTGAGGGAAAGATAGAGAAAAGAGATTCAGAAGAAATGAACCTAAGAAAAGAGGGAGTAATTGAATAAAAGAAAGATTTAGTGAGTAGACAAAGAAAAATTTATCCAAGAGGGAGCTGGTACTTGGATGTGAATCAACATGAAGTTAAGGATATTAATGAAGATCTGATACACAGAGATTTTGCATTGTATAGTAAATCATGTGGTGTTTCCATCAATGGAAAAGAGGGAGATTGTTGGAAACTACAATTGAAACAATTGTTATATTTTCATTGATGTCAAACCTTAATTGGTACTATAGTTTCTAACTAGAGTACCATATCTTTTGATTGATGAAGAGGATTTGAAAAGATGAGATAAAAAGAGGACCTAAAGAAAGGTTGGGTTATGTGATACTTCAATTGGTACTTAATTAGTTGGCACATTAACAAGGTAATGTGTGTTGGAAATATAGATGGAGTAACTGAGAGGGGGGGGAAAATCAGTTAACCATAAAAAGATTACCATAGATCCCTTAGATGTCTTATTAATTCATTTACTACTGTCACTTGGTAAACATACAGAGAAATGCTAAAACTTAGTTATTGTAGTGAGTATTAATTATAACTATTCTTAAGCATTCATTAGTGATTAACATGCATGCATAAAGAAAATAACATGAACACAAGAGACACTAGATTTAACGTGGAAACCCAATATGGGAGAAACCACCAATGTAACTAGTTACTATTTTTCACTCTTCTGAAGTGATGCTCTATTAGGAGCCAACCCAGTAAAAGGTTACAAAACACACTATTAGGTGTGACCTTGTTAGAGGATTTAATCACCCCGTTAGGAGTGGCCTTGTAAGAGGTCTTTGAACAATTCAATAGAACTGTCACCTTGTTAGAGGATTTACAAAATGGCTATTAAACCAACTCGGTTAAGAGATTTAGAAATCACTGCTACAATGGTAAGAAAGTAACAATGAAATGACCTGAATAATGATGCAATTGAATTGCTGATTACAGAGCTTTGTTCTGCTTCACTAGATCCTTCTTGATCAAATATATCTTTGCTACTCCTCAAGGATATCTAACCATCCTTCAAAATTCACTCACACTTTCCTTCAAAATGATTTGCATGCTCGCTCATCCACACACTCTTCTTCTTTCACACTTGTCCACACTTTCACTCTTTTCCACTTGCACACACTTGAATTCACAACTTGACCTTCTATATATACCATTCGGATTGTCCATTCACATTGTCAAGTCAGCACTAATAATCATTACCAACATTACTAATCATTACCACAGTTGGCTAGAATAAACAAACTTTATTCCTCAAATTAACAAAATTCTTTACTGGGCCGACCTTGCTCGGTAAACACTAATCCAAAAAGAATTCCTTTGGTGACTAAGTGAACTCAATTACCACTATGAATTCTACAACATCCTTTGGAGACTGAGAGATCTTGGTAAACATAGAAAACTACCTTGCTGACTAACTGAGCTCGGTAAACACTGGGAACTGCTTAGCTGACCAACTGAGCTCGGTAATCACTAGGAATTGCTTTGCTGACTAACTGAGCATGATAATTGATATGACATTTGTGTGACATCAAAGACAACACACAATTAATCCAACAATCTCCTTCAAAAAATTGTATCCAACAATCTCCCTCTTTGGCATTGATGGCAACACAACATGTCATAGCACAATGAAATTTCATAGAAAACATAGAGTAAGGAACATATCCTTAGCTTCATTCTAATTCTCATCTATGAGAACTCCCTCTGTCAGCAAATTTCTCTTTCTGACTGAAAACTCTCCTTCTTAACTTCTCAAACTCTCCGAGAAAACTCTCCCTCTTAGAAATCTTAAGAAATTTCTTGAAATATGACAACAAACTCTCCCTCTTTGACAACACATGCCAAAGACAACACATACCAGGTGAATAGCAATGTACCTTGAGTACTAATTCATATGCAATGATTCCTTGACTAAGCTACATCAACTGATTGATCTTCAATATGCTCTGGTTGATGCATCACTAAAACTTTATTTAGTGAGCCTTGGATAGGGGAATGACCCCTAACTTACCTCTTAGATACAAGAATGCATCCTTAGGTAGTGGCTTGGTGAATATATCTGCAATCTATTATTTTGTATGAATATATTCCAATCTAATTTCCTTGTCCTACACCAATTCTCTGACAAAGTAATATTTTATAGCAATGTGCTTTTCAATCATTAGAGTCCTTGCACAATCCATGATAGATTTGTTCCTCCTTTTAGCTATTCCATTCTGCTCAGGAGTTCTTGGGGCTGATACCTATCTTTTGATTCCTCTTTCAATGAAAAAATTATTGAATTCATGGGAGATGAATTCACCACCTTTGTTTGATCTCAAGCACTTAATTCTTTTCCTTGTTTCCTTTTCTACTCTTGCCAAATACCATTTGAATTTCTCAAATGCTTCTGACTTTTCTCTTAGATACATAATAGTCATCATTCTAGAGTAGTCATCAACAAAGAGAATAAAGAATTTTTCTCTAGTATAGCTCTCAATTCCAATAGGTCCACACAAATTAGTATGCACAATTTTCAAAATATCTTCAGATTGATAGTTTTTACTTTTAAAGCTAGTCTTTCCCATTTTACCAATCTGACAATTCTTGCATAGACCAACATTAGGTTTCTTCAAAGTAGGAATGCCTCTTACTTTCTTGAATTTTCTTATTTTCACCATGTTATCAAAATTTACCTGACATAACCTTTTGTGCCATAACCAAATTTCTTCAATTTGAGCAATAAAACATGAGCATTCACCAAGATCAAGATAAAACAAGTTACCTTTGGTTTGTTTGCCTGATCCAATCAGTTTTCCCTTGTCATCTAGTAGTCTTGCTTTTCCATGCATGAATTCAACCTTGAATCCAATGTTGATTAGTTGTGCTACACTTAGAAGATTATGCTTTAGTCCTTCAACCCAATATGCATTATCACATATAAGTTCTTTGGTTAATGAGATTCATCCTCTTCCTTTTATGCAACAAGGTTCATTGTTTCCAAACCTTACATTACCACCATCATAGTCTTTAAGGTGTTCAAACTTTGTTCTGTCACCAGTCATATGACATGAACATCCACTATCTATGATCCATGTATCATTTTTGCTTACATGAGAGATAAGTGCCATCTTATCTTCATCATCATCGGATTCATCTTTTACAGCAATGTAGACAATTTCATCTTCACTATTATCAAAATCCTTAGCCATAAAACATGTTTTCTTACCTTTATCCTTGAATGATTTGAAATTCTTCTTGCCATTGTACTTGTGACCTTTCTTCTCATCCTTGCTTTGCTTGTTTGGGCACCTAGCTGCAATATGACCAATTTCTTCACATGAAAAATAGATTAAGGGAGTTTTACCTTTGTATTTACCTCTGCCTCTAGAATATTTCTTTGCAAGTAATGCTTCAATAACTTCAAGATCACTATCAGAACTTTCCTCTGATTCTTCTTCACTCTCTGACTAGATGTCCTTTATTTTCTTGCCTTTCTTGAGTGAAAGTTTGGCCTCAAATGCTGATTCAATATTTTTGGAAGTTGGAACATAGTTGTCATAGTTATCCAACTCAAAGGCTGTTAATTCCCACTAAGGCATCCAAAGTTATATAGTGATTTTCTTCACATCTTCTTTCTTGAATAGCAGATACTCTTATTGCATAGATAGGGAGTAATGTTCTGAGAACCTTACTTATAATAGTTTCATCCTCAATTGTTCCTCCAGAAGCTCTGATTGCACTAACACTTGCCTTGATCCTTTCAACATATTTTGCAATGTTTTCATCTTCTCTCATTTTCATCTGATCAAATTGTCCTCTTAGGCTTTCTGCTTTGGTTCTCCTCACATTGTCATCACCACCATAAATTTTCTTCAGCTTGTTCCACATTGCATAAGTAGTTGTGTAGTCTTTGATCTCATCAAATTCTTCATAGTTGAGAGCTGATGCAATGTCTATCATCATGGTGTTATGGTTCTTTTTCTCTGCAATGTCTTCAACAGATAATGTACCAGTAGGAGCTGTATATTCTCCATCAAGATATTTGCATCCTAAATCACCAATGGAAGCTAGATGAAGTCTCATGAGCCCTTGCCATGCTAAAAAGTTATCTTTGTTAAGCCTTGGAATTTCTCTCTTGTAAGACATCCTGATCTTTAGCTTAGGTCCTTGAAACCCTTCCTGTAAGCACCAAAAGCTCTGATACCAATTGTTGGAAATATAGATGGAGTAACTAAGAGGGGGGGGGGGGGGGTGGGGGCGTGAATCAATTAACCATAAAAATATTACCATAGATCCCTTAGATGTCTTATTAATTCATTTACTACTGTCACTCGGTAAACATACAAAGAAATGCTGAAACTTGGTTATTGCAGTGAGTATTAATTATAACTGTTCTTAAGTATTCATCAAGTGATTAACATGCATGCATAAAAAAAATAACATGAACATAAGAGACACCAAATTTAACATGGAAACCCAATATGGGAGAAACCACCAATGTAACTAGTTACTATTTTTCACTTTTTTGAAGTGATGCCCTATTAGGAGCCAACCTGGTAAAAGGTTACAAAACACACTATTAGGTGTGACCTTGTTAGGGGATTTAATCACCCTATTAGGAGTGGCCTTGTAAGAGGTATTTAAATAATTCAATAGAATTGTCACATTGTTAGAGGATTTACAAAATGGTTGTTAAACCAACTTGGTTAAGAGATTTAGAAATCACTGCTACAATGGTAAGAAAGTAACAATGAAATGACCTGAATAATGATGCAACTGAATTGCTGATTACAGATCTCTATTCTGCTTCACTAGATCCTTCCTGATCAAATATATCTCTGCTTCTCCTCAAGGATATCTAACCATCCTTCAAAATTTTCTCACACTTTCCTTCAAAATGATTTGCATGTTCACTCATCCACACCCTCTTCTTCTTTCACACTTGTCCACACTTTCACTCTTTTCCACTTGCACACACTTGAATTCACAACTTGACCTTCTATATATACCATTCAGATTGTCCATTCACATTGTCAAGTCAGCACTAATAATCATTACCAATATTACTAATCATTACCATAGTTGGCTAGAATAAACAAACTTTATTCCTCAAATTAACAAAATTCTTTACTAGCCCGACCTTTCTCATTAAACACTAATCCGAAAAGAATTCCTTTGGTGACTGAGTGAACTCGGTTACCACTATGAATTCTACAACATACTTTGGAGACCAAGAGATCTCGGTAAACATAGAAAACTGCCTTGCTGACTGACTGAGCTCGGTAAACATTGGGAACTGCTTAGCTGACCGACTGAGCTTGGTAATCATTGGGAACTACTTTGCTGACCGACTGAGCATGATAATTGATATGACATTTGTGTGACATCAAAGAAAACACACAATTAATCCAACAATCTCCTTCAAAAAATTGTATCCAACAAATGTGTTGTTTATCTCTAACACCAAGTGAAGAAGAAAGACTAGAAACATAGGCTTAACCAAGAAAAAGTGAAGAAATTTAGTTTAAGCCGAGTGATGCTAGTGTCGACCAAGCACTAGTATAAACTAAGAAAATTTAGTGTTGACCAAGCATCATTAATTACCAAGCCACAAATAATTAAATGAGAAAAGATAGTGTTTGCCAAGAAGAAAAGTTTTAGTGATGACCGAGATTTCCAATAATGACTGAGGAGATGAACACGATATTGACTGAGTGTCAGTAATTTACAGTTTGTGAAATAATTGAGAATCCCAGCCAACATAGTTGAATTCTTGGGATATGTAAAATGTGTTGAAATTATTAATGAATACTATGGAGAATTTAATGCATGGTAAACTATTTTCTTATGGATTCAAAGAGAAGCTTGAAGATGTATCTAGAAGGAAAAGAAGGAGAATAAAATGATGGAAGGATTCGATGAATCTGACCTAAACTTAAGATCTACGAAAGAGATTAAGAAGAAAAATATTAATCTACCTGATCCAGGAGGTATAAGGATGACCTAATTATGAGGTTAAAGAGTGAGTGGAAGAGGTTGATGTTATTGACTGATGAATCTAAGCAGAAGGCTAAGGTGAAGTTGTGAAGAGCTGAACATAGTTGTGATGATTACTTGAAGAGAATTCTGAGTAGATCAGAGATTGAGATGGAAATGAAGGTCAGTCAGTAAATCAGCATATGAGTGAATTGGATCTGTATTTGCAAAGTGAGTTGTATATTTCAGATCAGAACCCACTATTACTTTCTAACCATTGTATCAGTCTAAATCCTTTAATCAAGGTTGACCTAACAATCATTATTGTAAACCCTTTAATCAAGGTTATATTCTGATGGAATGTTCTTAATCCCTCTAATCAGGCCACTCTTAACAGGGTGATTAAATCCTTTAACAAGGTCACACCTAAAAGTGTGTCTTGTAAACCTTTAACCGAGTTGGCTTCTCATAGAGCTCACTTTACAAGAGTGAAAATTAGTAGCATGTTACAAGTGGCTTTTCCCAAATTGGGTTTCCATGTTAAATCCTAGTGTTATACTTGTGTGAATGTTATTAGATGTAAATTTTTTTGAAATTTTTATATTTTGCAAGTTGATTACTTTTGGACAATGGACTGCAAGTTTTATGCAACTGATATATGCTATAGAGACCGAGTGAATTGTTCATTAGATCTAAGTTTGTTGAATATCTAGAAAGTTGAATTGGTACATCTAGACCTTAGGATAACTAATTCACCCCCCCCCCCACTCTTAGTTATTCTAAAATCATTATAACAATGTGAAAATCCACTATCAATTATCCAATCAATTTTCCTATCAACATGAGAAACTAAGGGTTTTTCTTCATAGACATGATCCTCTTCTTTGATAGCAACAAAAACAAACACATCATTGAATTCATCATCTAAATCTTCAGATCCATCACTAGAATAATAGAATTCCTTATCATTCTTGTATTTCCCATATTTAGGCCTATGCTTAGGTATTCTAGTTGGACATATAGATGCAAAATGACCGACCTTATTGCAATTAAAATATTTCAAAGGTAATTTTCCTCCAAAATTACTTTTGCCTTTCATTTCTCTCCTGGCGATCAGGGCCATGATCTTCTCATTGACTTGATTGTATATCCTTTGAATCTACTACCAGTCCTCAGCATATTCTCCAAGATCTTTGATGTGCTTGTTCACTATGCTAGATCCAACTTCAATAAATCCAATTCTTTGGACGGGTTCCTTAAATATTGTCTCCACCTTAGGTAGTGTATCTTTTAAATCTATGGTCTCAAATGTAGTTATCTTAGCCACCAACATTACTCTGGTGAAATATTTGTATTATGGTATAGTCTCCTCCAAAGCAATAACTTTGGGTTTGTAGGCAGGATTCATAGATCTCAAAATCTTTTCTATGACTTCATCTTCTGTATAAGTCCCTCCATTGTTTCTAATTCCAATCATACATTTAGATACTCTCTAAACATACATCCTTATTGTTTCATCATCCTTAATTTTTATTGTCTCCATATTTGTCCTCCAATTCTACAACTTTTCTCATTTAGTGTATTCATCTCCTTCATAGAGTGCAACTAGTCTTTTCCAAATCTCACTTTCTTTTGTTAGATCTATGACCTCTATGAATTCACCATCAGATAATGCATTAACCAAAGATTCTTTGCAAAAACATTACACATAAAACTTTTCCTTTATTCTTCAATAGTAGTAAGTATTTCAAGGTCTTCCTCCTTTATGATAGGCACATCTCTCCTAGTAATGAGCTAATATTCCAATTTCATACACATCAAATGATTCTTCATCTTCTCCTTCCATGTGTCAAAATTTTTTGCATCAAACTTAGGACTCTCCTTTTTGAATAAGATCATCATGATCTTTACCTCAAGATGTTAAGCTTCCTAACTAAGGACCAAAGCTCTAATACCAATTGTTAGAATAACAATGTTCTAATCAACTGAGAGGGGGGGGGGGGGGGTGAATTAGTTGATGCTAATAAATAATACTTTAAACTTTAACTTCAAACTTATTGTTGAAGACAAAAATACTGAACTAAAAGTAAATGCAGCAATAACACATATACACATGAACACCAAGATTTGTTCTTGAGGAAAACCTTGGTTAAGGGAAAAACCCTAGTGGAGATGGTACCCAAAAATATCTAAACTATGAGTATAATAACCATTTTAGGAGTTATGACCCTATTTGGAGCCGAGTATTACAATAGGCAGGTCATGGTTAAATGACAAACCCTATTAAGAGCCTTTTACAATGTGATCCATGTTAAGGAATCAACCCTCCTAAGAGTCAAACCTTATTAGAGGAAATAAACCTATTATGGGTGTACAATATATCAACCTGGTTAAGAGATTTGATAGTTTAAGCCACCCTCAGGCTCTCCAAACCTCACAATTCCAATACTGAGATAATTCTATTATGAAATTGCTTCCAGTACTCAACCACTACCAAGAAAGCTCCACCTTGCACCCAATTGCACAACTATTATTCTCCAAATAGTAACTAATCCAACATCAAGCTCACATTCATCTTTTCACTTTGCAAATGTAGCTCCTCACCATTTTCCAAGGATTTCAATCCTTATACACAAGTTACAATAATTAAATCTGGGTTGGCCTAAGTTGGATAAATCCTATTTAAAAAATATAAATGGACCCATGCAAAGATGCACACAGCACCTCTTACAATGTTATAACATAAAAATTACATCAATTTATCATTCAGATCCTTAAATCAAGCTCGATCATCACATTACTTGAAACGTGTTCCAAGTTGGCCTCTAGATAGATCTTTTCCAATACACACGCCATAGATGATGTCACATGTACAATCACAACTCCAAATGATCACAATAAATTCTCAAGTTAGTGTCCAACATGAACCTATGTTCACACATCATAACTCAAACAACCATGAGTGCTATCCTTAAATTTCTGCAATCAACTCTATGAGAATCATAGTTTTTGTCTCCTAAAAACTAGTCATCAATAAACCAATCATAACTCTATTAGATGAACTCATAAGAGTGAGAAATCACAACTAGTGACCCAAGATATTATGAGGATTCTTCATCTAAGTTTGCACATGATAATTATATGTATGGAGTCTATACAATTCTCTGCAACCTATCTGTAGGCTTCCAAATAATCAATCATTAACATATGTTGACATCAATGACAAAATCTATCATGAATGCAACATAGAATCATTGTATCATACCTCCAACATTACTAGGATACTCCCCCATATTAATACTATCATAATTCATGCTAAAAAATACAATGTATGAAATGGTAGTTGATTAATATAGCTTAATATGACAGACTAAATCTGAAAATGTTGGTTAAAAATAGAACCAATTACATAAATTTTTTATATGATCTGTACTTTAAATGATGACAAATAGAATTATACATATGAATATGAATGTGGATATAAAAGTTTTGGACAATCATTTTGAAGCTTGTGTGTCTAATTATGGATAGATTAAATTTGGAAAATTATTTTTAATGTAAGTGATTTTGTGTCATTAGATTAAAGCTTTTAGTGTCCCATGATGATATTGTGAGATTATTGTTATTTGAAAGGAAATCAATCATACAATTAAAATGACATATGAAACCTTTTTTTTCCTGGTGAAGTGTTGAAAATACCTTTTTAATATTTATAACAGGAAAAATAAAGTTTAAAAATCCTATAGGGTATAAAATAGAGTTTAAAAATAGGACAAAAATCAATCAAAAAAAATGTGAGAGAGGGACTAGTTATGCCACCATATACATTGTCACTAACTAACCTTATATTACTATACATGTCTATATTCTATCTGCAGATATCTGGGTGTATGGGTAATATTTTGGTCAAATTTGACAACGTATGTGAGAGCATAAATAGCCTAGTCTAGAGGAAGGAATGGAAGATGGATAGAGGATGAAGAGAGGAAGGGATCCCTTTTCTATTGATACTACCACATACATCTTCATAAGTTATCATGTATTTTTTAAGAACTCAAAAATTTGTAGGTACCTGAGTAGAGAGATAATATTTAATAGGTCATGAAGCTATATACGAGAGCATAACTAGCACTGGGATAGGGGAAAGGCTAAACAGAGTTGGTTTGATAAGTTTGGTCAAAGATGATTTGAGAGAAAGTATATAATCAATAGATGTGGTTTTTGTGGATACAACTAAACATCAGGTTTGAATGATATAATATTCCCATTTGTGCCTTGATTGGCTAGTTGGTCAGCATCTTTGTTGCCTTCTTGATAGATGTGCTTGAAGCTAATAGAATTGAAGAATGGGAGGAGTCCCATGGCTCTTTCAAGAATTGATTTTAGTTTCTAATTAGATGTGGAGACAGACCTAAATGCATTAAGGGTGATCTAGCAGTCACCCTCTACTACTAGGTTCTTTTAGTTTAAAGACTTGAAAAGTATGAGGTCTTTTATGGTAGCTTCAATTTTTTCCATGTTATTCTATTTGATCCCTATAGGTTTTGCTAATTTTTCAATAATTTTCCCTTTCCAGTCATGTATGATACAACCAATGTTTTTCATGCCCAAGTTACCTCGAGAGGCCCCATCAAAATTAAGTTTGTACCAATTTTTTGGAGGTGGGGACTAGTTACAATTTTCCTTTGCAAGTTTTCTTTCATTCCCGACCTTTTCATATAGGAGGGAGAGATGATTCTAGACCATTCATGATTCATCTCATTGTCCCAAGGGGTGAATGCACCTTCATAGTTATTGTGATTTTAGATTCTAATGTTTAGATTTTCTACAATGCTAGCTTCCATTTTGTTAAAAAGGGCATTATGACTCATTTTAGTCTCTTAGAAGATTCTTTGATTTTGTTCCTTCCATAACTCCCATGTTAGGATCAAGGGTGAAATTATCCATAGTGAATCATAGATATTTCTATTTTGGGTATTGGCCAAGCTTCAAAATGTTTCAATAAATTGTTGTTGATGGCTGATATGAAATGAGTTTTGATGATAACCACTACCAACAGTCTTGAGTATAGGGGCATTTTAGAAGGATTTAGTCCATAGACTCTTCATCTTTTTTTCATAAAACATATCTAGAGGGGCCTTCAAAACCAAGTTTTCTAAACCATTCAGTAGGTATAATAATTTTTTGTAAGGCTTCCCAAAGGAACATTCCAACTTTGGGGAGGCATTTATTATCCTAGTAGAGGCTTCTAAGGGGTAAATATGATATTTTCCATTATTGTGAGTTTACTAGAGCATTTTAACCATCCTTGAAATTATAGTTTATAGATTTAGATCCTCCCCAAACCAGTTTGTCATCTCTTAATTTTGGAGCAATCTAGTGAGTAGTAAGAATCTGGGATAATTCCACTTTTTCTGATTGGGAGAGGGTAGTATCATCTAAGGATCTCCATCTCCAATCAAAGAAGAGGCCTCCTTCAACTTCACTGATATATTTATCAAGAGTAGATCCCCATAAATTTGAAAGTGTGGTTTTGATGTTAGGAGAAACTAGGGTATCCACAGGGGGGTATCCCCCCATGAGTCTTCCCTGAAGAGAATGGATTTTCTTGAGCCTACATCCCAATTTATCTTATCTCTAATTATTTCTTTTCTCTCTAATATGAAATTCCAAACCTTTGATCCTTTAGGAGGATTATCCATTTGGAAGATTCAAGATTGATCATTAGGGTTGAGATATTTGTGCAACATAACTTTAGCCCACTTATTATTGGGTTCTTGATAAATTCTCTAGGCAAGTTTGGCTCCTAGGGCTAAGTTCTTCCATTTTATCTTCTTTATACCAAGGCCTCCTTCATTTTGAGGCTTAGTATGTTGGAAAGTATTAGGTAAGGTACTAATAGGGGGGTGAATTAGTACCATAGATATTTCACACTTATTTAACTTTCTAAGCATAAACTGATAATCAGTAAATTACTTATACCGATAACTATCTTGACTTTTACCAATATATTTTGTAATGTTCAACCAATAATTGATAACATATAAATTAAACATACAAAACATAATAATTCAAACACTTAACACAATATTTTGGTGTCACAGAAAAGCCTTGATTAGATGGAAAAATTGTGGTGGGGATGATACCCACAAGTCACCACTATAGTAATGATGTAAGGGAGGATGGGGAGAGGGGCCAAAGGAACACCCTAACTAGATCCACCTTCTAGAACAACACACGAAAGCAACAACACACAACAGTGAGAGAGAGAAAGAAGATGCTATGTTATATTATCTTCAAATTAGTTCATACATGTCGGGCTGTAAGGCCTTCCTGGTTTAGGCCAAATATTACAATCAAGTACAAAATTCCTCAAACATGTGAGGATTTGTCAACAATCTCTAATTCTTCTCTCTTCTATCTTCTCCCCAGAACTGACTCCCTAAACTCTAACCCAACAACTACATTTATACAAGAGGCTACTGAGCCAAGATGGCCTTCAGATCCACAATCAATGAAAGGGATGACCAGATCTAGGTCCACATGCTTTCGAATGATGGATACCAACATTAAATCCATGACCCAATTTAAATGCACAAGTTGGCCTCAAAAGAAATCCAAAACAAACAACTCGATAGGCAAGGAAACTGAGTGCCAGGGAAATTCACCGAGCTCTAGAGAGATAATTGACCAATAATGATAAACAAATGAAACCAAGAAACACCAAACCAACTCAGTCAAAGTAGGAATCGAGCAACACAGACAAACTCAAATATGTTTTTGGTGACACAGGATTGCCAAGGACCTGAGATGCTCCTGCATTAGACACCTAGGGTTATTTGAAATGATTCTCCAAATCATGAAATAGGTTTGATCTGAGCTACATCCAACTAAGACTATGAAATCCATGAACTGTCTTCAATCGGTCTATTCTTCTATTTTACCAGATATTCCATATACTATTTTCCTCTTGTACTTCTACCAATTCTTTGCTCCAAAATATTTTCAACTTCTTCATTCTTCTTCTTAGGATAATCCATCAGTACTATCATGTCTTCATCAGGTTCATGAAACTCATACAAATTAGTAATTTTGAATATTGGTGATATATCCATGTCATCAGGTAACTCAATCTCATACGCATTTCCATTATCAAATTTTCTCAAAATTTTGCAAGGTCCAAACTTCTTCATCTTCAACTTCCCATATGTTCCAATAGGAAATCAACCCCTTTTCAAATGAACCATCACTTCATCACCAATATCAAAAGTCTTATGTCTTCTTGATCTATCAACTCTATCTTTGTATTTTTTATTACTCTTTTCCAGCTTAAGCTTCACATATTCATGCAATGTCTTCATGTACTCAGCAAATTTTACTCCTTCAGCACTTCTCTTTATTTCATCAGCACTGTCTCTCAAACCTGATATACCTCTCAGTTGTATGTCATTTACAATCTCAAAAGGTGTTTTTCTAGTACTCCTATTCACTGAATTATTGTATGCAAATTCTGCTTGTGCCAACATAGAATCCCAATTAATCGGTGTGTTTCCAACTAAACATCTCAAAAGATTACCCAAACTTCTATTCACAACTTTTGTCTATCCATCGGTTTGTGGGTGAAATGTAGAACTATATTTCAACTCAGTAAGAAACTTTCTCCAAAGAGTCTTCCAAAAGTATCCAAGAAATTTATTGTCTCAGTCAGAGATAATACTCCTCGGTAATCCATGCAATCTGACAATTTCCTTAAAGAAAAGATCTACTACATGTACTAAATTTGATGTCTTTCTACAAGGTATTAAATGTGCCATTTTAGAAAATCTATCCACAACAACAAATATAGAATCATTACCTCTTACTATCTTCGATAAGCCAAGAATAAAATCCATATTTATGTCAATCCAAGGTTTCTCAGGTACAACAATCAATGTATACAATCCAATATTCTGATTTACTCCTTTTGCAACTTGAAAAACTCCACAACTTTTCACAAATTTCTGAACATCTTTATACAACTATGGCCAAAATTATTTCTCCTTAAGAAAATTCAATGTCTTATCAACACCAAAATGTCTAGCCAAACCACTACTATGTTTCTCCTTTATCAAATTAGTTCTCATTGGTCCTCTCGGTATACACAACTAAATACCTTTAAACAACATACCTCCTTGCATAAAATATTCATCCCATTTAGTACTTTGTTGATCTTGAATAGGTTCTTTGCATTTTCTCCATGGCTCAAAAAAATTAGGATCAAATTCATAAGAATCTCTCATGTCATGAAAGCCTAGAACTCCAATTTCCATCTCATTCATCAAAGATCTTCTTCTACTCAATGCATCAACAACTTGGTTAGTGACTCCACTCTTATGCTTTATAACAAATGTATAACTCTGTAAATACTCAACCCATTTCATATGTATCTTAATCAACTTATTTTGACTACCCAAATACTGTAAAGCTTTATGATCAGTATAAAACACAAATTCACTCAGCATCAAATAATGTCTCCATTTCTTCAGTGCTTGAACAATAGCATAGAATTCTTGATGATACATAGAATATTTCCTTTTTGCATCATTCAACTTTTCACTAAAGAAAGCAACAGGTTTACCTTCTTGACTCAATAGAGCTCTAATTACACTTCCACTTGCATCACATTCCACTTGAAATACCTTATTGAAATCAAGCAATTCCATAATAGGCAATTCAACAAACTTCTACTTCAGAGTCTCAAAACTTTTATTAGCTCCATGTGTCCACTTGAATTCTCTTTTGTCTCCTCTCATAGTCTCAGTCATAGCATTACAAATTGAACTGAAATTCCTAATGAACTTTTGGTAAAAACTTGCCAAACCATGAAATGATCTTACCTCACTAGAATTCATAGGTGTAGGCCAATTCAAAATAGCTTCAACCTTTTTAGGATCCATTTTCAAACCATCAGCTGAAATCACAAATCCCAAATACACAATCTCCTCTTTCATGAATGAACACTTTTTTAGATTTATCAAGAACTTTTCTTCTTTCAATCTCTGTAAAACTTTTCTAACATGCAACAAATGTTCTTCTTTGGTCTTACTAAATATCAGAATATCATCAAGATATATAATCACAAAGTTACCCAAGAATTTCTTCAAAACTTCATTCATCAACCTCATAAAAGTACACGGTGCATTAGTTAAACTAAAAGGCATAACCAACCACTCATACAAACCTTCTTTTGTCTTGAAAGAAGTCTTCCATTCATCACCTTCTCTAATTTTGATTTGATGATATCCACTTTTCAAATCAATTTTAGTAAAATACTTTTCTCCAGTCAAACTATCCATTATATCATCCATTCTCAGTATAGGAAATCTATACTTCACTATTATCTTGTTGATTTCTCTGGAATCGGTACACATTTTCCATTATCCATTCTTCTTAGGTTTCAATACTGCAAGTACTACACAAGGACTAAAAATTTCTCTAATCAAACCTCTATGCAATAATTCTTGAATCTGTTGGTTCAATTCTTGATTCTCGGTATGTATGAACCGATGAGGTGCCTTATTCGGTAAACTAGCTCCAAGAATAAGATCCATGCAATGATCAATGCTTCTCTTTGGTGGAAAACCTTTAGGTACATTATCATAAATAATTTTACTGTACTTGGTGAGTAACTTATCAATCTCCTCAGGGACATTATCCTCTATTTTCTTACTCAGTTTGTTAGGAATCACAACAAAAGATACATCATTTTTATTTAAATCCTTAACAAACTTTCTTCCTTCCATCAAGAAAACTTTCACAGATGTGTAAACATTACTAACAAGTTCTTCCATCAAAGGTAACAAGATTTTTCTTCTCCCATTAGCCCAAATAGTATACTTATGCAATCTCCCATCATATATAGCATGTCTATCATATTGCCAAGGTCTATCCAACAAAATATGACAACAATCCATAGGCATGATATCACATAACACCTTATCATAGTACTTTCCAATTTTCAAATTCACATAACATTATTCACTTACCAAGAGTGCATGCTCATCTTTGATCCATGAAATCTGACAGGGCTTCGGATGTTCCAACCTTTTCAACTATAACTTTGTGACCATCTCCTTAGATGCCAAATTCTTCAAGCTACCAATGTCATTTATTACCTTCCAAAATTTGTCAGAAACTCTACATCTGGTCTTAAAAAAAATTTTACTTACCGAATCTTCCTTTTTACCTTCATTCCAAAGTTCTCTCCTTACCATCAAGTTATTTTCCTTTTCAGGTTCATTCGGTGACTCTTCTTGTACCATATCATTTCTACTTCTACCAGCCTTCTTACTTGCATGTGTACACTCAAATGATCTATTTCCTTCTCCACAATTCTAACAAGTTCCTTGAAAACCACCTCTGTTATTACCACCTCGGTAATTACTACCTCTACCTCTAAATGAACTTTCACCTTTCCACTTGGTCTTGCCTTTATCCAGAGTTGTCTTTTTAGGTTCAGATCTATTATTTTCACCATGAGATCTACTCTTCCTCTAGGGAATCTACCACCTCTACCTCTTTGTCTTTTATCATGTCTCTTATTCAATTTCTCCTCAGCTTTCAATGCAAATTGATAAGCCTCTTCAATGTTCAACAATTTGACCAAACTGATTTCTTCTTGGATGGAAACTCTCAAACCATTTAGGTATCTAAAATTTTTTTCCACATCATCTTCATCATGTCTAGATCTGATATCTAATCTATAGAATTCCTCAGTATATTCTTTTACTAAGCTATCTTTCTACCTTAAACTTTTCATTCGCCTAACTAGGTTAAATGATAATCACAAGGTAAGAACTTTCCCTTCAATTTATTCACTATTTTACTCCATACCTTAATTTTGTCTTTTCCTTTCCTCTTTCTACCCAACTGTAGATGTTCCCACCATAAGGATACATGACTTTTCAACTTTGTGCTTACAATTTTCACCTTCTTTTCCTCAGGTATATTTTCATACTCAAAATACTTTTCCATCTCAGTGATCCAATCTACCAATTCATCAGAATCCAATTTTCCACCATACTTAGGAGGATTAAAGTGTGGTGTAGACTTCAGACTTGTCAAAGCCTTCAAGAATATTTTCTCACCCTGATCCATCACAGGTGCAGGTTCTACATCACCCTGTTCTACCTCAATTTCATCATCACTAACATCTTCAAGATGTCTTCCTCTTCTCTGGGTTGTTTCAACAACTTCTAATCTAGCAACAAGTTATCTCAACATGTCTACCAATCTTGGATCCACATCTTTCCTCCCATGAACCATCTTGAAAACCCTCTACAATTGCAAGTCAAATCACAATCTACTACCCCACAACAAACCAACTAGGGCTTCACAAGAAGGAGCCTTCAAACCTAGATCCAGATCTCACCTCACTCTGATACCACCTGATGCAAGGGAGGATGGGGAGAGGGGCCAAAGGCACACCCTAACTAGATCCACCTTGTAGAAGAACATGCGGAAGTAACAACACACAACAGTGAGAGAGAGAAAGTAGATGCTATGTTATATTATCTTCAAATTGATTCATACATGCCAGGCTGTAAGCCCTTCCTAGTTTAGGCTAGTTATTACAATCAAGTACAGAAGTCCTCAAACATGTGAGGATCTGTCAACAATCTCTAATTCTTCTCTCTTCTATCTTCTCCCCAGAACTAACTCCCTAAACTCTAACCCAACAACTACATTTATACAAGAGGCTACCGAGCCAAGTCAGCCTTCAGATCCATAATCAACGGAAGGGATGACCAGATCTAGGTCCACATGCTTCCCAATGATGGATACCAACATTAAATCTTTGACCCAATTTACATGCACAAGTCGGCCTCAAAAGAAATCCAAAACATGGTAAACAAGGAAACCGAGCACTAGACAAGCATCACCGAGCACCAAGGAAATTCACCTAGTGCTAGAGAGATAATTGACCAATACTGGTGAACAAAGGAAACTGAGAAACATCAAACCAACTCGGTCAAAGTAGGAACCAAGAAACACAAACAAACTCAAATATTTATTTGGTGACACAGGATTGCCAAGGACCCGAGATGCTCCTGCATCAAGTAATAAGGTTCCCTATTAGAAGCTTACATAAATGTCATCTTTTGAATGACTTCACCCTATTAAGAGTATCGAAAGTCTAGTTAAAGATTACTTTATTAAGAGATTTTATCCCACTTATACAATGTTCACCTGATTAAAGGATTTATAATAAGTTTCAAAATAGAACTTCTAAGTCTGATTAGTGACTACCTAGTTAAGGGATTTCACAATCTTGTCGCTAAACTCTTAGGAATAAATCAACAAGAAATTTGACCTATAGATACTTTCTCCAAAAGCTTGTCAGATCCCATTTTGCTCTTCCTCCATTTTGATCTCTAATCCTTACACTTCTCTTTGCATCCTTTGAACTATATCTTTGATTGTTCACTCTATCACCATCATCATCATCATCATATCTATTTCTTTGTGTTCGATCTCCTCTTATAATTTATTAACCTAATTAGTGTTTCTCAATCTTCCATAAACCATTTTTTCTAATTTGATGCCATCCTCATTCATAACCTTTTATTTTCTTTCTACCGCTAATACTTTTTGATAACTCTCCATTTATGTCGATAATACTCTCCTTATGCCGATAGTATCTTGTGTTGATAAGTCTTTCCTTACTTTATCTATATACTAAATGTTATTTTCCAGCAATGACAACCTTAGTACAATCATCATTGATTGTATGTTAATTGTCTGTTGAGGATTTTGTCAAGTAAAAATCTCCCCCTTTGGCATTGATGGAAAAACCTTTCTATTTCTATTCATGCTTCATCATTTTGTATCTCTCCCCCTTATATATTTCTTCCTTTACAATTTTTCTTTCCTTTATTTTCAGCATACTAACAAGTTTTTCTTTCCTTTCTTTTTGGCATACTAACAATCTCCCCTTTTGGTATTCTCTCCTCCTTTGACAGAAATGTCAAAGGAAAAAAAAAAACTATGTCCTTTGGGTGTCAATTAGATTCTACTTCTGCTAGAATAGCTATGTGCTTTTTCTTGATATTTTTTAATATTGTGCTCCATTGCTTCTTCAAATTAATTATGGAACTAATATGTCCTTTGACTCTTATTATTTTGTCAATATTGTCTTCATTATCCTTCTTTTCTGTTGTAACCAACAAATCAATCTTTTCTTGTATCTATTTTTGCATTAAATCCATATTGATAGCTATGAAGCATGATTCCTCATCTACTTTAATACCTTTCTCATATAATTCCTTGTACATTTATTTTTCTTCAGTCAACAATTCCTTCAGATTTTCAAGTTTCTCTAATAGTGTTCATGTTACTTATGTTAGCTTATCTTGTCTTCTATCACTATATAAATTATGTTGTATCTTTGCTTCTAATTATGCTTTAACTTTTTTATCATCTCTTATCATATCTACATAATTTTTCATTTGTTCTAAACTTGATTCTTCTTTATCCACTATAATTTCTGATGGTAAGATTGAAAATGTTTTAACTATTTTATTTATAATCTTTTCCCTTTGTTTATCCTTCAGTTGTCTTTCGACAATTGTTCTCTCTTTGATTTTTTTTGCATATAATATATGTTCCTCATAATTCATCTTTTTAGGATCTCTCTTCAATATTTCAAATTTAGGTCTTTCATCAAATTCTTATTTTTCTTCTTCATATTTTGAATGTCTTTTCCTCTTTAGGTGTGTTGTCATTATCATTGTCATATATTGTAGTGTCCTTGCAATTTGTACTTCCTCATATTATGTTTATGTTATCTCATCATTTTCCAAATTTATTATGTGTTCCTCAATTATCTCTTCTTTTGATATCTCACTGATAGTATGTACCATATCAGTAGCATGTGTCACCTATACTATTTTAGTGTATGCAATTGTAACCTCTTGTATTTGTTGTTCCTCAAACTATTCAACTTCTTCATTACTTTTGTCATCATCTGATTCATCTCGTATTTCAATAGGTTGAATCACTTGTCCTTGTTCAAACCTTATCATATTTTCTTCTCTTGTCAAATCTGTGTCCTCTTCTTGTTCTAACATTTGACCAATTTATGATTCCTGCACTTTTGGTAATTCAACATTAAAAATTGTTCTCCACATTTTTAGTCCTTCCACTTCTACTTCATTTTGTAATCCTGACAGTATCTTTTCTATACTATTCTTTTTAGAAAATTTATTTTCCTTTTTCTTCATCAGTTGATCAATCTCTTCAACATTTGTTTTTGGCCTTACAATTATAAGGGTTCTTTCTTTGTTTTATCTCTCCTATTCTGTAGCTTCATCCCATCTTATATTGATTTTGTCAAGTAGTTCCTTAGGAATAATATGTCTTAAGCTACTTTGGAATCTTAAGAACTTATGAAGGTGAAATATTAATGCATCTTCTAAAATTTTTTTATCATCTTCTAACCATGTCATGTATTCAAATTCATGTATCTTTCTGATACTACCATACTTTCTTATTCCATTTTCTATATCTATAGTTGTTCTTGAAATTATTACTTTTGATTATTCTAACTCTGGTCTAGGTTCATTTTTCTTTCTTCATGTTCGTATGCTTCCTTTTACTCTTTATTGACTTCTTGTATTTCTCCTTGGTGTAGCTTGTGATGTTCTAGATCTTGTTCTCTTTGCTGGTGGCAACTCTTCTTTAGCTTCATTGTCGATAGCTTGTCTCCATTTAGCTATCTTGTTCTTGATTTTTGAATGTCTCTGGTACTATATTTGATTTCTATCTTTTCATTGTATTTTTTCTTCCTTCTTTTGATTTCTTCTCTTTTGATATCATTATTTTATATACATATTCATAGGTTCCAAACCAATTAGCTTCCAAATCCTTTTCTTGGCTCAAAATTTTCTCAATACTTATTAGTTTGTTCTTTGTCTTTTCATATCCAAATGGTTGTAACCAAGACATCATTGGCTCTACTGCTTTGATTATACAAGAGTGTGTACTAACCAAAAACTATATATCTTTCTTATATTTTCAACAATATTAGGTGGTAACAAATATCTAGCATACATTTTTTCTTGAAATTATTTAAAGTAACTCCACATTACTATGTTGAAATTGCTTCCCAATTGTTTAATGAACTTGTTAATTTGATGTATAACTTGTTCACCTAATGTCCAATTTACTTTACCAATACTAGTAAAATAGTTTCATATATAGAAAAATATACATACCAATAGTTCTCCAAACTGTAATCATTTTTTCATGATCTTTCTTAAATTCACCATTAGTTGATTCCGTGTCATTTATGCTAAGTCATATTTTTTCCTTCTGTAAAAATTTCATATGCAACTTTTAGTGCTCCTCCTTATATATTGTCCAATTGATTTGCATGATAGATCTTGTAGCCTATAATCATTAATGCAAATTTAATTTCCTTATCCAAGATGTTGCTTAAAACAAAAGTTTTCTGATCTTGCTTGTACTTGACTATACCTTCAATTTCTATTTTAGGATTCAACTCCTTTACATGTTTTCTTCCATTAGATGACAATCCTATTACTGTACTTATGATTTCCTTGGTTATTCCAATTTGTTTGTCTCCTTCCAACCAAACATTGTCTCCATGTATTCAATTCAAAATTATTTGGCATGTGCACAATGTGTGATAACCCTTTTGTTTCTAGATGTTTGTACTCTTCACTCAGCATTCCTTCCTCTTTGTATATTTCCTTGTAGGTTTTTCTTATATCCTCATCTCCAATTTCAATCTATTTTAATTGAATAAATGATCTTACATCTTCTATCAACATGGCTTTTCATGATATTCTAGATAATGCTCCAGCTTCATTTACATCTGCATTTTTTAGAGTACATAGCTGATATTCTAGTTCATCCTCTTCTGATCTGTCAACTAATACTATTCTCTCTTTCATTGTGAATTTTGTTTTTTCCTTCGCTTATCTGAGATTTAGAGTTTTAGGGCTTGAAATTCAATCGATCAGTCTAATTCCTTTCTACAGAATGAATTAGCTCAATATACAATAGTATCTCCTTAGGCTTTTTTCTTTGCAGTAACTTTTCAGAATGTGACTTTTTCATAATAAGTGTCATTATATATAATGACAAAGTATCCAATGACTATTTTTAATAAATCATTTATCATATGATTACAGTCGCTTTCATACCTATAGTGAACTTAGTTTACCGATAGAAATATTATACTTAATATTTTCATCAACTTTTATGTTCTCATAAATATCATTGCATCTATTCTATGCTCTTGAATACTTCAGCTCAGAATTTGATTTAAGGGACTTTTCAAATGATTTAAAAAAAATTGTGTCCCTAAGCATATACTTTCTTTCTTAGTTGATAAATTAATTCCCTTTGTCATTTGACACAGGGACTTTTGTTGGTGGTACATCATCTTCCTTCTTTATCCATGTCTTATTCATGTCCTTTCTGACTTGATCTTTATCTATGATTGTTTTTCCTTTAGTGTCATTGGTGGTAGTGTATTGATATGACATAGTGAAAGGCCAAGAAAATCCTTAAAGGAGATTTCCAAGCCCCCAGCTAAACAACCACACAATGGAAACACAATAGCAAAGAAAGATCTGATAACAATATAAATTTTTATTCATAAAATAAATAATTTTATGCAATGTGTTGGGTTGTAAGGCCTTCCCGATTGCAACCAATTACAAAGAAAGTAATATTTATGCAAGATCCCTCAAGATCCAATTCAAACCATAACCCTAGCTAGTCAGATCTGTAACAATAGGCTACAACAATCTGGTAGAAATATCCAACAAGATCTAAACTTGTGCTCACAAGCTACCAATAAATCTTGTTGTTCCTAGGCTTCAACCACTAGCTCTACTCACAAATTTATAGCTTCAAATTCCTCACTTGAATCTCTACTCTTCACTACTTCAACAACTACCCAATACCATGCTTTCATACTACTTTGCCACAAGTCCGCTAGAAGAAAGAAATAAACCCTAAACCCAGTCAGCTTCTAAAGACAAATAGATATTAAATACAACATTAGTCGGCTCTCATATAGCCTTACAAATAATTAATTCTTCATGTTGGTCTCTAGATCTACATAGGAGAATGAAACACATGCTACACACATTAAATACATCAAGTCAGCCCATCAAATCCACAAGAACTCTAGTCAGCAAGCCCAAACTATCGAGTGTCATCAAAACTACTGAGAAAGCACGCCAACTAAGCTCCACAAGCATTTTCGAGCATAGGTTCTATCAAGCACAAAAATTTATGTTGAGTTCCTTCAGTGACCAAGCCCTTCATTGACCCAACTCCTCAGTCAACACTACAACCAAGCAACACAAGAACAAAACACTCTAACATGCATGATTTCTACCTTCCCTAGGATTCTCCTACATCAGACACCCCATGTGTGAAAATATGTTCTTAAAGACTAGAATAACATCTTACAAGATTCAACACACAAAATTTGAGCTAGTTCTTCACATACATGTTCTCCAAGTCTTCAACGTTCTTACCCCAGATCCATGTCTTCTTTATTTTCCTTCTCAAGTCTTTCCTCAACAATCCATAGGTATGCTTTCCATACTAATCTCTCATCCTTTCAGGATCCTTCAATTCAAATCATCTCCCAAAGCTCAGGTTCCTCCTACTGATTTCTTCATTCTACAAAGGAATCAGTGAAAAATTCTTTCCATCCTTTTCAACAGTAAACACATTCTTGACACAATCATGGCACACAACCCTGAAATCATACTGCCAAGGTCTACTAATAAATATGTGACAACTACTCATGTCCACAATATCACACAACACTTGATCCTTATACTAGCCAATCTAAAAGTCAACAAGACATTGCTCCCTCACTTCCAAAGCATGAAGATCTTGCAACTGACCAATCCTATAAGGACAAGGATGTCTCACTCTTTTCAAACCAAGTTTTTGGACTATCTTATCAGCTACAAGATTATCAGTACTACCACCATCCACAATCACATTGAAGATTTTACCAGAAAACTTACAATGAATCCTGAACAAATTAATCCTTTGACAAGGTTCCAATACATGCTTACCAAATAGTACTCACCAAGCCATAAATTTTTCTCCTTCCTATTCGGGTTCATTCATTAAGTCTTCAACCTCATTCACCACAACAGCTCTTTGATCACCAACCTTCTAGGAACATTCATAATCTCTATGTCCTTCTTCACCAAGATGAAAATAAGTACCCTTAAAGGAAACCTTACTTTTTCTCTTCCATGGCTCAATAGGTTTTGGTTCATCTTTAGCAGTTGACTTATCCTTGACTGAGTGATCTTGTTTCTCCTTCCCTTAGGAATTACCATGTTGTCTCCTCTTCAACTTATCTTCTTCCTTCAGGGCATACTGATAATCATCCTCAACCGAATCAATCTTCATCATACCAATCTCATCTTGAATATTGAATCTCAAGTAATTCACATATTGAGCTACCTTTTCCTTACCGAGTTCTCTATGTCTAGATCGAATAGTCAACTTGTAGAAATCCTTGATATAGTCTTCAATAGTAAATTATTTCTACTTCAAGTTCTACAACTTCTTAAACAACTCAAGTTCATAGTCAGAAATTATTAACTTAGCCTTCAATTTAGCCACCATCAACCTCCACCGATTGATCTTCATTTCACCTTCATCTTCTCTGTCTCTTTGCAATTATTTCCACCAAAGAGCAGCATGTCCTTTCAAATTTGTCTATTCCAACCTCACTCTAAGAGGATCTTCAATTTCTTCAAGCTCAAAGAAGTCTTCTAAATCACCAATCCAATCAATCAAGTCCTCAGGTCTCAAATTACCAGAGAAGTTAGTGTTAGAAAGTAAAGATCCCCAAGATAACTGAGAGGGGGGGGGGGGGTGAATTAGTTATCTGATAATTTAACCATTCAACTACTTTAAACAATATAATTAATGTAGTAATCAACCATAGAAAGATAACCATACACAATTGCACAATAACACAAGATATGTTGACTAGGGAACCTCTTGAAAAGAGTAAACCCTGGTGGGAATGATGCCCACAAAATGATGCACTAATATGAAAGTTCCTTGTTAGAGGATGGACCTTGTTAGGAGTCTTATGAAATACATTCAGTACATATAAATCCCTGTTAGGAGATTTTGAATTCCTGTTAAAAGATTCTAACCCGGTTAAGAGTTTATGGAAGACAGAAGGACCCACTACCCAAACAGCTTCAAGGCAAGATCTTTGAACCCACTGTCCAAAAGATCTCAGAATTATTCAATAGAATAATATGAAATATATTACCTCCTTCACATTGTGCCAAAACTGTACTCTCTGCTACACAAGATCACAATTCCAGATCTCTGTACTCACAAGTCTTCCTTCATCACTGAATTAGCTATTTTCTTCACTTCATGCATATATTCACATCTCAACCTTCAAAAATACATATTTCAACAAGGAAAAAATTCCTTCTTATATACCAAACTCAAATAATTACAAATGAGTCGGTCCTCAATTACAAAATAATAATTTCTACACGCTACACACAAAATTCACATAAAACTGTCGGCTTCCAGATACTGTAACTTTCTCCAAACATATCTTCAAAGTTTTCACTATGAACCACATCATCATTAATGAGTCTCCAACATCCCTTTAACTACAAAAAATTAGATTCCATCCCAGCTAAGAGATATCCTCTGATTTCTGAAAATCACTTCACAGAAACACTGTCTAAACTCTGCTTTCACCAAAATGCTCATAACTCTCATGAATGAATGAATTTATTTTTGTTCTGTTAACCATAGGTTAATAAAACACCAAAGAACATACCATCAACTGCACAAAATCCAATCTACAGTAAAACATGTGTGCAAAATAAAACTATACCTGCTTTCCTACTGATATCCAAAATATCACTGTGTTGACATCAATGACAATCCAAGTCATGAATGCAACAACAACTGCTACAGAATGACTGCCAAAGTACTTTTCATTCATTCCTAACAATCTACCCCATTGGCATTGATGGCAACATAGATGAAAAACATCCAATGTTCCAAAAATCCAATACTGCAACATCACTGCAAAATATCAAATTAAATCTTGCTTCATTTTCCTATTCAGCTCTCTCATACAATCCACAATGTTTTTCATGTATATCTCTCCCCCATTGACATCAATGACAAAAATTCCATCACTAAGTCAGCAACAACTTAATGTCAAAAGACACTTTTTAGAAAAATACAATAACAAGAGTCCTCATGACTCAGCTCATAAACTCCCCCATAGAGGGAGTTCCAACATCCAATCCAGAAGAAAGATAGGGCTCATATACCACTGGATGGATGCAATCATCTACATCAATTCTCAAAAATAGGTTGGGGCATAACCCCAAGCATACCTCTCAGATACACAAATGTATCCTTAGGTATGGTTTTGTAAATATATCTGCTATCTATTCCTTTGTGCTTATGTACTCCAATCTTACTTCTTTTTCTGCAACTTTCTCTCTTACAACATGATACTTGATCTCAATATGTTTAGTCTTAGAATGTAAAATAGGATTTTTTGACATACTCACTGTACTGGTGTTATCACAATGTATAACAACAGGCTCATCAAATTTTATTCCAATATCCTTCAACATCTGCTTCATCCAAATAATCTGATTACAATTTTTTTCTGCTACAACATATTCTACTTCTACTGTACTTTGTGAAGTACAATTCTACTTCTTACTTAACCAAGAGACCAATTTTCCTCCAAGAAAAAAGGCTCCACCACTGGTGCTTTTCTTGTCATCAATGCTGCCTCCCCAATCTGCATCAGTATAGGCACATAATGTAAAATCATCAGAATTCTCATACCATAACCCATAATCCATTATTCCTTTCAAATATCTCAGTATCCTTTTTACTGCTGCATAATGTGATTCTCTAGGTTCTGCTTGAAATCTTGCTACAATCCCAACTGAATGTGCTATATCAGGTCTTATATGTGTCAAGTACTACAATCCTCCAATCATAGATCTGTATTTTTTTTGCTCAACTGCTGGTGTCTCATCTTTGCTAGATAACTTATGTCCAGTTACCATAGGTGTTCCAACAGGTTTAGAATCTTCCATTCCAAATATTTTCAATAAGTCATTCAAATACTTACTCTGACTTACAAATATACCTTCCTTGCTTTGTGTTATCTGTAATCCCAAAAAATATTTCATTTCTCCAATCATGCTCATCTCAAATTCAGTCTTCATTTCATCTGCAAATTTGTCACTAGCTTCATCTTCTCCTCCAAAGATAATATCATAAAAAAATATAACTATAACCAACAAACCATTCTCAATTTCTTTTGTGTATAAGTTACTATCTGTTGTTCCTTTTATAAATCCCAATTTCAATAAATACTTATCCAATCTTGCATACCAGGTTCTAGGTGCTTGTTTTAATCCATATAAAGCTTTCTTTAACTTACATACCATATCTCCCTCTTGTGTCAAAGGAAAACCTTCAGGCTGCTCAATGTAGACTTCTTCTTCCAATTCACCATTCAAAAATGCTGACTTCCCATCCATCTGATACACTTTGAATTTCTTGTAAGCTGCACATGCTAGAAACATTCTCACTGCTTCAAGTCTGGCCACAGGTGCAAAAGTTTGTTCATAGTCAATTCCTTCTTGTTGTGAATATCTTTTACATACCAATCTTGCTTTGTTTCTTATCACTTCTCCTTGTTCATTCATCTTATTTCTGAATACCCACTTTGTTCCAATCACATTCTTGTCTTCAGGTCTAGTGACCAATTCCCATGTCTTGTTTTTTTCAATTTGCTCCAGTTCTTCTTTCATAGCATTAATCCAATGTTCATCTTCACAAGCTTCATTAGTAGTCTTAGGTTCAATTTGAGAAATCAAACATAAATGTACCTTATTTTGAGTCAAAACTCCTCTGTCTAAACTTCCAATAACTTGCTCAATAGGGTGATGTCTTGAAATATACCTATTAGGTGTCATAGTTACTGATCTTGTTCCAACTATAGATTCTTCTCTGCTTTCTTCTCTGCTTTCTTCTCTGTTTTCTTCTCTATTTTCTTCTTTGTTTTCTTCAGTATGACTTTCATTCAGCAAATCATTGTTAGTTTTAAAAAATAATTCTACATTTTCAATGTTAGGTTGAGGTTGTGCCTCTCCATCAGATTCATAATCAAGCATTCTTTTATGAATTTTAAACTTCTCATCAACTTTTACATTTGCACTTTCAACAATAGTCTTAGTTCTTTTGTTATAACATCTATATACTTTTCTTTTTAAAGAATATCCAAGAAATATTCCTTCATCACTTCTAGGATCAAACTTTCCTATATCATCATCTCTCTTAATATAACATTTACTTCCAAAAATTCTAAAATACTTAACTGAGGGTGCATGTCCAAACCATAATTCATAAGGTGTCTTGTTTGTATTTTCTCTGATTTGTACTCTGTTCATAGTGTATACTGCTGTGTTCACTACTTCTCTCCAAAAATTCTTAGCCAAATCATTTTCAAACAACATAGCTCTTGCTGCTTCAGTTATTGACCTGTTCCTTCTTTCTACAATACCATTTTGTTCTAGTGTTCTAGGGGCTGAAAGTTGTCTCTTAATACCATTCATTTCACAAAAAGTATTAAACTCTCTAGATGTAAATTCACCACCTCTATCAGATCTTAGACACTTAATCTTCATTCCAGATTCATTCTCAATTTTGCTTTTCATGATCTTAAATTTATCAAATGCTTCAGATTTTTCTTTCAAAAATGCAATCCACATCATCCTTGTAAAATCATCAACAAGAATCATAAAATACCTTTCTCAATAGAATCCTCTAGTCCTAGTAGGACCACTCAAGTCTGTATGAACAATCTCCAACTTCTCTGTCGATGTGAACTTCTTGCTGGAAAATGAACTTTTCTACTTTTCCATCATACATTCTTTGCAAATCATGTTAGTAGGTTTCATAATTCTAGGTAAATCTCTTACCGCAAGTGTAGTGCTCACCTTGAGAATATTATCAAAGTTTATATGACAAAACCTTTTATGCCATAACCAACTATCATCAATCTTAGTTATCAAACATGTCATCTCAGTAGGATTCAATTGAAATACATTACCTCTAGTTCTGGATCCTTTTCGAATCAGATTTTCATCTTTATCTTTTATCACACAAGTTTTCTCAGCAAACCAAACTTGATAACCCTTATCAACCAATTGTCCAATGCTTAGTAGATTATGTCTCAATCCATCAACAAAGTAAACATCATCAGTGTTAGTCTTTCCATCAAGAGTAATAGATCCTATACCCTTAATCAAACAAGGTGCATTATTACCAACCCTAACAATTCCTCCATCATAATTATCTAACTTAACAAACTTTCTTTTATCTCCAGTCATATGATGTGAACAACCACTATCTAAAATCCAATCAGATTTCTTTTCAACTTGAGAAACTAATGCTTTTTCTTCCCTTTCATGAGATTCAAAACTTTCTTCTTTAATTGCTACAAATCCTATTTCCTCAAAGTTATCATTATCACTGTCACTTAAATGTCTTTCAATTCCTGCTTCAAGATCTTCATCATTTGCATAATAACATTCTTTAGATCTCCTAGGTTTAAAGTTGCTTCTATACTTCTTAACTCTTTTAGGACATTTAGATGCAAAATGACCATATTCTTGACAAGTCCAACATTTAAAGATTTTCTTACCATCTGGTTCTCTTTTTACAAGTAATGCAATACCTTCGTCAATCTTCTTATCTTCCTCAAATTTAGATCTGCTACTGCTGGCATAATCTCCATTCACACTAGTACTTCTTGTAGCTCTAATGTTAAGAGCACTAAATGTTGTCTCCATTCTAGGTAGCTCTCCTGATAATCTCAAATTCATCTCTTTTGTTTCTAATCTTCCAAGAAGAGTCTCTCTTGAAAATTTCAACGTACAAGGTATCACTTGTTCAATCATTTGTGTTGTCTGCTTGAATACTGGTGTCAAAGTTCTCAAAATTTTCCATATCACTTCATTGTCTATCTTATCACCTCCAAAAGAATTTATTCCTGTTACAATCTCAGACATCCTACCAATATAGCTTCTAATAGATTCATCTTCCATCATTCTGATATCTTCAAATGCACAAATCCAATTATGTAATCTAGCCTTCTTTGCATGTTCATCACCTTCAAAAGTAGAATGTAAAGCTTTCCAAATTGCATGAGATGTTTTCAAACATCTTACTTGACTATATTCATTCTCCAGTAGTGCTGAAAAAAGTGCTTCTCTTGCAAGTATGTTACACATGAAAAGATCTAGTTCATCTTTAGTTCCTGCCTCTAGATTGTCTTCCTCAATGATAGTCTTCTCATTCTTTGTAATCAACCAATAACTTGGTCCTAAATACAATAGATGTGTCTTCATCTTTTCTTTCCAGCTGTCAAAATTTACTCCATCAAACTTAGGGCTTTCTTTTCTGAAATTCACCATGGATCTCCTTAAGTTGTTAAACTTTTCTTTCAAGGACCTACTGCTCTGATACCAATTGTTAGAAAGTAAAGATCCCCAAGATAACTAAGAGGGGGGGGGGTGAATTAGTTATCTAATAATTTAACCATTCAACTACTTTAAACAATATAATTAATGTAGTAATCAACCATAGAAAGATAACCATACACAATTGCACAATAACACAAGATATGTTGACTAGGGAACCTCTTGAAAAGAGTAAACCCCAATGGGAATGATGCCCACAAAATGATGCACTAATATGAAAGTTCCTTGTTAGAGGATGGACCCTGTTAGGAGTCTCATGAAATACATTCAGTACATATAAATCCCTGTTAGGAGATTTTGAATTCCTGTTAAAAGATTCTAACCCAGTTAAGAGTTTATGGAAGACAGAAGGACCCACTACCCAAATAGCTTCAAGGCAAGATCTCTGAACCCACTATCCAAAAGATCTTAGAATTATTCAATAGAATAATATGAAATATATTACCTCCTTCACACTATGCCAAGACCGCACTCTCTGCTACACAAGATCACAATTCCAGATCTCTATACTCACAAGTCTTCCTTCATCACTGAATTAGCTCTTTTCTTCAATTCGTGCATATATTCGCATCTCAAAATTCACAAATAAATATTGCAACAAGGAAAACATTCCTTTTTATATACCAAACTCAAATAATTACAAATGAGTTGGTCCTCAATTACAAAATAATAATTTCTACACGCTACACACAAAATTCACATAAAACTGTCAGCTTCTAGATACTGTAACTTTCTCCAAACATATCTTCAAATTTTGTGCTATGAACCACATCATCATTGAGTCTCCAACATCCCTTTAACTACACAAAATAAGATTCCATCCCAGCTAAGAGATATCCTTCAATTTCTGAAAATCACTTCACATAAACACTGTCTAAACACTGCTTTCACCAAAATGCTCATAACTCTCATGAATGAATGAATATATTTTTGTGCTATTAACCATAGGTTAATAACACACCAAAGAACATACCATCAACTGGAAAAAAGCCAATTTTCAATAAAACATGTGCACAAAACAAAATTGTACCTTCTTTCCTTCTGATATCCAGAATATCACTGTGTTGACATCAATGACAATCCAAGTCATGAATGCAACAACAACTACTACAGAATGATTGCCAAAGTACTTTGCATTCATTCCTAATAGTTAGAAATTTCTATTTGGTAACTAGTACTTAACTAAGCTCTAGATCTCTACAATAGACTAGTTCTATCTCCACCAGATATGTCCCTGTGATTGGTTCTATCATCTCTGTTAGTCCTTTTTCCTGTCAATGCAAAATCTTGTGAAAATGGCCTTTTCTCTACAATTTTTGAAGATGTCCTACCCTTCTGCAAGCTTGTTTTAATGTGTGATGAAAATCCATAATGTTTCATGGTTTGAGCTCTTAGCCCTGTCTTCTTCATTGTGTCACCAAGCTCTAGTCCAAATTGCACGTGCCGAATTGCAAAACCCAGGGAGATATTCAAGTTTTAAGGTCTGCAGGAAACAATTTCAAAATCTACCTAAGTGTCGAAAACCCACAATGTTTTTGAAAACCCATGATGTTTTTGGTCTCCCTACTACCTTTTGGTCTGCATGAAAATTCTGGATGTTTTTGATCTTTCACCGAAAACCCTGTGTGTTTTCAACCTTGCATTTCTTCTCTTTTGTCGGCACTCCTTGTTTGTCAGTCTTAAGTGCGCAAGTGCGATGGTTGGTGGGGCTAGATTCTTCAAGTGAAAGAGGGAGGAGATCAATGGTTGGCATATGAGCGTAAGGAATATTCCATGCTCATGAGATCATGCACCTGCAATTGATCTCATTTGTCTCAAATGTATCTTTGGTGATGGTCCCGTTGCCAAGTGAGCTGACTTGGTGGTATCTCATTGGTCCACAGGAGTATGAAGTAGAGTGTGGTCAGTGGGACCGGTCTTCTTGGCATTCAAGTAGATTAAAGTTTGGTTTAATCTTGTGGCTATCATTATACCATTAATGAAACATGCTTGACCTTTAATGCAGTGGTATAGCGATAGCCGTTGATTCTCATAAGGAGGGTAGGTGGATCTGTTGACACGTATGCATAGTTAGCACTATTTGATTTGTCCATGTATTTGCACAGTGGCTTGTTGTCAGTGGGACCTAGTTTTTGGATGTGTCAGTGGGTCCTGATCCTATGAGTAAATTGATGAATGACGTATGATCTCATCAAGTGTATCAGAGGCTTGCGATCATGAGATGCCCCTTGATATTCCTTGGTGACGTAACCCTTTTCTTTGTAGGTGGGACCACTGCCACATATGCACACATGGCAATATCTTATTGGCCGGAGGAAAGACAATTTGGCAAGGTGGGGTCATTTTGTCAGACAGCTCAAGATCTAGCAATTGTCGCATGATCTTAAGGAATATTTGTCTCCCTCTAGATCATGCACCATCCATTGATTATATGCCTTGTTAGTGGGATGTCAGAGGTGAGGAAAGATTCAAGATCGACGATCAGTGTGTGAGCGCATAGAATCTCCAAGGCTTATCAGATTATGTGCCTGCCATCTAATCTTCTTTTTGTTTAGTGCTCTATTATGGGTCTGATGACAGGTCAGGCCATCTTGGCGTATTCTAGTTGGATGTGTCAGGGACAGGTGGAGAAATGATAGTGTGACTATGCAAAGAGCTACTTGTGGGGCCATAGTTTTCAAAGGAAGTATAGCGTCTGTAGGTTTGTGAAAATTAGGTGGTTGTCGTTATACCGCTGAGGTGAGATGCTCAACTTTTAGCATCATGGTGTGATGATGACCATCAATTTTGTTTAAAGAAATATAAAGTGCATGGAGCCTACAAATTTTAAAAGAAGGATCTAGTGGCGGTGGTTCTGTTAAAGGGATGCTGATAGTTTGTCGCATGTTCGCATGAGCCAGTTTCATGTTATGCGAACATGCGACAACTGTTGTTGATGTCGCGGTTGCAGAGTTGTGAAGGGAATGTGACTGAGGAATTTTCAGTAGGGTCTCTGATCGACATTGCATGGCTTAGTGATTGTGGTCACATGATCGCAAGGGTGAGTAGGGTGTCTTGTGATCATGCGACCAGGCATAAATATAAATCAGGATTCCTTTAGGGGCCACCTGATTTTCTGGGAAAGATGGATCATCAACGACCATGTTTTAAAATGAGTTGGGCACCAAAGACTTGACTGTTGGAATTCAAATTCAAACTTGTAGATGGTTTTCATGATAGGAAGTACCAGAATTTATGGTTTTTTGGCCATTTCTTGATTTGGTTGGTGGCATCGATTATTGCAGTGTGGTCCAGTGAGTTGGGTGATTGCTTGTAGATGTTTTTCCATGTGGGGGAGGATAGTTTTTATTGGCTCAAGGTGTTTTGATGGTCTAGTCAGACTGTTATTCATGATGAATTTGTGATCCTGGGTATAGATTTGAAGATTTTATCTTTCTTGTGGATCATTCTTGTTTCTGACAGATTGGTGCAAGTTTTCCCTCCAGTGAGTTTTCAAATTTAGCTATTGTAACCTATACCCTAGCTGTCCAAAGCTTGTTGCATACTATCTTTGGGATTCCAAGGTAGCTAGTGGTATAAATAGTTGAAGTTTGACTTTGTAAGGGTTCCATTCTGTTTGGTTCCTGTGGGAAGTAGTAAACTTTGTCGCATTGTAGGAGGCTGAATAGAATTTCTTTGCATCTTTTGTAGGTTATTGAAGTGGTTGCCTCATCTCTGGTATAGACATGTACATGATTCATCATACTCAATATAATTGTTTCAAGCTTTCAAGTCTCTCCTTGGTGTTAGTCTTCTGAGTTTTGGATTTTCTGGTCCATTGCATAGGGTTACCTTTGCATATGTTCTAGTCTTTAGTTCTTGATCTATGATCAAGTGAAAAATACTTTGGATAGGGCATAGATTCATTAGATTTGTCTACAGAAGGATCTTATAAGTAGTGGATGGGCTGGAATAGTTGTATTTATGGCTTTGAGTCTTTGATAGTAGTTGGTTCATGTTTCTATACTTGCATTTGATGATTTGCCCAATGGATAATGGCACTGATCAAGGAATAGTACATTTAGTTGAGTTCAATGTTTGATGGGTTTTGGCTATTTCCTACATCTTTGAATATCAATCACCAGTAATACCCTTCACAAGACCATTTTACCCTGCATAGTAGAGTTGATTCAATGAATACCTAGTTAGTATTTAGTAATCCTTTACTATAATCTACTATATGAATCCAGGAGTATAAGGTGTGTAGTGAGCTGAGTCTTATCTAGATTAGGTGTACCTACCTTGGTTTTGCAGAGCTAGAAGTAGAAGAGGGCATATTAAGACCCTATAGTTGGTCCAGTTGTCTTGCAGAGCTCTCATACTTGGAATTAACCACTCCTAACATTAGTCTCAAGGCATATTGGCAGCCCTAAGTGGCGTAAGCATTTTCAAACACCAATAATCTCCACTAGATCCAACATCCTCAAAGTCATTAGTAGCTTCCTCATAGCCATCATCAATACCAAGATTCCTTGTCATACTAGCAATAGCCCTCATAATCACAGTGATCATGTCATTCTTCATTAATTCCATCTCAGATTAGACATCCAATTTGACCTTCTCAAAAATCTATAGCTCTACAACATCATAGAGATTTGCAATCACTCTAGGGTCCAATCTTCTTTGAGGCATCTTTCAAGATCTTCATAAACCCAAGGAAAAAAATCACCACCAGATCAACCCAACCCAAGGTCCTAGTGCAAACTACCTCACCTTTGGCAATCTGTCCACACACTTAGAAAATTCATCTTTGATACCACCTAATGTAGTGCAAGGCCAAGAGAATCCCCAAAGAAGATGTCCAAGATCCCAGCTAAACAACCACACAATGGAACCACAACAGTAAAGCAAGATTTGATAACAATATAAACTTTTATTCATAAAATAACTAATTACATGCAATATTTTGGGCTGTAAGGCCTTCCTGATTATGGCCAATTACAAAGAAAGTAATAGTTCTACAAGATCCCTCAAGATCCAATTCAAACCCTAGCCCTATCTAGCTAGATCTATAACAATAGGCTACAATAATCTAGTAGTAACATCCAGCAAGATCTAAACTTGTTCTCACAAGCCACCAAGAAATCTTCTTGTTCCTAAGCCTCGGCCACTAGCTTTGCTCACAAATTCACAACTTCAGATTCCTCACTTGAATCTTTTCTCTTCACTACTTCAACAACTACCCAATCCCATGCTTTAATACTACTTCAGCCACAAGTCGACTAGAAGAAAGAAATAAATCCTAAACCCAATCGGCTTCTAAAGAAAAACAAATATTAGATGCAACATTAGTCAGCTCTCATATAGCCTTACAAATAATTAATTCTTCATGTTAGCCTATAGGTCTTAGTAGTCCTCATTATTTTGAGTACTTTTATCATTTTCAAGGCTTGAGTTTCATGTTCCTTTTTCATTTGACTGATTTTCTCATGTAACTCATTGTTCTTTTCTGATAGGTCTTGTATAGAGGCATCAACTTCCTGAGAATTGATATTGTCTTCTGATAGTCTATAGAGATCAACAAGGTTCATCTCTATTCTTTATGTTAGTTCCTTTATTTTTGAAAATTATTTTCTTAACTTATTCTTCAGATCCTAGATCTATTTAGTAGCAACTTCTAGGGCTTCCTCTGATTCTCTTTGATACTTGTAACTTCCCATAATTCCAAATCTACTCTTAAGTTGTTAAACTTTCCTCTAGAGAACCAGTGCTCTGATACCAATTGTTGGAAAGTATTAGGTAAGGTGTTGAAGGGGGGGTGAATTGGTATAATAGATATTTCACACTTATTCAACTTTCTAAGCATTAACTATTAATCAATAACTTACTTATATACAGATAATTGTCTTGTCATTTACTGATAGCTTTAGTAATGTTCAACTGATAACTAATAAAATGTAAATTAAACATACAACACATAAACATTCAAACACTTAACACAATATTTTGGTGTCACAGAAAACCATTGATTAGAGGGAAAAAATATGGTGGGGATGATACCCGCAACTCATCACTACAGTAATAAGGTGCCCTGTTAGGAGCTTACATAAATGTCATCTTCTGAATGACTTCACCTTGTTAGGAGTATTGAAAGTCTAGTTAAAGACTACTCTGTTAATATATTTTATCCCACTTATACATTGTTCACCTGGTTAAATGATTTACAATAAGTTGTGAAATAGAACTTCTAAGTTTGGTTAGAGACTACTCAGTTAAGGGATTTCACAATCTTTTTGCTAAACTATTCAGAATAAATCAACAAGAAATTTGACCTATAGATGCTTTCTCCAAAAGCTTGTCAGATCTCATTTTTCTCTTACTTTATTCTGATCTCTGATACTGACACTTCTCTTTGCATCCTTTGAATTGTATCTCCGATTTTTTTCTCTATCACCATCACCATCGTCATCATATCTATCTCTTTATCTTTCATCTCCTATTATAATTTATTAACCTAATTAGGGTTTCTCGATCTTCCATAAACCATTTTTCTAATTTGATGCCATCCTCATTCATAACCTTTTCTTTTCTTTCTATTGCTAATGCTTTCTAATAACTCTTCCTTTATGTTGATAATACTCTCTTTATGTCGATAGTATCTTTTGTCGATAAGTCTTTCCTTACTTTATTTATATACTAAATGTTATTTTCCAACAATGAAAACCTTAGCAAAATCATCATTGATTTCTTGTCAATTTCATGTTGAGGATTTTGTCAAGTAACATGGTAATCTTGTCCCATCTAATTAATATCATCTTTTTGTTTTCTGAAACTCCTTGCTAGAAAAAAAAATTTAACTTCTTGTCTATCTTGTTTTTAGTAGATTGTGATATAGGAATGCATGACATTTGATAGGTGGGGATGGTTGATAGAATTGATTTAATCATAGTGAGGCATCCCACATTGGAAATCCATTTTCCTTTCCAACTATCCATTTTGTTATCATATTTTTGAACTAAGGGTTCCCACATTTTGTCTAGTCTCTGGCTCTTATCAATGGGTATCCCTAGATATTTGCACGTAAAATTACCTTTCTTGTACCCTAATATCTTGCAGATATCAACTTCCATCTTTTCATCTGATTTTATGAAATAAATTTTAGATTTATCAGTATTGACATGTTGACCAGATGTTTTCATGTATAAGTTGAATATTTCTTTATGTTTTAATGCTTCAGATTTGAAGCTCTTGGTTGGGAGGATGGTGTCATCAACAAATTGTTGATGTTTAATATTGTCCACACCCTTAGTTATTTTAACTCCTTGAATGTTTCCATGAATGTTATTAAAAGAGACCATCTTATCATAATATTTTTCCATGGTGATAAAGAAGAAGGGAGAAATAGGGTTACCTTGCCTAATTCCCCTTGAGATATAAAAAAACCCTTTAGGATTTCCATTTAGGAGAATAGATAATTTAGGTGTAGAAATATTACTCCTAAAGAGAATTAATGGTTGTCATTAGTATCATTCAATCATATAGTTGGTAAAGGAGACAAGATAGGATAGTCGGTCAATATACATATCCTATACACCGAGTAGAACACAAGATAGATCATTAAGTTAATTGAATATAGCTTTGACCGAACACTCTTACCGAGCTAGATGATCACTGAGTACTAAGCATAGTAGTCACTGAGCATTCATATGAACCAAGAACTAGTTAATTATCAAGTGATGAATGCAGTATACATCGAGTGAAACAAGAAATGATATAACAATTTGGAATGGCACAAAATACAAGGCAAATGGTTTACACCAATTAAGAAAATGGTTTACCAAGATTGAGACAAAATTTAATATGGATATAATCATTAAATTATTGATGATTCCTATTTCATGTTGATCTAGGTTATTCATTTCTATCATTGATCTTAGGTTTTCTAAGATAGAATCTAAACCCTAATTAGGTCAAGATCAGTTTGATATAAATTTGTAAGGATCCCACATGTAGTAGTCATCGAAGTGGAAGACATTTAAAGATCAGACAAGGTTATGATTGACAAGCATTGAAGGAATATTTAGTTTATCAAGAACAAAAGGCTACCAAGCAATATTCATAGAGGAGATCAATCACATTAAGGTGATAGCAGATTAGTACATTACATATCTGAGTCAAGCAAGATTAAGTTGTTATTTACATATCAATACTACTATTACTCTTTAGCCATTGTAGCAAATTTAAATCTCTTAACAGAGTGAACTTAATAGTTCTATTGTAAATATATTAACCAAGTGCACACTTGATTATGTTGCTAAAATCCTTTAACCAGGTAGACCTAGCTGATCTCATTGTTACTCCTAACAGGGTAAGATCACCAAAAGTGATCACAATATTTGTAGCCTTAACCGGAAACTTTGTTACTATAGTAGTGTATCTTTGTATGTTTCATCCCCATAATATTTTTTACCTTCTAACAAGGGTTTATGTGATAACAAAATACTTGAGTTATGTGTATGAAGTTTCATCAATAGTTTATTGATTAGATTACATGCATTTAAATTTCAGTTATGTTTTGGATGTATGTTAAATGCAATTGATAAATTTGGTTAGTAATATTCATGTTTACAAAGATTTAGTTTGAAAATTTTTAAGGGTATTGATTCACCCCTCTCCTCTCAGTACACATATTTCCATAATCCCAACAATTGGTATCAGAGCTAGTTCTCTTGTTAAGGAATTTTAACCATTGAAGAGTAAAGATCTTAAAGATGGAAAGGTATAAGCTTGATAAGACTATTGAGAATTAGATATTGCAGTTGTAGATCTACATTGAAAAATTCAAGGAAGCTAAAGAAAAACTAAGAGATTTACTGATCAAAAGGAAGGATATGGTATTTTGGTATAATGAGACTGATTATCATGAAGAAGATGTTAATATGATTTAGAACAATAGAGAGGGGGGGGGTGAATCAGTTGTTCTCAGGTCCTGATGTATAAAACAATCTCAAAAACTTTTCCTTAAATCAGATCCTATAACCAAAGCAAACTCGGTCATCGTTGATTCAATAATAGAAACATATAACAATGCAGTCCACTACCCAGTTGTAACTTAACTTGTAAAACATAGAAATGTTCAAACCAAAATAGTCACACAAGTATTAACACCAGGATTTATAGTGGAAACCCAATTTGGGAAAAACCACTTTGTAACATGCTACTATTATTTTCACTCTTCTGAAGTGAGCTTGGTAAAAAGCTAACCCTATCAAAGGTTACAATACACACTATCATGTGTGACCCAGTTAAAGAATTTTGATCACCCTGTTAAAAGTGAGCCTAGTCATAGGACTTACATACACTCCATTAGAATACAACCTTGTTCAAAGGATTTAACATATGACTGTTAGGTGAACCTCTATTAAAAGGATTTTGACTATTACAATGGTTAGAAAGTAGCAGCAATATTATCTGAAAAATATACAACTCACTTTGCAAATATCAAATTTGATTCCATACACTAATGATGGTTTACTGACTTTGAAACTTTTCCATCTCCATCTCTGATATGCTTAGAACTTTTCTTCAAGCAACCACCACAATTCTCCTTCAGCCTTTTCTACTTAAATAGTCAGTAAAACTTTTCTAGTCTTCCAACATTCTCTATTCACCCATGCACTTGCATATCCAAATGGCTAGGTTCTCTTTATACTTTCTTAATTAGGTTAACTCATCTTATGCTGCTCAATCTCATTTTTAGATCTTAGGGTTAGGTCAGATTCATTGAATCTACCTGCTTCATGTTCTTTGGCTCCTTTTCTAGAATCATCTCAAATCTCTTAAAGATTTACAATAAAATGTTTTACAATGCATTTAATACTTTCAAACAATCAATAAATAAAGTCAACACATTTTACATAATTTAAGAATTCAACAATGTTGGCTCCAAAAATAAATTCTCTTCAAATATAAAATTGCTAATTCTTGGTCAATACTATGATCAACTACTCGGTCTTCATGTAGAAAGCTCGGTCATTACTAAAAATGTTTCCTCCACTTATACTATCTTCCTCGGCAATTAACTATTGTTCATTCGACACTAGAATTTTTCTCGACATATACTAACTCAACTAACACTAACATTACTTGGCTTAAACATGATTTCTCCATTCTTTTCTCGGTTAAGCTTACTAATTTAGTCTTTAGTCTTACTAAGATAAATAATATATTGTCTCATCAATGTGTAGCATAGTCAAGTACACTTTGTAGTATCAAGATAATTCAACCTTTCCTTAGGTGCTATTGTTACCAACCTTGCCTATCCCCTTAGCAACACTCAAATAGATATAGTACTTTCCTAATTAGCAATAGTCTTACCAATTAAGGTTTGACATCAATGAAAATACAACAATTCTTTCAATTGTAGTTTCCAACAATCTCCCTCTTTGGCATTGATGGAAACACCATATGATATCACCTGAATAACACATGGATTACCAACCAATCCAAAAACTTATTTGTCCATCAGAGAATTATTTGTAATATCCTTAGCTTCATTCTGATTCAAAATCCTATAAGCCTCACTTCTGTGACCATCAGAAGTATTCAGATCTCCCTCTATCCCGATCCTTCATTTTAGTTCATCATCCTTACTTTTCAATGTCATGTGTTATCATATCAGTTCATCTCCCTCTTTGAAAAAAATTCCAAAGAAGCAACTAAAACATACATCCATCAGATGTAGATAATATCTATGTAACTCAGTGTTTCTCCCTCTGTCATCTTGCTTATGACTGATTCCTTGTCTTTGCTCTTTTTTTTTCACAACTCTAGGCCAGCCCTAAAGTGTGACAATCTTCTACATCAATTTGTCAAATATTCTACTATAGCATATTTGATGCAGTGCCCCTAGCTTGTCTAGGCAGCCTTAGTTAGGGGAAGGACCCCTAATTGACTTCTCAAATACTCATGAGCTTCTCTGGGTAAAGCTTTAGTGAATATGTTTGCTAATTGTTCTTTTGTATTCACATATTCCATTCAGATATCTTTATCTTGTACTAATTCTCTCAAGTAGTGATACTTAATTGCAATGTGCTTGGTCTTAGTGTGCATCACTAGATTCTTAGAAATATTGATAGCACTTGTGTTGTCATAGAAAATAACAACAGGTTCAGTGATTTCTTCTTTCATGCCTATCAACAATTATTTTATCCGCACCAAATTTGAACAGTTTACTGCAGCAGCAACATACTCGGCCTCGACAATAGATTGGGAAATGCAATTTTGTTTCTTGCTCATCCAGGAGACTAATCTTTGTCCAAGAAAGAAAGCTCCACCACTAGTACTCTTTCTGTCATCTACATTTCCTACCCAATCAACATTTGTATAAACTCTGAGTTCAAATTTGTCATCCTTCTTATAATATAGACCAAAGTCAACAGTTCCTTTCAAGTATCTCATAATTCTTTTCATAGCCATCATGTGTGTTTCCTTAGGATTGGCAGAGAATATTGCCACAATCCCAACAACTAGTGTAATATCTAGTCTACTATGTATAGCATACTGTAATTTTCCAATCATGGATCTGTACAAAGTCTGATTCACTTCTACAGCATCATCATTCTTAGATAACTTTTGTTCAATAACCATAGGAGTTCCCACTAGTTTAGCATCTTCCATCCCAAAAATTTTTAGTATTTCATTAACATACTTAGACTGTGTAATGAAAATTCCATTCTCCTTCTGATATACTTGTAAACCAACAAAGAATTTGATCTCACCAAACATACTCATTTCAAATTTAGTTTGCATTTCATTTGAAAATATTTTACACAATGCATCTTGTCCACCAAAAATAATGTCATCCACAAAAATTTTTGCCAACAAGATACCTTTACCTTCTTCATCCTTCATGTACAGATTGCTTGTGTCATTTGTTCTTGAAAATCCAATATGTATCAAGTAGTTGTGCAACCTCTCATACCATGCTCTGAGAGCTTGCTTCAATCCATATAGTGCTTTGCTCAGTTTGCACACCATGTGTCTTCTGTTTGGATCAATAAAACCTTCTGGCTATTCTATGTAAACTTCTTCCAGTATACCATTCAAAAATGTAGACTTGACATCCATTTCATATACCTTAAAATTTTTATAAGCAACATATGCAAGCAGAGTTCTTACTCCTTCCAATCTAGCTATAGGGGCAAATGTCTCCCCATAATCTATTCCTTCTTCTTGTGCATAGCCTTTTCATACTAGCCTAGCTTTGTTCCTAGTTATTTCACCATTCTCATTCATCTTATTCTGAAACACCCACTTTGTTCCTATAACATTTTTGTTTTCAGGTCTTGGCACCAAAGTCTAAGTATCATTCTTCTCAATCTGGTCAATCTCTTCATTCATTGCTTGTATCTAGTCTTCATTCTTCAATGCCTCTCTAGTTGACTTGGGTTCAAATTCACACAGTAGGCATGTTGGATCCTTAGTTTTACTTCTGGTCTGAATTCCAGTATCCTTGTCTCCAATTATCTATTCAGGCTTGTGATGTCTTCTTACATATTTTGCCAAAATAGGTTCAGCTCCTCTTTCCTCTATTTCATCAGGTTCCCCAACAAGATTGTCAGATTCAACTTTTGAATGCTTGACAACCTCTTCCTGATACTCGGTAGCATTTTCTTGTACCTCAGCATGTTCTTGTTCTCTTTTGGCACTATTTTCTTGATGCTCAATAGCATCTATCTGTCGCTCAACATTGCTTACCCGAGACTCAGCATTAGGTGCAAGTCTATTACTTGCCTCTTCTTCTTCTTCAATGTACACAAAAGATCTATAATCTTCTAGTTCTCTTTTGCTATCAGCTTCATTTCTTTCTGCATACTCATCAATTTTGACATTCACACTTTCCACAATTTTGTTAGTGTTAGAGTTCAAACACTTATAGGCTTTACTTTTTGTGGAGTATCCTAGGAATATGCCTTCATCACTTTTAGCATCAAACTTTCTATTCCTAGTGTCTTTTAATATATAGCACTTACTTCCAAATATTTTAAATTATTTAACACTTGGTGCATGCCCATGCCATAATTCATAGGGTGTCAGATTTGTACCTTTCTTGATGTGTACCCGGTTAAGAGTGTAGACAGCAGTGCTTATAGCTTTGTTCTAGTATTTTTGTGCCACATTCTTTCCAATCAATAATGTCCTTACATAATCCAAGATAGATCTATTTCTCCTTTTTTCTATACCATTTTGTTGAGGTGTTCTAGTTGTAGACATCTATCTTTTAATTCCTTTATTATTACAAAATAGATTAAATTTATTTTATGTAAATTCTCCACCTCGGTCAGATCTAAGACATTTCAAGTTCCTACCTGTCTCCTTCTCAACTTTAGCCAAATAACACTTAAAGAATTGAAAAGCTTCAGATTTTTCTTTTAGAAACATTACATGCATCATCCTAGTATGATCATCAACAAATAAGATAAAGTATCTAGCACCACAGTAACTTTGTACACCCATGGGTCCACAGAGGTCAATATGAACCAAATCTAAAATGTTTTCAGAAGTAAAGGTTTTTCTCTTGAAACTTGACTTTGTCATTTTTTCTAACTAGCATTCCTTGCACATCACATTCTCAGGTTTCTTCAATCTAGGTAGACCTCTTACCTTTTTCTTCTTGCTTATCTCTACCAGATTGTCAAAGTTAACATGACATAGCCTTTTGTGCCATAACCAAATATCATCAAGTTGTGCAATTAAACATGTTTCTTCAAATAGGTCAAGATAGAAAAAATTACCTCTTGTCTGATCTCCACTTCCAATTAGTTCTCTAGTAGTGTTGGTACTCAAAAATGCAACATGGGTTTTGAGTACCATGTTAAATTTTGCAGTTTGAAGCTCTTTAATTGATTTTCATGCATATGTACTCGGCTGTCATTTTGAAGCCTATGAGGTGTCCCAGGTGTTTAAAACACTCCATTTAGTATGTGCATGTATCCTATAATGTTATTTTGTCATCCCGAATCATTCGGTGAAGTCCCATTTTGAGCAAGTGTCAAATTGCACAATTCTGCCTAAGTGTCAAACATAGTACTGTGGCCTAGTTTGCCTTTGAATGTCTTGCGTCTAGGAATGTTTCATGACTTTCCACTTTAAAGATGTTTATTATGCATATCAAAGAACCTATGTTCCAACTTTCAAGTCATTTTGAATCCATTTGATTAGGTTTCAAACTTCTCAAAGTTGGTAGTTTGTTGTTGTCATGCATTTGTGTAATGATTCAGAATTCTGGAAGGGCCTGTTTGACCAATCATATCTTTGACCCAGTTGACCCTATTGAGAAAATTATTTTTGCATCGATTTCTAGGGGTCAAATACCCTTTATGTTTCAATTTTTAGAGTGTGATGAATCCGTTTGTCCAGTTTGCCAATCTGATTCCATTTGCAGTTTCTAACAGTTTGATGAAGGACAGTTGCATACTTTAGTTAGAGGCCCTGTTCGGATGATTGTATCCTTTTACCAAAGATTGATTGTAATGTGCTAGTTATTGCATCATGTTTTAGACATGGGAATGAGTCATCATGCCAATTTTCAGCTCCCCATGTGCCCGTTTAGTCACTTTGCTAGAGCCATTCCATTTGCAGATTGTCAATATTCTCTGAGTGTGCATTGTTCAGATTTGTAGTCACAGTTTTTTATCATAACTCAAAAAATAAAAACTGGGTCGGGCTGAATTTTACATATGTTTGAGATGACCATGTGTGCATTGTAAAAAATTTTTTTTAGAGAAACCCAGTTTGAAAATCAAAAGTTATGGTCTTCTGAGTACTGGAAGCAATAAAAAATCAGCTATGCTTCATAAAGCTTAGTCCCACATTGCTCCCAATTTTGAATTTTAAAGTGTTTATATGGAATGCTCCAAACATATGAAGTAAATAAAAGTGCTGGAAACTATGCTTGTCCAAACTTGTGCATCCACCTCAGTTTCTGTGCCAGAGGGCCCAAAATTTTTTTTGCAGAAAGGGACACATGTCACTTAGTCTCCAAGTCTCACAAAGGAAAGAACTCATTTAGAGACTTAGAGACTTAGTCTCTAAGTCTCTAGATAAGATTATTCTCTAAGTCTCCAAATGATTATGAGACTTGGAGACTAGTCTCCAAGTCTCTAAATGAGTTAGTCTCCAAATCTCCAAATGAAGAAGTCTCCAAGTCTCTAAATGATCATTCAGAGACTTAGAGATTTAGTCTCCAAGTCTCTAGATGAGATTAGTCTCCAAGTCTCCAAATGATCTAGAGACTTAGAGACTTAGTCTCCAAGTCTCCAGATGTGGATTTAGAGACCTAGAGACTAAAGACAGTCTCCAAATCTCATAAAGAAATATAAAGAGAAGAAATGATTTAGAAACTTAGAGACTTAGTCTCCAAGTCTCCAAATAATTCATTCAGAGACTTAGAGACTTAGTCTCCAAGTCTCCAAATGATTATGAGACTTAGAGACTTAGTTTCCAAGTCTGTAGATGGCTATTCAGAGACCTACATACTAAAGGGATTTCTCCAAGTCTCTAAAAGAAACCATGGTCAAGGAAATAATTCAAAGACTTAGAGATTCATGTAGTCTCCAAATCTCCAGATGGACTTGGGTTAAAATTGAGTTTGTCCAAGCATCCAATAAAATGGTGACAAGTGGCAAGTTCTACTAGCATGTGCAGATTTTAAAAGTTATAAAAGATTTAAAAATCATAAAGTTCAAACATTGGAGAAATTTTGAAATATTTCAATGACAGAGCTGCTCACGGGAAAATGCCTGGGAGATTCATTTTTTATCAGAATATGGCAGTATAATATGTTTTCAAAAATGCTAGAAGATGACAGATGCAATGATGATAGTTAGAATCAGATTAGATCAAGTGGCTGAGAGCAGTAAAGGCTTTTAATCTGCGACTAGATTTTGTGGAGACTTTTTTTTCCAAAATTGATTGATTTTGCAGATCTGGCAGAGGGAATGAATCAGAATTGCATGGTGATAGGAAAAGAGGGTACAGAGGACTAAATCATATTTCAAGGAAGAGAAAAGGAAAAATTAATCAAATTTCTAGTAGATGAGCAGATTTTATGCAAAAAAGGATAGATGTTATCAAATTTTGGAGGTGCCCGAGAAGATCATGTTTTCAGAGAAGCAAGAAGAGTAAATGAGATTAGATTTGCAGAATGGACATGTGTTGGTCAAGTGTAGATTTTAGGGTTTCTCCTTCTATTATTTATTATCTTCTTTTCTCTATTTTTGGGGTTCTTTTTCTTGTTTCTAGAGGGCTCCTGTAGTTGCTCTGTTATGAGTAGGTCCCTTGATGATGAATGTTGAAAATACAAGCTTTGTAGAGAAGACTTCTTATTTTGAGTCTGAGTCTTTGAGTAAAGATTTTTTCTTTGTATGTATTGATACACTTTTCATGAAATACAGTACAATTTCTATCTTGGTTCTATTACTATCTCTTGACTCTGTGTTTGTTCTTGTATGTTTTTATCTGTAAGGCACACAAAAACATACTAGTTGTCAAGCAATTACTCTAATTGTTTCATGAGTTTCTTTCAAGGAAAGTATTAAATCCTCATGTGCAATTTCAGAGAATGAACATATCTATTGAGATCTTGATGATAACAATCTAAGATTGAGAAGATAGTCTGTCAGGCATTCTGTCTAAATTGTATGTAGTTTGCAAGGCACACTATTGTATTTTCTTGAATTTCCTCTGTTGGTTCATGTTAAACTCTTCTGCCCAAAGGATTAGGCACTGGTCTGATTTTTGCTCATGCGACTACCTTTCTGTCATCAAACACTAAATAATCATTACCATTTCATTTTAGTTTCTAAGTTTATGCACATTGTGAAAGGACTGCATCCAGGTGATCTAGTTTACATTTGGTGATTCCTTAAAGAAAGAATCAGAGGTTAACCTTCCTTGAGTTGTACTCATAAAAGGAAGAAGGATTCACCATCCTTATGCCATTGTTCATGTTATTACATTAGTAGTTTCATTTGTCTTATTCTGTAACAGGATGTTCTCAGCTGTTCAAAGAATCATCTTTCATTGAAGTAGATTTGAGTAACACAATAGCATGACAGTGAAGACCTAATCCACTACTCAAAAGCTTATTTGAAATATAGTAACCTATTCATAGGCAATACCCACCTGAGTCCTGTGGAGCTCGAAGAAGGAGGATCTAATCCAATCCTCATCAATTAGGCTTTTCTTGCAAACTTGGAGTCCTTTTTAGCTAAGAACCAAGCCCATATTTTAGCCAAGTTTGATCCTACAAGAAAAATCCCTAACAAGTAGCATCAAATATTTTAGCTTGCTTGTGATGAAATTCCACTCGGTAACTATTTTTGTTAAGCTGAGCAACACTTAACAAATTATAATTAAGACCTTCAACCCAATATGCATTTTCACAAGATATCTTATCAGTCAGTTTAATCAAACCTTTTCCTCTAATAGGACATGGTGCATCATTACCAAATTTTATATTTTTACCTCTGTAATGATGTAAGGTCTCAAACTTATTTTTGTCACCAATCATGTGATGTGAACAACCACTATCAATAATCCATTTATAATTCTTGTTCACATAGGATATCAATGCAATTTTCTCATCCTCATCAGATTCATCTTTCATGGCAACATAGACTACCTCAATTTCAAAATCACCACTATCAGTGTCAGTTTCTTTTTCAGCAATGTAACAAGATTTATTACCTTTTCCTTTATAGTCTTTGCTCCATCGGTAGCTTCTATCATCTCTTCTATCTTTGTGTTTGTTTTTCCTTTCATCATCTTTATCCTTCCTATCAGGACATCTAGCATCTATATGACCAACTTTATTACATGCAAAACATATAATAGGGAGTTTACCTTTATACTTTCCTTTCCCCCTTCTCAGTCTTCTAGCCATAAGAGCTTCTAGATCTTCTAGTTCTTCATTAGAAGTGTCACTGTCACATTCAATTTCACTATCACTTTCACTTTCATTGATGCATCTTTCTTTTTCTTTCTTTGGCTTGTTTAGAACTAGTTGTGACTTGAAAGCAGATTCAACATTACCAATGCTTCTAATAGTGAAATTATCATAGTTAGAGAGTTCAAAAGCAGTCAGTTTACCAACCAAACTTTCCAAAGTAAGAACATTAGCAGAGTTGCATCTAGATTCTTGAATAGCTAATATCTTGATAGCATATATAGGACACAGGGTTCCTAGTACTTTCCCAATTATAGTTTCATCATCAATAGCCCCATTAGCTCCTCTAATAGCATTCACAACTTCATTTATTCTACCACAATATTGTACAATGTTTTCACCTTCTTGCATTCTCATTTCATCAAACTTACCTCTAAGACTCTTGACTTTTGCTTTCATTACATTTAAGTCACCACCATAGATTCTTGCAAGTGTGTCCCACATATCCTTCGCAGTTGTGGAGTCCTTGATGTCCTCAAATTCTGGATAGCTTAGGGCAGATGCAATTTCCAGCATTTCTTGATTATGTTCTTGCTTAGCTCTCATTTCTTTGATAGTCAAAGGTGCGATAGGTGAGACATAGCTATTCTCAATGTAGTACTTTGCAAAATCACCAATACCAGCCAGCTGCAGCTTCATCAAACTTTTCCATGCAGGGAAGTTTTCCTTATTCAGCTTCAGTACCTCCTTCTTATACATCCTGATCATTTGCTTCAAGACCTTTTAAACTTGATTTCTGTCAACACTAATAATAAGAAAAAAATCTCTAATACCAATTCTTAATATGATTTAGAACAATAGAGAGGGGGGGCTGAATCAGTTGTTCTCAGGTCCTGATGTATAAAACAATCTCAAAAACTTTTCCTTAAATCAAATCCTATAACCAAAGTGTTAGAAAGTAAAGTCCACCAAGATAACTGAGAGGGGGGGGGTGAATTAGTTATTAGATAATTATAAATTTTAACATCTTCAACAACATTTAACCATGTAAGCAATGGAATTACTAACCATACAAAGATATTCATACACAATGACATAATAACATAAGATATGTTGATTAGGGAACCTCTTGATCAAAGAGTAAACCCCGGTGGGAATGATGCCCAAAAAAGATGCACTAATATGAATATTCCTTATGAGAGGATGGTATCTATTAGGAGTCTTATGAAATACATTCAGTACATATAAATCCCTATTAGGAGATTTTGAATCCATGTTAAAAGATTCTAACCCTGTTAAGAGTTATGGAAGATAGAAGGACCCACTGCCCAAATAGCTTCAGGGTAAGATCACTAAACACACTGTCCAAATAACCTTAATATTATTCAGTAGAATAATATGAAATATGTTACCTCCTTACTATGTCAAACTGCACTCACTGCTACATCAGATCTCAATTCCAGATCTCTACACTTCGCATGTCTTCCTTCACAATTTCACTTTCACAACCTCTTAGGCTCTTTTCTTCACTTCATGCTTACATTCGCATGCAACCAAACCATGCTCACACTTCTTTCATATTAAAACTAATATTAAATAAGGAAAAATATTCCTTCCTTTATACCACACTCAAATAATTATAAATGAGTCGACACTCAATTACAAAATAAAAGTTTTCATACGCTACATCAAAATTACACAAAACTGTTGGCTTCCAAATGCAATAAATATTCACTCGTGTGACCTCAAAGTTTGCGCTATGAACCATGCCACCATCAATGTGTCTCAAACTTCCCTTTAACTATGAAAAAATAGATTCCATCCCGATCAAGAGATATCATCCGATTTCCACAAACCGCTACTCAGGAACACTGCCTGAATACTGCTTTTACCAAAATGCTCATGGCTCTCATGAATTGATGAATTACTATTTGTGCTCTTAACCATAGACATATAACATATCAAAGAGTATAACCTCAACATCACATAGCTCAAACTGCAATATCCCACGTGCGCTAATCAAAACACTGTCTACTTCTCTGCTAGTCTCCAGAAGATCACTATGTTGACATCAATGACAATCATAGTCATGAATGCAACAAAAACTACTATAGAATGACTGCCAATATCCAAAATTCATTCCTAACAATCTCCCCCATTGGCATTGATGGCAACATAGATGAAATACATCCAATGTTCCAAAAATCCAATACTGCTGCACTATTGCATTGATACTCTGAAAGTTCTTCAAATCTTGCTTCGTTATCCTATTAAGTTCTCTCCAATAGATGTTCTATATTGTTTTTCATATATACGTCTCCCCCATTGACATCAATGATAGAAATTTCATAACTATATCAACAACAACTCAATTTCCAAAGATACTATTTCAGAAAATACATTCACAAGAGTCCTCATGACTCAGCTTAGATACACATACTCCCCCATAGAGGAAGTACCAACATCCAATCCAGAAAAAGATAGGGTTCATATACAACTAGACAGATGCAATCAACTGCATCATTACTCAAAAGTAGGCTAGGGCATAACCCCAAGCATACCTCTTAGATACTCAAATGTATCCTTAGGAGAAGGCTTTGTAAATATGTCTGCTATCTATTCCTTTGTGCTTATGTACTCCAGTCTGACTTCTTTCTTAGCAACTTTCTTTCTTACAACGTGATACTTGATCTCTATATGCTTAGTTTTAGAATGCAATACAGGATTCTTAGACATACTGACTATGCTGGTGTTGTCACAATGTATGACAACAGGTTCAAAAAATTTAATTCTAATATCCTTCAACATCTGGTTACAATTGTTTGCTGCTGCTACATATGTTGCTTCTGCTGTACTCTGTGAAATACAATTCCACTTCTTGCTCAACCATGAAACCAATCTTCCTCCAAGAAAAAAGGCTCCACCACCGGTGCTTTTCTTATCATCAACACTACCTCCCTAATCAGCATTTGTATATGCACATAGGGTGAAATCATCAGATTTTTCATACCATAATCCATAGTCCATTGTGCCTCTTAAATATCTCAATATCCTCTTTACTGCTACATAATGTGATTCTCTAGGTTCAGCTTAAAATCTTGCTACCATTCCAACTGAATGTTGTATATCCGGTCTAGTATGTGTTAAGTATAGCAATCCTCCAATCATGGATCTATATTTCTTCTACTCAACTGTTGGTGTTTCATCTTTGCTAGATTAGTTTATGTCCTATAACCATAAGTGTTCCAACTGGTTTACAGTTCTCCATTCCAAATCTTTTCAGCAAATCATTCAAGTACTTTGTCTGGCTAACAAAGATACCATCATTGTTCTGTGTTATCTGTAATCTCAAAAATTATTTCATCTCACCAATCATGCTCATTTCAAATTCAATCTTTATTTCATCAGCAAATTTATCACTAGCTTCATCTTCTCCTCCAAAGATAATGTCATCAACAAAAATAACTATAACTAACAATCCATTTTCAATTTTTTTTGTGTACAAATTACTATCTGCAGTTCCTTTAGTAAATCCCAATTTCAACAAATATTTATCCAATCTAGCATACTGAGTTCTAGGTGCTTGCTTTAGTCCATATAATGCTTTCTTTAGTTTACATACCATATCTCCTTCTTGAGTCAAAGGAAAACCTTCAAGCTACTCAATGTAGACTTCTTCCAATTCACCATTCAGAAATGCGGACTTCACATCCATCTGATACACTTTGAATTTCTTAAAAGTTGCATAAGCCAAAAACATTCTTACTACTTCAAGTCTTGCTACTGGTGCAAAGGTTTCTTCATAGTCAATTCCTTCTTGCTATGAGTATCCTTTACATACTAATCTTGCTTTGTTTCTTACTACTTCTCCTTGTTCATTCATCTTGTTTCTCAAAAAGTTCCTCAAAAAAATGTAGTAGAATTCCACTATAATTTCTATGCTCTAAAAAAAAAGTCCCTTTGAATGAGAAAAGAAAGCTCTTAAATAGAAAAGGAGGGGAATCTTGCATGTAACTCCTTTTTCCATATGTGGGGTGTGACTCTTCACTTCCCATTAAGGCTCTTCACTTTTTTGACAAATAAACATGGAATTATTTAATCAAAGAGTGGAATTTATGCCACATGTGAGTTGTGACTAGTTTAAATAATTTGAATAATTAAATTCAAATAGAAAGATGTCCACTTAAATAATTAAATAATGATATTAATTCCTTTTTTGATGTGTAATTAGCTAAAGGGGTAGATTTAATTTAATTTAAAGCACTTAAGACTTTAGAATTAAATTAATTTATCATAGGGATAATTTAGCTAATATAAGTCAAAGACTTTTAAGAATTAATTTAGCATTTGATTATTGTAATTTAGGGTCTTTGCAACTGACATCAAGTCAAATAGAGTCAAGTAGGAGAGAGAAAATTTCCTAGTGAGATAGGACTTTGATGACATAGAGTTGAAGAAATACACCAAAATTGCCTGAAATAAATAGGTGCCAATTTTGGGGTATTACATTTGCCCCTCTTTGAATTGATGTGCGAACAACGCGTTGATTCAAAGAATAGTCTAAAGTGATAGATGATGAGAATTTCTGAAGTCCAAGTTAGATTATGAAGACAACAGTCTTAGAAGAGAACTAGAATCAGGGTTGGATTGCCCCAATACCAATTGGTGAAGATGCAGATTTAGGATTGTCTCCAGAATCAGGGTTAGATTGCCCCAATACAAAGCTTAGCCCTTTGAGACCTGAGTTAGATTGCCCAGATAATGGTCTAAGAGATATTTTGAGAGCCATCTCCAGAATGAAGCTTGACTCCCAAGAATTAGGATTAGATTGCCCCAATACCCAAAAGATTTCAAGAATCCCCTCCAAAATGAAACTTGATTCCTGAGGATCTGAGTTAGATTGCTCAGATACCTAAAAGATAGATGATGAGATAAGTAGATGTGAGACACCAAGATGCCCCAAGCAATGAAAATTGATGATTCATATCAGACTAATTCAAGAATTGATTTGACAAGATTCAATGATGCAATCATCCTGCCCCCTTGGGAGCGAAATCGAAAGATGACACGTCAGAGATAATTGACAGTAAGAGATTACAGATAAAGATAAGATCAAAGATTGAGAAGATGTAGAAGCAAATCAAAGCAATGCAGAGGTCCTATTGACCAAGTTTGACCACAGTTGACCAAATTTGACTAGGTTGACTTTGATGAAAAGAGCAAAGATCTCAAGAACATGATGCAAAGATGAGGATCTAGTAAGAAAATGATGCCAAAAGGTTGATTGCACCAGCGTCCAATCCCAAAGGGTCTCAGAATTTAAAATGTAATTTCAAGCTATGTAGAGATGTCAAATTTTGATTTCGATCCCGAAAACTTGTGCAACCGTGATGAAACTGGGACTAAAGATTAGAACCTTTGATGAAGACAATCAAGAGAGCACCAAACATTGTCTCAAATGCAAGCCTAAAAATGAACATGCAAGCCTAGAAAATGCAAGCCTAAGCTAAAGATGCAAGCCTAGAATGAAAATGCAAACCCTAGGACTTGGTTGTTGGACTCACCGTATTTATCATCATAGAGCCGTTTAAGTTCAGAAAATTGTAAGATGTCATACAATCCTCACTAATATCACTATCATGAGAATATGAATATGACATAAGTCTTAGGTTTGTCAAAATAAGATGTAAGCATTAAGGCATAAGAAGCCAGAATGACCTAAACACCTATTCCTTTTGATCTAGCAAGTTAACATAAGCATTAGAGTATAGATGCTAGAATGACCTGAATGTTGCTTGTGACAAACACACCAAACACATAGGAGTTCCTTCCTTTTCCAAAGATTTCTCGCAGTGACCCTTATGTTCACTTAATAGGATGAGCGTTTACAATTTCACCAATGGCAGAAAGAAGTCACTCAAAAGACAAGGAGAAGAACCAACCTCACCAAAGCATCCATATAAAAGGAGTCAAGGTACACATGGCCATCCAATATGAGATGGAGGCTCTTACAGATGAACACCCCTCTTATATGAATTCTTTGGATCATTGGAACTAAACCAACAAATAGAAAGAAAAGAAAAAGAAAAGCAAACAAACAAGAACTCAAAGAAAACAAAGCTCAGCATGCCTCAGAGAAACACATATTTAGTTTAGTTTCAGTTTAAGTTCATGTTCAAGTGGATTGAAATCAATTCGAAAACATACAACGTTCGAAGTCTCAACAGGATGGCGACAGCAGGCAGACATAGTGAGAATCACTGGTGACTATCACGGGAGACTAAATCTCAAGAAGATATCAGGAAACTAAATGAAGTATCGGTAGGAAAATGCAGTAAGAATCACTGGTGACCGATACGAGAGAGATCCTCAAGGAGAGAGATCTCATAGATACTAGTGAACATCAGTAGGAAGATGCAATGAGAACCATTGGTGACTGATGTAAGGGATAGATCTTGAAAAGAGATCGAACAAGAGCTAGGTAACAGTAAGCAGGCATAGTGGGAACCACCGGTGACTGATACGAGAGAGATCCTCAAAGAGAGAGATCTCAAAAAGTAGCTAGGCATCAGTAGGCAGACACAGTGAGAACCACTAGTGACTGATGCATAAAAAGAGTTTCCAAAAGTGATAGGACAATGCCCCCTAGACCAAGAAGGTGCCCCTAAGCATGAACCAATTCCAATCTATGAAGAGTCGAGCAAAAAAATTGAAGACATTGAAAGCAAAGGTATGAGCTAGCAAACCAAAGCTGGAAAGCAAACTAAAGTAGGAAACAAAGGAAGCAGACCAAAGCTAGAAAGAAAACTAAAACAGGAAACAAAGGAAGCAAACCAAAGCTGGAAAGCAAACTAAAGCAAGAAACTAAGAGCCAAGCGACACTGAGAGAAGATGTTACTTCAGGAAAACAAGAGGTGCCTATTTACCAAGTTTTCACCATCTTGGCAGAGATTCTATTTTTGCTACCGTGATGCCTATTTACCAAGTTTTCATCAATGGCACATTTTTTTCTTTTTTGATTTTTTTGTATTTTTGTATTTTTGAATATTTTATTTTTTTGTATTTTTTATCTTTTCATTTTTTTTTTGTATTTTTTCAAATTTTGTATTTTTTTTAGTATTATCAAGGTGCATGTTTGCTAGGTTTTCACCACGATGATCATTTTTTCAAGACATTTTGCAATTTTTAGAATTTTTGAGAATATATCATTTTAAAGGATTTTTTCAGGACGGATAAGTATGTACATGAGCACATACAGAATGTCAGCTGTAGAACTTCTTTAGATGAAGAGCGTTGATGGGCTCTTTGAGTGGTTCTCCTTCAGTGGTGATCTTTGGAAACATAGTCACTTGTAGTAGTAATCAGCAGAATCAAAACCAGATGTTGTAGCAGTAACAGGAGAGTGAACCAGTAGTATCCAACTATCAAGAGATCCATAGTCAAGGAAAGATCACTTAAGTGAGACCCAAAAATATCCTCATGGACACACCTTAACTCTTTGTCAGATTTCCCATGCTCTAAATGCTTAGGAAGAGTACATTCTAGATTTTTCCTAGTCATGCCATCAGCAATAAGGAGATACTGATACGCACTTTGGGAAAATGCAAGATGGAGTGAAGAGGGTAAATTATGAGAGGCAAGGGTGATGGAATGGAGGGAAGTATGAGAATTTTGGAAGCTCAAATGGCAACTTTGATGTTTCCTTTCTTTGGAATCCACATAGCTTTTGAATTTTTTCTTCTTTACTTTGAGGTGCTTTTGATGACAATGCCTGTAGAATGGATTTCAAGATCCATTTTTTATTTTATTTTCTAGTTTTTTATTGTCTTCTTCTTTTTGAGGACCTTTGCGGTCTTTTGAAGACCTATGTTGCTTTCCTTTCTTCGTAGTCACATGTCGATTAGATGGGACATGGTGACCTTGAGATATATGTGGATTCTCATTATTTTTGTTTTTATGTTGCACATCCAAGTTACTTCCAAAAGACTCAGGAATGGTGGATGAAAGAGGCTTATATGACTGGTTCAGGTGGAGAGGTGGAAATGGAAGTGGACAGGCCACTTTTCTAGGAGATGAAGGGAGAAGAGAAGTCAATGGGATGGGCTCAAGTGAAAATATATCAGTATCATCCTCATCATTCATGAATGCATCAAATAGATCAAGAAAGTAATCTTCCATAGAGCATTGTCGATTGTGAGTCATCTTAGAAGAGTCAGAAAAGTTTGGAGGAATATTGTGTGAGCCTAACCAAGATGGTCTATTCCAAGAGTTAGGTCCCCTTTCAGGTGGTAAGAGTGCATGAACATGAACCATTTCAATTCTAGATCTACCAATATTCCATGAAGCTGTAACAAAATGGGGTCTTACATACCCATGATTTGTTGGAGCAGTAGGAGTATAGCTTGGAGTAGATGGCCTAGGAGCCATAGGAATGATCTCCATAGGAGGGTGGAAAGGATCATCATCAATAGCTTGATCTAGAGGATCATAACTTTCTCCTCTTTTTGAGTTGTTAATACTAGCATATAGGTGCATAGCATCAACTGGTATTTCTGTAGTAGCATCTGATATGGAGTCCCATTTAGCTAGAGACATAGTTGGAGGCAGACTTTCTTCATTGTTGTCATCTATCATAGGAGGTGTTTCTTCAACAATAAGATCTTGTTTAGTAGTAGGAGTAGCTGAGTAATCTAGAATAGGCATACCTTGGGGGATACCCAATATAAGGGAAGCATCCAATAGTTGCTCCCAATCAGTTGTGTTCCATTGGAGTTGGTAGCAGTAGGAGTCTGTTCAATAGAAGAAGAGGTGGAATAATCTAGAGTAGGCATACCCTAGGGCATCCCAAGATAAAAGAAGCATCCAATAGTTGCTCCCAATCAGTATGTGTGCCATTGGAGGTAATGATGTATGCAGTAGTAGCTACAGTAGTAGAAATCTATTCAGTAGAGTGTATAAAATCCTCCTAGTGAGGACCAAGATCATGTTCTTGAAGCACTTGAGAAGGTAGATAAGACTCTTTTTGGTAGTCTGAATCAAAATTTTGATCATTCAAAGGTCTTTCATATGTCATAGGCTGAATCTATGTTTCTTCATCATCTAAATCTGTATGTGAGTGCAAGCTACAACAAAGTTGGTCAAGCTCATAGCTTTGATAGCCAATACCAAATCTATCTTTAGAGGTTTCTTCATAGGAATGCAGAGATGGAGGAAGAGCTGTTAGTGTCAACATGGACTCAAACTGATATTCCCCCATGCCAATATCTTTGATCTTCAAGGTCTTTTCTATTTCTTTTAGCTTAGCATCATAGAACTCAGTGGACTCCCTATTGGCGGGAACAAAGCTATTTGTTGTTTGGGTAAGCATCTTAGCAAAGCAAGTATTTTGGCTAGCACTATTCTCAATGAGGACACAAGGAATACTCTTGGGGCCTATCATAACTTTAGTGTGTAGGAGACCATTATGCGGGTGGCTCAGCAAGTGATCATCTTCTTCAGAGAAGGATAAATAATGAGGTGAAGTCAAGTGACCCACCATAGATTAGAACTGATTAAGATCAAGGTCTTTGGGGACATTCACCTCGGTGAGGGCTTTATCCATAGATAGTTTTGGTCTAGATGTCGAGGGTTCAGGATCTTTGAGAACAATCTTTGCACAAGATTGAGTGATAGCATTCACACAAGCTGGAGACTATGTGGAGTTATAAGAGGGAGGCACAGGGCTTTACAAGATAAAGGGAGTTTTGGGTTTAGGAGTATCCTTGCTCCCTAGAGCAATGATCATGTCATAGTATTCAACATCAATAGGTTTAATCTCATTGGTGACAATGTCACTAGTATTATACATGTAGTTGACCACATCATTGGTACCTTTAGACTTGGATAATTCACTTTTCCCATGGGGAGGAAATGAGTCTTTAAATTCTAGATGATCTGAATTCCTGTTATGGTTCTACACCAAAGTCCTATAAACCACATCGAGAGATTCTCTTAAGGAAGTGGAGTCATGCTTGGGTTGAGAAATCCAAGGTTTTTTTCTAGCAAATCTTGAAGGTGGTTGAGTTTCTATCGTATCCTTCTTAGTGGCTTTGATCATTTGTATGCTAGAGCTAAGATTAAAGATAGAATTTGAGGGTTTTGGCATCACATTGTCAACAACCCTATCATTGATAACATCTATGTTTCTATTGACAATCTTATCCTTATCCATGTTCAAGGGAGAAGGTATTTTCTTGTTGTCTTTGTTCAAAGTCAATTCTCCCTTCTTGACCATAAACACTTCTATCCTCACAGCCCACCTAATCATATTGAGAAAAGTGAGGGGACCTTGTAATCATACTTGGTATCCAAAATTTGGGACAAGATTGTCCAAGAAGATATCAAGCTTTTCAAACTCGGGTAATTCATGTGGATACTTCATCTATAGTTGTCTCCATCTCTAGAGAAATGTTAGGAGAGGCTCCCCTTATCATTGTTTCAAATTGCAAAGGTCCTGGATGTTGACCAAATATTGAATATTGTGGGATTGATCATAACTCTTGTCATTTTGAGACTGACCATGACCTTGGTCATTTGGGGATTGCTCATGAATTTTTTTGAATTTGCCTCCCCTTGGGAAGTGGAATGGATCTCCCATCTTGTTGGTAGTATTCTAAGAGATCATGAAAGAGTCGATAGGTTTGAAAGGATCAATAGGTTCAATTTTAGAAAGTGACCTTTTAGAGTCTTGTTGGTCTTCAAACAATGGGTTATAATATTCTTGAAATAATAAGTCAGACTGTATCTGAAACAATGGATTGTAATATTGTTGGAATGACGAAGAATGTAAGGATTCCTCATGAAGTTTAGATTTTGCAATGGATTCAGAATGATCTATGTCTTGATTACAAGGTTTGCTTCTATCTTGATCAGTATTCTAAACGGGATAAGTCTTGCCACTTTGAGTCATGACAGTCATAGATGAAGATGTAATGAGAGAAGATTCAGGATAAAGCTAGACTCTGTCTCTAAGGTAACGAAAGGAGATAAATGGCTAGAATAGCCAAGATTCAAGAAGTACCTGGTATGAGTCATCAAAAGAGGTGGCTAGAATAGTCAAGATAAGAGTATCACAATGTGAGGTACAAAAGGCATAAAGAGATAAGATGAATAGATGAGAGACAATGTGAGTCAAAGAAAAGATTAATCGATTCCTAACTCAAGACAACTAGTTTCTGATGGTGAATGATAGGAAAATAGAAAAATAGATCACGGACAAAAAGGTAGATCAGATTTATGTCATTGATCAAGCACGTAAGACAGCAATCAAGGAGTTCAAGAAAATAGTCTTCAAGCAATGGGCAAGGGACAGAGCAACCTTGCGCATGAATAGGAATAGTGACTTAGTATTTCTACTCCCTAAGGACTCTACTTGTGTATGTTCTTGAAAATGTTTTAGCAGGCACTTAGAACACAACAACATCCTAGCAAGTTGTCTATAAGGATATACATGGCTTTTCTAAAAGGAGTCCTCAATATACACAAGGTACGTGAGGCACAAATCTGTAGATGAGAAGAATCTAAAATCACACAGCCGGGGGGAGACGGTAACCCAAATCTCCTCCTTCACTTCTCAAAGGTATAAAGTTCTTTGAGGCTTAGCCAAGAGTGAAATCTAACTCATTCTCAAGAGAAGTTTCTTTGGATTCACCTCCCAATGTTTATACTCCACTGGAACATGGGAGTTAAGGTCATCCTTTGAGGTGATGAAATCCCCAAGCAGGCCTTCTAGAAATGAAAAAGTAAGTAATTCACTATCAAAAGTATTGGAAAGCACTAAAGGTGGTGCATTTAACCCTTCAAGTAAATGTGAGGTGAGTCCACAAAGTGGTGCATTTAACTACTCACACAAACTCAAAGTGAGTCCACACCCTAGAAAACTAGTGAGTTCTAAAAAGCACAAAAGGGTTGCCTGGTGGAACAATTAATGCTTCTTTCTATGTAGACCCCTCCCCTTTAATGTGGCACTGACCTTGCAACCACAGGGTGGAATGAGGGGCCGACAGATGAGTGAGTCCAATAACCCAAGATAGCAATCTAGATCAATCATAAATAATCTAAGACTGCTAATCAATACTACTCATAAGTGCAAGAGGGTTTGAATCATGGAATATTTAACTTTCCAAGTAAACATGAAGTGAGTCCACAAAGTGGTGCATTTAACTCTTCATGTAAACTAGGAATGAATCCATGCCCTAGATTACTCAATGAGATGTTTTGATATTTGAAACCAAGAATTACTTAATGTTTAAACACAAGCATTCACTTACACAAACTTGTATGAAAGCAAATCTATGCTTGTTCATTTCCCATTAAGAGCATCAATTGAAAAATGTTCTATGAAAGCATGTAACACTCAAGCCAAACACATGAGAGATTAATTTTATACCCAAACCAAGTGTTATAGAGATTTTAAGAACTCACCTTAATTCCAAAGATCTTCAATCCAGCATTTAGCACACATCTGAAAGTACAGAATCAAGACAAATCAATGGCAAACCGTAAGATATGTAACATTGTTGTCTTCAAGACAGTCTTTAAAGATTGATTTATTTGACCTATAAAATCATAATATTAAAATTTTTGGAAAGAATGAAGTTTTTAGCCAACATCAAGAACTACCATTTCCCAAAATTACAAGGTCTTAAGATTCAATTTGGTTCCTCAACCAATAACCTTTTCAGACTGCCATTTTTCTATCATAAACCAGATTTAAAACACCAGGCCTTGCCTAGGGAATCACATATTTTTCTTAGAAAGAATCCAAATGAAACCAAACTAATTTCATAGTAACTATTAATAAATCTAGTTTCCAAATATGTAAGCCATTTATTTTTCCCATTCATAAATCATTTTCTAAGAATAAATCATTGCTTGCAACTCCAATACAGATTGTTAAAAACCAGTTTTCACTCCAATGCCCATAACTTTCACAAATCTGCATAAAAATGACTCAAACCAAAAGGAAATGAAATATAATTCATATATATTTCCAATTAATATTATTAGATATTTTTATTCTTCACAATTTTTCTGTACCAGATGTTTCAATCTGACTATATTCAGAGAATCTCAAATCTGTAAATACCCACTTTCACCAAAATGATCATAACTTATTCAATTTTTTATAAAAATGAACCAAAACAAAAGAATGAGAAATAAGATTCATCATTCTATCCATCCATTACTATATTACAAGGTTTCCAGGCTATACATGGCCGTACAAGGCCTGCAACCAACACTAAAACTTAAAAACCAATCAAGAATGAGGCTAGAAATTGATCTTTTCTGCCCCACGGTGGGTGCCAAAATGTGTATGAGTGAATATGACCTCAAATTAAATACACACACAATATGATCATTACTCACATGATCGGATTATAGAAAAGAATATGAGTTATTCAATCTAAAATCTGTACTGAAGCAATCTATTGCCTCCTATGTAGACGGGGTGTTTTCAAGATTGCTCTCAGATCGAAAGCCAACAACCATAAGACCGAACTACAATGGAGGATTTTAAAGAAAAGAATATGCATGAAAAAAATTTGCAAGTAATCTAAAATGAATGCATGTTAATCTAGAAATGAGAATGCAAGTTCTTTTTGGTGTTTTCAAATAAGAATGCAACTAGATTAAGAACAAGATAAGCAAATTAATTAAATAAGAAATGCAATGTTATACTAAAATGAACTAACTAAAATGATAACAATCAAAAGCTATGAATCACAAAGAGTGTAGTAGAATTTTGGCATAATCTATGTGCTCTCAAAAAGTTCCTCAAAAAAATGTAGTAGAATTCCACTATAATTTCTATGCTCTCAAAAAAAAGTCCCTCTGAATGAGAAAAGTAAGCTCTTAAATAGAAAAGGAGGGGAATCTTGCATGTAACTCCTTTTTCCATATTGGGGTGTGACTCTTCACTTCCCATTAAGGCTCTTCACTTTTTTGACAAATAAATATGGAATTATTTAATCAAAGAGTGGAATTTATGCCACATGTGAGGTGTGACTAGTTTAAATAATTTGAATAATTAAATTCAAATAGAAAGATGTCCACTCAAATAATTAAATAATGATATTAATTTCTTTTTTGATGTGTAATTAGCTAAAGGGGTAGATTTAATTTAATTTAAAGCACTTAGGACTTTAGAATTAAATTAATTTATCATAGGGATAATTTAGCTAATATAAGTCAAAGACTTTTAGGAATTAATTTAGCATTTGATTATTGCAATTTAGGGTCTTTGCAACTGACATCAAGTCAAATAGAGTCAAGTAGGAGAGAGAAAATTTCCTAGTGAGATAGAACTTTGATGACATAGAATTGAAGAAATATACCAAAATTGCCTGAAATAAATAGGTGCCAATTTTAGGTTATTACACCAATAACATCATCTCTCTTTATATAACATTTGCTTCCAAAAAGTATAAAATACTTAACTGAGGGTGCATGTCCAAACCATAATTCATAAGGTGCCTTATCTGTGTCTTCTTTGACTTGTACTCTATTTATTGTATATACTGTTGTATTCACTGCTTCTCTCCAAAATGTCTTCGCCAAGTTATTCTCAAATAACATAGCTCTTGCTGCTTCAATTACTGACATGTTTCTTCTTTCTGCAATACCATTTTGTTCAGGTGTTCTAGGGGCTAAAAAATGTCTCTTAAGACCATTCACTTCACAAAAAGTGTTAAACTCTCTAGAAGTAAATTCTCCACCTCTATTAGATCTCAAACATTTAATCTTCACTCCAGATTCATTCTCAACTTTATTCTTAATGATCTTAAACTTCTCAAATGCTTCAGATTTTTCATTCAAAAATGCAATCCACATCATTCTTGTAAAATCATCAACAAGAATCATAAAATACCTTTCTCCATAAAATCCTCTAGTCCTGGTAGGACTGCTGAAGTCTGTATGAACAATCTCCAACTTCTCTGCCGATGTGAACTTCTTACTAAGAAATGAACTTCTCTTCTGCTTAGCCATCACACATTCTTTCCAAATCATGTTAGTAGGCTTCATAATTTTAGGCAAATCCCTTACTACAAGTGTAGTACTCACTTTCACAATGTTATCAAAGTTTATATCACAAAACCTTCTATGCCACAACCAACTGTCATAAATTTTAGCAATCAAGCATGTCATCCTAGTAAGATTCAACTGAAATACATTACATCTGGTTCTAGATCCAGTTCCAATTAGATTTCCATCTTTATCCTTTATCACACAAGTTTTCTTAGTAAAACAAACTTGATATCCCTTATCCACTAACTATCCAACACTCAAAAGATTATGTTTCAATTCATCAACAAAGTAAACATCATCAGTATTAGTCTTTCCATCAAGAGTAATAGATCATATACCTTTAATCAAACAAGGTGCATTGTTACCAACTTTAACAACTCCTCCATCATAATTGTTAAACTTTATGAACTTCTTCACATCTCCAATCATATGATGTGAACAACCACTATCTATAATCCAATCATCTTTCTTTTCAACTTGGGAAACTAATGCTTTTTCTTCTTTAACATCAGATTCAAAATTTTCTTCTTTAATTGCTACAAATCCTATTTCATCATTATTCTCAGTATCACTTTCACTCAAAGTTCTTTCTATACTAGCTTCAAGATCTTCATCATTAGCATAATAACATTCCTTAGATCTTCTAGGCTTGAAATTATTTTTGTACTTCTTAACTCTCTTAGGACATTTAGATGCAAAATGACCATATTCTTGACAAGTCCAACATTTAAAAATTTTATTACTGTCTGGTTCTCTTTTCACAAGTAAGGAAATACCTTCTTCAATCTTCTTATCTTCTTCATTTCTAGATCTGCTACTGCTAGCATAATCTCCACTCACACTGGTACTTCTTGACAAAGTAGGATGAATACTAAGAGCATTGAATCTTATCTCCATTCTAGGTAAGTCTCTTGATAACCTCAGGTTCATCTCTGATGCTTCCAATCTTCCAAGAAGAGTCTCTCTTGTAAAGTTTGTAGTACAAGGTATAACTTGTTCAATAATTTGTGTTGTCTACTTAAATACATGAGTCAATGTCCTCAAAAATTTTCATATCACTTCATTCTCTATCTTTGATCCTCCACAAGATTTTATCCCTACAACAATTTATGATATTCTACCAATATAGCTTCTAACAGATTCATCTTCCATCATTCTAATATCTTCAAATGCACATATCCAATTATGTAATCTAGCTCTTTTTGCATGTTCATCACCTTCAAAAGTAGAGTGTAAAGCTTTCCAAATTTCATTAGATTTCTTAAAACATTTTACCTGACTGTATTCATTCTCCAGAAGTGTTGTCAAGAGTGCTTCTCTTGCAAGTATGTTACACATGAATATATCTACCTCATCTTTAGAACTTGTTTCAAGACTTTCTTCTTCAATTTTGGTTCTTTCATTCTTTGTAATCAACCAATAGCCTAGTCATAAACACAATAGATGTGTCTTCATCTTTTCCTTCCAGTAGTCAAAATTTACTCCATCAAACTTAGGGCTTTCTTTCCTAAAATTTTCCATGGATCTCTTTAAGCGGTTAAACTTTCTTTTCAAGGACCTACTGCTCTGATACCAATTGTTAGAAAGTAAAGTCCACCTATATACACCTAAAAATGGTCATCTAGACTATTAGCCCCTTTTGCTAAATCATCAATTGCTTGTTCTTGATCAAATCCTAGTCCTATCATTTATTTGATTATTTTCTATGGGCTAACCATCTTATCCTAAGTCTTTATTTATTAAAAGGAATATTTCCTCCCCTTTTATTAGATAAAAAGCCCCGCTTTTCTTCTTATCCTAAGTTGCACAAATAAAGCATTTAATTCTTATTTATAAAAAAAATAAAATAAAAAATAAAATAAAAGTACTTTTGTCTCACATGGACATAAATTAAATGCTCAACATAAAGTAAATGCTTCTAATTTTCCTATTGGAGGATATTTGTGCACAAGGATCAAGCTTCTTTTTTTCTCCACCGTTGATTAAATCTTTTGCCTCTTAATCTCCATGGTCCATTGATTTTTCACCTCCTATAAAAGAAGAGCTCTCTTCCTCATTTGCACACATAATTTTTATGCTATTGTTATGCTACAAGTTTTCTAGGTCATCTTGGAGCTTTTGGAGATATTCTTGCATCTAGGGTTTGAAGATTTGGAGTATTGTTGGCATTCATCTTGGATCTTCATCAACACTCTATCTTCTTGTCTTCATTCTTGCATCATCATGGCTTTCTTGCTTCATAGTTAGATTTCATTTTCATGCATAGTATTTCCATTTTCATAGCTTCATTCTTAGCTTAGATTTCTTTTTATGAAATAGATTAACTTGCATTTTCATATAGATTTTCTTTGCATTGCATACATTTGGCTTCATTGGAGATATTGGCATTCTTGCCCTTGTCTTCCTTGAATCTCCCATTGCATGGTTTACTAGCAAGGTTATAGGCTTAATAGCTCTAGCTGAGAGCATTGTTAAAAACCCTTGCACTCCATGTCTAGAGAGCTATGGATTGATTTGTGAGGGCTCATTCTTGAGTTTTCTTGCATGCAAGGATTCATAGAAGTGTGACAACATTTTAGCACACACCACCAAGATAACTGAGAGGGGGGGGGGTGAATCAGTTATCAGATAATTATAACTTTTAACATCTTCAACAACATTTAACCATGTAAGCAATGTAATTACTAACCATACAAAGATATTCATACACAATGACACAATAACACAAGATATGTTGACTAGGGAACCTCTTGATCAAAGAGTAAACCCCGGTGGGAATGATGCCCAAAAAAGATGCACTAATATGAATATTTCTTGTGAGAGGATGGACTTTGTTAGGAGTCTTATGAAATACATTCAATACATATAAATCCTTGTTAGGAGATTTTGAATCCATGTTAAAAGATTCTAACCTTGTTAAGAGTTATGGAAGACAGAAGGACCCACTGCCCAAACAGCTTCAAGGTAAGATCACTAAACACACTATCCAAATAACCTTAATATTATTCAACAAAATAATATGAAATATGTTACCTCCTTACTATGCCAAACCACACTCACTGCTACATCATATCTCAATTCTAGATCTCTGTACTTTGCGTGTCTTGCTTCACAATTTCACTTTCACAACCTCTTAGGATCTATTCTTCACTTCATGCTTACCTTCGCATGCAACCAAACCATGCTCACAATTATTTCATATTACAACTCATATTCAATAAGGAAAAACATTCCTTCCTTTATACCACACTCAAATAATTACAAATAAGTCAGCACTCAATTACAAAATAAAAGTTTCCATACACTACATCAAAATTACACAAAATTGTCAGCTTCTAAATGCAATAAATCTTCACTCGTGTGACCTCAAAGTTTGCACTATGAACCATGTCACCATCAATATGTCTCAAACCTCCCTTTAAATACAAAAAACTAGATTCCATCCCGATTAGGAGATATCATCCGATTTCCACAAACCACTACTCAAGAACACTGTCTGAATACTGCTTTTACCAAAATGCTCATAACTTTCATGAATCAATGAATTACTAGCTGCACTCTTAACCATAGACATATAACATATCAAATATTATAACCTCAACATTGCATAGCTCCAACTATAATATCCCAGGTATGCTAATCAAAACACTGTTTGCTTCTCTACTAGTCTCCAAAAGATCACTGTGTTGACATCAATGACAACCATAGTCATGAATGCAACAACAAATACTACATAATGACTACCAACATCTAGCATTCATTCCTAACAAAAAGCAAACTCGGTCATCACTAATTCAATAATAGAAACATATTACAATGTAGTCCACTACCCAGCTATAACTTAACTTGTAAAACATAGAAATGTTCAAACCAAAACATTCTCACAAGTATTAACACTAGGATTTATAGGGGAAACCCAATTTGAGAAAAAACCACTTTGTAACATGCTACTATTATTTTCACTCTTCTGAAGGGAGCTCGATAAAAATCCAACCCTATCAAAGGTTACAATACACACTTTCAGGTGTGACCCAGTTAAAGGTTTTCAATCACCCTGTTAAAAGTAAGCCTAGTCATAGGACTTACATACACTCCATTAGAATGCAACCTTGTTCAAAGTATTTAACATATGACTATTAGGTCAACCTTTGTTAAAAGGATTTTGACTATTACAATAGTTAGAAAGTAGCAGCAATATTATCTAAAAAATATACAACTCACTTTGCAAATATCAGATTCGATTTCGGACACTAATGTTGGTTTACTGACTTTGAAACTTTTCCATCTCCATCTCTGATCTACTTAGAACTTTTCTTCAAGCAACCACCATAATTCTCCTTCAGCCTTTTCTACTTAAATAGTCAGTAAAATTTTTTTGGTCTTCCAGCATTCTCTGTTCACCCATGCACTTGCATATCCAAATTCTCAGGTTCCCTTTATACTTTCCTCAATTAGGTTAACTCATCTTATGCTACTCAATCTCATTCATAGATCTTAGGGTTAGGTCAAATTCATTGAATCTTCCCGCTTCATGTTCTTTGGCTCCTTTTCTAGAATCATCTCAAATTTCTTAAAGATTTACAATAAAATATTATACAGTGCATTTAATGCTTTCAAACAATCAATAAATAAAGTCAACACATTTTACATAATCCAGGAATTCAACAATGTCAGCTCCAAAACTAAATTCTCTTCAAATATAAAATTGCTAATGCTTGGTCAATATTGTGATCAACTACTCAGTCTTCATGTAGAAAGCTTGGTCATTACTAAAAATGTTTCCTCGGCTTACACTGTCTTCCTCGACAATTAACTATTGTTTGGTCGACACTAAAATTTTGCTCGGCATATACTAACTCAGTCGACACTAACATTACTTGGCTTAAACATGGTTTCTCCATTATTTTCTTGATCAAGCCTACTAGTTTAGTCTTCAATCTTACTAAGATAAACAATACATTATCTCATCAATGTGCAGCATAGTCAAGTACACTTTGTAGTATCAAGATAACTCAACCTTTCCTTAGGTGCTATTATTACCAACCTTGCCTATCCCCTTAGCAACACTCAAATAGATATAGTACTTTCCTAAGTAGCAATAGTCTTACCAATTAAGGTTTGACATCAATGATAATACAACAATTATTTCAATTGCAATTTCCAACAGAAGAGATAGATTATCTATTTGAGGCATCTAGATCTAGATCTAGTAGCATATCTAATGCATCTGAAGGAACCATATCAGATCTATCTTGGTTGTTTTGGTGTTTTAGTGCATTTTCCTCTGTAGAAGAAGTTCCCCATCCTTTATGATATAATGAATCTATGGCCCAATGAATAAGGCACTAGCCTCATACCAGAGATTACTGGATTCTTTGTGTCCCTCACAATCCACATCCCCAATCAGAGCCAGTTGTTACACTTATATTATTCAATGCTCTCACAGCTAATTATTTTGTCCAGGTGAAAAGTCTTAGTTGAAGTTGAAGTTGAACCTTCCCAAGTTCAAGTTCAAGTTCAAATTCTATCAGAGATCGCAAGTAGAATGTATTCCTTAAAGTCATTGGTCTTTTAGTCAGTCAAATATGAAAGTCAAACTTGAACTTGAACCTTCAAGTTCATGTTCTAGTTCAAGTTCAACTTCTATTGGAGGTCACAAGTAGATTCCAGCCTTTATGTTGTCAATCTGTCAATTGGCAATATGTCAAAGTTGAACTTGAACCTTGAACCTTCAAGTTCAAGTTCAAGTCAAAGGTTTGACTAATGGAATATTCTGGTTAAATAACTAACTCTCTGCAGGTAAATTTTTTTAAAGATTATTAGACCTGAGCTTTTGAAGAGGTTTTATGTGAAGTCCAAAACTGTCACATATGATGGGGCCGCACATACATTCCATGCCATGATGAAAGATAGATGGCAACTCACAGTGCCTAGCTAGCAACTCACAATGCCTAGCTGGAAGATCAAAAGGAAATGGATTCCCAATTTACTAGTTATATTCAGATATAAACATTATCCACATATTATTTTTAGTGCAACATTGGAGCCAAAATATTTTATCTCCTTTCCTGGCTATGTCAACTAGCTTGCATAAATTAAAATATGATATGTTCAAAAAATTAGCAGGCTAAAAAATAGGTCTCAGTGCGAGAGCCATAACTTTTGATTTCACCATTGGATTTGGCCTAGTTTTGGATATGTTGCGGGGAACCAAATGACGCAAAATCTAACTAGAGAGATGAGCCAAATTTTTTTTCAATCAAAAGATACACATGACTATGTAGAGGTATCACAGAAAGGCCAGCGACTGCAAAAAATTAACACCAAAGTTAATTTAGACAAAGTTTTAAAATTAAACTATACACTATGTGTCTAAAGATACATACATTATGTGTCTAAAGTTTTATTACTACCCTTGCAAACATAATGTTTAAGAACATTATGCCTGATTAATTAAAAGAAACGGGATAAAAAGATTTTATCGAAAGGAAAGATTCAGTTATTAAAACTGAAAAATATCATCGGGGGGAAAGGAAGTTAAATAGGCAATAGAATGAGAAAGAAGGGGTTCTTCTTTTGTGGGGAGGGAATTGGTTCTCTGATATTCTAAAACTATTTTCAGAAGTCTAAACTTCAAGTTTTCTGAAGATTGATATCACAAAATATATGAAATATCCTATGGTATTGCGTATATGTTTAAGCTTTTGAATTGATAAATACTACTGTTTATCTTATGTGATTTATTTTCCTGTGGAGATAAGTTGTGTTGGAAGAAAGCTTAACTATTATATGGGTTGATTTTATGCTTGGAGCAACAGAGAGAATTAGTGAGGAAGTTTTAGTTTTAAGTAGTGAATATTTTGATAATATCAGAAGTGAATGTTCTTTTAAATTTGCACATTCTTTTCCATGTTGATGGACTGAGTGTTGACCTTATGTTTTTTTTGGATAAAAACACACATGATTTTGCTTTTATCTGTTAATTAAGATTGTATTGAAAATCTTTTTTAGAAGGTAGTTGCACCTTAAAATTTGCAGAGAGTTTGCTTTCAAAGGAACTCATTTGTTAGTATTGGGGTTTTCTTTTCTATTTATACTTTAATGGGATCTAAAATCTATTTGAAGAAAGGGAAAAACTATTTACTAACAATTTTTGGTGACTCTACTAGGGACTCGGAAGCAAAGATTAGTGGTTGACATTCAGTTCCTAGTTTTTATTTTGTCTCTGTGTGCAAGAGACTGGTGACTTTGTGTAATGACCATGCCCAATAGAAAGGTCTCAAGAAGGAGGAGACCCAACCCTACCGTTCTTGACATTATCCAAATAAATGACAAAGTGCTCCAAGTTTTTTTGGAGCACTTCAAAGAAAGCATTTCACATGCTATGAAAACAAATCTCAGCCTTGAAGATGATCATACTTCTACCCTACTATGGAGGAGCTTGTGTCACAGGTTCCACAAACTAAAAGACCTAGAAGAGTATAAGAAAAAAGTGCAGCGGCTTGAGAAGGAACTAGAGGTGGATGATGATGAAGTTCTAGTTATTCTATTTTCATCCCTCTCATACAATTACCTTGTTATGGGTGAGCAAGAAACTCAGTAAGAAATCTTAGAGCCTCATGAAAAGAATGGATGGGTGAGTCCAAATGAACAAGGTATTGAAAACCCAATTAATCTGGAAGAAAATATTTTGCATGATTCCACTTTTTTCCCTGAATTTGAGGGTTTTAGTTTTGAAAATCTAAAGGTTCAACCCACTGCTATGAATATAGAGAATGAAATATTTCAGATTCATATGCAACCTGAATATGAAGTTTTTAATTTCATGCATGAAATTGTTGGTCCTATCCTAGAATCTTTTACTTTCCAAGATGAAGACACTCCATGTTTTTCTAATAAAGCATATGATGAGGACATAGAATATTCATGCTTAGGGAAGGTGTCCTTTAATTTTGCAAACTCACTTGGAGAGGGAGACTCTGGAGAAAATGCAGAACAAGATAATGTTGGCTTATCTAAAGCATTGCAGCCTCAAACATTGTCAGACAGCCAAGAGAATACTTTTCCTTGCACAAGTTAGATTACAAAAGATCTCTCTTTTTCTTCTCAGCCATGCATGGTGCAGCCTCATGAAGATCAAGCATCAGCAAAGAAGAGAGATATCTATGTACAATCAAAATTTGAAGTCTTCTATTCTATTCGGGATAAAGATGAGTATGGTAGTCTAAATCAGCTTACTGTAGAGTTGATTCCCTTGCATGAGTTTTCTTATGTTGAAAGTGAGATTAGCTCATGCCTGGCTAAAAGCTTCCTAGATCCTAACAGCTTATAGGGAAGAAACAAATTTGAAATGTATACAACATTTAAGAATGGTGAGCATGTTGAAAACCTCTAGCCTCATTCATCATCAAATTGCTCGGGTAGTGATTCCTTGAATGAGGAAGAGATTATTGAAAGGTTCTTATCAACAATCAAGCAAGATGATCTTGAAGGTAAAGATTCAAATATTGATTTGATTGATGCATTTAGCTTCGATAGAGTGTTTTTAGAGGTTGTTGCAACAAAATATAATGAAGCTAGTCCAGTCAATGATGATCCTATGCAAGACAAAATATATTCTTAGTATGAATATGTTTTAAATACTGAAAATTCTTTTAAAGATGGGGGTCTCCTAAATTTTGATGATGAGAATGATGTTACCTCTTCTATGAGAATGTCTGAGCATTATTTTTTTCAGCTAGAGGTTGGAAATGGTTCAGGAAATTTCATACAAAGAGCTTAGGAAAAATTAGAAATCTATGATGAGATGTGGCTATTTGGGCATGATGCTTGCTTCACAAGGTTCCTACATAAAACTAGTTTGGTTTGCAGCCATGAATAATTCACAACATTGAGGTTGTATCAAGTTATCTCATCCGCATTTAATCCATTGTTCGGGAGTGGTTCTTTCTTCTCGCAACCATTTAATGGGTTTCTATAAGTTTTTCTTAGCCTTGGTTCTTGTGGTGATATTTTCTCACTTGTAAATATTTTTAAATAACTCATCTCTCCTTGAGTTTTTTTGTTCTTTAGTTGTTGGTCTAGTTTGGTTATTTCTTTGTTTCTATTTAGTATTAGTCTGCTGGTTGTTTTGGTGTGTTGTCCTCTCTAGAAGAAGTTCCCCATCCTTTATGATATAATGACTCTATGGCCCAATGGATAAGGCACTAGCCTCATACTAGAGATTGCTAGATTCTTTGTGTCCATCATAGTCCACATCCCTAGTCAGAGCCAGTTGTTACACTTGTATTATTCTTTGCTCTCACGGCCAATTATTTTGTCTAGGTGAAAAGTCTTAGTTGAAGTTGAAGTTGAACCTTCCCAAGTTCAAGTTCAAGTTCACCTTCTATCAGAGGTCACAAGAAGAATGTATTCCTTAAAGTCATCAGTCTTTTAGTCAATCAGATATGAAAGTTAAACTTGAACTTGAACCTTCAATCTCAAGTTCAAGTTCAAGTTCAACTTCTGTCAGAGGTCGCAAGAAGATTCCAGTCTTTATGTTGTCGATCTGTCAATTGGCAATATGTCAAAGTTGAACTTGAACCTTGAACCTTCAAGTTCAAGTTTGAGTTTGAGTTCAAGTCGAAGGTCTGATTGATGGAATATTCTGGTCAAATAACTAACTCTCTGTAGGTAAATTCTTTTAAAGATTATTAGACCTAAGCTTTTGAAGAGGTTTTATGTGAAGTCCAAAACTGTCACATATGATGGGACAGCACATACATTCCATGCCATGATGAAAGACAAATGGAAACTCACAGTGCCTAGCTGGCAACTCACAGTGCCTACCTGATAGCTCAAAAGGAAATGGATTCCCAATTTACTAGTTATATTCAAATACAAACATTATCCACATATTATTTTCAGTGCAACATTGGAGCCAAAACATTTTATTTCCTTTCTTGGCTATGTCAACCAACTTGCATAAATTAAAATATGATATGTTTAGAAAATTAGCAAGTTGAAAAATAGGTCTCGGTGCAAGAGCCATAAATTTTGACTCCACTATTGGATTTGGCCCAATTTTGGATATATTGTGGGAAAACAAATGACATAGGATCTGACCAGAGAGATGAACCTAATTTTTTTTCAATCAAAAGATACACGACTATGTAGAAGTCTCTCAGAAAGGCCAGCGGCTGCAAAAAATTAACACCAAAGTTAATTTAGACAAAGTTTTAAAATTAAACTATACACTATGTGTCTAAAGATACATACATTATGTGTCTAAAGTTTTATTACTACCCTTGCAAACATAATGTTTAAGAACATTATGGTTGATAAAGTAAAAGAAAGGGGATAAAAATATTTTATCGGAAGGAAAGATTTAGTTATTAAAACTGAAAAATATCATCGGAAGGAAAGGAAGTTAAATAGGCAATAGAATGAGAAAGAAGGTGTTCTTCTTTTGGGGGGAGGGAATTGGTTCTCTGAGATTCTGAAACTATTTTCAGAAGTCTAAACTTCAAGTTTTTTGAAGACTGATATCACAAAATGTATGAAATATCCTATGGTATTGTGTATATGTTTAAGCTTTTGAATTGATAAATACTACTGTTTATCTTATGTGATTTATTTTCTTGTGGAGATGAGTTTTGTTGGAAGAAATCTTAATTGTTATATGGGTTGATTTTATGCTTGGAGAAATAGAGAGAATTAGTGAGGAAGTTTTAGTTTTAAGTAGTGAATATTTTGATAATATCAGAAGTGAATGTTCTTTTAAATCTGCACATTCTTTTCCATATTGATGGACTAAGTGTTGACCTTATGTGTTTTCTAGTTAAAAACACACATGATTTTGCTTTTATCTATTAATTAAGATTGTATTGAAAATATTTTTGAGAAGGTAGCTGCACCTTAAAAGTTGCAGACAGTTTTCTTTCAAAGGAACTCATTTGTTAGTATTGGGGTTTTCTTTTCTGTTTATACTTTATTGGGATCTAAAATCTATTTGAAGAAAAGGAAAAACTGTTTACTAACATGTCTGAAAAGATTCAATATCTTACTGAACAAGTGAGAGCACTTTAGATCAGTCAAGAGTCATAAATGATTAGAATGATTGATGTGATGAACAATGCAAGATAGGTTGAACAAGAAATAAATTTAGTATTAAAGATAGGAGGCAAATGACTGAAAAGCTAGAAGAAAAGGAATATGAGATAATGAGACTCACCGAACATCATTTTGAAATCTCCAATTAGATGGTTGTCATGAGTCAGGAAGTCAACCAAGTAAACAATGAGCTTACTAGGAAATTGGAAGACATCAATGAATTGAGAGAAGAAAATGAAAGACTGAATAATGAAGTAAAGATTCAACAACAAAATAATGAGATGATTAAGAAAGTTTAAGAAAGTACAAAAAGGATGGATGAATTCCTATTCAGTCAAAAAATATTTTACAGAACTACTAGTTTAGGCTATACTAAGCAAGGAGAATCATCAAGAAAAGCTAAACAGAAGAGTGCCTATGCTAATCCAAGGCCAAAGAAGCTCTTATTCTATCATTGTGGAAAACCAGGCCACACATCAAATGTTTGCAGAAGAAAAGAAAAAGGTGTTCCTAAATCCACTCCTAAATTTGATGGTTATTATTATAACTGTAATAAGTATGGACATCAAGCACATGAGCGTAGAAAAAATTTGAATAGGTCACCTAAGAAGCACTACATACAAAAGCATTGTCACACTTGCAACATGCATGGACACATATCACAAGAATGCAAGACAAAGATGAAGCTAGTCTAGAAACTGAAAGAATAGAATAAGACATATCAACTAAGAAGGAAAGGTAATGCATATACTTGGGATTACAACACTTGGGATAATTGCACAGCATTTGGTAGATATAGACATATTGTAGATAATTGTATGAGAAAGAACTAGAGAGAAAGATCTCAAAATTGGACAAATTATGGAATGGCATGTTTGCACTGTCACAAAGTCAGTCACTTGAGAAAAGATTGCAAAGACCAAGCACCAGAGGTAAATGATAATGCAAACAGAAACACAATTGAAGAAATCATGAGGATAAGAAATTAAATGTGGAGAAAAGAAATGAATGAAAATGATGGATGAAGCACTACAGTCAATGAAACCTCATCTTTTGGATAAGGTGACTTCACCACCTCCACTTCAGCAATTCAAGTATCTATAGAACTGAATTTCAATCGGTTATATCTTACAAGAATTCCTTATATCTATTGAATAAATACCAAATATATATGAAATAAGATGCACTAGGGTATTGTATGTTTTGAGCCTAAAATGTGGATACTCAATAAAAGCATGACCAAGTAAAATATTGTTAGTCAATGAAAATGGAAAGGTTAACCGAGTTGAATTATCAACTGACCAATATCTAGTGTTAACTGAGCATAAGTTTCAAGAATGATAACTAATCATCACTATGTTTACCGAGTTGTGGTAGGTAAAGAATTTAATGTAGAAGTTTTAGTGGGAAAAGAGATTTCAAGTGTAAATACATGATGATGCAAGTCATTTCGACAGACAATGATCATGAGAAGAATTAGAGTGATTTGAGAAAGATTTCCTAGAGCATTCAATAGTGATTTGAGAAGATCCTAAATACTTTATCATCATTTCAAGTAAGTTCCTAGCCATCGAGTTTTTTTTTTGAAGATTTCGTGAAGCCCTAAATTTGAAAGAATGATGGCATCCTCATCCAAGATTGTGAAATCCAAGTTTGAAAGTGATGAGAAGGTCACATTGATCAAGTTAAAAACATATGAGTAACCTAAATACAAGTTGCATCTTGAGATCACTTCACAAATTGATCAATCAGGCACATTTTCTAGCATACCACCTAGGGTTTTACTAGTACAGGATATACATGTTGTCAAGTTGTCTATACTGAAGTATATGACTAGGTATAGTGTTTTCATTATGGAAACAAAGTCATATAGTAGTTTGGAGATAGTGCACTTAGTGTAAAGATCAAAATTCAGTTAAGTGTTAAAGACTGGACAATATAAAGAGTTTCTATAGCTCAGAGCATCAGCCCACATGTGTACAAATGAATTATGGTATGCACCATAAAAGTTAAGCTTGTTAGAATATAATTATGCTTATTCTATGAGCACATAAGTAGATATGCAAAGATGGGAAAGTTACAATTAGTTGAAGTTGCACAGCCAGTGTGTGCCAGCAAAGAATAGAGCTTGGAGCCGACAGTTATCTTTTTAGTTTGTGATTGTAATGTAATATTATAAAGGCCATGCACCTATTGTATTTAGGTTGCCAACTTATGCACATGTATAATTGTAAGCATGCTTAAGCCAATTCATTTGGAAGCATTGTTTGTAATTAGTAATAGGGCTGACCTAATTGTATAATTTGTATGAGTGCATAAATTTAAGGTGTGCCCATTGTATTTGGTATGGAAGTTGGAATAGATTGGTGATAAGTAGAGCAGAGGTATGAAAAGATAGAATAAGATGTATTAGAGCTTTACTAGAGGTCAAAGCATCAGTGCACCAAAGGAACTGATTAAAAAGCAGTGTCATAGTGACAGTTCACCTACAGATATAGTATGTATCTGAATCAGAAGGTTGTAGCCTTCACCATTTGAGTAGTGAGCTCTATGATAGTGAGTCCATTCCCCTAACAGGGATCATTGTAAAAGACTCCTAATAGGGTTTGACCCTTAACAAGGTCTACTATACTTAAAGCATTGTAAAGCTACTCCTAATAGAGTAAAGGATCTTCTAACAAGGATCACAAAACACTAGTGCAAAATATTAGTGGGTATCAAGTCCCACTAGGGTTTTTACCTATTTAGGTTTCCTCATAACCATATTGGTGTCATGTGTTGATTTCATGTTTCATGTTTATGTGAATGTTTAATTCAGTTCTTAAGCATTTAGTTTCTACATAAAGATTAAAGTAAAAAGTTAAATTACAGTGAACATTGATTCACCCCCCCTCTCAATATTCCCATTCCTAACAATTGGTATCAGACCTCTGGTCCTCAGCATAGAAGTTTAACCACTTGAGGAGATCATGGACAAAGCAGAAATGAAACATCTGAAAATAAATCTTGAAGCTTCTCTTGAAGATATGGACAATTCAGAAAGAGGATCTGAAGAACTAAAGGATAAACTCAATGATGCTTAGTTAGTCATCAAGAAGCTAAGGAAAGATTTGAAATAATGCTCTACTAGTGATCTAGGGACAATGGTAAAGAAGCTCAATGAAGAAAAAAAATCCATAAAAGAAAAACTTGAAGAGGTTGATGATAAGCTGACTAATAATCAGGCAATCCTTGATGAATAGGTCAAAGAAAACCTTCAGCTAAATGAAGAACTAAGGAAAGAAAACATGGAAATCTTGGAGCTAAGAAATAACAAAGAAAGATTGGAATCTGAATTGAAAGAAGCCAAGAATCATATTGATAAATTACACACTAGTGCTAATTTGGTAGAATTTCAGTTGTATGCAAGAAGAGCCAAAGGAGAAACTAGCTTTATTGGATACAATGAAGCACAAAATTAGATTGACAATATGCAAGCAAGAAAGGACTCTACTGATGTTGAAAAGAATGAAGATCAAACCATAGATAATGGTGAACCACCTAAGAATGAGCACAAACAAGTAGAACACACTTGTTTTGCTTGTAACAAGCATGGACACATTGCAAGGAACTGTACAGAGGTAAAACTTTTTAATGGTTACTATTATTCATGCAACAAGTTTGGTCATAGAGCTATGAATTGCAAGACTAGTAAGAAGAATAGAATTCAACAAGATCAGAGAAGTAAAAACCAAACAAATGTAAGGAGTGCTCAAAACATTACATGCTAGATATGTAACTATAATGGTCACACAATAAAGAAATGCAAAATGGTGACTTGTGTCAATGCACTGAGGAATAATGGACCTCCAGTCATTTGTCACTCTTGTAACAAGGTTGGACATATCTCAAGGTTCTATAGATCAAGGATGCAAGGTCAAGAAATCCCTAAAAAGATCAAAGAACCAATTTTGGATCTTGAAGTAGAAGTCAAGTTTGTGAAAGCCTCAGAGGATGTGAGCTTGATTTGGTCAAAAGGAAAGAAGGACAATGCTGATAAGAATGTATTGGATACATCCCAAGTGGACACACCCTCTACATCTACATAAATGGCCCTCAAGGTCATAGGGGGAGCTAATTTAGCTCTAGACTCCTATGTGGCTGGTATACTTATCCTCAGAGTATGCACCTTTGGACTTAAGTTTTTGGAGTGTATAGGAACCTTCGTGCAAGAGCGCACATGCTTATTGTTTGCAGAGCTCAAGTTTGAAAATTTGAATGACAACCTAGTTTATGTGATGTGCATTAATGGGGGATTTTCCACTTTAAAGCACATAGAAGTCATTTGATTGCTCATTGCATTCAAATTCAGAGTGATAGAGAGAAGGAGCCTTGGAAGTTGTTGTAAAGTCTTGGAGATTGAATCTATTAGAGATTTGTGATAGTTCTCAATGCATTTGATCGGTTGCAGTAACCCTAGCTTGTTGTGCCAATTCTAAAGCCATCAGATCATCCCTAAGTTTAGTTGGAAAGTGATTAACAAGTAAGTCATGTCCACTCCCATAGTTTTTGATGTTTTTTAATAGAAGAGATACATTTTCAAGAGGCACCCATTTAAATCAACCCTAGATGATTTAGAGGGAGCATTCTCCTACATGTTGATGGGTGTCATGCATGTAGAAGACATAAGGGCTTACATCTATTGTAAGAAGGGACCTGTTGGACTAGATAGGTTAAGGGTACACATGGACATAATGTTGAAACTAGACAAAATATTCATGGATGAATACACCAAATGGAATGGTCACACCATTGTTGAATATGCCATGACATATGAATTCTATGAGACTGAATGGATAAAAATATTGTTGAGCAGAATCCATGATGATCTATTTTGGATTGGAGATGTTCCAGTGAGAATCACAAATGACCCAATTCATGAGATGATAGGTCTTTCTAGAATAGGCATTGTCCTTCCAGTGGGTAAGGATGTCAGGAAAATGGTGGAGCAAACATGCAAATCTAGAAGTGATAGGCATGGCATGACTATTGAACCTATAGAGAAAGAAGACATCAAATTGATGTCAATGATACTGGGTTATAGATTTCATCACACCAGCAGGGTGAATAGTGTGTCTACGGGCACTATTCTAGCAGCCATCTGACTTGTGCAAGAAGATGGAGAGTTCAACTTGTGTGAGATCTTGCTCGCACAGTTGATAGACAACATCAAAGCTATCAAACATGACAAAACAAAGGTATTCAAGTTTGGTTCCCTAATCATATATATGTACCTTCATATAGTTGGTAAAGTGCCAGACTTGTTTCTAGACAAGTCCATTCCAACTGTGCCACAGATATCAAACAAGGCATGCACTGAAAGCACCTTAAGAGACTATGTAACCTTGGAATTGAAGACCTTCAGAGCAAGGATGCAGTTGAGGTATAGGATTCCTAAGAATATTGTGGACAAGTATAAAGACACAATATGCTTTATGGTGGAGATTGATACTACATGTATGGAAGTTGTTGAGCCTAGAACTAAGTGGATTCATCCACTTAGGTATGAAGTAGAGGAACAAGTTATTGAAGCTTATGCATAGGTATTTCTATCAGCCCCTAAAGATGATAATGAACCTAGGTGGGGAACCTATGAAGAAAAGACTAGAGAAGTTGATGCTAAGCTGAGCAGTGCTACAACAAAAAGAAAGGTTGCAAAGGTAACATCTGAAATCTTGAGAATACATGGTGTGTCTCAAGAAGACCTTGATAAAGCAAGTGATGAAAATATTTCCATAGAATTAAAAGGCATAGCAAAAGAGGAAGAACAAGAAGATCCTAAGCTAAAGAAGATAAAAACTGAATCAGATGACAGTCAGAAAGGTAAAGAAGATAATACTCCTTCTGAGCCCATAGACATTGTTAATCTTACCACTCCTCTAGAGTATAAGCCTTTATTCAAGGGGAAGAAAGAAGATAGCACTAGTCATCCATCCTTGCGAGCATTAAGGAGCAAGAAAACCACTCAAGCACCTCCTCAAGTAGGATTCAGACCTAGCCTTAAAGTTTTGAATGCAAGAATTGTTGATGAGGGCATAATTGATCAAGTAGAGAAGTATTATGACACATACAGTGAGATTGAAAAATCATAAATTCATAGTATGATTGTCAAACATATGATCAAGTTCAAGAAGCTAGTCCTTGAGTTGAAAACCTCCATTCCAGATAAAGTATGGGATATTTTGGAAAACCTAAAGAGACAAGAAAATGAAGAAGATCTAAGGATCAAAGAAAAAGTATTAGAAGACACTCTTCCTATATGTTCTATTGAAGAAAGGTCATTGTTACTAAATCTAGTGAAGCCGCACTTAAGGACAAAAATGAGAACTCTTCATATTATGAAAAATGACTATGAGCTAATAGTGAAGGAAATAGAGAAGGCCTTGAAAAGGTGTTATTGGAATGACAAATAAAACCACCTACTACGCCCATCACTCATGCACCTATAAGAAAGACAAGGAATTAGAGACCTTTAATGTACCAGTGATAGGTCCTCAGGACTCAGTGCCCATAACAGAAACTTAAATAGAGGCAGACAAGTCTAAACCCATCTCAGAATCTCATGAAGGCAACACTATTATCATAGACAATGTGGAAATAGCCATGGTGGCTATAGATAAGGATTTGGACAAGTTTGAGGAAGCATTTGTTAGTACTAAAGAAGCTAAAATCCTATGCAGCAATACACCTCCCACTCAGCAAGAAGAAGTACCTATTGAAGATGTATCTGATAAGAAAGAAGAAGAAGAGGTAGAAAAGAAAGATGAAGTTACTTCCGATGGATTGGTCAAGGTGAAACAAGAGGTGATGGAAAACACTCCCATCACTCCTGTTGGTGATCCTTTTCATTTCTACTTGCAATTTTACACTATGATTGACAACTTAATGTCACTGACTCTATCACCACTCCAAAGTCTGCAAGGAAAAGGGCCAATTAACAAGGATCAAAGAGATCCTCCTACACTTTGAGCCTAGATGCTCAGGCAGGTTTACCCTTGATTCACTTCTTGAAAGGAATCACTAAATACTAAGAAATTATATCATTTACTGACTGATTTAAAGATTTTATCATTTATATTGTGTGTGTGATTGGTGATGATGAACTGCTTCCAGAGAATGGACTAGTGCCTTAACCAAGGGCATAAAGTCATCAACAATGCATATCAACTGAAAACCCCAACTCAAACACTCTTGCACTCAGAATAAGTGCTTTGCCTATTATTCCTCTCCCTCACATACGTGGACATCAAATTCTTATCTAGCCATGAACTCACTGAAATCACCTTAAAGACTTTAATCCTAACTTTGTTAGGAACTCAAAGATAACTCCACAATACTCTTTGTTTACCATATGCTAACTCACTTTGTGACATTAACATATATGAGCCCAAGAACAAAATAAGAAGACATACACAAATATAAGATTGGAATCCAAGTGTATTCTCATTAAAGTTTGCAGAATCAATACATTACCAGACAACAAAACGTTAGGAAAAAGATCCAAAATCTAGGCTCTCCTTGTTCAGTCTATTACATTGACTTTCAATATACATCAATAACCACCACCTATTATAAAAAAAAACTTTTGCAATATATACCCCTAGTCAACTTGGAATCCCAAAAATAGGATGCAACAAGCTACAGATGACTAGGGTTAGGGTTTCACCCACCAAACCAACTAAAAATAGTTATAATTAAATACTGGGGAGGAAACCCAAGCAACCTGGAGAAAAATAGATCCAAGAATGATCCGTAATCATGGTAATTCCCTAAGAAAGTACTAAAAACCATGAATTCACCATGCATTATCAGTCTGATTAGACACCTGCAACACACCTCAAGCAACAAATTTCATCCATTTTTCATGGTATAGTCCTACAATCGATCATGGAAACCCTCTGGACAACTCTACAACAATTCATAAAACTGATTCTACCAAATCCAACCGCTTAAACATTCAATTCCCATCCTTCTTGTCACAGAAAAATCCCTTCTAAAATTCAAATTTGAAATGCAACGGCTAACCAGACATATTTTAAAATGCAGCCATCGATCCATTTATTTCTTGGTAGATCAGATGGTCATTGTTAATCTTTTAATACCCAATAATCTATTGAAAAGTCCACTGCCGAGTCATCAATCTCCCAGCTAATAGGAAATGACCACCTCAGTGCCGTGTAACATTATGGACCCACCTGATAGTCTCCATCTCTAAAATCAAATCAATGATTGTCACTACACCATAGCCTTAAAAATCATGCATCTTATCCCAGCGGTGTAACGACAACTGCGAGATCTCTCCATGAATTAATCATTCCTGAAGAACAAAAACACTAGCCCCACTAAAAAATCTGCCAAGTCACGAACCATTGACCAATTAGGAGTGAGAAAATTAGCACTTTGTGGCACATTGGACCCACTAGATAAGCCTTTAAATCAGATGACTATCTTAAGATCTCATGGCTCTAACAGATTCCATAAGATCTTAAGACAATAGTAGATCCTCTGCAGATGTCAAGACCCTTAAGAACACACCAGTAACCAGGTCCTACTGACACACTTCCACCTCACTACTTCACAAACAATAAGAATCAAACATGGTGACATGACCTGGCACTGGACCCACTAAGGAACATCATACTATTGGTTGAGCAGATGGCTAGCGCATGATCTCATGGGGAAAGAAGATTCCATGAGATCATACACCCATCGTAGATTTAGAATCTTAGACTTAGATACTGGGCCTCTCAGGATAGATGGCACTTCATCACTATACCACCTATTAGAAACTCTGACAACTTGTAGTCTTGTGAAACAATGACAACCACATAATTTTGAAGGGTGGAACTTAGGAAAAAAAACTACGGGAGATGGCTAGATTTGGGAAAAAATAATACTACTAGGTGCTAGACTTAGGAAAAATTAAAGGGGGCCCCGACATGGTCAATAAATAAATAAGCACGTGGGCTTAACTGACTTAAGTGACCCAAAAAAGGTAACACAAAATTAGAACAAGGCCGGGGTCAACTAGGATTTTTGACATGCAATGGCTAGATTATTCAAATTTAACCTAGGGTTTGAGCCAGGAACATGGAAAAACAATTGCAGAGACTAGGGAAAAGATGATGAAGCCATGAAATTTTTTCTAAGTGCTAACAATGGCTCTTTCTGGGGATGCATGCCTCCTACAGGCATAGCAAGGATCTAGAATCACTGGGAGAAGCAAACCACCCACTGGAAAAGAGATAGGGACCTCAAAAACTGGCAACCAAACCAGGGAAACAAGAAAGGAAAAAACTACAAGAAAGGGAAAACAACTATACAAGGATTTACAATATTTACAAAAAGGCTCTGGGCCCCAAAACTTCTAATCAATTTTTGCCTCTATCAAATAAATAATTTTCATCTCCATTAAGCAAAGGAAAACTAAAATTATGTCCCTCATCCAGCCTGTCAAAAAGATGGTGATCCATTTCAAAAATTTCACATAGAAAATAATCACCATACTCACCATCATTTAGCAGGATATGATCATAAGGCTGCCATAAATATTGATCATTCTGTGACACCAAAATGTCACACTCTTCACTTTCACTATCCTGATGAAAGAGGAAACACTCCAAATTATCATCATGGCTGACAGCATCAGCATTTTGATCATTAGTTTGCAATAAAGAATAAACCCTTTCTATCTCCTTGCCTTGCAAACTAATATAAAAATTTTTGAAACAAAAATCTGGTTGCATAAAACTAGAAATAATTTGCTGATAAAAAATCCCATCAGCAACCTCTAAAAAGGAACAAGTATTGCTGGTTAATGACTCATTAGTCATTTTTAAATCTAAGAAAACACATTCAGACTTACCACATTCTCCAACATCAGGGTGTAAACAACAACCACTGACATTAGGCTCTTGAAAAACTGAATCCACACTAGTACATACATCATCATACTCATCAAATCTGACATTATCAAATTCACTATAATGATATGTGCCATCCACTTGCATATCAAAAATGGGAGAAAGGACCTCAATAGAAGTTTCACACATCATGCCATCACTTGTTTTTTCTTCATCAAAAATAATATCTACCAGACATGGGATTTTGGAAACATTCTTGGGAGTGCATCTCTGAAATTCTGCATCCAAAAGCTCTAAAATTTTCTCACTACTTAGTGAGAATTGAACTTCACATTCTATCTCATTGGTCTCACTACAAATGCTACAAACATCTTCCCCATCTAAGATAGGAGCTAAAAACTCTTGTGTCACAATATCTTGTGCAAAGTCATCACTGTAGGAACTTACATTAACTGTAGATTGATCTTTTATCTCTTGATAATCATGAGTTCCCATATCAATAGCACCAACACAAGATTCAACATCCACAAATGAAGCCATCCACTCCATAACATCTTCTAGTGCTTCATTTCTAAAAGATGCAGACCAACTGACTGATTCAGGCATACCAAGTTCTAAAAACATTTCAGCATATTGGGAATCTTGAAGCTCAATACCCAAAAGAAGTTCATCACAAGCTACAAGAAATTTCTTATAGTAAGAATGGGATGACTCATCTTTTCTTTCTCCAGTTGTACATCTCAAAAATTTTATACAACTCTGCTAGATTTTTTGACTCATCAAATAAATATTTCTTTCTCTATTAACACTTCTAGAATTTGAATAAGAACTTTCAAACCTAGAAACATCATCTTGACTTATCAAGGCTGGAAACTCCATTTTAAAATACTGACAAAACAATGAAACTTGCTCTCATAAAAATACTTTATCCAAATTCATGCAACCATTTGACTTCATTAAACTTCAAAATTGATTTCCCTTTTTAATGATGACTCGCTCACCTAATTAGGGACTATTCTTGCTTGATAAAATAGGATTACCTGGAGATGTGAATGCTGAAAAATATTGATTTGAAGTCTCCTCCAAACCACCTTTTAGACTTTGGTAGAGTCACCACCTCCTTCTAGAGGAAAAATTTGAATCAGCCAAAATCCTTTCTCAACCTTGAACCTTCTTCAAAACCCACACTCACAACACAATCTCATAGGACATCTACTTGTCAGGATTGCAAATATATGACACTTTGTTACAAAACACTAATCAAATAGAGACTCAGAGTCGCCACTCAACACTTAGGGAGAAGATTTTACAAATATATTTTTTCTATCTGACTCTATGATCTTTTAACCAAGACTCTGGGATGATCCAGCCAAGCAAGGGAGCTTGCTATCTTTTACTTCTTCCCCAGTAGAGTTGCCATTCTATTGGTGATCCTTTTCATTTCTACTTGCAAGTTTACACTATGATTGACAACTTAATGTCACTGACTCTATCACCACTCCAAAGTTTGCAAGGAAAAGGGCCAATTAACAAGGATCAAAAAGATCCTCCTACACTTTGAGTCTAGATGCTCAAGCGGGTGTACCCTTGATTCACTTCTTGAAAGGAATCACTAAATACTAAGAAATTATATCATTTACTAACTAATTTAAAGATTTTATCATTTATATTATGTGTGTGATTGATGATGATGAACTGCTTCCAGAGAATGGACCAGTGCCTTAACCAAGGGCATAGAATCATCAACAATGCATATCAACTGAAAACCCCAACTCAAACACTCTTGGACTCATAATAAGTGCTTTGCCTATTATTCCTCTCCCTTACATACTTGGACATCAAATTCTTATCTAGCCATGAACTCACTAAAATCATCTTAAAGACTTTAATCTTAACTTTGTTAGGAACTCAAAGATAACTCCACAATACTCTTTGTTTACCATATGCTAACTCACTTTGTGACATTAACATATATGAGCCCAAGAAAAAAATAAGAAGACATACACAAATATAAGATTGGAATCCAAGTGTATTCTCATTAAAGTTTGCAGAATCAATACATTACCAGACAACAAAACATTAGGAAAAAGACCCAAAATCTAGGATCTCCTTGTTCAATCTTTTACATTGACTTTCAATATACATTGACAACCATCAGCTATTACAAAAAAAAAACTTCTGTAATATATACCCCTAGTCATCTTGGAATCCCAAAAATAGGATGCAACAAGCCACAGATGACTAGGGTTAGGGTTTCACCCACCAAACCAACTAGAAACAGTCATAAATAAATATCGAGGAGGAAACCCAAGCAACCTGGAGAAAAACAAATCCAAGAATGATCCGTAATCATGGTAATTCCCTAAGAAAGTACTGAAAACCATGAATTCACCATGCATTATCATTCTGATTAGACACCTACAACACACCTCAAGCAACAAATTTCATCCATTTCCCCATGGTATAGTCTTGCAATCGATCATGGAAACCCTCTGGACAACTCTGCAACAATTGACAAAATTGATTCTACCAAATCCGGCCACTTAAACATTCAATTCCTGTCCTTCCTGTCATGGAAAAATCCCTTCTAAAATTCAAATTTGAAATGTAATAGCTAACCAGACATATTTTAAAACATAGCCATCAATCCATTTATTTCCTAGCAGATCAAACAATCATCATTAATCTTTTAATACTCAATAATCTGTTGAAAATTCCACCACCGAGTCATTAGTCTCCCAACCAATAGGAAATGACCACCTCAGCACCACATAACATTACGGACCCACCTGACAGTCTCCATCTCTAAAATAAAATCAACAGTTGTCGCTACACCATAGCCTTAAAAATCATGCATCTTATCCCAGCAATGTAACGACAACCGCAAGATCTCTCCGCAAATTAATCATGCCTGAAGACCTAAAACACTGGCCCCACTAAAAAATCTTCCAAGTCATGAACCATCAACCAATCAAGAGTGAGAAACTTAGCACTTTGTGGCACATTGGACCCACTAGATAAGCCTTTAAATCAGACGGCTTTATGAAGATCTCATGGCTCTGACAGATTCCATAAGATCTTAAGACAACCGTAGATCCTCTATGTATGTCAAGACCCTTAAGGACACACCAGAAACCAGGTCCCACTAACACACTTCCACCTCACCGCTCCACAACCAATAAGAATTGAACATGGTGACATGACCTGGCATTGGACCCACTGAGGAACATCATACTATTGGCTGATCAGATGGCTGGCGCATGATCTCATGTGGAAAGAAGATTCCATGAGATCATATGCCCATCATAGATTTAGAATCTTAGAATTAGATACTAGGCCTGACAAGATAGATGGTGCTTCCTCGCTATACCGCCTATCAAAAACTTTGACAACCTGTAGTCTCGTGAAACAACGACAGCCACACAATTTTAAAGGGTGAAACTTAGGAAAAAAAATTGTGGGATACGGCTAGACTCAGGGAAAAAAAAATACTGTCGGGCGCTAGACTTAGGAAAAATTAAAGGGGGCCCCGACATGGTAAATAAAGAAATAAGCACATGGGCTTAACTGACTTAAGTGACCTGAAAAAGGTAACACAAAATTAGAACAAGGCCTTAGTAAACTAGGGTTTTTGACATGCAATGGCTAGATTATTCAAATTTAACCTAGGGTTTGAGCCAAGAACATGGAAAAACAATTGCAGAGACCAGGGAAAAGATGATGAAGCCATGAAAATTTTTCTAGGTGCTAACAACTCCCTCCTCATCATTGTTGTCAAGTTTGACACCTGACAAGTAGTTTGGACTCCTGGAAAGAAGAAGACCTAATTAAGTTCAGCGTCCTAGAGATGGAGAAGGCAAAGGAGAAGAAAGTCATGAGAAATCCTCTCCTTGTGGAATCAGTGAATATTTTGAACATTTTGTTGCCCGAAGATAAGAAAGTAAAAAATGTACATTTGGTTGATGATGTGAGTATAGTTCTCTCGCAGTTCAAAAGCAATTTTTCTAGCCTAGAAGAATCTGCATCCAAAGTGGCAGAAGAGAAGTACTTAAAGAAGAGACTCAATGAACTAATGAGAAACTTTGCACTAGATTTGAATTCTCTTAAATCTGGTCAGGCATCATTGAAATAATTTTCTAATGAAGGAAGAAGGATCATTGTAGCATGCATGGATCAAGATAAGTTCACCGATGCTCACTTCAAGAAGATAAAAGAAGTAGAAGCTTTGATTGAGTAGGTGAAGAATTTAGTGATAGACACATCCATTGATGTGAATATGTGTAACAATGTCTACCATGGACAATTAGACAAGATTGAGAAGGAAGAAAAAGAGATAACAAGGATAAGGTCTAGACAGACTCAGTTGAGGAATGGTCTTGCACCCTCTTTAGACATCCTCAATTAGAATTTAAAGGAGATTTATGCCACCATGGTTACTTATGATCATGGTCCCATCAATGACTTGGAGAAGATGGAGAAGCTTCAATATGCATTATGTGCCCATCTCCAGAAAGTTAACTCTCTCATAAACTTTTGGAAGAAGGAGATCCAGAACCTCAAGATTGCATATCCGGATATTTTCCCTTAGTAAGTGTACATATAATTTTTTGATGCACCTTTGTCATTAATTTCAAAGGGGGAGTTGTGTATAGAATATGGAGTACATATATGTATAGGGAGATATCATATTATGAATAAAGATTTATAGAAGATAAAAGTTTTTGTGTAAAGATATAGTTAGCAACTTGGCCATAATCCTTTGTTGCCATCAATGAAAAAGGGGGAGATTGTTGGAAAGTTGTCTATACTAAGTTATATGACTAGATATAGTGTTGTCATCATGGAAAAAAAGTCATATAGTAGTTTGGAGACAACACACTTAGTGTAAAGATCAAAATTTAGTTAAGTGTTAAAGACTGGATAGTATATAGAGTTCTTGCAGCTCAGAGCATCAACGCATGTGTGTACAGATGAATTATAGTATGTGCCCTAAAAGTTAAGCTTGTTAGACTATACTTATGCTTATTCTATGAGTGCATAAGTAGATATGAAAAGATGTGAAAGTTACAGTCAGTTGAAGTTGCATAGCCAGTGTGTGCCAGCAGAGAACAGAGCTTGGAGCTGACAGTTAGCTTTTTGGTTTGTGATTGTAATGTAATATTGTAAAGGCCATGCACCTATTGTATTTAGGTTGCTAACTTATGTACATGTGTAATTCTAAGCATGCTTAAGCCAATTCATTTGGAAGGATTGTTTGTAATTAGTTATAGGACTGACCTAATTGTATAATTTGTATAAGTGCATAAATATAAGGTGCGCCCATTGTATTCGGTATGGAAATTGGAATAGAGTGGTGATCAGTAGAGTAGAGGTATGCGAAGATAGCATAAGATGTATTAAAGCTTTGCTAAAGGTTAAAGCATCAGCGCGCCAAAGGAACTGATCTGACAAGAAGTGTCATAGTGACAGTTCACCTACAGATATAGTGTGTATCTGAATCAGAAGGTTGTATCCTTCACCATTTGAGTAGTGAGCTCTATGACAGTGAGTCCACTCCCCTAATAGAGATGACTGTAAAAGACTCCTAATAGGGTCTAACCCTTAACAAGGTCTACTGTACTTAAAGCATTGTAAAGCTACTCCTAATAGGGTAAAGGATCTTCTAACAAGGATCACAAAACACTAGTGTGAAATATTAGTGGGTATCAAGTCCCACTGGGGTTTTTACCTATTTAGGTTTCCCCATAACCATATTGGTGTCATGTGTTGATTTCATGTTTCATGTTTATGTGAATGTTTAATTTAGTTCTTAAGCATTTAGTTTTTGCATAAAGATTAAAGTAAAAAGTTAAATTACAGTGAACACTGATTCACCCCCCCCCCCCTCTCAGTGTTCCCATTCCTAACAATACGTGCTTATATCCATTGCAAAATAGGTGAAATCAGATATTTTGGACTACAATCAACTTACGAAGAGCTGATTGAGAGTGGAAAGCTCAAGAGCACAAACACCTGGAAGTCAAAGGATTCATTAATGCCCTATATTTCCTAAGGGATTTTAAATCTAAATGGATTAGGGTTTTACTTAGCCGCATTCATGAAGGTAAAATGTGATTGGACAAACTGGTTAAATTATCTAAGAAAATTATTCATGTGGTTACCAGTTACTCCACTAATGAAAAGGCTAAGGCTATAAGGAATGCACTAAGGGCTGAAAATGAGAAGCTTACAGGACCCAAATGGGATGGCACAGGAATGACAAACCATAATTGATCTAGAAACAAGGTTTGGAGGCTATCATTAGCTACAAGATTTTTCAATCTAGCATGCCCAATAGTGTGCCATGTGGAGCAGTAGATATAGCATATAAAATTGTCAAGAAAGGTCTATAGTTAGACCTCATCGAGCTAATGTTGAAACAGCTAGAAGAGAACATGAGAACCATTCGGGTAGAAAAGACTAATACATGTAATTTTGGTTCATTACTTGTTTGTATATTTTTCTACTTGCAAAATTACTTCCCATATGTCAATAATGTAGAGTGGGATGTCAACCAACCAATTATCATTTAAATAAGTGATTTTATCCAAAATCTAGGTCAAAATTTTGTAACTGTCATGGATGATTACTTTGGAAAGTTTAAGGATAGAATACACAAAAGAAGTAGGATTCCAAGTCAGTTAGTTGAGAAACACAAGGAAGATATATGTTTTTTGGTGGATACCGACACCACCTTAATCAAGGAAGTTGATCCAAGAACTAATTAGCTACCACCAATGGGCTATGAACTAGATATTGACTGAGCCTCTAGGTAAATTAAGGCACTATTGGCCAAGCCCAAAGATCCTTAAGATACTAGGTTTTGAACCTATAAAAAAGAAAAATTAAGGATAAAAATGGATCTAGTCATAGTAAAGGTTAATATAAAATTTTAAAAGATAATGGAAACATTGGTGAAATAATTTAGAGAATATGCATAAGAAGAAGCAACAGATAAGCCGGTTGAGTAAGAAACTGACGAACAAATTTTAATAGGGAACAATGAAAATGAGGAGGAAACCAAGTCAGATAAGGAGATTCAAGATGTACCGGTAAAGGCCATAGGGAAGAGGAAACAAGAAAAAACACCTACACAAGTAAGGACAAGATCCTCCATAGTCATTTCTCCACCCCTGAAGAAAGGAATATAAAAATCACAAGGTCTACTCCAACAAAGACTTATCAAAAGAAGAAAAGAGGTGCACAAGTGATGCAGGAGCATCCTGGGTGTAAGAGCAATCTTGCATCACCCAAAAATATTTCTATTTTTGTATTCAATAAGGGCTATCTTGTGCATAGTTGCTATTTATGGAAACTTGCTATTTTAAGTAAGTTGGTCTTACGATCTTGGAATGTTCTAATTTTACATGTGGAGGTTCATCTCAGTCATATCAGCCTGCCAGCAAAGTTTCATGGCTAGATCAGGTCTAGTTTTAAAGATATTGAAGATTTTTCGGTATTGGTAGCAGGGTACAAAAACTTCAAACTCAGTTTTGAAGGCTTTAGAGGCCCCGGATGAGGTCAAAAATTTGGGTGACAGGTGCTTTATGTAGGTCAAGCCTGTAGAGTGCTTCGTGGCATTTCCAGAATGGGGTTATAATAGCCAATCGGGTCAACGGGTGATGACTTATGGTCTTCGGAAGTTGGGTCACCTAAAATGGCAAAAAATAATTTTTCTTCAAAATTTCTGTTCAAGTTTCAAAACTCATTTTGAGCTGACTTTGATGTAATAAATTGTAAAATAAAATAATTCTAAGTTTGGTCGGCCCTAAGGGCTAAATTTCTAGAACCTTCTCGGGTGGTGGAAATTGCCTATATGAAGAAGGCCCGTAGTGTTGTCTAGGGCAGTTCTGGGTAGTAGATTTGGGTATTGATTCGAGGCTTTGTCCTACTAAATATTGTAAGGGAATGCCCATGTGGCTTTGCATATTGTAATTCTGAAAGTTTTTAATTCCACATTTGTGGAGATAATAAGAAGCCAATTTTATGTTCTTGCATATTATTGTTGTTGTTTCTCTATTTCTGTTAAGTGTTTGTGGTATTAAGGGGAGCACCCTTCATCAAGTGGTATCCGAGCTAGATTCTTGAGTGTGTAAACAGATCACCGACTATGAGGTAGTTTGCACCAGGACCGTGGTTAGGGTTTCAGTGCACATCACGAAAATGCCTCCACGAAGAGAACGTGGCGGAAGAGCTAGTGTTGTGACACCTGAGGTTAGAGAGCTGCAAAGACAAGTGCGAGCATTGCAAGAAGAGATTCATAGAGGAATGAATCTTAATGTCAGAGATGAAAGCGAGGATGAAGCCGAAGAAGAATATCAAGAAGGAAATGCTGAAATTGTGAACCAAGAGGAAGAAAGACTTTTTCAGGCAATTTCCAAGATTGGGAAAAGACCTAAGATTGAGGTTCCTACATTTTCTAAAAATCTTAACCCAGAGGAATTGATCAATTGGATCAATGAATGTGAGGAATATTTTGAGTATGAAGATGTTGAGGATCCTGATAGGGTCAAATTTTCAAAGGCCTGATTGAAAGGTCATGCGAAGATTTGGTGGCAAGAAATTCAATTAGAGTGAAATAGAAGAGGGAAAGATAAAATCACAAGATGGGATCGGATGGTGGATAAATTGAAGCGACAGTTCATTCCTGTTGATTATGAGCTTGACCTACTAAAGAAAATGCAAAGTTTGAAGCAAGCAGGAAGATCTGTTCAGGAGTATACAAAGGAGTTCTATTGACTCCTCATCAAAATAGGTCATGCAAAAGCTGATAAAGAGAAAGGTGCCTGATACCTTAATGGGTTAAGGCCAAGCATTCAGGAGGAGTTGAATCTAGTTTGAATGAACAGTATTGAGGAGGCATACTAGTTTTCCCTAAAAGTAAGGAAAAGTTGAACAAGAAGTTTGAGAGCAGACAAAATGGAAGAGGCCGTGGTGGAAGATCTGGTGGACGGTCATATGGTGGCTGAAATGAAGATCCGAAAAAGAAGGATGAGGTTAGTAGTAGTCAGAATCAGAGAGGAAATAATTCCAATCATTTCCAAGATTAGAGTAATAGAGATCAGAGAGGAAGAGGAAGAGGACAAGGATCTGGAAGAGGAGGCTTCCGTGGAACATGTTTTCACTGTGGAGAAGGTCATAGGGCATTTGAATGTCCTCAGTGCCAAGGCAAAATAGATAGGAGAAATGAAGGCCAGGCCAGAGTTGCACATGTAGATTAAGATGCTAGATCATCAAATTCTGAAGATGTTGAAAGAGGAGAAACACTAATTAACAGAAGAGTCTTGCTGAGTGCTGAGAATGAATCTGAACAAAGGAGGAGCCTGTTTCGCACTAGATGCAAGTGTGAGGGTAAATGTTGTGATGTGATTATTGATAGTGGAAGCACTAACAATTTAGTGTTAGAAGTGATGGTGACAAGTTGAAGCTCAAGAGACAAAAACACCCACATCCATATTGGATTGCCTGGGTGCAAGATGACCACAAGGTCATGGTCAGTGAACAGTGCTTGGTAAAGTTCAAGATCGGCGGGTACCAAGATGAGGTACTATGTGATATCATCTCTATGGATGCATGTCATATGTTGCTGGGTAGACCATGGCAGTTTGATAGATGTGCTGTACATGATGGTCATGCGAATACCTATTCCCTGACAAAGGATGGAGTCCGACATAAGCTAAAGCCATTGAAGGAGACCGAAGAAAAGGTATGTGGTAATGCAAGAATAACATTTGTTGATGGAAGAAAATTCCTAGATGGTATGAGGCATGAGCATGTGTGTTTTGCTTTAATTCCAAAAGTTGGTAAAGAAGAAGTAGAGGATGTACCTGTAGAGGTTGTAGATTTGTTGAATGAGTTTCAGGATATTGTATTTGATAATGTACTTGATGGACTACCACCAGTAAGGAAGATCAGTCATCAGATGGATTTGATTCCAGGAGCCAATTTTCCAAACAAGGCAGCACACAGAATGACACTAGCAGAAAGTGAAGAGTTGAACAGACAAGTACATGAGTTGTTATAGAAGGGATTGATTTGGGAGAGCCTGAGTCCATGTGCTGTACCAGCAGTATTAGCACCAAAGAAGAATGGAGAGTGGAGGATGTGTACAGATTCCAAAGCAATAAACAAGATCACAATCAAGTATAGGTTTCCATTGCCACGAATGGATGATATTATGGACTGTTTGAGTGGAGCTGTGTATTTCTCAAAGATAGATCTGAAGAGTGGATATCACCAGATTTGGATTAGAGAAGGAGATGAATGGAAGACTACCTTCAAGACAAAGGTAGGATTGTATGAGTGGTTAGTCATGCCTTTTGGGCTAACCAATGCACCGAGCACTTTCATGCGGCTCATGAATGAGGTTCTGAAAGAATTTCTGGGTAAGTTTGTCATTGTTTATCTAGATGATATTTTGATTTTTAGCAAGACATTAGAGGAACATATGATGTATATTCGTATGGTGTTTGAGAAGTTGAGAGATGAGAAATTGTTGATTAATTTGAAGAAGTGCAGTTTTGTGAAGAAAGAGTTAGTGTATTTGGGATTTGTAGGTTTACCAAAAGGTCTAAAAATGGACCTAGAGAAGGTACAAGCTATCCTTGAATGGCCTACTCCAAGGAGTGCTACTGAGGTAAGATCTTTTCATGGATTGGCTAGCTTTTACAGAAAGTTTATCAAAAATTTTAGCAGTATTTGTGGACCCTTGATTGAAACAATGAGAGGGGATAGAAAAGAGTTTAAGTGGACTAATGGGGCAAAAAAAAGTTTTCAATTGTTGAAACAAAAAAATATAGAACAACCTGTTTTAGCACTTCCAGATTTTAATAAGGTGTTTCAAGTAGATTGTGATGCTAGTGGTACTGCAATAGGAGCTATTATGAGCCAAGAATGTAAACCTGTTGCTTATTTCAGTGAGAAGTTAAATGATGCCAAGAGAAAATATTTTATCTATGATCAGGAGTTTTATGCTATAGTTCAGGCATTAAAGAAGTGGAGACATTATCTACTTCCTAAGGAGTTTGTTTTGTATACTCATCAAGCTTTGCAATATTTGAATAGTCAAGGAAAGTTGAATCAAAGGCATTTAAAATGGGTTGAGTTTTTGCAGAGTTATACATTTGTTTTGAAACACAGAAGTGGAAAGTCTAACAGGGTTGCAGATGCTCTTAGCAGAAGGAAACTATTGCTGATAGAGATACAGATTGAGGTGGTTGGGTTCAGGGAACTCAAGAATTTGTATCTAGAGGATCCTGATTTTGGTGAAGCTTGGAAAGCTTGTACAGAACCTATTACTCTAGACATGACGAAATGGCTGGATTTTATCATCCAAGATGATATGCTATTCAGAGGGAGTCAGCTCTACATTCCATGAAGTTCTATGAGGGAGAATATCATCAAGGAGAAGCATAGTGGAGGATTGGCTGGACATTTTGGTCGTGATAAAACCCTTGCTTTGGTTGGTGAGAATTATTATTGGCCACAATTGCAGCAAGATGTGAAGAAATTTGTACAGAGTTGCAGAGTATGTCAGATGACGAAAGGAGTGAAGTAGAATATAGGGTTGTATCAGCCATTACCTATACCAGAGAAGCCTTGGGAGGATATCAGTATGGACTTTGTTCTTGGTTTACCGAGAACTCAGCGGGGACATGATTCAATTTTTGTGGTGGTTGATAGATTTTCAAAGATGGCACATTTCATTCCCTGCAAGAAGACTAATGATGTTGTTCATGTAACAGAATTGTTTTTCAAAGAAGTGGTGAGACTACATGGTTTTCCAAAGACCATAGTTTTAGATCAAGATACTAAGTTTGTTGGATATTTTTGGCTGACATTGTGGAAGAAGTTGAAGATAGATTTGAAGTTCAGTTCATCACATCATCCACAGACTGATGGACAGACAAAGGTGGTGAATAGAAGTTTGGGAAATCTGTTGAGATGTTTGGTTGGAGATAAGCCAATAGGATGAGATTTGATTTTACCACAGGCAGAATTTGCATACAATAATTCTGTCAATAGGAGCACTGGTAAATCACCATTCCAGATTGTATATGGAAGTAGTCCAAGAAATGAATCTAAATTGAGAAAGATAGATAAAGGAGAAATAAGTAGTGCTGAAGCTGAGGATTTTGCAGAACACTTGAAGAACATCCATGAGGAGGTGAGGAAGCATATTACCAAGATGAATGCATAGTATAGGGCTAAGGCAGATGAGAAAAGGAGGCATAAGGAATTTTAGGTTGGAGATGAAGTCATGGTTCATTTGCAGAAGGAGCAATTTTTAGTTGGTACATATAACAAGCTAAAAATGAAGAAGTTTGGACCATGTAAGATATTGAAGAAGCATGATTCAGGAAATGCATATGAGGTAGAATTGCCTAGTGAGCTGAATATTTCACCAATGTTTAACATTTCAGATTTGACAGAGTATCACGAAGGAGGTGTTGAAGATGAGGTTGTAGTAGCACAGTGGAGTATTCCAGCAACCAGTTCAGATATCAAGGAGATTGAAGACATACTGGACAGTCGTGTTGGCAAAAGCACAAGGAACAGGACATATGAAGAGTATTTGGTCAAATGGAAAGGATGACCTGTTGAAGATTCATCATGGCTAACAAAGGAGGAGGTTAACCGTCTTGGTTTTCCTCTACCCACTTGAGTCGTGACAGGGTCACTTCTCAAATTACCCCAAGTGTCTGATGCAGGAGCATCCTGCGTGTAAGAGCAATCTTGCATCACCCAAAAATATTTCTATTTTTGTATTCAATAAGGGCTATCTTGTGCATAGTTGCTATTTATGGAGACTTGCTATTTTTAGTAAGTTGGTCTTACAATCTTGGAATGTTCTAATTTTACATGTGGAGGTTCATCTCAGTCATATCAGCCTCCCAGAAAAGTTTCATGGCTAGATCAGGTCTAGTTTTGAAGATATTGAAGATTTTTCGGTATTGGCAGCAGGGTACAAAAACTTCAAACTCAGTTTTGAAGGCTTTAGAGGCCCCGAATGAGGTCAAAAATTTGGGTGACGGGTGCTTTGTGTAGGTCAAGCCTATAGAGAACTTCGTGGTGTTTCCAGAATGGGGTTATAATAGCCAATCAGGTCAATGGGTGATGACTTATGGTCTTCGGAAGTTGGGTCACCTAAAATGGCAGAAAATAATTTTTCTTCAAAATTTCTGTTTGGGTTTCAAAACTCATTTTGAGCTGACTTTGATGTAATAAATTGTAAAATAAAATAATTCTAAGTTTGGTCGGCCCTAAGGGCTAAATTTCTAGAACCTTCTCGGGCGGTGGAAATTGCCTATATGAAGAAGGCCCGTAGTGTTGTCTAGGGCAGTTCTGGCTAGTAGATCTGGGTATTGATTCAAAGCTTTGTCCTACAGAATATTGTAAGGGAATGCCCATGTGGCTTTGCATATTGTAATTTTGAAAGTTTGTAATTCCACATTTGTGGAGATAATAAGAAGCCAATTTTCTATTCTTGCATATTATTGTTGTTGTTTCTCTATTTCTGTTAAGTGTTTGTGGTATTAAGGGGAGCACCCTTCATCAACAAGTCATCACTGAGAAACCAAAGAAGAGGAGAAGACTGATAAGAGAAAAAGATGATGTAGACTCTAAAGAATAAGATGATCAAAGTAAGTTTAAATTTGTTGTTAATAAGAATCAATTTTTTAATGAGTTAGCTAAAAAAATAAAGGAGATAGGTAGTCTAACTCACCCTAAGATGAGTCGGTATGTATATATGTCTACCAAGGATCAGGAGAAAATTGAAGAGGATATCATCTAGATGATGATTAAATTTAAGAGATTACCTATTGATTTTTTCAGATATGTCCCTAACGAATTTTATGAATAGGTATCGGCAAGGTGGACATATGGCTTAAATATAGAAAATAAAATGAGGGAACATTCTTTAATTTTGGCAATGCCTACTCTTACAGTTACCGAGATTGATGAGCTGATGAAATAGTACTCCAATCAATTTTTGATGAAAGGTAGAGCACTTAACATTTTGGTAGGAAAACTCAAGGAAATTGATGAGAATAGAAAACTATTATGGGAAAAAAACTTGGAATCAAGGGCAGAAGCAGATAAACTTTCACTGGTTATAATACCCGAGAAGAAAGTTAAAAGAAAAGGAAAAAGAGTACACTAAGATGATGCTCACATAGCCACAAAGGATCCAATTCATATATCTAACACTAAGATACCAAATGACACATGTTCCAAGGATCTCTATTTGGTTGGATATACTGAAGAGGACACACAGGATGCTCTTGGGAAATTAGTAACAACTGGGACAAATGAAGTCTTGATAAAAGACATTACACATGGAGATCCTAATGATGATGCAAAGGAAGATGAAGACATCACTACAGGTGTAGGTAATATTGAATAAGATCAACCTACTGAGGTAGAAATAGTAGACATATCAAGTAATTTTCTGATATTAGTACAATCAATTGATATTTCTACACAAGGGCAACCCGAGGATAATACATCCGAGAAAAAAAAAGACATAATTGAGGGATAGGGTGAAGAAGAGAAAAAAGACACAAATGATCCTGAAAACAAAGAGGTAGAAAGAAAATAGCATGACATAGAAAACAATGTAGATACATCTCCAATAGACACCAAGAAAGAAGACCAAGGACATGAAATAGAGACAACAGTTGAAGGGAAGGATAAGGAAGAAAGTGTGTCTACCAAGTAATAAAAGTCAAATCTAGAGACCAAAGCTCTAGTACCATATGGAAAATCTCCCACACCAGAGAAGAAGAAAAAGAAAAAATATGGTAAGGGTCTAGTCACATTAGATGAAATCGTATAAATCCCTACATGTGACTTGATGACTTTCGACCCTAAAGCATTAAGAATGTATGGAGAATTGTGCACAAGGAAGGCTACACAGGAAAAAATAAGACAAGAAAGTAAACATAAATAGGTCTTAGAGGATGTTAGAGAAATTTTGATGCAAGTAGTCCCTGATATCAATGTTGATGAGGTAACTCCCATCATTGATCAACTTTCTACTCTAACCAGCCACATAAATGCTCTAGATGTAGATGGAGATAAATAAATTGAAGAAAGAGTAGAGGCCAAAATACAGATGAAGTTAGCACAATGAATCATCCAAGAAGTGGTAGTAAATAAAGTAAAGCTATCTGAGGTAATAATCGAGCTTGATACTATTATTCAAAAAGTTATTACAATTTTGCACAATTTATGCACTATAGACCACTTCACTACTGAGATTAGTGAAAAGGTAAACAAGCTAGATGAATATATCAAGGTTAGTGCCAATAATATTTTAACTAAGCCAAATGAATTTTATGAGCATTATGCAAAATTTCAAGAAATCTAGTGGTTACTTGATAAGAAATGAGGAAAGAAGAAGATAAGATCAGATATCAAGCAACTAAGCTATAGGAAGAATTACTTCCACACCTCAAGGTGATACAATGGCATGTGAATAAGGAAAAATACTTAGTTTCAACCTTGAGGATATCTATATTAGAGAATATTTTTGATATGCATGCACAAGTCAGATTAGAGCACATTTCTCTTGAGAATATTAAGGAAGAATGGGAAAACCTCTTGGCTACATTAAAGTAAACCCATCAGAACATTTTTTATAAGATATGAGTACATTTTTGGCATTAATTTCAAAAAAGGGGGAAAATATGTGAATATATTTATTCTTGTATGTACTTCACACCGAGAGCATGTGCAAAGGGGGAGTTCATATATATTTACATTTTTGGATTAAGGTTAAATTTTTTAAGTTGGTACATATACATAAAGTTTTTTATACTAATGCCAAAGGGGGAGAATGTGACTCCTAAAGAAAATTAATGGTTTTCATTAGTATCATTCAATCATATAGTAGGTAAAAGAGACAAGACAGGATAGTCGGTCAATACATAGAGCCTATACACCGAGTAGAACATAAGAAAGATCATTAAGTTAATCAAATACAACTTTGACCGAGCACTCTTACTAAGCCAGATGATCACCGAGTATTGAGAACAATAGTCACTAAGCATTCATATGAACCAAGCACTAGTTAATTAACAAGTGATGAATGTAGTATACACCTAGTGAAATAGGAAATGACATGGCAGTTTGGAATGGCACAAACTACAAGGAAAATGGTTTACACCAATTAAGAAAATGGTTTACCAAGATCGAGACAAAATTTAATATGGATGTAATCATTAAATTGTTGATGATTCCTATGTAATGTTGATCTAGGTTATTCATTTCTACCGTTGATCTTAGGTTTTCTAAGATAGAATCTAAACCCTAATTAGGACAATATCAGTTTGATATAAATTTGTAAGGATTTCATTTTGACAAGGATCACACATGTAGTAGCTACTGCAATGGAAGACATCTGAAGATCAAATAGGGTTATGATTGACAAGCATTGAAGGAATATTTAGTTTATCAGGAATAGAAGGCTACTGAGAAGTATTCAAAGAGGAGATTAATCACATTAAGGTGATAATAGATGAGTACATTACAGATCTGAATCAGGCAAGATTAAGTTGTTATTTACATATCAATACTACTATTACTCTTTATCCATTGTAGCAAATTTAAAATCTCTTAACAAAGTGAACTTAACATTTCTATTGTAAATCTCTTAACTGAGTGCACACTCCATTGTGTTGCTAAAATCCTTTAACCTAGTAGATCTATCTCATCTCATTATTACTCCTAATAGGGTAAGATCACCAGAAGTGATCAAAACCTTTGTAGCCTTAACCGACAACTTTGTTACTACAGTAGTGAAGCTTTGTGGGTGTCATCCCCACCATAATTTTTACCTTCTAACAAGGATTTTTGTGATACCAAAATACTTGAGTTATGTGTATGAAGTTTCATGAATGGTTTATTGATTAGATTACATGCATTTACATTTCAATTATGTTTTGGATGTATGTTAAATTCAATTGATATAGTCAGTTACCAATATTCATGTTTACAAAGATTTAGTTTGAAAAGTCTTAAGGGTACTGATTCACCCCTCCCCTCTCAGTACACATATTTCCATAATCCCAACAAGAAATACAATTGAAGATCAAATTTATCCATTTCTTGGAGAATCCAAATGCCTCAAGTAATTTTCATAAAAACCTTGAATATACTGTCATAGGATTTTTGGATGTCAAGTTTGATTATCATACATGGATCCTTATTTTTTATTACAAAGTGTATTAGTTTCAAAATAATAATGATTCCATCAAATATGGATCTACTAGGGACAAAAATTGTCTTCTCTTTAGAGATAATGAGGGGAAGTAGAGTTTTAAGTCTGTTTTCTATAGCCTTACATAAAATCTTGGAAATGGTGTTACAAAGATAAATGGGTCTAAATTCTGCAAATTGTTCAGCTTCTAGTTTCTTTGGAATAAGAGATATGAATATGTTATTGATTTATTTGAGAAGGGTTCCTAATTTTCTAGTGTTTTCTATGGCTTCTCATAGTTAAACCCCCCATAAAATGCTAGCATTTCTAGAAGAAGCTTGTCTAGAAGCCATCTGGACCCAGGTTTTTATCTGGTTGAATTTGGAAAAGTGCTTCCTTGATTTCATCTTTAGTGAAATTTTTATTTAGCCATTTATTATTTTCTGGTGTAATAAGTTTTGGGATATTTTTGAGAATTTCTTTATGTGCACTAATGTTGGAGGAATCCTAGTTATTGAGAGTATTTTGAAAGAATGTGATAGCCTCTTTTGCTATTTCCTTAGGATTATCAATAGTATTTCCTTGACAATTATTTATTTTGGTTATTCTATTTATATTTCTCCTTTGTTTTATGTTGTAGAATAATTTGGTGTAACGATCACCATCTATAAGCCCTTTTTTTCTAGATTTTTGCTTCCATTATATTTCTTCTTTAGATAATAATTGTTCATGTTTGTGCAAAAGAAAATTTCTAAAATGCAAGTCATTGTTCATCCCAACCCTAAGTACTTCTTCAATTAGTTCTTAAATATCTTTTTCAACTTTAGTTTTTTCTTAAAAAATATTTTTAAAGTGTTCCTCATTCCAATTCAGTATCTTAATTTTTGAATATTTTACTTTAGAGATAAAGAAAAACATCTTTGATCCCTCAAAGTGTTCCTCCTATCACCATTGTTTAAGAAGATCTAGGAAGTTGTCATATAGAAGCCACATTTTTTCAAACTTGAACAGGTTCCTGATTGGCTTTGCTTCTTCAATTATGTATAGCGTAACAGGAAAGTCATCAGACCTTGATAGAGTAAGTATAGATGTGTATAATGAGTTATTAAATGATTTCATGTCTCTTGCGAATAGGAATCTATCTAGTCTCTCTACAATGTTACTATCCCCATCCCTTTGGTTATTCCATGTATAGATTATGTAATCTATTTTTAAATTAATCAAATTATTGTTGAAAATCAATTCTCTGAAGTCTTTAATTTCTTGGGTTTCTATTTTAACACCTCCTCTTTTTTCATTCAGATCTACTATGGCATTGAAGTCACCTCTTAAAATTTTGTTCCTATTGGGGAAATATTTGCAAAAATTCCCAATTTCATTCCATTTTTTTACCACTTGTTGTGATTAGACTGTAAATATTATTTAAAAAGAAAGAGAGATTACTCTTGAAACTTCTAATCCAACTACCCATCCAGTTGGGGTTTGAAATTTCAGTCTCATATCTAACTTTCTTGGGATCCCATAGGATGCGTAGGCCTCCTGAGGTGGTTTCACTATTTATTTTTTCCATCTTCCATACGCTTAGTTTCCTTTCTAATTTCTAATTTTATTCTTTCCAAAGTTTGGTTTCCTAGAGAAGAATTATTTTAGATTTAAATGTACTAAGATAGCACTTTAGGAGACATTATTTGTTGTTGGGATTATGGAAAGGTGATTTACTGAGAGGGTAGGGGTGAATCAGTAACTTTAAAAACTTTTGAACTGAATCCTTAAGACAATGTATTTCATTAACCAACTGACATGTTATCTTTTCCATCCATTCATAACATTAATGAAAATAAGAAATTCTTTCTAATCTAACACATAAACATCCATGAAACTTCATACACAATACACAAGTATTTTTGTATCACAAAAACCCTTGTAAGAAGGTAAAAACTGTGGTGGGGATGACACCCATAAAGCTTCACTAACTACAGTAATAAGTTTTTTCGATTAAGGCTATGATGTTTGATCACTTCTAATGATCTTACCCTATTAGGAGTAACAATAAATACCTATTAGGATCTACTTGGTTAGAAGATTTAAGAAACATTGTTAAGTGTGCAATCAATTAAGAGATTTACAAAAAGAATTGTTAGGTCTACTCAGTTAAGAGATTTAAGTCTACCACAATTGTTAGAAAGTAACAGTAGATTTGATCTGTATGTAGCAACTTACTTTGTTTGATTTCAGATCTGATAAGTACTTAACTATTATCACCTTGTTGTGATAGATTTATTCTCTGAATTCTTCTTGGTAGCCTTCTAATACACTTCTGAATATAATCCTTGAATGCTTTGTCAAAACCTTAACTTCACAACCCTATTTGATCTTCAGATGTTTGTGTTGGTGACTACTTGTAGTATTTGACATGTAAAAATGACATCTTGACATTTCTTATATCAAAATATTTTGACCTAATTAGGGTTATGGTATCATCTAGAAAACCTAAGATCTACAATCCAAATGAATAGCCTAAAAAACCATTACATAGGGATTATCAATCATTTAATGATTACATCTACATTTAATTTTTACCTCAATCTATGTAAATCATTTTCTAGCTCAATGTTAATCATTTACCTTGTATTCTATACCATTACATACTTCTATGTGCTTGATTAACAAAATCAATGACTAATTGAGCATCCTATGGCTCTCTAACTAAGATGTTAATGAATGAGCTCTCAGCAAGCTCTCACTAATGACAGTCCTAGTATGAGAATGATAGAGATAAAACAATATGCTAAAGCTAACAGTTATCAAGATGAATGCTAAAATTGCTCTTAAATGCCTTTCTAAACTCAAATTGCAAGAGGTTTGATGCAATTCTCAAATAGGTGGTTGGTAATAATGAAGTATTTTAGCCTTCCTTTTATAGATTTTCCAATGGTAGGGGGTGTAGTTGTGTCTAATCATAGTTGAGCCTTGGTTGAGTCCTTGGTTCCACCCTTTGAAGACAAAGAAAATTTTGTGTCCTCAAAGCTTGGGACAAGTAGACAAAATCAATGGTCAAGATTCCTTTTCATTTTGAGTGAATGAGATTCAATTTTGCTTGATCCATGTGAGTGTCTTTCCTTTAATCTCATTGGTTGATTGATTTTCCTCCCTTTTTGTGGTTGTTGAGAGTAACTGATTTTTATTAATTGATTTAATTGATTTATTTTAGCCATGTACCCCTTGAATGGGTTGATTTTAATTTAATCCAAGACTATACAATTCATTGAATTAATTGTATTTTGATTTGATTGCACTTGATTAAAATGCTCTCAATTTTGATTGATCTCGAATTAAGACTTGATTTTCATTTTGATTGGCTAATTATGCATTGTGATTCAATTGATTCAATTATGTCCTTGATTTTCTCTGATTTCACTTGATTTTCTTTAAATTATCATTAAATTGTCTTTGTCCATTTTTAGGTGATTACAAATGCCCCTCTTTGAGTTGACGTGTGAAGCATGTCTATTTAAAGAATACTCTGATATGGCTTGATTGATAGGTCCTGATTTAATGATGGTCGATCTCTGGTGTTCATTCTTAATGTTTTTCGATGGTCGATCCTCTGATTCTTGATATGAAATTGATATAGGTATGATCAATATGAAACTCTTTTGATGCCAAAACCTAATTTGATGATTGTATTCGATATGATGCCCCTTTCATTTGATTATAAAAAAAAATTTGATAAAAGATTTCACTTTGATTTGATGATCGGTCCCTTAATTTTTGATGATGTTACTACTGATGTTGATCTGATTATTTGATGGTATGTCCCCTCAAGAAATGAATCGAAATGATTGTGGCTGATTTGGTTGAGATTGGGAAATATCGATTTGTTTCCCGATATTGAAATTTGGAGATGTCCTGATCATGAGAGAATTTGATGAGAAAAGATTTGATTGATAAGATGTTGTTGATGCTCTAGATAAGTTGATGATGGTTTGGTATCGTTTGAAGTCAGTCAAAATCACTTGGTTGATGTTGATGTCAATCTAATAGGATAAGTTGATGGGTTGATATTTCACTCTCAAGATCTAGAGAGACAAAACAATGATTTTCCTTCCTCACGATATAGAGTTAGGAGATTTGATGCACTCAAGATTAACAAATGGATGATAGGATAACTTGATTGATGTTAGATGATCACTTGGATGATTTGACTAATTGATATTTGATACCACATGATTAGATTGTACAGAAGTATGGATTGATAGAAGAGAAGGTAATGAATAGCATTAGGTTACCCCTATTTGATTAGCCTAATTGATTGTTGATGATATCCTTGAGGAAGCATGAATCATTTGATGGATCAAACATTTGAAGATGTATCTTGATGATGTTGGTGTACCTTTGATGATCAGATTGAACATGATTTTTGATGATGGATATTTTAGACATTGATGATGTTGATTAGGACTTTGATTATACTGATGGACCCTTGATGATGTTGATCAGGACTTTGATTATATTGATCAGAACTTTGATGATGTACCATTGATGATATCATTGATCATTTGATATATCTTGATTTGGTTGTTTGATGATGATAACTCCAACCCATTTCTATTTTCCTCTTGCAAATTAAGCTAAGAAAGGAAAAACAATATATATAATGCATCTAATCTAAGATGTATGTAGCTAACTGTCATTATTCAAGATTTTGGAAGCTTATTTTCATCATTGAGCTTTTGGAACATGAAATTGGAACAACCCTCACTGGTTCAACCATGATGATATGAATACCTCTTTCCTCAGATTTTAACAATTGTAAGTAAACAGACAAAGAATTGATCCCTTTCATATACAAATGTCCTCGATGATTCTTTGATGATCATGTCATTAGACAGATTCGCATACTACTATGAATCAACATGGTAAGCACTCAAGAAGAAATCAAGAAAATATCATGTCTTCGTCATCGCTCATCTAGTCAAACATCATCAATTTTCTAGAAGACATGATTCCAAAAATTTAGTAACACTTTGAACATTTTTGCTTTTGTTTGTAGATCCATATTTCAAAAACTTCATCCACTTTGATCCTTGGTTATGTTTAAGCCTTTTAGATTTTGATCTGATTTTTCAAATGTTTTTGTTGTTTAAATCAAGTATTTGGATGTTTGAAATGTGATATTGATCATGAAGTTCAAGTGTAGTAATTTTTTTTTTAATTTTGATGCGATGATTTGAGCCAACTGATGTTTTCTTTACAAAAGCTCATTGAATTTGGATTGGTGCCCCCGATTTGATTTAGCAAAGATCATGCTTTGTTGGGCAATGCAACTTTTGAGTGTTTACTTAAGATTTTCTATTTTTTAGAATTTTTGAAATTTTTGATTTTTTTTAATTTTAAAATTTTTTGATGTTTTTGGATTTTTAGAGATTTTTTATTTTTTATATTTTTAAAGGAACATTTTCTCTATTTTTCAGATTTTTAGAGATTACTAATTCTCAAGCAAGATCACATTGAATTTCCCCCAATGTCTAGCAAGGTATAGAACATGAAAGATGGATTTGCAAACTTGATGGATGTAAGATGAATAGGCCATGATGGATGAAGCAAGTGTGTTACCTATAAGACTATCTCCTCAAGATTATCCAAGCTAGGGAAAAATAATATCTCAATATAGGCCAATGATGTGGTGTTGAATAGCATATATGATAATGACCTGATGTCATGATAATGGTCCAAAGGAATGGACATATCAAGAGACTTTTTCTAACATTTTTTTCATTTTTTTTTCATTTTTCATTTTTCACTTGGATCAAGATCAATGTGGATAGGATCATACAATCATGATAAAGGGGTGGTGAAGGCTACAAATGAATGGTTTGGGATTATGGGAAGGCTTTTTAAGAATTATGACTATGGCTTTAGGATAAGCAAGATAATGATGAGGTAGTGTGAATGCAACCAGCGAATAGGCTGATGGATAGGATACCTCCTGTCAAGATACTTAATGCTTATAGATATGTTCAACCTTGTCAAGATCAAAGGTGAAAGTTGAAGTATGGATGCAAGTGAGATAAATGGTAGAAAGATGGAGGATATGATGGATGTAACTTGCCCCCAAGTGTAGAGTGCAAGAGAGGAATTAGGCATGATGCTTGTTTGCCAAGTTTTCATCATGGTATTTGTTCAAGATGCCACAAGAAGTGGTTTTCTTTTCTTTTCTTTTTCTCTTTTTTTTTTTTCTTCCTTTTTTTTTTTTTTTTTTCAATTTTCTCTTTTTGGATGGACTCAAGCCTCATGCTCTTTGAATACTCCTTGAAAAGGTATGATATGATGGGCCAAGACCGCTGAAAGGTATGCTCAAAGATGTTGATAGGGTGATGGAAATTTGATATGATGGATAAGGTATAGGGTGGCTAAAGATTTATGCAATGGATTGGATAATGGAAATGAAAGGATAATGAATGAGAGGATAATAAGTCTTTCCATGTGTGGGTGTGAAAAATGGAATGGAATGATAATGAATAGGAGGATAAGAAGTATTATCAAGATCAACATCAATACACACCTTGAAGGGTAGTGGAATAATGGAGGAAACATGGGTGAAATAGCTTGGCATTTTGATGTAGTAGAGGATATGGATCTTGGGACACAAGGACTCAAAAGGGATGGATGAGATGGAATACATTTAGGAGAATGTGGAGTGGAAGCCTTTGGAAGCTTGAATGTCAACTTTGAGTTCTCTTTTGTGTGTAAGTCTTTCAAAAGTGACCTGGGAATCCACACTTTCTTTGATTTTTTCTTTCCTTTTGGATGCTTTAGAATGCATTTCTTCAATGAGGGATTTAGGAATCCACATTTTCTTTGATTTTTATTTTTTCTTGATGGACCTTTTTTGTCTCTTGAATATTTTTTTTTCTTGCATTTACATGTCGATTAGATTGGACATGGTGCTCTTCATACATAAGCAGATTCTTGGATTTTTTATTTTTATGTTGTGCATTTAAATTACTTCCAAAGGACTTGGGATTGGTGGATGAATAAGGTTGATATGGATGGTTCATATGGATGGGTTCATATGGAGGATTGACTATTAGAAATAGGGAATACTGAGAGGGGGGGGTGAATCAGTATTCTACAAACTTTATCTTTTACCCAATTATGGATATAATAGATTATCTTTATACATGCATAACATAAGAAGCTAAACAACATGCATAACAATAAAGAACTCATAACACATTATTTGTTATCGAGAAAACCCTGGCCAAGGGAAAACCCTAGTGGGGATGGTACCCACAAAGATCCACTAATCAAAAGTATCTTGTTAAGGATGTTGACCCTGTTAGGAGTCTATTACAAGCATTTAGTGTATTAGTCCTGATTGAGGGACTATAGGCCTTCTTAGAAGCCTCAACCCCGTTAGGATTTTTAGTACAAAATGTGATTACCAAATGAACCCACTGCCCAAACAAGTAATGTACAATATACAATGATTACAAAATAGGTTAAGGTACATAACCTTATACTACTTGCATCAATATCACTTCACTGCTCTTTCACTATCACTATTACATATGCTTCATATATTTTGCATCATATTACTTACTGCTTGTTATAATTACTACACTTTATGATTACAATTACATTTACATTTATACCAATAGCTTTATCAAAGAGTTAAAATCTAGGATTTTGTCCCTTTATATTGTTAAGTCATTATTTTGATAAACAAAATAATCCCTTAACTCTTTACTAGTTCTGTCTTCATATTCTATCATGTCGGCTTCACATTGTCTTTGATAAAACTATCATGACTTCTTTCATACATGTTGTACTAACTTGCACTCTAATATGGGTGATCAATAGACATCATAGAGTCTATGTTCAAGTTCGCAAGCACTGAACTTACTCTAGTCAACATCGCAAACAAAAACTATATCCAGGTTCACTGGTAAAACACTGTCTCACACTTAGACAAATTTGCAATGCACTATGTCATACTTGCTCTCTGACTTGTGTGATCTTAATGAGGATCATATGTTTCCATAATGAAAACATCTATGCAATCAACTCAGCCAAATTGCCAACAATCTCCCCCTTTGTCATTGGTGGCAACATATGAGAAAATTGGCTAAGTGTACAACTCAAAAATCTCAAAATTGTTCAAAACTATGGCCATAGTATAAAATGCATACTATCCTTATAACTCCTCAAAAACTATTTCTTCTAATATAGTACTCCCCCTAAGAGTAACAACCCTTATCATATACTATCAATTTTATTCTATATATCTCTCCCCCTTTGACAACAATGACAAAATAAGGTAGGGAGGGTCACAAAATTGTATCACAAAAGGATTATACCTCAATTTATTTATTGCAAAGCTAGTAGGCTTGCAACACAATCTACAAAATCTATCTTCATGGCTTCTATCTCCTTCTCCCATGATTTCTTAATGGAATCTGCCACATTGAGTAGTGCACTCAGTCCATAAGAAGCAATTTCACATGCTTAGAGGTTTTCAAAGTTAAATTTTTGAAAAGATGTCTTTGCAGAAATAAAATCTTCCAACTATTCTTCAATTATGCTCAACTTCATAGAAGCATGCTCTCTCAAAAGAGTGTATCTTCTCAATTTCCTATCTTTTTCATCTTGTACAACTTTGATTTCATCATAAAGTTGCCTAACTTTCTTCTCAACATTACAGACCTTTACATTGGGGTTAGATAGAAGGTTTGTTTCATTTAGAATCTCTGATTCCTTCAACTTTATCTTTTGATCTTCCTCAGCTATCAAAGTCTCTGATTTTGTACAATGTATGTACAAAGATTTTCCTATTTCCAAGTGCTTCCTCAAATCTTTGATATGAATATCAAGAGTATTGATATCATTGCTGATGTATTTACTGATGCTCAACAACATTCTAGCCTCATAGTCTACTTGTGCTTTCACTTTTGCAATATCAGCTAGGTGTGTGAAATCATTATGAAAGGTACTCATTACCTTATTTGCCTTCTCCATAGGGTCTGCTTCTAAAATTTGTGTAGTCACAATACTTTTTAACTTCTCAGTTAGTTCCTTCAGGCATCCTTCAAGAATCTTCACCTTCTTATTCTTACCAATTATTTTGTTTAAGGATGTAATCAGTTCCAACTAATCATCATCATCTACTTCTTTTCCCAAATGCTCAATCATAGAGCCAATTTGAGTCTTCTTTCTAGTCTCAGGAGTAAGACTGATATCTTCTTTAGTGGGAAGGGGAACTTGTTCTTCTACAACTAGTGGTTCCACAATAGTGGTCTCTGTCATCTCTTCTTCTTTTGTAGCTTCCTGTTCCTCAAAGGCCAAATTGTCAACAATGTTCTCCAAATTTTTGAATACATTTTCATTAGTATCCAAGGTGATTTGTGTACCTTCCACATTCATTATTTCATCTTCAATATTAATAGTTGGAGAAGAGGGAATGTCCTCATGTACTTTCTCACCTACTTGCTCTGCTGCAACTGATGATTCTCCAACATACTCTGCCATAACCTTGATAATTTCATGTTCAGTCTTAGAATTTACTTCTTCATACCTACCTCCCATAATTTGAATTGTTCTCCTTTTGGTTCTCATATGGGTTCTTAGGGCCTTCATAATCTAGTTGAAATGAGCTTCATTTCTTATCTCACAAAGCTTCCTCACAAGCTTTTCTCTAATAGCTGTCTCTTCATCTGATGCTCTCTTCTTTCTGTTTAGAAGTTTGTTATAAAGATCATCAGGTATTTGTCCTTGAATAGTATCAAACTTCTTGCCAGTCAAGATCATATGCTTCGCAACTGCATTCTCTAGATTAAGTCTATCAGTATAATCATAAAGATCATAATATTTGTTCATTCTTGCAAAGACACCATTCTCAATAATCTTCTCATTAAGATTTTCAACTTTTGGTTTCCAATCTTTCTTCTTTGTAGTCACATCATCTTTAACCTTTGCAATCTTTCTTGGTACTAGTTGCACTAGAGTTTTATGCCTCTTTCCTAGTCTAGTGGCACTCTCCTTAACACTTTTTTTAGGTGTGGAGGAAGTGGATCTAGTAGACATCTTTGTTTTTATGTCCTTCTCAGGTACTTCCACTTTTACCTTTACTTGTGGTTCTTCCTGTGGCACTGCAATTGATGATAAAGGAGGGATAGACAAAACTTCCTTTTGTCCACTCTCTCTGATTGTTGCTGCTATCTGCTTTGATACCAAAAACTCTCTCTTTGTCATTCCTGTATCATTTAAGATTTTCTTAATGGTGCTCTCAACTCTCTTCTTAGACTATTTCTCTTCAATTAGAATCTTTGCAGAGTTGAAGTTCTCCTCAAAGGTTCCAAACCTGTTACACTGAGTGTCCAAATTACACTTCAGTAGTTTGCTAACATACTCTTCAACTTCTACCTTAGATATTTCATAGCCAAGAGGGTCTATGAACTCTGTTCTAGGCTCTACTACTTCAATATAGGTAAGGTTAGTATCCACCATAAAACATATATCATCTTTGTATTTCTCAACAAGAGACTTAGGGATCCTTGATCTGCTAGACACAATATTCTGAAATGTCTTAATAACAAGTACTGCACTCTCATTAACACTGTCAATAACATGCTTTCTGTATACTACATTAATCCTTTCCATTGTAGTTTTTCCATCATTCCAATAATTTCCTATGGTGTAAGGAAATCTCCTCAAAAGATGAAAGAACATATATGTGATTAGGGATGAGAACCTAAACTATGTATACTTAGTTTTCTTGATCTTCTCAAATTTCTCAAACAATTGAATTCTAAGAATTTCACACATATCAAATGGTACCCTATCAACACACATAAGATAAGCTGCATGTACCATTCTAGCTTCCATGTCATCTTCTCTTGAATTAGCACAAAACTTAGTAGTTAGGATCTTGCATATGTATCTCACATCAACTTGTTTGATCTTGCTAATCACAATTCCTCTACCATTATAGGATGAATTAGTGTTGTTAATGACTATTTTTCTCATTAAAAGGATAGCTCCAGTCTTAGATAACCCAGTGACTTCATGAATCAAATTAGCTATAATATCTATCACTCTATCCTCTATCCAAAACTTTCCATTATGAATTCTACTCAAAATGATCTTAGTGCATTCTTCATTATCAAATTCATACTGTAATCCATATTTGACAATTTCATTATGTTCCAAGTGTTCAAAACCTTGTTTTAGTGTCATATCCTGATTATACATCTTTTGATATTCATCTGTAAAATCACTATCATTTACTGTCTCTAGTTTGCATCCAAGATAACTCCTGACATTCTCTGAATGTAAAACTCTATCTGGTACGGATGATAATGCAAACCTAGGGTCTTCTTCCAATGGTTCTACTGGTTCCCTTTTCAATTTAGGTCTATTCTTATCTCTAACATTCTTTATTAATGAAACATCCATGATTTCTTCAAATTCCTTTACTGATTCAAAGATTTGTCAAGTAAAATACCTCAATTTTGCAATTTTAGGGCTTGCGTAGATTTGGCACACAATTCTTTTCCAAATCCTTGCAAAATGATTTCTATCACTGCTCTTTGATCTCCTTGACACTTGAATTCACTTTATGATCAAATAATACTGATCATAACCTTTTATTAATTCAATCTCACTTAGATCTGACATCGCATTCAATTCTTTTGCCGCTTCTTTCCAAAAAGCTATCTCTGCTAACCTACAAAACTTAAAACTTCTTGCGATCTCACAAAACATAATATTTTTCTTTGCGCTCTTAACCATAGCATTAGAATATCACAAACTACCTTGCATTAAATGCACAAGACTCAATTCATCATATATCTACTTCTATACTAAATCTAAGTTCCTATTCTACAACAATTTACATGAATTAAGTACTTTGAGATAGGTCAGGTAAAGATTCATTCTTACCTTTCAATACTTCACCTTCCTGATTACCTTCAATGTTGATTATGTCTCCTTGATCTGTGCTTTTGGTAAACTTTACTTTATCTGAGTTACTACAACATCCTTTTTGATTGTTACTAGCATCTTCATTTCTTCTTGCATGATTCCTAGGGTTAGGATTAGGATAAAAACTCTATTGTTCATTCTGCAAAACCTTGTTGTATGTCCAATCTTGTTACATATCTAACAAATAATTCCATTATTTCCATATCTTGGTCCAGGTTGATTAATTTGTGATCTTTAATTTCTAGCAATGTGTCCAACCTTGTTGCATCTATAACATACTACTCCACTTCTTCTGTTCATATCTTCAGTAGGTTTCTTATCTACATTGTTAGGATTCCTAAACATTCTACTACCATCATTATTCTCAATAAATTTAGGTTTCCTACATTCAATAGCTCTATGTCCAAAACCATGACAATTGTAACAATAACCATTAAGAGGTTTAAATTGTTTACCTGTGCAATCTCTCTTCATATGACCAATAGTATTACAAGCAAAAAATCTACCTTTGAATTCTATTTTCATACCTTTGGGTGATTCCTCTTGCTTCGGTGATTCCTCTTCTTTAGGTGTATCTTCAGATTTGTTGATCTCATTAGGCTTCTTCTTATCCATGCTTTCAGATATCTTCAAATTTGGTTCCTTGCCTTCATCATTTGCTTTGAAAGTGTTGAATCCAAGACCAGCCTTATCATAGAATGGTTTTTGATAGGATATTTGTTCATCAATCTTCTCACTAGTTGAATACCCTTTCAAGTTGTTGTTTGGATTGAGTCAGTTCACCTTTCACAATCTTATTGTATTTCTCAAGTTCATCATACTGCAAATTGACTTTCTCAAGTTCAGATGTTACTTTAGAAATTTTAGTTTTCAATTCTTCATTTTCAGTCTTTAGACTTTCATTCTCAGATTTCAAATTTGCTTCATTCTTTCCATTTCCATCTTTCAAACTAAGCTTCAAATTTTCTATCTTCAATTCATGCTTAAGGATCTCATTTATTTTTCCATATTGTCATCACAATCTTCAATAAAAACTTCAGATTATTTTTCAGATCTCAGATCTTCCAATTTGTTTTTCAGTTTCTCAATGAGGGTTTTTGCATCATCATACTTTATTTTCAAAGTATATTTTTCAATAGTAAGCAAGTCAATCTGTTCAAGAGCTTCTTCAAGATTCTTCTGTAGTTGATCCATATCCATAGAGATCTTACTCAAGCTGCTAGGCTTTCCTTGAATGATTCCTTTCCGAGTAACTAACCTCTAATACCAATTGTTAGAAATAGGGAATACTCAGAGGGGGGTGAATTAGTATTCTACAAACTTTATCTTTTGCCCAATTATGGATATAACAGATTATCTTTATACATGGATAACATAAGAAGCTAAACAACATGCATAACAATAAAGAACTCATAACACATTATTTGTTCTCAAGGAAACCCTAGCCAAGGGAAAACCCTAGTGGGGATGGTACCCACAAAGATCCACTAATCAAAATTATCTTGTTAAGGATGTTGATCCTATTAGGAGTATATTACAAGCATATAGTGTATCAATCCTAATTAAGGGACTATAAGCCTTGTTAGAAGCCTCAACCCTGTTAGGAGTTGTAGTACAAAATGTGATTACCAGATGAGCCCACTACCCAAACAAGTAATGTACAATATACACTAATTAAAAAATAGGTTAAGGTACATAACCTTATAATGCTTGCATCAATATCACTTCACTGCTCTTTCACTATCGCTATTACATATACTTCATATACTTCACATCATATTACCTACTGCTTGTTACAATTACTACACTTTATAATTACAATTACATTTACATTTATACCAATAGCTTTATCAAAGAGTTAACATCTAGGATGTCATCCCTTTATATTGTTAAGTCATTATTTTGATAAAAAAAAAAAATCCCTTAACTCTTTACTAGTTCTATCTTCATATTCTGTCTTGTCAGCTTCACACTGTGTTTGGTAAAACTATCATAACTTCTTCTGTACATGTCGTAAAAACTTGCACTCTGAGATGGGTGATCAATAGACATCATAGAGTCTATGTTCAAGTATGCAAGCACTAAAATTACTCCAGTCAACATTGCAAACAAAAACTATATCCAGGTTCACTAGTAAAACACTGTCTCACACTTAGACAAATTTGCAATGCACTCTGTCATACTTGCTCTCTGACTTGTGCGATCTTCATGAGGATCATATGTTTCCATAATGACAACATCTATGCAATAAAATCAGCCAAATTGCCAACATTGACATGGATGGGTGTTTGGTTTCTCAAGTATGTATGTCTTTATTGATCTCGATAGGATATAGGGTAAGTGGATTGTGGGATAAGGATGGTAGGAAAGGTTGATGGAGGAATATAAGGGCCCAATATAGATGGAAGATATGAAGGTTTAAACTTTGGATTATAGGGACCAAGGATGGATTTTGAGGATGTAGAAGGAATATGCTTATGCACAAATGGAGGTAAATGGGATGTGGGAGGGATATCAACATCTTCATTTTGAGTTGCATGGCCAAGGCTTTCATCTTTTGGATTTATCTTTGTACCAATAGGCTTATATTGAGCTTTGATAGGAGAAATTGAAGCTTTAGATAGATATGGAGGCTTATGAAAAGTGGATGTTGGGGTACTTTGATCTTGACAAGGATCTTTTGATAGCTAATTAGGAAGAATACTTTGCTTTTGATTTTTGATAAGTTCATTAGAGATGGAAGGAATACCTTGATCTTTCTTAGGAGATGGGTATGATATCGGAGGTGAAGGAATATGGGGTGTTTGAGATGGAAGTATATCTTCTTGAAAGAAATGGAAGGGTATGAAGGGTTCATCATGGGATTCTTGGGATATGGGACTTTGGTCAACTATAGGATAAGGAGGGATATTATGTTGATCTTGATCCTTAATAAGAATTGTTTCTTTGCACTTTTGATTAGTCTCTTGACATGGAACCACTTCTAAGAACAATGTAGGAGTTTGGATCTACATGAGGGATTCTTGAAAGGATGATGGATGTTCATTTGAAATAGGAATGATAGGCATTGTAGCACATGAAGGCTTGAGGTCTATAACCTTTGAAGCATGAAAAAAGTTTGTAGCAAGATGTAGGTTAGCTTGGATATCTTTTAGAGGTAGTCCTTGAGGGTATACATAGTCATTATAAAAATTGTTTGGATCTTTGTTTGATGGAGGAAAATTGGATAGCATTGCTTCTATATGAAATGGAGGAATGGTGGAATAGGTGAAAGCTATAAGAGGACCAATAATAGACATGTGTTCATAAGTTTGATCTTTCTTGAGAGTAGTATCTTCATTAGATGAGTCATTAGGATTTTCAATTTAATTAATTCCTCATCAATAAGATCCTAGATTTTATGTTTCAACTCCATGCAATCTGAAGTTTCATGCTCATTATGTCTATGATATGCATAATAGTTACTCAAAAAGATAAAACCACATGAAGTGATTTGAGGCAACATGATGAGATCATTTTCAAGGAGTTTTTCCAAAGTTGATTCGTATGAAATTCCAAAAGGAACAAATGATCTATCCCAAGGATATTTGGATGTATTTTTGTTTCCCAAAGAGTTGTCATATGATGAATATTGTTGAGATGGAACTAATTCCTCTTGATTTCCTTGATCAAAGATGAGATTCTCTTGATATTCTAAAATAAGTTCTTCATCAAATATTGGTTTATCATTAGGATATTCTTGATCAAATATAGGGTTTTCATGATATTCTTTTTGATCAAATTTTGAATTATCAAAGATATGATGTTCATGTTGTTTTTCTTGATCATAGAGGTAAGGAAACAATGTTCTTAATGAGCATTTGTTGGATAATGTTTCCATTTCTTTTTCCATTTCTTGAATAGAATATTCTCTTGAATCTTTATTGTTAATTTATTTTTGGATCTTAATGGATGTTTTCTTTTTGTAATCAAAGATCTTCAAGCACAACACGATTATTTTATCACTTATCACAAGAAATTCTTCCAAACAATCTACCTTAGGTCAAATTTGGCTTTTAAATGGTTCTAATGAGGTAGGCTTGCTAATTTATCAAGGATTTAGTATAGATTCTATTCAAATAGACTTTAATCTCCCATCCCCCAAGTATGTTAAGGGGCTTCCCACATGCACTAAGGTATGATTTTGCACAATCCGTGAGGACTACTAGAGGAAGGTTAAAAAATTAAAATCTATTTGTCACACACCCCATTAAGGATGTATGTGTTTTTTTTTTATAGTGGGTTGGATCCCCGCATCAAAAGCAAGCGTATCCCACTTTGGGTTGTCTCTTTCACTGGCCTTGTTAAGGCAAACTTGGGAGGTGAGCCCACTAAAGTTCTAGCATGTTCATTTTGAAAGCAAGGAAAATGGAATTAAGGTTAAGCTTTTGGGAATTTGGTTCACCAAGAAGGTGAAGAGCATATCCCTAACTTTCCCTTAGTTCCCAAATACTATTAACAAGGTTCAATTGATTTCACCCACTAACTATAGGAAATTGAGTATTTCTACTCTCTTCCACAAACAAGGGGCTTTGATTTATGTGTTTGATTCTTTGATCCCTCTTAATTACTAGATTTTAAATGCACCAAATGCCACAAGATAAGGGAAAAATTGACTAGTTTAGGCTTACCTCCTTCTTTGTAGCTAACCGAAGTTAGGGGCATTTATAAGTGATTTCATTGTTTTCATCTCACCTTGACAATAGCTCCTTCCAAGTGTGTTTGTCCTCCAACAAGTTAGTCAACATTAACAATCACAATGAGGGGAAACCAAAATCAAATTTGATAAAGAAAAGATTTACGTAATGAATTTTAAGTACCTTATTTGCAAATTTTCAAATAAAAATTTGAACTAAGGACTACAGATCCAATTAAGAGAGACAAATTTCTTTTTGTAAGCTTCAATCATAGTAAGTTATTTTTGATATAACTGATTGTCCTCCTCTTGTGTTGACTCAAGAATGGCCTTGATATGTGCTAGGTTCTCCTTTTTGATCTTCTTAGCTAGTGCCTTCCCTTCTTGATTAAACCTGCTTTCTGGTTTTTAAACTTTTTGGTGCTTGTTCATTTATAGTCAAACCATACAAACAAAGAGTTCAATGAAAGAATTTATCAATCTGAAAGCAAATTAGGATAGAAAACCGAAAGTGATATTGTCCAGCAAATACGTGATATTAAATTATTTTGCGTAACTTTACTATTAGCAGGCGACACTTAAAAGTGTAACAAGGGACACAAAAAGTTAAACAAGCGTAAGCAAATTGCTATTAAGCGCAAAGAAACTTTAAAATTGCATAAAACTAATTAAGTCAAAGTGACACTTTAAGACAAGTAGGCATAAGAAAGATGATACTAGGCATGACTTGTTCTGTAAAGTGCTTCGCAAAGTTTGGTCAGAAGTGACAATAGATTATCGACAGGTGACACTTCTCAACTCACAAGCGTGACTTCTTTAGGCAAAGGCAATATCTCTTTATCGCACATGCGTGATTGTTTCGATTACAAGTGACAATAAAGAATTTAAGATAGAATAGAAAGTATTGACTAGGCGCAAATGTTCAGCAAATAAGCGTCGACACAAAGCTTGTAGGCATCATCCAAGTGATTGTAGGTGTGACTGAATTGACTATAGGCATGATTTGACCTATTTCCTACAAAAATTCCACAAAAAATAGAAAATACAAGCATACAAAAGATGATCCAAATGATAAAATTGATAAAATGAGGCTTACTGCCCCATGGTGGGTGCCATTTTGTATACTAATAAAATTATCTTCATAGAATTAGGGTTAATCATCAACAATAAATGAAATAGTAACTAAATACAACCACAATTGAGCAACTATTTAACAAAATCAATGACTAATTGAGCATCCTATGGCTCTCTAACTAAGATGTTAATGAATGAGCTCTCAGCAAGCTCTCACTAATGATAGTCCTAGAATGAGAATGATAAAGCTAAACAATGCTATATGCTAACAATTATCAAAGTAAATGCTAATTATGCTCTCAAATGCCTTTCTAAACTCAAATTGCAAGAGGTTTGATGCAATTCTCAGATAGGTGGTTGATAATAATGAAGGATTTTGGCCTTCATTTTATAGATTTCTCAATGGTAGGGGGTGTAGTTGTATTTGATCATGATTAAACCTTGGTTGAGTCCTTGCTTCCACCCTTTGAAGACAATGCAAAGTTTGTGTCCTCAAAGCTTGGGACAAGTAGACAAGATGGATGGTCAAGATTCTCTTTCACTTTGAGTGATTGAGATTGAATTTGGCTTGATCCATGTGAATGCCTTTCCTTAAATCTCATTGGTTGATTGATTCCTCTCCTTTTGGTTTGTTCAGAGTAATTGAGATTTATTAATTGATTTAATTGATTTATTTTAGCCATTTACCCCTTGAATGGGTTGAATTTAATTTAATCCAAGACTATATAATTATTTTATTTTATTTTATTTTAATTTCATTACACTTGATTAAAATGCTCTCAATTTTTATTTATCTTGAATTAAGACTTGATTTTCATTTTGATTGGCTAAATTGTGCATTGTGATTCAGTTGATTCAATTTTGTCCTTGATTTTCTTTAATTTGACTTGATTTGCCTTGATTTGATCTTTGTCCATTTTTAGGTGATTACACATGTATTACTCAATATATACTATATTCATGACTTGGTAAATTACTAATGCTTGATAAATTAGAATTCTCAGTTATAACTGTACTCGGTGCTTGATAATCATCTAGCTTGATGTATGTGCTTGGTCAAGATTGTGCTCAGTTACTATGTCATTCTATCTTGTGCTCTGATCAGTTACTATACTTAGTGTGTTGATCGACTAACCTATTTTCATCCTTTATCAACTATATGTGTGACACTAATGACAAATTATAAACTAACATTCTCCCCCTTTGGCATTAGTGATAAAAACACATATGTATGCCATAACCAAAATTTTCAAAACTTCAAAACTATGTACTTCAAAATTGTAGACTCCCCCTGTCTATGTGCCTTGGTAAGTATACATACTATACATATTTTCCCCTTTTGTAAGTATTAAGTATACATATATTTTCCCACTTTTTTGGTAATAATACCAAAACTGTATATACTTACATCTTATAAAAATGGTCTGATTGGGTTTCTTCAAGTTGGCTAAGAGGTTTTCCCATTCTTCTTTCAAACTTTATAATGCAATCTACTCAAAACCAACTTGTGCATGCATGTCAAAAATGTGATCTACTACGTATAGCTCATGAGTGGCTACCAGGTCCTTCACTTTCTTCACATGCCTTTGCATCACCTCAATGTGGGGTAACAAATTTTCCTATAGCTCGGTTATTTGATCCTTGATCTTATCTTCTTCTCTCCTTAGTTCATTTCTCAACCCATGAATATGCCTAAATTTTGCATAATGTGATTTGAATGAATGGGGTTCAATAATTAAGCTTTATGCACTCTTCGATAGATCACCATCTAGCTTCTTGAGCTTTTCTTTTATTTCTGCAGTGAAAGATTCTGAAGTGCAAAGCTTCTTCAAAATTGAGTATCTGTTGAATAAGACTTTCTATTTTAGTTATAGTCTCAGATAACTTCACCTTGTGAATTGCCACGGCTTGGCTAATTTTATCAGTTATTTTGAATTGTATTTTTGACTCTTCTCTCTCTTCTATCTTCTTTTCAAGATCAGTATTAGGAGAATTGATGTACCCATTAAGTGTTGCAAGTTGGTCAATTATGGGAATTGCCTCATCAACATTGACATTAGGTACAACTTGTAATAGGATTTCTTGCACATCCTCAAGCACATATTTATGTTTACTTTCCTACCTCATCTTCTCTTGAGCTTGTTTTCTAGTGCATAATTCTCAATACCTTATAAGTTCTTTGGGGTCTAAGGTTCTAGGGTCACATGAAGGTATTTCTATGAATTCATCTAGGGTGACCAAACCTTTTCCATGTTTCTTCTTTTTTTTCTTCTCTTGTTTACTGGAAGTAGAGGATTTCCCATATGGAACTAGAGCCTTATTCTCTGGATTTGATTTTGGTGGCTCAGTGGAGACACTTTCCTTTTTTCTTGCCCCTTGACAATTCCCTTGTGTGAGGTCCTTAGGCTTCTATCCTTGTACTGGTCGTAGAATTATCTACATTAGCTTTAGTTTTTGTTCCTTTGTCATCTGTCTCTTTAGTTTTAGGCTCACTGTTCTCTTTCTCTCCTTCTTCACCCTTATCTTCTGTAGTATCCATCAATTTCTTGGGTGTATTTTCCTCAAGTTCCTCTATAGTAGAAATTTCTATAGCTTGTACCAAAATTGGTAAGTAACCTAGTATTTGTACTATGGCTGCCTTGGTAGTCTTTTCTTCCTTTGTGATCTCATCTATAGCAGTGACATATTATTCCTTTGCCTCATCATTTGGATCACCTTGCATGATATCTTCAATTAAGACTTCTTCATTCCTGGTAATTACTAACTTCTCTGATTTAACCTCTTTCTCGGTGTAGCCAGCAGGATAAAAATCTTCTGCATATGTGTCATCCTCTGGCTACTTGGTATCTGATATGTGAATTGGATCTTCAATTTTCCTTTGTGTAGTAATATCTAAATCATTAGAATGTACACCTTTACCTCTTCCTATGACACCTTTCTCAGGAATAACTGCAAGTGCAATTTGTTCTGCTTCATCTTTGGACTTGAGAATTTTAGTCCATTTTTATTTTCTCTCCTCATTGACTTCTTGGAGTTTTCCTTGTAGGATATTCATTTTTCTTCCTTTCATCAATTTATTTTTGGCATATTCTTTCATCATTTGATCAATCTCTGTAATAGATAAATTTGGCATTGCCAAAATTAGTGATCTTTCTCTCATTTTCTTCTTGGTATGTAAGGCATATGTCCATCTTGTTAATACCTTGTCATAAAAATCCTTTGGAATATAAGTAAACTCAATTGGTGATCTTTTAAATTTAATCATCATGTTGATGATAGCTTCTTCCAGTTTAGCTTGATCCTTGGTAGTCATATGTACATACCTATTTATTTTAGGGTGACTAAGTCCTCCATTTTCTTTTATTTCCTTCACAATTTCATCAATAGTCTGTGATTTATTAACAAATACCTTGAATTTTTTGGTATCCTCCTCATCTGAGTCTATATCATCTTTATTTCTTATTAACTTTCTGCTCTTCTTAGGTAGCTTGGTAGAGGCTTGAGTACCTCTCTTTTTTTGATATGTCTATGTCGGTGTTGGCCTTGTAATCTTTACAAATTTATGTTTCAAAGGTGGGGAAACACCTGTAGAGGATCTTTTCCTCACTCATGTGGGGGTTTTGGATTGTTTCTATTAGAATAAATGAGAGGGGGGTGAATCAGTTAATCACTGTCCCAATACAAAATATATAATCCAAAAACAAATACTTCAATTTCTACTACTCGATAACTTAAAATACTTTTACTATCTATGCATTTACCGATTATCAGTCTAAAACTTGTAGTAGTTACTGATCAAATCAAATATGCAATATGTAAATATGACATCAAAACAAACATCACAATAAACACATAACACAAGAGATTTAAAGTGGAAACCTTGTGAAGGGAAAAACCACCTGGGACCAGCAACCCAAAATATTCACTCTTTTGAAGTGAGGTCAGTGAAGACCCAACCTTGTTAAAGGTTACAAACACACTATTAGGTGTGACCTTGTTAGAGGATTTAAGACCAACCATTATCGTCCAACTAGCAGTCACTTTGGGGTTGACAGGATAACGATGCTCATTCTATGAATGATACATAATAAGACTTTCTTAGTCCACTCGGTTAAGAGATTTGACTATATACAATGGTTAAATATGTAACAGTAGGTGATCTGACTTAATACAACTTCAATTGCAAATTACAGACTAATGTTCAGCTCATACAAATCTTTCTGGTCAATGTAACATTTTTGATTCAACAATATATCAATTTACTATCCATCGGTAATCACTCTCTATCACTTGGTAATGCTCTACGGTAGGGTTCTTCTTTAACCAATATGATCAGAATGCATGAAAACTTATTCACGCAATGATTCTGTAGTTTCCTTCTCTTCCGACATCACACTCATTGTGAAATCTTCAGTCTCTTATATAGACATGTAAACCATTTTCTTCTGCTCCATTAGATTTTTCCGCTTAATCATCTTTGTTGATTTTGCCTCTTAAACATACGTTGGCACTTGTGTCAATAACACATTTGATTCTCAGCATTTAGATCTTTCCTAAATTTTATCAGTCATTGATCTTTGTAACAAACATTATCTGTTACCTCGAAATCATACACTTGCTAGCTCATCAATCTTATCAACTAAAGTAATCATTTAGTTCATTCTATTCTTCTCAGTTAACAAAGAAATGCATCAGTGAACACAAGCTCAGTTTATACTGTGCTCGGTATACACTACACTCTGTCAGTGTATACTGAAATGCTTCATCAACCGACAACACTGCTTTGTGTCTTTCAACTCTTTTCCTCATCATAGATGAATGAAACATAATCACGTCAATATCATAAGGTCATAGAATCATCAAAAAGTTACTCAGTGTATTCTTTATCCTCATCTATCATATCCATCTTCCTCATGTAGATATTTTTGTTCTTCATTTCTTTCACTCCTTCTCTACACATGTATTGGTATAGTAACTTACAAGATAAGTGTTGTCAAATTTAGTTGACATCAATGACAAAATAATACTAATTTAATCATATTACATATCTAATCAATCTGCTTGATGATCTCAAATCACAGATCCTTCAATCAGGTTCTAAATTAGTTGTAGTTCATCAATCTCTCCCTTTGGCATTGATGGCAACTCAAGAAATATGAAATATACCATACACATACCAAACATGTATTCTAAAACTCTTTGAACAAATGTTGTAGAAGCTCTCCCTAGCTTAATATGTTTAATCACTACGTTACTTCAATAGAATTATAACATACAGCTTTGTCAATCTGCAAATATGATCTTTTCAGCTCTTGGATTCCTTCTTCTATTCTCAATAATTGATCTTCAATGCTCTCCCTTTCTTTTAGATTATCTCTCCCTCAGATAGTTCTCATTGGTGCATAGTGTTTCATATGTTTCATATTGTTTATCTATCCCTTTAACAACAATGCCAAAGAAACAAATAAACAAACAACTCTTCAGTATCCAAGTAACTCTCTGTTGTCCGGTGCATTCTCTGTATCTCTATATACTGATATGCCAATCTATTCTAGTACCTTTCACAACCTTAGAAATGATCCAAAGTGTGAACTATGCTGCATCAACATGAATGATCTTCTAATAAGATTAGGCTGATGCAACATCTGAATTACCTTAGTGACGGTAGACAAGGGATGGACCCCAAGTCTAGTCCTCAAGTACTCAAATGTGTCTTTCGATAGAGCTTTTGTAAATATATCTGCAAGTTGTTCTTTTGATGTAACAAACTCTAGCTTAACTTTCTTCTGCTATACTTGTTCTCTCAAGTAGTGATACTTAATTGATATATGTTTTGTTTTATAATGCATCACTGGATTCTTTAAAATGTTTATTGTACTAGTGTTATCATAGTATATAATCACTGGCTCAATGATTATCTCATTCATACCTTCCAGAACTTGTTTAATATATGCAATGTTTGAATAGTTTGTAGTAGCAGCAACATACTCTGCTTTGGCTATAGACTAAGAAATGTAAGCCTGCTTCTTACTTGTCCAGGTAGCAAGTCTTTCACTAAAGAGGAATGCTCCTCCGGTGGTGCTTTTTCTGTCATCTACATTTCCAGCCCAATCAGCATCAGTATAGACTCTGAGTTCAAACTTTCCTTCCTTAGGATACCATAATCCATAGTCCTCTATTTTCTTCAGGTATCTTAAGATTCTTTTAGTAGAAATCATGTGTGATTCTCTAGGATTAGCAAAAAATCTAGCAACTATTCCCACAACATGTGCTATGTCTAGTCTACTATGAACTACATACATTAACTTACCAATCATTGATCGGTATAGTGTCTGGTTTACCTCTGTAGTTTAATCTTCCTTGCTCAATTTACATCCAATAGCTACTAGTGTTCCCACAGGTTTAGCATCTTCCATGACAAATGTTTTCAATACTTCTTTTATGTATTTAGACTGTGTGATGAATATCCCATCACTCTACTGAATCACTTGTAGTCCAAGAAAGAACTTAATCTCTCTGAACATAGACATTTCAAATGCATTCCTCATATCATCAGCAAAGGCTTTACATATTTGATCTTGACCTCCAAATATGATATCATCCACAAATATCTCAGTAATAAGAATTGTATCATCAGTATCTCCTTTCATATACAGATTGGTGTTCTCACTTGTTCTTACAAATCCTATACTTAACAAATAAGTATGTAGCCTCTCATACCAAGCTCTTGGTGCTTTCTTCAAACCATATAAATCTTTATGTAGTATAAATACCATATCTTTCTTTTCTTGATCAACGAACCCTTCAGGTTGTTCTATGTAGACTTCTTCTTCAAGTATTCCATTCAGAAACACTGACTTGACATCTATTTGATATACTTTGAATTTCTTATGTATAGGATATGCAAGTAGCATTCTGACTCCTTCCAATCTAGAAATAGGTGCAAATGTTTCACCATAATCTATGCCTTCCTCCTATGCATATCCTTTGCATACCAATTGATCTAAATTATGAATCAGATTACAATACCTAGTGTGAAACCTGCAGTATTGTGAAATTTGACATAAAAGCTGAAAAGACTAACAACAAGATTGCAAGCCAAAAGTGTCTCCATTCTATTCAAAATTGGAGTTTATACAAGTTGGATGGATCCCAAGGGTCACACAAATCCCTTGGAATTGAAATGAAGAGTCATCATAATATCTATTACAATTAAAATATTAAAACTATCAAAATTTATCAAAAAACTATATATAAAATTTAGGTCCACTTGGAGAAGGCATAACTTTCTCATCCTAGCTCTGAATTACGAACTGTTTGATGCATTAGAAAGGTATTCAAATTAATCTTGATCAGTTAATCAGTTAATTATTGTCCCAATACAAAATGTATAATCCAAAAAAAATACTAAGGTAGAATAAATAAGTGGGGGGTGAATCAATTAATCACTATCCCAATACAAAATGTATAATCCAAAAACAAATACTTCAATTTCTATTGCTTAGTAGCTTAAAATACTTTTACTATCTATGCATTTACCAATGCTTGGTTGACTACACAACTTGTTTAATCTTATCACTTTCGCTCAATCATGCTTTTACCAAATATACTCATTTCTAGTTCAAAACATATAACAACCTAGTGCATCTTATTTCATGTTGATTTGGTATTTATGAAATATATATAAGGAATTTTTGTAAGATCTCACTGATTAAAATTTAGTTCCCATACTTACTTGATTTTCATAGGTGGAGGTGGTGAAATCACCTAACCCAAGGGATGAGGTGTCACTGACTGTTGTGCTTATTCCTACATTATCTTCAGTTGATCTTCTCCACATTTGACTTATTTTCCTTCTGATTCCATTAATGGTATTCTCATTCATATCAGCATTCAGTTCTGGTTCTTGGTCTCTGCAATCTTTACTTAAGTGATCGACCTTGTGACAATACAGACATGCCATTATAGAATTTTTCCAGTTGATAGGTGTTGTTTTGTCTCTTCAGTTTCCAAACTTGTTTCATCTTTGTCCTGCATTCCTATGATATATGTCCATGTGTGTTGCATGTGTGACAATGCTTTTCCATATAGTGTCTCTTAGGTGACTTATTCAACTTTTATCTACACTCATATGCTTGATGTCCATACTAGTTGCAATTATAACAATAACCATCAAATTTATGAGTAGAGTTAGGAATACCTTTAGATTTTCTTCTATGAACATTTTTTGTGTGACCTATTTTTCCACAATGATAGCATGAGAGCTTCTTTGGCCTTGGATTTTCAAAGGCATTCTTTTTTTCAACATATTTTTATGACTCTCCATGCTCGGTATAACCTAAACCAGTGGTGGTGTCCAGTCTTCTTTGACTATTTATGAATTCATCCATTATTTTGGTACTTTCCTTAGTTTCCTTTATCATCTCATTATGTTGTTGCATCTTCACTTCATTTTTTAGTCTTTCATTATCTTCCCTTAATTCATGAATATCTTCCAATTTCCTATAAATTTCATTGTTTACTCAGTTGACTTCTTGACTCATGACAATCATTTGATTGTAAATTTCAAAGTGATGCACAGTCAGCCTTAGTATTTCAGATTTTTTCTCTTCCAAATTTTCAGTCATTTATCTTTTGTCTTCAATAGCCATGTTACTTTATTGTTCATCTTGTCTTGTGTTATTTATGACTTCAATCATTCTTATCATTTGATTCTCTTGTCCAATTTTTAGTGCTTTCACTTGTTCGGTAAGGTGTTGACTCTTTTTAGATAGATCTAAGATAGTTCCTTCAAATGAATTAGATATACTTCTAGATCCTTCAGCTAATTCCTCTATCTCTTCCTCCTGATACTGAGTCTCATTATGCCTAAATGCTAATTCCTTTCTTTTGATCAGTGATTCTCTCAACTTTTCTTTGATGTCCTTAATTTGTTCCATGAGAATCTGCATCTCCAATTTATGATTTTCAATAGTCTTATCAAGCTTATACCTTTCCATCTTTATGGATATTTCCTCTTTAGTGATTAAACTTATTCAACAAGAGAACTAGCTCTGATACCAATTGTTGGGATTATGGAAAGGTGAGTTACTGAGAGGGGAGGTGTGAACTAGTAACCCTAAAAAATTTTGAGTTGAATCCTTAAGACAATGTATTTAATTAACCAAATGACATGTTATCTTTTCCATCCATTCATAATATTACTAAAAATATGAAATGCTTTCTAATATAACATGTAAAGATCCATGAAACTTCATACACAATACACAAGTATTTTGGTATCACAAAAACCCTTGTAAGAAGGTAAAAACTGTGGTGGGGATGACACCCATAAAGCTTCACTAACTGCAGTAATAAAGTTTTTTGATTAAGGCTACAATGTTTGATCACTTCTGATGATCTTACCCTATTAGGAGTAACAATAAATACCTATTCGAATCTACCTAGTCAAAGGATTTAAGCAACATATTTAAGTGTGCACTTGGTTAAGAGATTTACAAAAAGACTTGTTAGGTCTAATTTGTTATGAGATTTAATTATTCCATAATTGCTAGAAAGTAAAAGTAGATTTGATCTATATGTAGCAACTTAATTTTTCTAATTTTAGATCTGATAAGTACTTAACTATTATCACCTTATTGTGATAGATTTATTCTTTGAATTCTGCTTGGTAGCCTTCTGATATGCTTTTGAATGTAATCCTTCAATTCTCTGACAAAACCTTAACCTCACAACCATGTGTGATCTTTAGATGTCTATGTAGGTGGCTACTTCATGTGTCTGACATGTAAAAATGACATCTTGATAGTTATATCAAAATATTTTGACCTAATTAGGGTTATGGTATCATTTATAAAACCTAAGATCTATGATCCAAATGAATAACCTAAAACATCATTACATAGGGATCATCAATCATTTAATGATTACATCTACATTTAATTTTCATCTTGATCTATGCAAACCATTTTCTATCTCGATGTAAACTATTTACCTTGTCTTTTGTGCCATTACATACTTCTATGTCCTTCATGTATTACCCAGTGTATACTGCATTCATGACTTGGTAAACTATTGATGCTCAGTAAATCTGAATGCTCAATTATAATTCAACTTCATGCTTGGTAATCATCTATCTCAGTGTATGTTCTTGGTCAAGACTATGCTTGGTTACTCTGTCATTCCACCTTGTGCTCTGCTCAGCTACTATACTTAGTGTGTTGACCGACTAGCCTATTTTCATCCTTTACCAACTATATGTGTGACACTAATGACAACTTATAAACTAAAAATTTGTTAGGGGTATTTAATCCCCTAAAATTCCACTTAGTGACTCTCACTGGGCCTTGGGAAGGTACTTCCACTTCCTTGCATAAAAGGATATAGGTAGCTTATCCTAATTTTCAGCTTCCCCATCTTTCTTTCTAATCTCAATGGTGGATTTCCTACCTCTTTTTTTAAAGGATCTCCCATAATTGGGTTTCTCAGCTCCTTTCATTGTGGTAGCGATGCCACTTTTAGAATTTTTTTGAGCATTGGTTATTGTAGTTTCATCTATGGGATTGTTTTCCATTGGCTCATTCTCTTCATTCATTAAATTTAGAAGGGCATCATTGCCATTGTTGTCTTGCTGGTTAAAGTTTTCAAATCTGATGTCATTTTCTTCAAAGTTGTGATTAATGCCTAGCATATCATATATAGCTTCTATTTTAGGGGGGATTTGATATTCCTACATAGGAGATATATCACTAGAAATTTCCTAAGGCATTTTTTTATTTTCAGGTTTAGGTGTGATTAAAGTGTTTGCAAGTACAGGAAAAGTTTTAGTTACATTATTGATAGGTTTATCATTATTAGATACTTTTTCCCCCTTTTGGTAATCACATTCAGCTTTATTAATATTATTTTTATTAGCATTTAAATTATGTGAAGATATTTTCTCCTCGAGTTCATACCAAGTAGTTAAATTGTTTCTTACTTTGTCATGAACTTGCATAATGTCAACTAGTAGCTTACTAAGTATAGATATTTTGGCTTCCACACTTTTAACTAGATCTTCTTGTTTTGATCTGTTAACTTACAATGTTTCTATTTGAGTGTTTTTCTTGTCTTTAATTGAAGTAATTGGAGGGTGGTAGGGAGAGTGGAGAGGTCAATATCCATCAGAGATTGAGTGACCAAATCATTTGCAGATATATCTGGTTTGGCTATCATAGGCTCTGGTCCAAAGAAGTTGAGATTAATTAGAGGGATGGAGCAAGGGGTGGATTCAATATCAATTAATGGATTGGGATTATTCTAGTTTTTTAGATCTTCTTTGTTATATTCCAATTTAAGAGCTTCCTCCTTAGACTCCACTATTTCTCCTTCTATTTTTGTTTCAGGACAAGGAGATTTGTTGCTAATATTTTCATCTAAATTGTGAATAGAAAATCCTCCTAAATTAGAGTCTAACTTGATGATAATATTGATATTTACTTCAGTCTTAGATATTTATGAGTTTCCATTTATGTTAGAAAAATATTTTGAAGCTCTAGGGTTTCTAAAAATGATTTCGTTGATTATCTTTCCTAAGAAAAATTCTGGTCTACGAATGTAGATTGAGTTATTAGAGATTGTCTTTATTGGTTTAAGATCTCTGGAAGTGCAATAATCAACAAGAGTTTTGACATTGTTGGAATTCATAAAATTTTCTTATAACCTTTCAAATCCACCCAAAATATCACCTATCTTAGAAAGGATGTTTTTATGTAAAAGTTCTACTAGAAAGAAATGTATACTAATCCATCTAAATATAGTAGAAAATTTAACCTTGGATGAGTCAAAGTTAGGGGACCATTTGAAAAACTTAACATAAAACCCTTTACAAAATATTGTTGGTCCACTCAAAAGCCTATATTTTAAATAAATTTCTTTATAGTCAATAAAGAAAAAATGGTCATTTAAAGTAGTGATACTTACCTAATCCTTAAAATATTAAAGGTGCCAGTTAGAAAATTTGGAGTCATAGATTTTGTGGCCTACCCAAATGGTGAAAACCCCATGGTTATGGAAGTAATACCAATGGTCATTGGAGTACTCATTACTTACGATCATGATATCAGAGTCCACCTCTAGGTTAGGGCATTTCTAAATCCTAAAATACCTAACTGGAATATCTGAGATTCTATTTTGTTTTTGAAAAGAGATATATCTCCCATCCCTTGGTCTGGACTCAAGACCATGCATAGATCTGATGGGTCAGATACTTTTCCTAACCACCAAGTCTAGTTTCAATCCGGTGTTTCCTTTTGGAACCCTATTTGTGTCTAAAACCACTTGATGGTTGTTGTTTGAAACTTTGTTCATCTTTTTTGTTAGGGTTTCCTTCCTACAATGATTGCGGATGGTAACCCAACCATCAGTATTGATTCTAGTACCTTGAGCTCTGTCATTTTTTGATAAGGGTTTCCCATGAAGTAGTTGAATGTCCATCTCTTCTTTCTTAAAGATATATAGAGGCCTATGTGCATTATTATTGACAAGATGACATTCGAACCCTCTTTGATTAATTTGTAGGTTTTTTGAAGCCCTTTATGCTTCAAATGAATCACCTATAAGGAGAGAAAGGGCATAAAATCTATTAGAGAAAGTTAGAGGTGTTAGAATAATTGAGAGGGGGGTGAATTAGTTATCCACTATCCCAAATACAAAATCCATAACCAAAAATAATTTAAACAAATTTTTGCAGCTCGATAACATAAAATAGTAAACTATCTGTACTTTTATCGATTACTAGTCAATAACATATAGTAACTATCGATCAAATCCAATATGCAATATGTAAAGTATGATAAAAAAAAATCACCACAATCAACACATAACATAAGAGATTTAATGTGGAAACCCTGTAAAGGGAAAAACCACCTGGGATCGAAAACCCAAAAATTGTTCACTCTTCTGAAGTGAGGTTGGTGAAGAACCAAGCCTGTTAAAGGTTACCAAACACACTATAAGGTGTGACCTTGTTAGAGGATTTAACACTAACTATTATCGTCCAACCAACATTCACTATGGGGTTGACAGGATAAAAAAATGTGCATTCTATGAATGACATTACAATACTTTTAAGTCTACTCGATTAAGAGATTTATCTCATTACAATGGTTAAATTGTAATAGTGGGTGATCTGATTATAATACAACTTGATTTGTAGATGTACAAATCTATATTATGCTCATTCAAATCTCTGATCAATATATCAATTCTATTTCAACAATATTCAGTAACTTACTGTCTCTCTATTATAGCTTTCTGATGCTCGGTAATCTCTACAATTCAGTTCTTAACTAGTTTGATCAAGCATGCATGAAGCTTATTCATGTGATATCTCTACAGCATCCTTTCCTCCAACATAAGTTTCATAATGACACCCTAGTCTCTTAAATAGACAAGTAAACCATTTTCTTGTCATCCAACAGATTTTTTCGCTTAATCTCCTTCATTGGTTTTGCCGCTTAAACCTTCCTTGGCTGATGTGTTAGTAACACATTTCAAATATGTCCTTTAGATCTTCCTTGAATTTTTCTAGCCATTGATCTCATAAAAAAATTTATCTTTCACTCTAATTACGAGGTACTTTCCAACTCATCAACTTCTGTTGGCTAAACAAATCATTTATTTCTTTTGTTCATTCTCAGTTAACAAAGAAATACGTCAGTGAACAAAAGCTCAATTTATACTATGCTCAGTATACACTACACTGCTCGGTGTATACTAGAATGCTTCATTAATCGACAACACTGCTTTGTAACATTTTTCTCCCAATTCCATAATAGATTAATATAACATAATCAAGTCAACAATATGAAGTCATAGACTCGTCAATAAGTTACCAAAGGTATTCCTTATCCTCATCTGTCATATCCATCTTCCTCAATGTAGATATCTCGGTCGTCATCTTTCTCTTTTCTTCTACAGATGTGTTAGATGTTTGCAACTCCATGATAAGTATTGTCAAAACTAGTTGACATCAATGACAACATAAAACTAATTCAATTATCTTACATAACAGTTCAGTGTTTAGTGATCTCTAATCACTTGAATTTCTTCAATCAGCTTCTCAATCAGTTGTAGTTCATCAATCTCTCCCTTTGGCATTGATGGAAACTCAAGCAATATGAAGTATACCATACACATACCAAACATGTATTCTACAACTCTGTAAATAAATGTTGTAGCTCGGTAAGCTCTCCCTTAGCTTAATATGTTTAATCATTACATTACATAACAACATTGCAATGTGCAGACTATCTTCCACAAATATGATCTTTAGTAGCTCTCAGGTTCCTTCTGTTTATCTCCCTTTATCTTCTAAGATTGTCTCTCCCTTAGATAGATGTTCTAGTATTCTCCTCGATTATCATATTGTTTATCTCTCCCTTTGACAATAATGCCAAAGAAATAAATAAACCATACAAATCTGTAGTAGCCATGTAACTCTCTATTATCCAGTGCATTCATTGTATCTTTGTATACTAATTATGCACATCTATTCCAGTTCTTCACAACTTTAGACAAAAATCCAAAGTGTGAATTATGCTGCATCAACATGAATGATCTTTTGATAAGATTAGGTTGATGCAACCTCCAAATCACATTAGTGACTAGTAGATAGGGGATGGACCCCAAGTCTAGTCCTCAAGTATTCAAATGTATCTTTTGGTAGAGGCTTTGTAAATATGTCTACAAGTTTCTCTTTACATGTAAAAAATTCTAGCTTCACTTGCTTCTCCTACACTTGTTCTCTTAAGTAGTGATACTTGATAGATATGTGCTTTGTTTTAGAGTGCATCACTAGATTCTTTGAAATGTTTATAGCACTAGTGTTATCATAGTATATAATCACCAGCTCAGTGATGATCTCATTCATTCCTTCTAACACTTGCTTAATATAAGCAATATTTGAACAGTTTGTAGCAACAAAAACATACTCTTCTTTGACTGTAGACTGGGAAATACAAGACTGCTTCTTACTTGTCTAGGTAACAAGTCTTTCACCAAAGAAAAATGCTCCTCCAGTTGTTCTTTTTATGTCATCCACATTTCCACCTCAATCAACCTCGATGTATACTTTAAGTTCAAACTTGCCTTCCTTAGGATACCATAATCCAAAATCCTATGTCTTCTTTAGGTATCTTAAGATTCTCTTTGTAGAAATTATGTGTGACTCCTTAGGGTTTTCACAAAATATTGCAACAATCCCCACAACATGTGCTATATCTAGTCTACTATGTACTACATACATTAACTTACCAATCATTGATCGGTACAGTATCTGGTTCACCTTTGTAGTTTCATCCTCTTTAGTCAATTTGCAGCCTGTGACCATTGGTGTTCCAACTAGTTTAGCATCTTCCATGCCAAATGTTTTCAGTACTTCCTTTTTTTTTCATATTTTCACGCATTAGTCAAAGAGAGGAAAATGTATGCACCCTAAAATGGTCTCCTAGACTTTGGGCCCCCATTCATCAATTTATCAATTTCCTGAATCAATGCCTTGCAATATTTTCAATTCAAATCAATTTCCTTGATCAAATTGTAATTAATTCAATTATTTTCAATATTTCCTAAGGTTTGATCATTTTATCCTAAGCCTCATTTAATTAAAAGAAAACTTCCCTTTTAATTAAATAAATCATCTTATTAAAATAAAATTCCTCTTTTAATAAAATCCCCACTTAAATCTCTCTTTGTGTTGAAAAAGGAAATAAAATAAATAAAAAATAAATAAAAATCCCTTTTTCTCTCCACTTTGAATGCACATACTTTTAAGTGGTGGGCCTTTTTCATCTTTTTGCCTCTTAAAGAATCTTGAGCACATCGATCAACTAAGATTTAATCTCCACCATTGCTCATTTCTTTTTGCCTCTTAATCTTGACTATCCAAGATTCTTTATAAGGAGTCCTCTCCTTCTCATTTATATGATAGAAGATTTTTGTATTTTCATGTTGTAGGTTTGGAGATAAACTTTGGAGATGATTTTTGAGCACTTGAGCTTGGATATTGCAACTTCTCTTTTCTTGTCTTCTTCTCTCATGCCTCCATGGCAATCCATTTAGATTAATCTTGCACTTGCATATTAGATTAGATTCATATTTCCTTTCATAGAATAATCTTGCATAAGCATTTCCTTTCATAGATTAGTTTTATTTCATGCATTATTATCATATAGAATAGCTTTTATTTTCATTTTCATGCATACTTAATGATCATGGAGACTAGCATTCTTTCTTTTCCTCTTTGAATCTCTCATTTTATGGTGTACTTGCATGGGCACAAACTAGGTCTAATCTGAGGGCCTCCATCATAAAACCTTGCACTCCATGAATAGAGAGCTATGAGTCACCATTTGAGACTTCATTCTTGAGCACTCTTGGATTTAATGACTCATAGAAGTCTTTCAACATTTTAGCGCACAACTTTATATACTTGGATTGTGTGATGAATATCCCATCACTCTGTTGAATAACCTACAGTCCTAGAAAGAACCTAATCTCTCCAAACATAGACATTTTGAACTCTTTTCTCATCTCATCAGTAAAGGATTTACATATGTGATCTTGACCTCCAAAGATAATATCATCCACAAATATCTTAGGAATTAGAATAGTATCATCAGTATCTCCTTTCATGTACAAATTGTTGTTCTCACTAGTTCTAACAAATCCAATACTTAACAAATAAGTATCCAGCCTTTCATACTAGGCTCTCAGTGCTTTCTTCAAACCATACAAAAGCTTTATGTAATATACATACCATGTCTTTCTTGTCTGGATCAATGAACCTTTCTGGTTATTCTATGTAGACTCCTTCAAGTATCCCATTCAGAAATGTAGACTTTAGGTCCATTTGATAAACTTTAAATTTCTTATGTGTTGCATAAGCCAGTAAAATTTGAACTCCTTCTAGTCTAGCAATAGGTGCAAAGGTCTCACCATAGTCAATTCCTTCCTCCTGTGCATACCCCTTGCAAACTAGTCTAGCTTTATTCCTTGTAACCTCTCCATTTTCATTCAGCTTGTTTCTAAAGATCCACTTAGTACCGATAACATTCTTATCCTTAGGTCTAGGTACTAAGGTCCATGTTTTTTTTTCTCTATCTGTTCAATCTCTTCATTCATTGCATTAATCCTCTCTTCATTCTCTAATGCAACTTTAACATTCTTCGGTTCATATTCACAAACTAAGCATGTACCTTGTCTTGACTTACTTCTCATTTGTATCCTATCTTTCTTGTCACCAATAATTTGGTTCTTAGGATGATGTCTTCTGATAAATCTTGCTAGTATCCAATCTCTTCTTTCTTTTTCATCCTGTTCAGGTTCATTTGCTTGCTCAGTAGGTCCTTCCTACTTGTCATTTTCTCTTTCTTGTTCCTCGATGTTGTTTTCCTGTTAACTAGTTGTCACTGTCTGTGGCTTCAGTAGATACTCTGGATGCTCAATGTATGTGAATCTATCGTAGTCTTTTGTTTCCTTTGTTCTTTCTTCTACATTCTTGTCATTAAACTCATCAACCCTGACATTAGCACTTTCTATCATTTTATTAGTAACTTTATTTAGACACTTATATGCTTTTCCTTTAGTGGAATATCCAAAAAATATCCCTTCATCACCTTTTGAGTCAAACTTTCCATTTCTTTCATCTTTCAAAATCAAGAATTTACTTCCAAAATTTTTGAAATAACTTACAGTGGGTTTGTGTCCAAACCATAACTCATAGGGTGTTTTGTTAGTGTCCTTCTTCAACTATACTTGGTTCAAAACATAAACAGTTGTGCTAACTACCTCTCTCTAGTATGTCTGTGCAACATTTTTCTCTATCATCAGTGTTCTTGCATAGTCAACTATTGACCTATTCCTCCTTTCAGCAATTCCATTCTGTCGAGGTGTCCTCAGTGCAGAGACCTATCTTTTAATACCATGCTCATTACAAAAGTTAGTAAATTCATCATAAATAAATTCACCTCCTCTATTAGATCTCAAGAATTTCAATTCTTTACCAGTCTCTTTCTCTACTTTTTCTTTATACCACTTGAACATCTTAAATGTCTCAGATTTTTCCTTCAAGAACATGATAGTCATTAATCTAGTATAGTCATCAATAAAAAGAATGAAATATCTATCACCAAAATAACTCTGAGTTCTCATAGGACCACATAGATTGGTGTGAACTAACTCAAGTATTTTCTTTGTTGAATAATTTTTTCTTTTGAAACTAAATTTTTTCATTTTACCTTTCTAACACTCATGACACATAACATGATCAGGCTTAGATAAGTTAGGTAGACCTCTAACCTTTTTCTTTATACTGATCTTAATCATGTTATCAAAGTTTACATGACATAACCTTTTATGCCATAACCAAGCATCTTCATTTTTCATCATTAAGAAAGAAGACTCATCATTGTTAAGATAAAACAAGTTACCTTTCGATTATGCTCCTATTCCAACAAGTTTTCCTCCATCATCAAATATTTTTACTTTCTTGCTCTCAAAAGAAACTCGGTGACTTGAATTGTTCAGTTGCACCACACTTAGAAAATTATAGTTTAGTCCTTCTACCCAATAAGCTTTATCACATTGGATTCTATCATTTATCAGCAAGGCTCCCTTTCCTCTAACCATGCAAGGTGTATCATTACCCATTTTTACAGATCCTCCATTGTATTTCTCAACATGATTAAATTTTTCTTCATCACCGGTCATGTGATGTGTACAACCACTATCTATGATCCATGTATCATTTTATTAACCTTAGAAATCAGTGTTGTTTCTACATACTTTTCTTCTTCCTCAGAATCATCCTTCATAGCAACAAATACTACTTCTACATCATCATCCAAATCAAATTCTGACTCATTTTCTTCTACAATGTAACATACCTTTTCACCTTTATCATTGTTGTCTTGATTGTCTCTGTTGTAGTGTCAATAACTTCTATTTCATCTTCTCCCATAGCTTCCTTCACCAGATCAATCCTTGTTCAGCTTTGGCACATCCCTCTTATACATTTTGTGATCTTTATGCTAAAGTCCTCAAAAATCTATTCCAAGCAACCAATACACTCTGATACCAATTGTTAGAATAACTAAGAGGGAGGTGAATCAGTTATCCACTGTCCCAAATACAAAATGAATATCCAAAAACAATTTAAACAAATTTATGCAGCTTGGTAACATAAAATAGTAAATTGTCTGTCATTTTACTGATTACCAGTCAATAACATATAGTAACTACCGATCAAATCCAATATGCAATATTTAAAGTATGATAACAAACAATCACCACAATCAAGACATAACATAAGAGATTTAACGTGCAAACCCTGTAAAGGGAAAAACCACCTAGGACTGGCAACCCAAAAAATGTTCACTCTTCTAAAGTGAGGTCGGTGAAGACCCAACCCTATTAAATGTTACAAAGCACACTGTAAGGTGTGACCTTGTTAGAGGATTTAACACTAACTGTTATCGTCCAACCCACATTCACTATGGGTTTACAGGATAACAAATGTGCATTCTATGAATGACATTACAACACTTTCAAGTCTACTCAATTAAGAGATTTATCTAATTACAATGGTTAAACTATAACAATAGGTGATCTGATTATAATACAACTTGATTTGTAGATGTACAGATCTATATTATGCTCATTCAAATCTCTGATCAATATATCAATTCTATTTCAACAATATTCAGTAACTTACTATCTCTCAGTTATAGCTTTCTAACACTCAGTAATCTATGTAGTTCGGTTCTCCTTAACTAGTTTGATCAGGCATGCATGAAGCTTGTTCATGTGATATCTCTGCAGTATCCTTTCCTTCAGCATAAGTTTCATAATGAAACCCTAGTCTCTTAAATAGACAAATAAACTATTTTCTTTTTGTCCAATAGATTTTGTCACTTAATCTCCTTCGTTGGTTTTGTCACTTAAACCTTCCTTGGCTAATGTGTCAGTAACACATTTCAAATCTATCCTTTAGATTTTCCTTGAATTTTTCTAGTCATTGATCTCGTAACAAACTTTATATTTCACTCTAATCATGAGGTACTTTCCAACTCATCAACTTCTATTGGCTAAACAAATCATTTAGTTCTTTTGTTCATTCTCGGTTAACAAATAAATACGTCGGTGAACACAAGCTCAGTTTATACTGTGCTTGGTATACACTACACTGCTTGGTGTATACTAGAATTCTTCATTAACCGACAACACTGCTTTGTAACATTTTTCTCCCAATTCCATAACAGATTAATATAACATAATCAAGTCAACAATATGAAGTCATAGACTCATCAATAAGTTACCAAAGTTAATCCTTATCCCCATCTGTCATTTCCATCCTCCTCAATGTAGATATCTTAGTTCGTCATCTTTCTCTTTTCTTCTACAGATGTGTTAGATGTTTGCAACTCCATGATAAGTATTGTCAAAACTAGTTGACATCAATGACAACATAAAACTGATTCAATTATCTTACATAACAGTTCAGTGTTCGATGATCTCTAATCACTTGAAGTTATTCAATTAGGTTCTTAATCAGTTTTAGTTCATCAAGAGGCTTCTTTCTAGATCCTTGTATTACCAGATCTCTAGAGTTTTGACAGATAGAGACAAGCTCTATGTTGAAATTATGTTGCTTTCCTTTTAGATTCGTAGTATGCCTTACATGAGCTTTAACAAAATTCATGAAATTATCCTTTTTTATCATGGGTATATTTTCCTAAACTTGAAAATTTTCTCTAGTATATATTTCTAAAATATGTATTTAAAAAAAAAATCAATTTAAATTTCCTGACAATTTCTTTGGCTAGAAAAAATAAAATGAAAGGGCAGTCAGAGGTTGGGATATTGGGTAATGATTTCAACATAAAATTTTAAAATGGATTTGTTCAAATGAAAAATAAATCACCATTTCAGTACACAAAACAAATTTATGTAAATAAATAAAGACTTTTCCAACTATAAATAAATAATACCAACTTTGTTTTAAAAAGATAAACTTGAGTGGTGTTTCACACCAATATTAGGGGGACCCTTTGGGCTGACTCCTCCACCCAACAAGTATTTAGTACTTGCACAATAATTCACCACATACAAACAATCTCCCACTTGGAGATTGATCAGGCTCCACACCAAAAAATCTCCCATTTGGAAATTGATCCTACAGCAACATGAATGCCCATGTAGCTCCCATTGGATTGACACACCTAGACTAGAATCGTTCTCATTTCCTACTATGATGAAGTTGTAAGACCAATAGAAACTAAGTAGAAAGTCAATCTCTCCTAATTCACTATCTTGGTCAACATATCTATAGGATTTTGGCTAGTGTGTATCTATTGGATGTATGTTGTCCTTGATGCAAACAGTGGAAAGGTGGCAATATAATTTTTATTTTGAGAATTCATCAAGGCTTTGGAATATTTTTATATTCACCTCATAATATGGCTAATTAATATGCCATTATTTATGTCTCATAATATTTAACATATTCTTTTCACTCATCGTTAGTGGTTATGTAAAAATGGAGACAGCGGTTATGATACTTGGTAATTGCAATGCCACCTGTCATCAGCGTATGGTATATTTAAAATTTTCTTGAATTTAGTTTAATATATTCTTGAAAGGTATTCGAAAGGGTTTCTTGTGTGGTAATATGAAGATATTTTGGAGCTCTTTTATGCAACAATGACCGCCATGATATTTTTATAAGATCTCTCAGATAAAAATTTTGATAGTATTTGTCCAGCTAGTTGTAACATTTTGAAAGAAAGTTGGGGTTTTGAGAAAGTAACTTTGAGAATAATGGACGTCTACCTACAACTAATTCAGAGGTAAAAAATTTGGTTCAAGCTATCAGGTATGCAAAATGTCGAATCCTAGCGCCCTCATGGTATAAGGAATTTGTTTCATTTTTAAACAAAGAAGTTTAGTTTGTTCAGTTACAATTATTTTGTTCTTTGTTTAAGGAATAGTTATTCAACCAAGATTATAGTAATAAATCATTTAAATGAAATGGACTGACATTTTTTGTTTGAAGAAATTATTTTAATTATGACTTGAGAAATGTCTCTTATGATTATTATCAATGGTATAGGAATGTTTGTGTTGAAGAAAAGTTATATCAGTAAAGCTATACCAGTGATAATATTTTTGTTCAAACAAATTTCCAATGGTGATTTCAATTCTCAAAAATATTGGTGGGTGCTTATTTATTTGTTACATTTTGATAAAGAACAAAAATTATACTCTCAAAGACTTAAGAATTGAAGTGTGCATTTATTATGTTCATAATAGTTCTGATCATCATCTTATCAGGTTCCATGGTTTACTGTAAAGAAAGATATTCTTGTCTTCATCAAAATTTGGATAACCCTAGCAGAGGCTGAATGGTTCTTTACATCTATTATATACAAAATAGTTTATTCAATTGTTTATATTTACCCTAATGAGAGGGTTTTGAGAAATTAGTTTCAAAACAGTTTAAACTATCATGTGAGAAAGTGAATCTAATTATTTTTTAGTACTTCCATATATAAGTAAGTATGGTTGTGTGTAAGATTGTGAATAAAAAAAGAGACACACAATCATATTACTTTCTATGTGGAATAATTGATGCAATATTGAAATCGGATAAAAAATATTATGTATATATGTAGGTGTATGAAACAAATGCATATAGTTATATATGTATATAATCTGTGAAGAAATGTTGAAAAATAAAATCAAAAGGGTCTAATCCCTAAGCAGTTATAGCTATTATTGTAAAGATGAGTTATTTACTCAATAAAGATGATAGGTTCCAATGGAGTGGTTTTCTTTTCCTATGAGAGAAATGAAAGGTTTTGAGGGTTTCCCACTCAGCACAAAATATTTTGTCTCTCTCTTTTCTATGAGTTGTCTAAATTGCTTAAATGATATCTAATTATTTTCGTTTCATTTTTAGCTTATGCATCCAATTACTTTGAATGTTAAATGTGTATTTGATTTTGATTTAGTTAAATGTCAAATCAAAATCTCCTATTTTGATTCACCCCCTCTCTTAGAATTGTCATTTCTTCCAACAAGTGGTATTAGAGCATAGGGTCCCTTCTAGGTTTGTCTATAGGGATTATCCAAGGATAGTTTGGAAATATTAATGGCATAGGCTAAAGGTGCCTCTCTCACTAGAGCTCCATTATTTGATGGCACTGGTTATGTTTTTTGGAAGGTCATAGTGGAAGCCTTCATAAACTTACTATATGTCCGCATGTGGAAAGTTGTAATCACAAAATACACTGTACCAAAAAACATACCCATTGATCCTGATAATAAAACCAAGTATGAACTTGATAAAAGAGCTAAATTTTCTATTGTATGTGGTCTCACAAAAGATGTTTTTGTCAAATTCATGTATTGTCAATCTTCTAATGACATTTGGGTAATACTAGAAATCATTTACCAAGGTGATGAAAAGGTAAAGGAATCAAAGTTGATAACTTTGAAAACACAGTTTGATACTTTAAAAATGAATGCGAATGAAAGTATAGCAGCCTACTTCTTAAGGATTGATGAAATAGTAAATGCTAGAAGGGGATTAGGAGAGAAAATTGAGGAATGTGATATTCTCTCAAAGGTAGTAAGAACTATACTACCTAAATTTGATACAAAAATATATACTTTGGAAGAGAATAAAAACTTCTCTAAAATGACCTTACATCAGTTGCAAGGAACTCTAGCTGCTTATGAAATGAGAATCAACAATAATGATGGTTCTACTTCAAAAGAAATAGTTTTCAAGGCTGAAAAACAAGATGAGAGTGATTTAGATATAACATATGCTCTTGAAGCATTGCTGGTTAGAAAATTGAAAATGAAATATCAAGGAAAACCAAAATGTTTTAACTGTGGGAAATTAGGATGCTTCGTTGCAAAGTGTCCCTATGTTGATTAGGATGAAAATGATGAGAAATATGAAAAGTATTTCAAAAAGAAACCCTAGAATTAGAACAAAAGATTCAAAAATTTTAAAAAGAAAATTCTTTTGTCAAAAGAAGACTCAAATGATTTTGGCGAGGAAGGAGAAACTTTATTTATGATTGAAATTATAATTTTCAAAAACCAAAATCTAGTCAATCAGAATCTTCATATGATTTAGATGAAGACATTGATCTTGAAGAAGAGCTACTTCTCTCTTTACAAGAAATAAAGAGATTAAAGAAATTAATCTCTACTCGTGAAAAAGAAAATCAATCTTTATAAGCTGAATTGGATAATGCAAGTCAGCTTATTGAAAATCAAAGAATTATTAGATGAAAAGGAAACAAAATTGATTTTGTTGCAAAATTTTTTTTCTCAAAATAACTCAAGATCTAATACAATTGAAAAGGGAGAATCCTCAAAATAGGTTTCAAATTATGTCTTTAAAGGTTACTATTTTAATTGTAATCTATTTGGTCATAAGGCATATAAATGCAAGCTAGCAAGAAATGAATCATTATATGTCTTTAAGAAAGTGGTTAGATGCTTTAAGTGTTACCACTATGGGCACTTTGCAAATTAGTGTCAACTAAATTTAAAGCCTAAACAAGTATGGAAACCTATACTTATGAATGTTGAAAAATCTCTCATTGTGGAAACATCCCTATTTTCTCATAAACTTGCAACTTGGGTTTTGGACAATGGTTGTTCTTACCATATGACTAGAAGAAAAAATAAGTTTAAAACCCTATAAGACTTTGATGGAGGGTTTGTCAAATTTTGAGATAATTCAAGTGCTTATATTACATATTGTGGCTCAATCACTCTTAATAAAGACACTCCTATATATGATGTATACTATGTAGAAGGTGTAAAACATAATCTTCTAACTATGAGTCGGATATGTGATAATAGGAATTCTATTTCCTTTGATGCTAAGGGATATTCTATCAAAAACAAAAAAATAAATTTTTTGCTAGTGGTTTGAGAATAGGAGGAAATCTTTACAATCTAATTGATTCAACTGTTCAAGAATCATCTTTAATCAATACTTGTCTTATGAGTCAAGTTGAAGAAAATTGGCTATGGAAAAAAAGATTAGGACATTTAAATTTTGATAATATTTCTAGGATCAGAAAGAACAAAAGGTTAGAGGTCTGCCTCTAATCAGTAAACCAGCAAAAGTTTGTGAAGAATGTGTGAAAGGAAAGAAAACAAAAACATCCTTTAAAACCAAGGAATATCTATGAAATAGACCACTAGAACTTGTGCATACTAAACTATGTGGTCCAACAAAAACTCCATCCTTGAATGGTGAAAAATACTTTATGTTGTTTGTGGATGATTACTCAAGAACGATTTGGGTAACTTTTTAAAAATAGAAATCTAAAGCCTTTGAAAGCTTCAAAATATTCAAGAAAATGGTAGAAAGGGAAACTAATCTAAAGTTTTAGTGTCTAAGATCATATCGAGGTGGAGAGTTCACCTCTTAGGAATTCATTGAATATTGTGAGAAACATGGTATCAAGAGGTAGTATTGAATTTCCCTTACACCACAACACAATGGTGTTGTGGAAAGAAAAAATAGAATAGTTAAGGAAATGGCTCGAACAATGTTGAATGAAGCCAAATTGCCTACTAAATTCGAGAAAGAAGTTATTCATATAGTTGTATATATCTTAAATAGGGATCAAGCTATAGTAAGGACTACTTATACTCCTTAGGAACTATGGAATGGTAAAACTGCTAATGTTAAGAACTTCAAAATATTTGGCTATAAATGTTTTATCAAAAAGGATAATAATTCCTTAGAGAGTTTCAATTCAAGATCTGATGAAGGTATCTTCTTAGGATACTCCACACATAGAAAATGTTTCAAATGTTACAATAAAAGGCACATCCTAAAAACTAGGTGTATGTTCATGGAATAGACATAACTTGCAACAAATTAATCAAAAATGAATTTTTTGTTGAGTTTTTTTTTTATGATTTTCTGAAGTAGGCACATCCTAAAAAGCATGTGTATGTTCTTGGAATAGACATAACTTGCATCAAAATAATCAAAAATGAATTTTTTTAAAGTGTATAGAATCAAGTACACAACAATAATATTTAATTTGTTTTAAATTTAGTCAAGTAGATCAAAATTTATTAGGAAAATGGTACACATATGTCTTTGAGAACTATGGAGACACTAATAAAGAAAATTAAACTTTAATATGTTAATGGTGTCCAAAAATGGAAAAAATGATATCATTAGAGAGCTTAGAAGATGTGTGAAATTATGGTGGTAATTTTACAAATACGCAATTGATGATGTGTAAACTTAATGATGAGGAAGTTGAAAAACTAGTCTGGAAGAACAAAACACATTTAAAAGGGGGGAAATGGAGGGAAATGGAGGGATATAAGCTCCCAAGCCTTAGGATCATTATAAAATCCTATTACCTAAGAATAATACAATCAAGTTTTTAAATGTTTAAAAATATGATCAGGTTTTTTAAAATTTTACATATATGCTTTTTATTCTTAAAAAATCCAACACTAAAAACCTAATCGGGTTTTTAAGAATTAAAAAACATAAATGTGAGTATATGTCACTACACTAATCACCCATGTCTGCCTTTAGGATTTGTGACATGGTAAAATAGCCTCCTAGGTCTTCTATAAGTCTAGTGGTTGTATCGAGCATTAACAGGTTGATCTTTTAGTGCAACGACAACCGCTAGTTGTAACAAGTGGTATTAGAGCTTGGTTACAAGTTTGAATCCCCTCAGGTGATGCTAAGTGGGGATTGTTGGACTAATCACCAACGTCCCCCTTTTGGGTTCATGATATGGTTTAACATCCTCATGTGTCTTCTATAATTCTAGTGGTTATATAGGGCATTAACAGGTCGATCTTTTGATGCAATGGCAACCACTAGTTGTAACATATGTATGTAAAATCACTACACATATGTATATAGTTACATATATAATATGTGTATCTATATATATTTAAACACCTTTGTCCATTCCATGTCCTAATTATCCTCTTTCTCTCTCTAGCTCATATTTCTCTCTCTCTCTCTCTCTCTCTCTCTCTCTCTCTCTCTCTCTCTCTCTCTCTCTCTCTCTCTCTCTCCTCTCTCTCTCTCTCTCTCTCTCTCTCTCTCTCTCTCTCTCTCTCTCTCTCTCTCTCTCTCTCTCTCTCTAGTGCAGGAGCACCTTAGGTTAAAGTTGGATGTAGTTGTAATTTTTTTTTTTCTTGTAATGGTTTTATGTAATAAGGTCATTTAAGACCATTTGGGGTCATTTTGAAAATTTTCCATGATAATCTGTTACAATATGTAAAATGTTGTAAAAGTTGTCATGTAAAAATAGTCAATGTTGTCAAAATATTATCAAAAATTAAAAATGTTGTCATTAGTGTTAACAAATGAGTTACTAGTTAGTTCAGAAATTGTAAGTGGTTTTAATATGATAAATATTTAATACCAACTCCAATTTGGTGGTTGGAGAGGGTTTGATATTGTTGGAGATTGTGAAGAAGAAGAATCCCTTATTTTTGTGCATTATTGCAGAATTTTTCTCATGTTGCAAAATGTTCTCTTCATGTTTACAAATTTTATCTTTCATATAATGATATGAAACTGGTTGGAGAATTTAGTTATGGGTATATAATTTCATTTTATATTGGTCTCATCAATTATAATTGAGATTTGTAATAGTATTGGCATTTTTGGTACAAGTTGTCTTGAATGACTAATTTTTCTTGTAACAGTCTGAAAGAAACACATGGTACAGATTGGTATGGTATAGTAATGTTCTATAATCAATGGTAAAATATGTATAAATTAGTCTAGTTTCATTTCATTTTTGTTTGATCCAAATTAATTATGTTTTCAACGATTTATGGTATTTTTGGTGAGAGTGGGTCTATGATAAAACTAAGATTTCTAGCAAGCATTAAGAAAACTATATATTTGTATTGTGCCATCCAAAAAGGATAAAAATTGGTGATAGTCTTACATTGCTGAAAAAGGTCTCTATAAAGTAATTTTCACTATTTGATCATTTGGTAAAGATATGGATGGTTGTGTTAGAAATAGGAAATACTGAGAGGGGGGTGAATCAGTATTTCACAAACTTTTACTTTTTCCCAATTATGGATATATGTAGTTAACTTGTAACTTGCATAAGAAACTAAACTAAACAATAAACACAACCATAAAATAAAGGAACTCATAACACCATGTTTGTTCTTGAGGAAACCCTGGCCAAAGGAAAACCTCAGTGGGGATGATACCCACAAATGATCCACTAATCAAAACTATATGGTTAAAGATATTGACCCTGTTAGGAGTCTATTACATATGTATAGTATCTCGGTCCTTGTTAGAGGACTTTAGGCCTTGTTAAAATCCTCAACCCTGTTAGGAGTTTGAATTTACAAAATGTGAATGTATGCAAGATGAGCCCTCTGCCCAAACATGTGATATAAAATAATAGTCTTCAATACAAAAGATAGAATACAAAAACCTTTTGTTGTTGCTGAATATCTTCAATATTCTAATCTAGCTTGTGTAATCACCCACAAATTGTCATCTAGACTATTAGCCCCTTTCTAGCATTATTTGCTAAATTTATCAATTGCTTATTCTTGATCAAATCCTAATTTTATCATTTATTCGATTATATTCTATGGATTAAACATTTTATCCTAAGTCTTTATTTAATTAAAAGGAATTCCCTCTCCTTTTATTAAATAAAAATCCCCCACTTACCTTTTATCCTAAGTTGCACAAATAAAGCATTATTCCTATTTAATAAATAAGAAGAAAAGGCTTTTTGTCTCACATAGGGCACAAAAGTCAACACTTCTTTCTCACTGGAGGATACTTGTGCACAAGGATTGATCCCACTTTCAAACTCCACCCTTGATCAACTATTTTGCCTCTTAATCTCCATGGTCTATTTATCTTTAAAAGGAGAGCTCTCTTCTCATTCTAGAGATCCCACTCTTGATGCTAATGTTATGTTGTAGGTTTTTTTGGTGACATTGGAGCTTTTGAAGAACTTGTTGCATTTTAGTCCTCATATTTTCATTGTAGCTTAGTTCTCATGGCATTCTTATCTTAGTTTCCTTTCATGCTTTAGCTTAGTTCACATAGTTTAACTAGTAATGGCTTGTAACACTCTCATTTCCATAGTTTAGTTGCATTCTTGCATTCTCATTCTAGCATAGCTTGCATTGCATTTTTCATTGTGATTCTTGAAGATATTGGCATTCTTGCCCTTGTCTCTTTGAATCTCCCATTGCATGGTTTACTAGCGAGGTTGCATGCTTAATAGCTCTAGTTGAGAGACCTCTAAACACCCTTGCACTCCATGCCTAGGGAGCTCTAGGTTGCTTTTCAAGGTTTCCAATCCATGGATGCCCTTGGAATCAATGGCTTAGAGAAGTGCACATTTTGGGTGTACATTTTTGGCACCCACCATGGGGCTCAAACACACGACCACAAGGTTGGTTAAGAATTTTGATCACAAGGCCTTCAAAACCCCTCTACCTGAGTATAAAAAGGGGGAGTCCTCTCAAGCAAGCAAGAAAAATCATGATGCCAAGATCAATTATACATATACTAACAATGAGAATGTGATCAACATGTTAGAGCCCATTGAGAGTGTTTTTATGATGAGATCTCAAGGTAATAGTGACATCAATCATGATACACCTAAGTTGGTCTTGCAAACACTTGATGGTTTATCTTCCCAAAGTGAGACATTGAATGTTGTTACTAGGGGGCAAGCCAAAATCATCCTTTAAACTACTCACAATCCCAAACAAGCCTCATCTTCTAAACAAGTGGCTCCTTCAGCCATATCTAGCTATGATCTTGTTCACTAGTTGTAATGAACACTAACCCAAATATCCATTTTTAAGTTTCTTGAGCTATCTCCCTTGCACAAAGAGATCCTTAAAAAGGCTCTATGCATAGCAAATGTCCCTAATAACATTGATCCAGATAGATTCTAGGCTATGGTCAATCATATCTCATATCCTCACTATCTCTCATTTTCTGTAGAGGATGACACGTCCCTTGGTCACCCACCTAATCTTGATTTACATATTGAGGTCCAAGTCTACCATACTCGAGTCTCTTGAGTCCTAATAGACAACGGTGCAGGGTTGAATATTGTTTCCTTTCATGTTGTGCAACAATTAGGATTATTCAAATTTGTTGTAGATCCTAGGAGAAAGATCACTATCAAAGTATATGATGAAGTGGAGAGGTCTTCAAAGGGTCTTATCGTGTTGCCTATCTGAGTGGGTCCAATTGTGAAAGATATTGTGTTTCAAGTATTAGACATCCCACTCACATACAACATTCTTCTAGGTCTTCCTTGGATCCATGACATGCAAGTTGTTCCTTCTACCTACCATCAATGCGTCAAATTCCCATACAATGGAGCTGAAATTGTGATTCTTAGGGACAATGCTATTTCTATTAATACTCTCACTACCGCTAAAACATTTGTCCTACACAATAAACCATCTCATGATCCTAGTGCATCCCTTATTGCTGCTGAGCAAAAATTAAAAATGATGAGTATTGGTATGGGTGAATACACATTGGATTTTGTTGCTGCTATGCCTATCTCTCCTAAGTCATATGGTAGACCTTTAGACAAGATGAAGCCTTCCACTTTTTCCATGACAATTTTTGGTACCTTTGTTCATGCATCCACACTCTTAGAGGTAGAAAAAGAAGAACAAGCTGTTAAAGATTGGATTTATAGAGTGGAAGAAGATAGTATGACAGTTGCTACTCTCATCTCCCCTAGACACTATGGTAAAGGCTACATACTTTTGCAGTAAATGGGCTATCAAGGTCAAGGACCTTTAAGTAATAATGGACATGCTCTAGTTGAACCTTTGAGTCATACCGATGGTTGACACTCTAAGGATACCATGGGTCTAGGATACGGTACCAAAGAGGACCCCCTTGACTATTCTAGAAATTCTCCCATGATTAGTGACTCAAATACAGATATGGATGAATCACCACTATACACTATGGCCCAAATGGGAGACGGTCTCCCTTCTACTTCACTCCTTTGGGGAGAAGAATGCATACCTAATGATGGCACAGCTAAAGTCTCTATGTCTAGAAATAATGTACCTAATGAATCTGACTTCAGAGGTAGACAACGTAGAAATATTGCATAGTTACTAGAAAGAGAAGGTCTCACACATAATGACATGGGTGCCTCTACTTCTAGGCATCCTAAACCTTCTTGGTACAAACATCCCAGTAGAATTTCAACTACAAATTCAAATGAGTATGAATGGGACACTCTCTCAGAAGGATCTTCCATAGTGGATATGAAAATTGATGTGATTCATACTTTTAGTGCCCAACCTAATGTAGTTGATGAGTCTTGTGTAGGTTCTAATGAGTTTGATCTGCGTATTGCTTTAGTGGACCACACTGGTCCTTCTATGCCAAATCTAGGTCTTGATACTTTTGGAGCCTACTCTATAGGCTCAACTTCTCTTGTCACCAAAGATGATACCTATTGCATCAATAACCTTTAACCTACCATTTCACTTCCTCTCATACACCTAGATCTCATAGATTGGTCCACCCAAGATCAAAGATCTACATTTCCTTCCTTCCAAAATGACTATGAGATCACTTGTTACCTCAATGTCGTTGAACCTATCACCTCTTCCACCAATGAACCAGCAACAAATATGACAGAATCATATATCAAGTACCTCAATCATAAAATCAAAAGAAAAAATAAATGGTCAGATGGCAAAAACCACATTATGGCGGTGTCCGAACCCCAAAATAGTAAAAATAAAGACATATCTAAGGGTGAAAACCTCTCTGAGGCACCCGAGGATGAGGTACTTGGTAGTCTACCTAGTTAATTCTAGGAAAGATCTTCAGTTTTGATAGAACCTACATAGCCAATCAACTTAGGGATAGAGGAGTCTCCTAAGATAATCCATGTAGCTCAGTCCCTCTTGGCAGAGGAGAAAGAACAATTTACCACATTTTTTTTAGGAGAAAAAGATCAACTTTGCACAGACATATTCAGACATGCCTAGTTTGGACACTAAGCTTATTATGCACCACCTCTCTATTGCTCTAGGGGTAAAACCTATCAAACAAAAACTCAGAAAGATCCATCCTCATGTGGCATTATTGGTTAAGGCTGAACTTGACAAGCTTCTAAAAGCTAACTTCATAAGAGCTATTGACTACACTGAATGGATTTCCAATATTGTTCCTATTTCCTAACATGATAAGTCCATTTCCGTATGCACTAACTTTAGAGATCTAAATAAAGCATTCCCTAAGGATGATTTTCCACTTCCAAACATTGATATGATAGTGGACATGACAGTGGGTTATGAAATGTATTCCCTTATGGATGGCTTCTCCGGATATAACTAGATCAAAATCACCCCTGAAGACCAAGAGAAGACAACTTTCACATGTGCATGGGGTACCTTTTGTTGGAATGACATGCCATTTGGTCTTAAGAATGCCGGTGCAACCTATCAGAGAGCTATAACTACCATATTCTATGATATGATGCATAAAAACATGAAGACTATTTTGATGTCACACTTGCTAAATCACAACAAAGAAGCACTCATTTATCCAATTTGAGTTTGATATTGGATTTCATGGAATGATTTCAACTCAGATTGAATCCTAAGAAATGTGCTTTTGGTGTCATTATGGGAAACTACTAGGCTATATCATATTAGCAAAAGGAATAGAGGTAGACCTAGATAAGGTGCAAGCTATCATGGAGATGCCACCTCCTTGCAACATAAAATAATTAAGGGGTCTCCAAGGCCATCTCCAATCTATTAGGTAGTTCATTTCTCAATTAGCTGATAGAGCTCAACCTTTCAACAAGAATTTGCATAAAGGGGCTACTTGCATATGGAATGAGGAGTGTCAAAAGAACTTGGACCAAATCAAGGATTACCTAGCAAAACCTCCTATTCTTATGCCACCTATCCAAGGGAAACCTTTGATACTCTACATATCTACTACAACAAATTCTTTAGGAGCTCTCCTTGCACAACAAGATGATATGGGCAAAGAATGAGCTATCTATTACATCAGTTGCACCTTGGTTTCTTATGAGCTCAATTATACCAGCAGCAAAAAAGCTTGTCTAGCAGTAGTGTTTGTGTCCCAAAAACTCAGACATTACATGCTCACACATACTACGCAGCTGATCACCAAAATTGATCCTATAAAGTACCTCTTAAGTAAAGTTGTGCTTACCAGATGACTTGCTAAATGGATGCTGATTCTTTCAAAATTTGATATTTAGTACGTCAAAAGGAAAGCCATTAAAGGACAAGCAATCGTAGATCAATTAGCTGAATTTCCCATGACTGATGATTCTCCTCTTCAAATAGACTTCCCAGATGCTTCGATCATGAATGTCATAGAGCGTACGTGGAAAATGTTCTTTGATGGTTCTCATACACAGAATGGGGCTGGTGCTGGAATCTTATTTGTTACACCTCATGAATACACAATTCCTAAATCTTATAAGCTTCTCTTTCCATGCACCAATAATATAGCTCAATATGAAGCCCTTCTCAATGGTGTTAAGTTTTCCCTAGAATGGAGGATTACAGAATTGCATATCTTTGGAGATTCACAGCTTGTCATAAATCAAGTAAACAATGATTACCAAACAAAGGATGACAATTTGATTCCCTACAAGAAGATGACAGACTCGCTTAGGAATTATTTCACATCTGTTACACTCCAATGAATTCCTAGAGCTAAGAACAAGGCTACTGATGCCATGGCTACTTTGGCATCCATTCTACAATTGGAAGATCATGAGTCATGCTTTGAGTTCCTAGTGGAAGATTTGTGTTATCCCACCTATGATTCCCCTGATGACCATGTCATTTAAACTATGATCGGTCATGATTCATCCCGCTATGATACTATATTTTCCTATCTCTAAGATTAGATTATTCCTAAAAATCTAACATGCAATGAGAAGTGCCAACTCATCTACAATGCCTCACATTTTACCCTCATCTCTGGTGACTTATATAGGAAGGGTCTAGATGGAACTCTCCTTAGGTGTCTAGAGATAGAGGAGTTAGAAAAAGCATTAGCTAAAGTCCACAATGGAATATGTGGTTCACACTCTAATGGTCTTGGGTTAGCTTAGAAATTTCTTAGGGCTAGTTACTATTGGCCTACTATGCAAGCTAATGTTGTTCGATATGCCAAGTCTTGCAACAAATGTCAACTACACAGGAATCTCATTCATGCTCCTAGATGCGAGCTTATTCCCTCTATTACATACTGGCCATTTCAGCAATGGGCCTTTGACTTGGTAGGCAAGATTCATCCTAGCTCTTCAAGTGGGCATAAGTTCATTATTACAGCTAATGAATATTTTACCAAAGGGGTAGAAGTTGTCCCACTATCTGGAGCTATAGGAAAACATGTTGCCTTGTTTATCTTGAATCACATCATTTTCCAATATGGTATTACTTCTTCCATAGTCACAGATAATGGCGGCTAGTTCAAGAATAAAGACCTAAAACAATTGTGCAAAAAATTCAAAATTAAACAACATTGGTCTTCTATTTACTACCCTCAAGGGAACGGCCAAGCTAAGGCCTCAAATAAAACACTGCTGAAAATCCTTCATAGGACAGTGCACAAATCAAGAAAGGATTGGGATCTACAGAACAATCCTATGTTATGGGATTATAGAAGTTATATTCGCACTCCTACAGGTGCCACACCTTTTTCCTTGGTCTATTGTTCTTGTTGGCATTTCAAAATAGCTTATGCTCTTACGCTGCCAATATACCCTCAGATAGATTTTAGGTTTGGTAAATTCCAAAATGTAGAAGGATCTTAGGGTAACTGGACCAACTATAGGGACAAGACTACCCTCTTCACTTCTGGCTCTGCAAAACCAAGGCAGGTGCACCTAACCCAGTGAAAACTATACTTTACACACCAAAGACTGGGTTTGAATAATAGATTGATAGTAAGAAAGTACTAAATTCTAACCACACATTCATTATCTCTCCATTACTATTGGGTAACACAACCACACAACCAAAGACCTAAAGCTTAGAAAGGTTATTGATTTTAAGATTTGGAATGTAATAAATTCATTCAATGTATGTTAATAAGAGAAATACTGATTTAGGCCAGTGCCTCATCCATTGGGCAAGATTTCTTAGACACAAAGACACATGAATTTGAGAATATCTAAGAATTCATAGCCATAAATACATTTATCCTAATCTTTAGTACTTACAAAACATCCTTACATAGATAAAGGGAAAACTCATATCCCATTTAGAGCATTGTTTAATTCAATCCTAGATCAGAACTCAAGAATGAAGATACATACATAAAAACAATATGTAATGAGCTAGAAAATTCAAAGCTTACTTGACTTGACACAAAGGAGAGATAAGAATTAGATATTTGTATTAAGTATGATGAATTCCTTCTATGTATACAACAAATCACAAGACACCCTACTTGAAAACTACAACTTAGACCTGTTACTGTATTCTTTCATTAACAAACACTGAATCAAAAACTATTACAAAACCTTGGGACCAAAAACTAGGGATTGATTTTGAACTTCGAAACTGGAACCCCTACAAAATCAAAATTTCCACATTAAATACCACTAGTTACCTTGGAATCCCAAACAGGTTAGGATGCAACAAGCTATAGATAACCAGGGTAAGGGTTAGGGTTTCCACCCACCAAACAATTCAAACAGATCATAAATTAATACATTGGAGGGAAAACCAAGCAACCCTGAGTAATCAGATCTAAAATTCAATCTTCACTTATGGTAATTCTTTTGGAAATGTACTGAAAATCATGAAATTCCTACAAATTCATCTATTTTGACCACTGCAACATGCCTTAAGCACCTTTTATTCATTCTCCCATGGCACAACACTCCTCTGCAATAAATCATCAAACACATGGACCTCACCACAACAACTGCAAATCATTTCTATTAAGTTCGGTCATCGAAACATTCAATTTTGGTCCTTTCTATCACTGGAAAGCATTCAAATTTTCAAATCTGTAGAGAACGGCTACTTTTATGGTGCTATCGATGTATCAAAGGCCCACATTAAAATCTGAACTTGGTTTATATCATGACCATTAGATGCTTTTCCTTTTCCTGGGTTATGTTTTTACTTTATAAGAATCTAGCGAATACATGACTGAAAAACCTTCACCCATTCTTGAGAACTTTAAGAGCACCACTAAATTATTTGGCTATTACACAAACACCGTTCACCAAATCTCTAAGTCTTTAGACCCTTCACCAAAACATCATGCGAACCAGCAAACAAAGAAAGCATTTGTTAGAACCACCAAAACCTTATCCAAACTGCCAAAAAGATTGAGAAATTTTACTGGGCCCACATCAAGAAGATCGATGGTTGTCTGCTTTTTGCACAGACCTCCAAGATTCCTCCAGATCATAAGACAACCATCAGATGAAGAATCTTACCCTGCTCTGACAACCCTCTGACACTGAAAGAAATCAACGGCTATCTTAAGTTTGCATGTGTCAGAAAAAACCCTTAAGCACATATGTCGGTCATCGATCTTCTATCATTATCAAAACTATAGAATCTTCGAAATCCTTAGCCCCACTGACATAATCCAATTCATCACCACACGGATGAATGAAAAGAAAACAACTCAGCACACCGTGGCACATAAAAACCATTTGGCAATTCGACCCACCTTAATACTGCCGCCTAAGAATAAAGTAACATCAATGGATGGCGTAAGATCTCAAAGCTCTAACACATCTCACAAGAACTTACGCCAACCATTGATTTACTATGGATGCTAGAACCCTTTGAGTCTCATAAAATTAGGTCCCACTAATAGCATATCTAGTCATTCACCCATGGACCAATCAGATACCACCAAATTAGCACACCTAGCATGTGGACCCACTTGAAAAGAAAGGCTATGTCACAAAAGGAAATCAACGATGGGTTTAAGATCTTATGAGCCAGGAAGATTCTATCCGCTTATAAGACAACCATTGATTAAGAATCTCATTGTAGGGCACTTCTATTTTGCAAATGTGTGACTAAGGGAAAAAGATATCAGTGTTTGCTAGGTCACTGGATAAAAAGATAAGACCGCCAAGCATTTAGAGAATTACGCGAACATTGTTCGCTGAATCGCCTAAAAGTTTATAAGGCATGAAAAAGTATTATCCAATTCAGCAAATACTGGGTAGAGAAAAAAAACCATGTGCACTAAGGGATTCTTAAGTGGCGCAAAAAGGTAACACAAAATTAGAACAAGGTGAGACAAAACTAGGGCTTTTTCATGGCAACGGCTAGATTTTTTTGAATTTTTGCCTAGGGCTTAGCCAAAAAATGAAGATAAACAGTTGCAGAGGTCCAAGAAAAGGGTATGGTCATGAAATTTTTTATATAGTGGTAACAGTGGCTCATACTCAAGGACGTGTATCTCCTACAGATACAATGAGCAAGCTAGAATCTCTTGGAAGAGCAGACCAACTCAAAACTACGACCAAAAAATAAAAATAGATGACTAAACAAGGGAAAACCTAAACTACTGCTCATGGAAAAGATACTTCAGGAGAAGTAAAACTTTAGGAATTGTCCATGAACAGGCAATTCCAAAGTACCACCAGTTAAATCCTTCAGGACATAAGAATTTGTCCCCCATTTTCTTTCAATAAGGTAAGGGCCCAAACAAATTGGATCAAATTTTCCATGGTTCCCCTTATCTTCTAACCTTGCATTCCACATCAAGACAAGGTCATCAATTTCAAAACTTCTCTAGGTAGCCCTCCTATCAAATAAATTCTTACATTGTCTCTGCAATGTCTCATTTCTTTCATGTGCATCTCTCCTTACCTCCTCCAATTGGATCAGTTCATCCATTCTTACTCTCATCTCATCATTCAAATCTTCATCATATGCCTGGATGAACTTATACATTTGCAATAAATTATTTTGAGGCAATCTAGCACTTATTCCATATACCAAATCAAATGGAGCACAACCTATGGCCTTCTTTACAGTTACCTTGTCAGCCCATAATGCCCACCATAACTTTGAGTCTCAGGCTTTCTTATTTTTATCCAGTACTCTGTTGAGAATCTTAATTAAACTTTTGTTACTAGACTCAGCCTAGCCATTTCCTTGTGGATGATATGGGGAAGAGAATGAAATGTGTATCCTATATTGTTGACAAAAATCATAAAATTCCTATGATCTAAAGCACATTGCATTATCAACCACAATTACCTCTAGGCAACCAAACCTAGCAAGGATGTTCTGCATCATAAAATCTGCTACCACTTTGCTAGTAGCCTTTCTAGTAGGGATAGCTTCAACCCACTTGGTAAAATAGTATGTTTCCTCTAGTGTGTAAGAATGTCCACCACTAGACTTGTTTGGAATTTCTCCAATAAAATCTATACCCCACTTTTGGAAAGGAGCCTGAACTACAGCAGGTTGGAGTGGCAAATTTCCATTAAACTTCAACTTTCCAGCAAATCTTTGACATGCATCACATTTTCTTACAAACTAATGTGTATCCTTAAAAACTGTAGGCCACCAAAATCTAGACCTAAGGATCTTGTGAGATGTGTTCTTTGCCATATAGTGTCCTCCACAAACACCTTGGTGCATTTCCTTTAACAAAGCTTCAGATCTCTCATGGTCTATGGACTTTAGCAATACTCCTTCGTTACTTCTCCACCACAACTTACCATGTATAATGGCATAACTTTCAGATTACAACTTGATAGTTCTCCTTTTATTTTCATCCATCTCAGGGGGGAGGATCAATTTTTGCAAGTAACCAATAACATCTTTGTACTAGTCACAATAATCCATATCACAAACATATGGCCTTTGTTCTTCTTCTAACACATTTATATGATTTGCAATTAAATTTCTTTGTGCCATTAATTTTTCAAGACCTAAGCATCTTACCAACTTTGTAATCTAGATATCAATATTAAATTCTTGGATCCTATTGATCCATCTACATCTTTTCCCTAAAAGTTCTTGTTGCACCAATATATCCTTAACTGCAACACTAGGAACATAAGCAACCACCTTAGCTCCCACAAGGTAACATCTAAAAGCCTTGACTACTTTAACTAAGTCATAAGCCTGTTTCTCAGTAATATCATATTTCAATTTTGTTGCTTGTAGAGATTTGCTAAAAAATTATATAGGTTGTTCATATCCATCTGAATTCTTCTGCAATAAAACTATTGCAACTGTATGACAAGAAGCAAAAGAAAATATCTGCATGGGCTTACCATAATCAGGTGTCCTCAAAACTAGAGCATCCTTGATGGCCTTTTTGATACTTCTGAAAGATTCATCTGCTTCTTCATTCCATTCAATCTTTGCCTCTTTTTTCAACATTCTAGAGATAGGGCTACTGATTTTTGCAAAATTTGTAACAAATCTCCTTAGAAAGTTTACCTGCCCAAAGAAGGATTGTATTGCTTTAACATTTCTAGGTGGTGAAAGCTTGTCTATAGCCATAACCATTTCAGGGTCAATTCTCACTCCATCCTTGGACACAATATGTCCTAAGAGCTTTCCTTCCACAACACCAAAGGAACACTTTGGATTCAAAGAAATCCCATACTCCAAGGCCCTAATAAATTTTTTTAAAGATGTTCATAATGCTGACTTTACTTATCTGAATATGCTGTGAGATCATCCTGATATACCACTAGAATTTTTTTTATGAAGTCTACAAAGGCCACATCCATATCTCTAAAAAGTAGCTCCTACATTTGTCATACCAAAAGGAATTCTAACATAAACATATGTTCCCCAAGGGGTGGTAAATGTAGTCTTGAATTGTTCTGACTCCTTGACCATGACCTGATTATATCCAGAGAAACCATCCATCATGGACATTAACTCTGATCCAGTAACCTTCTGCAACATATTCTCCATATTAGGCAAACCATAATTTTCCTTCAAAGAATTGACATTCAAGTTCCTAAAATCAACACATAACCTAATGTCACCATTCTTTTTTCTAACTGGAACCAAGTTTGACGCCCAAGTAGAATGTCTGATAGGCTTGATGATTCCAGCATCCATCATCTTTTTGAGTTCATCTTGCATTTTTGGTGCCAAGGTAGGATTCACAGGCCTTAACTTTTGCCTAAAAGGTTTATTTCCTTCTTTCAATGGTATCTCATGCTGGAATAGGTCTTCTCTATAGGCTTTCAAATCATCATAAGACCATGCAAAGACATGTCTAAATCTTTTGAGAAGATCAATCAAATTGTTCCTAGTTCTTTGGGACAAACATTTACCTATATAAATTTTTTTAGGTATTTGACTTGTTCCTAAATTTACTTCCTCCAAATCATTTATCTTATCAAAAAATTTAGGAAAACAAGTCCTTTCTTTATCATCAAATGCCCTCTCAAGAGCAACTAATCCCCTTGGGATCCTATTTGATCTTAATTTCAAAAATTCCTTCCCAAGAACATTTTCTTTTCCATTTCTGATGTCAACATAAGTGCTAAAATCCATCTCCTGACCATCAAAATGAGAATCACATTGCAAAAACCTTAGTATATCCTGATCATCAGAAAATATCTGCCAATTCTCAACATTGTCTGGGATAGAAGGCCTAGACTTGAACTCAATTTTGGATATCCCCACAAAAGTAACATCCTCTCGCCTTAGTGCTATGTTTGCCAATAAGTCAGCCATCCTGTTTTGGCTTCTATCCACCCAGTCAATACCAAAGGCACTAAAACCTTCAATTTTATCCCAAACAACATTTCTATATTGTCTCAACCTTTGATTCTTTGATGCATACCTTGATCTAATCTGAGAAACTATTAACTCAAAATCACCAATCACCCTAAGATGTTTGATTCCATGTTTTGATGCTTGTCTCAAACCAATCAATAGGGCCTCATATTCAGCAATATTATTTGTGCAAGGGAACAAGAGAGTGAAAGAAAACTTAAAAGTCTTACCACTTGGGGATATCAATAGCACTCCTGCTCCAACACCTTCCTTTGAACTTACTCCATCAAAATACAAGGTCCATAAGACATTATCTTCTACCATATTATTTTCATCATCAGCTAGAAGGATAGGCTTGACCTTTTCTTGCAGCTCTCTCTCCTAAAATTGGAAAGAGCCAATATCAGTGTCAACAAGACAATTCATATTGTCATCTTCATCCTCCTCAATCATATGTGGAGTTCTAGCTTCCCTTGAAACTTTCAAACTTTCTCCTTCAATGCTAAAAGTAGCAAAAGACAAGTCACATTGAATACTTCCTCCCATAGAAGCACTCCATTTTCTAGATAACAGCATTCCATATTGAGGAGGAATATCAACTACAAGAACACTCATAGTTAGTTGTTTGTCAGGAAATGCTACTAGTTTATAAGGCAAATCCTTAATGGTACTAATAACTGGCACTTCTCTTGAGTCCATAGCTTGGCATCTCCCATGGGGTGTGTCAACTTTTAGTCCCAGTGACTTCATGATTTCTCTAGGCATGACAATGTTTGATGCTCCAGAATCAATCATGCAATTCTTCAGTAATTTGCCATTTATCATAAGGGACAAGAAAAAAGGATCAACTGTCCCTGATGCAACATCTACAACATTTGCATTCAAAATTATCTGAGGGATCTTAGACACAATTCCTTCATTTTTATTGTCAAGTGAGTCATCTAAAGAAGACACATGCTTATCACTCCTACTCATTTCTTGGACCTTTATAGAAGAGGCACCATTTACCCAATCCAAATCTTTCACCTTATGCTCTTCTATCCTCATCATTTCTAACAATGGAACCTTGACAGTTATTTGTGAAAGCAATTTAGTCATATCAATGGGAATATATGTATGGTTACCCATGTCTTCCTTAATCTCAGTGACACCTTTATCCTCCTTCTGGACAGTCAAATTAGATTTACCCTTTTTCATAAATTCATCTTCCTTCTAAGGTATGGGAACAACTATCTCTGGTGTCTTTGCTTTACCTTGAGGTATTACAGCAGGTCCACCCTTCCTTTTTACTTTAACCTTACTGACAACACTAGGATCTTTCTCCTTTTCCTCAGGCTATTGTGTACTCCTTTCTAAATTCTTGATAAACATGCTACTTGGTTTACCATTTGTGCTTCCAACTCTCCTATTTCTCAAATTGTAATTACTCTTGGCTTGAGTGACCATGTCTGCAGTGATTTGAGCAATTTCCTCATCAAAGGGTCTCCTTAAGGAAACATGTTCCTCACACTTCACTACACCACATCCAACATCATCAAATTCTTCTTCCTCATCATCATTAGAGTCAACCTCATCCCATACATGTGAAGAAGTCATTGCACAACCACTCTTATCATATTGCTTATCCTGTTCTTGGTTCTCAGATAAATCCAGAGCAATAACACAATGCTCTGGACTATGAGGAGACTGACAAGAAATACACCATGGGATATCATCATTCATATTAATTGAATTTCTTTGTAAAGGATCAGGAATCTTACCATCAGGCCTATCCCTTTTAACTGGAAAAATGGGCTTGCCATCCTTCCACTGAGTATTGTATGGGTAATTTTGCATTCTTGGTTGCCTGCTAAAATTACTTGAAACAGGCCGGTCATTTGTTGCAACCCTATTGTTTCTTTTTTCATCAGGCTTTAGATCCTCTAAAGCACTTAGGATCTACTTTATATTATCCTCCTCTTTTGGCTTAAAATTAGCAGACCTTCCCATTTCTTTCTTGTTTTGCACTTGAGGCCTATAATCATCTCTTCTCCCTAATTTTCTTGATATTCTTCTATTACTTTCTATGTTGATAGCCAACTTGTAAGCCTCCCCAAGATTTCTAGGGTTCTTATCCCTTAAGAGGTAACCCATCTTTGCATCAAAAGCATTCAAGTATGTCACAAGACACACCCTATCATCTAATTTGATAACTTGCAAGAGCCTATGCATAGCCTTTTGGAATCTTATATTAAATTCAAGGACTTCTTCATTCTAATTCTTCTTTATGTTATTGAATTCATTCAAAATAAAACCCTCATTTGTTTTATCTCCATAATGCTCCTTGAAACAATTCTTAAATTCATTCCAAGATCCTATACTAGCATGGGGCAATCCTCTAAACCAATCCCTAGCATCCTCGGTCAGAGATTGTAAAAATAACTTCATTACAACATCATCAAGCTCAACATTATAATCATATATTACATCCATAAATTTTTTTAGATGTTCCTCACATGTGATGACATTGTTCCCAGCAAACTTTGGGAGCTTCTTTCTAATTTCATTAGGAATTACATTAGGATAACCAAGAATACCAAAAAGGATAAGTTGTTTATACCTTTCATGAATAGGAACTCCTTGAGGGGGGTCCATTCCTTGAGATGTAGATGTCCTTGTGTTTGAACCAGCAAGAATTTTAGCAGCACCCAGAATGTCATTTTTCTGAGTTGCAAGGTTACCACGATTTCCACCATGTCCCAAAAAGGAAGCAGCAACATTTGAAGGTCCCGAGGTATGCTTGAGAAAATCAATCTTTTTTCTTATTTCTGTAGTAGTAGCCTCCAATTCTACCTTCTCTAATTCTTTATCTAATATTTCTTTTTCCTTTCTAGCCTTCTCAAGGTCCGCATCTAATCTCAAACCTTGCTCTAATGGGTTTTCCACCTGAACTTGTTCATTGATTTGAACTCCAACAACTTTCTATTTGCCTTTATCTCTAGGCCTAGTTATCTCATATGTTCTCTGCACAATAGGTTGTTCCTCTACTCTCTCAGGCTCTGGGACAAAATTAATTTCCTCCAAATCTAACAACTGCCTCTTTAGTTGATCAACCCTTATCATGGCTTGTCTTACTCTGTCTTCTTTGTCCTTTTCTCTTTGCTGTCTGATAGAAACTTGTTCTTGGACTCTTTTTTCCAATTCATAGAGATCTTCAAAAATTTCTTCTAATTTTGAGAGAGTAGCCTCAGATTCATCATCTCCCACTTGAAATTCATCCTCATACTGGTTCAATCCCAAATCAACAGCCTCTTCATATTCTAAAATATTTTCTTCTTGACCAGGCTTGGTTTGAGTTTCTTGTCTTGTATCCTTTTTCCTTTTCCAAGTATGAGAAACATTTCTTTTCTTCTTTCCTCCCCTTGTCTGACTAGGCCTAGAAGTTCTTGGAAGGCCTTCTTCCAATCTGTATTCAAGATGCTCCTTTCTTTGAGACCTAGTACCTCTGTAACTCATTTTATAAATAATCTACTAACTAGCACTACTGCAAAGATGTTTGAGTCACCACCCAAAAATATTGGGAATCTTACAATACTATTTCCTTACTAACAAATATCCAAATGTGTTTGACAAGACAAGGGACAAGAATAACCCTATTTTTTCCAATGATGACCTATTGGTTATTATAGACTTGTGTAACATTTCCCCAGTAGAGTCACCATCTTGTTGGTGTTTCAAAATGGCTTACGCTCTTAGGCTGCCAATATACCCTTAGATAGATCTTAGGATTGGTAAATTCCAAAATGTAGAAGGATCTTAGGGTAACTGGACCAACTATAGGGACAAGACTTCCCTCTTCACTTCTGGCTCTACAAAACCAAGGTGGGTGCACCTAACCCAGTGAAAACTATACTTTACACACCAAAGACTGGGTTTGAATAATAGATTGATAGTAAGAAAGTACTAAATGCTAACCACACATTCATTGACTCTCCATTACTATTGGGTAACACAACCACACAACCAAATACCTAAAGCTTAGAAAGGTTATTGATTTTAAGATTTGGAATGTAATAAATTCAATCAATGTATGTTAACAAGAGAAATACTCATTTAGGCCAATGCCTCATCCATTGGGCAAGATTTCTTAGACACAAAGACACATGGATTTGAGAATATCTAAGAATTCATAGCCATAAATACATTTATCCTAATCTTTAGTACTTACAAAACATCCTTACATAGAAAAAGGGAAAACTCATATCCCATTTAGAGCATTGTTTAATCCAATCCTAGATCAGAACTCAAGAATGAAGATACATACATAAAAACAATATGTAATGAGCTAGAAAACTCAAAGCTTACTTGACTTGACACAAAGGAGAGATAAGAATCAGATATTTGTATTAAGTATGATGAATTCCTTCTGTGTATACAACAAATCACAAGACAGCCTACTTGCAAACTATAGCTTAGACCTATTACTTTCTTCTTTCATTAACAAACACTGAATCAAAAACTATTACAAAACCTTGGGACCAGAAACTAGGGACTGATTTTGAACTTTGAAACTGGAACCCCTACAAAATCAAAATTTCCACATTAAATACCACTGGTTACCTTGGAATCCCAAATAGGTTAGGATGCAACAAGCTATGGATAACCAAGGTAAGGGTTAGGGTTTCCACCCACCAAACAATTCAAACAGATCAAAAATTAATACATTGGAGGGAAAACCAAGCAACCCTGAGCAATCAGATCTAAAATTCAATCTTCACTTATGGTAATGCTTCTGGAAATGTACTAAAAATCATGAAATTCTTACAAATTCATCTAATTTAACCCCTGCAACATGCCTTGAGAACCATTTATTCATTCTCCCACAACACAACACTACTCTATGATCAATCATAAAACACTTGGACCTCACCACAACAACTCCAAATCATTTCTATTAAGTTTGGTCATCGAAACATTCAATTCTGGTACTTTCTGTCACTGGAAAGCATTCAAATTTTCAAATCTACAAAGAACATCTACTTTTATGGTGCTACCGATGTATCAATGGCCCACATTCAAATCTGAACTTGGTTTATATCATGACCGTTAGATGCTTTTCCTTTTCTCGAGTTATGTTTTTACTTGATAAGAATTTGGTGAATACACAACTAAAAAACCTTCACCCATTCATGAGAACTTTGAGAGCATCGCTAAATTATTTGGCTATTACATGAACACTATTCACCAAATCGCTAAGTCTTTAGACCCTTCGCCAAAACATCACGTGAACCAGTGAACAAAGAAAGCATTTGTCAGAACCGCCAAAACTTTCTCCAAACCGCTAAAAAGACTGAGAAATTTTACTGGGCCTGCATCAAGAAGATTGACGATTGTTTGCTTTTCACATAGACCTCCAAGATTCCTCTAGATCATAAGACAACCATCGGATGAAGAATCTTACCCTGCTTTCACAACCCTCTGACACCAAAAGAAATCAATGGCTGTCTTAAGTTGACATGTGTCAGAAAAAACCCTTAAGAACATATGTCAGTTGTCAATCCTCTATCATTATCAAAACTACAAAAACATGGAAATCCTCGGCCCCACTAACATAATCCAATTCATCACCATGTGGATGAATGAAAAGAAGACAACTCATCACACCATGGCACATAAAAACCATCTAGCAATCTGACCCACCTTAATACTACCGCCTGAGAATAAAGTAACATCGACGGCTGGTGTAAGATCTCAAAGCTCTGACACATCTCATGAGAACTTACACCAACCATTGATTTACTATGGATGTCAGAACCCTCTGAGTCTCAGAAAATTAGGTCCCACTGAAAGCATATCCAGTCATTCACCCATGGACCAATCAGATACCACCAAATCAGCACACCTAGCATGTCGACCCGCTTGAAAAGAAAGGCTACGTCACAGAAGGAAATCAATGGTGGGTGTAAGCTCTTATGAGCCAGGAAGATTCTATCCACTTATAAGACAACCATTGATTAAGAATCTCACTGTAGGGCACTTCTATTTCACAAATGCGTGACTAAGGGAAAAAGATATCAATGTTCGCCAAGTCACTGGATAAAAAGATAAGATCATCAGGCATTTAGAGAATTACGTGAACATTGTTCACTGAATCGCCGAAAAGTTTATAAGGCATGAAAAAGTATTACCCGATTCAATGAATACTAGGTAGGGAAAAAAAACCACATGCACTAAGGGATTCTTAAGTGGCACAAAAAGGTAACACAAAATTATAATAGGGCGAGACAAAACTAGGGCTTTTTCATGGCAACAGCTAGATTTTTTTGAATTTTTGCCTAGGGCTTAGCCAAAAAAGAAAAATAAATAGTTGCAGAGGTCCGTGAAAAGTTTATGGCCATGAAAATTTTTATATAGTGCTAATAGTTCTAAGGTTGTCTTACCATTAGAGGTTGAAATACCATCACTGAGAGTCTCTCTACATGGTTTGATTACCAATGAAGACCATAGGGCCATGAGAGTTCATGAGCTTACTACTTTGGAGGAACACCGCAAGGCTGCCTTTGATCACATGCACACTTATTAGAAGAGAATGTCTACTGCCTATAATAAGAAGGTTCATCCTAGAAAGTTCCAAGTGGGTGAATTAGTCCTAAGAGAAAATCCTAAGAATCAGTAGAATAGAGAGCAGAAAGGCAAGTTCAAGCCGAATTGGTTAGGGCCTTACATCATCACGACAACATTTGGGTCTGGGGCCTATCAGTTATCTACACCTGAGGGAGAAGAGCTTGTTGAACCTATTAATGTTCTACATCTGAAGAAGTTTTATGCCTAAGGTTCTTGAGCTCTTTGTATAAATCTTATCAATCCTGAAAAAATTCCAAAAATATTCATATATGATGCTGAAAAAATCCTAAAAAGCATATAAAGTCCTGAAAAAAAAGAGCATCCTAGTGAAAACCTAGCAATAGGTGCTTTGATGTCTCACCAAAAAAATTATATATTCCAAAAAAAAATATAAATATATATATATATATATATATATATATATATATATATATATATATATATATATATATATAAAGTCCTCAAAAAATCTACCAAGTGGTGAAAACCTGGAAACAGGCACTGCTTGAGACCCTTGCACCTATGTCTATCAATCTTCCATGGCGCTCATTTGCTCCACTTCTCACTTTGTCTCTCCTAGCCTAGAATTGACTCTTGTCTTAGTCTAGGGAGCATACGTTGTTTTAGCTTATCTTGGGTCTCTTTTTTTGTCAAGGTTTCTTGGGCAACTTGGTTCAAATAGTGTTTCTCAACACTTTCCAACTGTGTTTTCAACACTTCCCTAGCATCAAGTGTTTATCAACACTTATCAGATATCCCACCCATAGTCTAGAATGATACGATATTTCTCACTGGTAGATGCAATACTCAAATTTTGACTCTATGACCTACACACACGCACTTAAACACTTGACTCACTGAGACTTGCTTGAATTTATTTCTTTGTGTGTTGTCTATGATGATTTCTTTTCATGATTTTTCTCTCCCTAATAGTTTTTGATGATGCATAGCTAGAAGACCGAGGGCATGAGGACATATTTTATTTATTTTTTGCCTGTGGGTATATCTTGTTGATCCTAACTATCATGAGCATTTATGCTTGTTACACTTGACACTAAGGATCTACAATGTATTATCCTTCTCTATTTTTTGCAAGTGCATGCTTATGGTCATCTTGACTTTCTTGTGTCTCGATGCAAGCATAATCTTTCTATACTTAACTTACGGAACCTCACCACACTAGTCATCTTGACCTACATGTCTTTGATGCTTAGGTGGGATTCCCACATATCTATCTAATACAAATCATATTCATATACCCATAGTTATACTAGTGTGTATTGTATGATCTTGTGATGCTACCAATAAAGCTCAATGATGATTATTAGAGTCTAACAGCTTCGTAACCTTGCAAGTAAACCACTTTTCATAGTATATTGCATTATTAGGTTCATGTTAGTTTAGTTTTGCATCTTGCATATGGAGAGAGCTCTCCTTTCATCTTTCACAGACTTGTCAGTCAACTACACTCACCTTTTGCTTCTTCTAGATCATGTCTTTCGCTTCTTGTCTTTCATATCACATCCTTTTCTATTCCTATCATCACAAGGGGTTAATCTTATCATCATATATAAAAAAGTCATTTTCAAAAATATGAGTCTATATCATAACATGAGAACAAAACATAAATCCATGAGAGAAACTATACATGAGCATCTATAAGCATATATCATACATTTCAGCAATATAACAAGACAATAATACTGAAACATCAATCACAATGAGACAAGTACACAAGATATATCATAATCAAGTCATATATATATATATATACATATATATATATACATACATATATATATATATATATATATATATATATATATATATATATATATATATATATATATATATATATATATATATATATATATATATATATATATATATATATATATATATATATATATATATATATATATATATATATATATATATATATCTATGTGTGTGTGTGTGTGTATCATGATACAAATACAATATGAGATCCAAAAATCTAGATAAAGTCTCAAGACATGTCTATACATCCAAAACCCTAAGCCTAGGATTGGCTCTCCCCCTCATGTGTAGGAGGTGCTAGTGGAGCTAATGGTCCCATCTTGTCAGCTGGCATGCCTGAACTCCTTGCCCTCTCAAGGTAGAGTGGCAATCACTAACCCTCAAGCATGGTTACTATGTACAATCTATGGTAGTATGCCACCCATGTTGCCTCCCTCCATATCTCTATGGCATCATCACATGCCACTCTCTACCACCGATGTATCTCATCCCGTGCATCCATGAGCTACTAATCGCAAATAGAAATCATGGTCCATAGCTACTGCACCTCGACCCTTAAGGCCTGAACCCTAGCCTAGAGATCCTCTCCTCCTCCAGCTGCAGGCTGCTCCTACCTTGCCTCAACCCATTAGTGAACTATTCTCACCTCCTCCTCCTCCTCCTCCACCTATCGATGTGACCCTCTATGGCCACCTGATCGGGACCCCTGGCCTACCTCTACTCTCCTCCTACCTCCCCCTCCTCTATCCTCTCCATCCCCACCTGGTGCCTATGGCTAGGCATCAGGGACTATAAACCTTGAGAATGGATGTCTCTGACACTCCACTATGTATGTCACATCTACCCCTACATCTTCCATGTCTGACAAGTAGTCCCATGGCTCCCACCATAGCTTCACTATCTCTTGTACTGCTTGCTAGTAATCTAGCATTAATAGCCATCCCAGTGTCTCCTCCTCCCTTACCTTGGCATATGTAGTGGTCTATACTGCTACTCTCTGCTTCCTACCAAACTACCTTCACACTCGAGTAATCACAAAATGCTCCACAATTTTTGCATGCCTGCCTAGTAATGGCCAGCTGCATAGCATGTGCTCGAGCTCCTGATCATCATCCCTCCACCACTCGTACTACCTGTATGCCCTCCACTCAAATGTCATCGACTCATCTAACAACCTCCTATAATATGTGAGGTCCCCACTATGTGGCTATGTGATGAACCCAATATATTGATATATGTAGGGAGTCCTTTGGTCCTGAGGCTATACCCATGGTCACACAACATCTATGCGCTCCCATGCCCATATCTATGCTAGGATGGCCCTACATGCCCATGATCGATTGTCCCTTTAGATGATCTCATGCAGCTCATGATACATACCTACAAGGATTGTTGGCCCCCACGCTATTTGTCTAGGTCATGCCACTAGGTCTACAACTAGTCTCCCCTAGCCTAGTGGGAACCCTCTCTGACTCCGGTTAGTGATCAAAGCCTATGCTACTATGGAGTACATGAGGCATGGCACTAGATAGTCTCAACTATACTCCTCTATCAAATGGTCCCAACTGACATGTCTATCTAGGATGGTAACATCCTAGAAGAGGTCCTGAATGGCCTGCCTCCCCTCTATGGGAGTCTGATCGTAGTATACCTGTGCCAACAAAAGATCATGTCAGTTTTCATCATATGAAAACACTACATTAATGAACATCTTTGCAAACATGATTATGCTCACTGCATCTCCATGGCTCGGTACACAAAGGATCCAATAGACATTCTCAAGTGTGATAGTGGCCTCTCTGGTCGGCAAGTGAAAGGTGTTATGCTCGCTATGCCACCTCTCTTCTAGTTTTTTTAGTAACCTATGGCTTGCCCATATATGGGGCATCTCCAACAAGTAGCTGAAACCCATCCGAGACAAAGTCGCTCTCCCTTGATCATCCAAATCCCAAACACAGCACAACTCGACCACCCTTGGTGCTCTGATGATGAGTGCTAATAGAACATCCTGCAAGCCATAAACCCACAAACTAGATGTCATAACATGTCACAATGGATGTCTAAAATCAGTACAAGTAATCTCAAAAGAAAAAATTATCTCTACACATGTTATATTGCTCAAATTAAATTCATGTGATACTTCTTGTTATACTGGTGTGACACTATCTGCTGATACTATATCATATGATACTTTCTTGTATAGTGGTGCGATACTTTTTCTTCTTGTGATAGTTCGCACCTAGTCGCGCGACATTTCATCCAGGCCCGTGCGATACTTTCCTAGATGGTCGTGCGACACTTTGTGGCCCCACAAAGTCTCACACAATAGAGTATATAGCATGAGTTCAATACTTTTAAAAGTATCACATGATGTTTTGCTAAAGCATAATTCAAAAATTCAAAAAACATGCTTTAAATGCAAAAAATAACTCAAAACAGCTAGTTTTTATGAAAATTGACTGGGGCACCATACTGAGGAGGCCAGTTGTGCAATTGATCACACTTGAATCGATGTGTGTGAATAGGAATGCCTGCTTGATGAGCCATAGTCTCTCTTGAATCTCTCAAAGTTCTTAAAACTCACATAAGATAAATGAATTTGAAAATGACCTTTTCACCCCTTATATAGCATTTTGACCTAATATGGCATTTTGACCTAATTTTCAAAACATCTCAAAATTTCACAAAAATTGCACCCCTAGCTAATTTTGATGTCTTGGATCCATTTTTAGGATTGAAATTGAAATTTGAGTTCATCTTGATGGTCAAAATCACATTTTAAATTTCTCCTTCTTCTGCACAGTTGGCTGACTGTTTGAGACCTGGTCCTTTGATCTTCACTGGGGCATCTTCATTTCTTCATCTCCATCTCTCTCAACCTTCTAGTCTTTCATTCATTTCCTTCACTTTGTCTCTCTGAGGTTTTGAATTTATCTTTATCCTATATCTTTCTCAGTCAAACCTAGTCAAACTGAGGCATATTTTCACTACTTGATGGTTATTCTATTATCTTTCATCTTGGATTATGATTTATGGTAATTTGATCATGTTGCTCTCATCTTGCTTCTACATTCCCTCTACCTCATTTTGATTTCGATCTCGAGGGGGCAGCCATATTCTATCAGCTATTCTCTAGAGCATATGCTTGCCCATTCCATTTTCTCTGATTGATCTATCTATATATCTATTGTGCTTGACATATTCACTCTCATCCCAAGTTCTGATATTGTCCATCTCTCTCCTAAGTGTTTAGTATTGTTGCTACTAGGTTGACCATGCAAGATTTTCTATTTCTCTGCACTTCATTCTTTGGAGTCAAATCTCTATCTATGGCCTTCTTGGCTGATCTATTCTTTGATGTAATGTGTTCCCAGATCGATCACACATTAGTCAAAGAAGGGCAAATGTAATCACCCAAAAATGGTCATCTAGACTATTAGCCCCTTTCTAGCATTATTTGCTAAATTTATCAATTGCTTATTCTTGATCAAACCCTAATTTTATCATTTATTCAATTATATTCTATGGATTAACCATTTTATCCTAAGTCTTTATTTAATTAAAAGTAATTCCCTCTCCTTTTATTAAATTAAAAGCCCCCACTTACCTTTTATCCTAAGTTGCACAAATAAAGCATTATTCCTATTTAATAAATAAGAAGAAAAGGCTTTTTGTCTCACATAGGGCATAAAAGTCAACACTTCTTTCTCACTGGAGGAGACTTGTGCACAAGGATTTCTCCTCTTACCACAAGTGAAAAATTCCATGGTTGAATCATTTTTTCTAGGCCTCTACAGCTATTTTTCCCATTTTCTTGCCAAAACCCTAGGCAAAATTCAAAATTCTAGCCATTTGCAAGAAAACGCTAAGTGTGACCTATGCTTTTTTCTAATTTCATGTTACTTTTTGGGTCACTAAGAATCTGATAAATGCATGTACTTAAAATTTTTATTACCCTGGCAGCCTTTATTTTTCCTAAGTTCGGTGGCAGTAATTTTTCCTAAGTCTTAATGTTTAATATTTTCTAAATGTTCCGACTTAAGTCTTTTCCTGGGCTCGGCTTTTTGACACCATCTTGATCCAACGATAGGCATAAGATCTTATGGAGTGTGTCAAAGGGTTGTGAAGTTGCGCCAACCATTGATTCTTTTTCACGGAAAAGGATTTTCAATGTAATGGGTCGACATGCCAGGTGTGCTTAGTCAGCACTTTCTCATTGGTCCACATATTAATGACTCAAAAGCTTGTTAGTGGGGCCAATGATTTCAAAGGTTCAGTGGTTTTGACAGTGGTAGAGCATCAACAACCAATGTATGATCTTAAGGGTTTTTTCTGACACATGAGGCTATAAGACCAACCGTTGATTCTTTTCTGTGTCAGAGGTTTGTCAGAACAGGGGTGAGATTCTTCATCGATGGTGGGCATATCATCAAATAGAATCTTTTGAGGCTATGCGATCTTATGTGCATCATCTGATTAGATGCTGAGGGTAGTGGGTCCTATGTCAGAGGTGACTGGGTAGAGATACCAAATAGTATGATGACATGTGGTGGTTTGCAAGTGGGCCTAGGGTTATCAAAGTTTTTGGGCAGTTCAAACAAGTTTTTGGTAGCACTGATAAAGTCTTTTGTGTCCACTCATTTGCAAGGTATTTGGTAGAGTTCTAAGTTTTCTTGCGAACTAGCGAATAAAGGTTTTTCTGCATTTGCCAAATATAACCAAGGGTTAAACATGAGACTCAGTGATTTAGCAAAATTCTTTGTTTGCTGAATCATTTGACTTCATTGTGGTTAAATAATATATTTAGCAACTTAAAATATCTTGCAGTAACATGTTCGCCAAATGGGTCAAGGGTTAAGGGTCAGCTGAGAATTGTGGGACCATTTTTCCAGGTGTTTCTGAGATGTTAGGTTTTGATTGGCCATGGATTTTGGGTATATAGACACATCAATTGGCCTGAGAGATTCTAAAGGGATGTCGAGATGGATAATCTAATGGTTGTCTAATGTTTACATAGAATCTTTTTAGGCTATGAAAACTTACGACAACCATTTGATTAGAACCTTATGAAGAGTGGGTCCAAAGTGTCAATTCATCGCTAATGTGCTCAATTTTCATTGGTCGAGAGTTTTATGAGGTGGAAAAGAAATTTTTAAAGGTTTTGTTGACTGATTGAAGGATTCTACGAGCCACCTGATTTGCCGAGAATAAAATAGCTCAATGGTCACATTTTAAAGTTGAGCCGATTACCACTTATATTTAAATTCAAATATCCTACAGGGTTTTGCTAGGGTTTTTGAACCAGTGAGTCATGTAAAATGATGCAATGGCTAGGAATTGAATTTTTTAGTATAGATTACAGTTGGGGAAGGATACAGAAGGCATATATTATTGCTAGAATCTGATTTTTGTTCCTATGATGCCAAGCCAAATAAATTTTATGGTTGAAAAATTGTAGAAGGCCATTCATTGCAGTTTGACAGTGAGATAGTAAAATCAAATTTGTTGAAAAGAGTCGAGGATAGCATTGAAGACAAAAAGCCTGTCGACTCCATTTCAAAATATCTCATCTGTTTCAGTAGTGTAGTTATTGTAAACCTTTTAGGGTTGTTGTAAAGTATTTTAGGTTAATTTTGGTAACCCTAGAATGATCAGTTGCTTGTTGCACCTCTTGGTATAAAGGGATTTTTTATGATTATTCTAAGGGATTGGAGTTTAGGTGTTAAAAAGATAGAAATTTTTGAAACCCTAGCTTTTCAGTCAAGGATTGTAGTTTTTGATGCCATTTTATCAAACAATAGAGAAGAAGTACAAATTGATGTTCTTATCTTGCAAGCTTACTATTCTGGATATTGTATGCACATGGTGAAAGGTTATACTTGATACAAATCTTAGATCTTTGCTCTCCTTTGCTCTATTCTTGGAATCTTTAAATCTTTTCATAAGGTTTATGTGAATGTATTAGTGCTTTGATTTCCAACCTAGAGTTAGATTAAATATTTCTCAAAGTGGAGTATGTGTTCTTGGAGTTTATTTGAAGGATTTTCATAAGCAAGAAAGAGTTGGGATATTTGTGTTTATGTCTAAAAAGACCAATTTCAGACACCATTGTATTCACCCTTTTCCTTAATATTTTTCCCAATGGATAAGGCACTGGCTTATATTCTCCTATCTTTGTGTTGAGAAGAGTGATTCAAACCTTTTAATCCCAAAATCATTAAATCACTACCAGTCTTTACTTTTATTTACATTTATGTATTGCCCTATCCAGTGATGGAGATTCAATGAATAATAGGTTGTTGTTTAGTACTTTCTCATTGTATTCATCTATTGAAAGATCCAATAAAGAAATAAGGGGTAGAGTTAGAACTATCACTCAGAGTTAATACTATTGGATCAGGTGCACCTACCTTGGTTTTGTAGAGCCAGAAGCAAAAGAGGGTAGTCTTATCCCTATAGTTGGACCAATTGCTTATAGATTGCTCACATTTGGAACTAACCAATCCTCAATATCCATCATAAGCATATTGGTATCTCATGGAGTGTAAAATCCTATCCAGGAACCAAAAAATTGGTGACTCTACTGGGGAATAGAGAAATACTGTCAAGAGAAAATAGTGTAGGTGTCAAGTTGAGCTTGACTCCTAACCTACCTATTTCAAATCATTTGATATCTCTGGTGTTACAATCAACATAGATAATGCAGGTACAAGTTGAGCTTAGACTCCTGGCCAGCTTATCATTTATCCAATGGTCTTCATTAAAGAATATAAGAGTCAATTTTAATAAGGCTTCAAATTATCTCACATTTTGTGAGTGGTGACTCTGAGCATCTCTGTAACCAGTATTTTATAATATATAGTTATGAGTTTCAAAATCACAAGGTCTTGGAGGAAGGAACACCCAGAAGAAAGCTTGTAGGGTTGGCTTCCTGCCACATCAAGAAGAACTCAGGTTAGGAAAGAAAAAAATGTTGATGATATGTCTCTAACCTGGAAGAAAAGGGGAAACCTAGGACGGGAAGGTCTTACTCCTCCTAGTCAGTAAGGAAATGCCTCAGAATATGAGGAGGTAGTTGATTTAGGCCTAAACCAGTATGAAGACTATTACTCCCCCACAGAAAGAGAGGGTGACAGACCATCCCAAAATAGAAGGATTTTAGGAAAATTTAGTAGGTCTAGAAGCAAAAGTAGGGGTGGACAAGATTTTGTTCCCCCTTTAACCCTTGATTCATCAATACCCCAAGGCCCCCATGAGTCTCAGGATCAGCAAGAAGACCCTCAAACATAGGAGGCTGAATCTAAAACAACTTTTCCTCATTCTAAGGAAATATTTGAGGAGGTATATGAATTGAAAAGAAGAATTCAAGAATAAGAAGCCATTAGGAAAAAGAGAGAAAATGAGAAGGAAGAAAGGGTCAGACATGCCATGATAAGAGCTGATCAATTAAGAAGGTAGTTGTTAGATTTAGAGGCTATAAATCATGTTCCCATTCCTGAACAAACAAAAGAACTACCTGTTGTCCATAAGACATTTGAAACAAGAGTTCCCAAAGATAAAGGGAAATAAAAAGAAAAGGGAATTTCAATTAAAGAACCTGTAGCCCCTAAACTCCCTAAAGACTAGGCTTTAATATTGGAAGCCGACCTTGAAAAGGCCAAAAGGAAATAGGAATTGCTAGCTAAGGAACTTGAAAACTAGAATTAGAAGCTGCAACATTAGAAATGAAAAAGAAAATTGATTTTCCTAAAAGGTCTGCAGGACCTACAAATTTTACTAATTCTAACATGACACAAGGAGCAAATGTCACAAATTTAGCAAATTAGACAACTGGTGTTCCCCCACTAGGAGGCTTTAAAGGTGCTGCCACTACAAATAATAATGCATCTACATCTTAGGGTGCTAGTTTTCCTAATTCAGGGATTATACATGAAAGATGTAAATAGTTGGTTTTTACTAGTATCCCTAGCTATCCTAACCCCATCCCTGAAGAAATAAAAAAGAAGCTTCCTAAATTCACAAGAAGCAATGTTGTAACTTGTGAGGAGCATTTAAAGAAATTCATTGATATAATTGATGACTATAATATTGTGCCTGATGATGTTATCATGAAGCTATTTGTGTAGTCCTTAACAGAGGACTCAAGGGATTGGTTCAGAGCTTTGCCACATGGTAGCATAGGATCATGGGATCAGCTTAGACATTGTTTTAAAGAGCAATATGGTGACAAAACTCATGAAGTTTTCATGCTGAATGAGTTCAATAACATAAAAAATAATTTCAATGAAGATGTTGTTGAATTTAATGTCAGATTTCAAAAGGCCATGCATAAATTGTTGCAGGTTATTAGATTGGATGACAAGGTGTGCCTTGTCACATATTTAAATGATTTTGATTCTAAGATGGGATACCTATTGAGAGATAAGAATCCAAGGAGTCTGGTTGAATCTTACAAGTTGGTAGTGAACATAGAGAGCAATCAGAGAATCTCAGGAAAGTTGGGAAGAAGGGAAGATGACAGATCACCATTGTTGTATAGAAAGGCTCCAAGGAAACCTACAAATATCAAGCCTAAGGATGATGAAAGTTTAAATCAGATCTTAAAGGAAATCAAAGATCTGAAGCCTAGTGAAAATAGAGGTAATAAAGCTGCAGGAGGAGACAAGCCCCCCTTTAATAATTTCAACAAATTTCCAAGAATGCAAAATTACCCTTACAATACTCAATGGAAAGATGGGAAGCCTTTTATTCTTGAGAAAAGAGATAAACCAAATGATAGGACCCTTGATCCACTACAAATAAATTCAATGAATATGGTGGAAGAAGTCCCATGGTGTGTTGCTTGTCAATCACCGCATGATCCTAATTATTGTGCCATATCCCAAAATGTCTCTCCTCAAGAGGAGCAGGAGTACAGTGAGGAATAGCCTTATGATGACGAGGGATGTGGGATGTTCTCTTCTCATGTTTTGAGTGAGGTAGACTTTGCTGAAGAGGATGAAAATTAGGATGCTTCACATTCTCAAACTAGAAATGAATCATATCATTAGCAAGTTTTTTCAGATGATGAAGATAGTGAGCCTAACAACATCCAGTGTAATGTTCAAAAGAATGAACAAACAACTACTTTGAGAAGACCTTCTGATGAGGAAATTGCTTTGATAATAGCCAATTTGGTTACTCAGGAAAAGGTACATTATAACTTGAGGAATAGAGTTGTTGGTGATGCAAACCCCAAGCCTGCTGGCATTTTTATCAAGAAGACAGACAAGGATGCTAATCCTATTGATAAAGTCAACATAAAGAAGGTTTCCAAGCCCAATATTGTTTATAAGGTAAAAAATAATCCTATTGCTAAGGTTGTACTAGTTTTGCAAAAGAAAAACAAGGCCCAAACTAACAAACTTGCAGATACATCCACCCAAGAAGCTGATAAAGGGATTACAGATTCAAAACCAGATGTACCTAATTTAAAGTATGTTCCAGTTGACATGAGTAAATTGTTGTCTCAAATCACTATCAAAGTTCCATTATTGGAAATGATGATAATAGAAGAACATAAGAAAAATGCCTTGAAATGGGTAAAAAGTGTAGTACATACTGATTCTCAAAGAACAGAAAAAACTAAGAAACAAGTAGCAATTATGGATGAAGAAGATGAAAATTGTAGTGAGGAGATTGTTTCTAAAATTCCTCAAGTATATTTGGACACAAATGTTGTTAGTACTGCAATAGGATCACTTGATCCTTTTTTCTTGACTCTGCAAATAAATGGAAAGTTGCTAAAGAATTGCATGATTGATTCCAGAGCATCAAATATTGTTATGCCTACTGAGATTATGAAGTCTTTAGGTTTGAAAGTGGATACACCCCATGGAAGGTGTCAAGCTATGGATTCAAGAGAAGTACCAGTTGTTGGTACTATTAAGGCTTTGCCTTACAGATTGGCTGCATACCCCAACAAACAATTGACCATGAGTGTCTTGGTAGTTGATATTCCTCCCCAGTATGGAATGTTATTATCAAGAAAATGGAGTGCTTCTATGGGAGGCAGCATATAGTGTGATTTATCATTTGCCACTTTTAATTTTGAGGGACAAAATATCAAATTCATTAGGGAGTCAAGGACTCCACACATGATTGAGGAAGAAGAACAGGACAATATGAATTGTTTCCTTGATACTGATATTAATGCCTTCAAGGTCCAAGATAAGGAAGTAGAGGAAGGTGTTGAGCCTCCCCACAAATCAGAAAGCCAAGAAAGATGGATTGACCTTGATAATCTCTAGACCATGTATTTTGATGGAGAAAATAGCAAAGAAGGATCTGGAGATGGAATATTGCTCATATCTCCAAATGGTAAAACTTTCAAGCTCTCATTTTCTTTGTTGTTTTCATGCACAAATAATGTTGTAGAGTATGAGGCTTTGTTAATTGGTCTAAGATTAGCATCAAGGCATGGCATAAAGTGTTTGAAAGTTACAGGTGACTTTGAGTTGGTCATATCCCAAATTAGATCAAAATATGCTTCAAAGAATCAGAAGTTGAAACAATATAGGAATGCAGTATGGGATGAGATTGAAAGCTTTAGTGCTTTTAATATTTGTTGGATGGAAAGAAGTTAGAATAGGATGGCAGATTTTTTGGCTAATATAGCCCTTAGACCAAAAGATGTTACATTTGTAGATGTTTCTAATATAGAGGTACAAGCCAGACCTTCCATCCCTGACAATCTAGATAATTGGCAAGTTTTTTCTGATGACCAAGATATATTAAGGTTTCTCCATTGTGAATCTCACTTTGGTGATAAAGAAATGGATTTTAGTGCTTATGTTAATATAGTGAATGGAAAAGATGTCATCTTTGGTAAAGAGGTTTTGCAATTAAAATCAAACAAGGTTCCTAAAGGACTAGTTGCTCTTGAAAGGGCATTTGACAATAAAGACAAGGCCTTCTTGGCTAGTACTGATAAAATCAATGAGCTTGAAGAGATAAACTTGGGCACATGGATAACTCCTAAGAAAGTTTATATAGGTAGGTCTCTCTCCCTAAGAACTAGAAAAAAATTGATTAACCTTCTCAGGAAATTTAGGCATGTTTTTGCCTGGTCTTGTGAAGACCTTAAAGCTTATAGAGAGGACCTTTTTCAGCATGAGGTTCCACTCAAGGAAGGCACAAAGCCTTTTAGACAAAAGTTGAGACCTGTTAACCCTACCTTGGCACCCAAAATCTAGAGTGAACTTAAGAAGATGATGGATGCTAGAATAATCAAGCCCATTAGGCATTCCACTTGGGTTTCAAATTTAGTGCCTGTCAGAAAAAAGAATGGTGATATCAGATTATGTGTAGATTTTAGGAATCTTAACATAAATTCTTTGAAAGATAACTATGGATTACCCAATATGGAGAACATGTTACAAAAGGTTACTGGATCAAAATTGATGTCCATGATGGATGGCTTTTTGGTTACAATCAAGTTATGGTCAAAGATATAGAATAATTTAAAACTACATTTACAACTCCATGAGGAACATATGTTTATGTAAGAATGTCATTTGGGTTGACTAATACAGGTGCCACTTTTCAGAGGGCTATGGATGTAGCCTTTGTAGATTTCATTGATAGATTTATGGTGGTATATCAAGATGACTTGATATCCTTTTCAGCAAAAGAAGAACAACATTGTTAACATCTTGAGAAAATTTTTATCAGAGCATTGGAATATGGGGTTTCTTTGAACCCAAAGAAGTGTGCCTTTGGTGTGACCGAAGGAAAACTTTTGGGGCACATTGTTTCAAAGTATGGTGTAAGGATAGATCTTGAAAGAGTGGAAGCTATTGACAAACTAACTTTACCAAAGAACATCAAGGGAATTCAATCCTTTTTAGGATAGGTCAACTTTTTAAGAAGGTTTATTACAAACTTTGCAGAAATCAGTATTCCTATATCAAGGATGTTAAAGAAAGGAGAAAAAATGGAATGGAATACTAAATCACTCTAAGCCTTCAATGACATTAAGAGGGCCATTAAGCATGCCCCAGTCTTAAAGACACTAGATTATAGCAAGCCAATGCAAATTTTCTCTTTTGCATCTGCTCATACTATTGCTGCAGTACTTTTACAAAAAAATGCTAAAGGTTTTGAACAACCTATTTCCTTTTTCAGCAAGACTTTACAAGCAACAAAATTAAATTATGATATCATTGAGAAACAAGCTTGTGCCTTAGTCAAGGCCATTAAAACATTTAGATGTTATTTGGTGGGAGCCACAGTGGTTACCTATGTTCCAAGTGTTGTAGTCAAGGACATCTTGGTCCAACAAGAGGTTTCAAGAAGATGTAGGTGGATTAATAGAATTCAAGAATTTAACATTGATATCCACATTACAAATTTGGTTAGAGGTTTAGGCCTAAAAAATTTGATGGCCTAAAGTAATCTAAATGCAAACCAGATAAATGCTTTAGAAGAGGATCAAAGACCTTATGTGTGCAACATGGATTGTTGTGAATGGTATAAGGATATTGTCAAATATTTACAAATGATGGTCTTACCCCCTGAACTGGATGATAGTAAAAGAAGAACTGTTAGAGTCCACTCTTTGAGATATGCAATTATAAATGGCGAGCTTTGGTGGAGGAGTAATGAAGGTGTTTTGCTCAGGTGTGTAGACCATGATAAAGCCTAGCTCTTGATGCATGAAATGCACAATGGAATTTGTGGAGGACATTACATGGCTAAGACTACAGCCCACAAGATCATCAGGGTAGGTTTTTGGTGGCCTTCACTTTTCAAAGATACCCATCAATTTTTTAAAAGGTGCGATCCTTGCCAAAGGTTTGCAGGAAAACTAAAATTCAGTAGGAATTTGCCTCTCAGACCTATTTCTATTCAAGCCCCTTTTCAGAAATGGGGTATGGATTTCATTGGTGAAATGCCTAATAAGTCCAGTGGTGGACATTCCTACATCTTAGTGGCAATAGATTATTTCGCTAAGTGGGTTGAGGAAATCCCTACAAGAAGAGCAACTAGCAAGGTAGTAATAGATTTTATGATGTAGAATATCTTGACAAGGTTTGGTTGCCCAAAAACTATGGTGGTTGATAATGCATTATGTTTTAGGTCAGAAGAGTTTGTTGACTCCAGCAGACATAATGGTATTAAAATTTCATATTCTTCTGCTTATCATCCACAAGGCAATGGCCAGGTAGAGTCCAACAATAAAAGTTTAATCAAGATTTTGAAAAGAGTCCTAGACAAAAACAAGAAGGCTTGGGATTCCAAGTTATTACAAGCCCTGTGGGCTGATAGGGTTACAATAAAGAAGGTAATAGGGTGTGCCCCTTTTGACTTAGTGTATGGAATAAATGCAAGATTACCCCAAAACAATTTGTTGCAGATGTATCATTTCATTCAGAAATATGATGAAGATGTTGGAGAAGATATGACAGTTAGAATGAATGACCTGATTCAATTCAATGAGGTAAGAAATGATGCATACATCAAGAATGAGAATTTGCAGGCCCAGTGCAAAGTTTTGTATGATAGAAGGACTACTCAGAGAAATTTTGTAGAGGGAGACATGGTATTAATGTGGAATGTAAGAATGCAACACAAAGGAAAGCATGGGAAGTTTGATCCCATATGGTTAGGCCCATATATTACTGAAGAAAAATGGGGAGCAAGTTCTTAATTTTGAAGAATTTGACAGGAGAGCTCCTAGAGCTGCTTTGTCATAGTCAATTTTTGAAATTATATTTCTCCTAAAAGTTTTGGCAGTTTTTGTATAAGTTTTGTTTAGGTTTTTGTGTCCAGTTCCCTATTTTTGTCAAAATTTTGGTTTTGGTCTGTTGTACTAGGAGATTCTAGTTTCTCAATGTATCTACAGGAGATACACATCCCTGAGCATGAGCCACTATTAGCACAAGTGAAAAATTCCATGGTTGAATCATTTTTTCTAGGCCTCTAAATTCAAAATTCTAGCCGTTTGCAAGAAAAACCTAAGTGTGCCCTATGCTTTGTTCTAATTTCATGTTACTTTTTAGGTCACTAAGAATTTGATAAACACTTGTGCTTAAAAATTTTATTACCCTGGCGGCCTTTATTTTTCCTAAGTTCGGCAATAGTAATTTTTCCTAAGTCTTAATGTTTAATATTTTCTAAATGTCCCGGCTTAAGTCTTTTCCTGGGCCTGACTTTCTGACACCATCTCGATCCAATGATAGGTGTAAGATCTTATGGAGTGTGTCAAAGGGTTGTGAATTTCTGCCAGCCATTGATTCTTTTTCATGGAAAAGGCTTTTCAATGTAATGGGTCCACATGCCAGGTGTGCTTAGTCAACACTTTCTCATTGGTCAATGTATTAATGACTCAAAAGCTTGTCAATGGGGCCAATGATTTCGAAGGTTTAGTGATTCTAACAGTGGAAAAGCATCGATAGCCAGCATATGATCTTAAGAGTTTTTTCTGACACATGAGGCTATAAGACAAGTCGTTGATTCTTTTCTATGTCAGAGGTTTGTCAGAATAGGGGTGAGATTCTTCATCAATGGTGGGCATATCATTGCATAGAATCTTTCAAGGCTATGCGGTCTTAGGCCCATTGTTCGATTAGATGCTGAGGGTAGTGGGTCCTATGTCAGAGGTGACTAGGTGGAGATACCAAATAGTATGATGACATGTGGTGGTTTGTAGGCGGGCCCAGGGTTATCAAAGTTTTTGGGCAGTTCGGACAAGTTTTTTGGCGGCATCGATAAAGTCTTCTATGTTCACTCATTCACAAGGTATTTGGTGGAGTTCTAAGTTTTCTTGCAAACTAGTGAATAAAGGTTTTTGTACATTCACCAAATATAACCAAGGGTTAAACATGAGACTCAGCGATTCAGCGAAATGCTTTGTTTGCTGAATCGTTTGACTTGACCATGGTTAAATAATATACTTAGCGACTTAAAATATCTTGCAGTCACGTGTTCACCAAATGGGTCAAGGGTTAAGGGTTAGCTGAGAATTGTGGGACCCTTTTGCTAGGTGTTTCTAAAATGTTAGCTTTTGATTGGCCGTGGATTTTGGGTATACAGACACATCAGTGGGCCTGAGAGATTCTAAAGGGATGCTGAGATGGAGAATCTAATGGTTGTCTAATGTTCACATAGAATCTTTTGAGGCTATGTGAACTTACGATAGCCGTTCGATTAGAACCTTATGAAGAGTGGGTCCAAAGTGCCGATTCATCGCTAACATGGTTAGTTTTCATTGGTCGAGAGTTTTATGAGGTGGAAAAGTGATTTTTAAAGGTTTTGTTGACTGATTGAAGGATTCTACGAGCCACCTGATCTGTCAAGAATAAATAGATCAACGGTCACATTTTAAAGTTGATCCGGTTACCATTTATATTTAAATTCAAATATCCTATAGGGTTTTGCTAGGGTTTTTGAACCAGTGAGTCATGTAAAATGATGCGGTGGCTAGGAATTGAATTTTTCAATATAGATTGCAGTTGTGGAAGGATACAGAAGGCATATATTATTGCTAGAATCTGATTTTTGTTCCTATGATGCCGAGCCAAATGAATTTTATGGTTTAAAAATTGTAGAAGGCCATTCATTACAGTTTGGTAGTGAGATAGTAAAATCAAATTTGTTGAAAAGAGTCGAGGATAGCATTGAAGACAAAAATCCTATCGACTCAATTTCAAAATATCTCATCTATTTCAGTAGTGTAGTTATTGTAAACCTTTTAGGGTTGTTGTAAAGTCTTTTAGGTTAATTTTGGTAACCCTAGAATGATTAGTTGCTTGTTGCACCTCTTGGTATAAAGGGATTTTTTATGATCATTTTAAGGGATTGGAGTTTAGGTGTTAAAAAGATAGAAATTTTTGAAACCTTAGCTTCTCAGTCAAGGATTGTAGTTTTTGATGCCATTTTATCAAACAATAGAGAAGTACAAATTGATGTTCTTATCTTGCAAGCTTACTATTTTGGATATTGTATGCACATGGTGAAAGGCTATACTTAATACAAATCTCAGATCTTTGCTCTCCTTTGCTCTATTCTTGGAATCTTTAAATCTTTGCATAAGGTTTATGTGAATGTATTGGTGCTTTGATTTCCAACCTAGAGTTAGATTAAATATTTATCAAAGTGGTGTATGTGTTCTTGGAGTTTATTTGAAGGATTTTCATAAGCAGGAAAGAGTTGGGATATTTGTGTTTATGTCTAAAAAGACCAATTTTAGACACCATTGTATTCATCCTTTTCCTTAATATTTTGCCCAATGGATAAGGCACTAGCCTATATTCTCCTATCTTTGTGTTGAGAAGAGTGATTCAAACCTTGTAATCCCAAAATCATTAAATCACTACCAGTCTTTAATTTTATTTACATTTATGTATTGCCCTATCTAGTGATGGAGAGTCAATGAACAATAGGTTGTTGTTTAGTACTTTCTCATTGTATTCATCTATTGAAAGATCCAATAAAGAAATAAGGGGCAGTGTTAGAACTATCAGTCAGAGTTAATACTATTGGATCAAGTGCACCTGCCTTGGTTTCGTAGAGCCAGAAGTAGAAGAGGGTAGTCTTATCCCTATAGTTGGACCAATTGCTTATAGATTGCTCACAGTTGGAACTAACCAATCCTCAATATCCATCATAAGCATATTGGTATCTCATGGAGCATAAAACCCTATCCAGGAACCAACAGCTCCCACTTTCAAACTCCAGTCTTGTTCAAACCTTTTGCCTCTTAATCTCCATGGTCCATTTATCTTTAAAAGGAGAGCTCTCTTCTCATTCTAGAGATCCCACTCTTGATGCTAATTTTATGTTGTAGGTTTTCTTGGTGCCATTGGATATTTTGAAGAACTTGTTGCATTTTATTTCTCATATTTGCATTGTAGATTAGTTCTCATGGCATTCTTAGCTTAGTTTCCTTTCATGCTTTAGCTTAGTTCACATAGTTTAACTAGTAATGGCTTGTAACACTCTCATTTCCATAGTTTAGTTGCATTCTTGCATTCTCATTCTAGCATAGCTTGCATTGCATTTTTCATTGTGATTCTTGAAGATATTGGCATTCTTTCCCTTGTCTCTTTGAATCTCCCATTGCATGGTTTACTAGCAAGGTTGCATGCTTAATAGCTCTAGTTGAGAGACCTCTAAACACCCTTGCACTCCATGCCTAGGGAGCTCTAGGTTTCTTTTCAAGGTTTCCAATCCATGGATGCCCTTGGAATCAATGTCTTAGAGAAGGGCACATTTTGAGTGTACAGCTTGTAAGCTCTATAAAAATTTCTACCAGTTCACACTAATCTGATCATACATCAGATTTTTCATAATACATCAATAAAAAATCTCTTTACAACTTCACATTAGCCTAATAGATAACTTCTCATAACATAATATCCTTCTTTATACTACTTATCTCAAATATAGCTTATCAGTTAACTTCCATGTTATCAAAACATGATATTAACTCTTGTTTCCTTAGGGTTAACATCTAGGATTTCATCCCTAATTAGTTAAGTTATTATTTTGATAAACAAAATAATCCCTTAACTCTAAATAATCAATTACTAATTGATGCTCTGTTCTAGTCGACTCAACACTATTTTTGTAAAACATTAATATCTCCATCTATACATGTCGTATAGTCTTGCACTCTTGGATGTAGCTTCAAAATACATTATATAATCTATGCTCAAGTGTACATACACTGAAAGTACTTCTATTAACTTCACTAATCAAAATAGTCTTTGTGTAGATATATAAACACTGTTATACTTAGATAATTTTCATAAGTTCTCATCAATAACTTCCTCCTTAGATCATGTTGTCTTAATACTAAATATATATTACCATAATGACAATACCATGATATCCTACTCAGCCAAATTTCCAACAATCTCCACCTTTTTCATTGGTGGCAACATATCATAAAATTGGCTAAGTCCCAAACACTTACAACAAAATTTTAAAAGTAATCTTGCAACATTCTGCACCATTGTGTTACATGGCCATTACAAGATTTACAAAAGTCTATGGATCATACATGTCTACTAATTATGCCATAGGAATACTCCCCCTTTGATTATACTCCATACTATTTTGCATATATCTATATCTTATACATACAAGCAATTTTCTCATATTATATTACTCCCCATTTGACAACAATGATAAATGTGTCAAAATATGTATATATACAATTCAAAATTTTTGATATACCTTCTTGTCTTCAATTTTGTAATGCTGGAAGACTTGAAATACAATCTATAAAGTTCACCTTCAATTTTTCAACTTCTTTGTCCCATGTAGCCTTAATAGAATATGATACAATAAGTAATGCACATAGCCCATAAGATGCTATCTCAACTGCTCTAAGATTTGGATAGGAAAATTTACTATATGATATCTTTGATGAAAGACATTCTTCCAGTTGATTCTACACATTACTAATTTTCAGGGTTAGGTACTCTCTTAGTAATGAAACCTCTTCAACTTTTTTTCCTTCACATTTTTGAGTAGCCTTATCTCATCATGTATTTTACTCACTTTCTTCTCAGTATCAGTGATCTTCATACTAGGATTTTGTATCTCATTCACTGTGACTTGTAATTTTGCTTCTTTATTCTTCAACTTCTCTAAAATATTTGAGATATGATATTATGACAAAGCACACTGACTGTACAACACTCTTCCTCTTTCTAAACATCTCAACTCCTTAATGAAAACATCAAGGTTGTCTAAATCATTCTTAATATTTTGACAGGTGGTTTGGAATAATTGTGCATCATTAAGTGTTTGTGCTTTCACTGATGCAATGTTAAATAAAGTAGTGAACTCATTGTCAAAAGCTTTAATTACCTCTATTGCTTTAACTTGAGGATAAACTTCACTGACTTGAGTAGATATAACACCTTGAAGCTTACTTGTTACCTCAAGTAGTGATCCTTCTAGGCTCTTTACTTTCTTGTTCTTTCCAATTATCTTATTTAGAGATGATATCAACTCTATTTGATCATCATCAACTTCAACTCCCAAATTTTCTAAAATTGACTCAATGAGTGACTTTGATGAGCTTGTTGTTGTGACCTTCTATGGTGTGACTATTTGAATGTGTTGAGGTAAAATCTTTGTAGGATTTACCTCTTTTCCTATACCTTGTTCCTCTTGCACTTCTTGTTTGGTAACTTCTATTTTTGTTTCCTCTAATGCCTTTATTTCTTCTTTCTTATCCTCTCCCTTTTCCTTTTCTGCATCTTCTTCCTCATCTTCTTTTTCATTTACCATTTCTCCAAAATTGCCAACATCCTCTCCTTGATCTTCAAAAAGATCTTCTTCTCTATCAATGGTGATGATGGTGCCTTCTACATGCATGGTTTCATCATCAATAAGAATGGTGGGTGGTGGAACTATGGTTTCTTTCATATATGAAACTAATTTTATTGTTTGAGTGTCCAGTTCTTATTCACTTAATGCTTCTCCTAGTAATGAAGTCATTACTTTCACAACTACTTTCAATCTACACTGGCTAGCTCTCTAAGACTCTTGTAAACTCTTGAATGATCAAACAATGTCAATAATCTTCTTTTATCTATCAAATCCTTCAAGACATTGTTGTCGCACTAATTGCATAAGTGTATACATGCCAAAAAGTTGTTCCTAGTTACTTGCAAAACTTCTTTCTCTTTGTGTGAGCGCATACATGCTCAAAATTTCATGCGCTCTTAACCATAGGTTCCTCATATCACTTTCTATCTTTACATAACTTCATAAGGCTTGATTCAATTTTTGCTAAGATCTATGCTATTGTGATGCTTAATTTGATGCTTAATTAGTTTGAGATGGGTTCAGAATTGATTCCAACTTACTCTCAAATGCTTCATCTGATTGACTTCCTAATATTGTGGATGCACTTGCTTGATCTATAGCTTTGACAAATATAACTTCTTCCATGTTACTTTTATTTCCCTTTTGACTGTTGTTGGTATCCATATTTCTTCTAGTGTAGTTCACATTTCTTCTAGGATTAGGATTCCTCATGTTGTTCATTCTACAATATCTCATTGTGTGACCCATGTTATTAAAAATATGACAAACTATGACATTGTTTCCATATCTCGGTCCCGGCTGACTTTTTTGTGATCTACAATTTATGGCAATATGTCCAAAATTGTTGCATCTATAACACACAAATCCATCTCTTATATTGTTTGTTGCTCTAGTAGGTCTTTTATTTGGAGGGTTATTATTTCTAAACATTATACTATTATCTTTATTATTAGATCTAGGTTTCTTACAATCAATAGCTCTATGACCAAAACCATGACAAATATAGCAATAACCAGAGCTAGGTTTGAATTACTTACCTATACAATCTCTTTTCATGTGTCCAAATGAATTGCATGTAAAACATCTACCTTTGAATTCACTTTGAATTTCTTTAGGTGATCCATATTTCTTAGGTTGTTTAGGTACATCTTTAGATTGGTTAGAGTCAACTTTGTTTTGTTTTTCTTCTCCTTTTTTCTGAGGTTGTTGAATTTCTGGATCTAGTTCTTTACATTCTTCAATCTTCTTTGATAATTTTTCTTTGAAATATCCAAGACCAGTTTTATCATAAGAAGGTTTCTGATAAGCAATCTATTCATCAACTTTTTCACTACTGGAATACAGATTCTCAAGATGTTGCTTGGATTGAGTTAGTTCCCCTTTCACAATTGTATTGTACTTCTCAAGTTCAGCATACTGCAACTTTGTAGTCTTAAATTAAGATGTTACTCTGGTTAGTTTAGATCTTAGATATGCATTTTCAGACTTTGGATCTTATTCAAATTTGTTGTTATCATCTTTCAAGATCAACTTTAGATCTACAATCTTTAGTTCGTGCTTTAGGATCTCATTTTCCTTTTTCAATTTTGAAACTTCATCACTATCCTTGATCTGATTTGTAGGTTCTTTCTTAGATTCAAGATCTTCTATCTTGTCTTTTAGTTTCTCAATGTATTATTTTTCACTTTCATATGTGTTCTTTAGAGTTTCTCTTGATTTAGTAAGAATATCAATCTTCTCAAGAGCTTCATCTCAGTTTTTCTACAACTGATCCATATCCATAGAGCTCTTACTCAAGTTGTTAGGTCTTCTCTGAGTAATTTTACTCTAATACCAATTGTTAGAAATATGAAATACTAAGAGAGGAGGGTGAATCAGCATTTCACAAACTTTTACTTTTTCCCACTTATGGATATATGTATTTAACTTATAACTTGCATAAAAAAACAAACTGAATAAAATAAATAATAAACACAACCATAAAATAAGGGAACTCATAACACCGTGTTTGTTCTCAAGGAAACCCTGGCCAAGAGAAAACCCCGGTGGGGATGATACCCACAAATGATACACTAATCAAAAGTATTTGGTTAGAAATATTGACCCTGTTCAGAATCTATTACATCGGTATAGTGTCTCAGTCCTTGTTAGAGGAATTTAGGCCTTTTTAGAAGCATGAACCCTATTAGGAGTTGAAATTTACAAAATTTGAATGCATGCAAGATGATCCCACTACCCAAACATGCAATATACAATAATAGTCTTCAATACAAAAGATAGAATACAAAAACCTTTTGTTGTTGTTGAATATCATCAATATTCTGATCTAGCTTGTAAGATCTACAAAAATTTCTATCAGTTCACACTAATCTGATCATATATCATATTTTTCATAATACATCAATACAAAATATCTTTACAACTTTGCGTTATCCTCATACATAACTTCCTGTAACATAATATCATTTATACTAGCTATCTCAAATATAGCTTATCAATCAACTTCCATGTTATCAAAACATAATATTAACTCTTGTTGCCTTAGGGTTAACATCTAGGATATCATCCCTAATTAGTTAAGTCATTATTTTTATAAACAAAATAATCCCTTAACTCTAAATAATCAATTACTAATCATTTCTATTTTCTGGTCGACTCAACAATGTTTCTGTAAAACATTATGTTGGAAAGTTGTCTATACTAAAGTATATGACTAGATATAGTGTTGTCATTATGGAAACAAATTCATATAGCAATTTGGAGTCAACGCACTAAGTGTAAAGATCAGAAATCAGTTAAAGTGTTGAAGACTGGACAACATACAGAGTTCCTGCAGCTCAAAGCACCTGGGCCCATGCGTAAAAATGAATTATGGTATGCGCCCAAGAAGTTAAGGTTGTTATACTATACTTATGCTTAGTCTAAGAGCGCATAAATAGATATGAAAGATGTGAAAGTTAAAGTTAATTGAAGTTGCACAGTCAGTGTGTGCCAGTAGAGAACAGAGCATAGAGATGACAATGACTATTTTGATTTGCGATTGTAAATTAATGTTGTAGAGGCTATGCACCCATTATATTTAAGTTTTTGACATATGTATATGTATAATTGTAAGCATGCTTAAGTCAATTCATTTGGAAGCATTATTTGTAATTAGTTATAGGGCTGGCCTAATTGTATAACTGGTATGAGTGCATAAATATAAGGTGCACCCATTGTATTCAACATGGAACTGAAAATAAAGTTGTGAGAAGAAAATTAGAGGTATGTGAAGAGAGCATATGATGTATTAGAGCTTTGCAAGAGGTCAAAGCATTAGCACACCAAAGGAACTGATCTGACAAGCAGTGTCATAGTGACAGTTCACCTACAAATATAGTGTGTATTTGATTCAAAAGGTTGTAGCCTTCATCATTTGAGCAGTGAGCTCTAGGATAGTGAGTCCACTCCCCTAATAGGGATCATTGTAAAAGACTCCTAACAGGTTCTGACCCTTAACAAGGTCTACTATACTAAAAGCATTGTAAAGCTACTCCTAACAGGGTAAAGGATCTTCTAACAAGGATCACAAAACACTAGTGCAAATTATTAGTGGGTATCAAGTCACACCGGGGTTTTTACCTATTTGGGTTTCCCTGTAACCATATTGGTGTCATGTGTTGATTTCATGTTTCATGTTTATGTGAATTTTTAATTTAGTACTTAAGCATTTATAATTTAGTATTTAGATTAAAGTGAAAAGTTAAAATATAGTAAACACTGATTCACTCCCCCCTCTCAGTGTTCCCATTCCTAACAATTGGTATTAGAGCTCTGGTCCTCAGCAAAGAAGTTTAACCACTTGAGAAGATCATGGACAAAGCATGAATGAAATATCTGAAGAAGAATCTTGAAGCAGCTCTTGAAGGCCTGGACAATTTAGAAAAATAAATTGAAGAACTAAAATAAAAAGTCAATGATGCTCAATTAGTTATCAAGAGACTAAGAAAAGATTTGAAAGGACACTCTAATAGTGAACTTGAAGAAAAAATCAAGAATCTAAATGAAGAAAATAAGTCCTTGAAAGAACAACTTGAAGAGTTTGATGATAAGTTGACTAATAATCAGGAAGTCTGTGATGAATAGATCAAAGAAAACCTTTAGCTGAATGAAGAACTAAGGCAAGAAAACATGGAAATCTTGGAGCTAAGAAACAACAAAGAAAGCTTGGAGTTTGAATTGAAAAAATTAAAGGATCATATAGCCAAATTACACACCAGTGTTGAATTGGTAGAATCACAGTTGTATGCAAGAAGAATCAAAGGAGACACTAGCTTTATTGGATATAATGAAGCACAAAATTAGATTGACAGTATGCGAGCAAGAAAAGATTAACAAAAGAACTCTACTGATAAAGAGAAGTCTGAAGATCAAACCAAAGACAATGGTGGTCCTCCTAGGAATGAGCGCAAGCCAGTAGAATGCACCTATTTTGCATGTAACAAGCATGGACACATTGCAAGGAACTATATAGAGGTAAAAATTTTTAATGGTTACTATTATACATGTAATAGAATTGGTCATAGAGAAATAAATTGCAAGACTAGTAAGAAGAGCAGGATTCAAAATGATCAAAGAAATCAGAATTAGACAAATGTTAGAAATTCTTAGAATGTTACATGTCAGATATGTAACAATAATGGTCACTTAGCTATAACATGTAGAATGGTGACTCATGTCAATGCACCGAGGAATAATAGACCTCCAGTGATTTTTCACACCTATACCAAGGCTGGACATATCTCAAAGTTTTGTAGATCAAGGACACAAGGTTAGGAAAGACCTAAAAAGACCGAAGAACCAGTTTTGGATCCTGAAGCAGAAGTCAAGTTTGTGAAGGCCTTATAAGATGCAAGCTTGATTTGGTCAAAAGCAAAGAAGGACAATGCTATTGAGATTGTATTGGATGCATCCCAAGTGGACACACCCTCTACATCTACATAAATGGCCCTTAGGGTCATAGGGGGAGCTAATTTAGCTCTAGACCCCTGCATGGCTAGTATATTCATCCTCAAAGTATGCTCCTGTGGACTTAAGCTTTTGGAGTGTATAGAGACCTTTGTGCAAGAACACACATGCTGATTGTTAGTGGAACTCAAGTTTGAAAATTTTAAGTGACAGCTTGGTTTATGCGAGTTGCATTAATGGAAAAATTATTACTTTAAGTACATAGGAAGTTGTTTATTCACTCATTGCATTCATACTCAGAGTGATTGGAGAGTAGATTAAGCCTTGGAAGTTTTTGTGAAGATTTGGAGATTGAGCTATCAGTAATTGCAGTGCATTTGATCGATTGCAAAAACCCTAGCTCATTGCACTGATTTGAAAACCATCAGAACATCTCAGAGATCATTTGGAAAGTGAATATCAAGTAAGTCATGGCCACTCCTATTGTTTTTTATGTTGCTGAAAAGAAGAGGTATATTTTTAAGAGGCGCCCATTTAAGTCAACCCTAGATGATTTAGAGGGAGCTTTCTCCTATACACTGATGGGCATCATGCATGTAGAAGACATAAGGGCTTACATCTATTGTAAGAAGGAACCTGTTGGACTGGATAGATTAAGGGTGCACATAGACACAATCTTCATGGATAAATACACAAAATGGAATGATCACCCCATTCTTGAATATGCCATGGCATATAAATTCTATGAGGAAGAATGGATAAAGATATTTTTAAGTAGAATCCATGATGATTTTTTTTGGGTTAGAGATGTACTAGTAAGAATCATAGGAGACCTAATTCATGAGATGATAGGCCTTTCTAAGACAAGCGCCATCCTTCCTGTGGGTAAGGATGTCAAGAAAATGGTGGAGCAAGTGTGTAAATCAAGAAGTGATAAGCATGGCATGACCATTAAGCCTATAGAGCAGCTAGACATTAAATTGATGTCAGTGATACTTGGTTATAGGTTTCATCACACCAACAAGGTGAATAGTGTGTTTGCAAGCACTATTCTAGCAGCCATCCATCTTGTGCAAGAAGATGGAGAGTTCAACTTGTGTGAGATCCTACGTGCATAGTTGATAGATAATATCAAAGCCATCAAACATAACAAGACTAAGGTATTCAGGTTTGGGTCCCTAATCATCTATATGTACCTTCATATAGTTGGTAAAGTGTCAGACTTGTATCTAGACAAGTCCATTCCTACCATGCCTTAGATATCAAACAAGGAAACCATAGAAAGCACACTTAGAGATTACATTACCCTAGAATTGAAGACTTTCAGAGTAAGAATGTAGATGAGGTACAAGATTCTTGAGAGTATTGTCGAGAAGTATAAGGATACAATATGCTTCATGGTGGAGATTGATACTACATGTATGGAAATTGTGGAACCTAGGACTAAGTGGATTCATCCACTTGGGTATGAGTTTGAAGAACAAGTTCTTGAAGCTTATAAATAGGTACTACTATCAGCCCCTAAGGATGCCAATGAACCTAGGTGGGGAACCTATGAAGAAAATACTAGAGAAGTTGATGCTAAGATGAATAGTGTTGCAACAAAAAGAAAGGTTGCAAAGGTCACATCAAAGATTCTAAGGATTCATGGTGTATCAAAAGAAGACCTTGATAAAGCAAGGGATGAGAAGATTTCTCTATAATTGAAGAGTGGAGTAGAAGAACAAGAAGATCCCAAGATAAAGAAGATTAAAATTGAGAAAGATGACAGTCAGAAGGATAAGAAAGATAGTACTCCTTCTGCGCCCAAAGATACTCCTCCAGAGTATAAGCCTTTATTCAAGAGGAAGAAAGAAGCAAGTAGTAGTCATCCATCCTCATGAGCATTAAGGAGCAAGAAAAACACTCAAGCGCCTCCTTAGGCAGGATTCAAACCTAGCCTCAAAGTTCTATATGCAAGAATTTTTGATGAGGGAAGGATTGAACAAATAGGCAAGTTCTATGAATCATACAGTGAGATTGATAAGTCTGAAATTCATGGTATGATTATCAAAGATATGATAAAGCTCAAAAAGATAGTTCTTGAATTGAAAATAGAAATACCAAATAATGTATGGGACATTCTACAAAACCTTAAAAGATAAGAAAATGAAGAAGACCTAAGGATCAGGGAAAAAGTCCTATAAGACACTCTGCCTATATGTTCTAAAGAAGAAATAGATCTGATATTGAATTTGGTAAAGCCACACATTAGAACAAAGATGAGAATTCTTCACATTATGAATAAAGATTATGAGTTGACAACAAAGGAAACAAAGAAGGCCTTTGAGAAGGTGTTGTTGGAACAAAAGATCAAACCACCTACTATGCCCATCACTCATGCACCCATCAAGGAAGATAAAGTGGAAGAACCCACTAATGTACTAATGATAGGTCCTCAGGACTTAGTGCCCATAGCAGAAACTCAAAGGGAAGTAGATCAGTGTGTTCCTATGACAAAATCACCCAAAGACAACACAATTATCATAGATAATGTGGAAATAGCCATGGTGGATACTAATAAGGAGCTAGACAAGTTTGAGGAAGCATTTGTTAGCACTGAGGAAGCAAAAATCTTATGTAGCAATACCCCTCCCACTCAGCAAGAAGAAGTAATCATAGAAAATATATCTGATGAGAAAGAAGAAGAAAAGAAAGGAGTAGAGGTAGAAAAGAAAGATGAATCTTCTTTTGATTTGGTCAAGGTGAAGCAAGAGGTGATGGATAGCACTCCCATCACTCCCTCCTCAACATTGTTGTCAAGTTTCACACCTGACACTAGCAGTTTGGACTCCTAGAAGGAAGAAGACCTGATTAAGTTCAGCATCCTAGCTATGGAGAAGGAAAAGGAGAAGCAAGTAATGAGGAATCCTCTCCTAGTGGAATCAGTAAATATTTTGAATAGTTTGCTGCTAGAAGATAAGAATATGGTAAATGTACATTTAGTTGATGATGTGAGCACATTCATCTCTCAGTTCAAAGTAAAATTTTCAAGCCTAGAAGAATCTGTGGCCATAGTGGTAGAGGAGAAGTACTTAAAAAAGAGACTCAATGAACTGATGAGTAACTTTGCACTAGACTTGAACTCTCTTAAGTCTGGTTAGGCATCATTAAAAGAGTTTGCAGATCAAGGAAAGAAAGTCAATGCAGAATCCATGGATCAGGATAAGTTCATTGATGCCCATCTTAAGAAGATAAAAAATGTAGAGGCAATGATTGAGAAGGTGAAGATTTTAGTGCTAGACATATCCACTGATGCAAATATGTCCAACAATGTCTATCAAGGTCAGTTGGACATAATTGAGAAGGCAAAGAAAGAAATGGAGAAGATGGGGTCTAGATAGACTCAATTGGGGAAGGCTCTTGTGCCCTCACTAGACATTCTTAGTCAAAACATAAAGGAGATTGATGTGACCATGATAACCTATGATCAAGGTCCGAGCACAGAATTGGAGAAGTTGGAGAAATTACAATATGAAGATAGTCAATTCTCTGATAACCTTTTGGAAGAAGGAGATCCAGAAACTCAAGATTGCATATCCAGATGTTTTCCCTTAGTGAGTGTATGTAGATGAAGTTTTTTGATGCACCTTTGTAATTAATGTCAAAGGGGGAGTTGTATAGAATATGGAGTACATATATGTATAGAGAGATATAAGATTTTGTATAAAATATATAGAACACAAAAGTTTTTTGTGTAAAGGAACAATTAGAGACTTGGCCATATTCTTTTGTTGCCATCAGTGACAAAGGGGGAGATTTTTGGCAAGTTGTCTATCCTAAAGTATATGACTAGATATAGTGTTTTCATTATGGAAAAAAATTCATATAGCAGTTTGGAGTCAGCGCACTAAGTGTAAAGATCAGAAATCAGTTAAAGTGTTGAGGACTAGTGATGAAGGGTGCTCCCCTTAATACCACAAACACATAACAGAAATAGAGAAACAACAACAATATGCTAGAATAGAAAATTGGCTTCTTATTATCTCCACAAATGTGGAATTACAAACTTTCAGAATTACAATATGCAAAGGCACATGGGCATTCCCTTACAATATTATGTAGGACAAAGCCTCAAATCAATACCCAGATCTACTACCTAGAACTGCCCTAGACAACACTATGGGCCTTCTTTATATAGGCATTTTTCCACCACCCGAGAAGGTTCCAAAAATTTAGCCCTAAGGGTTGACCAAACTTAGAATTATTTTATTTTTCAATTTATTACATCAAAGTCGACTCAAAATAACTTTTGAAACCTGAACAAAAATTTTGAAGGAAAATTATTTTATGCCATTTGAGGTGGCCCAACTTTTGGAGACCATAAATCATCACCAGTTGACCTAATTGACTATTATAACCCCATTTCAAAAATTCCATGACCGCTCTACAGGCTTGACCAACACAAGCACCCATCACCCAAATTTTCAACCTCATCCGGGGCCTCTAAAGCCTTCAAAACTAAGTTCAAAGTTTTTGTACCCTGCTGCCAATACTAAAAATCTTCAATATCTTCAAAACTAGACCTGCTCTAGCCATGAAACTTTGTTGGTAGGCTGATATGACTAAGATGAACCTTCACATGTAAAATTAGAACATTCTGAGATCGTAACACCAACTTACTAAAAAATAGCAAGTTTCCATAAATAGCAGTTCTGCACAAGATAGCCCTTATTGAATACAAAAATAGAAATATTTTTATTTATTTTTGAATGATGCAAGATTTCTCTTACACCTAGGATGCTCCTACATCAGACACCTGAGGTAATTTGAGAAGTGACCCCGTCACGACTCAGGTGTGTAGAGGAAAACCAAGATAATTAACCTCCTCCTTTGTTAGCCATGATGAATCTTCAATAGGTCATCCTTTCCATTTGACCAAATACTCTTCATATGTCCTATTCCTTGTGCTTCTACTAACATGACTATCCAGTATGTCTTCAATCTCCTTGATATCTGAACTGGTTGATGGAATACTCCACTGTGCTACTGTAACCTCATCTTCAACACCTCCCTCATGATACTCTATCAAATTTGAAATGTTAAACACTAGTGAAATATTTAGCTCAGTAGGCAATTCTACCTCATATGCATTTCCTGAATCATGCTTCTTCAGTATCTTACATGGCCCAAACTTCTTCATTTTCAACTTGTTATATGTACCAACTAGAAATCTCTCCTTCTACAAATGAACCATGACTTCATCTCCAACCTAAAATTCCTTATGCCTCCTTTTCACATCTACTTTAGCCTTATACTATGCATTCATCTTGGTAATATGCTTCCTCACCTCCTCATGGATGTTTTCCAAGTGTTCTACAAAATCCTCAACTTCAGCACTACTTATTTCTCCTTTATCTATCTTTCTCAATTCTGATGCATTTTTGGGACTACTCCCATATACAATCTGGAATGGTGATTTACCAGTGCTCCTATTGACAGAATTTTTTTAATCAAATTCTGCCTATGGTAAATCAAATCCCATCCTATTGGTTTATCTCTAACCAAACATCTCAGCAAATTTCCCAAACTCCTATTCACCACCTTTGTCTATCCATCAGTCTGTGGATGATGTGATGAACTAAACTTTGAATCTATCTTCAACTTCTTCCACAATGTATGCTAGAAATATCCAACAAACTTAGTGTCTCTATCTAAAACTATGGTCTTTGGAAAACCATGTAGTCTCACTACTTCTCTGAAAAACAATTATGCTATATGAACAACATCATTAGTCTTCTTGCAGGGAATGAAATGTGTCATCTTCAAAAATCTATCAACCACCACAAAATTTGAATTATGTCCCCATTGTGTCCTTGGTAAACCAAGAACAAAGTGCATACTGATATCCTCCCAAGGCTTCTCTGGTACAAGTAATGGCTACTACAACTCTGTATTCTACTTCACTCCCTTCACCATCTGACATACTTTGCAACTCTGTACAAAATTCTTGACATCTTGTTGTAACTATGGCCAATAATAATTTTCACTCACCAAAGCAAGGGTTTTATCTCAACCAAAATGTCCAGCCAATCCTCTGCTATGCTTCTCCTTGATGAGATTCTCCCTCATAGAGCTTCGTGGAATGCACAACTAACTCCCTCTGAATAGCATATCATCCAGGATGATAAAATCTAGCCATTTCATCCTGTCTAGAGTAACAGGTTCTTTACAAGCTTTCCAAGCTCAGGTTCCTCTGGATACAAATTCTTGAGTTCCTTGAACCCAACCACCTCAATCTGCATCTCTGTTAGCAATAGTTGCCTTCTGCTAAGCACATCTGCAACCCTGTTAGACTTTCCACTTCTATGTTTCAAAACAAATGTATAACTCTACAAAAACTCAACCCATTTCAAATGCCTTTGATTCAACTTTCCTTAACTATTCAAATATTGCAAAGCTTGATGATCAGTATAAAAAACAAACTCCTTAGGAAGCAGATAGTGTCTCCACTTTTTTAATGCCTAAACTATAGCATAAAATTCTTGATCATAAATAGAATATTTTCTCTTGGCATCATTTAACTTCTCACTGAAATAAGCAATAGGTTTTCCTTCTTGGCTCATAATAGCTCCTATTGTAGTACCGCTAGCATCACAGTCTACTTGAAACACCTTATTAAAATTTGGAAGTGCTAAAATAGGTTGTTTTGTAACTTTTTGTTTCAACAATTGAAAACTCTTTTCTGCTCCATTAGTCCACTTAAATTCTTTTCTATCCCCTCTCATTGTTTCAGTCAAGGGACCACAAATGCTGCTAAAATTTCTAATAAAATTTCTATAAAAACTAGCTAGACCATGAAAAGATCTTACCTCGGTAGCACTCCTTGGAGTAGGCCATTCAAGGATAGCCTATACCTTCTCTGGGTCTATTTTTAGACCTTTTGTTGAAACTAAAAATCCCAAATACACTAACTCTTTCTTCACAAAACTGCACTTCTTCAAATTAATCAATAATTTCTCATCTCTCAGCTTCTCAAACACCATATAAATATGCATCATATGTTCCTCCAATGTCTTGCTAAAGATCAAAATATCATCTAGGTAAACAATGACAAACTTACCCAAAAATTCTTTCAGAACCTCATTCATGAGCCGCATGAAAGTGCTCGGTGCATTGGTTAGCCCAAAAGGCATGACTAACCACTCATACAGTCCTTTCTTTGTCTTGAAGGTAGTCTTCCATTTATCTCCTTCTCTGATCCAAATCTAGTGATATCCACTCTTCAGATCTATCTTTGAAAAATACACAGCTCCACTCAAACAATCCATAATATCATCCATTCATGGCAATGGAAACCTATACTTGATTGTGATCTTGTTTATTGCTCTGGATTCTATACACATCCTCCATTCTCCATTCTTCTTTGGTGCTAATACTGTTGGTATAGAATAGAGACTCAAACTCTCTCGAATCAACCCCTTCTGCAATAACTCATGTACTTATCTATTCAACTCTTTACTTTCTGCTGGTGTCATTTTGTGTGCTGCCTTGTTTGGCAAACTGGCTCCTGGAATCAAATCCATCTGATGACTGATCTTCCTTACTGGTGGTAATCCATCAAGTACATTATCAGATACAATATCTTGAAAGTCATTCAACAAATCTGCAACCTCTACAGGTACATCCTCTACTTCCTCTTTACCAACATTTGGAATTAAAGCAAAACACACATGCTCATGCCTCATACCATCTAAGAATTTTCTTCCATCAACAAAAGTTATTCTTGCATTACCACATACCTTTTCTTCAGTCTCCTTCAATGGCTTTAGCTTATGTCATACTCCATCCTTTGTCAGGGAATAGGTATTCACACAACCATCATGTACAACACATCTATCAAACTACCATGGTCTACCCAACAACATATGACATGCATCCATAGATATGATATCACATATTACCCCATCTTGGTACCCACCGATCCTGAACTTTACCAGGAACTGTTCACTGAACATGACCTTGTGGTCATCCTGCACCCAGGCAATCCGATATGGATGTGGGTGTTTCTATCTCTTGAGCTTCAACTTTGTCACCATATCTTCTAACACCAAATTGTCAGTGCTTCCACTATCAATAATCACATCACAACATTTACCATCACACTTGCATCTAGTGTGAAACATGCTCCTCCTTTGTTCAGGTTCATTCTCACCACTCAGCAAGACTCTTCTATTAATCAATGTTTCTCCTCTTTCAGCATCTTCAAAATTTGATGATCTAGCATCTTCATCTACATGTGCAACTCTGGCCTAGCCTTCATTCCTCCTATCTATCCTTCCTTTGCATTGAGGACATTCAAATTCCCTATGACCTTCTTCTCCATAGTGAAAAAATGTTCCACGGAAGCCTCCTCTTCCTGAACCTTGTCCTCTTCCTCTTCCTCTCTGATCTCTATTGTTCTGATCTTGGAAATGATTGGAATTGTTTCCTCTCTAATTTTGACTACTACTAGCCTCATCCTTCTTTTTTGGATCTTCATTTCAGCCTCCATATGACCATCCACCAGATCATCCACCATGACCTCTTCCATTTTGTCTACTCTCAAACTTCTTGTTCAACTTTTCCTCTACTTTTAGGGAAAACTAGTATGCCTCTTTAATACTGTTCATTCAAACTAGATTCAACTCCTCCTGAATGCTAGGCCTTAACCCATTAAGGTAATGAGAAACTTTCTCCTTATCAGCTTCCACATGGCCTGTTCTGATGAGGATTCGATAGAACTCCTTTATATACTCCTAAACAGATCATCCCGCTTGCTTCAAACTTTGCATTTTCTTTAGTAGGTCAAGCTCATAATCAACAGGGATGAACTGTCACTTCAATTTATCCACCATCTGATCCCATCTTGTGATTTTATCTTTCCCTCTTCCATTTCACTCCAATTGAATCTCTTGCCACCAGATCTTCACATGACCTTTCAGTCTAGCCTTCGGAATTTGACCCTATCAGGATCCTCAATATCTTCATACTCAAAATATTCTTCACATTCATTGATCCAGTCAATCAATTCTTCTAGGCTAAGATTTCTTGAAAATGTAGGAACCTCAATCTTACGTCTTTTTCTGATCTTGGAAATGGCTCAAAAAAGTCTTTCTTCCTCCTAGTTCACAACTTCAACTTCTCCTTCTTGATCTTCTTCTTCGGCTTCATCCTCACTTTCATCTCTAACATTAAGATTGATTCCTCTATGAATCTCCTCTTGCAATGCTTGTACTTATCTCTAAGCGCTCTAACCTTAGGTGTTACAACACCAGCTCTTCTGCCACGTTCCCTTCATGGAGGCATTTTTGCGATGTGCACTGAAATCCTAATCACGGTCCTGGTGCAAACTCCCTCACAGTCAGTGATTTGTTTACACACTCAAGAACTCCTACTCTGATACCACTTGATGAAGGGTGCTCCCCTTAATACCACAAACACATAATAGAAATAGAGAAACAAAAACAATATGCAAGAACAAAAAATTGGCTTCTTATTATCTCCACAAATGTGGAATTACAAACTTTCAAAATTACAATATGCAAAGCCACATGGGCATTCCCTTACAATATTCTGTAGGACAAAGCCTCAAATCAATACCTAGATCTACTACCTAGAACTGCCCTAGACAACACTACGGGCCTTCTTTATATAGGCATTTTTCCACCACCCGAGAAGGTTCTAGAAATTTAGCCCTAAGGGCCGACCAAACTTAGAATTATTTTATTTTTTAATTTATTACATCAAAGTCAGCTCAAAATAACTTTTGAAACCTGAATAGAAATTTTGAAGGAAAATTATTTTCTGCCATTTTAGGTGGCCCGACTTCTGGAGACCATAAGTCATCACCAGTTGACCTGATTGACTATTATAACCCCATTTCAGAAATGCCACAAAGTGCTCTACAAGCTTGACCAATGCAAGTGCCCATCATCCAAATTTTCAACCTCATCCGAGGCCTCTAAAGCCTTCAAAATTGAGTTCAAAGTTTCTATACCCCATTGCCAATACTAAAAATCTTTAATATCTTCAAAACTAGACCTGATCTAGCCATGAAACTTTGCTGGTAGGCTGATATGACTAAGATGAACCTCCACATTTAAAATTAGAACATTCTGAGATCGTAACACCAACTTACTAAAAAATAGCAAGTTTCCATAAATAGAAGTTCTGCACAAGATAGCCCTTATTGAATACAAAAATAGAAATATATTTTTTTTTTTTTGGATGATGCAAGATTGCTCTTACACCCAAGATGCTCCTGCATCAACTAGATAGCATACAGAATTCCTATAGCTCATAGCACCTGAGCCCATGCATACAGATTAATTATGGTATGCGCCCTAGAAGTTAAGGTTGTTAGACTATACTTATTCTTAGTCTAAGAGTGCATAAGTAGATATGCAAAGATGTGAAAGTTATAGTTAGTTAAAGTTGCACAGCCAATGTGTGCCAGTAGAGAACAGAGCATAGAGCCGATAGTGACTATTTTGGTTAGCGATTGTAAATTAATGTTGTAAAGGCTATGTGCCCATTGTATTTAGGTTGTTGACATATGTATATGTATAATTGTAAGCATGCTTAAGCCAATTCATTTGGAAGTGTTATTTGTAATTAGTTATAGGGCTGACCTAATTGTATAATTGGTATGAGCGCATAAATATAAGGTGCTCCCATTGTATTCGGCATGGAAGTGAAAATAAAATTGTGAGAAGAAGAGAAGAGGCATGCGAAGAGAGCATATGATGTATTAGATATTTTCAAGAGCTCAAAGCATCAACACACCAAAGAAACTGATCTAACAAGCAGTGTCACAGTGACAGTTCACCTGCAAATATAGTGTGTATCTGATTCAGAAGGTTGTAGCCTTCATCATTTGAGTAGTGAGCTCTAGGAAAGTGAGTCCACTCCCCTAATAGGGATCATTGTAAAAGACTCCTAATAGGGTCCAACCCTTAACAAGGTCTACTATAGTAAAAGCATTTTAAAGCTACTCCTAACAGGGTAAAGGATCTTCTAACAAGGATCACAAAACACTAGTGTAGATTATTAGTGGGTATCAAGTCCCACTGGGGTTTTTACCTATTTGGGTTTCCCTATAACCATATTGGTGTCATGTGTTGATTTCATGTTTCATGTTTATGTGAATGTTTAATTTAGTACTTAAGTATTTAAAATTTAGTATTCAGATTAAAGTGAAAAGTTAAAATACTCTAAACTCTTATTCACCCCCCCTCTCAGGTTCCCATTCCTAACACATTAATATCTATGTACGTACATGTCATACAATCTTGTGCTCTTGGATGTAGCATCAACATACCTTATATAATCTATGCTCAAGTTCACATACACTCAAAGTACTTTTGTGAACTTTACTGATCAAAATATTCTTTGTGTAGACAGATAAACATTGTTATACTTAGATAATTTTGTAAGAATTTACCTAAGGAAAAGAATGAATGTCAAGATATAGAAGCTCAAGAGATAGCACAAGAGACACAAAATTTGATATGATCCAAATAATGAATAATATATTGAATGAATTGATTGATACAATGTAGGAATTTCTCAATATATAGGCAATGCATGATAAATAGAAGATATGCAAGTGAAAAGCTATCAACCAGACATGGTGGAACCACATGTCCACCAAAGGTGGATCATCCTCCATTGTAAATCAAAGTATGTGCAACAATGAGAAGATGATAATGTGATAAGAGCACTAAAGTTGGATCTCACACACAAAGAGGTATGTGATGAAAACTATCACACCTAAAGTGGAAATTATCCTAACGATGTGCTAAAATGAAATGCAAACTCCTAGGTGTCACAATGACAACTAATATGCAAATGCATTATCCTAAGTAAACTTAAGTAAAGTATAATTAGTAAATATTTAATTACACCAGCACCCCCCCACCCCTTAAGTGTAACTTAGGGGAAAGCACTTAAGCTCATAATGCAAGATGGGTCCTAGCTACTAGGACATGTTAGGTACCCATGTACAATATGTAAGAGAAAAAGATAATGCAATCTCTCATAAAGCAGAGAAAGAGGGAAAAACTCATGGGAAAAACTCTCCCCCAAAAAGAAAGATGAATACAATAGTAGAATATTTGAGAGAAGACCTCATGTGAGGAAAATATCCCCCCCATAAGATAAAAGAAGTGGAAGAGAGACCAAGTAGCCCCCCCTCAATGTATAATGAACACCAATTGTAGATGCTCTAGGCTCGATGTAGAAACTGCTCCATGAATGTAGAACAACATTCCTCCCCTTAGGAAGAAATGAGACCAAAGGTGAATATGTTAAGCCTCCTCCCTAATCTATAGGAAGAAACCTCAAAATGTATGGAATCTCTGAAACCTACTCAAGTGTCCACATGTCAAGGCTGAAAGGTGCCTCCTCCAAATCATGTGTACTAAGCCACTCTACTAAAAAGACAAATCAGGATCAACTGAGGATGAATATAGACCATGTACCAAAGACCCAAGTGTCTCCTCTGAAGATAAAGTGACCTCCTCCAACTGTTATATAAAAGTATCCACAATCATGTCACCCTCGAAAGAATGATCAAGTAGAGAATGAAGATGAGGGTCAACATGCGCCCTCACAACAATTGAAGAAGGATCATCCTCAACAAAGAGAAGATGAATGTCATCAATGAAGTCTCCCAAATCTGAAATGTAGGACTCCACAAACAAATCTACAATGTCTATCAAGTAGTCATCCCATGGAACCAAGTTTGGAAGATAATGAATATCCTCCTGCACTAAAGCACTTGAACCCAAGGCTATGTGAATGCAAGCATCATCAGGAGCATGAGTAGATGTAGTCTCGATAGGAGGAGAAGAAATGGAAGGCTCAAGATCTTGATCATGAGTGAGAATACCCAAGTTCAAGTAGCCAAAACTCTCCTCAAAATATGAATCATCACTGTAATCATCATATGTTGAAGAATTAGTGTCACCAAGAGGAAAACAATCTGCAAAGGATTACAACTAAGAAGAGTGATCCACTATCCTAGTAGCAATAACGGATCCACTCTCCAAGTCCTTGATGAAAACTAAATCAGGTGTAAATTCCATAATCTTCTAATTTGTAGCACCATTTGTGATTTGATAGATAGAAAGAAGGTTATTGGTCAAGTGTGGAACACATAACACATCATTGAAGTGTCCCTCCCTAACATTAATGCTTCCTTTCCCAATCACATTCATGTAAGTGTGATTGACCATCAAAATAGGTGGACCTTTGCAAGGCTCAAATGATGAAAACATGGGACTGTGAAGAAGCCATATGATGAGAAGCCCCTGACTCTAGAAGCCATCTACCTGATTCGGGACTTGAAGAAGCATATAAAGCTTGTCCTTTTTGAGTGACAAATTCATGACCCTTTCCTTTATCTTTTTCTAAATTTTGTGAAGAAGAAGGTGAGGTAGACATCCTGGAAGGCAAATTGATGTTGTTCTTGACAAGAAGATTCTTCAATTCATTAATGTCCTTCTTATAACAAAAGTGTTCTTCATGTCCATTGATGGGCTTCTAAAATAGCCATCTTTCTCAGTGCTTTTTATCCTCTTTCTAGAACAAATTGATTGCACATAGACATGAATTTATGGTTTTAAGCATATGAACTTATGGTTTCTATGTATATGTTATATATGTGTGTGAACATAAGTTGGAAATGTGGATACTTCTAAAGACATAATATATGCTTAAATTCATGGATAGGAATGGTGAATACAATAGCTATACATGTTAATGGATGTTTCCTTTCCTAAGCTATTTTTTGGGTAGTTGCCTCTTGTAACCGTAGGATTTGAAAGAGTGATAATTAAGAATTACACCTTTTCCTAATATTGATGATGTGGATATATATGTATATGGTTTGATGTGTGTGCACTAATTTTTTTGAAGGAGTTGATTGTGGATATTCAAAGACCAACATATTGTCATGGGAGTCATCAAAGCCAACCGTGGATTGTACAATCCTCACAAGAAAGTCAATACTTTCTGTTGCATGCAATGCACAGATTTAGTGTGCACTATATTCCAGGATTATTCATGGTCAATAATGTTTCTATTGTGAAACTTTATGAGTTGTAACCGATCCTCATTTATGAAGTGATCATAGATTTAGGACATAGTTGTGGCTTCCTTTTAAATAATCGACTATTGTGACTCTTTTAGAGTTAGTCAAACAAACTAGTTTTTAATAGAACTCTTGCATACTATTTCAATCAAGTGTAATCATTTTATGGATGAATAGAATGTTCAGTTCAAGTTTGCATCTTTCATCTTGATTGTACTTCTCATTCACTCATTCAAGGGGGCCCACTTGATGAGTGAATTGTTTTGTTAGTGTAGAGTTCATTTTCCTATTCATTTATATGTATTAGAACTTTGTTGTTCCTGTAGCTACTAATATCAAAATTAGTAGCTTGTTCCTGCAGCATAGTCAGTTGGAGTAGTTCCTAACTGCAATTTCCTTCTTTGATTAGAATACATTTGCTTACCAATTTTAGTATAGTTTTCTTGAAGCATAAGCATTTGAATTCCTTAGATAGACTTAGAAAGAGAAGGTTTGAAGCATATACTTTGCAAATTCCATTCCAAGTTTACGTCCCTGGTCGATAATTAAATGAGACCAAATAATTCATTTAGGAATCATTTGGGGTATCCAATCCTGAAATAGGTAGTCCATTGCTCTAGGTTTTTGTTACTATTATTTGTTCAAGTGTTTTTGGCATCATTGCCAGGGATGGTGTTAATTCAAACTTATCGTTGTAGTTGCATTCTTGGTTTTAATCTAGTACTTAAGTAAGCATTTTATGCATAGAAGGAGAGATCACCTTGGGAGATTTCTTTCCCATAACTACCAAGGAGAACCATTTGATTTATTTAATCCTCAAGTTGAAGAACCCCAAAGTGAGAACGAAGAAGAACCCTTTGAAAATCCATTTGTTGATGCTCAGGAAGACATATCCTCTTCATCATCTGAGGAATCACTGCATTTGAATGACCTATTTTTTGAACCTAAATACCAAGACAACCTACTTGCTCTTATTATATATCAGCTACCACCACCAGGTGGTCCTCCCAGAATGGCTGCTCAGGCTCCCTTGCCTTTTCCTATACCTCAATAGCAAGGTAACCAAAATTTGAAGAATATACCTACTATTGCACTTCCCAAATTCTATGGCCTCCTTATAGAAGACCCTGAGACCTTTCTCTTTGAATTTGATATTCTTTGCCAAAGTTATGACTATACCATTGATGCCCAAAAGATGAAGTTGTTTCCATCAACTCTAAAGAAGCTGCTTTAAGATGGTTCATGGGGTTAGGTGCTAATGTTGTAGCAGATTGGAATTCCATGCACACTATGTTTCTTTTGAAGTACAAAGAGTACTGTAGAGGTCAAGATTTGAAAGGTGATGACATTTTTAAAATGTCTTAGAAGGAGGATGAAACCTTGGAGGATTATGTATCTAGATTCATGTTCAAACTATATCATAATACACAGCACCAGCTATATGAGGCATCTCAGAAACACCTCTTCCTAAAGGGTGTGAATGATGGAAGTATTGAGGCTCTAGACCTAATGGAAGGATGAGATATCACACAAAAAGGTAGGGTTGACATAAAGAATATATGTCAAAATTATTCAAGGGCCACTTTGAAGAAGGGTAGGGGACTTAGAGACCTACCACATAAGACCAATGGTGGTTCAAGAGTATCCAAAATGGAGCTGTCTAATTTGCTATCTGATTTCAAGCAAGACATCATTAATTATGTCGCCACTTAGCTGGATAGTATGCAAGAGAGGAGGAAGAAGGAAGAGTCAGACATTGTACTTTTTGAGTTATGTTCTCATTGCAAAGAAAAGAAGAGAAACTATAATTGTAAGATAGTTGCATCTGTGGACATCAACCCAATGCCCACCAAGTTCAAATCCATAGATGAGGAGAATGGCGAAGTTTTCTGTGTTTCTCAAAGGTGTCTATGGGCTCAGAGACAAGGTATGCCTCTGGACCCACTGAATAATTTTGGTTATAATAATAATAGCTATTGGCCAAACTAAAACCCCCAAAATTCTTCTCCTTAGGGTCAGAATTTGAATCACAACTGGTCCAATCACTAGTTGTACTATAACCAAGCCTATCTACAGCAACCACCATTTAACCCATACCAATAGCAATATAACTCCTATTAGCAGCCACAACAAAATAGCCAATGGCCACCTCATGGTAACTGGCAACCACAACCTCAGTGGGGACCCAATCAGCCTAATCAAAAATAAGCAATAATGCCCCCACCTCAGCAGCAAGCTATTATGATACCGCCTCCTGTAGAAAATAGCAACCCTCAAAATCCAACTCAACTTCCTACTTAGCTAGCTCCAAATCCTAATAATAAGAAACAAGCTTATTCCTTGCACGTAAATGATATCCATCTTAGATCAAGAACTACACTGCCTGCACCCAAGGAGCCAATAATAACCAAAGTTGTTGATGTCGAGGACATACCCATGAACTAGCCAGTTGATGTTCCAACTGTTGTTCAAACTACACTAGTGCCTAAGAATCCTCCTTATCCGCAAAGATTGTCTCAGATAGTTCCTCCAAAAGAAAATCTTGTAGCCACTAATTTGATTGATCAACTCAATAAAATGACAGTGCAGATTCCCTTGTTGGATGCCCTTAAAGAAATTCCAGTCTATACCAAAGAAATTAAAGAAGCATGTATCAAACAACCTAGAAGGAAAAAGAAAGACCCTGATACTGTCCATGTCTTAGGCCAGCTCTCTAATCTCATGCTAAGAAAAGTTGTCATGCCTAAGTATTCAGATCCAAGAAGTCTAGTGGTAACCATTTACATTAATGGTACCCAAATTCAAAATGTTCTAATTGACTTGGGATCAGAAATCAATGTTATGACTAGGGAAGTTCTATTGAAACCTAGTATCATTGGTTTGCGGGACACACCAACAATATTGTAGTTAGCTGATAATTCCACAATCAAGCCTGATGGTATGGTTGAGGATATTGTTGTTACTTTGGATTCCTTTTATTACCCTTTAGATTTCATAGTCTTGTCACCCAAAGCCACCCTAAGAGGATATCCATTAATCTTAGGATGGCCTTGGCTAGCCATAGCTGATGCTTGCATTGCATGTTGTTTAGGAAAGACAACCATATCAGATGGAATAAATACTAAGAAGTTAACTCTATATTCTCCAGCAAAACCCCAAAGTGAACTTGATCAAGTTGTCTAGCCAAACTTAGGAGATGTTTCCCTTGAAGAAAATTCTATGCAAGAACTCATGGTCATCGAGAGGAATCCATTCATGGTATCACAAGAAGAAGATGATATACTAGCAGCAATCCTTACCAACCAATATGGTTCTGAGGAGTCATCTTGTGATGATCCAAATTGTTCCCTTCAAACAATAATGCCCAAGAAAACCACATCTCAGCTTCCTACAACACCTGATTATCTTCACACCTTTCTACCCCATGAGATAAAGTCTCCATCCATAGAAGAAGTCCAGATGTTAGAAAAAGTTAAGAGAGTTGAAATTGTTTCAGGAAAGGAGTTGAATGTTAATAAAAACCTCACTGAATCTCAGATGTCTAGTCTTCTCAAGCTTTTACAAGATAGTCAGCAAGCCTTTGCATGGGATTAAACTAACATGAAAGGGCTAGATCCCAAAATTTGTACTCACAGAATATATATAAGCCTAGAATACAAGCCAGTAAGGCAAGCTCAAAGAAGAATTAACCCTACTTTAAAAGACATAGTTAAGACTAATTTGCAAAAGCTTCTTAGTGTAGGTTTCATTTATCCTATTTCTGATAGTCAGTGGGTTTCTCCACTTGTAATTTTTCCAAAGAAAGGGGGAAAGTGGAGAGTCTATGTTGACTATAGAGAACTTAACAAAGCCACTAAGAAGGATCATTGTCCACTACCTTTCATTGACCAAGTGCTTGATAATCTTGCGGGTAAAAAGTACTTTTCATTTCTAGATGGCTTCAGTGGGTATAATCAGATACAAATATCACTAGAAGACCAGGAAAAGACAATGTTTACCTATCCTTGGGGAACCTTTTCTTATTCAGTCTTGCCATTTGGATTGTGTAATGCCCTTGCTACTTTCCAAAGAGCAGTGTTGGGTATTTTCTCTGACATTACTGCTGATTGTGTTGAAATTTATATGGATGACTTTACAACTCATGGAAGCACAAGCTAACTATGAAAATTTCCTTAAGAGATGTCAAGATTATAATCTCTCTCTTAACAGTGAGAAGTGCTATATGATGATGGAGGAGGGAGTAGTCCTAGTACACTACCTTTCATATTTTGGAATTTAGGTTGACCCTGCAAAAATTGTAGTTATCAACACACTTCCCACACCAGTTAAGCAAAAGGATGTCAGGAGTTTCCTTGGCCATGTTGGTTACTACAAAAGGTTCATAAAAGACTTTAGCCAACTTGCAGCACCATTATATAACTTGTTGAAGAAAGAAGCTCAATTTGCATGGACAGAGGAATGTGAAGCATCATTCTAGAAGTTGAAAGATGTTCTAACAACAACACCTATTCTCAGAGGACCTGATTGGAAGCTTCCATTGCATATCCACATAGATGCATCTGACTATGCTATTGTAGTAGTTCTAGGATAGAAGGAAGGTATTATTGAACATGCAATTTACTATATTAGTAAAAATTTTCAAGGAGAAGAATTAAATTATACTGTTACTGAAAAAGAGTTGTTAGCAGTTATTTATGCACTAAAAAAATTTAGGCACTACATCACAAGCTATGAAGTATTTGTTTATACTGATCATTCAGCTATCAAGTACTTAATGAATAAACCTACCATTAGTTGTAGATTAGCACACTAGTTACTCCTCATGTAGGAATTTGATGTAAAGATAATAGACAAACCAGGAAAGGCTAATGTAGTGGCTGATTTCTTGTCATGACTACATGTGCTAGATGATCTTGCAGAAATTGATGATAGCTTCCCCAATGAGCACTTGTTTTCTATTGATTCTTTTAATCCATGGTATGTAGACTTAGCCAACTACCTTGCTATGGGGAGAACGCCACCTCACTTCTCTCCTAAATAGTGTCATGTGTTGGTTGAGAAGAGTTTTAACCTCTCTTGGATATTAGGCTTCATGTTTTATACAGGACCAGACCAATTCACAAAGTGATGTGTTCAAGAGGATGAAACTTATGACATACTTTGGGCATGCCATGATGAGCCATGTGGAGGATATTTTGCCGCAAAGAGGACAACCTAGAAAATTTTGTCAACCAGATACTATTGGCCTACTTTGCATAAGGATGTAGCAAAACATACTTGACACTGTGATAGGTGCCAACGTATGGGACATCCCACAAATTCTGATGAAATGCCCCTATAGCCATAGGTAGTTGTCACACCCTTTGACAAGTGGGGCATTGAATTTGTTGGACCCATTGAGCCCTTTTCTCATGTGAAGTCTTACATCTTAGTATGTACTGATTATGCAACAAAATGGGTTGAAGCCAAAGCTATGAGACATGCCAGAGATCACAAAGTTGCTAAGTTTATTTATGAATACATATTCACTAGATTTGGAGTACCAAGGGAAATTGTCATAGATCAAGGGGCACAATTCACCTCTAACCTTATCACAAAGTTTATGTAGGAGTACATGGTGCATCATGGAAAATCTTCACCCTATCATCCTCAGGCAAATGGCCAGGCTGAAATCACAAACCAAGAGATAGAATGCATTCTCACTAAAATAGTGGCTGTGCATAAAAAGGATTGGGCTACATGCCTTCCTGAAGTCATATGGGCTTACTGCACCACATGGAAAACCATCACAAGGTTTACTCCTTTTGAGTTGGTATATGGAAAATCAGCCTCTATGCCGATTGAGTTCCAGCATAAAACACTTCACACCACCTTAGATCTGGATATAGATATCACCAAAGCACAAGAAGACAAGTTACTAAAATTAAATGGATTGGATGAATACAGAAAGTCTTCCCTCCACAATATAGATTTGATACAATAGCAAAGAAAAAAATGGCATCATAAGTTCATTCGTGATAACAAATTATATGTAGGAGATTGGGCACTGTTGTATGATTCAAGATACCAGCACACACCCAAGAAATTTCATACCAGATGGCTTGGGCCTTATGAGATCATATCAATATTTGAAAAAGGAGCAATACAACTTTCAACCATTGATCCTGTTAAATTCAAGTTACTCATCAACGGGCATCACCTGAAACTTTACCACAAACCTATTAGCTGTGATGAGTTCCTAAAGTAGTTCTAGAACACAACTCACTACTACATTTGGGGCCAAATTTTGACAGAAATTTTTGACGGGTAACTTTTTATTACAAATTTGGTGTTTTTTTTTTTGTAATAGGCCCTGATGATGTCAGTATTCCGATGGGTGTTTAATTGACCATTAGAATTTTGACAGATTCAGGGTATAGATAAAAAAAAAGTGAAACGGCCTCATCATTTTTATTTCAATTTGGAAAGAGGGAGCGGGAGAAAAGGAGCAAAAGCTAAGTGTGGGAGAAGGTATGTGATTTCTTCATCTTTCAAGCCTCTAGCATCATATTTGAATGCATTTCAGTTTATTTGATCATGAATGCTCTCTGAAATGACTGCATTGTACTAGTGTCATGCCATAGCCAGTGCTTTATCTCTATTATTTGATGTTATTGGTGATTGTGCTCAAGGATATCGATTCACTATATTCAAATGTTTGGATTCACGTTTATTGATATTACTGGCATATATGTTTAATGATGACATTGTAAATTGTTGTCACTGAAATGACTGCATTCTACTAGTTTCATGCCCTAGCCCATGCTTTAACTCCAATATTTGATGTTATTGGTGCTTGTGCTCAAGGATATCCATTTTTTTGAAATGTTGACTGTGGTTATCAAATGGACAGCCTGTGAGCTTCTAGCTAGGTGCCATTTTTATTAATAGCTTAGGGCATCAAATGTAATGTATCATGGATATTTGATACTTTGTTAAAAAGAAATAGGAAAAAGAACAACTTTTATTTAGTTTCTCTATTTTGATCCCTAAGTGGCTTACAACCCTAGAGAAGTATATGCAGATTTACAGATGCAGTTGCAGGATACATAGTAGCCAATAATTCACAATAAATCCATGGATCCAATTTGAATAGCAATTAATACAAAGAACTAGGGTCCTCTAATGGCCCAATCATTTGGACCTTGACTGTCCCCTCAACCAGTGACCCTTCAAAACTGGGTTATCATGCAATCAGTGAGTGATCCTTCATTCTCCTAGTGAGCTTCTAGGTAGGTGCCATTTGAATATTTGATAGCTTAGGGAATCAAATGTATATTGTATCATTGATAGTTGAGACTTTGTTAAAAGGAAATAGGACAAAGAACGATTTTGATTTAGTCTCTATATTTTGATCCCTAAGTGGCTTACAACCCTAGAGAAGTATATGGAGATTTACGAATGCAATTGCAGGATACATAGCAACTGATAATTTACAAGAAATCCATGCATCCAATTTGAATAGCAATTACTACAAAGAAATAGAGTCCTCCAATGGTGCAATCATTCAGACCTTGACTGTCCCCTCAACCAGTGACCCTTCAAAACAAGGTTATCATGCAATCAGTGAGTGATCCTTCATTCTCCTGGTCTGCCCTACATCCAAACATATTGGAAATACACAATAAAATGATAACAAGTCTTTCACAATCCCCCTTCCCTCAAGGAAAACTATCAACCATCCCTTCCACATATCATTTCACTATTTTACGAGTGGATTGTGTAGGAATAGTTAACATTAAACAAGGAGAAAACTCCTCAATACATCTTGGAAACCATTGAATTCAATAATAAATGAAACCTAACACCAACATGATTCCTTCCATAGTTACAGGATACATAGCAGTCGATAATTCATAAGAAATCCATGCATCAAATTTTTATAAGGATATCCTACTAATCAATAGGAATTTTCTTGAGATGACCAATGATTATGCATTTTGATGGCAGTGTGCTAGTTCAAAAGGATAATATAAATTTGAAACAATTTTTTCTTATTTTCTCAAACTATAAATGTGGTTAAAGGGAAAATATTATGTAGAAAACCCACAAACCAAGCTAGCAAATGATTGTACATCAAATTATTCCTATATTCATTCAAGTATTGCTATGCTTCAGCTACCTGACCTTTGAGCTTCATCTAGAGGAATGTGTAGCTTTAAGATAGAGTTACTTCTTGGGCCTTACAATACGGTGGAATATGATCAAGATTTGTTTAGGTTGTATCTTTGTTAGTCCCATTGTTAGGTTCTTATAGTTCATGGTGTGAATCTATTATGGTTGTGTAAGGGATTTGTAGATGCTTTTTCTAACATAATTATTGGACACCATGATTGGAACAAGTGGTTGTTGGCTATTGTACACATGAGTCATATCTGTCAATGGTTCTTTGTGTTCAAGAATTCATTGATCAATCTTTGAGATTTATTGTCCCAGCTTTAAAAGAGTGATAAAAGATATAGTGAGTCCTATCTTTTCCAAGTGTTTTGTGGGTGCCATTATCTTCTAGGAGTAATTGCTGGAACCAAATTATGTTCTTTGCCTCTAGTAAATATTGTACACACAACCATCTTCTTGGTGAAGGGTTTCCTCCATCCCGATGAGGCACTATTGCATGGTTTCCATTCCCTTGTAGTATACTAAACCTAATTTAATACAAGTGTGCACTATATTGGGTTCCATAATTTATGACCCCTACACTATAGTTGTTAGCCTAATTAAGACAGGCCTACCTTTGCATATAATAAGAGGCCAACATGAAACAAACATCCAGAGGTTAGGGGGTTGTTCCCTATCCATAATTTATTATTTAAGTGCTAAGTGATGATGGGTATATCGTGTAATTCATACCTAGTGTATCTCTTTCTTTCTCTCCACATTTCACATTAGGAGTATATGTTATAAAATACTAATGAAATCAATTATAGGTCAAATCTAATCAAAATTGCAATATAAAGATTAAAATAGATCTTGAAGAAATATGGGAACCATTTTTTATAGATATTGTACAAATGAAGAGAATACTCCAAAGAGGAAATGCTTCAATGTGGAACAATTGAAGGACAATATTTTACTTTTATATGCACATCTGCAATGTTTTTGATATATTTTTGAGATAACAAAACCATAGAAAGAATAGCATATAGAAGAAAGTAAAGAATAATGATCATATTTTGAGATATTGTGGAAAATTAAAGGAAAGAATGATTGGTGGGGTTATCATGCAATCAGTGAGTGATCCTTCATTCCCCTCATCTAGTGACCCTTCAAAACCAGGTTATCATGCAATCAGTGAGTGATCCTTCATTCTCCCGATCTACCCTGCATCCAAACATATTGGAAATACACAATAAAATGCTAACAAGTCTTTCAAAATCCCCCTTCCCTCAAGGAACACTATCAACCATCCCTTCCACATAGCATTTCATTGTTGTATGAGTGGATTGTGCAGGAACAGTTAACATTAAACAAGGAGAAAACTCCTCAACACATCTTGGAAACCATTGAATTCAATAATGAATGAAACCTAACACCAACACTATTCCTTCCATTCACTTCTACCAAGAATAAAGCATTTAATCCATTCAACATTACATATAATCATTAGACATTTACATTTCCTGATTGTGTAGAGGAACAGCCATGACCAAAATGATTAAAACTACTTTCACCCTTGCACAAGCTATTCCAAACTTCAAGTAAAATGAGCAGTATGCTATATCAAATCATTCATATTCATATTAACCATTCGAAGGAGCATTTTTTCAATGAACCCTCTGACTGTACCCCTACGGCAGAGAAAGGAAAACTCAAAATAGAGAAAAGAAACTTAGCAAAACTAGTCTATACTGATGTTTGTGAGGGAAACTTAGTCACACCATCAAGTATCATCTCATTATCATCTATTCACCATGTTTCAACACCCCATTCACTCTGATCTATTCAACTTACACCATTCTTCTTCTCCAAGACTCAAAGGCTTGAAATAGTATATGTGGTAAAAATTCATGAAATACTAAAGAAGACCTGCTATTTGTCAGACATATCTTCATTGTCCCCCACAAAAAACTAAGTAATAACTCCTCTACCCTTAATTTTTTTAACAATGCACCATATTAGATAAAGTAGATTCTATCACATATGGCACAAACTCTTTTCAAACTCACAATATGTATCATGAGATTTTTAGATAACATTAGATAATTGAATTACATATGTAGGTACCCAAACTCCTTTCATGAGCATCCCACATAGTCTCATGGATGGATAGGTATAAGTCAATACACCCTATAGAGATTAATGTATTTCACATTTTGCAAAATATCTCACATTACTTGCTATCTCTCTCATTTGATGGAGTGAAGGTAGTAGCAAATAGGTATTTGTCAGATGTGTCTTCCTTGAGTGAAGAAAGTGAGTCATTTAGTATGTTTGAATTAGGAAGATCAACTAGAGGTAAAAATACTTGTACGAGTAGGTCGTGTCATGGCTTTTGTGGCCATGCTATGTGTTGTCGACATTGCAGGACATGATACATCTGAACCTACCATTGTATGAGGTGGTGATAGTAAATGATCATTGACATGTGCTAAAGAATAAGATTGCATAATGCCCAAAATTTAAACACTAGATTAGACATCACACAACCTATTGATACTACTCCAACTTAACTATTTTAATTTTTAATTTTTTTAAATGCAATAATCATGCACTATATTATTTAAGTAATAGATTAGGAATATGTTTTCTTAATAATTTTATTATCATCCAGAAAGACAATAAATGTACTTCAAAATAAAAATAATTAATTACAATGTCCAAATAATAAAAATGTCATGCATTTGCATACCTGTGTTACTCTTTCTTGTTTTGTAAATTTTTCTTTTCCTTGTCTTTAGTACTTGTACCTGCATACAAGATTGCACCACTAGAGACATAATATAAGATCCATTGAATGTTAGATACATAATCATAAAGGTAACTCATCATCAATATATTGGCTAGGTGAACCATAGTGTATTTACATATGAGTTGGTAAAAAGGAAGAAGTGCACGTGATATCAAGAAAGAGTAACCAAAATTATTTTAATCTATACAAAGACACGTCCTAAGGGTTAGACCTAAGTCTCGAGGGCTCATCTTTGATGGCCTTGCCTATGTCAAGCATAGAGACTTCGTAGTTCGGTATTAAATTTAAAACCAATATTTTAAAGAATGGTGGAAGTTCGGTATGAACTTTTGAAAAATTTCATGTGTCTATTGAATTTCCTTCTAGTCTTTTGACCTCTAGTTGATCTTCCTAATTCAAACATACTAAATGACTCACTTTCTTGTGTCGACGAAGACACATCTGACAAATACTTATTTGCTACTACCTACACTCCATCAAATGAGAGAGATAGCAAGTAATGTGAGATATTTTGCAAAATGTGAAATACATTAATCTCAATAGGGTGTATTGACTTATACCTATCCATCCATGAGACTATGTGGGATGCTCATGAAAGGAGTCTAGGTACCTACATATGTAATTCAATTATCTAATGTTATCTGAAAATCTCATGATACATATTTTGAGTTTGAAAAGAGTTTGTGCCATGTGTGATAGAACCTACTTTATCTAATATGGTGCATTGTTAAACAAATTAAGGGTAGAGGAGTTATTACTTAGTTTTTGTGGGGGACAATGAAGATATGTTTGACAAATAGCAGGTCTTCTTTAGTATTTCATGAATTTTTACCACATATACTGTTTCAAGCCTTTGAGTCTTAGTGAAGAAGAATGGTGTAAGTTGAATAGATCAGAGTGAATGGGGTGTTGAAACATGGTGAATAGACCATAATGAGATGATAGCTGATGTCATGACTAAGTTTCCCTAACAAACATTGGTATAGACTAGTTTTACTAAGTTTCCTTTCTCTATTTTGAGGTTTCCTTTCTCTGCCGCAGGGGTACAGTCAGAGGGTTCATTGGAAAAATGATCCTTCGAATGGTTACTATGAATATGAATGATTTGATATAGCATACTTCTCATTTTACTTGAAGTTTGGAATAGCTTGTGCAAGGGTGAAAGTAGTTTTGATCATTTTGGTCATGATTGTTCCTCTACACAATCAGGAAATGTAAATGTCTAATGATTATATGTAATGTTGAATGGATTAAATGCTTTATTCTTGGTGGAAGTGAATGGAAGGAATAGTGTTGGTGTTAGGTTTCATTTATTATTGAATTCAATGGTTTCCAAGATGTGTCAAGGAGTTTGCTCCTTGTTTAATGTTAACTATTCTTGCACAATCCACTCATACAAAAGTGAAATGCTATGTGGAAGGGATGGTAGATAGTGTTCCTTGAGGGAAGGGGGATTGTGAAAGACTTGTTATCATTGTATTGTGTATTTCCAATATGTTTGGTTGCAGGGCAGACTAGGAGAATGAAGGATCACTCACCGATTGCATGATAACCTAGTTTTGAAGGGTCACTGGAAGAGGGGAATGAAGGATCACTCATTGATTGCATGATAACCCCACCAAGCATTGTTTCCTTTAATTTTCCATAATATCTCAAAGTATGATCATTATTCTTTACTTTCTTCTATATGCTATTCTTTCTATGGTTTTGTTATCTCAGAAATATATCAAAAACATTGCAGATGTGCATATAAAAGTAAAATATTGTCCTCCAATTGTTCCACATTGAAGCATTTCCTCTTTGGAGTATTTTCTTCATTTGTACAATATCTATCAAAAATGGTTCCCATATTTCTTCAAGATCTATTTTAATCTTTATATTGCAATTTTGATTAGATTTTACCTATAGTTGATTTCATTAGTATTTTATAACATATAATCCTAATGTGCAATGTGGAGAGAAAGAAAGAGATACACTAGGTATGAATTACACGATATACCCATAATCACTTAGCACTTAAATAATAATTTATGGATAGGGAACAACCCCCTAACCTCTGGATGTTTGTTTCATGTTGGCCTCTTATTATATGCAAAGGTAGGCCTGTCTTAATTAGGCTAACAACCATAGTGTAGGGGTCATAAATTATGGAACCCAAAATAGTGCACACTTGTATTAAATTAGGTTCAGTATACTACAAGGGAATGGAAACCATACAATAGTGCCTCATGGGGATAGAAGAAACCCTTCACCAAGAAGATGGTTGTGTCTTCAATATTTACTAGAGGCAAAGAACATAATTTGGTTCCAATAATTACTCCTAGAAGATAATGGCACCCACAAAACACTTGGAAAAGATAGCACTCACTATATCTTTTATCACTCTTTTAAAGATGGGACAATAAATCTTAGAGATTGATCAACGAATTCTTGAACACAAAGAACCATTGACATATATGATTCATGTGTACAATAGCCAACAACCAATTGTTCCAATCATGGTGTCCAATAATTATGTTAGAAAAAGCATCTAAAAATCCCTTACACAACCCTAATAGATTCAAACCATGAACTATAAGAACCTAACAATGGGACTAACAAAGATACAACCTAAACAAATCTTGATCATATTCCACCGTATTGTAAGGCCCAAGAAGTAACTCTATCTTAAAGCTACACATTCCTCTAGATGAAGCTCAAAGGTTAGGTGGCTGAAGCATAGCAATACTTGAATGAATATAGGAATAATTTGATGTACAATCATTTGCTAGCTTGGTTTGTGGGTTTTCCACATAATATTTTCCCTTTAACGACATTTATAGTTTGAGAAAATCAGAAAAAATTGTTTCAGATTTATATTATCCTTTTGAACTACCACACTGCCATCAAAATGCATAATCATTGGTCATCTCAAGAAAATTCCTATTCATTAGTAGGATATCCTTATAAAAAATTGATGCATGGATTTCTTGTGAACTATCGACTGCTATGTATCCTGCAACTATGGAAGGAATAGTGTTGGTGTTAGGTTTCATTTATTATTGAATTCAATGGTTTCCAAGATGTGTTGAGGAGTTTTCTCCTTGTTTAATGTTAACTATTCTTGCACAATCCACTCATACAACAGTGAAGTTACAAAACTAAACCGATGGCATGTTTACAACAAAGAAATAGAATGATAATAATATGCTGAAAATTCTATTCTGTTTAATACATGCCAAAGGACTGCATTGTAAATTGTTGTCACTGAAATGACTGCATTCTACTGGTGTCATTTCATAGCCCATGCTTTAACTCTATTATTTGATGTTATTGGTGCTTGTGCTCAAGGATATCCATTTTTTTGAAATGTTGATTGTGGTTATCAAATGGACAGCTCGTGAGCTTCTAGCTAGGTGCCATTTGTATTGATAGCTTAGGGCATCAAATGTATTGTATCATTGATAGTTGATACTTTGTTCAAAGGAAATAAGACAAAGAATGATTTTTATTTAGTTTCTCTATTTTGATCTCTAAGTGGCTTACAACCCTAGAGAAGTATATGCAGATTTATGGATGTAGTTGCAGGATACATAGCAGTTGATAATTCACAAGAAATAGCAATTAATACAAAGAACTAGGGTCCTCCAATGGCCCAATCATCTAGACCTTGACTGTCCCCTCAACCAGCGACCCTTCAAAACTGGGTTATCATGCAATCAATGAGTGATCCTTCATTCTCTTAGTGAGCTTCTAAGTAGGTGCCATTTGTATATTTGATAGCTTAGGGCATCAAATATATATTTTATCATTGATAGTTGAGACTTTGTTAAAAGGAAATAGGACAAAGAACAATTTTGATTTAGTTTCTCTATTTTGATCTCTAAGTGGCTGACAACCGTAGAGAAGTATATGCAAATTTACGGATGCAGTTGCAGGATACATAGCAGCTGATAATTCATAAGAAATCCATGCATCCAATTTGAATAGAAATTAATACAAAGAAATATGGTCCTCCAATGGCCCAATCATCAGGACCTTAACTATCCCCTCAACTAGTGACCCTTCAAAACAGGGTTATCATGCAATCAGTGAGTGATCCTTCATTCTCCTAGTCTACCCTGCAACCAAACATATTGGAAATACACAATACAATGATAAAAAGTCTTTCACAATCCCCCTTCCCTCAAGGAACACTATCAACCATCCCTTCCACATAGCATTTCACTTTTGTATGAGTCAATTGTGCAGGAACAATTAACATTAAACAAGGAGAAAACTCCTCAAAACATCTTGGAAACCATTGAATTCAATAATAAATGAAACCTAACACCAACACTATTCCTTCCATTCACTTCTACCAAGAATAAATCATTTAATCCATTCAACATTACATATAATCATTAGACAGTTACATTTTCTAATTGTGTAGAGGAACAGTCACAATCAAAATGATCAAAACTACTTTCACCCTTGCACAAGCTCTTCCAAACTTCAAGTAAAATATGCAATATGCTATATCAAATCATTCATATTCATAGTAACCATTCAAAGGATCATTTTTTCAATGAACCCTCTGACTGTACCCCTGCGACAGAGAAAGGAAACCTCAAAATAGAGAAAGGAAGCTTAGTGAAACCAGTCTATGTCGATGTTTGTGAGGGTACAGTCATGATAAGTGCCTCTCAAACCTCTCCAAACATGTAAGATTGTCTTTAAATACTTTATTGATCTCTTCTAAACATTAACCAGATCAAACCTACATTTGAATCCACACACAATAACCCCAAAATGAAGGGTTTTGTATCCTTTAATGAATCTCAGTCACTGGTAGCCCATGGATAGTCAAACCAGTAGTCTCCAAAGCATTCAATAAGTGACTGGATTGTATTTAATACACACTATTCCTTCCATTCACTTCTACCAAGAGTAAAGCATTTAATCCATTCAACATTACATATAATCATTAGACAGTTACATTTCTGGACTGTGTACTAGAGGAACAGTCAGGAAATGTAACTTTTCAAATGATCCAACAATTTGAAAATAGTGAATCGATATCCTTGAGCACAAGCACCAATAATATCAAATAATGGAGATAAAGCATGGGCTAGGGCATGACACCAGTAGAATGCAGTCATTTCAGAGAGCATTCGTGATCAAATAAAATGCAATGCATTTGAAATTTGCAGTTGAATATGATGCCAAATGCTCGAAAGATGAAGAAATCACATACCTTCTCTCACACTCAGCTTTTTCTCCTCTATCCAATCAAAATAAAAATGCTGAGGTTGTTTCACTTTTTTTTTTCATAGCCAAATCTTCCTTGTACCACACGAAGAACATGCCATTGGTTCAATTTTGTAATTTGTTTTTTGTGTAATTAGTAATTGGTAGATTAAATGTAGATAACACCTTTATCAGTTTAATTAGCATGTTATTATCATATTAGATAAAGTATGTTTAAGAATTGTTGGGACTGGTCCTTTTGCGTGTATTAAACATAATAGAATTTTCAGTATATTATTATCAATCTATTTCTTTGTTCTAAACATGCCATTGGTTCAGTTTTGTAGATTTGTTTAATATGTTAAATGCATTTTTCATGAGGAGGGGTCTTGTTCTCAAGAGATTGATGAAGACTGTGCACCTCAAAAACCAATTCATAAGGTACCAATCATGTTTCCTATTCACTTATATTTTTGGATTGGTAAATCTCCTTATAAGTTTCATGTCCTTTCTTTTGATTACTATGGATGAGATATATATCTTACATTTAACATTCAACTTCTTTACATTTTAGAACATGTAGTGTGTTTTTTGAGGATTTTACAAAATCAACTTTTAACATAAACCGAAAACACCAAACTGATATCTTGCCCTTTCAACTTGACAAAATATTTTCATTTGACCAATAACTGCAAACAACTGAATGATAAATCCACATACCTCTATCTTTGTACAATACCTGGAACATCAAAAAGATTGCTAAGTGGCTATCACCATGATTTTTATCTACTGAATATGGGAAAAAAAAACACCAAAAAAAATTGAATAGAAAACATGATTGGTCATTTCAGAGAGCATTCATGATCAAATAAAATGCAATGCCTTCTCTCGTGCTTGATCAACTTTCACCCGCTTGTTTTGTCCCACTCCTTTTCTCTACAAATGAAATAAAAATGATTTGGCCATTTCAAAATAGTGAATCGATATCCTTGAGCATAAGCACCAATAACATCAACTATTTTGATATGTGGGTACCCTAATGTTGGCAAGAGTTCTTTTATTAATAAGATTACTCTGCAAGCTTGAAGAAGTGATATATTTTGGCAAATGAAGAGTAGAAAGACAATGATATTCTTGAGATCATGGATGGACACAATGTTGCAGAAAGAATGGGAAGACATCTTTCTAGATTGGCCCTAGATCCTTCGACAATTGGGGTAGGATCTAGAGCCAGGCTAAAAAGATGTCTTCCTTTCTATTGTGGAATTATCCCTTATTTGGTCTGCACTCATTCCTCTTCTCAAAAATGGTTATCTAGAAACTTTGGATACTATTTCTCATCCATGCATGAAATGTGCTAGTGATCGTATAAAATTACTTTAGGCCTCCAGTATTGATGAGATGTACAAGTGTAAAATGTTTTTGCGAGATTGGGATCAATTTGTGCAGTGTACATAAATGCAAGGTGGTGATTATTCTCGATGATCGACAAGTAGCTAGGATAGTAGCTAGGACTAAAGATAACACAGCTCAAGAGACCATCATAGGTTGTCTCTTTCTTTGATCTATATTATTGACAGAATGTTTTACCTTTCATTAGCTCATCAAATCCGGGGATTTGAAAGAATTTAATAGAATATTTTCATGACAACATTTATTATTTAAGTTGACGTTGCACAAATTTATCTACTTTGTGCACTTGTATACTGTGAAGACAGCGATAAAGAAGCATCTCCTCCCATGACCATGCTTCTTTATCACCATCCTCATAGTCTACAAGTGCATGAAGCAGATAAATTCGTGCAATGTCAATTTAAATAATATACGTTGTCATGAAAATATTCTATTAAATTCTTTCAAATCCCTGGATTTGATGAGCTAATGAAAGGTAAAACATTCTGTCAATAATATAGATCGAAGAAAGAGAGAACCTATGATGGTCTCTTGAGCTATTTTATCTTTAATGTGCATATCCATCAATTTTTTGACACTTCAATTCTGATAGAAGTGCTATGCATTCGACAGATAAAATGTCATAGAAAAATAATTTATGACAATACTTTTGACAGTAATGCTATATGTTTGATAGGGAAACCTGTTGGAGAAATCCTGAAGGACTATCGCTCTTTTGAAAGTTTAAGTGTCGCAAATAGAATTTTTTTGATAGAAACTTTGACATTAATACCATATCACCAACATGTATATCTATCAGAATTAGGTGGAAATTGTCGCTGTTCCAATAGTTATAATGTCAGAAAGGATATGTTTTCGACAGTTAATTCTGACAGAGATTGTATATTTCCGATAGGTCATTGTGTCAAAATTCCAATGGATGAACCACATAAAATGCCATAATGAAGTTGTTGCCATGTGCAAGTTTCCGACGTGATATGGTGTTGGTAAACCGATGAATACGTCTTCTGTCACAATTTCCTATGCAAAAATGGCGACGGACTCATCTGTCAAAATGCTGACAAATTAGCATTGCAAATCCAACAAATGGCCATCAAAATTTGACCTCAAATGTAGTAGTGACTAAAGCAAGCGATCCTATAGCTGAAGAATCTAGAGTCTTCCACCCAAGATTCTACCGATTCTCGATTCCATTCAAGAACACCATAATAAATATTTCACATTTCGTGGAATAATTTCTCCATAATAATTTTTCATCTCACCTTCTCTCTTTTCCACTCATTCACCCCATCCCATCACTTCAATTATGTAGGTGTAGTTTTTTTTTTTAACAACTCTTCCTACAGTGCCTCCAGGTTTGTGCCACATATACTCGTACATATATTATTTTTATTCATTAATTTTTAGGATTTTGTGTCATTTTAATTTTTCACTCTTGCTTAACCTGGCCTAGTGGGACCCATGCCATTACTTAGTTGGGGGGAGGGGGAACTATTCTATTTTTTAAATTTCAAATTAGCATGTAAAATTAAAGTTCTTGTCTTTGAATTGTGTCTGCGACATGACCTGATGATCTATCCTTTTGTGATTGCATCATCACATTTGAAGTGAATTAAATATATTAAAGTTTGATCTTGATTTCTAATGATATGTCATGACATGTTTGAGGTGGCAGCCTTGGCATGCGTGAGCTATTATGAGATGTTATGAAAAAATTATATCATTAGATTTCATGCAAAAATCTTTAATTCTATGAATCAAGTTAGAGTTTGTACGTCATCTTTTCTTCTGCAACATCTTGTTCCATAATGCATTGAGGTTTGTGACTTGCCATTGTCGAGCTCTGTGGGAATTGTAGTTCTACAAATTCAAAACTTGTTTGAGAGTAGCAATGGGACGTGACCTTCAACGGCATGAGCCAGTGGATCACATGGTTTTGCTAGATGATGCATCCACTTGTGAAATGTTTAGAAGAAGAGGATGGCTGGATTATTGTTTAAGCCTTAAAGGGTTTAATGAGGAAGTCACTCTACAATTTTTATCTACCTTGAAGGATGGGTATGTGGAAGTCAAAGGCTTGAAGATTGAATTCATAGAAGATGTAGTAGCTGAATTGATTGGTTTACCACAAGAAGGTGAACAATGGGTGAAATTTTTTGACCTGCGTTTAGCGAGAGCCCAGTTCACTTTGCACGGTGATCCTCAGTTAGATATTGACAGGAAGCAAGGAACTTGGTGATTATCTTTGCCTCTAGAGTTCATTCAGCCAGCTATATTTGTTATTCAATACTTCACCTATGAGGGACACTCCAAGTATTTGCATGCTTTGCATTTCAAAATTCTAAGTCATCTTTGGCATGACAACAGAATGGTAAATCTTCCCAGCTTCCTATTTAACATTGTGAAAAAGAAAGCTTTATTAGTCCAGTCAAGAAGAAACCATTCTATTTCACATCATTGCTTAATAAAATTAATTGTAGAAAGGGAATTGAATAGACAAAAGGTTGGGACATGGGAAGAATTTTTGCAAATGAATGAGGTTGAACCTAGAGTAGTTGGCCCTAGAGGTCATGGTGATGGTTGGAGAGAGAAAACATCCTCTGGGGTTTGTAAAAATTTTCAAAGAATTGAGAATGATCCTGAAGCCTCTCCTTCCATTTCTAGGTCACCTAGAAAAAGAACTTTCAGTGTTGGATCCTCTACTTCTCAGAGGAAGAAAAAAAAAAGTATGGAAGCTCCCAATATTTCTAAATCTTCACCATTCGTAAGGACCAAGTCTATATCTAGGAAAGATAAGGGTAAAACAATAGAGCCAGAAGAGGAAATATTAGAACCTCAGCCTAGTGATAATACTGATAATGTGGAAGAAACCCTACATTCCCCTATTGAGGAGAATTCTGAAAACCCTCCTGAAGTAGTTACTGAGGAGGTAGTCACTAAAAGAAAGAAATGGAAGAGTCCTCCAAGCTCATCCATACCCCTATGAGAGAAGTAGAAGGCTTTCTAAGAAAGATGCTGAAGCTTCTGTTCCTATTGTTAACCTTGAGTCTTCTGAATCCATAGAGCATGAATTTGTAGAAAATGAGTCTTTGGAAAAGTCCTCTTCTAAGGAATTCTTCCATAAAACTGCAATTAGTGACACTATATTGAGAGACCAGAGTCCATAAATAGAGGTTAATCTTGGAGTTAACTACATAATGATGATAGTGACAAGGACTCTGAGGACATAGAGGAATTTGTAGATAATTCTACTAAGCCAGATGTTAGTATGAATTCAGAAGAAACCCCTGACTTTGGGACTGAAATTGTTGAAGAAGTACCCCAGTAAAGCAGTCAGGATAGGTTAGAAATGCTGGCTAAGGTAGTAGATGATGTTAGTGAGGAAAGAAATGTAATAAAGACAATTGTTTTGCGGAAGGGGAAGTCCTCTGCACCAAAGAAAATAATTAAAACTCCTCACTTTCCATCTGGATGGGTGGATATACTCAATCAGGAACCTTTACCCCCACTAGATTTGTCTACATCCCTTGCTCTAGGGATAAACTTATACCAATAGTTGTTATGGGAAAAGACACAATGGAAATTAGAAAAGGAAAAATTGAAATGAGTCATTAGTGAGTAGGATTCTCAGTTGGAGAAGAAATCAAATGAGATTGAGATATTGAAGCAAAGGATTCATCAGATTACAAGATTAATTCCAGATGACCATCTCCGGTGTATGCATTATTCCTTAAAGAGAAAATTGTTAATTTCAAATTAACAAGAATTGTAGAAGGCCTCAATCCTTCTATATCAACTCCCCATGAATTTTACTATGCCTTTCAGTCTGCTCCAATGACTCTGAAAAACCTATTGTGTGAATTGTACTTACATAACCTAGCAGTTCCTGATGACACAAAGTGGAATTCACTCCTCTATGTAGGGGATGTACAGTTAAGAGCAGTTATGTCTTGGATGCAAAACAAGATGAGTAGGGAACATCAGGCTGTGCCATATAAAGACAAAGAAATGTAAGCTCCTTTGATGATCAGGCCTGAAGTTCAGAACTCCAGGCAGACATATTTTGACTGGCTTTCTATCACAACAAACATTAGTGGAGCCAATAAGATCTATCCAGTGCGAGAACAAGCTTTTGCAGAATGGGACTAGAATTCCTCATGAGATGTCGTCATAGCAATCAGTGCCTCTAGGCAGAGGTGGATAAGGATGTCACATGATCTAAAGTCAAGGGAACCTCACTCACCACAGAATCTAACCCTTGCTACAAGAAGAGTTCCATGGTACATTATGTTGGGAAGGACACTCCTTAACCTTTGGTTTCCATTAAGGTTTCAGCCTCCACTCTTCCTATAGCCATTGTTGGTGATGAATGATAGTGCAGTAGATTATGACATGGCCGCTAAAGTCCAGCGATGGGAAAGACTCAAAGAAACTCATGGATACTCTGATTATGTTAATGATGAGTCTGGGCAGAGAACAACTAGTGATTTGAGGGTCCATGCCAGGATTCAAAACTTCATGATTGTTGGGGACCAGCAATAGTTCAGTTGGGGGGAATGATGGGATTCTAACATAGTCATCTTTCTCAGTGCTTTTTATCCTCTTTCTAGATCAAATTGATTGCACATAGACATGAATTTATAGTTTTAAGCATATGAACTTATGGTTTCTATGTATATGTTATATATGTGTGTGAACATAAGTTGGAAATGTGGATACTTCTAAAGACATAATATCTGCTTAAATTCATGGATAGGAATGGTGAATATAATAGCTATACATGTTAATGGATGTTTCCTTGCCTAAGCTATGTTTTGGGTAGTTACCTCCTGTAGTCGTAGGATTTGCAAGAGTGATAATTAAGACTTACACCTTTTCCTAATATTGATGATGTGGATATATATGTATATGGTTGGATGTGTGCACATTGATTGTTTTGCAGGAGTTGACTATGGATATTCAAAGACCAACATACTAGCACGGGAGTCATCAAAGCCAACTATGGATTGTAGAATCTTTGCAATAAATTCAATACTTTCTATTGCATGCAATGCGCAGATTTAGTGTGCGCTATATTATGGGATTATTCATGGTCGATAATGTTTCTTTTGTGAAACTTTATGAGTTGTAACTGATCCTCATTTATGAAGTGATCATAGATTTAGGAGATATTTTTAGCTTCCTTTTAAATAATTGATTGTTGTGACTCTTTTAGAGTTAGTCAAACAAACTAGTTTTTAATAGAACTCTTGCATACTATTTCAATCAAGTGTAATCATTTTATTGATGAATAGAATGTTTAGTTCAAGTTTCCAACTTTCATCTTGATTGTACTTCTCATTCACTCATTCAAGGGGGCCCACTTGATGAGTGAATTGTTATGTTAGTGTAGAGTTCATTTTCCTATTCATTTATATGTATTAGAACTTTGTTGTTCCTACAGCTACTGATATCAAAATTAGTAGCCTGTTACTGAAGCACAGTCAGTTGGAGTAGTTCCTAACTGCAATTTCCTTCTTTGATTAGAATACATTTGCTTACCAGTTTTAGTATAGTTTTCCTAAAGAATAAGCATTTGAATTCCTTAGATAGACTTAGAAAGAGAAGGTTTGAAGCATATACTTTGCAAATGCCATTCCAATTTTATGTCCCTGGTCGATAATTAAATGAGACCAAATAATTCATTTAGGAATCATTTGGGGTGTCCAATCCTGAAATAGGCAGTCCATTGCTCTAGGTTTCTGATACTATTATTTGCCAAGCATCCATCCTTTTTCCAATATGCACAAAACCACTTCTCCTTCTTTGAAAATTCACTCTTTTGAGGTGAGGTAGAAGTGTCATGTTGTGTAGAAGTTGATTTTGCACCTTCTTGTTGAGACTTGGACTTCCAATTCTTCTTCTTCTTTTGACTTTGATTTCCTTGACTCTCATGATTAGCTACCAATGCCTTGGAAGTTGAAGACTTGAGAATCCCCATACTCATCAATTTTTCTTGTTCTAAGACCAACATTTCTAAAAATGACTCAAATGAAGGCTTAGTGAAGGAACTACCCATGGTCAACTTGTGAGTATTGTAACTTGAAACAAAAGATGCATATTCAGGAGGAAGATGTTTCAACAAGTGACTAACCAACTTTGCATCCTTCATGGGATTACCACAATCCTCAAGTTGTGCTCTATAGTCATTGAATTTTTTGAGATAATCTTGGATTGTGTCAAATTTCCTGGGCTCTAATTTGAGGAGATCAGTCTCAATTGTGAATCCCATTTCTTCATCCACTTTACCAAACAATTCTCCAAGTTTATCCCAAGCATCTCTAGCATCATTTATGGTTTTGATGTGATACATGATAACTTCAAAAACATTCTCTCTTAAGAATCCTAAAGCTTTAAAATTTGTGCATGACCAATTATCTACTACAACAACATCATCATCAGTGGGTTTTTTAATTGTACCATCCACATAAGGATTTAAACCTCTATCCATTAACTTGCTCCATACATTATCTTTCCATGTAGCATAGTTATGTTGAGTTAATTTTACAATAGAACCCATGATGCAAAATGAAAAGAGAACAAGAAGGAGAGAGAAACCAACACACAAGACACCCCACCAATTCACTCAATCATAGAACCCCCCCAAAAATGATGATTTTGGCACTTTATAGCTAGTGTGTGTACAATTTCTACTTGTCAAAATGGATCAAAGTGGACTTTTGATTTTGATATTTACAACAAAAAATATGAAGTTATAGCAGACTCAAGAAGATAGGACATAAGATCCCTCAAGGATCTAATCAATTACAAGTGCCACAATAGGGCAAAATAGACCATATTATGAAAGTACTATGTCTAATCAAAATTTATCCAAACTGATACTAGATTTGGAAAGTAGAGAAAAAATCACGCACTTTAAAAAATAATTGCACCTAAAAATATGTTTGTATGAGCCTGAACGAAGCCTCTAAAGTTGCAAAAATAGGGATTAGACAAGTACAGTCACCAAAAACTACAATTTCCACAAAATTCATGATCCAAAACCAAAAAACAACACCACTCCTAAAAATTTCAAGAAATTCTAACCAAAATCAAAAAACATTACACTCAATTTGGAGCCTGGATGACTAAGTTATGGCCTCCCAAAGTCGGAATGTCAAATCAAAACTACATCTGGTGAGGGCTGAAATTTTTTGAAATCTCTTGATGTCATCAATTTAGTATCTTCAATTTGATAATCAAATGACTGTCATGACAGTGCATAAAAGCCCAATGTTGACGGTCATATGGTCGTCAAACTTTACCTCATGTAATGCTAATGTAACCGTCTGCTTAAAGTTGACAGTTTGGAGACCATCATAGAAGGTAGAAAAATGGCCCGAATGATGTCAAAACGGGTGTCAAATTTCATACACTAAAAATTTTGTGAAAATTTTTTTTAAATGAAAAAATACCAGTTTTGACTGCCTGCCATGTGTTAGTATTTTATTGGCTAGGGGCTACCTGCGTGTCTTGTGAGCTAACCGGGTGAAGAGGTGGCTTGTATGGTGATGTTGAGGTGGTTGGGGGTGTGCTTGGTGGCTGGTGGAGGGTGGATGGTGGAGGGTGGATGGTGAGCCATTCTACTCTTGGTGGCAGTGAGAGTGGGGATGTGGGACAATCTATTCCTGCATTGCCCCTGCCGAGGATGTTAGAGCTATTTAAGATCTCAGGTGCACGCTAAAAGAAGAAAGTGCACAGCTTGGCTGGAGTAGATCTAACATTGGCTAAGTATCAGAGGGGTGTTCTATGGATTTTTTTGAAGTGATTTGTTTAGGTCATCTTCTGACATGATGTCAGTCAAAGACATTTGGAAAAACAACTATGATTTAGTCCCACATGCACAGTGTTGCTAGAACAAAAGTGTTTATAATCCAAACTATGTAGATCGTAAACAAAATGAGCTCTAGTTGCAAGGTCAAGATTTAAGGTTGGCTCACTGATGTGAGCTATAGCTTGGCTCGGTCTACGATCTGATTTGCTATCTAATCTAATTTGTGATCCCAACTAGCTTACTCGTCCTATACACTCTGTCCAACATAAAGGCTTGATAGGCATATTTTTTTGCCAGAAAATATCCATATCCCAAAAATAGAAAAATACCTAATCCAAAAAAATACCCTAATCTGAAAATTGACAAAAATAGAAATAAAAATTCAAATATGAAGGAAAAAATTAGAAAAATATCACCCAATTTGTAGATTGGGTCTTAGAGGTCCGATTTGCAAAAAAAATTTGCCTCAAATTTGACTTTTGTCCAAGGTAGGCAAATTTATAGTCAAAATTTATGGAAATAGCCACCTAAATGCAATGGTGAGGTCCAATCTTGCTCAAAACACTCCCACAAAATTTTGATCACGGATTTGGTTCGTGGCCCTCAAAAAATTGAAGCAATCAATAACTCTCCAAAGGATATGCAATGAAATCTACTATGACTCTGATACCATGTAAGAATTTTCCTAAGGCAAAGAATGAATGCCAACATCTAGAATCTCAGGAGATAGCACAAGAGAGACAAAATATGATATGATCCAATGATCAAATAATGAATAATAGATTGATTGAATTGATTGATACAATGTAGGAATGCCTCAATATATAGTCAATGCATGATAACTATAAGATATGCAAGTGATAAGCTATCAACCAGACATGGTGCAATCACATGTCCACCAAAGGTGGATCATCCTCCATTGTACATCAAAGTATGTGTAACAATGAGAGGATGATAATGTGATAAGAGCACTAAAGGTGGATCTCACACACAAAGAGGTATGTGATAACAACTATCACACCTAAATTGGAAATTTTCCTAACCATGTACTAAAATGAAATGCAAATTCCTAGGTGTCACAATGACAACTAATATGAAAATGCATTATCCTAAGTAAACTTAAGTAAAGTGTAATTAGTAAATATTTAATTACACTAACAAATTTTCATAACCTCTCATCCAAAACTTCCTCCTTGGATCATCTTGTCTTAACACTGAATATATGTTGCCATAATGACAACACCATGATATCCTACTCAGCCAAATTGCCAATAGGTTTTGTGTGTCTTTTTATAGTAAATATTGTCATAACCCTTGGTGAAATGAGGTCTTGACAAAATAATGCATTGTTGCTTGTTGTTTGATTTAATGATCATTTGTATGCCATAAATATTCATTGTGAGAAAAAATTATCAGTTCAATATTTATGTTCTTGGTTAAGTTTGAATAACATATGTCAATAGGCTAAAGGAGTAATGTATCTAAGTGGTGTAAAATGGAATGCACCTTGAATGTATTTATGTATAATTTGTATGTCGATTTATGTTAGTCCTTCCTCTACATCATCTTGCTTCCCCCCTTACAATCTCTACCTCTTCTCTCTCTCTTCTAACATCTTACTTTCTTTCTCACTCCCTCCCCTCCCTCATCTCACCATTTCATCCATTCCCCCCACCATCCCTTCCCCCCCTCACTCTCTCTCACAATATACTCCCCCTTAATTAACCTATTTATTGTTAGGAGTGAATGCTGAATATATCCTATGGGGAAGTATTAGCAACCATTCTGTAGCAGTTGTTGTTGCATTCATGACTGTGATTGTCATTGATGTCAACACAATGATCTACTAAAAATTAGCAGAGAAGTAGACAGTGTTTGAGTTAGCGCACTTGGGATATTGAAGATGAATCTATGTGCAGTTAAGGACTTATTCTTTGATGTGTTATTAGATCATGGTTAAGAGCATAGATAGTAATTCATTTATTCATGGAATTTGTAATGCCCCACCAGGGAACCCAGGAGAACTTAACCTAAACATGCATCTAAGTTTGAAGAATAATTTTTTTTTTAAATTTAACTTACAAGATAAACATCAATACAAAAGCAATTAGCATTAAATCACATTAATACAAACAACCAACATAGGTTACAACTCTCAAGGGTCCCATGAGGTAGAATTACTTAACATTAATTAATTAAATTAGATTAGGTACAATTACAAATCTCATATAAACAAATAAAGAATAAAAGAAACATCACATAAAAGATAACATAAATACATCTGGTTCCATAAGGTATCCATAAACCTACATCCATTGCACATGTCATAGGGTATGTAATACAATAAATGAAAATAAGTACACATGATATCTTTGAATAACTGATACAAAGATACATGATCACAAGAAGAAGAGAAAGAAGAACACAACTCCATCAATGAAGATCAAGAAGGAACAACTACCACAGGGATCATCTAGTATTGATATACAAACATCAGAATCTCAAATGGTAAAAGAATCACTGCCACCCGACCTCATGAACCTAAATGGTCCACTCCCACCGTGCTGAGGAGATAACAATAGATCCCACTCGGATAACAAACATCAAAAAGATCAAGCCAAGAAAAGCATCCTAAAATCTCTCTAACTCAAGGCATACAAAAGATAGTAAGGTAAGATTCACTAATCCAGAGGTAATTGACATGTAGGATAACTAGACTATGCATAGGTAGGTGTCATCATGTATGTCTTGTTGGTCTATTTTCCTGTCAATGCAAAATCTTTTGAAAATGGCCCATTTCCTTGCAAGTTTTCTTGAAGTATCCTGCCCTATGTTCTTCCATGTGTCACCTAGCTCCAGTTCAGATTGCATCTCCTAAATCGTAAAATCCAGGGAGATATTCAAGTTTTAAGGTCCGAAGGAAATAATCTTAGAATATGTCACACTGTCGAAAACCCACAGTGTTTTTGAAAATCCATGATTTTTTCGGTCTGTGTGAAAACCCTCATTGTTTTCAACCTTGTACCTTCCAGCTTTTGTGCGCTTATCTTTTGGCATCAAAAATCCTATGTGTTTTTGACCTCACATTTCTTCCCTTTTTCCGGCACTCCTTGTTTGTCGGTCTTAAGTGCGCAAGTGCGATGGTTGGTGGGGCCAGATTCTTCAAGCAGCAGAGGGAGGAGATTGACAGTTGGCATATGAGTGTAAGGAATATTCCATGCTCATGAGATCATGTGCCTACCGTTGATCTCATTTGTCTCAAACGTATCTTTGGCGGTGGTCCCACTGCCAAGTGAGCTAACTTGGTGGTATCTCATTGGTCCACAGGAGTATGAAGTGGAGTGTTGTCATTGGGACCAATCTTCTTGGCATTCAGGTAGATTAAAGTTTAGTTTAATCTTGTGGCTATTGTTATACCATTAATGAAACATGCTCAACCTTTAATGTAGTGATATAGCGATAGCCATTGATTCTCATAAGGGAGGTAGGTGTGTCCATTGACACGTATGCATAGTTGGTGCTATTTTATTAGTTCATATATTTGCACAGTGGCTTGTTGTCAGTGGGACTTGGTTTTTAGATGTGTCAGTGGGTCCTAATCCTATCAGGTAATCAATGAATGATGTATAATCTCATCAAGTGTGTCAGAGGCTTAAGATCTTGTGATGGTCATCGATCTTCCTATTGCGGGCCTAGTCAAAGTTTCTCAGTCTTTTGGCAGATGGGATAAAATGTTTAGCAGCCCAACAAATTTTCTTCTTGTTCACTGGTTCACGTAATTTTTTGGCGGTGCCCCAGTTTATTTGGTGATTTAGTGAATAGTGGTCATGTGATCACTAAGTTTTTTAGCAATGGTGGAAAGTATTTCATGAATTGGCAGAAGTTCTTCAGTCGCCAGTTTGCCAGATAAACTAGGGCTGCTTGCTCAATGATGTGCTCAGTCTAGATTGGTTGGTAGGTGATAGTGTGGCATTGACATGGAGGCTTGTCATGTGTTTGCATAGCCCAGTTTTTGCTATGTGATCATGCGACCACTGCTGGCATCATGGTTGCGGACTTGGGTGGGTCCATGGTGCCTGTGTTGTTGACATTCTAGTCTTTGATTGGCTGTTGACTTTTTGAGGGGCCCATGACTATTGTGAACTTAAACAAGGGCCACCTGATTTGCTAGGAAGGATGGATCATCAATGGCCATGTTTTAAAATGAGTTGGGCACCAAAGACTTGACCATTGGAATTCAGATTTAATTCTGTAGATGGTTTTTGAAAGAGGTACTCAGAATTTATTGTTTTTCTAGCCGTTTCGTGATTTGGTTGGTGGCATCGATTGTTGTAGTCTGGTCCAGTGAGTTGGGTGATTGCTTGTAGATGTTTTTTCATGTGGGGGAGGATAGTTTTTGTTGGCTTGAGGTGTTTTGATGGTCTGGTCAGACTGTTATTCATGATGAATTTGTGATCCTGGGTACAGATTTGAAGATTTTATCTTTCTTGTGGATCATTCTTGTTTCTGATAGATTGGTGCTGGTTTTCCCTCCAACATGTTTTTTGAAATTTTTTTGTGGTTTAGCTATTGTAACCCTAACCCTAGTCACCCTAAGCTTCATGCAATCTCTTTGAGATTCCCAAGGTGGCCAGTGGTATAAGTTGTTAGTTTTTGATAGAGTAAGGGTTCAAATTTTAATCAGTCCAGAGGTTCTAATTATAGTTAGTTCCAGGGATTTGTAGCAAGGCTATATCACATTGCATGTAAGCTAAATATAACTTATTTGCATCTTTTGCAGGTTATTGAAGTGGTAGTCTCATTTCTGGTATAGACATGTACATGCCTCATCATACTTAATATAACTATTCTCATGCTTTCAAGTCTCTCCTTGGTGTTAGTCTTATGAGTTTTGGATTTTCTAGTCCATTACATTGGGTTGCCTCTGTATATGTTGTAGTCTTTAGTTCTTGATCTAGGATCAAGTGAAAGATACTTTGGATAGGGCATAGATTCATTAGATTCATCTACAAAAGGATCTTATAAGTAGTGGATGGGTTGGAATAGTTGTATTTATGGCTTTGAGTCTTTGACAGTAGTTGGTTCATGTTCTATATTTATTTTTGAGTGCTACCCAATGGATAATGGCACTGATCAAGGATTAGTGCATTTAGTTGAGTCCAATGTCTGATTGGCTCTTGTCTACCTTCCCTATCCTCATTAATCAAAGACCATTTTAATTTTTAAGTATTGTTGTTGGTAGTAATACCCTTCACAAGGCCATTTTATACCCAACAACAATTGAGATTCAATAAATGTCTGGTTAACATTTAGTAGTCTCTTGCTATCATCTGCTTTGTTTAATCCAGTCCAAAGTCCTAAAATGCCATAAGTTACTGGATTAGGTGCACCCGCCATGGTTTTGCAGAGCCAAAAGTGAAGAGGGCAGTCGTGTCCCTATAGTTGGTCCAGTTGTCTTGCAGAGCTTTCACACTTGGAGCTAACCACTCCTAACATCAGTCTCAAGGCATATTGGCAGCCCTAAGTGGCATAAGCATTTTCAAACACCAACATGTCTAACCCTTGAGTCTCATCCTAGTAATCACTCTAGATCCCAGAACTCAAGTGACCATGCACGGATCAATGACTTTTCATACTAACAAAGCCATTAACTATACTAAACACACCTCTCAAGGTGGCCAACATCATCTCCATTCCCATCTTAGTATGTACTAGCACTAAGCTAGGGTGAGGAACATATCTTATTAAGTTCATTTAAATACCCCTTAATTATATTAGGTTATCACTTGATTATAAATACTTACAATAAGTGATCCTGGTAGCCACTTGTGGGCCCGATGCTTATTGCAAGCCACCCCCTACTACATATCTACGTAAACTACCCTAGGCTCACAGATCTCACATAGATCACAAGATGATAACAATTTCCCTCAGGACTATTCGACAAAATAACAGGAACACACTAGTTCTCACATAACCATGATATCACAAAACACTCTCAAAGTTTTCACAAAATAATACACATGATCCTATGGATCAGACATAAAATTCAATACCATATTCTTCTCTATAGAATATGAAGTAAGACTCAATACAACATGAGCCCAAATGGTCAAATCAAGGATGATAATCAGAATAAACACACACATCAAAACATAATACTAAAAACATGAACAACTGACTCATACCCCGACCTCTGTCTTCCCCCTAGGTCATCTAATGCCCAAACACAATAAGCAAAAGAAAACACTTCAGGAACAAAGAAGACACATTTGTATCATAGATAACTGAAAACTAAACCATAAGCATTTAAAATTACATTTTGAGCATAATTGAATCTAAGTTTTAGAATTACATAAATCAGCTAAGAGAATCTAATCATAAACATTGTAACAATGCCTTAATGAAAGAATATACCCTATTTATGTACTATGAGTTCAATAGAATACAAACACCCAATTTCAGTGGGAATATAACACCTATTCAGTTCGTTTTGCCAATATGAGTCACAATTAAATATGTTACAATACGCATAAAATAATTATTCTAAACAACCTAAACATATATGTATATATGTTACATTTAGACATTAAAACAATAGATCTAATTTTTAAAAAAATTCTAAAATTAGAATTCAAATAACATTGAAATATATCGCAGCATACAAAATTATATGCAAGGACCTATCTAAATAAACCAATAATCAATTAATAAATTAATCCACCTAATAAAAGTAATCGAATTAATTAAATCAACTTAATTAATAAAATTACTTAACACTAATTTTTAAAAAATTATAAATTAAATAAACTAATTTAACATATATTAAAAATTAAATATACTAAATTTATTAATAAAAAAATAAAAAACCAATTTAAAATTAAATTGGTAACAAAATGAAATTAAACAATAAAAAAAAAAAAAGAATTTGATTTAGTGTGGGGGGTGCGACCCACGGTCCTCATCCTTGCCCACGCTGCACGGACGGCAGCCTAGCCTATCGCCGGCAGTGCCTAGACTAACGTGTGACAGTCTAGCCTACCGTGCGAGAGGAGAGGAGAGGGGGGGCGGGGGAGGGGGGGGGGCACCTCCCTCCTAACAAATATTTTTTAAATTTTAACTTTTTTGTTTTTAAAACAACTAACACATAGCAAAAAGGGGGTATTAAATTTCTATTTAATACATATATTTTATTTTTATTTTTAAAATTAAGAAACTTCAAAATTTCCAAATTAAAATTTCTATTTTAAATTTAATTCTTTGACGGCATGTTTCCCAGAACTTGAACACAAATAGACAAAGCAAAAGTATAATATTTTTTTAAGAAATCATCACACACAAGATTCTGATTTTGTAAAGAATAAATACTATATTTTTAAAACAAGGGGTATGAATTTTATCAAAAACATAATATTAAAGTCATGCATTAACTTTATTTATTTATTTTGACTGGTGTAATTTATTTTTACACAGAGAGTAATATTTTTTACTGTATTTTCTTTTTAACCAGAGAGTAAATTAATTACAAGAATTGATATTTGTACCCAAATTGGGTTTTTTTGGTAATGAATTGATTTTCTATCCAGCAGTATAGTCTAACTATATAACAGAATTGATTTTTCATTTTATAGGATAACTATGAACAAACTTTTGATATACTTTTGCCAGCATAACGGTGCTATAATAAAATTTAATAAAAACCTAAAATATCAAATCTAAGGGTTTCTCTAATACCCAAAACAAGAAAATACATACATATCTAAGGAGATAATCAAGAAATTATTCAGACATGGAAATATGTCAAACAACAAAATAGAAACACAAAAGAAGATTATATGATCCTACCTCATATCCAATGCCAGAAACTGAAATGAAAACCTTTTGACGATCTGAAAGTAGAATTTCTTCCTAAAACAATCCAGCCTGCAAATCTGAAGCTATGAAGAAAATAGACACAAGATCCAGATGCACAAGCAAGAATTTCACAAAACAAATTTGCCAAAAATCTCAAGATTCCAATCCAAGCTCTCTCTCCAAAAATCTCTTCCAAAACCTGTCTCATCCCTAAATGAATGCAATTTCCCCTATTACGGATTCAATTCCCCCTTTCATGAAAACCCTATAGATGACTTAGCAGTTAACTCTCAATCAAACTCCAATTCCAATTTTGAAAGAAAATCCTAATTAATAAATTACAATAATTTTATTTTGCACAACTCAACTTGAATTTTGAAAACAAGTTGTTTACTTTTTGAAAACAATTCAATTTTCAATTATGCACATGTTAATAATTAAAAATTCAAATTAAATAGATTAAATATTTTAAAGCATCCTAAAACCATGCAATTAAATATTTAATTATTTAATCACCAGCATGATTAAATCAAATTACCGATTAAATAATCAATTAAATCCAAATATTCAATAATTTACTTTTAATTAAATTCTCTCAAATAAACTTAGGAACATGATTAATTATTAAATTTCAACTATAATCATTAATCAATAAATCATAGAAAATCACCCACTTAAGCAATAAATCAACTAAAGCCAAACGAGATAAAATCTATCAAAGTAAAACCAAGCAACACCAGATAGGGATCCATGAATTCTTGTCAACTAGATAAGTTTGGGTAGGGTAGTCAACCCGATTCTTGTCCAATCGTAGGACAAATGGGCTTAGGTTAGGGTTTTGGATCCATGTTATCTCCCCTCTCTTACCATTTGAGATATTGTGATAGGGCACACTCATCCTAAAAATTTGGGGAAGTCGATGCCCGGTACCTACAAACCTGCATACAAAACCCAAATGTACACACATATATAAATATATAACAAACAGTGGCAGGGATTGGCGGATCATGTGGATCTCACAAGCAAGTAACTACGACTTTGTCCCTCAACCACACCAGGCATGTCAAATAGAAATGTAAAATAAACACATCAACCATACACATACAAGTATGGGGTCAGTAACTCATAAGCATCAATGATTTCCTAACATATAATCTAACATCCTAGACTAATCATAACCTTAATAAAATCAGACTAGGGGAGGGGTACTATAGAAGTTATGAGGAAATCAGTGGAAGCAGTATTCAGGCAGTGTTCATGAGTAGCAGTTTGTGGAAATTAGATGATATCTCCTAATCGGGATGGAATCTGTTTATGTGTAGTTAGAGAGCATTTGGAAACATGTTGATAGTGACATGGTTGACAATGCAAGATCCGAGGTCACACAAGTGAAGAATTATATTGATTGAAAGTTGACAGTTTTGTGTAATTTTAATGTAACATGTGGAAACTTTTATTTTTGTAATTTGTATGCCGACTCATTGCTAATTACTTGAGTGTAGTATAAAGGAAGGAATGTATTCCTTGTTGTTATATGGAATGTAATGAATGTAAGTGTATTGTGAAAGAAAAATTGTTGAAAGAGGATATGTGAAGTACTGAGATCTAGTATTGAGATCTGAAGAAGGAGTTGGTGCAGTTTTGCACAGCCAGAGAAGGAGTATTGATTTGTTGAGGTCAGTAATCTTTTGGTATTATTCTATTGAGTAATACAAAGATCATTTGGACAGTGAGTTCGGTGATCTTACCCTGAATCTGTTTGGGCAGTTGGTCCTTCTGTCTTCCATAACTCCTAACAGAGTTAGAATATTTTAACAAGGATTCAAAATATCCTAATAAGGATTCATATATACTGAATCTATTTCATAAGACTCCTAACAGAGTCCATCCTTTCACAAGGAATATTCATATTAGTGCATCTTTTATGGGCATCATTCCCACTAGGGTTTACTCTTTGATCAAGAGGTTCCCTAGTCAACATATCTTGTGTCATTGTGTTATTGTTCATGTATATATTTCTATGGTTGCTAGTTACATTTCTTACATGGTTAAAATCTATTGAAGTTGATAAAAGTTATATTTATCTGATCACTGATTCACCCCCCCCTCCTCTCAATTATCTTGGTGGACTTTAGTTTCTAACAATTGGTATCAGAGCAGCAGGTCCTTGAAAGAAAAGTTTAACAGCGTAAGGAGATCCATGGTGAATTTCAGGAAAAAAAGCCCTAAGTTTGGTGGAGTAAATTTTGACAGTTGGAAAGAAAAGATGAAGACACATCTATTGTGTTTAGGACCAGGTTATTGGTTGATTACAAAGAATGAGAAGACTATCATTGATGAGGATAACATTGAAACATGTACTAATGATGAAAGAGATCTATTCAGGTGTAACATACTTGCTAGAGAAGCACTCTTGTCAGCACTTCCAGAGAATGAGTACAATCAGGTAAAATATTTGAAAACATCTCATGAAATTTGGTTAGCTTTAAAATCTACTTTTGAAGGTGATGAACATGCAAAGAAAGTTAGATTACATAATTGGATATGTTCTTTTGAAGATATAAGAATGATGGAAGATGAATCTATTAGAAGCTATATTGGTAGAATGTCAAAGATTGTTGCAGGTATAAAATCTTGTGGTGGAACAAAGATAGAGAATGAAATGATATGGAAAATTCCATGGACATTGACTCCTGCATTTAAGCAGACAACACAGATGATTGAACAAGTCATACCTTGTACATCAAACTTTACTAGAGAGACTCTTCTTAGAAGATTGGAAGTATATGAAATGAACCTAAGGTTATCAGGAGACCTACCTAGGATGGAGACAAAATTTAGTTCTCTTAGAGTTCATCCTACTTTTTCAAGAAGCATCAGTGTGAGCAGAGATTAGGCTAGCAGCAGTAGATCTAGAAATGAAGAAGACAAGAAGATTGAAGAAGGTATTGCCTTTCTTGTGAAGAGAGAACCAAATGGAAAGAAATTTTTTAAATGTTGGACTTGTCAGGAATATGGTAATTTTGCATCTAAATGTCCTAAAAGAGTCAAGAAGTATAGGAAGAACTTTAATCCTAGAAGATCTAAAGAATTTTACTATGAAAATGATGAAGAACGTAAAACTAATTTAGAGAAATCTTTCAGTGAAAGTGATATTGAGAACAATGATGATATAGGATTTGTAGCAATTAAAGAAGAAAATCCTGAAACTAAAATTAAGGAAGAAAAGGCTTTAGTTTCTCAAGTAGAAAAGAAAGTTGATGGGATTATAAACACTGGTTGTCCACATCATATGACTAGAGACATGAAAAAGTTCATAAAGCTTAACAATTATGATGGAGGAGTTATTAGAGTTTGAAACAATGCACCTTATTTGATTAAAGGTATAGGATCTGTTACTCTTGATGGAAAGACTAATACTGATGATGTTTACTTTGTGGATGGTTTGAAACATAATATTTTGAGTGTTGGACAGTTAGTTGATAAGGGATATCAAGTTTAGTTTACTGAGAAAACATGTGTGATAAAAGAATGAGATGGAAATCTGATTGGTACTAGATCTAGAACCAAAGGTAATGTATTTCAGTTGAATCCTACTAAGATGACATGTTTGATTACTAAGATTGATGACATTTGGTTATGGCACAGAAGAGTTTTTCATATAAAATTTGATAACATTGTGAAAGTAAGTACTACACTTGCAGTAAGAGATTTGCCTAAAATTATGAAGCCTACTAACATGATGTGCAAGGAATGTGTGATGGCTAAACAAAAGAGAATCTCATTTCCCAACAAGAAGTTTACAATAGCAGAGAAGTTGGAGATTGTTCATACAGACTTGAGCGGTTCTACAAGGACTAGAGGATTCTATGGAGAAAGGTATTTTATGATTCTTGTTGATGACTTTACAAGAATGATGTGGATTTTGTTTCTTAAAGAAATATCTGAAGCATTTGATAAGTTTAAGATTATTAAGAATAAAGTTGAGAATGAATCTGGAATGAAGATTAAATGTTTGAGATCAGATAGAGGTGGAGAATTTACTTCTAAATAATTTAACATCTTTTGTGAAGTAAATGGTATTAAGAGATAGTTTTCAGCCCCTAGGACACCTGAACAAAATGGCATTGCAGAAAGAAGAAACAGTTCAGTGACTAAAGCAGCAAGAGCTATGTTATTTGAGAATGACTTAGCGAAGATATTCTAGAGAAAAGTAGTGACCATAGTTGTGTATACAATGAACATAGTACAAATCAGAGTAGACACAAACAAAACATCCTACGAACTATGGTTTGGACATGCACCATCAGTTAAGTATTTTAGAATTTTTGGAAGTAAATGTTATATTAAGAGAGATGATGACATTGGAAAGTTTGATCCTAAAAGTGATGAAGGTATATTTCTTGGTTATTCATTCAAGAGAAAAGCATATAGATGTTACAATAAGAGAACTAAGACTATTGTTGAGAGTGCAAATGTTAAAGTTGATGAAAAGTTTAGAATTTAGGAAAGAATGCTTGATTATGAATCAGATGAAGGAACTCACCCTAGACCTAACCCTGAGACTACTGAATTATTTTATGAAAATGACAATGATTTGTTGAATGAAAGCCATAGTGAGGTCATTGAAGAACCAACACCTAAACTAAGATCTGAGATAGTGACACCTAACAGGAATCTATCAAGGAATCATCTTGTTAAGCAGATTATTGGAAGCATAGATAGAGGAGTTTAGACTCGAAATAAGGTACAAGAACAGTTATGTTTGATTTATCAAATTGAACCTAAATCTACTAGTGAAGCTTGTGAAGATGAACATTGGCTTAAAGCTATGAAAGAAGAACTAGATCAGATTTAAAAGAATAAGACATGGGAATTGGTCCCTAGACCTAAAGATAAGAATGTTATAGGAACAAAATGGGTATTCAAAAACAAGATGAATGAACAAGGAGAAGTGGTAAGGAACAAAGAAAGATTGGTATGGTAAGGACATGGTATGTAATTTGAAGAAAGCTTTATATGGACTAAAGAAAGCACCTAGAACATGGTATGTGAGATTGGATAAGTATTTGTTGAAATTAGGATTTACAAAAGGAATAGCTGATAGAAACCTGTATACAAAAGAAATTGAAAATGGTTTGTTGGTTGTAGTAATTTTTGTTGATGATATTATCTTTAGAGGAGAAGATGAAGCCAATGATAAAATTGTAGATGAAATGAAGACTAAATTTGAAATGAGTATGATTGGTGAGATAAAATACTTTTTAGGATTGCAGATACCACAGAACAATGATGGGTATCTTTGTAAGTTAGACAAAGTACTTGAATGATTTATTGAAGAGATTTGGAATGGAAACCTGTAAGCTAGTTGGAACACCTATGGTAACTGGATATAAGTTATCTAGCACAGATGAGACTCCTATAGTGGAATAGAAGAAGTACCTCACCAAACTTTTATCACAAAAATGGCTTGATGGGCCTACTGATTAGCCATAGAATTTTAGGGTAGGGCCCTTTTCTATGACTCATACAAGACCTAATATAGCACATTCAGTTGGAATTGTAGCAAGATTTCAACCTGAACCTAGAGAATCACATTATGCAGCAGTAAAGAGGATAATGTGGTACTTAAGAGGTACACTTGAGTATGGATTGTGGTATGAAAAATCTGATGATTTTACCCTATGTGCATATACAGATGCTGATTGGGGAGGTAGTGTTGATGATAAAAAGAGTACTAGTGGTGGAGAATTTTTCCTTGAAGGAAGATTAGTTTCTTGGTTAAGCAAGAAGCATAATTGTATTTCACAGAGCACAATAGAAGTAGAATATGTAGCAACAACAAACAATTGTAACCAGATAATTTGGATGAGGCAAATGCTTAAGGATATTGGAGTAAAATTTGTTGAACCTGTTGTTATACATTGTGATAACACCAGCATAGTTAGTATGTCCAAGAACCTTGCGTTACATTCTAAGACAAAGCATATAGGGATAAAGTATCATGTAGTGAGAGAGAAAGTAGTAGAGAAAGAAGTCAGGCTTGAGTACATAAGCACAAAGGAGCAGATTGCAGAAATATTTACAAAACCTTTTCCTAAGGATACATTTGAGTATCTTGTTGGTTCCCCAAAATGGGAGTTTATGCTCTAATAGGAAACCAATACATCTATAGATTTTGAGGATGGGTTAGATCCAAATATGGTGCTCTAAAGATGATTGGACCAACTATAGGGACAAACTACCCTCTGCACTTCTGGCTCTACAAAACCAAGGAGGGTGCTCCTAATCCAGCAACAAAACTTGCTTTACTAATTCACTTCCTAGATTTAAATGTAACAGATAAATGATCAGAGAAACCTAAATGATGACCATTCATTCATAGATTTTTCACTATCACTATATGGTAAAAATATTTTGTAAATCACTGTACTTTAAAGAATTTTGACAATTTTATGCGTAAAGATGGAAATATCAGTAGAATTCTTTAAAACACTAATCTCTATGAGAAAACTTCACTGCCAGCTAGTGTCTTATCCATTGGGGAACACTTCTACTACAAGATTGTTATACATGAACAAATACACTGAACTTTGAATGATTTTAATCCTTTAAAAATACTAATCACCCCCTGGTGGATTTTATCAAAGGACTCCTAGGTTCACACTACTTATTGTTGTATCCTTAAGTAAAACTATAGAGAATTTATGTCATATTCAAAGCTTATTTAATCTAATCATTGATCAGAGTTGAGAAATATAAACATACACACAGAGATTTATCCATGCAATGAATTAGAACAATTCATAATTCAAACAAAAACACTCAAGGAGAGATATAAACTTGGGATTTTATTTCAAATATAATATCAGTTTCATGATATCAAAATGCTTTACAATGCAACCCTTATGAATTTAACTTGAACCAAAAATATTGTTCTCCTATAGAAATATGCCCTAATACAATCTATGATATCCCAGACTCAAAAAACTTATCAGTCAAATTGATCAAGTTCTTGGTCCTTTACAATTGATCTTGGTTATCCTTATATAGAAAATAAGGATTGCAAACAAGCTTCAGATCTTTTTAGAAAAGACAAGAAAGGAGTTCTCATATAAGACAAAAAATGAAAATAGAAACTTTCTTGTTACAAAACTTTGAGATGGATCGTAAAGATGACTGCCAAAATCTTGCAATAGCTTCCAAGGTTAGTTCAACTTCTACCAAGTGTTATATCCGTATCTATGATAACTACTTGATATCTTTATCCTTGTTAGCTTTGATCTTAAGGGTTTGGAATATTGCCACATGTTGCCTCTTTATTTGATGCTTCTTCTTCTAAACCCTTTGAAAGATATGTTGATTCCCAAGTCATATAGGTTTCTTCACTTGGCCAATGAAAGGCAAGGACTTCATCCTTCCTTGGTAATAATTTGTTCCACTCAGCAACCAACTCATGAACCTCTATTCTTACATTAGCAAAATGCATCCTAGCATTCTGAAGGAGTTCAACAAGTTGTATGAATGGGGTATTATCATCTGTACATAAAATGGAGTCTACTTTAGACAATACTTGTCTATCAATTTGCTCAGTCCATTGATCTTTATCTTTAATTACCCCATCTACCTTAATAAGACTAGGAAAAATTTGAAAATCATCCTGGAAATATCCCACCCTTAAGATTCCTAATCTTCTTCTCATACTCCCCCTATTTACCTCAAAATCAAAAAGATCCTTAACAAAATTGTAAGTGTTTGTTAGCTCTATATCCAGAATACATTTATCCTTAAATTGATCAAAAATTGACTTCAGACTATCCTTCCTTGCAGCCCATTTTTCCAAAATCTCTTCCACAGTAACTAATTCTTTCTGAAAAGATGCTAAAATGTTTGCCAATTGTTTTGCAGTTTTGTATATTTCTTTAGGTTTCACCTTTGCAAAAAAATGTGAAACCGCATCCTTTATCTTCTTCTCAAACCTCTGCTTCACCTTTTGATCAATGTCATCCTCATCCATGAAAGGAGGAAGAGGGGAAGGAGGAAATTCAACAATAGGGCTTGATGAGGAAGGTCTAGCAGGGCAAGAAGCTATTTGCATCTACTCTGATAGTTGTGTTGGGCCATACTCTCCCAATCTCTTCTTTAAATTTTCAATTAAAGTATCTCTTTCAAGAATCCCCTATTTCAACTCACCATAAACCTTCAAAACTATTTCCAACTTTGCAGTGAGTTCTACCTTCTCCTTGGCCTCTTTTTCTGCCACCTTTGCTGTCAATTGTGTTGTGGCCATTACCATACCTGATGCTTCCACCAAAGAAGTATCAGTAACCCTTCTTACAATTAGACTCCCTGAAAGATCACCTCGAACAATTTATTTTCCCCTGTTATTTTCATTCTTTCTTAGGGACCACATTATTAAAGCTTGGTGATTGTCACTGAAAGTGACCCCTTTAACAGCTTGTTTTGCTTCCTCTTGAGTTTTGTGGAAAGGAGTGGTTTGTTTTCTAACTGCATCAAAAACCACTGAATCAGCTATATCCCACTCTAGAAGGATTAGCACTCCTGATACTTTTAACATATCTCTTCCCTGTTCTAGAATGATTAGTTTCAACTTTGCAGTCTTCTCCATTTTCACTTCCTCCTCTGTGATTTGTAAATCCTTCCCTGGATTCTCTTCATGTTTCCTCTCACGGATTTCTTGAAAATGGTTGATGTTTAATTTCCAAAGAAACTGCATGAAAGCCCTAGTTTTAACAAAAGTATCATTAGCTAAGAACTCATCACAAGCTTGTTTAATTATTGGGTCCAATTTTGTGCCTACCAATTCCCCTACTTTTAGATCTAGTTTGGGCTCCTCTGGTAGCTCTGGTACTCATTCATTTATTTCTTCATAGGTCATAAAAATTTGACCTAAAGCATCTATTTTTTGTACTTTCTCTGCAATCTCTTGGTCGTCAAAAAATCTTAGAGGAGACTGTGATGGAGAATAATCCTTTTCAACATGAACAGGTCTTTCTTCTACTCTGTTTCTTTGATGGGAGTGGAGAATCAATTACATCCTCAGAAGCTTGAAGATGAAGAGAGTCAGGGACCTCTATATTATCCTTTTGTTTCTCAATTTGTTGTGAAGTTGATGGGACATCCCTTGTATCAATTTTTTTTTGTTGGCCTTGCTCTGGTATCACAACATTGTAACCAATCTTCTTTTGCACCATGTACCTCCCTGGGGGTAACACTTTTGCAAATATGGGCTTGCTTAACAATTGTCTAGCCTTTTCTGGGTCATCCTTCATAACCTTTTCCTTCTTTTCATTTAGGGTCTGAAAAATACCTTGAAAACAATTCATAAGAGTATCTATTTTCTTCCCCATTGGAGTTATGCTTTTCAGGGGATCCCATCCATAATCAAATTGTCGGATAAAATCTAATGTCTTCTTGTACACCAGCCATTTTTCTTTCCTAACCTCTTGATCGTGCAACTTTGGAATATTTCTAACAATATCTTCAGGAAAATTAAAGATGTGGTTAATCATGGCACGCTTGGCTCTCTTCTTAAACATTTCATTATAGAACCCCTCTGGGTCTACTATTCTAGTAATAGCAGTGGCCATATGGTATGGAGCTAGGATTTTATCCATGTGAACCCATCCACCCTTGGTAATTATGAATTGGTGGGCCATGGTAACATTTGGAAATAAAGTTCCCTTGCCTTTTCCAATGAGGGCATACTCTTCAATATCTCCTAATTGCCTGAGAAATTCTGCAATTCCAATCCTAAGGGGTACATGATAAGGCAATATAAAAGGGGTCCCCCTAAAACCATACAACTTGATGATAGTTGATACATTGTAGAAAATGACATCACCCCAATTGTGAATAATATTCAAATTCTTAGCAAACTGATTTGGCCTAATGAGTTGTTCCAATACTGTTGGGATTCTTGGGTTGTCTAAGACAAACAACATCCTGAGTCTGGCTACAAAATGCTTATCAAAATTTTTGAAAATGTTATCCTTTCTATCCCAAGTCATTATGAGGCTCCATAATTGGACTGGCATATCTTCACCATCCTTCTATCTCATTAGTTCCATTTCTTGCCCAAAAAAGCTTGCTCCTTTAAACAAAAACATGTACATTATGAAACAATACCAACAGAAGGGTCTATCATCTTCATTCTTTTGAATCTTCACTAATCCATTATGGATTTGTTCAGCAATGAATGGAGAAAAATCAAAAGTAATAGATATATGTGAATGTAGAATTTGAATCACCATGTACATCAAATTTATTAGCATCCTCTCACTAACATCCTCTCCAAAAACTTGACATAATGACCAATATGCACCCTTAGCTCTAGAATCAAAATATTCTATTTTAAAAGGCTCTTGTGTGTTCTGTCCCATAATAACCATTTTCCCAATTTTGGTGCAGAAATCCTTCAATAATTTGCTTCTGAAATAGTTCCTTTGTGCATCATATACTTGCCTTAGCTCTTCAAAATCAATATTCTCTAAACTATCTAAGGGTTCACTTAACCTGAACACCTTCTTGATCTCTTCAGTAGAAATTTTGATCAATAGTATTCCCTTTGCATCCCTAACCTCCCTAGTGATTAGGTCATAACTCTTCACAACTTGGATCATCAAATCAACATCTAAAAAGACACCGGGTACCACAAGTTTTCTCAGGTCAGACTGTCATATATTGCTTGCAGGGTGAGGGGCATTTCTCTGACTAAAACCTACTTTGAATAAATCTAATCTAGTGATATCAGAGTCACCACTTGCATTGATTGTACCAATTTTGGCCTCCCTAATTAAATTTGTTGTGTCATATAAACCCTCTACTACTTTTACCCTAGGGTCTTTGGGAATCAGACTCTTGGTTTTCACTAGGTTAGTAGTAGAGCCAGGAAGTAATTGCAACAAATCCTCATGCAAACCTCTTTCACTATACTCAATTTTACCAGACAATTCTTTCCTTGGTGCCATTTTTAGGGTTTATCTTAAAGAAACCTTTGCAAGATATACAAACTACAGAACTATGATTCTTTTAGTAGGGAAGCAATTCGTATAAGTATTTCACCAACCTCTTTCTAGGAAATCATCAAGAGACAATAGCCAGTCCTTGCAATTCTTCACACTTGAGTCTCTACAATTTTTTAATTTCTTTGTGCTTCTGAGAGTGCATGGAATCTTGATATATGAGTAATTAAAGCAGTCATTTCAACAATTCATTTAGCATGATTCAACCATTACTCCTCTAAAAAAATGTACTGTCACTTCTTAACGAGAACTTCAAATTTGTGTCACTTTATCTCTAGTTTGAATTAGAACCATCAATTTTACTAGAAGATGATCTAATGGCCTGTCACATGATCACATAGCCTAAAAATCACTCATGCGAACATATGACAAGCCATCACTTAGTCTCTTTATTAGCAACAATCCCATATAACTCTTATTGTTAAAACAAAATGTTAGTCACATGATCGCATAGCTTGAAAGAAGCTTATGCAAACATGCGACAAACCATTAGCCTTCAATCGCCATCATCTTTTCTTCAAGTTACCAGTCCCACTTTGCCTTTGTCAATAAAGAAAACTCACGCTTGCAACACCTAGAAAGTTGTTATGAAATTTCTTTCTTTTTGAGCACTGGTTTTTGCTAACATCCTCCACATTAGCAAGTATTATCGACCAATCAAGGAAAAACCATATGCAAAAAATGACATTGGTCCCACCTAAGAATTACACTAAGCTTTATGCAAGATTGATGGTTAATGACATGATCACATAGACCTCTAAAATTCTATGTGATTATATGACCGCTGTTAGATCTTCCCTTCATTACTTTCACCTTTGAAGATTCCTCTGACACTGGTCCCACTATCCTTTACAAATAAAAAGCCACCACTTGTGGAATATCTGTCAGCGGTCCCACTTTGTTTCTACATTAAGCTTCACTGTAAGATCAATGGTTATTCACATGATCGCATAGGTCTCTAAGATTCCTTGCAAACATACGACCACCGTTAGATCTTCTTTAAAGATACAAATCTGAATGAAAACCGAAACATTAGAATATAAGGTATTTAGGACTTAGGACATATTATTTATATCACTGGGCCTTAAGACTTAGGGAAAATAAAGATATGACCCCCCGCGTGATGATAAAATAAATGCACATGCTTTTCTATGAACCTAAGTGACTCAAAAAAGGTAACACTCAAATAGAAATGAATAGAGTGACCTAGGGTTTTTTGAAAATGGCATATATCTAGGGTTTTTCTCAAGTTTAACTCTTAGTTAGGGCTCATTGGATACTGAGGAAAAATAGATAATTTTGCAGGATTTTTTATGGGTTTTCTGTAGTAAAATTGTCACAATCTTTTAACACTTATGCACACTTCAAAATTTTATAAAAATTTCACAAGATTGACATACTGAAGAATTGAAGTGCCAACAATGGCTATTTCTGGGGATGTATACCTCTTGCAAGCATGACAAGAATTCAAAATCTTTAGGATAAGCAGACCATCTACTAAAACAACACAACTAACCTACTCACACAACTGGAAAAAGAAAACACACAATTGGGAAAGGGAAACTAACTACTGTTCGTGGATAATGAGAGTACCTTAAGAAAAGTACAACTTGAGGAATTGTCCATGAACTAGCAATTCCATTTCATTCCCAATCAAGTCCTTCAGAATTTATGAATCAGGTCCCCATGTTTGACTGATCAAATATGGTCCCAACCAAATAGGGTCAAATTTGTTGTGTTTACCCTTGTCTTCAAGCCTGGCATTCCACATCAAGACCAAATCATTATCTTGAAAACTTCAGACTGTAGTTTTTCTATCATACAAATTCTTATACTTGAGCTGAGATCTCAAATTTGTATCATGTGCTTCCCTCCTTGATTCATCTAGTTGTATCAAGTCCTATAATTTGGTCTTCATTTCATCATCTTGATCATCATCATACAATTGGATGAACTTGTACATTTGCAACAAATTATTTTGTGGTAACCTGGCATGAATACCATATACTAAATCAAAAGGAGCACACCCTATAGCCTTCGTGATTATCACTCTATTAACCCATAGAGCTAGTTGTAGTTTTGAATCCCATGCCTTCTTGTTAGCATCTAAGACTCTCTTCAAAAATTTTATCAAGCTTTTGTTACTTGATTCAGCCTGACCATTTCCTTGAGGATGGTAAGGAGCAGAGTATGAAATTTTTATACCATATTGTAAACAAAAGCTAACAAATTCTTCAGATCTGAAACACAAAGCATTGTCTACAACTAAAAATTCAGGGCATCCAAACCTTATCAACAAATTTTGAATCAAGAAATCAATAACCACTTTACTGGTTTCTTTTTTAGTGGGAATGGCCTCCACCCACTTTGTAAAGTAATCAGTTGTAACCAATATATAGGAATGTCCCCCACTAGATTTTTTTTGGGATCTCTCCTATGAAATCCATACCCCACTTTTGAAAAGGGGCTTCCACAGTTACAGGACTCAGAGTCAAATTTCCACTGAATTTCAATTTTCCTAAAAATCTCTGACAAGCATCACATTTTTTGACAAAGGAATGTGCATCCTTGAAAATACTTGGCCACCAAAATCCAGACCTCAGTATCTTATGTACAGTAGTCTTGGCCATATAATGGCCACCACACACACCTTCATGCATTGCTTGTAACATATCCTTAGCCTTTTGAGGGTCAACACATTTCAACAAGACACCTCATTACTCCTCCACCATAATTCTCCTTTAATGATCACATATTTTAGAGCATGTAATTTGATAGTCCTCCTTTTGTGGTCTTCCATATTAGAAGGAAGTAAGAGCTTTTGCAAGTATCCAATGATATCTTTGTACCATTCATAGTAATCTAAGTCACAAATGTATGGCCTTTGTTCTTCTTCAAGAGTGTTGATGTGATTAGCATCCAAATTGTTTTGGGCCATAAGTTTTGCTAACCCCAATCCTCTTACTAGTTTGGTGATTTGAATATCAATATTAAACTCTTGGATTCTATTTATCCACCTACATCTTCTCCCTAAAACTTCTTGTTGAACCAAGATGTCTTTTACAGCAGCACTGGGCACATATGCAACTATAGTTGCCCCTGCCAAATAACATCTAAAATTCTTGATAGCTTTGACCAATGCATAGGCCTATTTCTCATTTATATCATACTTTAATTTAGCTACTTGCAATGATTTACTAAAAAAGGAAATGGGCTATTCAAAACCCTCTAAGTTCTTTTGTAACAATACTGCAGCTATAGTATGATAAGAAGAAAATGAAAAGATTTGGATCAGCTTACTGAAATCTGGTGATCTTAATACAAGGGAACTTTTAATAGCCATTTTGATATCAGAAAAATCTTGCTTGGCCTCATTATTCCATTCCACTTTTGCATTCTTCTTTAGCATTTTAGAGATGGGAACACTGATTTCAGCAAAGTTTGTAACAAACCTTTTGACAAAGTTTATCTGACCAAAGAAAGATTGGATACCTTTTACATTTTTTGGTAATGGTACTTTGTCTATTGCTGCTACTCTCTTAGGATCAATCTTGACTCCATCCTTAGATACAATATGTCCCAAAAGCTTACCCTCAGTTACTCCAAAGGAACACTTCCTTGGGTTAAGGGAAACCCCATATTCTAGAGCTCTTACAAATATTTTTTCCAAGTGACCACAATGTTGGTCCTTCTTTTATGAATAAATTGTCAAAGCATCCTAATAAACAACAAGAAATTTGTTTATGAAATCTGAAAAGGCTACATCTATGGCTCTTTGAAAGGTAGCCCCAGCATTAGTTAAACCAAATGGCATCCTAACATACACATAAGTACCCCATGGAGTAGTGAATGCAGTTTTGAACTGTTCTGATTTTTTGACAACTACTTGATTGTAACCTGAAAAACCATCCATCATGGACATTAATTTAGATCCAGTAACCCTCTATAAAATGGCTTCCATGTTTGGTAGACCATAATTATCCTTTAAAAAATTTACGTTCAAGTTTCTAAAGTCTACACACAACCTGATGTCTCCATTCTTTTTTCTTATAGGAACAAGATTAGAAACCCATGTTGAATGCCTAATAGGTTGAATGATGCCTACATCACTCATATTTTTTAGCTCATCCTACTTTTTTTATGCCAAAGTAGGGTTGACAGGTCTCAACTTTTGTCTAAAAGGTTTGGTATTTTCCTTCAAAGGAATTTCATGTTGGAACAAGTCTTCTTTATATGCCTTTAAATCATCATAAGACCAAGCAAAGACATGTCTATACTTTCTAAGAAGACCTATCAGAGACTTTTTTATTTTAGGAGTTAGGCTTCCCCCAATATATACATTTTTGGGGGCTTCCTTTTTTCCTAAATTTATTTCCTCTACACCTTCAGGCTTGCTTAAAAGCTTTTCCTAGGAAGAGCTATCATGGCTATCAAATACTCTTTCCAACACTACCAAACCCTTTGGGACTTTATTTGTTTTCAACTGCAAGATCTCCTTTCCAAGGAGAGAGTCCTTATTATCCAATGTTTTTACATACTCACCAAAATTTATCTCTTTATCTCCAAAACTTGCATCATAATGCAAAAATCTTAAAATGTCCAAGTCATCATCCAAAACTTGCCAATTTTCATAATTATCTGGTATGGATGGCCTAGTCTGAATCTCAATCCTAGATATCCCTGCAAAAGTGATATCATTTGGCCTTAATGCAATGTTAGCCAATAAATCAGCCATTCTATTATGGCCTCTATCCATCCAATCAATACAAAAAGCATCAAACTATTCTATCTCATCCCAAACAACATTCCTATATTGTTTTAACCTTTGGTTTCTTGAAACATATTTGGATCTAATCTAAGATACAACTAATTATGAATCTCCAATAACTCTAATATTTTTGATCTTGTGCTTTGAGGCTAATCTTAATCCTATCAATAAAGCCTCATACTTTGAAGTATTATTTGTACAAGTAAATGACAGGGTGAAGGAAAACTTAAAAGTTTTTTCAGTGGGGGAAATTAACAACACACCTACACCAGATCCCTCTTTAGAGTAAGCACCATCAAAGTACATGGTCCAAAGATCATTTTGACTTGTTACATTTCTTTCCTTCTGAGCCAATAGAGAAGATTCATCTTCATTATCATCACTCTGTACTTGAAAGGAATTTATGTCAGCATCTAGAAAACAATTCATGTTATTATTGCTAGCTTCTTCCTCAATCATGTGAGGGGTTCTAACTTCCTTGAGTACCTTGATGCTTTCACTAGTGATATTAAAAGTAGCATAAGATAAGTCACACTGGATGCTACCTCCCATTGCTACACTCTATTTTCTTGATAATAGCATTGCATATTGTGGAGGAATATCCACAACTAAAACACTCATAGTCAGTTGTTTCTTAGGACAAGAAACAAGCGTATAAGGTAAGGCTTTTATTGTTCCAATTACTGGTACCTCTCTAGAGTCCATTGCCTAGCATCTCCCATGAGGAGTATCAACCTGCAATCCCATTGATCTCATAATTTCAGTAGGCATGACAGTATTTGAGGCTCTTGAGTCAATCATGCAATTTCTTAACATTTTATCATTTATGACCAATGTTAGGAAAAAAGGATCAACAACTCCCATAGAGGTATTCACAACATTAGTATCCAAATAGATTTGAGGAATTTTTGAAATAATTTCTTTAGTTTCCTTCTTTTTAGTTGGATCTTGACCCTTCATTCTAGTATTTACTGGTTCCTGGATGTCTGTGGTTTGAACACCATTTATCCATGTGAGGGATTTTTCTTTTTGTTCATTTATCCTCATCATCTCCAATAAAGGCACTTTTACTGTGATCTAAGATAACAACTGATTCATTTCAATAGGTGTATAATTTAAAATAGATAAGTCTATCTTGCCTTTTGGGGTATCCTTGACTTTAGGTTGTGTGGCTCTACCCAATTGTTCTTTATCCTTTGATTTATTTTTAGGTTGGGAATTTAGGGTAGTAGCCATTGGAGTTTTAGCCTTGATCTTAAAAACCTTGATTGGTTCAGCAGGATTTTCAGTGCCCTTTTTCTTTAATTTATTGGCATCATCAGCAGCCTTATTTTTTGTGGCAAACTGCTTTGCATCTTCTTTATCTTTTTTAATAAAGACACCTGGTAGTTTACCAAATGTTTTGTCAATAGTCCTATTTCTAAGGACATAATTACTCTTGGCCTATGTCACCATATCAGAAGTGATTTGGGCTATCTCTTCATCAGAGGGTCTTCTTAATACAACAGGTTCTTCAATTTGTTTAGAGTTGTTATTTATATCTTCAATTTCTAAAACTTGTTGATGGTAAGCCTCTCCTCTGTTCTAAGAATGATTTACATCCTGATTTTCATTTTCTTCATCAGAGTCAACCTCTTCAAAAAATTTAGCAAAGGTCATTCCACAACCTCTGTCATCATATGATTCAACTACCTCCTCTTCTTGTTCATTACTTTCAGACATATTTTGAGAAATCACACAATAATCTGAATCATGAGGGGATTGGCACACAGTGCACCATGGAATTTCACTAGTCATATTGATTGAATGCTTTTGCAAAGGGTGGGGGGTTTTATCATTTGGCCTCATATCCTTCTTTTCTGGGACAATAGGTTTTCCATCCTTCCACTGTGTATTGTAAGGATAGTTCTACATCCTAAGTTGCCTATTGAAATTATTTGGAGGAGGTCTATCATTTCCCTAAAACTTATTTTTACTTTCCCCTGGTTTCAGATCCTTTAAGGCATTTAGGATCTACTTGAGGTTATCATCCTCCCTAGATTTTATATTTGCAAGTTTATCAACTTCTTTCTTTCCAAACCTAGAGGTTTTAGGATCCTCTCTTCTTCCTAGTTTTCCAGATACCCTTCTATTGCTCTCAATGTTTACCACAAATCTTTGAGCTTCTCTAATAGTCCTAGGGTTCTTATCCCTAAGAAGGTATCCCATCTTGGCATCAAAAGCATTCAGATATGTTGCTAGACATACCTTCTCATCCAATCTCATGACTTGGAGAGTTTGTGCATTGCCTTCTGAAACCTCACATTGAATTCTAGGACTTCTTCAATCTGGTTTTTCTTTATATTGTTAAATTCATTTAACATAAAACCCTTATTAGTCTTATCACCATACTCATCTTTAAAAAAACTTATAAAATCATCCCAAGAACCAATACAATCATAAGGGAGCCCCCTGAACTAGTCTCTTGCATCTTCAGTTAAAGATTGAACAAACAATTTCATGATGACATCTTCATATTCTATTTCATAGTCATCAATCATATCAATAAAGTTCTTTAGATGCTCTTCACAGGAAACAACATTATTTCCAGTAAAGTTAGGTAATTTCTCTCTAATCCTTGCAGGAATCAAATTAGGATAACCAGCAATATTGTTAAAAAGAAGCTGTCTGTACCTTTCAATGTGAACTGGTCCTCTTTGTAGTGAAGCACCTACTTGAGAAGTGGAAGCTTTGTTATTTTTTATCTTAGTAACATTTACAGAAATCACTGGTGTGACAATAGAAGCCTAATTAGTAGAATTTCCAATATTAACATTAGGTGTTATCCTAGGGTTAGTTGGAATGAAAGGAGCAGAAGATTGTTTGAGAAAGTCAAATTTTTGTTTCATTTCCAAAGTAGTAGCTTCAATTTCTGCTTTTTCTAATTCTTTAGCAATAACCTCTTGTTCTCTTCTAGCCCTTTCTAAATAATTTTCCAATTTGGACAAAGGATCTATTTGGTTATTGTCATTTTTAGGCTCATTTATTGTGATCCCTTTTGAAATCTATTTTCCTTTATCCTTAGGCTTCCTAACTTCAGCAATGGGTGGGATAATAGGTTGTTCACCAACCTCCTTGGGGGCTTCTACAAAATTTATGGCCTTCAAAGTCATCAACTATCTTTTGAGCTGATTTTCCCTAATTTGGGCCTGTCTTTTTTCAGTTTCCTTTTCAGCTTCTCTTTCCTTCCTAATTGCAATTTGTTCCTGGATACTTTTCTCTAAATTATAGAATTCTTAAAAAATATCCTCCGAATCTGGAAGAGTAGTGTTAGATGGTGAATTTTTAGATGTAGAATCTCCTTGCTAATTTCTAGGATTTTTAGGACTTTCAGAAGGAGAAGGTCCCTGGGTTGGGGGATCATTTCTTCCTTCCAGGCCCCTGCTCTTACTTCTTGACCTTCTGATTTCCTTTTGAGATTATACATCTGGGTTCATCTTTTTCTTATGATGAACTTCATCATTTTTATGAAAATAAAAATCTTCATATGCTCCTAAACCCAAATCAACTACCTCTTCATACTCAGAGGTATTTTCTTCCTTGTCATGAATGAGTTGGTGATTTATTTTCATATTTTTCTTTTGTTTCCATGTTTGAGACATATCACCACTATTCTGATTTCTTCTAGGTAAATAAGTCCTAGAAGTGCTTGGAAGTTCACCTTCTAATCTACTTTCTGGATGGTCCTTCCTCCAAGCCCTAGTATTTCTTTGACTCATAATTGCAAGTATGTGAAACAATTTCTTGTTTTCTTATTATCTTTACTTAGAATTGCTACAGAGACTTTCAGAGTTTCCACCAACACAAGTTGGGAAATATCTTCACACACTTAGTAGATCAAAGTCTTCAATATTTGGTAAGTAATCAAAACAAAGATTACTATAAATAAATGCAAAGCTACATGAAATTTTTAGGTTCTGACTTAATCAAAGCTTGCAAATATTCCTCTATTTTCCAATGGTGCTTTACTACTTCTAACAAATAAGAAGGTCAGGAGTCTAGCTCAACTTGTACCTGCATTATTTGATATTCAAATTTATAATACCAGAGATCTAAAATTCAAATTTATCATAGTATTTCAATCCCTATTCCACACTAGATTCACCATTTTTTTGGTTCCCCAAAATGGGAGTTTATGCTCTAACAAGCAACCAATACATCTACAGATTTTGAGGATGGGTTAGATCCAAATATGGTGCTCTAAAGATGATTGGACCAACTATAGGGACAAATTTCCCTCTACACTTTTGGCTCTGCAAAACCAAGGAGGGTGCTCCTAATCCAACAACAAAACTTGCTTTACTAATCCACTGACCGGATTTAAATGTAAAAGATAAATGATAAGAGAAACCTAAATGATGACCATTCATTCATAGATTTTTCACTATCACTATGTGGTAAAAATATTCTGTAAATCACTGTACTTTAAATAATTTTGACAATTTTATGCGTAAAGATGGAAATATCAGTAGAATTCTTTCAAACACTAATCTCCATGAGAAAATTTCACTGTCGGCTAGTGTCTTATCCATTGGGGAACACTTCCACTACAAGATTGTTATACATGAACAAATATACTAAACTTTGAATGATTTTAATCATTTAAAAATACTAATCACCCCCTGGTGGATTTTATCAAAGGACTCCTAGGTTCACACTACTTACTGTTGTATACTTAAGTAAAACTTTAGATAATTTATGTCATATTCAAAGTTTATTTAATCTGATCATGGATCAGAGCTAAGAAATATAAACATACACACAGAGATTTATCCATGCAATGAATTAGAACAATTCATAATTCAAACAAAAATACTCAAGGAGAGATATAAACCTAGGATTTTATTTCAAATATAATATCAGTATCATGATATCAAAATTCTTTACAATGCAACCCTTCTGAATTTAACTTGAACCAAAAATATTGTTCTCCTATAGAAATATGCCCTAATACAATCTATGATATCCCAGACTCAAAAAACTTATTAGTCAAATTGATCAAGTTCTCGATCCTTTACAATTGATCCTGGTAATCCTTTTATAGAAAACAAGGATTGCAAAAAAGATTTGGATCTTTTTAGAAAAGACAAGAAAGGAGTTCTCATATAAGACAAAAAATGAAAATAGAAACTTTCTTGTTACAAAACTTTGACATGGATCGTAAAGATGAGTGCCAAAATCTTGCAATAGCTTCCAAGGTCAGTTCAACTTCTACCAGGTGTTATATCCATATCTATGATATCTGCTTGATGTCTTTATCCTTGTTAGCTTTGATCTTGAGGGTTCAGAATATTGCCACCTGCTGCCTCTTTATTTGATGCTTATTCTTCTTCCAAACCCTCTGAAAGATATGTTGATTCCCAAGTCATATAGGTTTCTTCACTTGGCCAATGAAAGGAAAGGACTTCATCCTTCCTTAGTAATAATTTGTTCCACTCAGCAACCAACTCATGAACCTCTATTCTTACATTAGCAAAATGCATCCTAGCATCCTGAAGGAGTTCAACAAGTTGTATGAATGGGGTATTATCATCTATACATAAAATGGAGTCTACTTTAGACAATACTTGTCTATCTATTTGCTCAGTCCATTGATCTTTATCTTTAATTACCCCATTTGCCTTAATAAGACCAGGAAAATTTTGAAAATCATCTTGGAAATATCTCACCCTTAAGATTTCCGATCTTCTTCTTATACTCCCCCTATTTACCTCAAAATCAAAAAAATCCTTAACAAACTTGTAAGTGCTCATTAGCTCTATATCCAGAATACATTTATCCTTAAATTGATCAAAAATTGACTTCAGACTATCCTTCCTTGCAGCCCATTTTTCCAAAATCTTGTCCACAGTAACTAATTCTTTCTGAAAAGATGCTAAAATGTCTACCAATTGTTTTGCAGTTTTGTATATTTCTTTAGGTTTCACCTTTGCAAAAAAATGTGAAACCGCATCCTTTATCTTCTTCTCAAACCTCTGCTTCACCTTTTGATCAATGTCATCCTCATCCATGAAAGGAGGAAGAGAGGAAGGAGGAAATTCAACAATAGGGCTTGATGAGGAAGGCCCAGCAGGGCAAGAAGCTATTTGCATCTGCTCTGATAGTTGTGTTGGGCCATGCTCTCCCAATCTCTTCTTTAAATTTGCAATTAAAGTATCTCTTTCAAGAATCCCCTATTTCAACTCACCATAAACCTTCAACACTGTTTCCAACTTTGCTATGAGTTCTTCCTTCTCGTTGGCCTCTTTTTCTGCCACCTTTGCTATGAATTGTGTTGTGGCCATTACCATACCTGATGCTTCCACCAAAGAAGTATCAGTAACCCTTATTACAATTAGACTCCCTGAAAGACCACCTCTGACAATTTGTTTTCCCCTGTTATTTTCATTCTTTCTTAGGGACCACATTAATAAAGCTTGGTGATTGTCACTTAAAGTGACCCCTTTAATAGCTTGTTTTGCTTCCTCTTGAGTTTTGTGGAAAGGATTGGTTTGTTTTCTGACTGCATCAAAAACCATCGCATCAGCTATATCCCACTCAGGAAGGATTATTACTCCTGATACTTTTAACATATCCCTTCCCTGTTCTGGAGTGATTAGTTTAAACTTTGCAGTCATCACTATTTTCACTTCCTCCTCTATGATTTGTAAATCCTTCCCTGGATTCTCTCCATGTTTCTTCTCACAGATTTCTTGAAACTAGTTTGTTAGCACCTTGAAAAAATTTCATGGCTCTAGTCCTTTTCTTCTGGTCTTTGCAATTGTTTTTAGGTCTCTGGCATAAAACCTTAGTTCAAATTTTTAAAAACTAGTCATTGGTGTGAAAAGCTCTTTTTTTTTTGCCCTAGCCCTGTTCTAATTTCATGTTACCTTTTCAGGCCACTTAAAGGTCCTAAAATGCACATGGTTTATTTTTGGTCAGCCCCCATTTAAATTCTTCCTAAATTTTTATCCCGGTGGCCTTTAATTTTTCCTATAGTCCCTAGTGCCTAATTTTTCCCTAAAGCCTAAGTCCTGCACTTTAATTTTTCCTATGTTCTAGCTTAATATTTCTTGGGATCGGTCTCTTGACAACATCTTAATCTAATGGTTGTCATAAGTTCACAAAGGTTTTGTCAGAGGCTTGCGCTCTTATGACAATTGTTGATCTTACTTTATGACATAGTGTTTCAAATGGGTGGTTCTGTCGACACATAGGCACAATTGGCATTCTGCGATTGGTCCATGATATAATACAATGGCAGTTGTTGGTTGGACTTGGTTTCCAATTTTGTTAAGGGGTCCTGACATTGTCAGAAAATCAACGACGAGCGTATGATCTTATAAGATGTGTTAGAGGTTTAAGATCATGCGCCAACCATCGATTCTATCTTTTCCAAAAGGGATAAAGTGCAATGGGTCCACATGCCAGGTGTGCTGATTTGTCATTATCTGATTGGTCCACGTTGTGTGACTGGACATGTTGTCAGTGGGGCCAAGTTTTTTGAGGTCTGGTGGGTTCTGACACTTGCAGAGCATCGATGGTCGGCGTGTAATCTGATGGGTTTTTTTTGACAATGTGAACTTAAGACATTCATTGACCTCTTTCAGTGTCAGAGGGTTGTCAGAGCAGGGTAAGATTCTTCATCCAACGGTTGTCTTATGATTTGAAGGAATCTTGGAGGTCTATGCGAAGATGAGACAACCATTCATTTTCTTGATGTGGGCCTAATAAATTTTCTCAGTCTTTTTGGCAGTTTAGATAAAAGGTTGGTGGCCCCGACAAATTTCCAAGGGGTTCGCTCATTCACTGAGTAAAATGGTGAAGTGATAAAAGGTTTAGTGACTTAGCGAACAAGCATTCATGTAATACCTAAATAATTTTATGAAGGCATAAAGTATTACATGAATGGCTAATTCCCTTTAGTCACCAGTTCGCTAAATGTGACTAAGGTCATATTAAAAGGTAAAGACATTAAACCTAGGAAATATGAGGATCAGATGATCACGACTTAAAGTTGATCGAGATTTAAATGTTGACCACCGATTTGCTGTCAGCGCATGGAAATAACTGTTGAAATTCAAATTAAAATTTGTAAAGGGTTTCCTATGACCAGAAGGACTAAAATTCAATGCAAAAGTGACTAGAGCTGGTAAGAGATGATTTGTTTGCTATTGCAGTGTGGTCCAAGGTGCACCATAATCATTTGTAGGGGTTTGTACTATGTTTTTTGTGCTTGAGGCATGTTGCAGGTGGCCAAAAAGGGTTGAAAATTTCAAAATTCCATGATTTGCAGTACTTTTCTAGAGATCTTTCATAAGTGCATATCTTTCTCAAGCATGGCTGATTGGTTTTCATCCCTTGCATTTAATTTTTTGACTATTTCTAGTTGATCTGGTGGGTGAAACCCTAACCCTAGTCACTTGAAGCTTAATGCATCCTCTTTGAGGATTCCAAGGTGACTAGGCGTATAAGTGGTAGCTTTTTTGACTTAGTGGGGGTTCCAAAACTTTCTTTTTGGTCCCTAGTTGTTGATGGTATTATATTGAACAAGGAGAACTTTGATTTAGGGTTTTTTTTCTCTTTGCATTTTGTTGCCTTGGTAATGTATTGATTCTAAAAGTTAATGAGAATACAATTCAATCCCTATCTCAAACTTTTGATTGTCTTCTTGTTTTGATTGTGGATTCATATATGTTAAGGTCACAAAGTGGATTAGCATATGGTAAATAAAGAGTATTATGAGATTAGCTTGGAGTTCCTCACAAAGTTAGGATTAAAGCCTTTAGGGTGATTTCAGTGATTTTATTGTTAGATTGGAATTCGATGATCAAGTTTGGGAGTGAGGGGATTAATAGGGAAAGCACTTACTCTGAGTTCATGTGTGTTCGAGTTAAGTTTTTGGTTGATATATGTTATCAAGTGACTCTTTGCCCTTGGTTAAAGCATTGATGTATTCTTTGGAAGTAGTCCATCATCATCAACCACACACACATTTAAATGATAAAATCTTTAATCAATTGGTAAGGGGTATAGTTTTATATTGTCTTGAGACTCCTTTGGAGAAGTGAATCAAGGGTACACCCGCACGAGCATTAAGGCTCCAAGTGTAGGAGGATCTCATTGTTGATCCTTGTTAATTGACCCTCTTCCTTATAGACTTTGGAGTGGTGATAGAGTCAAAGTTATATTAAAGTTATCCATCAAAGTATAAATATACAAGTTGAAGATCAAAGGGAACTCCCAAAAAAATGGCAACTTTTCTAGGGAGAACAAAAATGAAGAAGTATATTTGTTAGAATCTCTGGTTGTGGTTACATTACAAAGTCAAAATCTTAAGGACCAGATTGATTTACCCATTCGAGTCACCAACAAAATGGTGACTCTACTGAGGAGGGTCTAGAGATAAAGGTTTTAAAAGTGCACTCTTGTTTTCCTATTGTATTTAGTTAAAGGTTTTCCCATGTAGGTGGGTGGTGACTCAAAAGGTTAAGAACTAGTGTCATAAGTTAAAGATGGAAAAAAGAAGGAATACTAGGTCCTTTATCAAAAAAAATCTAGAGGTCACTCTGGAACAATTGCCTAGGCGAGAAAAGAAGAGTTGGATCAAGAGAAATGGTGAGTCTACTAGTGCTCCCATAAGAGACCAAAAAAATACCAGAGGTAGAGCACCACATGTTTCCTCAAGTGAGGAAGGTTCACAAAATAGAGTTTCTAGATCAGATGGTGGTCGCTCTAAAGATAAATTTTATGACACCCCAGAGGTTGTATTTCAAGACAACGGTGCATTACCTGTAGGTCAGGATGAACAAACTAGAGAGATGGGTTTTGAGATTGATTTAGATCTTACTGAAGATAATTTCAGAAGGTAGCCCATGGAACCAAGGCGAGTGCATTTCCCATATCAACATCCTACTGATGTGGAAGTGTCATCAAGCTCTAAAGATAACATGATAGACCCAGATGATTTAAATGCACTTAAATTACAGTTGGTAGAGCAGGATGCCATACATAAGAGGTTACAAGAGGAGAGAGAAGCTAAAAAGGTGAATGCTCTAATAGAAAGATAGACTCTCCTTAGAAAGATTAATGAAATGAAGGAGAGAAACAAGATGCTTGCTTCTCCTCCTAGGGTGTTGCAGCATGATGTTTTTGGTGATCTTGAAGCTCTAAGAAGTGAGAAGGAATGCTTGTTGTAAGATCATGAGTTTGATGAAGAGCACCCTGTGACTAGATAAGTGCAAAGTTATGCTCCATTGCCTAAGGGTGGGAATGGACATGAGATCACTAGGCATACTATAGTTATTAATGAAAAAGGAAAGCAGAAGATGGTGGGATAGAAAATAAGCAAACCAGTGACAATACCAGGGATCCACCTAAATCAAATAGGGAGATAGAGATGGAAAGAAAAAGAAAAGAGGATGAAGCTCTAGCTCAAGAATTGGAAAGAGCTGAAGTTGATGCTGCTATTGTAGAGAAAAGAAGAAAGATCGAGTTCTTGAAGGCTTCATCAGCTAATGTTCATGGCCCTTCTACTACTGAACTAGGTATGCAATCTATGAACACTATTGTTCCACAAAGCAATGCTACTACTAGTAATCTAATTCCTAATGTATCTACCAAATCATTTGTTGATCCTAATAGACAATGAAATGTGCAAGTGGGTGGGAATGTAGATAAAAATAATAATTCTAGTGGGAACACTAGTTTAGGATTTCAAAGAAGACCTATGCAACTAGAAGGCTATAGGCAAATTAGTTTTGATGGGATACCAGGCTACCTGAATGCTTTTCCAAATGATATAAGAGATAAGGTACCTAAGTTTGCTGGTAATAATGCTATTAGTTGTGAGCAGCATCTTAGGTTATTTGTTGATATGCTTAATGATTATGAGGTAGAGCATGAGGATGTAGTCATGAAATTATTTGTTCAATCTCTAATGGAGGATGATATAGATTGGTTTAAGAGACTTCCTAATAAATTTATTGATACTTGGGATTCCTTTGAGAGATGTTTTAAAGAGCAGTATGTTGATAGGCCTAATGCTAGTTTCATGTTTAATGAAATCAATACCACAAGGAAAAATCATAATGAGTCTGTAGCTGAGTTCAACATGAGATTTCAAAATGGTATGCATAAGTTATTCCAAGTTATGTGGTTAGATGACAATGTATGTCTAACTACATACTTCAATGCATTTGATGGAAAGATGGGATATTTGTTGAGGGACAAGGAACCAAGAACCCTGAGAGATGCTTTTAGGATTGTTATCAATATTGATAACAAGAAGAAGATAAATTGGATAAGGTGCTCAATGCATTCAAGGATTTGAAGGCACCTACAAATAGGAACATCAGTGCTCCTACCAATGAAAGGCCTCAGTTCAACAATAATTTTAATAAGTAGAATAGATTGCAGAACTACCCCTACAACACCCAATGGAAGGATGGCAATCTTGTTGTCCCTATTGTAAGAGGAAATAATGATAGAGGTGTCCCTGAACCTCTACAAAAAGCTTCAATAAATGTCATGGAGGACATACCTTGGTGTGTTGCATGCCAGTCCCCTCATTCTGTAGAGTATTGTGTGGTTGCACATTCTATGGATGCAAATCAAGATTATGGCAATGCAGAGATAGATCAAGAAGAAGATCAACATGATGTTGGATGCAACATGGTTACTTCATATCTAGGATATGAAGATGATTCTCATTTTGATGAGGAAGTAGATGTAAATGTGAAGAGGCACACTTAGGCCCTTTTTCATCAAGAGGTTTTTTCTGATAGTGAAGACATTGATAAGAAGACATGTAACATGAACTCTTCTTCTGAGCCAGTAAATTTAAAAAGACCTTCTAGAGAAGAGATGGATAGGATTACTGCAGAAATGATTGCTCAAGTGCAAACTAGAGGCATGATGGCAAGGGATACAAATGGAAAAGTTGTAGGAATGTTTATAAAGAGTAATAACTCCAGAGATTCTAATGAGAAAAAATCAAAAGGTGATCACATGGTGAAATTCAAGAGTGTAAAAGGTAAGAATTGTGAGCCTAAGGGAGTTGGAGTTGAAAGATTTTCTACTGAGATTGAGAAGCCAGTTAACACAATGGCTAAGATTTAAAAAATGAGGGTGGCCAATACACCTAATGTATCAGATAAGCAAAAGGATACTAAGGCAATGCAGATTGAGAATCCTGCATCTACTCCTGTTGATATGTTATCTGTATTGTCCCAAATTACAGTTAAGGTTAGATTGTCAAAATTGTTGAGGATCCCTGAACACAAAGATAGAGCTATTGAATGGGTAGATAATGTTCATAATAATGATGTTGCATGCAATGAATCTAAAGATAAAGCTTTGAAAGGTGTTGCTACTCAGGGAATTGTATCTCAAATCCCTCCTATATATTTGGACAGTTCTGTCAATGTTAGCCTTGAAAATATTGATCCATTTTTTTTAAGTGTCCTTGTGAATGGAATGAAATTAAGAAATTGTATAATTGATAGTGGTGACTCTAATACTATTATGCCTTTTAAGATTATGGAAAAATTGGGCCTTAAGGTTGATACAATTCAAGGTAGATGTTGTGCAATGGATGAGAGTGAGGTACAAGTCATTGGGACTATCAATGCAATGCCATATACGCTGGTAGCATATCTAGAGAAAGAGTTAACAATGAGCGTTTTCTTGGTGGACATCCCTCCTCATTATGGGATTCTACTATCTAGAAGGTGGAGTGTTTCCATGGGTGGAAGTTTATAGTGTGATCTATCCTATGCCACTTTCAAGAGTGATGATAAGTTTGTCAAGATTGAGTGAGAGCCAAGACTATGCCACATGATTGAGAGAAGTATTGATAATGAGACTACATGCTTTGTGGATACTGATGTCAATGCTTTTAGGGTAGAGATCCTTGTACTTGAGAGGGAACCTATTTTTTCACCTATCTCTATTGAGGTAAGTGTTAATTCTATGAAGGGTGATTTGTGGGTAATGTACTTTGATGGTGCAAAGTGCAAAGATGGAGCAGGAGCAGGTATCTTACTTATTTCTCCTAATGGAAACACCTACAAATTTTCTTTCCCAATGAATTTCTTTTGTACCAAGAATATAGTAGAATATGAGGCATTGTTGTTTGGACTAAGGTTGGCACAAAAACATGGTATTAAGTGCTTAAGTGTTGTTGGTGATTCTAAGTTGGTGGTGTCCCAAGTTAGGTCAGTATATGCTTCCAAGAACAAAAGGTTAAAATAATATACGAACACAGTTTGGGATTTGATTGAACATTTTGATGCCTTCAATATTGGATGGAAGGATAGGAGTAACAATAAGATGGCTGACTCGTTACCCAATATAGCAATCAATCCCAGTGATATTAAATTTACTGGTATCTCTAAAGTTGAAATTCAGGCTAGGCCTATTGTGACGGACAATATTGAAAATTGGCAAGTTTTTGATAATGATAATGATATCTTGAAGTTTATGAGTTGTGAAGATCAATATCATGGTCAGGAATTTGATTGTTCAGCCTTGGTTGAGTTAGTAGAAGGAAGGGAGGTTTTCTTTGGCAATGAAGTTATTTAGCTTAGAACTAACAAGGTGCCCAAGGGGCTTTTTGTTTTGGAGACTTTCTTTGATAACTAGGATAGAGTTTAAAAGAATATAAAAAAAGATGATCATGCTGATCTAGAGGAAATAAATCTTGGAACACATGAGGCACCTAAGAAGGTATACATTGGTAGGGACATGTCTCACAATGTGAGAAAATCTTTGATTGAATTATTGAGAAAATTTAGGCATGTTTTTGCATGGTCATATGATGACCTAAAGGTTTATAGAGAAGATTTGTTTCAGCATATTATTCCATTGAAAGAAGATGCTAAACCTTTCTGGCAAAAACAAAGGCCTATTAATCCTACTTTGGCACCTAAGATGCAAGAAGAATTGATGAAGTTAAGAGATGCTGACATTATCAAGCCTATAAGGCATTCTTCTTGGGTGTGAAATCTTGTTCCAATGAGAAAGAAGAACGGTGATATCAGAATTTGTGTAGACTTCAAGAATTTGAACATCAGCTCATTAAAAGATAACTATTGTCTGCCCAATAAGGAAGCTATTTTGCAGAGAGTGACCGGATCAAAATTGATGTCTATGATGGATAGTTTCTCTGGTTACAATCAGGTAATTGTCAAAGAATCAGAACAATTCAAGACAACTTTTACAACACCTTAGGGGACATATGTTTATGTGAGAATGCCTTTTGGTCTCACAAATGCTAGTGCAACTTTTTAGAGGGAAATGGATATTGCCTTTTCAAATTTCATAAATGATTTCCTTATTTATCAAGATGATTTAACTACCTATTCCAAGAAGGAAGAAGACCATTGTACTCATTTAGAGAAAATATTTGTGAGGGCTTTGGAATATGGCATTTCATTAAATCCAAGGAAATGTGCATTTGGTGTCATGGAGGGTAAGTTGCTTAACCACTTAGTGGGGAAGCAAGGAGTTAGAATTGACCTTGAGAGGGTAGGAGCTATTGATAAAATTTGGAGACCAAAGAATATTAAAGGGATTCAGTCCTTCTTTAGTCAAGTTAATTTCTTAAGGAGGTTTGTGACAAATTTTACAGAGGTTACTAAACCTATTTCTAAGATGTTGAAGAAGGGATCTACTATTACATGGGAAGGTGAGCCTGATGAGGCTTTCAAAAATATCAAGCAGGCTATCAAAGATGCACTAGTGCTTAAGGAACCTAATTATAGTATCCCAATGCATATCTTCTCTTTTGCATCTTTTCACACTATTGTTGTAGTTTTGTTACAAACGAATATGGATGGTTTTGAGAAACCTATTGCATTCTTCAGTAAATCTTTGTAGGCAACTGAATTGAAGTATGAAGAAGTATATTTGTTAGAATCTCTAGTTGTGGTTACATTGTAAAGTCAAAATCTTAAGGACTAGATTGATTTACCCCTTTGAATCACCAACAAAAAGGTGACTCTGCTGGGGAGGGTCTAGAGATAAAGGTTTTCAAAGGGCACTCTTGTTTTCCTATTGTATTTAGTTAAAGGTTTTCCCATCTAGGTGGGTGGTGACTCAAAAGGTTAAGAACCAGTGTCATAAGTTAAAGATGGACAAAAGAAGGAATACTAGTTCCTTTGTTAGAAAAAATCTGGAGGTCACTCTGGAACAATTTCCTAGATAGGAAAAGAAGAGTTGGATCAGAAGAAATAGTGAGTCTACTAGTGCTCCCATAAGAGAAAAAAGAAATATCAAAGGTAGAGCACAACATGTTTCCTCAAGTGAGGAAGGTTCACAAGATAGAGTTTCTAGATCAGATGGTGGTCGCTCTAAAGATAAATTTTATGACACCACAAAGGCTTTATTTCAAGACAAGGGTGCATTGCCTGTAGGTCAGGATGAACAAGCCAGAGAGATGGGTTTTGAGATTGATTTAGATCTTGCTAAAGATAATTTTAGAAGGCAGCCCATGGAACCAAGGCAAGTGCATTTCCCATATCAGCATCCTACTGATGTGGAATTGTCATCAAGCTCTAAAGACAACATGATAGACCTAGATGATTTAAATGCACTAAGATTACAGTAGGCAAAGAAGGATGCCATACATAAGAGGTTACAAGAGGAGAGAGAAGCTAAAAAGGTGAATGCTCTAATAGAAAGATAGTCTCTCCTTAGAAAGATTAATGAAATGAAGGAGAGAAACAAGATGCTTTCTTCTGCTCCTAGGGTGTTGCAGCATGATGTTTTTGGTGATCTTGAAGCTCTAAGAAGTGAGCAGGAATGCTTGTTGAAAGACCATGAGTTTGATGAAGAGGGCCCTATGATCAGACAAGTGAAAAGTTATGTTCCATTTCCTATGGGTGGGAATGGACATGAGATCACTAGGCCTACTATAGTTATTAATGAAAAAGGAAAGCAGAAGATGGTGGGATAGCAAATAAGAAAACTAGTGACAATACCAGGGATCCCACCACCTAAATCAAATAGGGAGACAGAGATGGAAAGAAAAAGAAAAGAGGATGAAGCTCTATCTCAAGAATTGCAAAGAGCTGAAGTTGATGCTGCTATTGTAGAGAAAAGAATAAAGAATCAGTTCTTTAAGGCTTCATCAGCTAATTTTCATGGCCCTTCTACTACTGAACTAGGTATGCCATCTATGAATACTACTGTTCCACTTAGCAATGCTACTACTTGTAATCAAATTCCTAATGTATCTACCAAATCATTTGTTGATCCTAATAGATAGTGAAATGTGCAAGTGGGTGGGAATGTAGATAAAAATAATAATTCTAGTGGGAACACTAGTTTAGGATTTCAAAGAAGACCTATGCAACTAGAAGGCTATAGGCAAATTAGTTTTGATGGGATACCAGGCTACCCGAATGCTTTTCCAAATGATATAAGAGATAAGGTACCTAAGTTTGTCAGTAATAATGCTATTAGTTGTGAGGAGAATCTTAGGTTATTTTTTGATATGCTTAATGATTATGAGGTAGAGCATGAGGATGTAGTCATGAAATTATTTGTTCAATCTCTAATGGAGGATGCTAGAGATTGGTTTAAGAGACTTCTTGATAAATGTATTGATACTTGGGATTCCTTTGAGAGATGTTTTAAAGAGTAGTATGGTGATAGGCCTAATGCTAGTTTCATGTTGAATTAATTCAATACCATAATGAAAAATTAGAATGAGTCTCCAGCTGAGTTCAACATGAGATTTCAGAAGGGTATGCATAAGTTGTTCCAAGTTATGTGGTTAGATGACAATGTCTGTCTCACTACATACTTCAATGCATTTGATGGAAAGATGGGATATTTGTTGAGGGACAAGGAACCAAGAACCCTTAGAGATTCTTTTAGGATTATCATCAATATTAAGAACAATATGAAGATATCAGGGAAATTGGGTGGGAAGAGAGATGACCCTAAGTTGTTTGGGGACAAGAAATACAAAAAAGAAAATGATAGGAATGTTGGAACTAGGAGGGAAGAAGAAGATAAATTGGATAAGGTGCTCAATGAATTCAAGGATTTGAAGGCACCTACAAATAGGAACATCAATGCTCCTACCAATGAAAGGCCTCAGTTCAACAATAATTTCAATAAGCAGAATAGATTGTAGAACTACCCCTACAACACCCAATGGAAGGATGGAAAGCCTGTTGTCCCTGTCGCAAGAGGAAAAAATGATAGAGGTATCCTTGAACCTCTACAAAAAGCTTCAATAAATGTCATGGAGGACATACCTTGGTGTGTTGCATGTTAGTTCCCTCATTTTGCAGAGCATTGTGTCGTTGCACATTCTATGGCAGAAAATCAAGATTGTGGCAATGAGGAGATAGATCAAGAAGAAGATCAAGATGATGTTGGATGCAACATGGCTACTTCATATCTAGGATATGAAGATGATTCTAATTTTTATGAGGAAGAAGATGTAAATCTGAAGAGGCACACTCAGGCCCTTTTTCATCAAATTTTTTTTTTTTATAGTGAAGTCATTCATAAGAAGACATGTAACATGAACTCTTCTTCTGAGCCAGTAAATTTAAGAAGACCTTCTAGAGAAGATATGGAAAGCATTACTACAAAAATGATTGCTCAAGTGCAAACTAGAGGCATGATGGAAAGGGATACAAATGGAAAAGTTGTAGGAACGTTTATAAAGAGTACTAACTTCGGAGACTCTAATGAGAACAAATTAAAAGGTGATCACATGGTGAAATTCAAGAGTGTAAAAGGTAAGAATTGTGAGCCTAAGGAAGTTGGAGTTGAAAGATTTTTTAGTGAGATTGAGAAGCCAGTTAACAAATGGCTAAGATTAAAAAAATGAGGGTGGCCAATACACCTAATGTATCAGATAAGCAAAAGGATACTAAGGTAGTGCAGATTGAGATTCCTCCCTCTGCTCCTATTGATATGTTATCTGTATTGTCCCAAATTATAGTTAAGGTTCCATTGTCAGAATTGTTGAGGATCCCTGAACACAAAGATAGAGATATTGAATGGGTAGATAACGTTCATAATAATGATGTTGCATGCAATGGGTCTCAAGATAAAGGTTTGAAAGGTGTTGCTACTCAAGGAATTGTATCTCAAATTCCTCCTATATGTTTGGACAGTTCTGTCAATGCTAGCCTTGAAAATATTGATTTATTCTTTTTAAGTGTCCTTGTGAATGGAATGAAATCAAGAAATTGTATGATTGATAGTGGTACCTCTAATATTGTTATGTCTTTTAAGATTATGGAAAAATTGGGCCTTAAAGTTGATACAGTTCAAGGTAGATGTTGTGCAATGGATCAGAGGGAGGTACAAGTTATTGGGAATATCAATGTAATGCCATATAGGCTGGTAGCATGTCTAGAGAAAGAGTTAACAATAAGTGTCTTAGTGGTGGACATCCCTCCTCATTATGGGATGCTACTATCTAGAAGGTGGAGTGTTGCCATGGGTGGAAGTTTATAGTGTGATTTGTCCTATGCCACTTTCAAGAATAACGATCAGTTTGTCAAGATTGAGCGAGAGCAAAGAGTATGCCATATGATTGAGAGAAGTATTGATAATGAGACTACATGCTTTGTGGATACTGATGTTAATGCTTTTAGGGAAGAGATCCTTGTACTTGAGAGGGAACCTTTTTTGTCACCTATCTCTATTGAGCTAAGTGTTAATTCTGTGAAGGATGATTTGTGGGTAATGTACTTTGATGGCGCAAATTGAAAAGATGGAGCAAGAGTAGGTATCTTACTTATTTCTCCTAATGGAAACACCTACAAATTTTCTTTCACATTGAATTTCTTTTGTACCAACAATATAGTAGAATATGAGGCATTGTTGTTAGGACTAAGGTTGGCACAAAAACATAGTATTAAGTGCTTAAGTGTTGTTGGTGATTCTGAGTTGGTGGTGTCCCAAGTTAGGTGAGTATATGCTTCCAAGAACAAAAGGTCAAAACAATATAGGAACACAGTTTGGGATTTGATTGAACATTTGATGCCTTAAATATTGGATGGAAGGATAGGAGTAACAATAAGATGGCTGACTTGTTAGCCAATATAGCAATCAATCCCAGTGATATTACATTTACTGGTATCTCTAAAGTTGGAATTCAGGGTATGCCTAGTGTACCAGACAATATTGAAAATTGTCAAGTTTTTGTTGATGATAATGATATCTTGAAGTTTATGAGTTGTGAAGATCAGTATCATGGTCAGGAATTTGATTGTTCAGCCTTGGTTGAGTTAGTAGAAGGATGGGAGGTTGTCTTTGGCAATGAAGTTATTCAACATAGAACTAACAAGGTGCCTAAGGGGCTTGTTGTTTTGGAGACTGTCTTCAATAACTAGGATAGAGTTCAAAAGAATATCAAAAAAGATGATCATGCTGATCTAGAGGAAATAAATCTTGGAACACATGAGGCACCTAAGAAGGTATACATTGGTAGGGACATGTCTCACAATGTGAGAACATCTTTGATTCAATTATTGAGAAAATTTAGGCATGTTTTTGCATGGTCATATGATGACCTAAAGGTTTATAGAGAAGATTTGTTTCAGCATATTATACCATTGAAAGAAGATGCTAAACCTTTTCGAAAAAGACAAAGACCTATTAATCCTACTTTGGCACCTAAGATGCAAGAAGAATTGATGAAGTTAAGAGATGTTGGCATTATCAATCCTATAAGGCATTCTTCTTGGGTGTCAAATCTTGTTCCTTTGAGAAAGAAGAATGGTGATATCAGACTTTGTGTAGACTTTACGAATTTGAACATCAGCTCATTAAAAGATAACTATTGTCTGCCCAATATGGAAGCTATTTTGTAGAGAGTGAGTGGATCAGAATTGATGTCTATGATGGATGGTTTCTTTGGTTACAATCAGGTAATTATCAAAGAATCAGAACAATTCAAGACAACTTTTACAACACCTTGGGGGACATATGTTTATGTGAGAATGCCTTTTGGTCTCACAAATGCTGGTGCAAATTTTTAGATGGCAATGGATGTTGCCTTTTCAGATTTCATAAATGATTTCCTTATTGTTTATCAAGATGATTTAACTACCTATTCCAAGAAGGAAGAATTCCATTTTACTCATTTAGAGAAAATATTTGTGAGGGCTTTGGAATATGACATTTCATTAAATCCAATGAAATGTTCATTTGGTGTCACCAAGGGTAAGCTGCTTGGCCACTTAGTGGGGAAGCAAGGAGTTAGGATTGACCCTAAGAAGGTAGTAGCTATTGATAAAATTTAGAGACCAAAGAATGTTAAAGTGATTCAGTCCTTCTTGGGTCAGGTCAATTTCTTAAGGAGGTTTGTGACAAATTTTGTAGAGGTTACTAGACCTATTTCTAAGATGTTGAAGAAGAGATCTGCTATTACATGGGAAGGTGAACTTGATGAGGCTTTCAAAAATATCAAGCAGGCTATCAAAGATGCACCATTGCTTAAGGCACCTGATTATAGTATCCCAATGCATATCTTTTCTTTTGCATCTTTTCACACTATTGTTGCAGTTTTGTTACAAAGGAATAAGGATGGTTTTGAGCAGCCTATTGCATTCTTCAGTAAATCTTTTTAGGCCACTAAATTGAAGTATGACATAAATGAGAAACAAACATATGCACTTGTGAAGGCAATGAAGGATTTTAGGTATTACTTGATGGGGGCAGTTGTGATTTCTTTTGTGCCAAGTGCAGCTGTGAAGGATATTTTCTCACAGCATGAGGTGTCTGGAAGAAGATGTAGATAGATCAATAGGATCCAAAAATTCAACATTGACATCCCAATTACTAAATTGGTTAGAGGAAAAGGATTGGAAAAGTTGATGGCTCAATCCAATCTTGATGCTAATCAAAAAAATCATTCTGAAATTGATTATACATGTGACATGGATGATTGTATCTAGTATCAAGATATTGTTGGGAGTTCCCTTTGATCTTCAACTTGTAGATTTATACTTTGATAGATAACTTTAATATAACTTTGACTCTATCACCACTCCAAAGTCTACAAGGAAGAGGGCCTATTAACAAGGATCAAAAGAGATCCTCCCACACTTTGAGCCTTAATGCTCAGGCGGGTGTACCCTTGATTCACTTCTTCAAAGGAATCACTAAATGTTATACCAATACACTCTTTACAAACTGATTTAAAGATTTGATCATTTGAATTTGTGTGTGATTGATGATGATGGACTGCCTCTAGAGAAAGGATCAGTGCCTTAACTAGGGCATAGAGTCACCTAATAGCATACATCAACTGAAGACCCTAACTCAAACACACTTGAATTCAGGATAAGCGCTTTGCCTATTATCCCTCTCACTCACATACCAAGACATCAAATTCTTATGGAGCCGTGAACTCACTAAAATTACCTGAAAGACTATAATCCTAACTTTGTTAGGAACTCAAAGATAATCTCAAAATACTCTTTGTTTACCATATACTAACCCACTTTGTGAAGTTAACATATATGAGCTCAAGAACAAAACAAAAAGACATACACCACTATGAGATTGGAATTCAACTATATTCTCATTAAGACTTGTAGAATCAATACATTATCAGACAATAAAATGCCAAAGAAACAGACCCAAAATCTAGGCTCTCCTTACTCAGTATAATACCATCAACAACAACCAAGGACCAAAAAGTTTTGGAACCAACACTAAGTCAAAATTCTTGCAATATATACCCCCTAGTCATCTTGGAAACCGAAAATAGGTTGCAACAAGCTACAGATGACTAGGGTTAGGGATTCACCCACTAAACCCACTAGAAATAGTCACAAATTTATTACAGGGGAAGAAAACTAGGCAACCAGGAGAAGAAAGATCCCAAACTGATCCCCAATCATGAAAATCTCACTAAGAAGGTAGTGAGAAGCACAAAAACATCTAAAATATCAACCTATTCGGCCACCTGTAGCAAGCCTCAAGCACAAAAAACATAGTACAAACCCTTGCAAATGATCATGAAACACCTTAGACCACACCACAATAGCAAGTGCCACCAAACAAATCAAATCTAGCCATGAAAGCATTCAATTCTAGTCCTTTTTGTCACTGGAAAACCTTTTGCAAATTCAAATTTGAAATCAAACAGCTACATTATAGCACTTGCAACAAATCGGTGGTCTACATTTAAATCTGAGCCAACTTTATATCGTAACCATTAGATCTCTCCTTTTCACGGGCTTTAAGTCCTTAACTCAACCAGATACCCTAGGTTAACTCCTAGCGAACATGTGACAAGGCATTTCCTATTCACGAAATGAAAACCTTAACCCATCTATAACCCTGTGACCTGGCGATTAAAGGAAAACATTTAACTTGGGTCCCACATTTAGTGAACTGATGACAAAAGGTTAGTGCCTATTCACTGAATGTTTCACCTTTCTGCCAATTCATTTAGCTATTATAGGAATGCTTGTTCACTAGATCGCCAGTTTATTTAGAATATCATCAATTTATTGTGTGAATGAGCGAGGCCCTTGAAAATTTTTCGGGCCGCTAAACACTTTATTAGAACTGCTAAGACCTTTGGAAACCCTGGGCCCACCTAAAAACTTCCCACATGTCACTATATCATTCACTGCAATCACTCGGTCACCCCTGACACATGACCCATTGACACATCCAAGTAAGATGTGAGATCAATGGATGGTGCATGATCTTAAAGGGTAGGAATATTCCTTGAGATCATGTGCCGACCGTAGATTGAAAAGCCTCTTTCGCAGGCCTCACTGACAAGATCCTTCTCAGCAACACACCAACCAATGAGAGAATGCCAACTATGCCAACATGGTAGTGGACCTGCATCACATTATCACCTCTGAGAAAAATTAAATTGATGGTCGGCACATGATCTTAAGCCTCTGACAGATCCCATAAGATCATGTGCCCGTCGTTGATTGTCTGAAAATGTCAGGACCCTGTGACGCATCTGGAAACTAGGTCCCACTAACAACTACCAATGTGTTGATACATGGACCAACAAGATGCTACCATTTGTGCATACATTTCAATAGACCCACCTATAAAGAAAGGCTACATCATACAATAAAATCAATAGCAGTCCCAAAAGTGCAAGCCTCTGACAAAACCCTTGTACTTTCACAACAACCGTTGGATCAAGATGGTGTCAGAAGGCCAGGCCCAGGAAACCACATGAACATGTGACTAAAGAAAAGAAACTTCCATGCCAAGTCGCTAACTATTAAGAGATAAGCTACCAAGAATAGGAGAATACACAAACACTGTGTTCACCCAATTGCTGGAAGAAAAAGATAACAGTCGGGAAACCAAGCGAACTAGTGACAAACATGCATTCGCTGAATCATTGAAAGTTTAAAAGTGATTGCCAAGGATTAAGCGAACAAGCAACCAATGGGGAAAAGAAATGTGCACATGCATTTTAAATCACTTAAGTGACCCGAAAAGGTAAAGACAAATTAGAATAGGGCTAGGGCACTCCAAAGGGTTTTAACACAACGGCTATTTTTTTTTTGAAATTTTGCAAGGGTTTCAAAGCCAGGGAAATAAAATTGACTGCAGGAACCGAAGGAAAAGTGTTAGGGCTAGGAAAATTTTACAAGGAAAGACTAGATAAAAGATAGAAACCCATGGAAATTCTTTCAATTGATAACAGTGGCTCTATCTGGGGATATATGCCTCCTACAGGCATAGCAAGGATCTAGAATCACTGGTTAAAGCAGATCATCTCACTGGAAAACTTGACAATAGAGAGCAACAAGACTGAAAACTTATAGACCAGGACAAAACAAGATAGGGGCAAGCAACTTTTTATAGAATTTACAATTTTTACAGACCTAACTACTGTTCATGGAAAATAGAATACTTCAAAAGAAGTATTTCTTCAAGAATTGTCCATGAACTAGAAATTCCTGAACATCACCATTTAATTCTTTCACAATATATGAATCATGGCCCCATTTATCATGAATTAGATATGGCCCTAGCCAGATTGGATCAAATTTACCATGTTTTCCTTTATCCTCCAATCTGGCATTCCAAATTAATACCAAATCACCCAGCTCAAACTTCCTATCAATAGTCTTCTTGTCATATAAATTTTTAACTTGCAACTGCAATCTGACATTTCTTGCAACTGACTCTCTTGTAGTCTCATCCAACCTAATGAGGTCCTCAATTCTCAACTACATTTCATCATCTAAATCATCATCATATAACTAAACAAACTTGTACATTTCCAACAAATTATTCTGAGGCATCCTTGCATGTATTCCATATACTAGGTCAAATGGTGCACAACCAATTGCCTTCTTCACAGTCATCCTATTAGCCCATAGAGCTGATGGTAGCTTTGAATTCCATGCCCTCTTATTCTTTTCAAGAATCCTCTTTAGGATTTTAATCAAATTCTTATTAGTAGATTCTACCTATCCATCTCCGTGTGGATGATAAGGTGAGGAATTAGAAATCTGGATCCCTAAACCTTTGCAGAAGTGCTTATATTTAATAGACCTGAAGCACATTGCATTATCACTTACTATTCTCTCAGGGCACCCAAACCTTGTAACAATATTGTTCCATAAGAAATCAGTCACCACCTTACTAGTTGCATTTCTTGTAGGTATAGCCTCTACCCACTTTGTAAATTAATCAGTGGAAACTAAGATCCATGAGTGTCCTCCACTAGACTTGTTTGGTATCTCCCCTATGAAATCAATTCCCCATTGTTGGAAAGGAGCTTGAACTTCTACTAGTTTTAATGGCACATTACCTAAAAATTTTAGCTTATCAGAGAACCTTTGACAAGCATCACACCTCCTTACCAACTGTTCTGCATCCATGAAGATTGTGGGCCACCAGAATCTTGCTCTCAAGATTTTATGAGCATTTTTTTACCCATATAATGTGCACCACAAACTCCCTCATGCATTTCCTTCAACAATACTTTAGCCTGATTTTCATCTATACATTTCAAAAGTATGCAATCTAAATTCTTTCTATACAATTTACATTTCACAATTACATACTTGATGGCCTATAATTTTAATGTCCTCTTCTGATTATCATTCATTCTTGCTAGACATCTCATGTTTCTTAGATAATAAATAATATCTTCATACCAAACACAATCATCCATATCACATGTATAATCAATTTCAGAATGATTTACCTGATTTGCATCAAGATTGGATTGAGCCATCATTTTTTCCAATCCTTGTCCTCTAACCAATTTAGTAATCTGGATATCAACATTGAATTCTTGGATCCTATTGATCCATCTACATCTTCTTCCAGACACCTCTTGCTGTGAGAAAATATCCTTCACAGCTGCACTTGGCACAAAAGCAATCACAACTGCCCCCATCAAGTAACACCTAAAAGTCTTGACTACCTTCACAAGTGCATATGCTTGTTTCTCATTAATGTCATACTTCAATTTAGTAGCCTGCAAAGATTTACTGAAAAATGTAATACGCTACTCAAAACCATCCTTATTCTTTTGTAACAAAACTGCAGCAATAGTGTGAAAAGATGCAAAGGAAAAGATGTGCATTGGGACATTATAATCAAGTGAATTAAGCATTGGTGCATCTTTGATAGCCTGCTTGATATTTTTGAAAGCCTCATCAAGCTCACCCTCCCAATTGATTGTAGATCCCTTCTTCAGCGTCTTAGAAATACATCTAGTAACCTCTGCAAAGTTTGTCACAAACCTGCATAAGAAATTGACCTGACCAAAGAAGGACTGAATCCCTTTAACATTCTTTGGTCTCTAAATTTTATCAATATTTTCCACCCTCTTAGGGTCAATTCTAACTCCTTGCTTGCCAACCAAATGGCCAAGCAACTTACCTTCAGTGACACCAAAAGAACATTTCCTTAGATTTAATGAAATGTCATATTCCAAAGCCCTCACAAATATTTTCTCTAAATGAGTATAGTGGTCATCTTCCTTCTTGGAATAGGTAGTTAAATCATCTTGATATACAACAAGGAAATCATTTATGAAATTTGAAAAGGCAACATCTGTTTCCCTCTAAAAAGTAGCAGCAGCATTTGTGAGACCAAAAGGTATTCTCACATAAACATATGTCCCCCAAGGTGTAGTGAAAGTTGTCTTGAATTGCTCTGATTCTTTGACAATGACTTGATTGTAACTAGAGAAACCATCCATCATAGACATCAATTCTGATATGGTTACTCTCTGCAACATAGATTCCATATTGGGCAGACAATAGTTATCCTTTAATGAGCTGATTTTCAAATTCCTGAAGTCCACACAAAGCCTGATGTCACCATTCTTCTTTCTCATAGGAACAAGGTTTGAAACCCAAGAAGAGTACCTTATAGGCTTGATAATTCTAGCATCTCTCAGCTTCATTAACTCTTCTTGCATCTTGGGTGCCAAAGTAGGATTAATGGGCCTTTGTTTTTGCTGAAAAGGTTTAGCATCTTCTTTCAATGGAACAATATGTTGAAACAAATCCTCTCTATGCACATTTAGGTCATCGTATGACCATGCAAAAACATGCCTAAATTTTCTCAACAATTCAATCAAAGATTTCTTTACCTTTTGAGATATATCTCTACCAATGTATACTTTCTTAGGTTCTTCATGTGTTCCAAGATTTATCTCCTCTAGATCAGCATGATCTTCTCTTTTGATATTCTTTTGAATTCTATCCTAGTTATCAAAGACAGTCTCCAAAACAACAAGCCCCTTGGGCACCTTGTTAGTTCTAAGCTAAATGACCTCATTTCCAAAGACAACCTCCTTCCCTTCTACTGACTCAACCAAGGCCAAACAATCAAATTCCTGACCATGATATTGATCTTCACAACTCATAAACTTCAAGATATCATTATCATCATCAAAAACTTGCCAATTTTCAATATTGTCTGGTATACTAGGTCTAGCCTAAATTTCAACTTTAGAGATACCAGCAAAAGTAATATCATTGGGATTGATTGCAATATAGGCTAACAAGTCAGCCATCTTATTGTTACTCCTATCCTTCCACTCAATATTGAAGGCATCAAAACATTCAATCAAATCCCAAACTACATTCCTATATTGTTTCAACCTCTTGTTCTTGGAAGCATATACTGACCTAACTTGGGACACCACCAACTTAGAATCACCAACAACACTTATGTATTTAATTCCATGTTTTTGTGCCAACCTTGGTCCTAACAATAATGCCTCATATTCTTCTATATTGTTGGTACAAAAGAAATTCAATGTGAAAGAAAACTTGTAGGTGTTTCCATTAGGAGAAATAAGTAAAATACCTGCTCCTGCTCCATCCTTGCAATTTACACCATCAAATTACATTACCCACAACTCACCCTTCATAGAATTAACACTTACCTCAATAGAGATAGGTGAAAAAATAGGTTCATTTTCAAGTATAGGGATCTTTTCCCTAAAAGAATTAATATCAGTATCCACAAAACATGTAGTTTCATTATCAATATTCCTCTCAATCATGTGGCATACTCTTGGCTCTTGATCAATCTCGACAAACTGATCATCAATCTTCAAAGTGGCATAGGATAGATCACACTGTAAACTTCCACCCATGTTAGCACTCCATCTCCTAGATATCAGCATCCCATAATGAGGAGGGATGTCCACCACCAAAACACTCATTGTTAACTCTTTCTCTAGATATGTTGCCATCCTATATGGCATTGCGTTGATAGTCCCAATAACGGGTACCTCCCTCTGATCCATTGCACAACATCGACCTTGAACTATATCAACTTTTAGGCCCAACTTCTCCATGATTTTGAAAGGCATAACAATATGAGAGTCACCACTATCAATAATACAATTTCTTAGTTTCATTCCATTCACAAGACCACTTAAAAAGAATGGATCAATGTTTTCAAGGCTGGCATTGACAGAACTATCCAAATATATAGGAGGGATTTGAGATACAATTCCCTAAGCAACAACACCATTCAAAGCTTTATCCTAAGATCCATTACATGCAACATCATTGTTATGAACATCATCTACCCATGCAATAGCTCTATCTTTGTGTTCAAGGATCCTCAACAATTCTGACAATGGAACCTTAACTGTAATTTGGGACAATACAAATAACATATCAATAGGAGCAGAGGAAGGAATCTCAATCTACACTACCTTAGTATCCTTTGGTTGTCTGATACATTAGGTGCATTGGCCACCCTCATTTTTTCAATCTCAGCCATTCTATTAACTGGCTTCTCAATCTCACTAGAAAATCTTTCAACTCCAACTCCCTTAGGCTCACAATTCTTACCTTTTACATTCTTGAATTTTACCATGTGATCACCTTTTGATTTGTTCTCATTAGGCTCTCCAGAGTTGGTACTCTTTATAAACATTCCTACAACTCTCTCATTTGTATTTCTTGCCACCATGCCTCTAGTTTGCACTTGGGCAATCATTTCTGTAGTAATCCTATTCATCTCTTCTCTAGAATGTCTTCTTAAATTTACTGGCTCAGAAGAAGAGTTCATGTTACATGTCTTCCTATCAATATCTTCACTATCAGAAAAATTTCTTGATGAAAAAGGGCCTGATTGTCTCTCTTCACATTTACATCTACCTCTTCATCAAAATCATAATCATCTTCATATCCTAGATATGAAGTAGCCATGTTGCATCCAACATCATCTTGATTTTCTTCTTGATATATTTCCTCATTGCCACAATCTTGATTTGCAGCCATAGAATGTGCAACCACACAATGCTCTATAGAATGAGGGGACTGGCATGCAACACACCAAGGTATGTCCTCCATGACATTTATTGAATCTTTTTGTAGAGGGTTAGGGACACCTCTATCATTTTTATTCCTTGTAGCAAGGACAATAGGCTTGTCATCCTTCCATTGGGTGTTGTAGGGGTAGTTCTACAATCTATTATGTTTACTGAAATTATTGTTGAACTAAGGCCTTTCATTGGTAGGAGCACTGATGTTCCTATTTGTAGGTGCCTTCAAATATTTTAATGCATTGGGCACCTTATCCAATTTGTCTTCTTCTTGTCTCCTAGTTCCAACATTCCTATCATTTTATTTTTTGTATTTCTTGTCCCCAAACAACTTAGGGTCATCTCTCTTCCCACCCAATTTTCGTGATATTTTCATATTGTTCTCAATGTTGATAGCAATCCTAAAAGCATCTCTAAGGGTTCTTGGTTCTTTTTCCCTCAACAAGTATCCCATCTTTCCATCAAATGCATTGAAGTATGTAGTTAGACAAATATTTTCATCTAACCACATAACTTGGAACAACTTATGCATACCCTTCTGAAATCTCATGTTGAATTTAGCTACAAATTCATTCTGATTTTTCCTTATGGTATTGAATTCATTCAACATGAAACTATTATTAGGCTTATCACCTTACTATTCTTTGAAACATCTCTCAAAAGAATCCCAAGTATCAATACATTTATCAAGAAGTCTCTTAAGCCAATCTCTAGCATCCTCCATTAGAGATTGAACAAACAATTTCATGACTACATCCTCATGCTCTACCTCATAATCATTAAGCATATCAAAAAATAGTGTAAGATGCTCCTCACAACTAATAGAATTATTACCAGCAAACTTAGGTACCTTATCTCTTATATCATTTGGAAAAGCATTCAGGTAGCCTAGTATTCCATCAAAACTAATTTTCCTATAGCCTTCTAATTGCATAGGTCTTCTTTGAAAACTTGAACTAGTGTTAACCCTAGGATCAACATTTGCATTTACATTTCCATCTACTTGTGTATTTGACTGTTGTCTAGGATCAGTACCTATCCTAGCAGATGAAGAAGGAATTGAACTAGTAGCATTACTAAGTGGAATAGTAGTAGTCATAGATGGCATACCTAGTTTAGTAGTAGATGGACCAAGAGCATTAGCTAATGAAGCCTTCAAGAAAAAAATCTTTCTTCTCTTTTCTGCAATGGAAGCTTCAATTTCAGCCTTCTCTAATTCTCTTGCATGGTCCTCATCTTCTTTTATTCTTCTTTCTATCTTTGTGTCCTTATTTGAATTGGGTGGTGGGACCCCTAGTATTGTCAATGATTTGCTTGTTTGATTTCCCACCATCTTTTTCTTTCCTTTCTCACTAGAAGAAAAAGCAGGCCTAGTGATCTCATGCCCATATTTATCTTTAGGGAGGGAAGCATAACTTTGAACCTATCTAACCACAGGGACCTCCTGATCAAATTAATGATCTTGTAGTAAGCACTCCTGCTCACTTCTCAAAGCTTCAAGATCACCAAAACCATCATGTTGCAAAGTCTTAGGAGTAGAAGCAAGCATTTTTTTTCTCTCCTTCATTTCATTAATCTTTCTAAGGAGAGACTATCTTTCTATTAGAGCATTCACCTTTTTAGCTTCTCTCTCCTCTTGTAACCTCTTATGTATAGCATCCTGCTCTGCCAACTATAAACTTAGTTCATTTAAATCATCTGGGTCTACCATAATGTCATCAAAGCCTAATGACACATCCATATCAGTAAGATTTTGATATGGGAAGTGGACTTTCCCTCATCTCATGGGTTCTCTTCTAAAATTGTCTTCATCAAGATCTAAATCAATCTCAAAACCCATCTCTCTAGCTTGTTCATCCTGACCTGCAGGCAATGGACCCTTGTCTTGAAATACAGCCTCTTGGGTATCATAAAATCTATCTTCAGAGCGACCACCTTCTGATCTAGAAACTCTATCTTGTGAACCTTCCTCACTTGAGGAAACATGTGGTGCTCTTCCTCTGGTATTTCTTTGTTCTCTTATGGGAGCACTAGTAGACTCACCATTCCTTCTGATCCAACTCTTCTTTTCCTGTCTAGGCAATTTTTCCAGAGTGACCTCTAGATTTTTTCTAATAGAGGACCTAGTATTCCTTCTTTTGTCCATCTTTTGTAGTATGAAACTGGTTCTAACCTCTTGAGTCACCACCCACCAAAGTGGGAAAATCTTAACTGAACACAATAGGAAAACAAGAGTGCACTTAACAACCTTTATCTCTAGACTCTCCCCAGCAGAGTCGCCATTTTGTTGGGACTCAGATGGGCAAATCAATCTGGTCAACAAAAGATTTTGAATATAACAACATAACCCCAACCAGAGATCATAATATATATACTTCTTTTTTGTTGTTCTCCCTAGGAGAGTCACCACTTTGTTGGGAGTTCCCTTTGATCTTCAACTTGTAGATTTATACTTTGATGAATAACTTTAATATAACTTTGACTCTATCACCACTCCAAAGTCTACAAGGAAGAGGGCCTATTAACAAGGATCAAAGGAATCACTAAATGTTATACCAATACACTCTTTACTAACTGATTTAAAGATTTGATCATTTGAATTTGTGTGTGATTGATGATGATGGACTACCTCTAGAGAAAGGATCAGTGCCTTAACCAGGGCATAGAGTCACCTAATAGCATACATCAACCGAAGACCCTAACTCAAACACAATTAAATTCAAGATAAGTGCTTTGCCTATTATCCCTCTCACTCACATACTAGGACATCAAATTCTTATCGAGCTGTGAACTCACTGAAATTACCTGAAAGACTTTAATCCTAACTTTGTTAGGAACTCAAAGATAATCTCAAAATACTCTTTATTTACCATATACTAACCCACTTTGTGAAGTTAACATATATGAGCTCAAGAACAAAACAAAAAGACATACACCACTATGAGATTGGAATTCAACTATATTCTCATTAAGACTTGTAGAATCAATACATTATCAGACAACAAAATGCCAAAGAAACAGACCCAAAATCCAAGCTCTCCTTACTTAGTATAATACCATCAACAACAACCAAGGACCAAAAAGTTTTGGAACCAACAAGAAGTCAAAAATCCTATAATATATACCCCCTAGTCATCTTGGAAACCCAAAATAGGTTGCAACAAGCTATGGATGACTAGGCTTAGGGTTTCACTCACTAAAACCACTAGAAACAGTCACAAATTTATTACAGGGGAAGAAAACTAGGCAACCAGGAGAAGATAGATCCTAGACTGATCCCCAATCATGAAAATCTCACTGAGAAGGTACTAAGAACCACAAAAACATCCAAAATGTCAACCTATTCAGCCATCTGCAGCAAGCCTTGAGCACAAAAAACATAGTACAAACCCCTGCAGATGATCATGAAACACCTTGGACCACACTGCAATAGCAAGTGCCACTAAACAAATCAAATCCGATCATGAAATCATTGAATTCTAGTCCTTTCTGTCACTGGGAAACCTTCTACAAATTCAAATTTCAAATCAAATGGCTACATTATGGCACTTGCAGCAAATCGGTGGTCTACATTTAAATTTAAGCCAACTTTATATCACAATTGTTAGATCTCTCCTTTTCATGGGCTTTAAGTCCTTAACTCAACCAGATACCCCAGGTTAACTCCTAGCAAACATGTGACAAGGCATTTCCTATTTGTGAAATGAAAACCTTAACCCATCTATAAGCCCGCGACCTGGCGACTAAAGGAAAACATTTAACTTCAGTCCCACATTTAGCGAACTGGCAACAAAAGGTTAGTACCTATTCACCGAATGTTTCACCTTTTCACCAATTCATTTAGCTATTATGTGAATGCTTGTTTGCTAGATCGCCAGTCAATTTAGAATATCATCAATTTATTGTGTGAAAGAGCGAGGCCCTAGAAAATTTGTCTAGCTGCTAAACACTTTATTAGAACCAGTAAGACCTTTGGAAACCCTGGGCCTGCCTGAAAACCTACCACATGTCACTATATCATTCATTACAATTGCTTGGTCACCCCTGACATAGGACCCACTGACACGTCCAAGTAAGATGCAAGATCAATGGATGGTGTATGATCTTAAGGGGTAGGAATATTCCTTGAGCTCATGCACCGACCATAGATTGAAAAGCCTCTTCTGTAGGCCCCACTGACAAGATCCTTCTTAGTAACACACCAACCAATGAGAGAATGCCAACTGTGCCAACATGGTAGTGGACCCACATCACTTTATCACCTCTGAGAAAAATTAAATCAGTGGTCGGTGCATGATCTTAATCCTCTGATAGATCCCATAAGATCATGTACCCATCATTGATTGTCTGACAATGTCAGGACCCTCTGACCCATCTGGAAACCAAGTCCCACTGACAACTACCAACATGTTGATACATGGACCAATAAGATGCCACCATTTATGCATACATGTCAATGGACCCACCTGTAAAGAAAGGCTATGTCATAGAATAAAAGCAACGGTCGTCACAAAAGTGCAAGCCTCTGACAAAACCCTTGTGCTTTCATGACAACCGTTGGATCAAGATGGTGTCAGAATGCTAGGCCTAGGAAACCACGTGAACATGTGACTAAAGAAAAGAAACCACCATGCCAAGTCACTAACTGTTAAGAGATAAGCTGCTAGGAATAGGAGAATACATGAACACTGTGTTCACCCAATCACTGGAAGAAAAAGATAACCGCTGGGAAACCAAGTGAACCAGCGACAAACATGCATTCACTGAATCACTGAAAGTTTAAAATTGACCACCAAGGATTAAGAGAAAAAGTGAGCAACGTAGAAAAGAAATGTGCACATGCATTTTAAATCACTTAAGTGACCCGAAAAGGTAAAGACAAATTAGAACATGGCCAAGGCACTCCAAAGGGTTTTAACACAATGGCTAGTTTTTTTTTTTGAAATTTTGCAAGGGTTTCAAAGCCAGGGAAATAAAATTGACTGCAGGAACCAAAGGAAAAGTGCTAGGGCTAGGAAAATTTTATAGGGAAAGACCAGATAAAAGAGAGAAAACCATACAAATTCGTTCAAGTGCTAACATATATCATCTATTACTTGAGAAATATTAGATGTCCAGTAGGAATGAATGATCATCAGAGGACATTAAAATTACAGGCCATCAAGTATGTAATTGTAAAATGCAAATTGTATAGAAAGAATTTAGATTGCATACTTTTGAAGTGTGTTGATGAGGATCAGGCTAACTAGTTGTTAAAGGAAATGCATGAGGGAGTTTGTGGTGGGCATTATATGGGTAAAACAACTGCTCAAAAAATCTTGAGAGTAGGATTCTGGTGTCCCATAATCTTCAAGGATGCAGAACAGTTGGTAAGGAGGTGTGATGCTTGTCAAAGGTTCTCTGGTAAGCTTAAATTTTTAGGTAACATGTTGTTAAAACCAGTAGAAGTACAAGTTCCTTTCCAACAATGGGGGATTGATTTCATTGGGGAGATACCAAACAAGTCAAGTGGAAGACACTCTTGGATCTTGGTTGCCACCGATTACTTTACTAAGTGGGTAGAGGCTATACCTACAAGAAATTCAACTAGTAAGGTGGTAATTGATTTTCTATTGAACAATATTGTTACAAGGTTTGGTTTCCCTGAGAGAATAGTAAGTGATAATTCCATGTGCTTCAGGTCTGCTGAGTATAAGGAATTCTACAAAGGTTTAGGAATTCAGATTTCTTATTCCTCACCTTATCATCCACAAGGAAATGGTCAAGCAGAATCTACTAATAAGTGTTTGATTAAGATCCTTAGGAGGAATCTTGAAAAGAATAAGCGGGCATGGAATTCAAAACTGCCATTAGCTCTATGGGTTGATAGGGTAACTGTGAAGAGGGAAATTGGTTGTGCACCATTTGACCTAGTATATGGAATACATGCAAGAATGCCTCAGAATAATTTATTAGAAATATATAAATTTGTGCAATTATATGATGATGACATAGATGATGAGATGTAGTTGAGAATTGAGGACCTCATTAGGTTGGATGAGACTAGAAGAGAGTCAGTTGCAAGAAATGCCAAATTGCAGTTACAGATTAAGAATTTGTATGACAAGAAGACTGTTGAAAGAAGGTTTGTGCCTGGTGATTTGGTGTTAATTTGGAATGCCAGACTAGAGGATAAAGGAAAACATGGTAAGTTTGATCCCATCTGGCTAGGGCCATATCAAATTCATGAGAAATGGGGCCAAGATTCACATATTGTAAAAGAGTTAAATGGTGATATTCAGTAATTGCCAGTTCATGGACAATTCTTGAAGAGATACTTCTTTTGAGGTATTCTCTTTTCCATAAACAGTAATTAGGTCTATACATTCTATAAATTTTGTAAGTTGCTTTCCCCTATCCTATTTTGTCTTAGTTTGTAGGGTTTTGGTCCTGTTGCTCTATGTTGTCAGTTTTCTAGTGGGATGGTCTACTTTAACTAGTGATTCTAAGTCCTTGCTATGCCTGCAGGAGGCATACATCCCTAGACAGAGCCACTGTTAGCACCTTGAAAAAATTTCATGGCTCTAGCCCTTTTCTTTTGGTCTCTGCAATTTTTTTTAGGTCTCTGGCGTAAACCCTTAGTTCAAATTTTTAAAAACTAGTCGTTGGTGTGAAAAGCCATTTTCTTTGCCCTGGCCCTGTTCTTATTTCAAGTTGCCTTTTCTAGGCACTTAAAGGTCCTAAAATGAACATGCTTTATTTTTGGTCGGCCCCCATTTAAATTCTTCCTAAGTTTTTACCCCCAGCGGCCTTTAATTTTTCCTATAGTTCCTAGTGCCCAATTTTTCCCTAAAGCCTAAGTCCCGCACTTTAATTTTTCCTATGTTCCAGCTTCATATTTCTTGGGCCTGATCTCCTGACAACATCTTAATCTGACAGTTGTCATAATTTTGCAAAGGTTTTGTCAGATGCTTGCAATCTTATGATGATCATTGATCTTACTTTATGACAGTTTTTCAAACAGGTGGGTCCGTCGACACATAGGCACAGTTGGCATTTTGTGATTGGTCCACAATATAATATGGTGGTAGTTGTCAGTGGGACCTAGTTTTGGAGTTTGTTAAGGGGTCCTGACATTGTCAGAAAACCAACGACGGGCGTATGATCTTATAGGATTTGTCAAAGGTTTAAGATCATGCACCAACCGTCAATTCTACCCTTTTCAAAAGTGATAAAGTACAGTGGGTCCACATGCCAGGTGTGCTAATTTTTCATCATTTGATTGGTCCACATTGTGTGATTGGACATGTTATCAATGGGGCTATGTTTTTCAAGGTCTAGTGGGTTCTGACACTTGCAGAGCATCAAAGGTCGGCATGTAATCTGATAGGTTTTTTCTGACACATGCAAACTTAAGATAGTCATTGATCTCTTTTGGTGTCAGAGGGTTGTCAAAGCAGGGTAAGATTCTTCATTCGACGGTTGTCTTATGATTTGAAGGAATCTTGGAGGTCTATGCAAAGATGAGAAAATCATCGATTTTCTTGATGCGGGCCCAATAAATTTTCTCAGTCTTTTTGGTGGTTTAGATAAAAGGTTGGTGGCGCCGACAAATTTCCAAGGGGTTCACTCATTCACTGAGTAAAATGGTGAAGTGATAAAAGGTTTAGCGACTTAACAAAAAAGTGTTTGTGTAATAGATAAATAATTTGGTGAAGGCATAAAGTATTTCGCAAATGGCTAATTCCCTTTAGTTTCCAGTTCGCTAAATGTGACTACGGTCATATTAAAAGGTAAAGACATTAAACCTAGGAAATATGAGGATCGAACGGTCATGACTTAAAGTTGATTGAGATTCAAATGTCAACCGTTGATTTTCTGCTGGCGCTTGGAAATAACCGTTGAAATTAAAATTCAAATTTGTAAAGGGTTTCCTACAGCTAGAAGGACTAAAATTCAATGCAGAAGTGACTAGAGCTGGTAAGAGATGATTTCTTTGCCATTGCAGTGTGGTCTAGGGTGTGCCATGATCATTTGCAAGGGTTTGTACTATGTTTTTTATGCTCGACGGATGTTGCAGGTGGCCAAAAATGGTTGACAAATTTAGAATTCCATGATTTGTAGTTCTTTCCTAGAGAGCTATCATAAGTGCAAATATTTCTCAGGCATGGCCGACTAGTTTTCATCCCCTGCATTTAATTTTTTGACTATTTCTAGTTGATCTGGTGGGTGAAACCCTAACCCCAATCACCCGAAGCTTGATGCATCCTCTTTGAGGATTCCAAGGTGACTAGGGGTATAAGTGGTAGCTTTTTTGACTTAGTGGGGTTTCCAAAACTTTCTTTTTGGTCCCTGGTTGTTGATGGTGTTATACTGGACAAGGAGAACTTGGATTTAGGGTTTTATTTCTCTTTGTATTTTTTTGCCTTGGTACTGTGTTGATTCTGAAAGTTAATGACAATACACTCAAATTCCTGTCTCAAACTTTTGATTGTCTTCTTGTTCTTATTGTGGATTCATATATGTTAAGGTCACAAAGTGGATTAACATATCGTAAACAAACAGTATTGTGAGATTAGCTTTGAGTTCCTAACAAAGTTAGGATTAAAGCCTTTAGGGTGATTTCAGTGCATTCATTGTTAGATTGAAATTTGATGATTTGGTTTGCAGGTGAGGGGAGAAATAGGAAAAGCACTTACTCTAAGTTCATGTGTGTTCAAGTTAAGGTTTTAGTTGATATATGTTATCAAGTGACTCTTTGCACTGGGTTAAGGCACTGATCTATTATTTGGAAGTAGTCCACCATCATCAACCACACACACATTTAAATGATAAAATCTTTATTCAATTGGTAAGGGGTATAGTTGTATATTTTCTTGAGACTCCTCTAAAGAAGTGAATCAAGGGTACACCCACCTAAGCATTAAGGCTCAAAGTGTAGGAGGATCTCATTGTTGATCCTTGTTAATTGACCCTCTTGCTTGTAGACTTTGGAGTGGAGATAGAGTCAAAGTTATATTAAAGTTATCCATCAAAGTATAAATATACAAGTTGAAGATCAAAGGGAACTCCCAACAAAATGGTGACTCTGCTAGGGAGAACAACAATGAAGAAGTATATTTGTTAGAATCTCTAGTTGTGGTTACATTGTAAAGTCAAAATCTTAAGGACCAGATTAATTTACCCATCTGAGTCACCAACAAAATGGTGACTTTGCTAGGGATGGTCTAGAGATAAAGGTTTTCAAAGTGCACTCTTGTTTTCCTATTGTATTCAGTTAAAGGTTTTCCCATCTAGGTCGGTGGTGACTCAAAAGGTTAAGAACCAGTGTCATAAGTTAAAGATGGACAAAAGAAGGAATACTAGGTCCTTTGTCAGAAAAAATCTGTAGGTCACTCTAGAACAATTGCCTAGATAGGAAAAGAAGAGTTGGATCAGGAGAAATGGTGATTCTACTAGTGCTCCCATAAGAGAAAAAAGAAATACCAGAGGTAGAGCACCACATGTTTCCTTAAGTGAGGAAGGTTCACAAGATAGAGTTTCTAGATCAGATGGTGGTTTCTCTAAAGATAAATTTTATGACCCCGCAGAGGCTGTATTTCAAGACAAGGGTGCATTGCCTATAGGTCAGGATGAACAAGCCAGAGAGATGGGTTTTGAGATTGATTTAGATCTTGTTGAAGATAATTTTAGAAGGCAGCCCATGGAACCAAGGTGAGTGCATTTCCCATATCAGCATCCTACTGATGTGGAAGTGTCATCAAGCTCTGAAGACAACATGATAGACCCAGATGATTTAAATGCACTAGGATTACAATTGGCAAAGGAGGATGCCATACATGAGAGGTAACAAGAGGAGAGAGAAGCTAAAAAGGTGAATGCTCTAAGAAAGATGGTCTCCCCTTAGAAAGATTAATGAAATGAAGGAGAGAAACAATATGCTTGCTTCTTCTCTTAGGGTGTTGTAGCATGATGTTTTTTGTGATCTTGAAGCTCTAAGAAGTGAGCAAGAATGCATGTTGCTAGACCATGAGTTTGATGAAGAGGGCCTTACAATTAGACAAGTGAAAAGTTATGCTCCATTGCCTAAGGGTTGGAATGGACATGAGATCACTAGGCCTACTGTAGTTATTAATGAAAAAGGAAAGCAGAAGATGGTGGGACAACAAATAAGCAAACAAGTGACAATACCAGGGATCCCACCACCTAAATCAAATAGGGAGACAGAGATGGAATGAAAAAGAAAAGAGGATGAAGCTCTAGCTCAAGAATTGGAAAGAGCTAAAGTTGATGCTACTATTACAGAGAAAAGAAGAAAGATCTAGTTCTTGAAGGCTTCATCAGCTAATGTTCATGGCCCTTCTACTACTGAACTAAGTATTCCATCTATGAACACTATTGTTCCACTTAGCAATGCTACTACTAGTAATCTAATTCCTAATGTATCTACCAAATCATTTGTTGATCCTAATAAACAGTCAAATGTGCAAGTGGGTGGGAATGTAGATAAAAATAATAATTCTAGTGGGAACACTAGTTTAGGATTTCAAAGAAGACCTATGCAACTAGAAGGCTATAGGCAAATTATTTTTGATGGGATACCAGGCTACCCGAATGCTTTTCCAAATGATATAAGAGATAAGGTACCTAAGTTTTCTGGTAATAATGCTATTAGTTGTGAGGAGCATCTTAGGTTATTTGTTGATATGCTTAATGATTATGAGGTAGAGCATGTGGATGTAGTCATGAAATTATTTGTTCAATCTCTAATGGAGGATGCTAGAGATTGGTTTAAGAGACTTCCTGATAAATGTATTGATACTTGGGATTCCTTTGAGAGATGTTTTAAAGAGTAGTATGGTGATAGGCCTAATGCTAGTTTCATGTTGAATGAATTCAATACCATAAGGAAAAATCAGAATTAGTCTGCAGCTGAGTTCAACATGAGATTTTAGAAGGGTATGCATAAGTTGTTCCAAGTTATGCGGTTAGATGACAATATTTGTCTAACTACATACTTCAATGCATTTGATGGAAAGATAGGATATTTTTTGAGGGAAAAGGAGCCAAGTACCCTTAGAGATTCCTATAGGATTTCTATCAATATTGAGAACAATATGAAGATATCAGGGAAATTGGGTGGGAAGTGAGATGACCCTAAGTTGTTTGGGGACAAGAAATACAAAAAAGAGAATGATATGATTGTTGGAACTAGGAGGCAAGAAGAAGATAAATTGGATAAGGTGCTCAATGCTTTGAAGGATTTGAAGGTACCTACAAATAGGAACATCAGTGCTCCTACCAATGAAAGACCTCAGTTCAACAATAAATTCAATAAGCAGAATAGATTGCAGAACTACCCCTACAACACCTAATGGAAGGATGGCAAGCCTGTTGTCCCTACTACAAGAGGAAATAATGACAGAGGTGTCCCTGACCCTCTACAAAAAGCTTCAATAAATGTCATGGAGGACATACCTTGGTGTGTTGCATGCCAGTCACCTCATTCTGCAGAGTATTGTGTGGTTGCACATTCTATAGCTACAAATCAAGATTGTGGCAATGAGGAGATAGATCAAGAAGAAGATCAAGATGATGTTGGATGCAACATGGCTAATTCATATATAGGATATGAAGATGATTCTAATTTTGATGAGGAAGTAGATATAAATGTGAAGAGGCACACTCAGGCCCTTTATCATCAAGAGGTTTTTTCTGATAGTGAAGACATTGATAAGAAGACATGTAACATGAACTCTTCTTCTGAGCCAGTAATTTTAAGAAGACCTTGTTGGTGTTTGAAAATTATTATGCCACTTAGGGCTTCCAATATGCCTTGAGACTGATGTTAGGACTAGTTAAATCCAAGTGTGAAAGCTCTGCAAGGCAACTGGACCAACTATAGGGACAAGACTGCCCTCTTCACTTCTGGCTCTACAAAACCATGGTGGGTGCACCTAATCTAGTAACTTATGACATTTTAGGACTTAAGACTAGATTAAACAAAGTAGATGATAGCAAGAGACTACTAAATGTTAACTAGACATTCATTGAATCTCAATTGCTATTGGGTATAAAATGGCCTTGTGAAGGGTATTACTACCAACAACAATACTTAAAACTTAAAATGGTCTTTGATTAATGTGTATTGGGAAGGTAGACAAGAGTGAATCAGACATTGGACTCAACTAAATGTACTAATCCTTGATCAGTGCCATTATCCATTGGGTAGCCCTCACATACAAACAATGTAACATGAACCAACTGTTGTCAAAGACTCAACCATAAATATAAACGTTCCAGCCCATCCACTACTTATAAGATCCTTCTGTAGACAACCAAGATGAATCTATGTCCCTTCTAAAGTATATTTCACTTGATCCTAGATCAAGAACTAAAGATAAGAACATATGTAAAGGTAACCCTATGCAATGGATCATAAAATCTAAAACTCACATGAATGACACCAAGGAGAGACTTGTAAACATGAAGCAGTTATATTAAGTATGATGAGTCATGTACATGATCAAAGTAGGATAGAGATCAAACCACTTCAATAACCTACAAAAGACTTCCAAAAATTCTATTCAGCTTACATACAATGTGATACAACCCTGCTACAAACCCTTGGAACCAACCGAAATTAGAACCTCTGGACTGATCCCAAATTTGAACACCTACTCAAACAAAAAAGCTACCACTTATACCACTAGCTGCCTTGGAAACCCAAAATAGGTTGCAACAAGCTACGAACAGCTAGGGCTAGGGTTACAATGGCTAACCACAGTAAAATTTCAAAAACCACTAGAGGGAAAACTAGCACCAGCCTGTTAGACCAAGGATGATCCACATTCATGAGAAATCTCTGAGAAAGTACTGAGGACCATCATTTTACCATACTATTCAATCTAATCTATCCCTCTGCAACATGCCATGAGCAAGAAAACCCATCTCTGCATGGCACAAAACTCTTCTACAATTTACCACATGAACCCTGGACCACATTGCAATAATCGATGCCACCAACTAGATCAAGAAACGACCAGAAAACCATAAATTCTAGGTACCTCCTGTCACAGGAAAATCCCTTGCAAATTTGAATTTGAATGGTCACTTACAACTCTTCAATGGTGACATCCCTACGGTTGTCACGTGATCACATAAACTAGAAAAGGGCTATGCAAACATGTGACACGCCACTTCCCATTACCTTCTTCATAACCGCCACCACTGTCGCTGCCAAAAAAGGGTTTTTCACATGTTCACATAGCCAAAAAACTAGCTCATACGAACATGTGACAAGCCGCTAACATGCATCCTATCGGTTAGCACGTCACCACCTAAAATATAATGGTACATCAATGATCCACAAATCAAACTGAGACCAACATTAAGTCCTTGTCGTAGATCCTCTCCATCTCATGAGCTTAAAAATCTGATGTCAGTAGGGAGATATCAACGGTCGGTCACATGATCACATGGACCGGCAAGATTCCATGCAATCACACAACAACCACTGATCATGGAATCCTCCCACTACCAAGATACCCTAACCTAGGCCCACGTTCAAATCTATCATCCTGCTAGCTCAGACCAACTAGAGATTGCCACAACACCATCTGCCAACGAGACCACCAAACAACTACAAATAGGCCTAAGCACACATGGCACCCTTGTCACATGATCGCATAGCCTAGAAATGAGTTATGCAAACATGCGACAAGCCACACCCCTTTACCTTGCCGCAACCACCACTGCTGAGGGTTAACACAAAATGTTAGTCCCATGATCGCATAGCCTTGAAAAAGGCTATGTGAACATGTGACTAACCATCAGCATTCACCATCATTAACTACCCTGTCACCACCTGGCCAATCAAAAATCAACACATCATCACACCTGGCAAATGGATCCACTACCTATCAACCCTTTTAAACTTTGCAAGATCAGACGATTGTCGCATGATCGCAAGGGGAAAGAATATTCCTTGCGGTCATATAGCAACCATAGGATTGAAAGGGCTCTGACAATCGGGCCCACATCTCTACTTTGCATCCAATAGAAACTTGCCACCTCAACATCCTCTGATAGTGGGCCCACTACAAACAAACCCGTCAGCATCCAATTGGATGGTGGGCACATGATCTCATGGGGTGAGAATATTCCATGTGATCACATGCTGACTATCCAATTGAAATCACTAACACAAGCCCCACTGACATTTCTAACTCATCATCACATGGACCAATCAAAAATGAGCACCTCAGCACTTTCTAACATGTAGACCCACCTGGACCCACAGCAAGCCCACACAGGAAAATCTGACGGTTGTCGCAAAAGTGTGAAGGATAAACACTGTGCATCTTCACCATGCGAACATGCAACAACCACCGATTCTATCCAAACTCTAACCACACCAAACAAATGAGAAGAACTAGGTCCCATCAATGATAGCACTTGCGCAATTAAGACCGAGGTTGAAAACACACAAAGTTTTCAACACCAAAAGACAAGTGCACAAAAGTTGGAAGGCAAAGGTCGAAAACAACGAGGGTTTTTAGCAAAAGATTGAAAACACACAGGGTTATCGACAGATCGAAAGGTAGTACGGAAGCTGAAAACATCATGGGTTTTCAAAAATAGTGTGAGTTTTCAACACTGATGCACATTCTTAAATTGTTTCCTGCAGACCTCAAAACAAGAATAATTCCCTGGGTTTTGTGATTTAGGAGATGCGATCTGGACTGGAGCTAGGTGACACAATAAAGAGCACAAGGCTAAGGGTGCACATCATAAAACCTCATGGATTTTCATCGCAAGATAAAAGTGTGATTTCAGGCATGCCAAGACAACATTACAAAACATTTGTAGGGAACAGGCCATTTTCAAAAAAATTTTGCTATGACTGGAAAATGGACTAACAGACCTTCTAGACAAGAGATGGATAGGATTACTATAGAAATGATTTCTCAAGTGCAACTAGAGGCATGGTGGCAAGGGATACAAATGGAAAAGTTGTAGGAATGTTTATAAAGAGTACTAACTCTGGAGAGTCTAATGAAAACAAATCAAAAGGTGATCACATGGTGAAATTCAAGAGTGTAAAAGGTAAGAATTGTGAGCCTAAGGGAGTTGGAGTTGAAAGATTTTTTAGTGAGATTTAGAAGCCAATTAACACAATGGCTAAGATTGAAAAAATGAGGGTGGCCAATACACCTAATGTATCAAATAAGCAAAAGGATACTAAGGCAGTGTAGATTGAGATTCCTCCCTCTGCTCCTATTGATATGTTATCTATATTGTCCCAAATTACAGTTAAGGTTCCATTGTCAGAATTGTTGAGGATCCCTAAACACAAAGATAGAGCTATTGAATGGGTAGATAATGTTCATAATAATAATGTTGCATGCAATGGGTCTTAGGATAAAGCTTTGAAAGGTGTTGCTGCTCAGGGAATTGTATCTCAAATTCCTCCTATATATTTGGATAGTTTTGTCAATGCTAGCCTTGAAAATACTGATCCATTCTTTTTAAGTGTCCTTGTGAATGGAATGAAATTAATAAATTGTATGATTGATAGTGGTGCCTCTAATATTGTTATGCCTTTTAAGATTATGGAAAAATTGGGCCTTAAAGTTGATACAGTTCAAGGTAGATGTTGTGCAATGGACCAAACGGAGGTACAAGTCATTGGGACTATCAATGCAATGCCATATAGGCTGGCAGCATATCCAGAGAAAGAGTTAACCATGAGTGCTTTGGTGGTGTACATCCCTCCTCATTATGGGATGTTGCTATCTAGAAGGTGGAGTGCTACCATGGGTGGAAGTTTACAGTGTGATCTATCCTATGCCACTTTCAAGATTGATGATCAGTTTGTCAAGATTGAGAGAGAGCCAAGAGTATGCCACATGAGTGAGATAAGTATTGATAATGAGACTACATGCTTTGTGGATACTGATGTTAATGCTTTTAGGGTAGAGATCCTTGTACTTGAGAGGGAACCTATTTTGTCACCTATCTCTATTGAGGTAAGTATTAATTCTATGAAGGGTGATTTGTGGGTAATGTACTTTGATGGTAGAAATTGTAAAGATGGAGTAAGAGCAGGTATCTTACTTATTTCTCTTAATGGAAACACCTACAAATTATCTTCCACATTGAATTTCTTTTGTACCATCAATATAGCAGAATCTGAGGCATTGTTGTGAGGACTGAGGTTGGCACAAAAACATGGTATTAAGTGTTTTTGGTGATTCTGAGTTGGTGGTGTCCCAAGTCAGGTCAGTATATGCTTCCAAGAACAAAAGGTTAAAACAATATAGGAATGTAGTTTGGGATTTGATTCAACATTTTGATGCCTTCAATATTGGATGGAAGGATAGGAGTAACAATAAGATGGCTGACTTGTTAGCCAATATAGTAATCAATCCTAGTGATATTACATTTACTGGTATCTCTAAAGTTGAAATTCAAGCTAGGCCTAGTGTACCTGACAATATTGAAAATTGGAAAGTTTTTGATGATGATAATGATATCTTGAAGTTTATGAGTTGTGAAGATCAGTATCATGGTTAGGAATTTTATAGTTCAACCTTGGTTGATTCAATAGAAGGAAGGGAGGTTGTCTTTGGCAATGAAGTTATTCAGCTTAGAACTAACAAGGTGCCCAAGGGGCTTGTTGTTTTGGAGACTTTCTTTGATAACCAGCATAGAGTTCAAAAGAATATCAAAAAAGATGATCATGCTGATCTAGAGGAAATAAATCTTGGAACACATGAGGCACCTAAGAAGGTATACATTGGTAGGGACATGTCTCACAATGTGAGAAAATCTTTGATTAAATTATTGAGAAAATTTAGGCATTTTTTTGCATGGTCATATGATGACCTAAAGGTTTATGGAGAACATTTATTTTAGCATATTATTCTATTGAAAGAAGATGCTAAACCTTTCTGGAAAAAACAAAGGCCTATTAATCCTACTTTGGCACCTAAGATGCAAGAAGAATTAATGAAGTTAAGAGATGCTAGCATTACCAAGCCTATAAGGCATTCTTCTTGGGTGTCAAATCTTTTTCCTTTGAGAAAGAAGAATTGTGATATCAGACTTTGTGTAGACTTTACGAATTTGAACATCAGCTCATTAAAAGATAACTATTGTCTGCCCAATATGCAAGCTATGTTGCAGAGAGTGACCGGATCAAAATTGATGTCTATGATGGATGGTTTCTCTAGTTATAATCAGGTAATTGTCAAAGAATCAGAACAATTCAAGACAACTTTTAAAACACCTTGGGGGACATATGTTTATGTGAGAATGCCTTTTGGTCTCACAAATGCTGGTGCAAATTTTTAGAGGGCAATGGATGTTGCCTTTTCAGATTTCATAAATGATTTCCTTGTTGTTTATCAAGATGATTTAACTGCCTATTCCAAGAAGGAAGAAGACCATTGTACTCATTTAGAGAAAATATTTGTGAGGGCTTTGGAATATGGCATTTCATTAAATCCAATGAAATGTGCATTTGGTGTCACTGAGGGTAAGTTGCTTGGCCACTTAGTGGGGAAGCAAGGAGTTAGGATTGACCCTAAGAGGGTAGCAACTATTGATAAAATTTAGAGACCAAAGAATGTTAAAGGGATTTAGTCCTTCTTTGGTCAAGTTAATTTCTTAAGGAGGTTTGTGACAAATTTTGCAGAAGTTACTAGACCTATTTTTAAGATGTTGAAGAAGGGATCTACTATTACATGGGAAGGTGAACCTGATGAGGCTTTCAAAAATATCAAGTAGGCTATCAAAGATGCACCAGTGCTTAAGGCACCTAATTATAGTATCCAAATGCATATCTTCTCTTTTGCATCTTTTCACACTATTGCTGCAGTTTTGTTACAAAGGAATAAGGATGGTTTTGAGCAACCTATTGCATTCTTTAGTAAATCTTTGTAGCCTGCTGAATTGAAGTATGACATAAATGAGAAACAAGAATATGCACTTTTGAAGGTAGTCAAGGCTTTTAGGTGTTACTTGATGGGGGCAGTTGTGATTGCTTTTGTGCCAATTGCAACTGTGAAGGATATTTTGTAACAGCAGGAGGTGTCTAGAAGAAGATGCAGAAGGATTAATAGGATCCAAGAATTCAACATTGACATCCAAATTACTAAATTGGTTAGAGGACAAGGATTGGAAAAGTTGATGGCTCAATCCAATCTTGATGCTAATCAAATAAATCATTATGAAATTGATTATACATGTGACATGGATGATTGTATCTGGTATCAAGATATCATCTGTTACACGAGAAATATGAGATGTCCAATAGGAATGAATGACAATAAGAGGAGGACATTAAAATTACAAGCCATCAAGTATGTAATTGTAAAATGCAAATTGTATAAAAAGAATTTAGATTGCATACTTTTGAAGTGTGTTGATGAGGATGAGGCTAACCAGTTTTTAAAGGAAATGCATGAGGGAGTTTGTGGTGGGCATTATATGGGTAAAACAACTCCTCAAAAAATCTTGAGAATAGGATTCTGGTGGCTCACAATCTTCAAGGATGCAGAACAATTGGTAAGGAGGTGTGATTCTCCTCAAAGGTTCTCTGGTAAGCTTAAATTTTTAGGTAATATGCCATTAAAACTAGTAGAAGTACAAGTTCCTTTCCAACAATGGGGGATTTATTTCATTGGGGAGATACCAAACAAGTCAAGTGGAGGACACTCTTGGATCTTGGTTGCCACTGATTACTTTACTAAGTGGGTAGAGGCTATACCTACAAGAAATTCAACTAGTAAGGTGGTAATGTATTTTCTATTGAAAAATGTTGTTACAAGGTTTGGTTTCCCTAAGAGAAGAGTAAGTGATAATGCCATGTGCTTTAGGTCTTCTAAGTACAAGGAATTCTACAAAGGTTTAGGAATTCAGATTTCTTATTCCTCACCTTATCATCCACAAGGAAATGGTCAAGCAGAATCTACTAATAAGAGTTTGATTAAGATCCTCAAGAGGACTCTTGAAAATAATAAGAGGGCATGGAATTCAAAACTACCATTAGCTCTATGGGCTGATAGGGTAACTGTGAAGAGGGAAATTGGTCGTGCACCATTTGACCTAGTATATGGAATACATTCAAGAATGCCTCAAAATAATTTATTAGAAATATATAAATTTGTGCAATTATATGATGATGACATAGATGATGAGATGAAGTTGAGAATTGAGGACCTCATTAGGTTGGATGAGACTAGAAGAGAGTCAGTTGCAAGAAATGCCAAATTGCAGTTATAGGTTAAGAATTTGTATGACAAGAAGACTGTTGAAAGAAGGTTTGAGCCTAGTGATTTGGTGTTAATTTGGAATGCCAAACTAGAGGATAAAGGAAAACATGGTAAGTTTGATCCCATCTGGCTAGGGCCATATCAAATTCATGAGAAATGGGGCCAAGATTCATATATTGTAAAAGAGTTAAATGGTGATATTCAGGAATTGCCAGTTCATGGACAATTCTTGAAGAGATACTTCTTTTGAGGTATTCTATTTTCCATGAATAGTAGTTAGGTCTATACATTCTATAAATTTTGTAAAGTTGCTTGCCCCTGTCCTATTTTGTCTTGGTCTATAGGGTTTTGGTCCTATTGCTCTTTATTGTCAGTTTTCTAGTGGGATGGTCTACTTTAACCAGTGATTCTAAGTCCTTGCTATGCCTGCAAGAGGCATACATCCACAGACAGAGCCACTATTAGCACCTTGAAAAAATTTCATGGCTCTAGCCCTTTTCTTCTGGTCTTTGTAGTTCTTTTTAGGTCTCTGGCATAAACCCTTAGTTCAAATTTTTAAAAACTAGCCGTTGGTGTGAAAAGCCCTTTTTTTTGCCTTGGCCCTATTCTAATTTCAAGTTACCTATTCTGGGCACTTAAAGGTCCTGAAATGCACATGCTTTATTTCAGGTCAGCCCTAGTTTAAATTCTTCCTAAGTTTTTACCCGCAGCGGCCTTTAATTTTTCCTATAGTCCCTAGTGCCTAATTTTTCCCTAAAGCCTAAGTCCTACACTTTAATTTTTCCTATGTTCCAGCTTAATATTTCTTGGGCCCGGTCTCCTAACAACATCTTAATCTAATAGTTGTCGTAAGTTTGCAAAGGTTTTTTTAGAGGCTTGTGATCTTATGATGCTCGTTGATCTTACTTTATGACACAATGTTTGAAACGGGTGGGTCTGTCGACATGTAGGCAGAGTTGGCATTCTGTGATTGGTCCACAATATAATACGGTGGAAATTGTCAGTGGGAACGAGTTTCTAAGTTTGTTAAGGGGTCCTGACATTGTCATAAAATCAACGACGAACGTATGATCTTATAGGATGTGTCAGAGGTTTAAGATCATGCACCAACCATCGATTCTACCTTTTTGAGAAGTGATAAAGTTCAGTGGGTCCACATGCCAGGTGTCCTAATTTGTCATCATCTAATTGGTCCACATTCTGTGACTGGACATGTTGTGAATGGGGCCAGGTTTTTTGAGGTCCATTAGGTTCTGACACTTGCAGAGCATCGATGATCGGTGTGTAATCTGATGGGTTTTTTGTAACACATGCAAACTTAAGATAGTTGTTGATCTCTTTCAGTGTCAAAGGGTTTTCAGAGTAGGGTAAGATTCTTCATCTGACGGTTGTCTCATGATTTGAAGGAATCTTGGAGGTCTATGCGAAGATGAGACAACCATCAATTTTCTTAATGTGGGCCCTGTAATGTTTCTCGGTCTTTTTGGTGGTTTAGATAAAAGGTTGGTGGCACCGACAAATTTCCAAGGGGTTCACTCATTCGCTAAGTAAAATGGTGAAGTGATAAAAGGTTTAGCGACTTAGAGAACAAGCATTCATGTAATAGATAAATAATTTGGTGAAGGCATAAAGTATTCTACGAATGGCCGATTCCCTTTAGTCACCAGTTCGCTAAATGTGACTGAGGTCATATTAAAAGGTAAAGACATTAAACCTGAGAAATATGAGGATTAGACGGTCATGACTTAAAGTTGATCGAGATTCAAATGCCAACCGTTGATTTGTTGTTGGTACTTGGAAATAACCGTTGAAATTCAAATTCAAATTTGTAAAGGGTTTCCTATGACCAGAAGGACTAAAATTCAATGCAGAAGTGATTGGAGCTGGTAAGAGATGATTTTTTTTATCATTGCAGTGTGGTCCAGGGTGTGCCATGATCATTTTCAAGGGTTTGTGTTGTGTTTTTTGTGCTTGAGGCATGTTGCAGGTGGCCAAATAGGGTTGACAAATTTGAAATTCCATTATTTGTAGTACTTTCCCAGAGATCTATCATAAGTGCAAATCTTTCTCAGGCATGGCTAACTGGTTTTCATCCCTTGCATTTAATTTTTTGACTATTTATAGTTGATTTGATGGGTGAAACCCTAACCCTAGTCACCTGAAGCTTGATACATCCTCTTTGAGGATTCCAAGGTGACTAGGGGTATAAGTGGTAGCTTTTTTGACTTAGTGGGGGTTCCAAAACTTTTTTTTTGGTCCTTGGTTGTTGATGGTATTATACTGAACAAAGAGAACTTCGATTTAGGGTTTTGTTTCTCTTTGCATTTTGTTGTCTTGGTAATGTATTGATTCTGAAAGTTAATGAGAATACACTTGAATTCTTGTAACAAAATTTTGATTGTCTTCTTGTTTTGATTGTGCATTCATATATGTTAAGGTCACAAAGTGGATTAGCATATGGTAAACAAAGAGTATTGTGAGATCAGCTTGGAGTTCCTAACAAAGTTAGGATTAAAGCCTTTAGGGTGATTTCAGTGAGTTCATTGTTAGATTGGAATTTGATGATCAGGTTTGGGAGTGAGGGGAGTAATAGGCAAAGCACTTACTCTGAGTTCATGTGTGTTCGAGTTAAGGTTTTATTTGATATATGTTATCAAGTGACTCTTTGCCCTAGGTTAAGGCACTGATCTATTATTTGGAAGCAGTCCATCATCATCAACCACACACACATTTAAATAATAAAATCTTTAATCAATTGGTAAGGGGTATAGTTGTATATTTTCTTGAGACTCCTTTGGAGAAGTGAATCAAGGGTACACCTACCTGAGCATTAAGGCTCAAAGTGTAGGAGGATCTCATTGTTGATCCTTGTTAATTGGCCCTCTTCCTTGTAGACTTTAGAGTGGTGACAGAGTCAAAGTTATATTAAAGTTATCCATCAAAGTATAAATATACAAGTTGAAGATAAAAGGGAACTCCCAACATGGTTGATGCTTAATTTCCAAAGAAACTACATGAAAGCCCTAGTTTTAACAAAAGTATCATCAACTAAGAACTCATCACAAGCCTGTTTAATTATTGGGTCTAATTCTATGCCTGCCAATTCCCTTGCTGTTAGATCTAGTTTGGGCTCCTTTGGTATCTCTAGTACTCCATTTATTTCTTCATAGGTCATTAAAATTTGACCTAAAGCATCTATTTGCTGTACTTGCTCTACAATCTCTTGGTCATCAAAAAATCTTAGAAGAGACTGTGATGGAGAATAATCCTTTTCAACATGAACAAGTCTTTCTTCTACTCTTTGTTTCTTTGATGGGGGGGGAGAATCAATTACATTCTCAAAAGCTTGAAGATGAGGAGAGTCAGGGACCTCTACATTCTCCTTTTGTTTCTCAATTTTTTGTGAAGTTGATGGGACATCCTATGTATCAATTTGCCTTTATTGGCCTTGCTCTGGTATCACAACATTGTAACCAGTCTTCTTTTGCACCATGTACCTCCCTGGGGTTAACCCTTTTGCAAATATGGGCTTGCTTAACAATTGTCTAGCCTTTTCTGGGTCATCCTTCATAACCTTTTCCTTCTTTTCATTTAGGGTCTAAAAAATACCTTGAAAAAAATTCATAAGAGTATCTATTTTCTTCCCCATTGGAATTATGCTTTTTAGGGGATCCCATCCAGAATCAAATTGTCGGATAAAATCTAATGTCTTCTTGTACACCAACCATTTTTCTTTCCTAACCTCTTGATCCTACAACTTTGGAATATTTCTGACAATATCTTCAAGAAAATTAAAGATGTTAATCATGGAACACCTAGCTCTCTTCTTAAACATTTCATTATAGAACCCCTCTAGGTCTATTGTTCTAGTAATAGTAGTGGCCATATGGTATGGAGCCAGGATTTTATCCATGTGAACCCATCCACCCTTGGTAATTATGAATTGGTGGGCAATGGTAACATTTGGAAATAAAGTTCCCTTGCCTTTTCCATTAAGGGCATACTCTTCAATATCTCTAAATTGCCTAAGAAATTTTACAATTCCAATCCTAAGGGGTACATGATAAGGCAATATAAAAGGGGTCCCACTAAAACCATACAACCTGATGACAGTTGATACATTGTAGAAAATGACATCACCCCAATTGTGAATAATATTCAGATTCTTAGCAAACTGATTTGGCCTAATGAGCTATGCCAATACTGTTGGGATTCTTGGATTGTCTAAGACAAACAACATCCTGAGTCTGCCTACAAAATGTTTATCAAAATTTGTGAAACTATTATCCTTTCTATCCCAGGTCATTATAAGGCTCCATAATTGGACTGGCATATCTTCACCATCCTTCTGTCTCATTAGTTCCATTTCTTGCCCAAAAAAGCTTGCTCCTTTAAACAAAAACATGTACATTATGAAACAATACCAGCAGAAGGGTCCATCATCTTCATTCTTTTGAATCTTCACTAATCCATTATGGATTTGTTCAGCAATGAATGGAGAAAAATCAAAAGTAATAGATATATGTGAATGTAGAATTTGAATCACCATGTACATCAAATGTATTGGCATCCTCTCACTAACATCCTCTCCAAAAACTTGACATAATGACCAATATGCACGCTTAGCTCTAGAATCAAAATATTCTATTTTAAAAGGCTCCTATCTGTTATGTCCCATAATAACCATTTTCCCAATTTTGGTGCAGAAATCCTTCAATAATTTCCTTCTGATATAGTTCCTTTATGCATCATATACTTGCCTTAGCTCTTCAAAATCAATATTCTCTAAACTGTCTGAGGGTTCACTTAACCTAAACACCTTCCTGATCTCTTCGGTAGAAATTTTGATCAATAGTATTCCCTTTGCATCCCTAACCTCCCTAGTGATTGGGTCATAACTCTTCGCAACCTGGATCATCAAATCAACATCTAAAAAGACACCGAGTACCACAAGTTTTCCTAGGTCAGACTGCCATATATTTCTTGTAGGGTGAGGGGAATTTCTCTTACTAAAACCTACTTTGAATAAATCTAATCCAGTGATATCAGAATCACCACTTGCATTGATTGTACCAATTTTGGCCTCCCTAATAAAATTTTATGTGTCATATAAACCCTCCGCTACTTTTACCCTAGGGTCTTTGGGAATCAGACTCTTGGTTTTCACTAGGTTAGTAGTAGAGTCGGGAAGTAACTGCAACAAATCCTCATGCAAACCTCTTTCACTATACTTTATTTTATCGGACAATTCTTTCCTTGGTTCCATTTTTAGGGTTTATCTTAAAGAAACCTTTGCAAGATATACAGACTATAGAACTATGATTCTTTTAGTAGGGAAGCAATTCATATAAGTGTTTCACCAACCTCTTTCTAGGAAATCACCAGGAGACAACAGCCAGTCCTTGCAATTCTTCATGCTTGAGTCTCTACAATTTTTTGATTTCTTTGTGCTTCTGAGAGTGTGTGGAATCTAGATATATGAGCAATTAAAGCAGTCATTTAAGCAATTCATTTAGCACGATTCAACCATTACTCCTCTAAAAAAATGAACTGTCACTTCTTAATGGGAACTTCAAATTTGTGTCACTTTATCTCCAGTTTGAATTAGAACCATCAATTTTACTAGAAGATGATCTAACAGCCTATCACATGATCACATAGCCTAAAAATCACTCATGCAAACATATGACAAGACGCCACTTAGTCTCTTTATTAGCAACAATCCCCTATAACTCTTATTGTTTAAACAAAATGTTAGTCACATGATCGCATAGCTTGAAAGAAGCTTATGCGAACATGCAAAAAATTTTAGCCTTCAATCATCGTCATCTTTTCTTCAAGTTACTGGTCCTACTTCACCTTTTTCAATAAAGAAAACTCATGCTTGCAACACTTGGCAAGTTGTTATGAAATTTCTTTCTTTCTGAGCACTGGTGTTTGCTGACATCCTCCACATCAGCAAGTATTATTGACCAATCAAGGAAAAACCATATGCAAAAATTGACATTGGTCCCACCTGAGAATTACACTAAGCTTTATGCAAGATCTATGGTTAATCGCATGATCACATAGACCTCTAAGATTATATGCGATTATATGACCGCCATTAGATATTCCCTTCATTACTTTTTGCTTTGAAGATTACTCTGACACTGGTCCCACTATCCTTTACAAATAAAAATCCACCACTTGTGGAATATCTATCAGTGGTCCAACTTTGTTTCCACATTAATCTTCACTATAAGATCAATGGTTATTTGCATGATCGCATACGTCTCTAAGATTCCTTGTGAACATATGACCACCGTTAGATCTTCTTTAAAGATACAAAGCTGAATGAAAACCAAAACATTAGAATATAAGGTATTTAGGACTTAGGACATATTATTTATATCACTGGGCCTTTAGACTTAGGGAAAATAAAGATATGACCCCCCGCGTGATGATAAAATAAATGCATATGCTTTTCTATGAACCTTAGTGACTCAAAAGAGGTAACACTCAAATAGAAATGAATAGAGTGACCTAGGGTTTTTTGAAAATGGCATATATCTAGGGTTTTTCTCAAGTTTAACTCTTACTTAGGACTCATTGGATACTGAGGAAAAATAGATAATTTTGCAAGATTTTTTATGGGGTTTCTATAGAAAAATTGTCACAATCTTTTAACACTTATGCACACTTCAAAATTTTATAAAAATTTCACAAGATTGACATACTGAAGAATTGAAGTGCCAACATATCTGAGAGGTATGCTTGGGGTTATGCCCTAGCCTACTTTTGAGAAGTGATGGAGATTGTTGCATCTATCCAGTGGTATATGAGCCATATTTTTCTTCTAGACTAGATGTTGGTACTTCCTCTATGGGGGAGTATGTGTATCTGAGCTGAGTCACAAGGACTCTAGTGAATGTATTTTCTGAATAGTGTCTTTTGACATTGAAGTTGTTTTTGACATAATGATGAAATTTCTATCATTGATGTCAATGAGGGAGAAGTGTAAATGAAAAACCATTTGTATCATTTGTTGGAGAGAACTGAATAGGAAAATGAAGCAAGATTTGATTGATGAAGAAGACTTGAAGCATTTTCAGTGCAATAGTGTTGCAGTGATTGGATTTATGGAACTTGGATATTTTTTCATCTATGTTTCCATCAATTTCAATGGGGGAGATTGTTAGGAATGAATTTTGAATATATCCTATGGGAGAGTATTACCAACCATTCTATAGTAGTTGTTGTTGCATTCATGACTATGATTGTCATTAATGTCAACACAATACTGATCTACTGAAGATTAGCAGAGAAGCAGATAGTGTTTGAGTTAGCACACTTGGGTTATTGAAGATGAAGATATGTGTAGTTGAGGACTTATTCTTTGATGTGTTATTAGATGGTGGTTAAGAGTGCAGATAGTAATTCATTTATTCATGGAAGTTATGAGGAAATCAGTGGAAGCAGTATTCAGGCAGTGTTCCTAAGTAGCGGTTTGTTGAAATTAGATGATATTTCCTAATCAGGATGGAATCTAGTTATGTGTAGTTAGAGATAATTTGGAGACATATTGATAGTGATGTGGTTGATAGCATAAGATCCGAGGTCACATGAGTGAAGAAATATATTGATTAAAAGCTGACAGTTTTGTGTAATTTTAATGTAATGTGTGGAGACTTTTATATTTGTAATTTGTATGCCTACTCATTTGTAATTACTTGAGTGTGGTATATGTTGGTGGTCAAAATGGATGCTTATACTCTTCAGCTACCAATATACCCTTAGATAGATTTTAGGAGTGGTTAGTTCCAAAATGTATAGGGATCTGAGGGTAACTGGACCAACTATTGGAACAAGACTACCCTCTTCACTTCTGGCTCTACAAAACCAAGGTGGGTGCACCTAACCCAGTGAAAACTACACTTCACACACCAAATACTGGGTCTAGACAACAGATTGATAGTAAGAAAGTGCTAAATGCTAACCCCACATTCATTGACTCTCCATTACCATATGGTGACAAAACCACATAACCAACTACTTAAAGCTTAAAAATGTTATTGATTTAAATATTTTTGGGATGCAATAACTTCAACTAATGTATGTTAACAAGAGGAATACTCATTTCGGCCAGTGTCTCATCCATTGGGAAAAATTCCTTAGACACAAAGACACACAAACCTAAAAATATCAGAGAATTCATAGCCATAAATACATTTATCCTAATCTTTACTACTTACAAGGCATCCTTACATAGACAAGGGAAAACCCATATCCCACCTAGAGCATAGTTTAATCCAATCCTAGATTAGAACTCAAGAATGAAGATACATACATACAAACAATATGTAATGAGCCAAAAAACTCAAAGCTTACTTGACTTGACACAAAGGAGAGATAAGAACCAGATATTTATATTAAGTATGATGAATTCCTTCTGTGTATACAATGAACCACAAAGCACCCTTCTTGCAAACTACAACTTAGACTTGCAACTTTCTTCTTTCATTAACAAAAACTAAGTCAAAAACTATTACAGAACCCTTGGGACCAGAAACTTGAGACTGATTTTGAACTTTGAAACTGGAACCCTGACAAAATCAAAATTCAACATTATATACCACTAGTTACCTTGGAATCCCAAACAAGTTAGGATGCAACAAGCTACAGATAACTAGGGTAAGGGTTCGGGTTTCCACCCACCATACAATTCAAACAGATCAGAAATTAATACACTAGGAGGGAAAACCAAGCAACCCTGAGCAATCGGATCCAAAATCCAATCTTCACTTATGGTAAATCCTCTAGAAATGTACTAAAGATCAAGAAATTCCTACAAATTCATCTGATTTGACTCCTGCAACATGCCTCAAGCATCATTATTCATTCTCCCCACAGCATAAAACTCCCTGCAATCAATCATCATACTCACTAGACCACACTGCAACAATCGGCACCACCAAACTAATCAAATCTAGCCATGAAAGCATTAAAAACTAGTCCTTTCTATCACTGAGAAACCCAATAGAAATTTGAATTCAAACTGCAATGGTTACTTTATGGCTCAAGCCGCAAATCGGTAGTTGACATTCAAATTTGAATCAACTTTATATCGAGGCCATCTGATCTTGATATTTTGTGGGTCTTATGATTTACCTTTAATAGGAATCTTGGTTTACATTTAGCAACCACACGACAAATCCATCTCATTCATGAAATGAAACCCCAACTCATGTTTAACTTCAGTGAATCAGCGAACAAAGAAAAACACTTAACCTTAGTTCATTATTGGTGAATGGGCGACTAAAGGAATTTCGCTAGTTCGCTCAACATTTTTCCTCTCCACCAGTTTATTTAGCTACTACACAAACACTTGTTCACCAAATCACCAGACCTTTTAGCACTTCACCATTTTATTACACAAAATAGAGAAACCTTTGAATTTTTTCGGCACCGCTAACCCTTTATTAGATCCACCAAAAAAGATTGAGAGATTCACTAGGCCCACATCAAGAAGATCGATGGTTGTTTGAAGTTCGCATAGAGCCAAAAGATTATTTCTTCTTCTATTTTCATCCATCTCAGGGGGAAGGATCAATTTCTGTAAGTAACCAATAACATCTTTGTACCAATCACAACAATCCATATCACAAACATATGGCCTTTGTTCTTCTTCTAACATATTCACATGATTTGCAATTAAATTTCTTTTTGCCATTAATTTTGTAAGACCTAAGCCTCTTACCAATTTTGTAATCTGGATATCAATATTAAATTCCTAGATCCTATTGATCCATCTACATCTTTTCCATGAAACTTCTTGTTGCACCAATATATCCTTAACTGCAGCATTAGGAACATAAGCAACCACCTTAGCTCCTACAAGGTAACATCTAAAAGCCTTGACTGCGTTGACTAAGGCATAATCCTATTTCTTAGTAATATCATATTTCATTTCTACTACTTGTAAGGATTTACTAAAAAATGATATGGGTTGTTCATATCCATCTGAATTCTTTTGCAATAAAACTGCTACAATTGTATGACAAGAAGCAAAAGAAAAAATCTGCATGGGCTTACCCTAATCAAGTGTCCTCAACACTAGAGCATCCTTGATGGCCTTTTTGATATTTTTGAAAGATTCATCTGCTTCTTCATTCCATTCAATCTTTTCTTCTTTTTTCAACATCCTAGAGATAGGGAGACTGATTTTTGCAAAATTTGTAACGAATCTCCTTAGAAAATTTACCTGCCCAAAGAAAGATTGTATTCCTTTAACATTTCTAGGTGGTGAAAGCTTATCTATAGCCATAACCCTTTCAGGATCAATCCTCACTCCATCCTTGGACACAATATGTCCTAAGAGCTTGCCTTCCACAACACCAAAAGAACACTTCTTTGGATTCAAAGAAATCCCATACTCCAAAGCCCTGATAAAAATCTTCTCAAGATATTCACAATGTTGATCTTCCTTTTCTAAATATGCTATGAGATCATCCTAATATACCACTAGAAATTTGTTTATGAAGTCTGTAAAGGCCACATCCATAGCTCTCTGAAAAGTAGCTCCTGCATTTGTCAGACCAAAAGGCATTCTAACATAAACATATGTTCCCCAAGGGGTAGTGAATGTAGTCTTGAACTATTTTGACTCCCTGACCATGACCTGATTATATCCAAAGAAACCATCCATTATGGACATTATGTCCATAACTCTGATCCAGTAACCTTCTGTAGCATATTCTCCATATTAGGCAAACCATAATTGTCCTTCAAAGAATTGACATTCAAGTTCCTAAAATCAACACATAACCTAATGTCACCATTCTTTTTTCTAACTGAAACCAAGTTTGACACCCAAGTAGAATGTTTGATAGGCCTGATGATTCCAACATCCATCATCTTTTTAAGTTCATCTTGCATTTTTGGTGCCAAGGTAGGATTCACAGGCCTTAATTTCTGCCTAAAAGGTTTAGTTCCTTCCTTCAATGGTATTTCATGTTGGAATAGATCTTCTCTATAGGCTTTCAAATCATCATAAGACCATGCAAAGACATGTCTAAATTTTTTGAGAAGATCAATCAAATTATTCCTAGTTTTTTGAGACAAACATTTACCCAAGTATATATTTTTGGGTACTTGACTTGTTCCTAAATTTACTTCCTCCAAATCATTTATCTTATCAACAAATTTAGGAAAACAAGTCCTTTCTTTATCATCAAATGCCCTCTCAAGAGCAACCAATCCCCTTGGGATCCTATTTGACTTTAGTTGCAAAACTTCTTTCCTAAGAACATTTTCTTTTCCATCTCTGGTGTCAACATAAGTGCTGAAATCCATCTCCTAACCATCAAAATGAGATTCACATTGCAAAAACCTTAGTATATCCTGATCATCAGAAAATACCTACCAATTCTCAACATTGTCTGGGATAGAAGGCCTAGACTTACTCTCAATCCTGGATATCCCTGCAAAGGTAATATCCTCTGGCATTAATGTTATGTTTGCTAGTAAGTTAACCATCCTTTTTTGGCTCCTATCCACCCAATCAATACTAAAGGCATTGAAACCTTCAATTTCATCCCAAACAACATTTCTATATTGTTTCAGCCTTTGATTCTTAGATGCATACTTTGATCTAATCTGAGAAACTATTAACTCAGAATCACCAATCACCCTAAGATGTTTGATTCCATGTTTTGATGCTTGTCTCAAACCAATCAATAGGGCCTCATATTCAGAAACATTATTTGTGCAAGGGAACAAGAGAGTGAAAGAAAACTTGAAAGTCTTACCACTTGGGGATATCAATAGCACTCCTGCTCTAGCACCTTCCTTTGAACTTGCTCTGTCAAAATATAGGGTCCATAAGGCATTACCTTTTGCCATGTTATTTTCATCATTAGCTAGAAGGATAGGCATGACCTTTTCTTGCACCTCTCTCTCCCAAACTTGGAAAGAACCAATGTCAGTGTCAACAAAGCAATTCATATTGTCATCTTCATCCTCCTCAATCATATGTGGAGTTCTAGCTTCCCTTGAAACTTTCATACTTTCTCCTTCAATGTGAAAAGTAGCAAAAGACAAGTCACATTGAATACTTCCTCCCATAGAGGCACTCCATTTTCTAGATAACAACATTCCATACTGAGGAGGAATGTCAACTACAAGAACACTCATAGTTAACAGTTTGTTAGGAAATGCTACTAATTTACAAGGCAAAGCCTTAATGGTACCAATAACTAGTACTTCTCTTGAGTCCATAGCTTGGCATCTCCCATGAGGTGTATCAACCTTTAGCCCTAATGAATTCATGATCTCTATAGGCATTATAGTGTTTGATGCTCCTGAATCAATCATGCAATTCTTCAACAATTTTCCATTTATCATAAGGGACAAGAAGAAAGGATCCACTGCCCCTCATGCAGTATTTACAACATTTGCATCCAAATACTTCTGAGGAATCTCAGAGACAATTTATTCATTTTTACTATCAGGTGTGTCATCTAAAGAAGCCACATGCTTATCATCTTTGTTCATTTCTTGGACCTTTATAGAAGAGGCACCATTTACCCAAACCAAGGCCTTGACCTTATGCCCTTCTATTCTCATCATTTCTAACAATGGAACCTTAGAAGTTATTTGTGAAAGAAATTTAGTTATATCAATGGGAACATATGTATGGTTACCCATGTCATCCTTAATCATGGTGACATCTTTATCTTCTACTTTGATAGTCAAATCAGACTTACCTTTTTGCACAAATTCATCTCCATTCTAAGGTATGGGAACAACTATCTCTGGTGTCCTTGCTTTACCCTGAGGTATTGCAGTAGGTCCCATCTTCTTTTTTACTTTAACCTTAGTGACAACACCAGCATCCTTCTCCTTTTCTTCATGCTATTGTGTACTCTTTTCTAATTTCTTGGTAAACATACTACCTGGTTTACCATTTGTGCTTCCAATTGTCCTATTTGTCAAATTATAATTGCTCCTAGCTTGAGTGACCATGTCTGTAGTGATTTGAGCAATTTCCTCATCAGAGGGTCTCCTTAAGGAAACATGTTCCTCAAACTTCACTATACCACATCCAACATCATCAAACTCTTCTTCCTCACCATCAGTAGAGTCAACCTCATCCCATTCATGTGAAGAAGTCATTGCACAACCACTCTAATCATATTGTTCATCCTATTCTTGATTCTCAGATAAATTCAGAGCAATAACATAATGTTCTAGACTATGAGGAGATTTACAAGCAGTACACCATGGGACATCATCATTCATGTTGATTGAATTTCTTTACAAAGGATTAAGAATCCTATCATCAGGCCTATCCCTTTTAACTAGAAAAATGGGCTTGCCATCCTTCCATTGAGTATTGTATGGGTAATTTTGCATTCTTGGTTGCCAACTAAAATTACTTGAAATAGGCCGGTCATTTGTTACAACCCTATTGTTTCTTTTTTCATCAGGCTTTAGATCCTCTAAAGCACTTAGAATCTACTTTATATTATCCTCCTCCTTTGGCTTAAAGTTAGCAGACCTTCCCATCTCTTTCTTATTTTGCACTTGAGGCCTACAATCATCTCTTCTCCCTAATTTTCCTAATATTCTTCTATTACTCTCTATGTTGATAGCCAACTTGTAATCCTCCCCAAGATTTCTAGGGTTCTTATCCCTTAAGAGGTAACCCATCTTTGCATCAAAAGAATTCAAGTATGTCACAAGACACACCCTATCATCTAACTTGATAACTTGTAGCAGCCTATGCATAGCCTTTTGGAATCTTATATTAAATTCAAGAACCTCTTCATTCTGATTTTTCTTTATGTTATTGAATTCATTCAAAATAAAACCCTCATTTGTTTTATCTCCATAATGCTCCTTGAAACAATTCTTAAATTCATTCCAAGATCCTATACTAGCATGAAGAAATCCTCTAAACCAATCCCTAGCATCCTCGGTTAGAGATTGTTCAAATAATTTCATCACAACATCATCAAGCTCAAAATTATAATCATCTATTACATCCATTAAATTTTTTAGATGTTCTTCACATGTAATGACATTGTTTCCAGCAAACTTTGGGAGCTTCTTTCTAATTTCATTAGGAATCACATTAGGATAACTAGGAATACCAAAAAATATAAGTTGTTTGTACCTTTCATGAATAGGAACTCCATGTGGTGGATCCATTCCTTGAGATGTAGATGTCCTTGTGTTTGAACCATCAAGAATTTTAGTAGCACTTAGAATGCCATTTGTTTGAGCTGCAAGGTTACCATGATTTCCACCTTGTCCTGAGAAAGAAGCGACAACATTTGAAGGTCCTGAGGTATGCTTGAGAAAATCAATCTTCTTCCTCATTTTTGCAGCAGTAGCCTCCAACTCTACTTTCTCTAGTTCTTTAGCCCATATGTCTTTTTCCTTTCTAGCCTTCTCAAGGTCTGCATCTAATCTCAACCCTTTCTCTAATGGGTTTTCCACATGAACTTGTTCATTGATCTGAACTCCAATAGCTTTTTTTTTTCCCTTATCTCTAGGCCTAGTTACCTTATGTTTTTTATACACAATAGGTTGTTCTTCTGTTCTTTTAGGCTCTAGGACAAAATTAATTGCCTCCAAATCTAGCAACTGCCTCTTTAGCTGATCAGCCCTTATCATTGCTTGTCTTACTCTGTCTTCTTTGTCCTTTTCTCTTTACTGTCTAATAGCAACTTGTTCTTGGACTCTTCTTTCCAATTCATAGACCTCTTCAAAGATCTCTTCTAATTCAGGGAGAGTATTTTCAGACTCATCATCTCCCACTTGAAATTCATCCTCAAACTGGTTCAATCCCAAATCAACAGCCTCTTCATATTTTGAAATATTTTCTTCTTGACTAGGCTTGGTTTGAGTTTCTTGTCTTGTATCTTTTTTATTCTTCCAAGTATGAGAAACATTTCTTTTCTTCTTTCCTCCCCTTATCTGACTAGGCCTAGAAGTGCTTGGAATACCTTCTTCCATTATGTTTTCAGGATGCTCCTTTCTTCGAGACCTAGTACCTCTATAACTCATCTTATAAATAGTCCACTAACTAGCACTGCTGCAGAGGTGTTTGAGTCACCACCCAAGTATATTGGGAATCTTACAATACAACTATCTCACTAACAAATATTCAAATGAGATGACAAGATAAGGGACAAGAACAACCCTATTTTTTCCAATGATGACTTACTAGTTAATATAGAGTTGTGTAACATTTTCCTAGTAGATTTTCCATCTTGTTGGTGTTCAAAATGGATGCTTATGCTCTTAGGCTACCAATATACCCTCAAATAGATTTTAGGAGTGGTTAGTTCCAAAATGTATAGGGATCTTAGGGTAACTGGACCAACTATAGGGACAAGACTGCCTTCTTCACTTTTGGCTCTACAAAACCAAGGTGGGTGCACCTAACCTAGTGAAAACTACACTTCACACACCAAAGAATGGGTCTAGACAATAGATTGATAGTAAGAAAGTGTTAAATGCTAACCCCACATTCATTGACTCTTTATTACCATATGGTGACAAAACCACACAACCAACTACTTAAAGCTTAAAAAGGTTATTGATTTAAATATTTTTGGGATGCAATAACTTCAACTAATGCATGTTAACAAGAGGAATACTCATTTAGGCCAGTGCCTCATCCATTGGGCAAAAGTCCTTAGACACAAAGACACACAAACCTAAAAATATCAGAGAATTCATAGCCATAAATACATTTATCCTAATATTCACTTATGGTAAATCCTCTAGAAATGTACTAAAGATCAAGAAATTCCTACAAATTCATCTAATTTGACTCATGCAACACACCTCAAGCACTGTTATTCATTCTCCCCACAACATAAAACTCCCTGCAATCAATCATCATACTCGCTGGACCACACTGCAACAATCAGTACCACCAAACTAATCAAATCCGGCCGTGAAAGCATTAAAAACTAGTCCTTTCTGTCACTGAGAAACCCACTGGAAATTTGAATTCAAACTACAATAGTTACTTTATGGCTCAAGCCACAAATCGGTGGTCAACATTCAAATTTGAATCAACTTTATATCATGACTGTCTGATCTTAATATTTCACGGGTCTTATGATTTACCTTTAATAGGAATCCTGGTTTACATTTAGTGACCACAAAACAAAGCCATCTCATTTGTGAAATGAAACCCCAACTCATGTTTAACTTCAGAAAATCAGCGAACAAAGAAAAACACTAAACCTTAGTTCATTATTGGTGAATGGGCGACTGAAGGAATTTCGCCAGTTCACTGAACATTTTTCCTCTCCGCCAGTTTATTTAGCTACTATGCAAACACTTGTTCACCAAATCACCAAAACTTTTAGCACTTCACCATTTTATTACATGAAAGAGAAAAACCTTTGAATTTTTTTGGCACCGCTAACCCTTTATTAGATCCACCAAAAAAGATTGAGAGATTCACTGGGCCCACATCAAGAAGATCGATGGTTGTCTGAAGTTTGCATAGAGTCAAAAGATTATTTCATATTATAAGACAACCATTGGATGGAGAATCTCTCCCTGCCCTGACAACCCTCTGACACCAGATGAGATCAACAATTGTCACAAAAGTGCATGTGTCAAAAAAAATCCTTAAGATCATACACTGGTCGTCGATGCTCTGACACTGTCGGAACCCACTAAACTTGGAAATCCTCAGCCCCACTGACATGTCTGCGTACATATAATACACAACCAGTCAAAACCTAACACCTCAGCAACACATGGCAATCAGTTCCACCATTCTCAACAAGCACTTAACCCTTTGACCACTCAGTGAATATGCAACTACAGGGAAACTCCAAGTCATAGAATACATTACTTAACGCATGTTAGATCAAATGATTCAGCGAACAAAGATTTTCACTAAATCGTGAAGTCCCCTCTTAACCTTGGGTTACACTTCGTGAACTGGCAAAAACATAAAAAAGATGAGGGCCCACTGATGATCTATAAAATTAGCAACCAAAGACTTTCGCCAATTCACAGCAAAATTTGAAACACTGCTACTTTATCTAGAGATTCAGTGAATACACCTATTCGCCCATTCACTGAAAGATTTTAGAACCCACCAAATAATTATGAGAATGTGTGAACACCAAATATTTTTATTAGGACCGCCAAAGATTTAACCGCTCCGCCAAATCCTTAGACCAAAAACTAGGCCCGCCTGAAGAGAGATCAACAGTCATCGCAAAAGCGCATACCTTTGACATATTCTATCAGATCTTACAACAACCATTGGATCAACTCTTTATACTAATCTATAGATTCTTTGACATAGGACCCTCTGACAAAAGTTGACTCAGCACCTCATGGACCAATCAGATACTACCAAATTAGCACATCTGGCATGTGAACCCGCTTGAAAGGAAAAGCCACATCACAATAGGAAATCAACTGCAGGCGCAAGATCTTATGAGCCAGAAAGATTCTATCCACTTATAAGACAACTATCGATTTAGAATCTCACTATAGGGCACTTCCATCTTGCATATGAGCGACTAAGGGAAAAAGATATTAGTGTTCGCCAAGTCACTAGATATAAAGATAAGACCACCAGGCACTTAGAGATTACGCGAACACTGTTCACTGAACCACCAAAAAGTTTATAAGGCATGAAAAAGTATTACCTGATTTAGTAAACACTAGGAGAGAAAATAAGCATGTGCACTAAGGGATTCTTAAGTGGCACAAAAATGTAACATAAAATTAGATCAGGGTGAGACAAAACAAGGGTTTTTTTATGGCAACGGCTAGATTTTTGAATTTTTGCCTAGGGTTTGGACCAGAAACAAGGAAAAAGGATGCAGAGGCCAGGAAAAAGGGGATGCAGGCATGAAGATTTTTACCAGTGCTAATAGTATAAAGGAAGGAATGTATTCCTTGTTGTAATATGGAATGTAATGAATGTAAGTGTATTGTGAAAGTGAAATTGTTGAAAGAGGATATGTGAAGTACTGAGATCTGGTATAGAGATCTAAAGGAGTTGGTGTGGTTTGGCACAACCAGAGAAGGAGTATTGATTTGTTGAGGTTAGTAATCTTTTGGTATTGTTCTCTTGAGTAATACAAAGATTAGTTGGACATCACAGTGAGTTCGGTGATCTTACCCTGAAGCTATTTGGGCAGTGGGTCCTTCTATCTTCCATAACTCCTAACAAAGTTAGAATATTTTAATAGGGATTCAAAATCTCCTAATAGGGATTCATATGCACTGAATGTATTTCATAAGACTCCTAATAGAGTCCATCCTTTCACAAGGAATATTCATATTAGTGCATATTTTGTGGGCATCATTCCCACCAGGGTTTACTCTTTGATCAAGAGGTTCCCTAGTCAACATATCTTGTGTCATTATGTTATTGTGCATGTATATATTTCTATGGTTGTTGGTTACATTGCTTACATGGTTAAAATCTATTGAAGTTGATAAAATTTATACTTATCTGATAACTGATTCACCCCCCCCCCCCTCAGTTATCTTGGTGGACTTTACTTTCTAACATTTATCTCTCAACCCCTTTTGTCTCTCTAACTCATCTCCCTCCCCTCTCCCCTCTCTCCCTTTTATATACTCTCTTCCCTTGTTTTATATTTAGGACTTATTTTAGGGACAAATAGCTCATACAGGTTTATAAAAATATGAAAAATACCTTTATATGTTAAAAAGACAATTGTGGTTTGGTTATTATTGTCGATCAGGATTGTGCCTATAGCTGAATGTGAAATGTAGCTATCCTTTTAAAACATGGAATGGCCTTCATTATGTGGGTGTACCTATATTGAAAGCCAATCTCTGAATAAGGTTGATTCCTAAATAGTTGCTCACCTAAAACTAATATGGTCTGGGGAAAAAGGCTGTGAAAGAATGCTTGATGAAATGAAACTATTAGTCCTAATGAGGTGATACATCGATAACAATTTATTTGTAGCTTTAAAATTTCCCTCAAAATACCCACAATAATATAGATTCACTAACTCGAATAATACATGATGAAAAAATGATTCTATTAGAAGACCTAGAATTTGACTACCTTGAAAAGAAAAGAAAAGTTTTACCAATTTCAAGCAATAAGATAAAGGACACAAACATAGACCTACATACACATAGATCACATTTTTGCAAAACAATAAAGGGGCACATCTAATTGAAGTTAAAACACAACAATTAAACAAGTAATCCATAATACTGCAACACAAAACCAATAAGAAGGAACCATTGTATTTGTATAAATCTGATGAAAATTCTCTACTACAATATGCTCAATACAATCCTCCAAAATTTGCAAAGTGCAAAAAAATGGCTAAAACAAAGAACCCCCATAAATAAGGTAAAAATATAATATATAGAGTCTGAAACTCTAAGGGTCAGATAGGTGATAAAATTAAGGAAGAAGAGAGGTCAAACTACTAGTAACATGCATTTGACCACCTCAAAACTCTCCTAGATCTAAGCCCAACCAATATAGTACTCCAAACTGATGTATATCTAATGAAAACTACCTCAAAACACCCTCATAAGCACTTAAAACTTAGAACTTGGATACAAGCACAAATCCCTAAAAAATAGGAGTTCCACTAATAGTAACATGTAGATAACTGCTCCAAAAGGTCACAAAACTGGTGTACAACTAAAAAATTGCCTTGACTACACCCAAACTCATCAAAAATAGCACCAACTACCTCTCAACTTATAAAAGAACAAAAAAATCCCCCTCACTGACAATGAACACAAAGACACTCCAATCTAAATCAGTTAGCCTCCAACCACTGTAAAAAGAAACTCCATGCACATATCAAAACTACTTCATGCCTTAAAATGTCACTCTGCATGAGGGTTAAACTCAAACTCAATCCCTTATATTTAACCATTAAATATATTTTGTAAAATATTTTTTATAATAACACCTATAATTATATTTAATAATAAATAAATAGAATTTATTTAATATTAAATATAATAAATATAATTACACTAATTTTAAGTAATACGTTTAATATCAAGTAAATAATACAATTTGCTTGATATTAATTGTATCAAACAAAATAGATATTTATATAAACAATACACATTATATTTTATCTATAATATAAATTTAATAGAGAAAATAATATCTCTTAAACTTAAATTATAAATAAAATATAATGTATATTATTCATATCAATAGCACGTTGGTGTTATTATAATAAGTCTCCCTACAAAACATAAATTTGGAAAATATATGTAAAAATCCCAATGCATTTGATTTAATAGTGTCTTCAGGTCTATGACCTAAAAATCAAATCTCTAACCCTAATTGGCTAATTTGACATTTTCAATATTCTATAACTTTGTTGAGTGGCGGTCGACTTAGGGTTTGGACAAATTTCTAAGGGATTATGGAGATGTTCATTGTGATTTCTTTCTTAGCTTCACTAGTTCTTAGCTTCACTGGTGAGTTCTCTCTATGGTTTCCCTTGGTATAGGGTGTTGGATATTGCTAATGCATGGGGAGATGGTTGATACATTTAATATGTTTAATCACTATGTTGAGTGATGTTGGAGCTATTGGTGTTGTCATTAGTGTTTTGTCACTGATGTCAACATATGTTTCTATGAAGAGAACGGACTGGTTATTATAGTGTACGAAAATTGTACGAATGTTTCATATCATGTGAAGTTGGATGAGAGTACAGGAAGATATTGTGATCTTATATCCAAGATTGCATCATTTAATTTTCTGTATTGTCATAGTTACAAACATTTTGGTGAAGGCTGGTTACTGGACAGTGACAGTGAAATTTTATAGAGTTAGTCTTTGTGCTTCTGGTATTTCTTATAGAAGGTATGGATTTAGTGTATGCGAGCTTGAGGGATGACAGACAAGGTACTGAAGAATTTTTGTTGGGCAACGCAAGGTACATAAATCTGGATGACGTCGATTGTGGCATGTGTTCTAGAGAAGACTTATTTGGGAGCTGACTTCATAAATGTAGTGTGTATTTTGGTTAGTGAATGTAAATTAAGGATGTTGATCCTTAATTTTTCTAATGTAATCATTGTATACTTGTTTTAGATATCATGTGTATCTTAAAAAGGGTCTATGCAATTGTGTGTATATTAAGAAAGCCTAATCGGCTGACCTAATCATGTAGAATGTAATAGAGTATATATGTAAGGTATTTTCTTTGGAAAACATATGGATGAGATGTATGTGATGTGAAAGAGGATTTTCAAAGTTGTGAGCTTGTCCCTGCTAGATGTAGAGTAGAGAATTGTATGTACTTCATTGGAACTAATCAAGCAAAGATAGTTGTTGACAGACAATTCACAAGGATTGTGTATTTCCTCATATACACTTGTGTTGTGAACAGTGTGTTCTAAAGGTGGACTTAACCTTCTCTGGGCAATGAGCCTACCCTCTTTTCTTAACTCCTAATAGGGTCTGTCCTCTAACAAGGACTATGTACTGTAATGTTTTAATCAGCTCCTAACATGGCTAGATATTCTAACAAGGATACTATACTCTTAGTACATCATTTGTGAGTGATAATTCCCACTGGTGTTTTTACCTTTATTAGGGTTTCCCCGACACCAAAATATTGTTTTATTGTGTTGGAATTCATTATGTTCATTGGATCTGATATTGCTGCTATTCAAAATTTAAAGTTTAATATTCGGTCATACAACTGATCCCCCCTCTCAGTTGTATTATGGAATTTTATTCCTAACAATTGGTATCAGATCTTCTAGTCCTTAGAGAGAAAGTTTAACAACTTGAGGTGATCTTGGAGATGGAATTCTATAGGAAGGATAGTTCAAAATTTGATCCTAAAAACTTTGGCAGTTGGAAGAACAAGATGTGAACTCATTTGCTATGTTTGGGCATTGACTACTGGATGATCATAATGAATCAAGTGGCTATGAAGACTAAGGATGAACTGGAAAACTCTACTGATGATGAGAAGAAGGTATTTTCATATAACATGGTCATAAGGGAAGCATTGATCAGTGCACTCTCTAAAGGAGAATTTACTGAGGTTAAAGATTTGGATTCTGTTAGAAATAGGAAATACTGAGAGGGGGGGTGAATCAGTAATTCACAAACTTTTACTTTTTCCCAATTATGGATATAAGAAATTAACTTGAAGCTTGAATATGAAACTAAACTGAGTAAACTAAATAATAAGCATAACAATAAAACAAATGAACTCATAACACCATATTTGTTCTCGAGGAAACCCTGGCCAATGGAAAAACCCCAGTGGGGATGATACCCACAACTAATCCACTAATAAAAAGTATCTGGTTAAGGATGTTGACCCTGTTAGGATTTTGTTACATACATATAGTGTCTTTGTCCTGGTTAAAGGACTCTAGGCCTTGTTAGAAGCCTCAACCCTATTAGGAGTTGTGATTACAAAATATAATATTTGTAAGATGAGTCCACTTCCCAAACATGCAATATACAATGATAGCTTCAGATACAAAGGTAAGATACAAAAACCTTTTTACTGTTGTCGAATAGCTTCTCTATTCTGATTCAAATTTTTAGGCTCTTCTCTTTCCTATACAGTACTTGCTACCTTTCTTCTTGCAAAATAAAATTTCACATCATATATCAACTTATTACAATCTCTATATCTTACTTTCTATATCTATATCTTTCACATTACATAGTTCTTACATATATATAAGTTATTACAAAAATAACTCCATGTTATCTTACAATACTTTATACTCCTCTAAATACAAAATCATTATATGTTTCCTTAGGGTTAACATCTAGGATTTCATCCCTACATAGTTAAGTCATTATTTTGATAAACAAAATAATCCCTTAACTCAATATAATCAAACTCTGTCTTCTTCTCTATTCTGGTCGTCTCAACACTATCTCTGTAAAACATTAATATCTTCTTCTGTACATGCCATATAGACTTGTGCTCTCATATGTGGCTTTGATATACATATAATGATCCATGTTCAAGTGTGCATGCACTAAACCTTCTTCTGTGAACATCACTAATCAAAACTATCTCCGATTAGACTGAAAAACACTATTGTAATTAGACAATTTTCAAATGCGCTCATACAAAACTACTTCCTCCAATCATGCTATCTTCATGCTGAGTATATGTTTCCATAATGACAACATTTTTAAGTCCTACTTAGCCAAATTTCTAACAATCTCCCCCTTTGTCATTGGTGGCAACATATGGGAAAATTGGCTAAGTCCCAAAACTCTAATTACAAAAAATTGTGGATCTTACATAGCTATACATGTCTACTTATTTCTCCAAAAACTGATACTCCCCCTTAGAGTATACATATATTATTCTGGTATATATGTATCTTCTATATACATACAATTTTCATACTAAAATACTCCCCCTTTGACAACAATGACAAAGGTGTCAATTCTATAAGTATGACAAAATTGATTTACCTCTTGATCTCAATATTGCAAAGTTGGAAGGCTTACAACACAATCTGCAAAATTAGCTTTCATATTTTCTATGTCCTTATCCCATGTCTTCTTCACTGAGTTAGAAACACTGAGTAAAGCACATAGGCCAAAGGATGCAATTTCAACTGCCTTCAGATTATCATATGCAAATTTTCCATAACATGTCTTTGATGAAAGACATTCTTCCAGCTGATTTTCCACAATACTGGTCTTCAGTGATAAATGCTCTCTGAGTAGAGAGAATCTCTTCAATTTCTTCTTTGTTTCATCCTTAAGAAGTATCATGTCATCATATATTTTTCTTTCCTTCTTCTCAATTTCTATGATCTTTGCATTAGGACTCTGCAAATTTTTTAATGTCCCTTGTAACTCTACTTCCTTGTCCTTCAACTTCTCTAAAATTTTTGATGTGTGGCTACAAGATTGTGTACACTGAATGTACAATGATTTTACTCTCTCTAAACATCTTCTTCATTCTTTTATGCTTATATCCAAATTATCCAAATCATTTCTGATATTCTAGCAAACAACTTGAAATACTTGTGCATCATGGGCTCCTTGAGCTTTGACTGATGCAATGTCTGATAAATTTGTGAATTGCATGTCAAAATATTTTATAACTTCTTTCACTCTGGCTCGGGGATCAAGCTCACTAACTTGAGTTGATATAACTCCTTGAAGTTTACTAGTTACCTCAAGCAATGCTTCTTCCAATCTTTTCACCTTCTTGTTCTTCCCTATTATCTTATTCAAAGATGAGATCAACTCTATTTGATCATCATCATCAACTTCTTGTCCTAAGCTTGCAAAAACTAATTCAATAGGTGGTCTAGGTAGTACTTCTACTGCGTCCTTTGTCTTAGAAATAATTTTTGTCTTCTCTTTTTTCATTGCATGCTCCTCTCCTACAATCTTAATCTAGTTTTCTTTTGTTTCCTCTTCTTTCCTTTTCTCTACTAATTCTACCTTATTTTTTTCTTAATCTTTTTTCTCATCAACTTCTGTCAAATTTCCAACAATGGCTCCTTGATCATTGAATGGGTTTTCTTCTCTATCTATAGTGATATTCCCGCCTTCAATGTTCATAGATTCATTAGTAATGTTGATAGAGGGTGGAGGAGTTGGTGATGATTCAGTATGATGTTCTACTTCTTCTGCTTGATTAGATTCACTGATTAACTCTCCTAGTCTAGAGGTCATTACCTTCACAACTGCTTCCTCATTTTCTCTATTTATCTCCTCATAATTTCCTCACATTATCAATATTTTCCTTCTATTCCTTCTCAGATGAGTACTTAAGTTCTTCATGATTTCTCTAAAATGATCTTCATCTTTAATCTCACAAAGATTTCTTATATATCTTTCTCTTATTCCTTTGTCTTCTTCTACAGCTCTCTTCTTTCTGTTTATCAATTTCTCATACAAGTTATCAGGGATCTTGCCTTTCATATCTTCAAACTTCTTTTTAGCAAGGATCATATATATGACAACTGCATTCTCAATATTTAACTTCTAAAAATTATTATACATCTCATAGTACTTGTTCAACTTGGTGAAATCTCCTTCATTTATATTAAAAGGGTTTACTTTTTCTATTTTGGGCTTCCATTGTTTCTTCTTGTTGCTACATGCTTCTTCATTTACCTATGGCTTCTCTACTAGTATCCTTACCCTTTACATTAGTGTAAATATAGTCTTTTATCTCTTACCTGGTCCACTTTCCATTTCTTTCACTCCCTCAGTTGGTGTGGTGGAGGTGGATCTTGTGGATTTCCTTACTTTTGGTACATCCAATTCTTCAATCTCTACATCAATATCCTAGATTTCTTCAGTAGGGGCTGCATGGGTTGTCAAGGGTGGAACTGACAACACTTCTTTCTATCCAATATCCCTAATTGTTATTAATGTCTTCTTTGCAATGTCAAATTAATGCTTGTTCATGCCTGTATCCTTCAATATTTTCTTAATTGTACTATCAACTCTATTCTTTACCATTTTCTGTACCTATGACTTTTGTGCTGAATTAAATTTCTCTTCATGTGTTCCAAATATAGGAATCTTCACATCCAAATTACTCTTAAGTAAGTTGTTTACATATCCTTCAATTTCTACTAATTCCAATCATCTACTTTTATCCTTCAAATCTTTCAAGATACTAACATCGCATTAAATTTTTTAAGTGCTTCATGTCAAAAATTTGTTCCTAGTTACCTACAAAACTTCATTCTTTTCGTGTACTTGCATACATGTTCATAAATTCATGTGCTCTTAACCAAATCTTCATTATATCATATACTATCTCATATTAACTTTGCAAGACTTAATTCAATTTACTCTAATTTCTACACTATTATGATGCCTTACTCTAATACATAGTTCATGAAATAGATGCTTAAATGCTTTGAGATGAATTAGGAAATGACTCACACTTACTCTCAGGTACTTCACCTATCTAGTTTCCTAGTATACTAAGTGTGCTCACTTGATCTATGGTTTTAACAAACTCAACTTCTTCCAAGTTACTACGGTATTCTCTCTTACTATTTTTTGTGCTCACATTTCTCCTTATGTAGTTTATAGGAGTAGGGTTTCTCATGTTGTTCATTCTGCAAAATCTTGTTGTGTGACCAAAATTGTTACATATCTGACAAACTACTCCATTTTTTCCATATCTCGGTCATGGCTAACTAATTTGTGATCTACAATTTTTGGCAATATGTCCAATTTTGTTGCATCTATAACACACAACTCCATTCCTTTTGTTCATGTCTCCAATAGGTCTCTTATTTGCAGGGTTAGTATCTCTAGACATTCTACTATTATTATTATCATTAGATCTAGGTTTCTTACCATCAATAGCTCTATGTCCAAAACCATGACAATTATAACAATAACCAGAGATAGGTTTGAATTTCTTACATGTACAATCTCTTTTCATATGTCCAAAAGCATTACATGAAAAACATCTACCTTTAAATTCTCTTCACATCTCTTTAGGTGGTTCATCTTTCTTAGGTGGATTAGGTACATGTTTAGATTTGTTAGCTTCATCAGGTTTCTTTTCATCTTTATTCTCATGGTGTTCCAGATCTGGTTCATTGCACTCCTCAATCTTCTTTGGGAACTTATCTTCAATACATCCAAGACTAGTTTTATCATAAGATGGTTTTTGATAAGACATTTGTTCATCAATCTTTTCACTACTAGAATACAATTTCTCAAGATTTTTCTTAGACTGAGTTAGTTCTCCTTTCACAATTGTATTGTAATTGCAAATTTTTTTTCTCAAGTTCAGATGTCACTTTGGTAAGTTTAGATCTCAGATTTCAGATTTGATTCATCTTTTCTATTATCATCTTTCAAGCTTAGTTTTAGATCTACAATCTTTAGTTCATGTTTAAGGATCTCATTTTCTTTCTTTAGTCTTGAAACTTCATCACAGTCTTCGACTTGAATTGTAGTTTCTTTCTTTGATTTCAAATCTTATATCTTTTCTTTTAGTTTCTCAATGTATTTTTTTGCATCATCACATTTCTCCTTCAAAGTATCTCTTTCTTCAGTAAGAATATCAATCTGTTCAAGAGCTTTATCAAGATTTTTCTACAACTGATCCATATCCATAGAGATCTTACTCAAGTTGTTAGGCTTTCTCCAAATAAATTTGTTCTGAGTAACTAAGATCTGATACCAATTGTTAGAAATAGGAAATACTGAGAGGGGGGTGAATTAGTATTTCACAAACTTTTACTTTTCCCCAATTATGGATATAAGAAATTAACTTGAAGCTTGCATAAGAAACTAAACTAGGTAAACTGAATAACAAGCATAACAATAAAACAAAAGAACTCATAACATCATGTTTGTTCTTGAGGAAACCCTAGCCAAGGGAAAAACCCCTATGGGGATGATACCCACAATTGATCCACTAATCAAAAGTATCCAGTTACGCATGTTGACACTGTTAGTAGTCTATTGCATACATATAGTGTCTCTTTCCTAGTTAAAGGACTCTAGGCCTTGTTAGAAGCCTCAACCCTATTAGGATTTTTTATTACAAAACAAGAATATTTCCAATATGAACCCATTGCCCAAATATGCAATATACAATGATAGCTTCAGATACAAAGGTAAGATACAAAAACCTTTTTACTGCTGCTGAATAGCTTCTCTATTCTGATTTAGCTTTGTAGGCTCTTCTCTTTGATATAGAGTACTTCCTTCCTTTCTTCTTTCAACATACAATTTCACATCATATATCAACTTATTACAATTTCTATATATATATCTTTCACATTACATAGTTCTTACATATATACAAGTTATTACAAAAATAACTCCCTGACGGCTTACAATACTTTATACTCTTCTCTAAATACAAAATAATTATATGTTTCCTTAGGTTTAACATCTATTATGTCATCCCTACATAGTTAATTCATTATTTTGATAAACAAAATAATCCCTTAACTCAATATAATCAAACTCTATCTTCTGCTATGTTTAGGTCGGCTCAACACTGTCTTTGTAAAACATTAATATCTTCTTCCATGCATTTTGTGCATACTTGCACTCTCATATGTGGATCTGATATACATAGAATGATCCATGTTCAAGTACGCATGCATTGAACCTTCTTTTATGAACATCGCTAATCAAAACTATCTCCGATTAGATTGGAAAATACTATTGTACTTAGACAATTTTCAAATGTACTCATACAAAACTACTTCCTCCGATCATGCTATCTTCATGCTAAATATATGTTGCCATAATGACAACATTCTGATATACTACTTAGCCAAATTTCCAACAAATTCAGCACACAAGATTTGGGAAAGATTAGAAGCACAATATGAAGGAGACAAGTATACCAAGCAAGCGAAGTTACAGAACTGGAAAACAAAGATGGAGAAGCTACAAATGAAGGATGATGATAGCATTAGGGCTTATGTTCAAAGGGTTACTGAGCTTGTGGTTGGAACTAGAAATTGTGGAGGCACTTATGATGAAGAAGAAGTAATTGTGAATATCATTTGATCTTTGACACCTGCTTACAAGACTAAGGCTCTAACTATACAAGAAACCATACCTTTGACTCCTAACTTTAGCAGAGAGATGTTGATTGCAAAGATAGCTACCTTTGAAGTTGCTGAAATGGGAGATTATGTACCTAAAGTTGAATCTAAATTTAGAGCATCTGCACACAAGAAGATGATATCTGCACTTCGGAGCCCCAGCAGTGAAGACCTAAAAGAAGAGCTTGGTGAATATGCTAAGGAATGGGAACAGATAATGGCAGAGGAAATAAAGATGGATGAGCTTGTTGTTCTAATTACTAGGAGAGAAAAGAGAGGTAAGGGTAAATTTGAAGGAAAGTTACCTTTGAAATATTTTTCATGCAATAAGGTAGGTCATTTTTCATCTAGATGTCCTACAAGATTTCCTAGGCACAATCCTAAGTTTTTCAAGTCTAAGTATTCAAAGGATAAAAAATGTTATTATGCTAGTGAAGGTATTTCTAATGATGATGATTTATATTATAAGGAGATTGGATTTATTGCTATTAAAGATGAAAAACCATTGCATGAGGAAAAATATTTAGTATCACATGTTGAGAAGAAATATGAATGGATTATAGATAGTGGTTGTTCACATCATATGACTGGAGACAAGAACAAGTTTATTAAATTAGTGAAGTATGATGGTGGTTTTGTGAGATTCGGAGACAATCTTCTGAGAGCTATCATAGGAGTAGGATATATTACTTTGGATGGAAAGACTAATACTGATAATGTACTACTTTTTTATGGACTTAAGCATAACTTTTTGAGTGTTGGAAAACTGATGGACAAAGAGCTTCAAGTACAATTCAATGATGGTAAATGATTTATCAGAAGTAAGGAAAGAAAGATGATTGCAACTGGTACTAAATCTAGAGGTAATGTATTTGAATTAAATACATATAGAGCCTCTTGTTTTGTTGCAAAGGTAGATGATAGTTGGTTATGGCACATAAGGTTTTTTCATGTTAATTTTGATAACATTGTGAAGGCAAGTTTGAATAATGCGGTAAGAGATCTACCAAAGATTGTGAATCCATCTAACATTGTATGTAGAGAATGTGTTATGGGAAAATAGACTAGAAGCATTTACAAAATTAAAGCATATACATCAAAAGGAAAATTGGATCTGGTACATATAGACCTATGTGGACCTACAAGGAAAAGATCATACTATGGTGAAAGGTATTTCATACTTTTTGTTGATGACTTTTCTAGAATGATGTGGGTTACTTATTCGAAAGAGAAATCAGAAGCATTTGATAAATTCAAGTTATTCAAAGAAAAATTGGAGAATGAATTAGGTTTAAAGATAAAATGTTTGAGGTCAAAAAAAGGTTCATAGTTTACTTCAGACTTATTCAATTCATACTGTGAAGAGCATGGAATTCAAAGACAAAAATCTTCTCCTAGGACTCCACAGTAGAATAGTATAGCAGAGAAAAGAAATAGGACTATACTTGATGCTACTAGGACAATGTTGCTTGAAGGAAATGTATCTCATATGTATTAGAGAGAATCTATTAGGACAATAGTGTACACCTTGAACAAAATTCAAATCTAAGAAGGTACAAGTAAGACCCCTTATGAATTATGGTTTGATCATACTCCTACTATAAAATATTTTAGAATATTTTGTAGTAAGTACTATATCAAGAGAGATGATGAGATAGGGAAGTTTGATGCTAGAAGTAATGAAGGAATTTTCCTTGGTTATTCTACTAATAGAAAGGCTTATAAATGTTTTAATATGATATTAAGGAAGATGATTGAAAGTAATAATGTGATGATAGATGAGAAGTTTCAGATACAATAGAGAATGTATGATAGTAATCAGATTACAAAGATCAATGAGGCTGCTACTACAGAAGAAGAAGAACTTGTTGAGACTAAATGCAAAAATGAGATTTGTGATGATGACACAAATGAGGCTACTAAGGTTCCTAAGACTCTGAGGTATGTAAAGAAAGACCATCCTGAAAATCAAATTATTGGTAATACAAATCAAGGAGTAATGCCTACATCAAAGGCTAGAGAAGAAATTTGTTTGATTTCTCAAGTTGAACCAAAGAATACAGATGAAGCTTGTAGAGATAAATCTTGGATAAATGCTATGAAGGAAGAGTTAGATCAGATAAAGAAAAATAACACTTGGGAATTGGTTCCTAGACCTAAAGACAAAAATGTAATAGGAACTAAATGGGTTTTCAGAAACAAAATGAATGAAGAAGGAACTGTTGTAAGAAACAAAGCAAGATTGGTATATAAAGGTTACTCACAACAAGAAGGCATAGATTTTGAAGAGACATTTTCTCTTGTTGCTAGAATAGAGGTTGTAAGATTATTCTTAGCTTATGCTACATATAAAGACTTCAAGGTATATCAGATGGATGTGAAATTTGTATTCTTGAATGGGAATCTTGAAGAAGAGGTATACATAGAAAAACCTAATGGATTTCCTCTATCTAAAGATGGAGACATGGTATGCAAGTTGAAAAAGGCACTATATAGATTGACACAAGCTCCAAGGGCTTGGTATGTAAGATTAGACAAATAATTACTTCACCTTGGATTTAGAAAAGGTAATGCTGACAGTAATTTATATTTAAGAACTAGTGAAGATGGAGTTTTGATAATAGAAGTTTTTGTTGATGATATTATCTTTGGAGGCACTAATGAATTGTGTAATAATTTTTTGAAAGAGATGGAAAATGAATTTGATATGTCCATGATAGGTGAAATGAAATTATTTCTAGGACTATAAATAATTAAAAACAAGAATGGAATTTTTATTTCTCAGACTAAGTATCTTAAAGAGATGTTAAAGAAGTTTGGAATGGAAGATTGTAAACTAGTTGGTACACCCATGGTGACTGGTAATAAAATATCAAGTAATGATGAGGATCAATGTGTTTTTTAGACCAAGTATAGATCAATGGTTGGTGGATTACAATATCTTACTCATATCAGACCAGATATTGCTAATGTTGTTGGAATTGTGGCTAGATATCCGACAGAACCAAAATAAACACACCTAGTTGCAATGAAAAGGATATTTAGATATCTGAAAGGGATAATTGAATATGGATTATATTATGATAGGAATGATAGTTTTTAACTTCATACTTATACTAATATTGATTGGGTAGGAAATATTGATGACATGAAGAATGCTAGTGGTGGTGTATTTTTCCTTGGGAAAATGTTGGTTTCATGGCTAAGTAAGAAGAAAGATTGTATAGCTCAATCTACTATTGAATCAGAGTATGTTGCTGCTACTATTAGCTGCACTCAAATTTTTTGGATGAAACAAATGTTGAAAGACATTGGAATAACTTTTGATGAGATAGTGGTTATCCATTGTGATAACACCAGTACAGTGAATATGTCAAAGAATCTGGTGATGCACTCTAAAACTAAACATATCTCTATCAAGTATCACTTCTTGAGAGACAAGGTGGAAGAGAAGGAAATAAAGTTGGAGTATATTAGCACAAAGGAATAGATTGCAAATATCTTTACAAAGTTGTTGCCAAAAGATACATTTGAATATCTCAGAGGTATGCTTGGGGTTCAGGCCCCTCCTAGTCAGAATTAAATGATGTAGGGATGCATCAATCCAAAGGTTTTCAGAGCCTTATCATATTCTAGACTTGATGTAGGGATCTACTTCTCAGGGGGAGTGATTGTTGTAGAAAGTTGATAAGAACATATGATGACTTATGGAACCATTTTCCATTGTTGTCAAAGGGGGAGAGTTGTTATGAGAAAATCCCTACTGCATGGGGAGATTGTATGGAGGTGTACTATGAGAGTACTTTTTGGTTACAGAACTTTGGATTGATAAAACTTTGGGTTAATGGATTTTCCCATATGTTGACATCAATTCCAAAGGGGGAGATTGTTGGATATTTCTAAAGCATGGGGAAATGGTTGATAAATTTAATATTTTTAATCACTATGTTGAGTGATGTTGGAGCTGTTGTTGTTTTCATTAGTGTTTTGTCACTAATGACAACATATATTTCTATGAAGATAAAAGACTGGTTATTACAGTGTATGGACACTATACAAATGTTTCATATCATGCAAAGTCAGAAGAGAGTATAGCAAGATGTGATCTTATATCCAAGATCGCATTATGTAATGTTGTGTATTGTTAGATTTACATATGGTGAAGACTAGTTACTGGATAGTGACAATGAAAGTTGATAGAGTTAGTCTCTCTGCTTCTGGTATATCTTATAGAAGGTATCAATTCAATGTATGCAAGCTTGAGGGATGATAGAAAAGGTACTAAAGAATGTTCTTTGGCCAGCACAAGGTATGGAAATCTGGATGACATTAGATGTGGCGTGTGTTCTGGAGAAGGCTTATTTGGGAGCTAACTTCATAGATGTAGTGTACATTTTGGTTGGCGAATGTAAATTAAGGATGTCAGTCCTTAATTATTGTAATGTAATCATTTTATAATTTTTTTAGATACCATGTGTATCTTAGCAAGGGTCTATGCAATTATTTGTATATTAGGAAAGCCTAATTGGTCGACCTGATCATGTAGAATGTAATAGAGTATATATGTAAGTTCTTTTCTTTGGAAAACATATGGATGAGATGTATGTGATGTGAAAGAGGATTGTGAAAGATGTGAGCTTGTACCTACTATATGTAGAGTAGAGAATTATATATACCTCATTGGAATTGATCAAGAAAAGATATTTTTTGACAAACAGTTCACAAGGATTGTGTATTTCCTCATATACACTTGTGTTGTGAATAGTGTGTTCTGAAGGTGGACTTAACCTTCTTTGGGTAGTGAGCCTACCCTCTTTTCTTGACTCCTAACAGGGTCTATCCTCTAACAAGGACTATGTACTATAATGCTTTAATCAGCTCCTAATAGGGCTAGATCTTCTAACAAGGATACTATACTCTCAATACATCATTTGTGGGTGCTAATTCCCATGGAGGTTTTTACCGAGTTTTGAGGTTGTTTCCCCAAAACCAAAATATTATGTTATTGTGTTGGAATTCATTGTGTTCATTGGATCTGATATTGTTGCTATTCAAAATTTAAAGTTTAATATTTTGTCATACAACTAATTCACACCCCCCCCCCTCTCAATTGTATTGTGGACTGTTATTCCTAACATAGGGTTTCAATGAGGAACTTTGGATCTGTTAGGAATAGTCCCAAGAGATAATTGAGAGGAGGGGAGCTGAATTAGTTATCTACAAGATTCAATTCTTTATCCAATTAAATATACTTAAACATAAAGCATAAACACAATGAAAGAACACATGAACACAACACCAATATTTTGGTTATGGGGAAACCCAAATAGGTAAAAACCCCAGTGGGAATTGAAACCCACTAATATTTTGCACTAGAGTATTATGATCTTTGTTAGAAGATCCTTAACCTTATTAGGAGTTTCTTTACAATATATTTAGTACAGTAGACCTAGTCAAGGGTCGGACCCTATTAGGAGTCTTTTACAATTTTCCCTGTTAGGGGAGAGGATGCATTGTCCGAGAGCACACTGCTTAAAGGGGTGAAGGCTACAACCTTCTGTTTAACAAATACACACTATATCTAGATCTTGGTGAACTACACTTTGACCTGTTGTCTAGATTAGTTTCAATGAATAGCACAAGTACTTTACTTGGTCACATAGACCTGCTTCTAATGGCTCAATACTCCACACACTCTGCTCTACTTTTCTTAAACAACTTTGAACCACACTCAAGCAATCACAAATGACTGCCTATAAATTTATTTCCTCTAAATGATATAATCAAGTTGTCTTATTAGAACCACCTTGAAATCATATTAGAGAAACCATAAAAAACTCCAATAAACATTTTGTCAGCTCTACTATGTACGCAACACATTCTGGGACCTGTCTAACAAGATAATTGTAGACGCACACTACACATTGTCAGCTCTAGCAAAACAACTAGAGCTTTCTCTGTAAGATAAATTACTTCATGCACTCTTAATCTAACATCAATAACTCTTTTCTAAGCTTAAATCCAAGGGCACATACCCTAAAGATAGGTACAACTCAAGAACCAATAAAATCTCTGTTATCTCTTCTAAATAAACATAGGAAACTGTTACTGGCGAATAGCGACTACATAACTTCACTTCTACTCATCAAAAGACTATGCGTCCATAATTGAAACATCACTAATATGTCTTCAACATATATCCAAGCACGCAAGGCTCCATGATAACTATACAAACAACCATACATAGAACATTGCCTATTACTCTGTCAGGAACATTGCTGACACCAACTGCTATATAACTATCTGTACTAACAATTAACCTCTACGTCCATGATATCATGTTGATATCATGTCCATGCTTCATATAGTAAAATCTTACTACATAATACTTCCATACATGCTACTTTCCATATGTTGTCATCAATGACAAACATACAGTTAGTACTGGCCTGCTGGCAAATCTCCAACAATCTCCCCCTTTGGCATTGATGGCAACATGTGGAATGAAAATCTATCACCAACCCAAATGAACATTTATTTTATAACATTATCCATTTCCTCTTCAAAAATCCACCAAAGATGAATCCTCCATCTACTGCAATATTTTCTAATATTCTCCATTTCCTCAACTGTACTGCTGTCATAACTGAATACTATTCCCCCTTAGTATATTACTCCTCTTTTTGCTTCTCTTTTCCATGACTCTATATATTAATCCCCCTTTGACATCAATGGCAAAGGGAACCATTCATTTTAAGCACCAGTACTACTCCTAAGGTAGAGTAGTCAACCTTCCATCAATCCCTGAGGACCGATGCCTTTCCTTCTTTCTTCTAAGTAGAATTAGGGAAGAGAATTACTCCCAACTTCTCCCTGAGATACTCAAAAGTATCCTTAGGAAAGGGCTTTGTGAATATATCTACCAGCTAATCTTTAGTACTCACATAGTCCAATTTGACTTCTTTCTTTGCCACTTTCTCTCTTAGGAATTGATACTTGATCTCAATGTGCTTTGTCTTTGCATGCATCATAGGGTTCTTTGACATATTGATAGTGCTAGTGTTATCACAATGAATAAAAATAGGATAATCAATCTAAATTCCAAAATCCTTTATCATCTATGTGATCCAAACAATTGTAGAACAATTCAAGGCTGCTGCAACATACTCCACTTTTGTTGTTGACTGAGAAATACAATTTTGTTTCTTTCTTGTCCAAGTGACAAGTCTATCACCAAGAAACACTACTCCACCTGATCTACTCTTTCTGTCATCAACACATCTTGCCCAATCTGCATCAATGTACACATGAAGCTCAACATTTTCTAAATTAGGATACCATAGATCATAATCTATAGTGCCCTACAATTATTTGAATATTCTCTTTACTACCATGAGGTGACTTTGTTTAGGTTCTGTTGCAAATCTTCCAACTATGCCAACTGCATTGGAAATATCAGGTCTAGTCTGAGTAAGATATATGATTTTACCAATCATAGACTTATATAATGTTATATCTACTACTAGTGATTCATCTTCTTTTGTAAGCTTGCATACAGTGATCATAGGGGTTCCTACTGGCCTGCAATCATCCATCTTGAATTTCTTCAGTATCTCTTTCACATATTTTCACTGATTAATAAAAATTCCTTTTTCTTTATATTGCACATTTAGTCCCAAAAAGTATTTGATAGGACCAATCATACTCATCTCAAACTCATTCTGCATTTCTTTGGCAAATTCAGCACTGAGTTTGTCATTTCCTCCAAAGATAATGTCATCAACAAATATAGCTACAAGTAGTATACCTTCAGATGTCTCTCTAATGAATAGATTACAATTTTCTGCTCCTTTCTTGAATCCAATCTTTGTTAAGTATCCATCTAGTCTCTCATACCATGCTCTAGGGGCTTGCTTAATTCCATACGGGGCCTTCTTCAATATGCATACCATATCAGGTTTGTTTGATAAGGTGAATCCTTATGGCCACTCAATGTATACTTCTTCTTTCAAATCTCCATTTAGGAATTCTGACTTGACATCCATCTGATAAACTTTGAAGTTTTTGACTATAGCATAAGCTAGAAATAACTTAATAGCTTCTAATCTTCTCATAGGTGCAAATGTGTCTGAATAATCAATGCCTTCTCTTTGCACATATCCTTTACATACTAATCTTTCTTTATTTCTTATTACTATACCATCTTCATTCATCTTGTTTCTAAATATCTACTTTGTTCCAATCACATTCTTATCACTAGGTCTTGGGACTAGTTCCCAAGTGTCATTCTTAATAATCTTATCAAGTTCTTCTTTCATAGCATCATGCCAATCTAAATCATTACATGCATCTTCAACACTTAAGGGTTCAATCTGAGATAGTAATCATATCACTTCATTGTTAGCTGATTTCTTTGCTTGTGACCTTGTTAAGACTTTGTTTCTCTAATCTCCAATGATGTCTTTCTTGGAATGATTTCTAGATGTAAACTTTGGAACTTTAGGTGATGCTGACTCATTAGCCTTAGGAGTACTTTCTTCACTTGTCTCAAGGTCATTGAATAACACATCAATACCATCAAACATTTCCTCAATAACTGTCTCACTAGTGGAGGGTCTAGGTTCTTCTTCAATCATGGGTGAGTAATCATGATATCTTTCTTGAACCATAAACTTTTCATGAATCTTTACATGAGCACTTTCAATGATATTTTTCAATCTTAAATTGAAACATCTATAAGCTTTACTTTTAGTAGAGTAACCAAGAAAAATACCTTCATCACTTCTTGCATCAAACTTTCCTACTACTTCATCCCTTTTGATGTAGCACTTGCTTCCAAAGATTCTGAAGTATTTTACTGTGGGAACATTACCAAACCATAGCTCATATGGTGTTTTGTTAGCACCTAGCCTCAATTGAATTCTATTGATGGTATAGACTGATGTATTGACCGCATCTCTCCAATAGGTGTGTGCAACTTTTCCTTCTATCATAATGTTGTGCATTGTATCAAGGATGATCCTATTCCTTCTCTCTACAATTCCGTTCTGCAAAGGGGTTCTAGGTGCAATTAACTATCTCTTTATGCCATGTTCTTCATAGTACTCATAGAATCTATCAAAGGTGAATTCTCCTCTATCCAATCTCAAACATTTTATCTTTAGTCCAGATTCATTCTCAACCTTAGCTTTGAATATTTTGAATTTCTCAAATGCTTCTGACTTATCTTTCAAGAATGCAACCCACATCATCCTAGTATAATCATCAACAAACAAAATGAAATACCTTTCACCATAGTATGATCTTGTTTGAGTTGGACCAAATAGGTCTATATGAATCAGATCCAACTTGTTCTTTGCTAAATTTTGCTTGCTCCTAAATGAATTTCTCACATGCTTTCCCATTACACATTCTCTACATATAGTATCAACTAGCTTTGCTATGCTAGGTAGATCTCTTACTGCCTTTACATTTCTTATCTTTACTATGTTATCAAAGTTGATATGACATAGTCTTTTAAGCCGCAACCAACTGTCATCAACTTTAGCAACAAAACAACTTGCTTCTAAATTGAGTTGAAAAACATTACCTCTTGTCTTTGAGCATGATGCAATCATAACACCATCTTTGTTGTTAATGATGCATTTGTCATTTTTGAACTCAACTGATAGCCTTTTCCAAGTAACTGTCCAACACTGAGAAGGTTATGTTTCAAACCATCAACGTAAAGAACATCATCAGTACTATTCATTCTATCCAAGGTGATGGCTCCTCTACCAACTATTAGTTTAGGAGTGTTGTCTCCAAATCGGACCATACCACCATTGTATTTGTCCAAATGAACAAACCTACCTTTATCACCCATCATGTGATGTGAGCAACCATTGTCTATAATCTAATCTATCCTTATGTCAGCTTGTGAAATCATTGCTAGCTCTTGATTCTCTTTCTTATCTTCATAAACTGTCTTATTATTCATTTTGTCTATAATATAAATGAATCCAATTTCTTCTTCACTAGACTCTTCATCTGAAACTCCATCTCCAGCATAGTAGCATTCCTTAGAATACTTGGGCTTGTAATCCTTTTTGAACTTTCTAGCTCTAGTAGGGCACTTAGATTCGAAGTGACTGATCTTATTACATGAAAAGAACTTAAATGGTAATTGACCTTCATATTTTCCTTTTCCTTTCTTTTCTCTTTTGGAAATCATAGCAATGAAATCATCTAGAGTTTTCTCTTCATCATCATCATCAAAATTACTAAAAGTGTTTGTAGATTTCTTACCATGAACTGTTGCTTCAAAGGTTGTCTCACTCTTTGGTTCTGTCTTCAATATTGAAATCTCAAAAGCTGAGATTTTGTTGATCAAGGTCTCTCTCTTGAAATTAGATGTAAGCTACATGGTCTCATCAAGGATGTTGATCTTGCTTTCATATTCAGGAGTGAGAGTAGTCATTAACTTATCCATAATGTCCTCCTCTAAAATCTCTCCACCATTGTTTCTAATTCCAGCAACTGCTTCATTTATCCTTTGATTGTAAGTTTTGATATTTTTCTCAGGTAGCATCTCTAATGCATTGTATCTTTTCTTCCATGTCTTTCTACATGCATCATTTACTTGTTTGTCTCCTTCAAATATGTCTTCTAGGTGCTTCCATATTTTGTGGGTTGTATCTACCTTTTTTATTTTTGAAAACTCACCATCAGATAGGGTGTTGATAAGGGTTTCTTTAGCAATAGCATTCTGATGAAACAATTCATTTTGCCTATCAGTAGCATCATCCTGTGCAAGGTCTTCTAGGGTAGGTATCTTGGCTGCTTTGATAGTTACATCAAAAACTTTGAAACCAATGCACTGCAAATGGGTCACCATATTATTCTTCCAATCAAGATAATTATCTCCATTGAACTTAGGACTTTCTTTCCTCAAGTACGCCATCTAATCAACCTCAAGCTGTTAAAATTTCTCTCTGAGGCACTTGGCTCTGGTACCAATTGCTAGGAATAGTCCCAAGAGATAATTGAGAGGGGGGGCTGAATCAATTATCTACAAGATTTAATTCTTTATCCAATTAAGTATACTTAAACATAAATCATAAACACAATGAAAGAACACATGAACACAAACACCAATATTTTGGTTATGGGGAAACCCAAATAGGTAAAAACCCCAGTGGGAATTGACACCCACTAATATTCTACACTAGAGTATTATGATCCTTGTTAGAAGATCATTAACCTTGTTAGGATTTTCTTTACAATATATTTAGTATAGTAGACATGGTCAAGGGTCGGACCCTGTTAGGAGTCTTTTACAATTGTCCCTATTCGGGGAGAGGACACACTGTCTAAGAGCACACTACTCAAAGGGGTGAAGGCTACAACCTTTTGTTTAACAGATACACACTATATCTGGATCTTGGTGAGCTACACTTTGACCTGTTGTCTGGATCAATTCCAATGAATAGCACAATTACTTTACTTGGTCACATAGACCTTCTTCTGATGGCTCAATACTCTACACACTCTACTCTGCTCTACTTAAACAAATTTGAACCACACTCAAGCAATCACAAATGACTACCTATAAATATCTTTCCTCTAAATGATATAATCAAGTTGAGCTATTAGAACCACCTTGAAATCATATTAGAGAAACCATAACAAACTCCAATAAACATTCTGTCGGCTCTACTATGCATGCAACACATTCTGGGACCTGTCCAACAAGATAATTGTAGACGCACACTACACACTGTTAGCTCTACCAAAACAATTGGATCTTTCTCTGTAAGATGAATTACTTTATGCACTCTTAAACGAATATCAATAACTCTCCTTTAAGCTTAAATCCAAGGGTGCATACCCTAAAGATAGGTGCAACTCAAGAACTAATAAAATCTATGTCAGCTCTTCTGAATAAACATAGGAAACTGTTACTGGTGAATAGCGATTGCATAACTTCACTTCTACTCATCAACAAACTATGCATCCATAACTAAAACATCACTAACATGTCTTAAACATATATCCAAGTGCACAAGGCTCCATGATAACTATATGGACAACCATACATAGAACATTTCCTATTACTCTTTCAGGAATACTGCTAACACCAGTTGCTATATAACTGTCTGTACTAACAGTTAAGCTCTGCATCCATGATATCATGCTGATATCATGTCCATGCTTCATATATTGAAATCTTACTGCATAAGAATTCCATGCATGCTACTTTCCATATGTTGTCATCAATGACAAACATACAGTTAGTACTAGCTTGTTGGCAAATCTCCAACAGGATCTGCCTTTACCTTTCACTCTACTTTTGTTTTGACTCTATGACCACCTTTAGAATATGAGGGTTTGAAGAAAATTGTTGAAGTCTCTACAATTGGTAAGTTTACTCCAATTCTCACACTATACATGATTTTTCTCAAGAAAATATCGTAACTTTGGGGTTGTCCATAAATATAGCCGCGATCTATTAATTGAACAAAAACTTCTTAATAATATGCTTTGAACTTTTTATTATTTTCTATATAAAATAGGTTTGTGACTTCTTCTGTGTCTGCATAATTGTTTCAAGATTATCTGTAGAAAATTTTTGGGTTTGTATACTTGTAAATGTCATGCTCCTTCCTATATCTATGGTTTCCAATGAGGGTTTCCTTGTTTATTAGTTGTGACCCCTCATGTCATAAACTAGGTTCATTCATTTTCTGAGTATACAAAAAAATGTCAAAAAAACCTTGAAAGAAAAAAGAACATGATCTCCATGTGACCATTGTATCTCGTGAACAACTCTATATTTGATATTTACTGAGAGTTTGACATTTGACATGTAGATAATGTTGATGGTTTCAGTGGAAAACTAGGGCACAAAAAATAATTGTTTTCTATTTCATTTTTTACGTTAAAGCTTTTGTATATTTTTAGAAAAAAAAAAAACTTAAAATCTTTAGCTCTCTCCCATTATGTGGGGCTCTTTATTTGTCAGATAAATTATTGGAATTTTGTGCATTCACTTTTACTACAACAACATCATATGAATAGTCTAAAAAAAAAGTTGTATCTCTGTGTATCTGTTCTTACATCTCTATGTATAAAGAGTTGACTCAAAAGCCTGAAATTGGAGCCTTCCAGATATTTGGAATAACCAAACCCCTTGGCTACATGATGCAACTGATGCATTCTCCTTTTCCTGATTTTTATGACATTTTACTAAATACTTGTATCTTTGTTGAGAAAATCACTTTCTAAAGCATTCCTCTCTAAGGCTTTTTGTTAAAACTAGTGACGTTAAAGATCCTCTTGCAGCTAGACCTTTTGTAGTGGCTTTCCCTGACCTAGATGCTAATGAGCTCAAGGTGAAAATCATGCATAAACCCAGCTTGTGAATCTTTATGTTGCAGCTTTTATAATCACACTATCTTGGAATAAATATTTAAAAACACTTGTTCTTTATTTATAGTGTTTAATCTTCTCATAGTAATTGTTGGTGTAATTAAGTATTCATAATTATACTTTACTTAAGTTTACTTAGGATAATGCATTGCATAATAGTTTTTCATTGAGACACCTAGGAGTTTGCATTTCACTTTAGCACATGGTGTAGGACAAATTCCACTTTATGTGTGAGATCCACCTTTAGTGTTCTTATCACATTATCATCCTCCCATTGTTTCACATGTGGCACATACTTTGTTGTACAATGGAGGATGATCCACCTTTGGTGGAAATGTGATTACACCTAGTGTGGTTAATAGGTTATCACTTGCATATTTCATAGTTATCATACATTGCCTATATATTCAGGCACATCTACATTGTATGTATCCATTATCATTTTATTATTATTGAGTTATTCATTTGATCATATCATCTTGTCTCTCTTATTTGTTCTATCTATTAAGCATCTAGATCTTGGCATTTTCATTCTTTGCCTTAGGCAAATTCTTACATGGTATCAGAGCCATAGAAGGTCTCATTACATATCCATTGGAGAGTTATTTGCTTCAATTTTGGAGGGCCACAATTTAGGTCTAGGATATCAACATCTAGTGCGAGCGTCTAGAGCAAAATCTAACTTTGTCATTACATTCGGGTGGTTGTTCTAGTGAATTTGACTATAAATTTTCTAATTTTGGGCAAAAGTCAAAATTGAGGCAAAAATTTTTCTACAAATCGGACCCCTAAGGCCCGATCAGAAAATTTGGTTCACTTTGGGCAAAATCAGACGTCATCATCACAATCAGAATACACAAAAACCTCATAATCAACTAGTCATTCACCCAGATTGGACATTGTTGGTCTCGGAAGGAAAAATCTCCCACTTGGCCTGTCGTACAAATGTCTACAATAGACAGGTTTTTTTATTTTTTTTAATAAAAATATTTTTTCTTTTAAATTTGCATTTCATATTTAAAAATAAAAAATAAAAATAAAAATAAATAATTAAGGGGAGTAATTTTTTGATTAAATACATTTTAAAATAGGTTTGTTTTATTTTTTGTAAAGGCAAAAAATAATATCGTTACCCCTACAGGTAACATTGGTACCAACAAGGTCCCTACGGCGTAGGGTACCTTTAGTACCTGTGTCACAGGCCTTTTTGGCCCTACGATCTACTTGGACCGTAAGGTGGCAAAGATGTATGCCTTCTACCCACCTTTTTGCTTTTTAAAATTTCTATAATGTTTTTATTAAATTTTTACAATATTAAATATTTTAATATGTTTTTTATATTAAAAACTTAATATTAATTTTTTAATTAAAAAACCTTCTTTTTCTTTATTAGATTTTTAATAAAGTTTTTTTATTTCAAAAAATTAAACGAAAATATTTATTTTTTTTCTTTATTTTTAAAAAAGTTTTTTTAATATCCAAAAAGAAAAAAAAAATAATGTGTATTTTTAATTTTTTTAATAATTTTTTTTAAAATATAACATTATGTTTTTTTTAAAAATATAACATTATGTTGTTTTAAAAATAAAACATTATGTTTTTTTTCTAAAGTTTTTTTTTGCATGGGTGTTTTAATAAATGTTTTTCTTAAACTTTGAAGTTGTTGAAAAATAAAATTTTAAATAAATAATGCTAATTGGGAACACTGACTTTTTCTTTCCATCTACATCATGTTTTGCCATGTTATCCAATCAGTAGCTAGGCTGGAGGACAATTTCGTCCCAAAGACTTCTTGACTATAGGGGAACTAGAGGACACTTTTTTTGCAGTATTTGACATGGCATCTTTGGTGGCTTCATCATTTTCATGTTTCCTTCTTTGCCTTGTATTTGATGTTGTATGCTCTTGCATGAGCAATGTTGTACATGCACTATCATAAAGTGCTACATTTTTATTTGTACTTTGTCATTGATGACACATCTGATGTAATCCCTATGCTAGTAGATTAGAAATATCATGGGACATGGTTCTTGAAATTTATACTCCAATCAATCAGTTAGTGGAAGAAAGACATAAGACACAAGTTCAAGTGTTCCAACTTGCCAAATGAGAGTACCCAGTTGGTGTCTGCAAGTGTCTTCATGCCTCATCTCTATCATATCTTAGTGGGTATTTCATCGATCATTCTACATCGACATTGGTACCTGATTTTGTCACACTTTGACATTCTTGGTGCAGCATTGGCTCTATTTTCATCCTATGGAAGATATTTGGTCAACATCTTGGACCATCTTTGCAAGAGATTTAGAATTGAGGGGGGGCTACTTGGTCTCTCTTCCTCTTTTTCTTTACTTCCTATATGGGGATTATTGGCTGTATATGCATGATGTATGTTGTAATGGGGGGGTCTTGATTACTCCTTTCATCCATGCATCTTATTTATTTTTATCTCTATTTTGGGGGGAGGGTTTTTCCCATGAGGTTTTCCCTCTTTCTCTATTTTATGAGAGATTGCATTTTCATATTGTACATGGGTACCTAACATGGTCTAGTAGTCAGGACCCTTCTTGCATTGTCATCTCGATATGTAAGCTTAAGTGCATTCCCCTAAGTTTTACTTAAGGGGGGGTGTTGGTGTAATTAAATATTCCTAATTACACTTTACTTAATTTTTCTTAGGATAATGCATTGCATAGTAGTTTGTCATTGAGACACCTAAGATTTTGCATTTCATTTTAGCATGTGGTGTAGAAGAAATTCCACTTTATGTGTGAGATCCACCTTTAGTTCTCTTATCACATCATCATTCTCTCATTGTTGCACATACTTTGTTGTACAATGGAGGATGATCCACCTTTGGTGGACATGTGATTACACCTAGTGTGATTCATAGGTTATCACTTGCATATCTCTAGTTATCATGCATTGCCTATATATTCAGGTACATCTACATTGTATGTATCTATTATTATTTGATCATTATTGAGTTATTCATTTGATCATATCATCATGTCTCTCTTCTTTGTGCTATCTATTGAGCTTCTAGATCTTGGCATTTTCATTCTTTTCCTTAGGAAAATTCTTACAGTAATTAATTTTCATAGCCTAGCACTATTATTGGTGTAGCTGCTCATTTTATTTGAACTTTTTGCTAATGACTCAGATGGTGATTCCTTCTATTCATACCCATAAAATAGTTGCTTCTTGCATTATTCTATTATGCTTCTCATTTTAATAGAAATGTATTCAGTATACTTCCCATGCTCATTCAGATGAAAATACATTGCAAATTTTTTGTTGTAGCTATGTACGTATTCAAACTGTAAAGTTCATGTATCATATTCCTGTAAGTTGTAGATGCATTCATCATATGCTTGTCATCCATCCATACGACTGATTTAGTTGAGTCTTTTATTTGTGAAAACTGCTTGTTTATATGCCATTTTCACTCAACAATTATTCATCTTGAATGATTCTTACCACTTGAGATCTACTTACTATTGTTCTTAATCATCATATTAATGAATTGAATTCATGATGTTTTCTAGAGTAGTGAAGTGTACAACATTCTAATCTATTTTTAATGCTATACCATTAATGATGCACTACTATTCATATCTATTGAGTATGATGATCTGACTTTGATACCTTTTCTTTAAGATTATTGGACCTATTCTCAAAATTATCATACCTATACCACTACCACCTTTTGAAATATTTGATTTCCTTATGCATCCCCTGTTACTGCTTAAACTTCTACCAGTATTGTACCTTCAGTTTCTCTTATTGTTTGTTATATAATACTTGATCTCAGTTCCTAAGTTTGAACTGTAACATGATATTCCAATGTCCCACTAATGGTTCTATGTATTTGCAATTTGATCTTTCTTTTATATGTTCTTTTTTATAGAAATTTTATGCTCATGCTCCATTATTTAGTTGATTCCTGTCTTTTCAAATTGTATCTCTATTATTGATTATTCTTTTATGACTTTGAAGAAAAAAATGGAAGGTTTCACAACATATCATTATGTCCCTTCAATAGTCAAGATCTATTGTGGTCCATTGAAATGATGAAAATCAAAAGGTTTCACATCGTGAAATGTGTGACCCTTCAATGATTCAAGTCTTCTATCATTTTTTTAGTAGAATCAAAAGGTTTCATAAAAGTTATATTTCCCTTTAATGACTCTACACCTATCTTTGTTGATGTGCAATCAAATGTAAGTGGAAAGGTATCACACTAAACACATATGTCCCTTTGACCACTTGTCTTCAACCAAATCTGCATCATATATTCAATCTAAAGGTTTCACACTTTGTGGGTGTGTCCCTTCAACAAAATACTTAACCTTCAAACCTGTATATGTACAAGACAAGAACTAATTAGCATTAAAATATGTTTTAGTTTATTTCCTCCTTTCTCATTGTCTGATCTTTGCACATTGCATATTTTTGAGTGTATGTAAAGAAGTTATATTTAGTAGGTGATAGGCTCTCCATTTCTCAATCATCGGTGACTAACCCATATCTCTTACTATTTTTGCATGTGTACTTCCAGGACATGGGTTCCAAATCTCCAATAATTTACATAAATCAAAGTAGTCCTCCATTAATAGGCAATGGATGATCTACCCCCTAATTCCTTCTTTCTACTTTCCCTATATCTAGAAATGTGTCTTTCTTTCAGATTATCTATTTTTTGAGCTACCACGACATGTGTGGAATCTGATTGTAAATGCATTTCTTTATTTTGTACTTAGTTAATGAAAAAAGAAACTTGACTTTTCATTGTATTGTGTAAATAAAAAGCCTTATGATATGTATCACAATGTAAAACAAAATTCTTTATATGTTCTTTTGTTTTCATGATAACTAAAAATGTACTTTCATTTTCTACATTTGTAATTCATGAGAAAATGTACTTCCAGATTTTTAAATTTTGCAACTTAAAATAGTTTTTAAGTAATAAACCAAATTCACATTAAACTTTAATAAGATCTAAATCATCTCACCAATGAGCGTATAGTGAAAATAGTAAACAGATATATTAAAAGCCTAGAATTGTGATTCAATCAGGCTATTTGAATCTAGACTTGGTAATTACTGAACCATAACCTAACGGGTTATTTTAATTAAAAGAAACACGATCAGGATTGTTGGTTCCTAAAAATGTTAGGATTCTATGCTTTCAGAGCCACTAATACCTTAGACTAATTTTAAAGAATGGTTAGTTCCAAATATAAGGTAAATCTTAAGGTTACTAGACTAACTATAGGGACAAGATTGCCCTCTACACTTATGGTTCTGCAAAACCAAGGCAGGTATACCTAATCCAACTTTACACACAACATAAGACAATTCCTTTTCTAGATTCTACAAAGAAGATGATGATAATAGAATACTAAATGATAACCAATCATTCATTGATCCTCCATTATCATGTAAAATATACAATAACAATCATAATAGGGAAAGAGTTCAATATTGTATTTGTTTAAAATAAAAGAATGTAACCCTACTTCACCAGACATACATCAGTATAGAAAATACTTGCTTCTGATCAGTGCCTTATCCTCTGGGAAATATTCTAATGCATAAGAAAAAAATAGCAACCAACTTCTGTCAAAGATTAAAAGCCATAAATACAACCACCCAAACCCTCACTACTTATAAATATCCCTATGTAAATCTTAAGAATCGATGCCCTATCCAAAGTCTATTAATTTGATCCTAGATCAAAGATAAGGAATATCAGTATATACATAGATACTCTGTGCAACGAATTATCAAATTCAAAAATCAGAAAATAAACACAATGGAGAGATAAGAATATGGATACTTATATTAAGTATGAAGAATCATGTTCTGTATACACTTTGCTTCAAATATTTATCGCTCCAATATGGATAAAAACTTTAAAGCTTTGTATTTCTATAACAATTAATGCCTAGTTATAGTTTGCTACAATCCTGACTAAAAATAATATGCAATAGCTTGCTCTTTCAATTTTCTTCATCCTATCTAAATGATCTTGGAAATCCTTTTATAGAATAAGGATTGCAACAAGCTTCAGATCACTTACGAATATGACAAAAAGGTGTCACATCAAATAATACAAAAGACCATCAGTACAAAATAGCTAAATTATTGCAATTTTACAATGATATCCTTTGATTTTTTAGCCAAGCTCTTACAACAATTCCAAAATTAGTTCAACTCATGCCAAGTGGTGTCTTTGCCTTCATCATTCCTTTGCACAAAATTTTTCTTTAGCAATTTGTTCCTTTTAAGAAACTGGGGAAGTGCCACATGTTGCAACATTAGTGGGGATTTCTTCTTTCCTTGTTTCTTCTGAGGTATACTTGTCTTTCGAAGATTGAACATTTCATTATTTGGCCAAGGAAAAGCAACAACCTTATCCCTCTTTCTTTGCAAAATGTCCCAGTCAGTTTTAATTTGTTAAACCTCTTTTCCTAGGAACTCAAAATATGACCTAGCATTCTCAATAGACTCAATTGTTTGGACAGAAAGAATATTGCTATCCATATTCAAAATAATACTCATCCTTATTGACATCCCATCATCCATTTTTTTGAGCCATTACCTTTTGTCCCTTAACTTACCATTTTTTTCTAAAAAATGCTGGGAAATAATTCAAAACAAAACTTGGAATATTCTCTTTTTAATACTAATGCTTTCCTCTGAATATTATCTCTCCTAGCTACAAAATCCACCAAGCCCTTGACCAACTTGTGAGTACTCTTTATTTTTGCATCGGCATCATGTTCAACTTTTGACAAAGAATAAAAGAACTTCAGTTTATTCTACCTCAAAATCCACTTGTCCAAAATTGGTTCCACAATGGTCTTTTCCCCCTCAAAAGAATTCAAAATTTCTACCAACTTCATCATTTATGACCTAAGAACAATCAGATCTAATTTGATTTGGCATTTCTAGCTCACCGAATTCCTTTTCTCATAACAACCCTCTCTAAAAATTTGAAAATTTGAAAATAATGGCCAATCAATAGATAATGAACCAGTTTAAAATATAGTCATTAATTTCCACCTTTCCTAGCACATCGTGAAGTTCTCATTTATCAACAAAATAGTCAACAAAATATTTTAATTTTACTTTCCACATCACCTTCCTTGGGTACCAATTAAAAACAAGCACATTGGATCTACCTGGCACTGAGGACCCACCATCTTTATTGTCTCATCAGGTAAGACATGTGGCAGCAAGGCATGATCCCATGATCACTAATAATCATTCACTTTCTGATAGTGGTAATGCACCAACTGTCAAATCGAGGAGATCTAACCAAATTTTAACATTCCTTAAATATAGCGAGTCTGTGACTAGAATTTTCTACCATTCTCACCAAGTCACCAATTTTTTCTCTTAACCACCTACTTACCCACAAATTAGCGAGCAACACTTTTTATTTACCTTTTTTCTTCATCACCAGCTCATAAACTATTTCATTTAACTCCTACTTCATTTGGAAAACTAGCGACTAACTCTCAATCCTCTTTTCTACAACTTCCACTTGTCATTCTATCATCAACTCACTAAAAAATCAAAGGATATGCTTCATGCCCTCTGAGCTAGAGAGCACTGTAGATTTGATCTAGGAAAATGGGTATGTGGAAAGATCCTACTAAATCACAAAACAAATGTCTAAGTCATCAAAATAAATCATGAGTTAGAGATTGATAAAAGACTCCACATTCACCAAGTCTCCATAATTTTACTAACTACCACAAAGGTCTGCGAGCTGGTGACTAAAGCTTTAACATGACACTTGCTGGATTGCCATGGTTACTGAACAACTTGTTGTCAAGTTGGCCATATTGGTGTATATGACTTCGTATAGTGTTTTCATTATGGCAACAAAGTCAAACAATAGTTTGGAGTCAGCGCACTTGATGAGAAGATCAAAAATTGGTTAAGTGTTGAAGACCAGACAGTGTACAGAGTACCTTAAGCTCAGAGCATCAGCACACGTGAGTATGACCAAGTTATGGTGTGCACCCTAAAAGATAAGTTGGTTAGACTATATTCATGCTTAGTCTATGAGCCCATGATCAAATATGCAAGTATGACAAAGTTACAGATAGTTGAAGTTACACAGTCAGTGTGTACCAGAGAAGAACAAAGTAAGTACCCGACTGTTAGCATTTTGATTTTTGGTTATATTCTAATGTTGTAAAGGCAATGCACCTATTATAATTAGTTTTCTGACATGTAAATATGTTTTTTTGTAAACATGCTTGACCCAATTCCATTGGAAGCAATGTATGTAATCGGTGAAAGGGCCGACCTAGTTATTTTTTTTGTATGCGCATATAAATTGTTGGAAATATAGATGCAGTAACTGAGAGGGGGGGGTGAATCAGTTAACCAAAAAAATATTACCACTAATCCCTTAAATATTTAACAAATTATTTACTGTGCCATCAGTAAATACATAGAGAAATGCTGAAAACTTGATCCTTGAAGTGTGTAATAATTAAATTGTTCTTAAGCATTCATCACTGATTAACTTACATGAATAAAGAAAATAACATGAACACAAGAGACACCAGATTTATCATGGAAACCCAATATGGGAAAAATCACCAATGTAACTAGTTACTATTTTTCACTCTTCTGAAGTGATGCCCGGTTAGAAGCCAACCCGGTAAAAGGTTACAAAACACACTATTAGGTGTGACCTTGTTAGAGGATTTAATCACCCTGCTAGGAGTGGCCTTGTAAGAGGTCTTGAAACAATTTAATAGAACTGTTACCTTGTTAGAGGATTTACAAAATGGTTGTTAAACCAACTCGGTTAAGAGATTTTGATATCACTGCTACAATTGCTAGAGAGTAACAATGAAATGACCAGCAACTGAATTGCTGAATATAGATCTCTATTATGTTTCACTAGATCCTTACTGATCAATTAAATCTTTGCTACTCCTCAAGGATATCTGACCATCCTTCAAAATTCGCACACACCTTTCTTCAAAATGATTTTTTCATGTTGTATATATTTTATTCACCACTTGACCTTCTATGTATATATGCCATTTCATAATCATTTAGATTGTCAAGTTGGTACTAATAATTATTATAACAGTCAGTTGGGATAAACAAACTGTAATAACAAAATTCTTTGAAAGGGCCGACCTTGATCGGTAAACATTAATCCTGAAAAGATTTCCTTTGGTGACCGAGAGAACTCGGTAACCACAGCGAATTCTACAACATCCTTTGGAGATCGAGAGAGCTTGGTAACCACTAATTTTCCTTTGATAACTGAGGAGGCCCAGTTAACACTGTTACCCTATCATGTTTCCTTTAGACACTTGAGAGAACTCGGTAGACACTAAAAACCGCCTAGCTGACCGACTGAGCTCGGTAGATACTGAGAACTGCTTAGCTAACCGACTGAACTTGGTAGATACTGAGAGTGATAATTGATATGACATTTGTGTGACATCAAAGACAACACATAGCTAATCCAACAATGTTCTTCAGACAATTGTATCCAACAATCTCCCTCATTGGCATTGATGGCAACACAACATGTTATAGCACAATGAAATTTCACAGAGAAACCAAGAGTAAGAAACATATCCTTAGCTTCATTCTGATTCCCATCATCTTCAAACTTCTTTCTCTGACTGAGAACTCTCCCTCTTAACTTCTCAAATTATTCTTCTTAGAAATTTCTTGAAATGATAGCAAACTCTCCCTCTTTGACAAAACATGCCAAAGACAACTTACATAGTTTCAGTAAATATCAATGTACCTTATGTACTAATTCATATGCAATGATTCCCTGACTATGCTGCATCAATTGATCGATCTTCAACATGTTCTGGTTGATGCATCACTAAAACTTTATTTAGTGAACCTCAGATAGGGGAGTGACCCCTAACTTGCTTCTTAGATACAAGAATGCATCCTTAGGTAGTGGCTTGGTGAACATATCTGCAATTTGTTCTTTTGTATGAATATATTCCAATTTGATTTCCTTGTCCTGCACCAATTCTCTGACAAAGTGATATTTAATTGCAATGTGCTTGGTTTTGGAATGCATTACTGGATTCTTTTAAATATTTATTGCACTTATATTATCACAAAACATAACAACTGGTTCTTTGATCTCAACCTTCATGCCTTCCAAAAGTTGTTTAAACCATATAATATTAGAGCAATTTACTGCTACAGCAACATATTCTGCTTTTGCTATGGATTGGGATGTGCAGTTTTGCTTTTTACTAGTCCAAGATACTAACCTCTTGCCAAGAAAGAATGCTCCACCACTTGTACTCTTTCTGTCATCAATGTTTCCTACCCAATCAGCATCAGTAAACACTTTTAAATCTAGATTACCTCCAAATTTATACCACAAGCCATAATCTTCAGCTCCCCTTAAATACCTCAAGATTCTTTTGATTGCCATCATGTGATTTTCTCTAGGTTTAGCCAAGAATCTTGCCACTATTCCAACTACTAAGGCAATATCAGGCCTTGTGTGTACTACATACTGTAATTTTCCAATCATTGATCTGTATAAGGTCTGATCTACTTCTTTTGAATCATCATCTTTGGTAAGCTTCAGTCCAGTACACATGGGTGTACAAACTAGTTTTGAATCTTCCATACCAAATTTCTTAAGTATTTCCCTGATATATTTAGACTAAGTAATGTAGATACCATTTTTGTTCTCCTGAATCTGAAGTCCAACAAAGAATTTTATCTAACCAAACATAGACATTTCAAATTTTTTGTTCATAAGCTCTGAAAATTCTTTGCACTGATCATCATTTCCTATAAACACAGTATCATCCACAAATATTTCTGCCAAAATAATTTTGTTATCTGATCCTTCTTTGATGTATAAATTGTTGTTGTCATTAGCCCTTTTGAAATCAATCTAAGTAAGATAGTTATATAATCTTTCATACCATGCTCTAGGAGCTTGTTTTAGACCATACAATGCTTTGTGTAATTTTCAGACCATATCCCTTTTTTCTGGATCAATAAAACCTTCAGGTTGCTCAATGTAGACTTCTTCCTCAAGAATACCATTGAGAAAAGCATATTTGATATCCATCTGATATACCTTAAATCCTTTATGTGCTGCATATGCAAGTAAAGTCCTCACACCTTCTAATCTTGCAATGGGAGCAAAAGTCTCTCCATAATCTATTCCTTATTCTTGAGAATATCCTTTACATACCAATCTTGCTTTATTTCTTGATACTTAACCATCTTCATTCAACTTATTTCTGAATACCCATTTTGTTCCAATTACATTTTTATCTTTAGGCCTAGGTACAAGAGTCCATGTCTTATTTTTCTCTATTTTCTCTATTTCTTCATTCATAGCCTCAATCCAACTTTCATTTTCTAATGCATCTTTGACATTTTTAGGTTCAAAATTAGAAAATAAACATGTACCTTTTAGTTTACTTCTTGTCATAGTACCATCTAATTTGTTTCCAATAATCTGATCTGGTTTATGATACTTTCTGACGTACTTGGCTAATACAAGTTCCTTGCTTCCTAAATGAGTTACATTGTCATCTTCTTCATCTTTAGGTTCAGATTGCTCGGGCTCAGTAGATACTTGCTCGGTAGCTTCAGAATGAGACTCGGTACTTTGTGACTCGGTCTGAACTTCTTCTTGTGACTCAGTTACTGTACTGAGCTCAGTAGATGTAGTCTCCTTACATGTTTCTGGAAATGTATCAGGTTCAATGTAAACAAATTTTCTATAGTCCTCCGGTTCCTTTTTGCTTTCTTCTTCAATCTTTTCTGCAAACTCATCAATTCTCACATGTGCACTTTCTATGATTTTGTGAGTAGACAAATTTAGACATCTATATGCCTTACTTTTGCAAGAATATCCCAAAAATATTCCTTCATCACTTTTTACATCAAATTTTCCTTTTCTAGATTCTTTTAAGATGTAACATTTACTACCAAATACTTTTAGGTAACTCACATATAGTTTGTAGCCATACCATAGCTCATATGGAGTCTTGAATGTGTCTTTTCTCAGCTGTACTCAGTTCAAGGTATGAACTACAATGCTAATAGATTCCTTCCAGTATTTCATAGCAATGTTCTTTTCAATCATTAGAGTCCTTGCATAGTCCATGATAGATCTATTCCTTCTTTCGGCTATTCCATTCTGCTCAGGAGTTCTCGGGGCTGATACCTGTCTTTTGATTCCTCTTTCAATGCAAAAATTATTGAATTCATGGGAGATGAATTCACCACCTCTATCTAATCTCAAGCATTTTATTATTTTTCCTGTTTCCTTTTCTACTCTTGCTAAATACCATTTGAACTTCTCAAATGCTTCAGACTTTTCTCTTAAATACATAACAGTCATCATTCTAGAATAATCATCAACAAAGAGAACAAAGAATTTTTCTCTGGTATAGCTCTCAATTCCAATAGGTCCACATAAATCAGTATGCACAATTTCCAAAATATCTTCAGACTGATAATTTTTACTTTTGAAACTAGACTTTCCCATTTTACCAATTTGACAATTCTTGCATAGACCAACATCAAGTTTCTTCAAAGTAGGAATACCTCTTACTTTCTTGAATTTGCTTATTTTCATCATGTTGTCAAAATTTACATGACATAACCTTTTGTGCCATAACATGAGTAATCACCAAGATCAAGATAAAACAGGTTACCTTTGGTTTGTTTGCCTAATCCTATCAGTTTTCCTTTGTCATCCAGTAGTCTTACTTTTCCATTCATGAATTCAACCTTGAATCCAATGTTGATTAGTTGTGCTACACTTAGAAGATTGTGCTTTAGTCCTTTGACCCAATATGCATTATCACATATAAGTTCTTTGGTTAATGAAATTTGTCCCTTTCCTTTTATACAACAGGGTTCATTGTTTCTAAACCTTACATTACCACCATCAAAGTTTTCAAAATGTTCAAACTTGGTCCTATCACCAGTCATATGATGTGAACATCCACTGTCTATAATCCATGTATCATTCTTGCTTATATGAGAGATAAGTGCCATCTCATCTTCATCATTATCAGATTCATCTTTTACAGTAATGAAAACAATTTCTTCTTCACTATCATCCAAATCTTTAGCTAAAAAACATGTTTTCTTACCTTTATCCTTGAATGATTTGAAATTTTTCTTGCCATTGTACTTGTAATTTTTCTTCTCATCTTTTCTTTGCTTGTTTGGACACCTAGCTGCCATATGACCAATTTCTTCACATGAAAAATAGATTAAGGGAGTTTTACCTTTGTATTTTCCTCTGCCTCTTGAATACTTCTTTGCAAGTAATGCTTCAATAACTTCAAGATCGCTATCAAAACTTTCCTCTGATTCTTCTTCACTTTCTGATTGGATTTTCTTCCCTTTCTTGAGTGAAAGTTTGGCCTCAAAAGCTGATTCAATATTTTTAGAAGTTGGAACATAGTTGTCATAGTTATCCAGTTCAAAGGCTGTCAATCTTCCAACTAAGGCATCCAAAGTTATATTGTGATTTTCTTCACATCTTCTTTCTTGAATAGCAGAAACTCTTATTGCATAAATAGGGAGTAATGTTCTAAGAACCTTACTTATAATTGTTTTATCATCAATTTTTCCTCCAGAAGCTCTGATTGCACTAACACTTGTCTTGATCCTTTCAACATATTTTGCAATGTTTTCTTCTTCTCTCATTTTCATTTGATCAAACTGTCCTCTTAGGCTCTCTGCTTTGGCTCTCTTCACATTGTCATCACTGCCATAGATTTTCTTCAACTTGTTCCACATTTCATGAGCAGTTGTGCAGTCTTTGATTTCATCAAATTCTTCATAGCTAAGAGCTGATGCAATGTCTATCATCATAGTGTTATGGTTCTTCTTCTCTGCAATGTCTTCAACAGTTAATGTGGTAGTAGGAATTGTATATTTTTTATCAATATATTTGCATCCTGAATCACCAATGGAAGCCAGATGTAGTCTCATGAGACCTTGCCATGCTGAAAAGTTATTTCTATTAAGCCTTGGAATTTCTCTTTTGTAAGATATCCTGATCTTTAGCTTAGGTCCTTGAAACCCTTCCTGCAAGCACCAAAAGCTCTGATACCAATTGTTGGAAATATAAATGTAGTAACTGAGAGGGGGGGGTGAATCATTTAACCACAAAAATATTACCACTGATCCCTTAAATATCTTAACAAATTATTTACTGTGCCACTCAGTAAATATACAGAGAAATGCTGAAAACTTGATCCTTGAAGTGTGTAGTAATTAAACTTTCTTAAGCATTCATTAATGATTAACTTGCATGAATAAAGAAAATAACATGAACACAAGAGAGACCATATTTACCATGGAAACCCAATATGGGAAAAACCACCAATGTAACTAGTTACTATTTTTCACTCTTCTGAAGTGATGCCCAGTTAGAAGCCAACCCGGTAAAAGGTTACAAAACACACTGTTAGGTGTGACCTTATTAGAGGATTTAATCACCCTGCTAGGAGTGGCCTTGTAAGAGGTCTTGAAACAATTCAATAGAACTGTTACCTTGTTAGAGGATTTACAAAATCGTTGTTAAACCAACTCGGTTAAGAGATTTTGATACCACTACTACAATTGCTAGAGAGTAACAATGAAATGACCTGCAACTGAATTGCTGAATATAGATCTCTGTTCTATTTCACTAGATCCTTACTGATCAATTAAATCTTTGCTGCTCCTCAATGATATCTAACCATCCTTCAAAATTCACACACACCTTTCTTCAAAATGATTTCTGCATGTTGTATATCTTTTATTCACCACTTGACCTTCTATATATATATATGCCATTTCATAATCATTTAGATTGTCAAGTTGGCACTAATAATTATTATAACAGTCATGTTGGGTATCCTAAAATTTTTCGAGGTTTGAAGTCAAATTCATGGTTTAGGTCTCCATGCGAGTGTTTTTCCTGGACTAGGGTTTGTAAAGTGTCGTGAAAATGGTTTTGACATGTTCAGGAAAACCCTTACCCTAGGTTTTGTCTTCCAAAATGTTTCCTTTCGTTTCCAAACTTCATGTGGCCTTCTTGTTTCTTTTTCTTGGTTACCTTTAAATCACTTAAGTTGCTATTTGTGCACATGCGTATTTGCCCTTAGTGTTCGCTGAATCGGGAAATGTATTATCAAAGGTCAAAACAATCTGGCGATTCAGCGAATGAGTCATGTTCATGTTCATTATTAAGGTCTCAGTCGCCAGTTCTCTAGATCCTCCAGCGATTATCCCAAACATCCAGCGAATTGGTGAATGCATTAAAGCCAAGCATCTAACCCTTTGTTCGCTAAGTCTCCAAGTGTTTCGGCGGTTTCATTTTCTTTTTCGAGAACTAGAGAATGATGGTTATCTCCAGTTCTCGCAATATCTGGCGGTCTTTTGAAATAATCCAGCGACTCAGTGAACACTGTGTTCGCTTGTTCTCAGAATCTGGCGGTCAAGGTTTGTTTCAACTAGAGAATTAGCGAATACCGTCGATTGCTTTCAAGATCAACGGCCCTGTTTTAATCTCAAGATATCTGTGGGTCCTGCATATTTGATCTGGCGAATGAGCGACTAAATGAAAATAATGCTATCCTCTAAATTTGGCGGTTCTGATGGTTTTCCTAAAAGGATTTCAGCGGAGATAAGTTTTCTTTGTTCGCTGATTCTCAGAATAAGTTGGTGATATGGTAAACCATTCAGCGATTCAGCGAAGCCTTTGGTCGCTAGTTCTCTTAATAAAAAGGTAAAGGTTAAAGCAATCTGGCGAATAAGCGAATCAATGGATGATAAGTTGTAAGGCTTCAGTCGCTTATTCTCGAAATGAAATTATCACTGATATAGAGTATTTGGAGAACTAGCGAATGGCTTTGTTCGCTGATTCTCGAAATAAAATGGTCAAGGGTTTTGTTATTCAGAGAACTAGCGATAGCCATCGATTGATGAAGATCAACGGTCAATCTGGAATCCTGGTATAAAGTGATGATTAAGTTAAATGATTTAGCGACTCAGCGAAGCCAGTGTTCGCCAGTTCTCCAGACAGTCAAGCGGTTAAGTATATTTTTCAACGAATGCGCGAACCCTTTGTTTGCTAGATCTCCAAGAAAATTGACCGTCAGTCATAACATTAAGAGAATGGGAGATGGTTTCATTCGCTAGTTCGCCAAATGGTAATTGCAGGTTAACTGTGTAAGTGGGAACCCTTTGTTCGCTGATTCGCGAAATGCTTGGATGGTTAAGGTTAGGATTCTGAGAACCTGCGAAGCTAATAGTCACTAGTTCTCTAGATGTGAACCAGGGTCAAACAAAGATTCAGAGAACTAGCGAAGCCAGTGGTCGCCAGTTCTCCGGTTGATAGCTAGGGTTAGCATTCTATTCAGTGATTAAGAGAAGCCATCAGTCGCTGGTTTGCTAAATGAGCTCAGATGAAAAAGGTCATAAAGGAAAAAGAAAAAGGACCGTTGCCACATAGATAAAGTACTTTGTTGATATGGACATAAAACCAGTAAGCCATCAAATCAGCTTCAAGAAGAAAGATTGCATGACGCAAACAATTTTAAAGTACAGAATCCTGATCATTCCCTCTTCACCTTGTTTTCAAGTAGTTTAATCTATCTGTCAACATCCAGACATGGCGAGCTCAAAATTTTAAATCTGGGGGTACATGAAATTGAATATGGGATCCATTAAGGAGATTTGCATTAACTGTGGTAGTTGCACACCTTGGATTCATATCGATAAATAAGTTGAAGCTCGTTGTTATTTGTTCAAGTTTCAGTCATTGAGAGTTTCTGTCTGTCCAGAGCATTTCTGAGCATAAAAGCATTTGAGATACAGAGAATTGAAGGTGTTCCTGTAGCAAAGATGAGTCAACCTGAGAAGAGTGCAGCGTCTTCCAGTGGTGAGGCCAAGTCCAAAGCTGGTGAGGACAAGAATAAGCCTAATTTTTCAGATGAATTCCTGAAACTGTTGCCGGGCTCCAGTCAGAACAAGAGGGCTTCTGATGACGTGTTTCAAGATCTTTTGGAACGGTGTAGAGACCCAATCACTCCGGAATTCACAGGTTACACCATTTTCAATTTCTTTTACGGCAATAGAAATAAGCATGTTCCTGTATGTAATGGTTGGGTGCTAGGACTAGGAAAAATGGTTGTCCCTGACATTTTCCTAGATATTGATTTAATTGTTGCCCTAGCCAGAAGATATGACCCTATCTCAAGGACAATCAGAAAAGAAGACCAATCACCCTTAGTTACTCTTGATAGGGGATCTTTTATGAAAGCTTTTGGTCTTTACACGTCCTTTTCCACTGAGATTGATTTGAACAAAGAAAAGGCAAGATACAGAAGCAATGTAGGGTCAGTAAAAGACCAATTGGTTAAGCATATGCCAAAATAGGACAAATATATAGCCCCCCTTCCTGCTAACATGAATGCCCCATACCAGTTCAAATCCCTCCATCATTATATGAGATATACTTGTTATGCATTATGTAGAGTTTTGGGAATGGATGGGAGTGCAGAATTTTTACCAGCTGACTTGCTGATGATCATCCTGGATATTCAAAATCCTTTGGTAAACACTAACTATGATTACATCCAGTATGTGATCGATAGGATGCATCAGGGGCTAATGTCTGTCCAAGAAAGTAAAAGCCCTATTGAGTTCATGCATTATTCTCTATTAATGCATTTGATTCTGTTTGTCAACATCAACAGTTTTGATGCAAACATGCTAAAACCAAGATTCAATTTCAAGGATCAGCACAACCCAGTGCAGTTGTGGGTGAGAATATGGAATTCTACATCTAATGAGGCAGATTTTTGTGTTTTTCAAAATTTCATTGTTTATCCAATTATCAGGATGCTAGGTATCAATGTCACTAGGTTATCTCCTAGAGTCCTCAGGCTTTTAAGACCACTGCAGTATGTGGATAAGTGGGATGGAAATCACAATTGGGGTGATTTCTACTTGGGAGATAATTCCACAATTATCAGAGTTTATGGCTGTCCCCAACCCCCACATTTATTACCAAAGTATGTGCCTCCGAGGTTGGCTTGTTTGGAATTTGTTTGGCAGCTTATGTGTACAGATAAAGAGCTCCTGGCCCCTCACAGAAAGGGTACATTCACACCTAGGCAATTCAAGGTAGGTGATTTCCTGATAGGAAAGAGGGCTTTTCCTCAAATCAGTGCATGGCTACAACAATTCAAAATGGTTACTGGTGCTTGTAGGCACATAGATCCTGAGGATTTCATCAAGACTGCCAGGATGACTTACATCCCAAACATTGGTGTGATCAAAGAGCATGAAGGTTTGGATGAAGAAGATGTGATCAGAAACATCTTAGATGAAGATGAAGTTAAAAGGAGATGGTACAGATTCTTTGATTTAGTTGATTTGTCCAACCAGTTGAAAGCATCTCAGATTCCTTTTGAGGGTTTTTTCCCTGATCTTCCTTATTTAAAGAGGATTGATGGGATGATTGAAAAGTATGACACCTTGGCAAATCAATTGGAAGGCTTGATTGATCAGAATGAGCCAGAGAAGAAGAAGAAGAAAGATTATTCATCTTCTGATGAGGAAGAATTCACTGATGAGTCACAAGAAGAAGATAGTCCTCCACAGGTTGAGAGACCACCAGTTGTTGATCTTACTCAAGATCAACCAGAAATGCAGGATATCTCAGAGCCACCATTGAAGAGACAGAGGCTTGAGGAAGGTGAACCTTCAAGGCATGTGAGGCAAAGAAGGGAAATTGACAGAGCATCTGCTCTTGTACCAGGTGATAGGCCATATCATCATCAATTGAGGAAAGCAATAAGAGCAGGCAAGAAGATAGCCATTGAGCAAGAAGACAGAGAAAAGTCCTTATGGTTAGAGAAGGATATCAGAGAGGTCTATCAAGAGGAATTCTTAAGTGATGATCAGTTCATTAAGATTGATGAGTTCAAGAGTTTTCTCATTTGGAACAAGCAGCAAGAAGTGAAGAAAGCTCTGCCTGAAGGTATGGAGCCAAGTGAAGAAACTTTGAGAGCTCTTGCTTCATATGATCCTAGCCTTGATCCCATCATAGTGGATGAAGCCAGAGATTTGGTTAAATCAAGTGGAATGTTGTTAACCCCAGGATGGGATCTGACTTCTGCATTCCTCATTGATCAACTGAGAAAGCAACCAGAGGGTAGCCTCTCATATGAAGTTCACATTGGTGACATGATTAGAGGAAGTGGCTATGACCCTAAATCCCAGGCTATTGCAATGTGGTCCATGGCTCCCAAAACTCAAAAGCCATCCCTATTGAGTATAGAGGATAAGATGGAGGGGAATAAAATTATATGGACTGTACAAAATACAACAGACCTTGAGGTCTCCAAGGTAGTAACTCATTGGGCTAATCTGAATGAAGCTAAGACAGGTCAGCTGTCAGAAAGATATGCCAAATTGTTTGAGAGTTCAAGCATGGTAGCCAAGGACAGAGATCTGAAAATGATGAGGATCAAACAGTTGGAAGATGAGCTGGCAGAAATAAATGTCAAACTTGAGGAAGCCTCAAAAATAATTCCTCCTCCTCCTTTGCAAGTTGAGGTACCTGTTCAGGTAAATTTGGAGGCAATTGAGGGACCTGCTGAAGACTTGGAAAAGGTGAAATTGGATGCATCCCTGGACACTATAGCCAAAATAGTGCAGTACAGGCAGGACAAAATAAAGGACAGGATGGATGCAGTTCATAAATCAGTCAGCCTGTTACATCAGACCAATCAAAAGGTGAATGACTATTTGGCCACCTTGGAACCACTCTATAGTATTTGGTCTGGGAGGAATTTATTGTTTGATAAGCTTGACAGTTTACAAGAACACAGGCCTGATATCCCAAATGTAGTAACTGAAGTGTTTGAAAGGATTGGCTTAATAACTGCAGCATCAAAGTTTTTTAAAGGAAAATCAAACCAAATAAAGGCTAAGTTAGCCATGTTTGATAAAGATTATAGCAAGTATCTGCCCCCGGTATATGATGACAATGGAAATGTGGTTAAGCTGGAAGATTGGAAGCTGTCAATGGGTTAGTTGGTCATCAATCAAGATGCCTTCCTAAAAGACAATAAGGCTTTGGACGTAGAAGGAACTAACAATATAATTGATAGTTTATTCAAAGTTGAAAGTGATTGTATCAAGTTTATATCAGAAGTTAAAAATGTAACTGATTCTACATGGGAATGGCAAGTCAACTTGTTATAGGAGCTGCAGAGCTACAATTGGCCATCTGATGATGATGTGGCAGCTTGGGAAAAGCTAATCACAAAGAAGAAGAAGAAACCGGTCATCCAGCTGACGGAGGAGGAAGAAGAATAGATCACACTTGGCACCTGATCCAGAATTTGAGGGAGAGCGTGTTCAAATAGAGAATGATGTAAGTTATCCTGTAATGGTGGTCATCATTCATATGACAAACTTGGTAACTGCTCTGAAAATATTACAAACAAAGGTGCCAGCTGCGGAAGTTGTTCAGAACTAAAAATACGCCTTGCTGTCTTTGTTAAATATCTTTCTGTTTGTATTTTCTTTTGTTTTTTCTAGCACAATTTTCTATCAGCCATCCGAAGCTTGTTGCATCCTTCCGAGGATTCCAGGATGGTTGATTAGTATAAATAGTCTGTTCCTATTGATGATCGAGGTTGGAAAATATTTTGTAAAGGAGAGGTCTGAAATATAGAACCTGATTTTCTGTGAAATCAAGGAAAATTGTACGAATGCATTTTATCAATTAATACAAATACACTGGAGTTCTGTTACTACAATCTGATTGTCTTTACATGTGGAATGTTTTAGTTTCCTTATGCATTTAAATTGTAAGACAGTTTAAATACATCTTTCACAAGGTGAATGTAGGGGTTGAGCTTAAGTATCTTTCAAGGAAAGAGTAAAATCTTAGGGGAGGTCTCTGGGAATTGAATATCTATATGTGGATTTGATGACAGGTGTAGGAATGGAAACAATGATATGTTAGGCATGTTATTGGAGTTTCATTGTATTCACTTTAATAGATATATGTGAAGGTAGAGTTCGACTCTGATGCCCAGCGGATAAGGGACTGGTTTTAGATCCACTTACAGTCGTTTACCATCCAGATATATCATTGATTAAAATTTTACTTCATATGCATAATTTCTAGACTTGAGTCATATTATGACAAGTTCATAAATATGTATTTCAGTGCTTTGTAGAAGCAATAAATGAGGTTAACCCTTCCCTGAGTTTAACTCTAAAAGGAAGAAGGATGAATATCCTTAAGCCATTGTATCGTGTTGCTGTTTTTATAGTCTATATCATGATGTTGTGTATCAGGATGATTTGGGCTATACTCAGAGTTTTAGCAACTTATTGATTTGGATTTTGAAGGCAGTAACAGAGTAGTGAAGGAGCTAGTTCTCAGTTCAGAGCTCAGCTGAATGTTGAATTGATAGAGGTACACCTGCCTGAGTATGTATTACTCGAAGTGAAGAAGGTTTTAACCTTAATACCTTAGTAGTTTTTAACTTGCTAGGTTATAGCCATTGGGATTATTTGAGTATTTGATTAATCTGCAGGTTCAAACACTAACAAGTCAGCTGGGATAAACAAACTGTAATAACAAAATTCTTTGAAAGGGCCGACCTTGCTCGGTAAACATTAATCCTGAAAAGATTTCCTTCAGTGACCGAGAGAACTCGGTAACCACTAATTTTCCTTTGATAACCAAGGAGGCTCGATTAACACTGTTACCCTATCATGTTTCCTTTAGACACCCAAGAGAACTTGATAGACACTAAAAACTGCCTAGCTGACCGACTGAGCTCGGTAGATACTGAGAACCACTTAGCTGACCGACTAAACTCGGTAGATACTAAGAGTGATAATTGATATGACATTTATTTGACATAAAAGACAACACATAGCTAATCCAATAATGTCCTTCAGATAATTGTATCCAACAATAAATATGAGATGCACCCATTGTAATTTGTATGAAAAAGAAATATAGAGTTGTGATAAGAAGAGCAGAACAGTTCAAAGAGTGTGAAGAGATTATAAGATGTATTAGAGCTTTGCAAGAGGTCAAAGCATCAATGCATTAAAGGAACTGATTTGACAAGCAGTGTCACAGTGATAGTTCATCCAGCAAATATAGTGTGTACTTGAGATCAGAAGGTTGTAGCCTTCACCACTTGAGCAGTGAGCTCTAGGACAGTGCATCCACACCCCTAATAGGGTTTATTGTAAAAGACTCCTAATAGGGTCTGACCCTTGACAAGGTCCACTGTACTTAATGCATTGTAAAGAAACTCCTAACAAGGTTAAGGATCTTCTAACAAGGATCATAAAACACTAGTACAAAATATTAGTGGGTGTCAATTCCCACTAGGTTTTTTACTTATTTAGGTTTCCCCATAACCATATTGGTGTTATGTGTTGATTTCATGTTTCATGTTTATATAGATGTTCATTTTAGTCTTAAGTATTTAAGTTCACTTTAAAGATTAAGATAAAAGATAAAATATAGTGAACATTGATTCACCAGCCCCCCCCTCTCAGTGTTCCCATTCCTAACAATTCGTATCAGAGCTCTGGTCCTCAACAAAGAAGTTTAACCACTTGAGGAGATCACGAACAAAGCAAAAATGAAACATCTAAAAAGAAATCTTGAAGCTTATCTTGAAGACATGGACAAATCTGAAAGAGAAATTGAAGAACTAAAGGGAAAACTCGATGATGCTCAATTAGTCATAAAAATGCTAAGAAAGGATTTGAAAGAATGCTCTACCAGTGATCTAGGGATAGTGGTCAAGAAGCTAAATGAAGAAAATGCATCCTATTAGAATAATTCAGAGGGGGGTGAATCAGTTAATCACTATCCAAATTCAAAATGTATAATCCAAAAATAAATATTTAAAACTTCTGATACTCGATAACTTAAAATACTATGCTATCTATGCTTTTACCGATTATTAGTCGAGAACATATAGTGGTTACCGATCAAATCAAATATGCAACATGAAAATATGACATCAAACAAACATCACAATCAACACATAACACAAGAGATTTAATGTGGAAACCTTGTGAAGGGAAAAACCACCTAGGACCGGTAACCCAAAATATTCACTCTTCTGAAGTGAGGTCGGTGAAGACCCAACCCTGTTAAAGGTTACAAACACACTGTTAGGTGTGACCTTGTTAGAGGATTTTAGACCAACCGTTATCTTCCAACCGATAGTCACTCTGGGGTTGACAGGATAATAATGTTCATTCTATGAATGATACATAAAAGACTTTCTTAGTCCACTTGGTTAAGAAATTTGACTGTGTACAATGGTTAAATTGTAACAGTAGGTGATCTTCCTTAATACAACTTCAGTTGCAGATATATAGATCAATGTTAATCTCATTCAATCCTCTAGTCATTAAATCAATTATGTTCCAATCAATGTTTAGTAACTTACTGTCACTCAATAATAGCTTCATGTCGCTCGATAATAACTCTACAGTTTAGTTCTCACTAACTAGTATGATTAGGTATGCATGAAAACTTCTCCACATGATAATTCTACAGTCTCCTCCTTCTGACATATTTTTCACTATGAAATCTCCAGTCTCTTATATAGACAAGTAAACTATTTTCTTCTGCTCCATCAGATTTTTCCGCTTAATCATCTTCATTGATTTTGCTGCTTAAGTATACCTCGACACTTGCATGAATAACATGTTTGATTCTCATCCTTCAGATCTTTCCTAAATTTTGTTATCCGTCAATCATCATAACAAACTTTATCTATTACCTCGAAATCATACACTTTCTAGCTCATCAATTCTTATCGGCTAAACTAATCATTTAATTCTTTTCTCCTGCTCTGTTAATAAAGAAATGTGTTGGTGAACACAAGCTCAGTTTACATTGTTCTCGGTATACACTACATTGCATCGGTGTATACTGAAATGCTTCATTAACCGACAACACTTCTTTGTGTCTTTAGACTCTTTTCCTCATCATAGATGAATGCAACATAATCAAGTCAATAACATAAGCTCATAGACTCATCAACAAGTTACTCAATGTATTCTTTATCCTCATCTGTCATATCCATCTTCCTCATGTAGATATTTTTGTACTTCATCTCTTTCACTCCTTTTCTATAGATGTTTCGGTATAGTAACTTACAAGATAAGTTTTGTCAAACTAGTTGGCATTAATGACAACATATTACTGATTTAATCATATTACATATATAATCAATCATCTCGATGATCTTAAATCACTGTTTCTTCAATCAGGTTCTAAATCAGTTGTAGTTCATCAATCTCTCCCTTTGGCATTGATGGAAACTCAAGTAATATGAAATGTACCATACACATACCAAACATGTATTCTACAACTCTATGAATAAATGTTTTACAAGCTCTCCCTAGCTTAATATGTTTAATCACTACATTACTCAATAGCATTACAAATGCAGCTTTAACATTCTGCAGATAAGATCTTTTTAGTTCTTGGATTTCTTCTTCTATTCTCAATAACTAATCTTCAGTGCTCTCCCTTTCTTCAATTTTTCTCTCCCTTAGATAGTTCTCATCGGTGCATATTGTTTCATTTAGTTTATCTCTCCCTTTGACAACAATGCCAAAGAAAACAAATAAACATACAGCTCTTCAGTAGCCAAGTAACTCTCTATTATCCAATGCATTCTCTGTATCTCTATATACTGATATGCCAATCTATTCCAGTTCTCCAACTTTTCACAACCTTAGACATGATCCAAAGTGTGAACTATGCTACATCAACATGAATGATCTTCTAATAAGATTAGGCTGATGCAACATCTAGATCACATAATCGACCGATAGACAGGGGACGGACCCCAATTCTAGTCCTTAAGTACTTAAATGTATCCTTCAGTAGAGGCTTTGTAAATATGTTTGCAATTTGTTCTTTTAATATAAAAAACTCTAGCTTAACTTGCTTCTCTTGTACTTGTTCTCTCAAGTAGTGATACTTAATTGATATATGCTTTGTTTTAGAGTGCATCACTGGATTCTTTGAAATGTTTATTACACTGGTGTTATCATAGTATATAATCACTAGCTCAGTGATTATCTCATTCATACCTTCCAAAAATTTCTTAATATATGCAATGTTTGAATAATTTGTAGCATTAGAAACATACTTTGCTTCAGTTGTAGACTAAGAAATACAAGCCTATTTCTTACTTGTCCAAGTAAAAAGTCTTTCACCAAAGAAAAATGCTCCTCTGGTGGTGCTTTTTCTGTCATCCACATTTCCAGCCCAATCAGCATCAGTGTATACCTTCAGTTCAAACTTGCCTTCCTTAGGATACCATAATCTGTAATCCTCTATTTTCTTTAGGTATCTTAATATTCTTTTAGTAGCAATCATGTGTGATTCTCTAGGATTAGCAAAAAATCTAGAAACTATTCCCACAACATGTGTTATATCTAGTCTATTATGTACTACATACATTAACTTACCAATCATAAATCGGTACAGTGTCTGATTTACCTCTGTAGTTTCATCTTCCTTGGTCAGTTTACATCTAGTACCCATTGATGTTCCCACAAGTTTAGCATCTTCCATGCAAAATTTTTTCAATACTTCCTTGATATATTTGGATTGTGAGATGAATATACCATCATTCTGTTGAATCACTTGTAGTCTTAGAAAGAACTTAATCTCTCCAAACATAGACATCTCAAATTCATTTCTCATTTCATCAGAAAATGACTTATAGATTTGATCTTGACCTCCAAAAATAATGTCATCCACAAATATTTCAGCAATAAGAATAGTATCATTAGTATCTCCTTTCATATACAAATTGTTGTTCTCACTTTTTCTTACAAATCCTATACTTAACAAATAAGTATGCAGACTCTCATACCAAGCTCTCGGTGCTTGCTTAAAACCATATAAAGCTTTATGTAATCTACATACCATTTCTTTCTCTTCTGGATCAATGAACCCTTCAAGTTGTTCTATGTAGACTTCTTCTTCAAGTATTCCATTCAGAAATGTTGACTTGACATCCATTTGGTAAACTTTGAATTTCTTGTGTACAGCATATGCAAGTAGCATTCTAACTCCTTCCAATCTAGCAATAGGTGCAAATGTTTCACCATAATCAATTCCTTCCTCCTGTGCATATCCTTTACATACCAATCTAGCTTTATTTCTTATTACTTCTCCATTCTCATTTTGCTTGTTCTTGAATATCCACTTAGTACTGATAACATTATTATCTTTAGGTCAGGGTACTAAGGTCTAGGTTTTTTTCTTCTCTATCTATTCTATTTCCTCTTTCATTGCATTAACCCATTCATCATTTTCTAATGCAACTTTTACATTTTTTAGTTCATAATCACAAACTAGACATGTACCTTGTATTGCTTTGCTCCTTGTTTGCATGCAAGCTTGACTATCTCCAATAATTTGTGTCTCAAGATGATGTCTCCTGGAAAATCTTGCCAGTACTCTATCTCTTCTTTCTTGTTCATCCTGTGCAGGTTCATTTTCTTGCTCGGTAGGTCCATCTTGCTCATCAATTTATCTTTCCTATTGTTCGGTATTATTTTCTTGCTAATTGGTTATCATAGGCTACGGCTTCAATAGATACTCTAGTTGTTCAATGTAAGTGAATCTATCATAGTCTTCCGGTTCCTTTGTACTTTCCTCTTTGTTCTTTTCATCAAACTCATCAACTCAGATGTTAGTACTTTCAATCATTTTATTTGTAACCTTGTTAAGACATTTATATGCTTTACTTTTAGTGGAATATCCCAGAAATATCACTTCATCACCTTTTGAGTCAAATTTACCATTTCTCTCATCTTTCAAAATAAAGCATTTACTTCCAAAAATTTTGAAATAACTTACAGTAGGTTTGTGTCCAAACCATAGCTCATAGGGTGTCTTGTTGGTGTCCTTCTTTAGTTAAACTCGGTTAAGAACATAGACTGCAGTGTTGACAGTTTCTCTCCAGTATGTCTAATCAACATTCTTTTGCAACATTAGTGTCCTAGCATAGTCAACTATTGACCTATTCCTTCTTTTAGCAATGTCATTTTGCTGAGGTGTCCTCGATGTAGAGACCTATCTTTTAATACCATTCTCATTACAAAAATTAGTAAATTCATCAAAGATAAATTTACCTCCTCTATCAGATCTTAAGCATTTCAATTCCTTACCAGTCTCCTTTTCTACCTTAGCTTCATACCACTTAAACATCTTAAATGCTTTAGATTTTTCTTTTAAGAACATAACAGTCATCAATCTAGTGTAGTCATCAACAAAAAGAATAAATTATCTATCACCATAATATCTTTGAGTTCTCATAGGACCACATAGGTCAGTTTGAACCAACTCAAGTATCTTCTTTGTTGAATAATCCTTACTTTTGAAACTAGATTTAGTCATTTTCCTTTTCTGACATTCATGACACATAACATGATCAGGTTTTGACAAGTTAGGTAGACCTCTAACTCTTTTCCTTTTACTGATCTTAATCATGTTAGCAAAATTCACATGGCATAACCTTTTATGCCATAACCAAGCATCTTCATTTTTCATCATCAGGAAAGAAGACCCATCAGTATCAAGATAAAATAGATTACCTCTTGATTGTGCTCTAGTTCCAACTAGTCTTCCTCCATCATCAAATATTTTCACTTTCTTGCTCTCAAAAGCAACTCGGTGACCTAAATTGTTTAGTTGTGTCACACTTAACAAGTTATAGTTCAGTCAATCTACCCAATAAGCACTATCACATTTTATCCTATCATTTATCATCAAGGATCCTTTACCTCTTACCATACAGGGTGTGTCATTACCCATCTTAACTGATCCTCCATTTTATTCTTCAAGTTGATCAAATTTCTCTTCATCACCAGTCATGTGATGTGTACAGCCACTATCTATGATCCATGTATTATTTTTGTTAACTTTAGAGATTAGTGTTGTTTCTCCCTATTTTTCTTCTTCCTTGGAGTCATCTTTCATAGCAACAAATAAAACTTCAACATCATCATCAGAATTAGATTAAGATTCATTATCTTTGGCTATGTAACATACCTTTTTTCCTTTGTCATTACTATCTCGGTTATCTCTGTTGTGTTAGTAGCCTCTATTGAATCTTCTCCCATAGCTTCTTTCAGATCGATCTTTGGTTCTTTCATCATCTTTCTTATCTGGACATCTAGCAGCGATGTGGCCATCCTCTTTATAGTTAAAGCATGCCAAAGGTAGCTTACCTCTATACCCTCCTTTACCTTTGGGTAAACTTCTGGCCATAAGAGCTTCAAGTTCATCAAGCTCATCATCGGTATTGCTATCACTATCATCATTCTTATTATTCTTGCTAGACTTACCAATCTTTAGAGAAGACATGAAAGTAGACTCAATAGTTGGTACAACACTATTATCAAAGTTATTCAATTCAAAGGTTGTGATCTTACCAATCAGATTGTCAAGTGTAAGGACATTACCAAATGTAGACCTTGTTTCATGAATAGAAGATATTTTGATTGCGTAAATTGGTAATAAGGTCCTAAGTACTTTGCTTACAACTGTCTCTTCACTAATAACTCCATTAGATGCTCTAAAAGCATGTACTACCTCTTTCAGTCTATTTGTGTATTGCACAATATTCTCACCTTCCTTCATCTTCATATCATCGAATCTGCCCCTTAAGCTTTCTGCTCTAGCTCTTTTTACATTCACATCTCCATTGTAAACTTTAGAAAGTTTATCCCACATGGCTTTTGTAGTAGTGAAACTTTTAATATCTTCAAATTCAGCATCGGTACAGGCAGCAGCAATCTCCATCATAGTAACATTGTGTTCATGCATGTCTTTCAGTTGATCAAGCATCAAGGGACCAGGGGTCAGTTCTATATAGCCATTCTCCATCAATTCTAGTGTAGAATTCCCAATTCCATATATGTGCAACTTCATTCAGCTTTTCCATGTTGCAAAGTTCCCTTTGTTCAGCTTTGGCACTTCCCTCTTATACATTTTGAGATATTTGTACTGAAGTCCTTAAAACTTTGTTCTAAGCAACTAATGCTCTGATACCAATTGTTAGAATAATTGAGAGGGGGCTGAATTAGTTAATCACTGTCCCAATTAAAAATGTATAATCCAAAAAAGAAATATTTAAAACTTCTGATACTCGATAACTTAAAATACTGTACTGTCTATGCTTTTACAGATTATCAGTCTAAACCATATAGTGGTTACCAATCAAATCAAATATGCAACATGCAAATATGACATCAAACAAACATCACAATCAACACATAGCACAAGAGATTTAACGTGGAAACCCTGTGAAGGGAAAAACCACCTGGGACCAGGAACCCAAAATATTCACTCTTCTGAAGTGAGGTTGGTGAAGACCCAACCCTATTAAAAGTTACAAACACACTATTAGGTGTGACCTTGTTAGAGGATTTTAGACCAACCATTATCATCCAACCAATAGTCACTCTGGGGTTGATAGGATAACAATTTTCATTTTATGAATGATACATAAAAGACCTTCTTAGTCCACTCAGTTAAGAGATTTGACTATGTACAATGGTTAAAATGTAATAGTAGGTGATCTTCCTTAATACAACTTCACTTGCAGATATATAGATCAATGTTAATCTCATTCAATCCTCTGATCATTAAATTAATTATGTTCCAATCAATGTTTAGTAACTTACTGTCGCTCGATAATAGCTTCATGTCACTCGGTAATAACTTTGTAGTTTGGTTCTCACTAACCAGTATGATCAAGTATGCATGAAAAATTATTCACATGATAATTCTGCAGTCTCCTCCTTCCAACATATTTTTCACTATGAAATCTCCAGTCTCTTATACAGACAAGTAAACCATTTTCTTCTGCTCCATCATATTTTTCTTCTTAATCATCTTCATTGATTTTTATGCTTAAGTATACCTCAGCACTTGTGTCAATAACACATTTGATTCTCATCCTTTAGATCTTTCCTAAATTTTGTTAGCCATTGATCATCATAACAAACTTTATCGGTTACCTCAAAATCATACACTTTCCACCTCATCAATTCTTATCAGCTAAACTAATCATTTAATTCTTTTCTCCTGCTCGGTTAACAAAGAAATGTGTCGGTGAATAGAAGCTTGGTTTACACTGTGATCGGTATACACTACACTCTGTTGGTGTATACTGAAATGCTTCATTAACTGACAACACTGCTTTGTGTCTTTAGACTCTTTTCCTCATCATAGATGAATGCAACATAATCAAGTCAATAACATAAGGTCATAGAATCATCACCAAGTTACTCAATGTATTCTTTATCCTCATCTGTCATATCCATCTTCCTCATGTAGATATTTTTTTACTTATCTCTTTCACTGATTTAATCATATTACATATCTAATCAATCATCTTGGTGATCTTAAATCACAATTTCTTCAATCAGGTTCTAAGTCAGTTGTAGTTCATCACATCCTTGAAAGAACATCTTGAAGAATTTTATGATAAGTTGATTAACAATCAAGAAATCTATGATGAACAGATCAAAGAGAACCTTCAACTGAATGAAGAATTGAGGCAAGAAAATATGGAAATCTTGGAGCTAAGGAACAACAAAGAAAGCTTGGAATCTAAATTGAAAGAAGCAAAGAATCACATTGATAAATTGCACACCAGTTCTGATTTGATAGAATCTCAATTGTATGCAAGAAGAGCTAAAGGAGACACTAGCTACATTGGATACAATGAAGCACAAAATCAAATTGACAACATGTGAGAAAGAATGAAAGCACCAAAAGGTACATCAGATACTAAGGAGACAGGAAGTTAGACTAAGGATAATATTCAACCACCTAATAATGAGTGCAAGCCAGTAGACCACACTTGTTATGCATGTAACAAGCATGGACATGTAGCAAGGAACTGTATAGAGGTAAGACCTTTCAATGGTTACTATTATTCATGCAATAAATTTGGTCATAGAGCTATGAACTACAAGACAAGTCAAAATAATTGGACTCAGTATAATCAAAGAAATCAGAATCAGTCAAATATAAGTTCTTAGAATGTTACATGTCAGATATGTAACTATAATGATCACTCATCTAAACAATATAAAATGGTGGTTCATTTCAATGCACTAAGGTAAATAAGGCCTCCAGTCATTTGTCACTCTTGTAACAAGGCTAGACACATCTCAAAGTTTTACAAATCAAGGATGCAAGGTCAAGAAAGCCATAAAAAGCCCAAAGAACCAGTTTTGGATCCTGAAGGAGAAGTCAATTTTGTGAAAACTTCAGAGGATGTGAGCTTGATTTGGTCAAAAGAAAATAAGGACAAGGTTGATGAGTATGTATTGGATGCATCCACGGTGGACGCACCCTCTACATCTGGATGAATGGCCCTTAGGGTCATAGGGGGAGCTAATTTAGCTCTAGCCCCCTACATAGCTAGTATACTCACTCTCAGAGTATGTGCCTTTGGACTTACGCTTTTGGAGACTAATAGAACCTATGTGAAAGAGTGCACTAGCTGATTGTTTGCAAAATGAAAGATAAAAAAATTCAAGTGACAACCTGGTTTACACGGCAAGCACTAATGGTAGATTTTCTACTTTAAAGTACACAGAATTTTGAAGACCTCTCATTGCATTGGAATTGAGAGTGATTGGAGAGAAGAAGATCCATAGCATTTTATTGAGAAGGATTGCAGTTTGATTCATCAAGTGATTTTTTGTGCATTTGATCGGTTGTGAAAACCCTAGTTCATTGCACTGATTCAAGAAGTCTTCAAGATCATTTGGAAAGCAATATCCAAGTAAGTGATGGCTACTCCTTTAGTATTTTATGTTGTAGAGAAGAAAAGATATGTGTTTAAGAGGCATCCATTTAAATCAACACTTGATGACCTAGAAGGGGCATTCTCTTGCACGCCTATGGGTGTTATGCATATCGAGGAAATTAGGGCATACATTTACTATAAGAAAGAACCAGTAGGATTGGACAAATTAAGAGCGCACATGGAAACTATGTTAAAACTAGAAAAAACCTTCATGGATGAGTATGTGCAATGGAATAATCACCCTATAGTGGAGTATTCTACAACATATAAGTTCTATGAATTATAATGGATCAAGATTCTATTGAGCATAATTCATGATGACCTATTTTGGATAGGTGAAGTACCGGTCAGAATTACTAGTGACCTAATTGATGAGATGAAAGGCCTCTCTAAGACTAGCACCATTATTCCAACTGGCAAGGATGTAGGGAAGCTTGTTGAGAAAACCTGCAAGTTAAGAAGTGATAGGCATGGAATGACCATTGAGCCTATTGAGAAAGATGACATCAAGTTGATGTCCATGATACTAGGTTACAAGTTCCAACACACCAGCAGGGTAAACAGTGTGTCTGTGGCCACAATTCTTGTAGCCATAAGAATTGTATATGAGAATGGAGAGCTCAACTTGTGTGAGATCTTGCACACATAGCTAATTGACAACATCAAGTAAATCAAGCATATAAGACCAAGATATTCAGATTTGGGTCTTTGATCGTATACATGTACTTCCATATTGTTGGAAAGGTATCTGATTTGTATCTAGACAAATCCATTCCCACAATGCCATAGATATCTCTAAAGACATGTAATGAGAGCACTTTGAAGGACTACATGAAACAAGAGTTGAATAAATTTAGGCTTAAAATGTAGATGAGGTACAAGATGCCAGAGAACATTGTTGAGAAATACAAGGATACTATTTGCTTCATGGTTGAAATTGACACAACATGCATGGAGGTAGTTGAACCAAGAACAAAGTGGATTCATCCACTAGGATATGAAGTGGAAGAGCCTATTCTAGAATCATATGCACAAGTATTGCTTTCAACCCCCAAAGACCCTAATGAGCCAAGATGGGGAACCTATGTAGAGAAAACAAGAGAAGTTGATGCAGTCTTAAATAGTATAGCAACTAAAAGGAAGATTACTAAGCTTACCTCAGAGATCTTGAGAATTCATGGAGTGTCTCAAGAAGACCTAGACAAAGAAAGGGAACAAAAAATTTCTTTGTAATTAGAGAGCTCAAATGCAGCAAAGGTAGAATCAGATGATCCTAAGTTGAAGAAGGTGAAGATAGAAAAATCTGATGATCAGAAGGGTAAAACTAGTATTACTCCTTCTACACCCAAGGAAACCATTGACCTTACTGCTCCTCCTAAGTATAAGGCAATGCCTAAGAGGAAGAAAGAGATTAGCATTGGTCAGCCATCCTTGAGAGTAACAAGGAATAGAAAGAACTCACAACCACCTCCTGAAGTAAATTTCAAACCTAGTCTCAGTGTGCTAAGTGCAAGAATAATTGATGAAGGAAGAATTGATCAAGTAGAAAAGTTCTATGAGAAATATAGTGAGATTGACAAATCAGAGATACACAGAATGATTGTCAAACACATGTTCAAGTTCAAGAAGATAGTCTTGGAACTAAAGACCATGATTCCTGATAATGTATGGAACATCTTAGAATTCCAAAAGAGACAAGCTATTGAAGAAGATCTAAGGATAAGGGAAAAGATTCTAGATGATACCCTTCTAGTATGTTCCTTAGAAGAGAAATCCTTGTTGTTAGACTTGGTGAAGCCACATCTTAGAACTAAGTCAAGGAATTTGCACATTATGGACAAGAACTATGAATTAGTTGCAAAGGAAATAGAGAAAGCCTTTGATAAGGTCTTTATGAATAGGCACATGTATCCATTTACTATGCCTACAACACAAGTACCCATAATGGTTGCCAAAGAGTCGGAGACCATCAATGTACAATCTACAAGTCCATAGGATTCAATGCATATAGTTAATATATCCACAGAGGCAAAGAAGACTGTGCCAATGACAAAGACACCTAAGGATGATTATATCTTTATTGACAATATTAAAGTTACTATGACAGCCACAGACATGGATTTGGAAAATTTTAAAGAGGAATTTGTAAGCACTCAAGAAGTTGAGAACTTTTGTAGTAACACTCCTCCCACTCATTAAGAAGAAATACTAATTGAGGATATAATAGATGAAAAGAAAGAAAAAGAAAAGATGGAAGAAAAGAAAGAAAAAGAAATAGAAAAAGAAGTAAAGATAAATGAACCATCAGCTGAAGTGATCAAGGTAAAAGAGGAAGTTATGGATAGTACTCCTATCACTCCACTTCCCTCAGTAGCATTTTTGTCAAGTTTGACACCTGACACAACTAGTTTGGATTCATGGGGAGAAGAAGACCTAATTAAGTTTAGCAACTTAGCTATGGAGAAGTCCAAGGAGAAACAAGTGATGAGGAATACCCTCCTTGTAGAGTTAGTGAACATCCTAAACAACTTGTTACCAACAAACAAGAAAGTGTCCAAGGTACACTCCATTGATGATGTGAGTATAGTCATTTCTTAGTTCAAGAGTAATTTCTCTAGCCTGGAAGAATCAGCATCCCTAGTTGCAGAAGAGAAGTATTTGAAGAAAAGGCTCAATGAATTAGTTAGAAATTTTTCACTTGACCTAAGCTCACTAAATACTGGTTAAGCATCCTTGAAGGAGTTTGCAGCAAAGGGAAAAAAGATCATTGCTGACTGTATGAACCAGGACAAGTTGACTGGTGATCTATACAAGAAGATTCAAGAGGTAGAATGCATGATAGACAACATAAGGAAATTAGTGGAAGATCCAACTATTGATGTGAACATGTGTAATAATGTCTACCAAGGACAAATAGATAAGATTGAGAAGGAAAAAAAAGAGATGACCAAGATAAGGGCCAGGCAGAATCAGATAAGGAATGCTCTTGTGCCCTCATTAGACATACTTAATCAGAATACCAAGGAGATTGATGGCACCATGGTGACATATGATCAAGGTCCTAGCACAAATTTGGAGAGGATGGAGAAGATACAGTATGCATTATGTGCCCATCTCCAAATTGTGAATTCATTGATCACATTTTGGAAGAAGGAGATCCAAAACCTACAGATAGCATATCCAGATGTTTTATCTCAGTAAGTAGTTGTATATATAGTTTTGAAGCATATTTGCCATCAATTTCAAAGGGGGAGTATGTATAGAATATGGTGTGTGTATATATATATATATATATATATATATATATATATATATATATATATATATATATATATATATATATATATATATATATATATATATATATAGGAGATATAAGATAGAAAGTTATGTATAAGGGAGATATAAGACAAAAGTTTTTTGTATTAAGGAACAGTTAGCAACTTGGCCATATTCCTTTGTTGCCATCAATGAGAAAGGGGGAGATTGTTGGCAAGTTGGCCATACTGGTGTATATGACTTAGTATAGTGTTTTCATTATGGAAACAAAGTCATACAGTAGTTTGGAGTTAGCGCACTTGATGAGAAGATCAGAAATAGGTTTAAGTGTTGAAAATCAGATAGTGTATAGAGTACCTGAAGCTCAGAGCATTAGCGCACGTGCATAAAAATGAGTTATGGTGTGCACCCTAGAAGATAAGTTTGTTAGACTATATTCATGCTTAGTCTATGAGCGCATGATCAGATATGCAAGTATGACAAAGTTACAAATAGTTGAAGTTACATAGTCAATGTGTGCCAGAGAAGAACAAAGTAAGCAGCTAACTGTTAGCATTTGGATTTGCAGTTATATTCTAATGTTGTAAAGGCTATGCACCTATTGTAATTAGTTTTTTGACATGTAAATATATTTTTTTGTAAACATGCTTGAGCCAATTCAATTGGAAGTGTTGTATGTAATCGATTAAAGGTTTGACCTAGTTATTTGTTTTGTATGCACATATAAATATGAGATGTGCCCATTGTAATTTATATGAAAAAGAGATATAGAGTTTTGATAAGAAGAAAAGAAGAGTGTGAAGAGATTATAAGATGTATTAGAGCTTTACAAGAGGTCAAAGCATTAGCACATCAAAGGAACTAATCTGACAAGTAGTGTCATAGTGACAGTTCATCCAGCATATATAGTGTGTATCTAAGATCAAAAGGTTGTAGCCTTCACCACTTGAGTAGTGAGCTCTAGGATAGTGTGTCCACACCCCTAACAGGGTTTATTGTAAAAGAATCCTAACAGTGTCCAACCCTTGACAAGGTCTACTGTACTTAAAGGATTGTAAAGAAACTCCTAACAGGGTTAAGGATCTTCTAACAAGGATCATAAAACACTAGTACAGAATATTAGTGGGTGTCAATTCCCACTGGGGTTTTTACCTATTTGGGTTTCCCCGTAACCATATTGGTGTTATGTGTTGATTTCATGTTTCATATTTATGTAGATGTTTATTTCAGTACTTAAGTATTTAAGTTCAGTTTAAATATTAAGATAAAAGATAAAATATAATGAACACTGATTCACCCCCTCCTCTCAGTGTTCCCATTCCTAACACAACTTATCAAAAAGTATGTGACTTAGTGACAAAGGCTTTAACTTACACACTTTCCCACTCATGATGGTTAATGCTCACACTTTTAGACACTCAGCACCCTAGTGGCCAAAGCTTGACTTCGATGATTTCTCACTCACGACAATTAATTAAACACTCAAAAAGAAATAGTGAGCTAGCAACTAAGAGCCTAAAAGGTTGGTGAGTTGGTGACTAAGCATGAAAAAGGTAACAAAGAAATAGAACTCGATAGGGTTTAAGGACTTAAGAAATATTTTTTAACACCTTAGAAACATCAAGAAACCCTATTTCTTCATACCCTTAACAATTTTCATTAGATTTTTGCAGGACAATTTTCATCAGATTTTTGCACTAGCAAGAAAAAAAGGCTAACAGGGATATTAGCATTTTGGGTTTTTGGGGTAGGTGGCCACTTTTTAAACACTATCTTAGTGCACTTACCCCTATACAACCTATTATTTTCTTGTGTCTTTCCCAATTCCTCCATGATCCTTTGTAACCAAATCAACTCCTTAGTAGCCTTTATAGAAACAATATATTATGTCTTTATTGTTGAAAGAGCTACAAAATTTTGCAACCTAAAAATCCAACTAGCCATTGTGCCACCTACAATAAAAATATACCTCGTAGTGCTCCTCTAGCCATCAATATCTCTTTCTAAATCTGAATCAACATATCCTTGTAAAATAGAATGAGAGCCTTAAAAACATAAGGACTGAGTTTTGGTACCTCCCAAATACTTGAGAATCCACTTTACTATATTCCAATGTTGTTTTCTAGGATTGTTTATATCCCTACTCACAACTCCCACTGCATATACATTATTTATCCTTGTACACATAATGGAATACATCAAGATGCCAACTATTATAGAGTATGGAACCTTAGACATGTACTCCATATCCTCTTGTGTCTTGGGGATCATCTTCTTAGACAATTTAAAATAACTAGGCAAAGGTGTATTGACCGGTTTTGCATCTTGTATCTAAAATCTATTCAATGCCTTCTCTGTGTAATCACTTTGAGACTGTTAATGTGTGATTTTTCCTATCTCTAGTTATCCTCATGCTAAGGATCCTCATACTAAGGATTTATTTCTCTGCACCCAAAGCCTTCATAAAATATGATTGTACTAATTTTTGTTTAAGTCCATTTATATGATGCAGATTTATATGATGATAGGATGAGTCAGCTTGAGGAGGAGGTCATTGAGACCTTAAAAATTCTAGGTTAATTTGGTTTGTCTAGTTTTTGTTGTCTGTTGTTTTGTTGGCTTCTTGTTGGTTTTTTGTTGGGGATGGACTGGTTCTATAGTGTCTTTTTTTTTTCTTCTTGTCCAGGTTTTGGTTTATTTATCTTGAGTTGATGCACTTTATTGATATATCTTATGTAATTTATCTATAAAGGGTTTTCGGTCCCTTCAAAACCTATTTTTGTCTTAATAAAAAAAATCATATCATCAACATATAATAACAAGATGATATAGTTGTCATTATCCAATCTCTTCAAATAAACACAATGATTTGAATGAGATCTGTTGTAACCTTTTTCAATCATAAAACTATTGAATTTCAAATACCATGTTCAAGGTTTTTTTTTCAATCCATACAATCTCTTCTTCAATCTATGCACTAAGCCCTCCTTACCTTTGACCTTGTATCCTTGTGGTTATTTTATATAAATCTCTTCCTCAAAATATCCGGGGAGAAAAGTTGTCTTGACATCTAATTGTTCCATATGCAAGACTTTTGTAGCCACAAGACTTAGAATAGTTTAAATTGAAGTCATTTTGACAATAGGAGAAAATATTTCATCAAATTAATACATTTTTTCGGTGCAAAATGTTTTACCAAAAGTATAGCCTTGTATCTTTTATTGCCTCCATGTTCTTTCTTTAACATGTAACCCTATTTGTTAAGAAATTCTCTTGTTTCTTCAAGTAATTCAACTAACTCCCAGACTTGATTTTGTATCAAGGAAGCCATCTTCTCTCTCATCCCTTACTCCCACTTCTTTCTAGTTTCAACTTGCATTGCTTCTTCATAGCTTTATGGTTCACCTAAATCGGTCAATAATACATGATATAATGAAGGATGATATCGTTCAGTGGGTCTACTTATCCTGGCAGGTCTTCTTGCTAGAGTTTGAGGAACCTATTGTGATGTTGGGTCTCAATATTTTCTAGCATTTGTTGTAGTGTATTTTATGGGATCTCATCAAGCACTTTGTACTCTCTATTTTTGTTTTCCTATTTCTTTCCCTAAAACTGATCTTTATACATGATATTCTCATTGAATATGACATCTCTACTCCTAATGATTTTTTTTATTTTCATAATCTTGTAAACAATAACCAAAATCATTGATTCCATACCCAATAAAAGTAAACTTCTTGAATTTTACCTCAAGCTTTGATCTATTTTCTATATCAATATGGATAAATGCTTCACAACCAAAGATTTTGAGAAATGATTAGTTTACGTTTTTTCCATTCCATGCCTCCTCTAGAATACCACCATCCAAGGAGCTTGAAGGCCCTTTGTTTATCAAGTAAATATTAGTATCTACATCATTTTCCCAAAACTACAAAAGAAATCTTACATGAAATCTCATACTTCTTGCACGCTCCATGATAGTTATGTTCATCCTTTCAAACACACCATTTTTGTGCAGTGTTCCTAGAATTGTCTTTTGTCTATGAATCCCATGGTATGAACAATAAATATCAAAATCTATCATGTAATACTCAACTCTATTATCCAATTTGAGGCACTTCAGTTTATTTTCTTTCTCATTCTCAACCAAAGTTTTCCATTTATTAAAGACATCAAATATATTAGATTTTCTTGGAATTAAATAAACCTAGTTTTTCTAGTTGCATCATCAATAAAAGTAATATGTAATAATAAGACCAAAAAAGAGATGGTACCTATGATGGTCCTCATACATGAGAATGCACAAGCTCTAACTTTTCACTCTTATTTTCCTTTCCAACTCTAAGAAATGTGACACTCTTTTGTTTTCCATAGACATGGTTTTCAAAAAAATCCAAATCAACATGTTTCAAGCCTAGTAATAAGGTATTTGAATGGATAAGCTTCACCTCCTTCTCACTCATGTGCCCAATTTGATTGTGTCATAGAGCTGTATTCATTCTTGTGGAGGGTAGGGAAATAAATTAATCACTATTACCAGTACATAAATATATTGTACCTACCTTTTCCCCTTTTTATATTCCTTTAGTAACCTTCACAAATTATTTGTGAATATGACTATGCAACCTTCAATTCCTAGTTATCCTGATGATATTAAATTTCTTCTCAAATTAGGAATATGTCTCACCTTTTTCAACAACCATTGATTTCCATTTGGTAATTTTATCTATATGTTTCCCTTACCAATAATTTTTCATGGTTCATTATCACCTAAATAAACCTATCCAAATTCACCTTGAACGTAGCCTAGAAAACATTTTATATGGGGTGTGGCATGAAAAGAAAGCCTAATATATAACACCCAAGAATTAGTAATATTATCCAAAGAAAACATTAAAGCATCTTATAACACATCACCTGCTACATTTTCTTCCTTTTTATTTTATTGTTGTCTATCCCCTTGTTTTCCCTTTCAAGACCAACAATATTTCTTTAGGTGCCCTTTCTTTCCACAATTTCAGCACTCCAAATTTATCCTAGATTTGTTTTTCCTCTTTCTATATTTCCCATGATTACTTGGTCTCTTCCTCTTTCCCTCTAGAGTTCCCTATTCTCAATAGTTGAAGCATTACCTTATGTCTCACCTGTGATTTTCTATTGTATTTCTTCACTAAGGATAACACCAATAACATCATTAAACTTTAACATGTCCGAACCAGAGATAGATTTACTTACAACCATGACCAATTAATTCTAGATTTTAGGAAATGAGCATAAAATAAAGAGATCCCTAACATCATCATCAAAATTTAATTTTATAGAATAGCTAACTAGTAACTATGTTAAACTCATTCAAATGATCACTAATAGACCCACCTTCTGGCATCTTCATATTAAAAAAAATGTTTCATAAGAAATACCTTATTTGATATCGAGGGTTTCTCTTACAATTTTTCTAATGCCTTCATTAGACCATATATTCTTTTTTATTTTTCTATATTAAAATCTACTGATGATGTCAAGCACAGTCATATTTCTCCTAGTGTCCTCCTATCAAGAATCTCCCATTTTTCATCTAAAGTAGTCATCGGCTTCTTTTCTTTTCCACCCAATGGTAAGAAAATATCCTTCTGATATAGATAATATTCCATTTTCATCTTCCATAACTGATAGTTTTGGTTGTTGAACTTATCAACCTTAAGCTTTCCTTCATTTTCAATTTCTCCCACTCGAGTCTAAGATTCCCTACCAAATCATTGAGAAATACACTGCTATGATATTAGTTGTTAAGGTTTTGGAAATATGAGAAATAAATAATATTAAGATAATAAATAAATAAGAGAAGATAGAAATACAATAACACAAATATTTAACATAGTTCACCCAATATGAACTACATCCACCAGAGAAATAGTCTTCCACTTGTTTTATTATCCAAGGAAGAGAAAATTACAATCTAATAATTTCTCATCATACAGTCACTTATTTATCAAGCCCTTTTTAGGCGGTTTACAATGTCAAATAAAAAAATAAACCCTAACCCTAAAATAATATTATCTTACTTGTATTCTCCTACTCATACAAGAGAAAAAAATTATGGCAACAATTTGCACCGACATTACGACAGCGCTTCTGGTTGGCTCCTCCACCTGGCAATAAGTATATAGTACTTGCATGATCAGTCACCACATATGAACAAAAACTACGTACACATGGTCTTCATTTTATAGAATGATAAGTTAACACCAAAAATAATATTAAAGTGTAATAAAATGAATTAAAATTTAATTTTGCCTAAGTAATAATTCAAACAATTACCTAGTTCACCTAGGTCAGATACGTGGTCAAAATCCACGGATGCTTCCATTTAGTTCAATTGTAGTGCTTTAGGAACTTGATATGTATCAATGGGAACCAAAGGCCAATAAGTTCATTGGTTAATCCACTCTTTTGATTCACATTCTTCCCACAAAAAATTCATACATGAAGAGAAAAAACATACAATTTGTCTAGTATAAATAAGTAGTGACCTTGCATTTGAACTTTTAAATGAGTGCATGTCACCTAATCCTGTAGGAGTGCAACAATCTAGATATTTTTCAATGTCAGATTCATGTATCAACCAAAAAAATCTATAAATCATATACATACCTACATTACCTAGTCCCATCATAGAGTTACACCACTACACAATAGTTTCTACATCTATTAACTTGGTGCCACCTTCATACTTCAATTCCTCTCTAGTAAGGGCTCTTTTTAAACATGCTTCTACAAAATCATGCTCTCCCTTTCCATGTACAGCCTTAGTGAAATTCCCAAAAAAATGTATACCACTTGTCTCGTGTATCTTAGTCAACTAGTAGAACATCATTGCATTCTTGACTTGTGAGATGCAACTATCTGACCATATTATGTGTTGGTTGTATTTTATATTTTTTTTCCTTAAACTATCATAGAAAAAATTAAAAAATCCTTGCACAAACTCTGAAAAATGACTATGATCATCATTAATATAGCAGTGATACTCACTTAAAACCTTTCTATCCTCCTCTGTGATATCATGTGCATGCATTAATGTTGTGTACAACAATTATTACTTTTTTGGAATGGTAATGCATAGGTTGCACTTCATTTTTATTTTTTAGTGTATAAATCTCATAAAAATCAATGATAGAGACAATGATACCAAGGGAAAAGGTGTCCTTACATAACTTGAATTGATTATCTAGCCACCAAGCTCTATGTATATGTGTTATGTACTTATAAACTAATTTTTCTCTTGAAAAATCTTCATAAAATCAGCTGCACATATATCATTTTTCACTAACACACATCTCTTCAATAATTTTCCATCTTTAACCCCATCTGTGATTGACTTGTATTTTCCTAAAACACTAGTTTCTCACCAATTTCATGTGTGCTCTCTAGATGCAAACATCTCTACAAATGTTTCAAATCATTTGTAGCATAAGAAACTCTCAAACACATCATCTTATAATAAATGTAGTCATCATCTTGTTTGCATAGTACACTTAAAAAAAATTCTCTTGGTAACTTAGGAGGTTCTTGCATACCACATTCCTAAAAAATGTTGTTAGTGTGAAAAGTATAACATATGTGATAATAAATAGCATAAAGCATAAAAAATTCAATATGCATCCTATAACATGTGGTATGTGCATGATTAATCTTAACTTAGAAAGGTTTTTCATTTCCAAAAATCTTTGACTAATCCTTATTTGAGGAAACCTTTTGACATAGTCAAGGAAGGAGGATCCAGGAATGGATAGTCCAAACCTTGCATCCAACATCAACACAGTGGAAAATACACAACACAACAAGATATAACTAGAATTCAACTTCTATTCATCAATTAATGAGCATTACATTCAACATGCCAAGATGTAAGGCCTTCTCAGTTACAGTCAATTACATCATAATATACAACATAGATATCTCACGATCCAACAATCACCTAGCTAGCCCAAATCTACATAACCATAGAAATTGGTCGAAGCACCAAGGAAAATCTAAACATGTTCTCACAAGCCACCAATAAATATCCTTGTCTCCTAAGCCAAGACACTTAGCCACTAGCTCTTCTATTACAATCAAACCTTTTGATCACTACTATGTGACCATCCTCATCAATGTGTGCCTCTAAAAAACTACCCATACCCTCCTTATATACATACTACTCAGCCACAAGTTGGATTTAGAACAAGAATTAAATATAAAAACATCAACTGACTTCATGAAACAAACTCATAAAACATGTTGTTGAGGTCCCACAACCACATTCCCCATTGGCCACTTGGCTAGGGGCCCCTCCTTCTTTTCTTATTTTTCCTTCGCCTGTTTGTACCCCTTGGGGCCTTTTTTCCTTTTCATGTCTACATGTTTGTCTATTTCCCTGCCAAAACCTTTCTTCGGAGAAGGGAAGTCCCAATTTTTGCACTTTCGGTGTTCTCTGAGCTCCAAAATTGTAAAAACCTAAAACCTTACACAAGAAAATTTCCTTTCCTTTTCAGAGTTTGGACTTACAAGACTTTCGACCTCTGAAAGTCCAAAGCCAAGGAGAAAAGGGGGTTAGACTTTCACAATTTTGGGGTGTCAGAGGCTCAATGTCTTTTGGATCTCCAAAACCCCAAAGCTCTGATAGTGTGAAAGAAGGTGGTTGATGTCATATTTGGCAAGGGTCTATATATTTCTTTTTAATCAAGTTTTTGATCATTTGCGTCTTCAATCTTCTTGTGACTATAGAGAAAATTATAGCTAGACTTTCAATATTTTCATCTTCTTCCTTCATGATCATCATTTTATCTCTTGTTTGGTCATCCCTACCTATCGTCGCCCTTGCAGTAGGGTTTTTGGAAAAAAAAAATTTGGTCTTAGCTTAGGGTTTTCTTTTTTTGGTCTCTCCTTCATGTTTTTAGGTTAGGTTTTGGGTCTTTGGTCATTTTAGGGTTATTTTCATCATTCTTTAGTCTTGCCCTTGTCTTGGGTGTCACTTCTTCATTTCATAGTGTTAGGGAGGGCTCTTATTCGAGCTCACCTTAAGTCTTGTTGTTTCAGGGTGAGGGTAGGGTTTTACCCTCTCATTTTTCTCTCTAAAGGTTTTCTGGCATTTTGGAACTTCAACCTTTGAAGTTTCTAAAAGTTTCCCCAAGTTGTCCTTTTGACTTCAACCTTTCACATTTTCAAAGTTTCAGACCCTAACAAACCAAGTGAACATATGATGTCTATATCCCTAAAACTCAAACCCCCCCCCCCCAAATTAGGCAACTCCTTTTCAGATTTTTGGAACTTCAAGTCCTGATGATCAGATACATCTTTGTTGTTTTGGAGTTATGGGCTTTGGCGACATCAAGAAACATCACATACCTCTAAAACACTGAAACACTAAAACTCTAAAGGTCTTCTAAAGAAACACATCTGGTCCCTTTTTTTCCATTTTGGCTTGTCATAGGCCGATGTTTCTTTTGGATTCCAAACCTCTGAAACCCCAAAATTTGATTTTCAAAGCTTTTTAGTGGCTTTTAGATTATGGGTTTGTTTTATTTGGGGTTTTTAGTCATTTATTGCTTAACTTAGATAGTTTTTAGTATGGCCTTTCCTGATTAGTGTATTTTTTATTTGCAGAATGTCAAAGAAGATAACATCACTAGACATGAAGTTCCAATTTAAGGAATACCATGCTTCATCCAAGGTGGGGAATCTCCAAAGTAAGATTCCAAATACTAACATCAGGAACGTCAATTGGAATGAGTTTCTAGTAAGATGCACCCAACTAGAAGGAAGGTTTGTAGATTGCACTTCATTGGTCTACTCTAGCCTGGTCAATGTAGTAGCACACCTAGTTTATGTTCTTTCCTCATATTTGATCATGTCGACCCTTGCACAACACTATGTGCCAAATGAGAGATTAGTAAAGAACACAATGGGGGAAGTGGTTCTGGACCTCAGGCCAGACAATATTGAAGATTTTTTCCACCTTCCTAAAGGAGTAGATAGATTTTAATCCTTCTCCATCAACAAAGGAATGCAATTATTTAACAAAGAAACTCAATTGTCTTATGATATTGTCAACCAAGATTACCAAGCGCAATCTCTTTCTAATAATAAACTTGACAAGATAGATATGAGAAGGGGATATCAGAAGGATGACATTCAAGTTTTCATCACAATGATAAACTAACTATATGGGTTGCCTAAGTCCATCCAACTTGAGCCCTGGATGATCCTACTAATAGAGAAGATAAAAGGAAGGAGGTTAAGGTTTGATTGTGCTACTATCCTCAGTGATAATCTAGATAGGCAGTTGACCATAGTCAAGAATGATCCCCACTTTTACATGACTTTATATTTCATGTATCTACTTTCTTCAAAGAATTTTATCCAAACCTGGTTAAGGTAGGAGCTCTGGGTCAACCCAATGCTTGGTCATTCACTATATACCTACAGCTCATAAGGAAGAAGCACCTAGAGGAAGACAACTCAAAATACAAGATTATTAATGATGCATTTGTCTTCATAATCATTCACTCCATTGAGGGTGATTATGAAAAGAGACTCTTAGAAGAAGAAGTTGCACCTAAAGTTAAGGCCCTGGGAGTGTACTACATCTATTTCAGGACTTTCACCTACAAAAGTGTATTTGGGAGTACCTTAACTCCAAAGAAATTTACAAGATATCCATCAAACCAGATAATCTTATTAGAAATGGCCAAGAATCTCTCATATTCATATGAACATATCAAGCATAAGAAGAAGCATTGTTGGGATTTTCCCATTTCCATCAATTCGCACTCTCTCCAAGCATGAAACTATGTAAATCCCTAGCATATGAGTGGGATGAATGCCCATTGCAATATTTCAACTTGATAAGGACCATATTTGACCCCATATGCACTTACAATTATATTATGGGAAGTCATTACATCCATGAGATGCATTTCAAAGATCATTGGATGAATTGCACAGATGACTACGATGTTAGGATTTTTAACTACTATCTAATGATTCTAGAGCTAGCACAAGATTCCCTACTCCTCCACATTCCACCTAAAGTATGGGATGAATATTATGAGGATGTTTTGGAACCATTGTACAATTAAGACAAAATATATACAAGGACCATACTGAATGTTGAGGATAATTCCCTTTTGCATTTTCTCCTCCTTGAGCTCAATTTACTACTCCTACTTGAGAAAATGGTAGTAGAATCAACATAGGCTAATGAGCCTACTTTGTAGGTACCTCAAACAACAGTGGAAGATCCAATGAAAATATATGAAGAACAACCCTGAGGTGTATCAGAGGAGCAAGAACAGGAGTCAAGCCAATAGTATCCTTTGATTGAAGTTCCCTTGGAAAGGAGAGTGAAGCTCCTCTACCTCCACTTCCACCTCAAATACCAATAGTTCAAACTTTGGTTGCTCCTCTAGTTCAACCTCCACTTCAAACTCCTCCATTTTAACTTCCTACTCCAACTCCACCTCTAGTTCAAGTTCCCATTCCTCTAGCTCCAACTCCACCTCCAGTCTGAGCTCCCATTCCTCCATAGCCAACACATTAGGTTCCTATTCCTCCATTTCCTACACCTACTCCTCCACCAAATTTTCCCACTTCTCCACCATCTCATCATGTACCTTCTTTTGATTCAATCCATCAAGAGGTGAAAGAGAAGGAAAATTAAATAGAGGGAGAATAAGGATTCCTCCCTCATGAGAGTGAGGTAGATGAGAAATCAAAAGGAGAGGAAGAGGAGGAGATAAGAGAAGAAAATTTAGAAGAAAGGGAGGCTTTGAGGAAAGAACCACTATCAAAAGAGGATGATCAGGAACAAGAGCAGATGGCTTCTAATTTGGTAGCGCCATATGAGCTGATAACCACATTCACCAAGCCCACCTAGTTTACTAAAGAAATACAAGGAAGGGTGAGGGTGTACTCTAAGGAAGAAGACACTGACATGGTTGTGCTAGGTCAGGGTTTCCATCAAGGAGAATCAAGTTCCCATGCTAGAACACTCTCATATGTTACTTGGGATCATAGTGGTCAGTCGAAGGCACAAGTAGTAGTGCCAACAATTGATACCAGTATGGAAAAGATAACTCCCTAAGACTATATTTTTGAAGAAGTGGATCTAGTTGAAGCTACAAGGGAGGGAAACAAAACTTTGGCTACACTGGGATTAAATCACACCTTGGGGTTCATGGACAAGGATGAGAAAAAAATCAAGGTTTTGACAGAGCAAAATGAAGTCGTGAAAAGGTTTATTCTTAAGAAAACAAGTCCCATTGACCTTAGTAACCTAGAGGCCTCATTAAAAGTTGTTTTAGAGAGGATGGTTTCCCTCTAATTACCAAAAGATGTACCACATTATTTTATTCATGCTTGTTCAAAATGGAAGGTCAATTTTGAGGAGTTCACAAGGGCTAACTTAAGAACAAATTTGAGACCATTCAGAGGATTTCTTCAATAACTCACTAAATTGGTGGATATGATTGGAGATGAGGAAGGACTAGAGGCACAAATAACACAATTGAAAAATGTTCTTGAAGACCTTAAATAATAAGGAAGCAACACTTCCAAATTTTGGTTAAGGTTTATGAGGGGTCGGAGCTAGACAATTCTAAAGTATGGATTAAAGACATAGCTTAATCTTTTAATGTCTATAAAAATTTCTTAAATAGAGTAAATAAGAAGCGGAATGAATGAATGGTTTGGGTTGAGGAATTTTAGAAGTTCTTTGAAGGAATGGATCAAGATTTGTACAATGATGATGACAATTAGACAATGTAACCAATAAAAAACATCGTGCATCATTTTATAGAATTTTTAAATGGTGTTAAAATGAATTAGGACCTCCAACAAATGTTTTATCAAAAGGAGGGTATGCAGAGAATGTTGGAATGGGAGGAGGAGATCTAATCTTTTGTTGCAGAATTGTGTTAGATAATTGAGAGGGGGGGTGAATCAGTTAAGTCCAGTTATCCTACCATTCCAAATACTCTGAGATGTGTATAAAAAAACTTTCAAATCAATTAATCAACTCGGTAATATATCAATTGTACCTTTTTGTCCATCTATCGATTAGCAATAAATTAAATATTATGTTTACCGATCAATCTAATTATAGTAATGAGTAAAGTAAAAGAACAATTCAACACATCCATACACATATAACACTTTGATTTTTAATGTGGAAATCTTGTTAGGGGAAAAACCACCTAGGACTGGTAACCCAAAATAATTCACTCTTCTGAAGTGAGCTTAGTTAAGAGCCAACCCTATTAAAGGTTACAAAGCACATTGTGAGATGTGACCTCGTTAGAGGATTTATCAGTAACAATTCTCCCTAGACAAAATATTCACTATGGGTTCAAAAAGAAAACAATCAACATTCATTGAATGTCATATTGAAATATTAAGACTATTAAGTCTCACTCGGTTAAGAGATTTATCTATATAAATGGTTAAATTTATACAGTAATGATCTGATTCAAATACAACTAATTTTGTATATTTTTAGATCTATGCTAAGCTTAAAATACCTCTGATCAATAATCAAATCAATCTCTTTGTTTCCTCCAACTCTGTTCTTTTTGGTAATTCTTTTCTCTGACACTCTGTGTTGTCTACAGATTTGTTGGGTTCTATCTTCAACCAGATTGATCAGCTTTGCATGAATGCAATCTTCTCACGTGTATTCCAGAATTCAATCTGAATATCTTGTCTCCTTTTATAGACTTCATAAGCCATTTTATTTCCATCCATATAATTTTTCTCTTAATCTTCACCATTGATTTTTCTGCTTTAACCTTCCTCGGAAGTTGTGTCATTAACACATTTCATTCTCCTTCATCCGATCATCCTTGAATTTTGTCAGTTGTTTGATCCTCTTAACAAAAATTATCTTTAACCTTGAAATCATCAATAATTGTCCATCTCATCATCTTTAGTCGAAAATCATTAGTTCCATTTATTTCTTTCACTCGGTCAATACCTCAATGCATCGGTGATAACTAGCTAGGTTAACATTGTACTCAGTATATACTACACTTTCTCAGTGTACACTAAATTCTTCATTTACCGACCACATAAACTTGTTCATTCTTGATCTACAATCTAGAATGGCTTCATGTGATACAATCAAATCACTAAACTAATTCCATAGAATCATCAATAAGTTACCCAATGAATACCATATCCATATCTTTCTCATCCATCTCATCTTCATGTAGATATCTCATTCCTTCACCATTATTTCCTTCTTAAGATGTTTGTAATCATCATGATAAGTATAGTCAAAACTAGTTGACATAAATGACAATACATTAACTAATTTAATGTCTCACATATACTTTAGTACCTTAGTGATCATCAATCACTATCTTTCAAATATCCAATCAATTGTCAAACTCTCCCACAAGATATTCAATCATTTGTAGTTGTAATCACCGAAAAATGGACAGGATCATTCATGTGAATAACCAAGGTGAATCAAGGCAAAATCAAGGCAATTGAATCCAAACAAGCATTTAGCCAATCAAAATTAAAATTGAGCTTTAATTAAATTTAATTAAAAATCAAAGCCATAAAGATCAATTAAAACCTATCAAATCATGATTAATTAAATCAATATGCAATTAATTCAATTAATTGTATAGTTTGATTTAAAATCAAATCAACCCACTCAAGGGGTACACATGGCTAAACAAATTAATTAAATTCAATTAATTAAATCCTATTTTATCTCAATGCCACATGGGAGGAAAAAGCCTCAACCAATAGGATTTAAAGAAGGAGCTCACATGGATCAAGCCAAAATGAATCTCAATCACTCAATTTGAAAGAACATCTTGTCCACTCATCTTGTCTTCTTGTCCCAAGATTTGAGGACACAATATTTAAATTGTCTTCAAAGGGTAGAACCAAGGACTTAAACCCAACTCAACCTTGATCAAATCCAACTACACCCCCTACCCTTGCCAAAATCTATAAAAGGGAGGCCTAATTCACTCATAATTCATCCACAAATCTAAGAATTGCATCTAACCTCTTGAGATTTTGAGCTATGAAGGAAAATTTAGAAGTTAATTAAGCATTTCAATTTGTAATTGAACTATTTTAGCTTGCTTTATCATATATTATCAATCTAGGATTCTCATTAATGGAGGCTTGTTGAGAGCTTCACCATTAACATCCCTAGTTAGAGATCCATAGAGTGCTTAATTATCTTTATTTATTAAAATAGCTCTTCATTTGTGGTTAATTTAGTTATTTTATTCAATTATTGTCAATACTAACCCTATGAAGGTACAAATTCTAGTACACAAAATGGTGCCCACCGTGGGGCCTTAGGATTCACTTTCTTAAAAATCTAGAAATTTCATTTTGTTCAAATTTTTGCATGTTAAGTTCTTTGTTTTGCAGGTGAAACAACGCTTTTGAGACTTTAAACAGCATGTTTGAGAAATTTAATAGTGCTTCTAAGCACTGTAATAGCACATCTGTGACAAATTGTTGCGCCTTTGTGTAGGGAAACAATGCTTTTGATTCTTTTTGGCTTCTATCTAAATTTCTATCAACGCTTGTTCCCTGACTAGCCAGCATGTTTGACTCAATCTCCAGTGCATTTGATTATTTTCTGACGCCTTTACATAAGATTTTAGTGCTTTTACTCTTTTTTTCTGCGCTGTTAACAATTTTCTTTAGCACTTTTAATTTGATCTCTAGCACATTTGAGCATTTAAAGAGCGCTTTCAATAGATTCAATAGTGTTTTTGCTTAATTTGAAAATAAACAAAATTTGACTGTCATAAAATATTTTCTCTGTCTCTGCAGGATGTCCAAACATAAAAGAGTAAAAAACCAGAGTGCAAATTCAATCAAGAAGGCAAAGCTTTGACAAGAAAGATAAAAATGGAGAATATTTCTCACATTAAGTTGGTTCTTGAGGATTCTCAACAAGAAGGAAAGGTATATGATCATTACATCAAAGTTGTAGAAACATATAAAACAAAATTTGTTTCATTGAATTGGATTTATTCACCTTAATCAATTTTTTCTTAAATTTGACAAATAAGGCTTAAAGTTCAATTTTGTCTTTGTTTCTTCAATTTTATTTTGTTTTCTTCATTGTGGCTAGTTTTGTTGACTAACTTGTTGGAGGAAAAGCACATTGAAATTATTGGATGAAAAGCACATTGAAAAGGAATGATCACCAAGGTAAGCATTAAAAAAAATCAAAATCAATCAAAAATGCCCCTAGCCTTTTGCTAGCTACAAGGAAAAAGTAAGCCTAAACTTAGTCATTTTTTTTACTTAAATTGTGGCTTTGTTGTTTTCAAAATCTAGTAAGTAAAAAAAAGCCTAATATTATTTGAGAAATTTTGATATTAGGCCTATGCTCTTCACTTCTTTTAGTGAATCAAAATGCCAAAAGTGTCAAAATTTCTTGATTAAAAGAAAGGTTAAGGAAATCAAGAACATAATCAAATAAACCCCTTGTTTGTAGAAAAGAGTAGCAATACTCGATTCTCACTAGTTAGTGGGTTGGAAATTGAACATTGTTAATTGTGTTTTGGGATTGAGAAGTAGATAGGGATATGCTCTTCACCTTTTTGGTTAATCAAACTGCCACAACCTATTTCTTCATTCCACTTTCTTTCTTTCAAATGAACATGCTAGATCAATAGTTGGGCTTGCCTCCCAAGATTTGCCTTAATGAGGCTAGTGAGAGGGACAACCCAAAGTGGGATACAATCCCCTTTGTCATGATCATCCAACCCACCATAAAATGAAATGCATGCATCCTTAATGGGGTGTGTGACAAAAGGGTGTTAAATTTTTAAACTTCCTCGAGTAGTCCTTCAGGATTGCGCAAAACTCTGACATACCGGTGGTGGGAAGCCTTTTAATATACTTGGAGGATGAAAGTTTAATATCCATTTTGAATGGAACATTGATTAAAACCTTGTTAACTTAGCAAAGACTACCTTATAGAGTCATGTTTACGAACCAATCTTGAGCTAGGTAAATTGCTTGAAGTGTCTTTTTGTGCAAAACCTATGATAATGTCCTACAAATTCAAACACTTTTGTGTAGAGGGTAAAAAGAAACAAGTGTACTTGTGATTGTTGTGTTTGAAAAATACATAGAACAAGTGAAAGAGATATCCATTGAAAACTCATCTTACATTTTTAATCTCTTCAATAATTACCAACAATTACCAAATCAAAGGATCAATTTGAATAAAACTTTGTTGGATGTCGGATTCCACACATTCTCACAAACTCAAGTTATCCTTACAAGAAGATGGCACTTGTATAGCCAAACAGGTCCCCAAATTTGAGTATCAAAGTCTTGCTGATATCAATTTTTGGATTCGATTGTGTAAATTTTTTAACCATCAACGTTTCAGATCATACTACATGATCCATCATCAAGATGCCAAAGAGCAAGAAGAACAAGAAAATCAAGATCAAGGGGATATTCTCCCAAATTTATTTGAAGAAATATTTGAATTGTAAGGAAACTCAAGGGCAGAAATAGCTTCCTACACTAATCTCTAAAGGAAATTATTGTGCAAATTCTTTTAAATCCTTACAATTTCAAATTCGTTAACTACTTTAAAAATGATATTGCAGCCATATACCATGCATACAGAAAATAGAGAATGACACAATGATTTACCCTAGGGAAAACCTTTCGGTAAAAACCCTAGCACTCCAAAACCTGCACAATGTATTAATCAAAACTATTACAGTTTACAATACACTTGCAATGCAAGTTCTTTCAGAAGATTTCCCACTCTTGAAGACAAATCACGGCAGCAAAAAAATGTTCCAACAATACACTAACTTCTCCTATCTTCGCAACCCTAAAAAAAATGCTTATATCCTGTGCTTCCCTTTTTAGGGCAAGATAGTCATATTAGGGTTTTACCATTCTCCAAGAAAATAGGAACCCAAAAAAAATTTTTGGAAGAGTGTATAGTACTCAACTTTATCAATTGCCACATGTCTTGCATGTCTTCACCCCTCATTGAATCTTTTAGACATAGCTCTTACATGTCATAGGAATCTGTTATAACCATTTCAGCCATGATCTCCTTACACACAAATCAAGATGCCAACACATTGGGTGGAGTGACACATCTGTTAGCCCATTTTCATGTCAATGCAAAAAATCTTTAGAAAATGGCCTACACCTACAAAAAATTTATGACTGTACCAATTTTCCTCTGGTCTCTGCAACCTTTTTCCTATCCCTAGCCAAAACCCTTATTTCAAATTTTTGAATTTCTAGCCGTTGGTTAGACAAGCCCTGGTCTTGTTCTAATTCTTCATTACCTTTTCAGGCCACTTAAGTCTTGTTAAATGCATGTGCGCATTTCTTTTCCCCATTGGTCACTTATTCATTTATTCTTCAGGCGATGAGTCCTTTTGTTTGGTGATTTAGTGAATGCATGTTTGTCATTGGTTCACTTGGTTCCTAATGGTTTTCTCTTTTCTCTTAGTGATTGGGTGAACACTGTGTTCATGTAATATCCCATTGTCTAGTGGTTACCAGAGAATTTCTAGCGACCCAATGAATGGCTTGTTTTTCCTTTAGTCACTGATTCGTGGAGTGGTGGTCCCTTTTTTTTTTTTTAAATGATAATACATGTGGACCTATGTCAGTGAGGTGGCAAGCTATGATTGGTCCATAGGTCAATGACTAGATATGCTATCAGTGGGACATAGTTTTTGGCATGGGAGTGGGTCCTGGCACTTGCAGAGCATCGACAATGGGCATGTCTTTGCAAACAATATGTCAGATGCATGAGATCTTAAGACAGTCATTGATTCTTCTTATGACGTAATGTTTTATGATAGGTGGGTCCACTACCAGGTAAGCTAATTTGGTGGTGCCTAATTGGTCCATGAGGTGATAACTGGGTAATATGTCGGTGGGTCCTAATATCCGATGTGTCAGCAGGTCCTAACCTTGTCAGAGAATCGACGAATGATGTAAGTTCTTATCAAATTTGTCAGAGGCTTGAGATTATGAGACAGCCATTGATCTCATCTGGTGTCAGAGGGTTGTCAAGGCAGGGTAAGATTCTTCATCCGATGGTTGTCTAATAATCTGAAAGAATCTCAGAAGCCTATGCAAAGATGAGATGGCTGTCGATCTTCTTGGTGCGGGCCCATTAAAATTTCCTCAGTCTTTTGGCAGTCCTGATAAATGTTTGGCGGTTCTGACAATTTTCAATGCTTTTCACCCATTTGCAAAATGAGATGGTGGTTTTCTAAAAAGGCTAGCGATTCAACAAGTGTGTATTCGCATAATCGCTAAACTATTTGGCAGGTAGATAAAGTTCTCTACGAACTGACGAAAGCCTTCAGTCTCCAGTTCGCTAAATAAGGATGGGGGTTAGTTGTTTCCCTTTGACCGCTAAGTCACTGAGTTTGACGATGGGTTAAGATTTTATTGCACGAATAGGAAAAAGCTTTGTCGCATGTTCGCTAAAGGTAAACCCAGGGTAGCAGTTGAGTTAGGACTTAACGATTGCAATATAAAGATAGCTCAGGTTTAAATATTGACCACTGATATGTTGCAGGCGCCATGAATGTGACCATTGAGATTCAAATTCAAATTTTTTGAGGGTTTCCAGTGATAGAAAGGACTATTTTTAATTTCTTTTGAGGCCAGATTTGATTTGTTTGGTGGCGCTAATGGTTGCAGTGTGGTCTAGGGTGCTCCATGATTTTCTACAGGGGTCTGTACTATGTGGTTTTGTGCTCAAGGTGTGTTTTAGGTGGCCAAACAGGTTGATAAATTTAGAATTCCATGATTTGTTGTACTTTCCCAAAGATTTATCATAAGTGCAAATCTTTTTCAAGCATGGCCGACTGGTTTTCATCCCCTGCAATTAATTTTTGACTATTTTCAGTGGTTTGGGTGGTCGAAACCCTAACCCTAGTCACCCGAAGCTTGATGCATCCTCTTTGAGGATTCCAAGGTGACTAGTGGTGGTATATATTGTAGTTTTTTTGGCCTTGAGACAATTCCAAATATTTCTTTTGGTCCCTAGTTGTTGATGGTATTATACTGAGTAAGGAGAGCCTAGATTTTGGGTCTATTTCTTTGGCATTTTGTTCCTTGGTAATGTATTGATTCTGAAAATTAATGAGAATACATTTGAATTCCTATCTCAAATCTCTGATTGTCTTCTTTTTCTGATTGTGGATTCATATATGCTAAGGTCACAAAGTGGATTAGCATATGGTAAACAAAGAGTATTGTGAGATCGGCTTGGAGTTCCTAACAAAGTTAGGATTAAAGCCTTTAGGGTGATTTAAGTGAGTTCATTGTTAGATTGGAATTTGATGATCATATTTGGGAGTGAGGGGAGTAATAGGCAAAGAACTTACTCTGAGCTCATATGTATTTGAGTTAAGGTTTTAGGTTGATATATGTTATTTAGTGACTCTTTGCCCTAGGATAGGGCACTGATCCATTCTTTGGAGGTAGTCCATCATCTTCAATCACACACACACACAAATTAAATGATAAAATATTTCAATCAGTTAGTAAGGCGTATAGTTGTATATTGTTTTGAGACTCCTTTGGAGAAGTGAGTCAAGGGTACACCCACCTGAGCATTAAGGCTCAAAGTGTAGGAGGATCTATTTGATCCTTGTTAATTGGCCCTCTTCCTTGTAGACTTTGGAGTGGTGATAGAGTCAAAGTTATATTAAAGTATCCATCAAAGTATAAATTTGCAAGTTGAAGATCAAAGGGAACTCCAACAACATCAACATGCCAACTAGACATGTACACTCACACTTAATTACATTATTTGCAAGAAATACATTTTACAAAATAAATAATAAGAATAGGAATTATCCAAGGTTGAGACACCTTATTCCTAACATGAATCAATGGATCAAAATTCCACGTTTCATGATTACAACTGAGGAAACAATGATAATACCAACAACGCAAACCAAGAACCTAAAGAGACCCTTGAAGAAAGGGCTAATAGAGTGGCTCAAGATAATTATTTTCTTGAGGTCATGGATAAATTGATAGATAGGGATAGGGAGAATTTTTTCCTAAACCTAGCCCAAGCAGGGGTAAAGCTCCAACATGACTATGATATAGATCAACTTAAGAAGAAGCAAGAAGAAGATAACCCAATGAGTGCTATGACCAAATAGTTGAAAATATTCCAAGAACAAATAGATTTAATGAAAAAGGTCGTTGAACCTATGTTATTTTCTATTGAGGCCTTGTGCCCATTCCCCTTTGACAAAAGCTTGGTCATGGAACCTTTTCCTTTCAATACCATTTTTCCTAAATATGATGAGTATATGGGTAAAAAAGACCCATAGGATCATCTAAGAGAGTTTTGTGCTCTAAGTATTGAGTTCATGCACAACACTACGTACCTAATGAGACTTTTTCCTAGGATTTTGGGAGGTCTTGCCATGGAATGGTTCTCTAAACTCCCACAAGCAATAAAGACTTTTGAGGAGTTAGCTTCTAAGTTTGTAACCCATTACTCCTATAACATCAAGCATGAAATCACAATGCTCAAATTTTGTGATACCAAACAGAAAGATGGAGAATCCTTCATAGGATTCCTACAAAGGTGGAGGACTATTTTTGCAAGGCATCCATGAAATATCCCCGAGAAGGAAAAAAATGGAAATATTTACAAATAATTTGACCATGGAGATGAATTATCGACTCCAACTTCAATGTGCCCCAACATTTGAAAAGCTAATTGAAAACAGGATTTAAATGGAAGATGTATTGGTAAAGAGAGGAGAGATAAAACTATTCAAAGACAATAAATCAAATACCAATACCAACACTAACCATTATGTATCTAATTATGTTAATAATCAAGGAGCCAACAATCACAATGATAAACTTAAGCTATGGTTAAAGAATAATAACAAAAATCTTGTGAATGATGGAGTTTTGGAGGCCCACAACTTGAAGGAAACACCTTTTAACTTATCAAGTGGAGCTAATTATTCATACAATGTGAATCAAATGAAGAAAGCTCCCTTTAATTCCAATAATTCCAACAATTCCAATAATCCCAACAATAATTCTAATAATAATCCTTTTAATAATACTAATGGGAATAAGCCCAAACCCTTTTTCTCCACGTATCAAAAGAGAAAATTCACCTTTCTAGGTAAACCCTTGGAGAACTCATTAAGAACCTTGGTTGCTAATAAGATTATCACATTACCTGAGTTAAGACCTTATGAGTCTCAAATTAAACCTAATTGGTGGAATTATTCTCACCATTATGAGTATCATCAAAATAAGGGTCACAAAACCAATGAATGCATGAATTTAAAACACTAAGTGCAAGACCTAATAGATGATGGAACTATCAAAATTGAAGGACCCTAAAATAATGAGGATCATACAGCCTTCAAGAACCCCTTTCTAAACCATGAAAAGGGTGAGTCATCTAATGCCAACCAAAATAAAAAAAGAGGTAATGAGAAAGTGAACTTTTCTCATACCTATGATAACATAATCAATACTCTAAGCGAAGAGGACAATACCATAAATGTTATCATGGTAAAGTAGAAAACAAGAGAAGCATCATCTAATGTTGTCACTAGGGGGCAAGCTTCTAAAATCACCCTACCTAGAAATTCTCCAAGAATTGTTTTACCTAACCAAAACCTATCTTCATCGACAAAGAAATATAACTTGGTTGATCAATTACAAAGAACTCTCACTCAAATTTCAATCCTAGAATTGCTCAAATTATCATCTACTCACAAGGAAATTCTAGAGAAAGCTTTAGTAGAAACCAATGTGCCTCTAAACCTAAATGCGGATAAGTTTCAAAATATGGTGGGACATCTCATTGCTCCTCATTGCTTATCTTTTTCTAAACAAGATGACATGTTGCTAAACCACTCGTAGAATTTACCTTTTTATATAGAGGTCCTTATTCACAAACATAGAGTGAAAAGAATGCTTATCGATGGAGGAGCTGGCTTAAATATTTGTACCCTAAACTTGGTAAAATCCCTAGGATTTTTTGAGGAGGCTATTGATTCAAAGAAGAAAATAACAATCAAAGCTTACAATGATGAAGAACGAGCATCTAAAGGGGTCATAATACTTCCCATCAGAGTTGGTCCTATGCAAAAAGAGACCATATGTCAAGTTTTAGACCTAAAGTTGACCTATAATATTTTGTTAGGGAGGTCATGGATCCATGAAATGCAGGTCATTCCTTCTACTTACCACCAATGTTTAAATTTTCCTTATCTAGGGAGATAAATAATGGTAAATGGGGACTCAAACCCATTCCAATATTGTAACAACATCAAGCCTACCAATGACTCTCTAGTCCCACATAATGCAGATGGGTCTATACCTAATCAAATAGAGCAAGGGAAAATTTCTAAGGACATTCCATCATTGAAGGAAAAGGAAAAGATAGAAAAATAAATTGTTGTTGAAGACATCCCAAGACCCACTAACCTAGCTACATTGGCTAAGTGAAAAGAGAAGGTTAGTGAGGAAAATATTATTGAAAAGTCAAAAGAAGATCAAACCAAATCTATCCAAGTATACACCAAGGAGGCTCATTACCAAAAAATGGATCAAATGATGAGAAATTTTGATAAACAATGTAAAATCAAGCAAAAAGGAGTAGGTGAATATTCACTATCCATGGTGGACTTGCCATTATCTCCTAAATAATATGGATGACCATCCAATCTACCCCATAGATACAATGATCACTTTGTGAGAGAAAATACTTCTTCATCCATGGATGAAGATGATAATGAAATCCTTAATTGGATTTATAAATATTAGGAGTCAAGTGCCCAAGAAAAATGCATCCAAAACATCAGCATTCTCACACATCAATATGGGAAAGGATTTCAAATAATGTAAAAGATGGGATACAAAGGCCAAGGACCTTTGGGCACAAGGAATGAAGGACTTATTGAACCAATTGAAATTACATGGAGAGATAGCAAGGAAAATATAGGATTAGGGTACCTTGAACAAGGGTACACCCAAAAGAACTATCCTAAAGTCTATGATCAAATCTTGCAATTGGAATCACATAGTGATGAAGATTCTAACAATTAGGAGTGGGACTCATTTTCAAGTGAGTTGTGCCATGATAAGGAGGGATATTTCATTCATACCTACACTCCTAACAAAGAAAGGGAGAAAATAGCATAACAAAATCAGAATCGAGCCTCTATTTCAAGCCAAGTGGTCTTAGAAAATATTCAAATTCAAGAAATTGAAGTAAATAAATGGGTAGGAGAACCCTACGTACCTTCATGGAGACCTACTATGGAGGAATCTAATGTTATGTTTAATCCATGAGACTTTTATCCAATAGAAACCTTAGATGAGTCTAGTGAGGAAGACTTTGACCCTAGTTCTTTAGAACATCTAGAAGAGGCACATGTCATAGACTTGAATGATACAATGTTCAAACCATGAAATGAGGTCTAATCCCTAAATCCCATTAAACCAAGCCAAAGCATTTATCCCTTAACTCTTATATACCTATAATTAATCGAATGGGATTCCATTGAACCAACCATCCTCCCAATATTTTTCAATGACAACATGGTGTTCCAATACCTCACTGTGGTTGAGCCTTCTTCTACCATGGAATATCAGGAGGTTGTGATAAAGGGAATTATCCAAACTTTCAATTCCCCTAAAAATGAAAAAAAAAAAATTAAAAAAAATGAAAAGAATCTAATGTTGAAAACCACATGGTGGCAGCATTAGATCGAAAAGAGAAAGAAATAAAGAATGTTTCCAAAGGTGAAAACTTAATTGAGGTGCCTAAGGAAGGGAGTTTGAATACTTTACCTAAACACTATGAAGAGAGATCTCCTATCTTCATCAAGCCTACAAAAAATATAAACATTCAGTTAGAATCCAAGCCGTAGATCATACACCTAGTGGGATCCTTATCTAGTGAAGAGAGAGAAGAATTCATCAAATTCTTCACAGAAAAACAAGTCAACTTCGCATGGTCATATGATGATATGTTGGGATTAGATCCAAAATTGATTATGCATCATTTGAACATAAAGGAAGGAGCCAAACCAATCAAATAGAAGTTAAGAGAGATGCATCCACATATAGCCTTGCTACTAAAAGTAGAGTTGGAGAAATTGCTAAAAGTGGGATTTATCAGGACCATTGATTATGTCCAATGGATTTCAAACATAGTGCTAGTTTCAAAAGTAGATAAGTCCATCAAGATTTGCACAGACTTTAGAGACCTTAATTTGGCATGTCCTAAAGATGATTTTCCTCTTCCAAGCATAGACACCATTGTAGATTTAACAACAGGACATTCCATGTTCTCTCTTATGGATGGATTTAGTGGCTATAACAAGATCAAGATAGCACCCAAGGATCAAGATAAAATAGTATTTACATGCACATGGGGAACATTCTGCTAGAATGTTATGCCCTTTGATCTAAAGAATGTCAGGGAAACATATCAAAGGGCCATGACAACAATATTCCATGATATGATGCATAAGTTCATGGAAGATTATGTAGATGACATATTATCAAAATCTCATTCAAGAGAGGAGCATCTAAAAATTCTAGAGAAAATATTTGTTAGATTAGAGCAATTCAAATTAAGGCTCAATCCAAAAAGGTGTGCATTTGGGGTCCAATCAGGAAAGCTGCTAAGCTACATTATATCAGTGAAAGGAATAGAGGTAGATCCCGCTAAAGTCAAAGCCATCATGGAGATGGAAGCACCTCAAAATATAAGTCAAATGAGGTCACTACAAGGAATAATTCAATCCATTACAAGATTTATATCCCAACTAGTGGAAAAATGTTGAAGAAATACCTCATGAATCCTCCAACTTTGATGCCACCTATAAGAGGAAAACCCTTGATCCTATATATTTTAGCAATCGAGCATTCATTAGGGGCACTCTTAGCACAAGAAGATGAATTGGGAAAAGAAATGGCAATATATTACATAAGTAGAACTGTGATGAAATACGAGTTGAACTATACTTTCATCGAAAGGGCATGTTTGGCTATGGTTTTTTCTTCCCAAAAAATACATCACTATATGTTATCTCATAAGATAAGACTCACTGCAAAGATTGATCCTTTAAATTATTTACTTAGCAAAATAGTATTAAATAGAAGGCTAGCCAAATGGGTCATGGTGTTGAGTGAATTTGACATCGAGTATGTGGATTGAAAATCTATCAAAGGGCAAGTCATTATGGACCAACTAGAAGAATCACCATTGCAAGATGATCATCCAATTCAAGTAGAATTCCTAGATTCCAAGATTGTGAATGTTGAGGCAAAGACATGGAAATTATATTTTGATGGTTCCTACACACAACATGGATCAGGAGCAGGCATACTCTTAATTACTCCTCAAGGATCTACAATTCCTTAATTTATATAAATTTCTATTTCCATGTACCAATAACATAGCAGAATATGAAGCCTTGGTCATCGGCATAAAGTTGGAATTGGAGTGGAAAGTGATAGAACTGAAGGTTTATGGAGACTCCCAACTAGTTATCAATCAAATTAATGATGAATATTAGACGAAAGATGACAAGATGGTTCCTTATAAGAACATTGTAGAAAATATTAAGAAGTACTTCACTCTTATTACATTTGAGAAAGTTCCAAGATAAAAGGACAAAGCAATGGATGCAATGGCTACTTTGGCATCACTTCTACAAATACCAGATCAAAGTGCCAGATATGAATTTTAGGTAGAAGAAGTTGAGAAACCCGCATTTGACCCTACCCATCCTCATACCATTTGCCTATCAAGAAATCTAGGAAAAGAGGAATCAAACATAGCCTTACAAGAAATCCATGAGGGAATCTATGGTTCACATTTAGTTGGATTAATTCTAGCTAAGAAACTTCTTAGGATAGGATATTTTTGGCCTACAATGGAGAAAGATGCTTGTCACTTTGCTAAAACTTATAAAAAGTGTCAATTTCATGGAAACTTGATACATGTGCCCACACAAGAGCTTCATCCTATGACAACACCTTGGCCATTTTGTCAATGGGGTTTAGATTTAATAGGAATGATTTATCCACCATCTTCAAATGGTCATAAATTCATTATTACAATAACGGAGTACTTTACCAAATGGGTGGAACTTGTACCCTTATCAACTGCAACAGGAAAGAAGATATCCTTGTTTATCCTAAACCACATAATATGTAGATATGGCATACCTCATGCCATCATAATGGATAATGAAAAACACTTCAAAAACAAGGACCTAAAGGAGTTATTCACAAAGTTTTATATGATCCATCACTCTTCATCAATATATTACCCCCAAGGTAATGGACAAGCTGATGCAATGAATAAAAACATCTTGAAGATATTAAAGAGAACGGTGGACAATTCAGGTAGAGATTGGCATATAAAAATAAACCTGACCTTATGGACTTATAGGACCAGCATTAGAACACCAATTGGAGCTACACCATTTTCCTTAGTCTTTGGAATAGAAGCAGTTTTACCTTTGGAGGTAGAACTTCCATCCTTAAGGGTATCTTTACATGATTTGATAAGTGAAGAGGATTATAAAGTTACTAGGTTGCATGAACTAGAACTTCTAGATGAGAAACAACAACAATCACTTGATCGCTAAAAAGTATATCAAAACCAAATGTCAAGGACTTATAACAAGCACATCAAGTCAAGAACATTCCAAGTAGGTGACTTAGTTTTGTGAGAGAATCCCAAGAATCAAGAAGAAAGATAAAATAAAGGAAAATGGGAAGCAAACTAGTTAGGACCTTTTGTGATCACTTCATCTTTTGGGACCAGCACCTACAAGTTAGTGGATTGTGATGGAGAAGAGCTACAAGAACCTATCAATAGCATTCATCTAAAAAGGTTCTATACATGAGATAGATGAAAGAGTATAAAGAGTATCAAAAAATAAGATGGAGAGCATCCTAATTATTGTATATAGTCAAAAGATATCTTGAAAAACCAAAAACATTGAAAAATAGAAAAGAGCAAACAAATCAGAAATGCAGAAAACATCAAAAATAGTGGAAAATTGAGCATGAAGAAAGCCAAAAAAATTCATATATGATCCTCAAAAAGATGTTGTCTTGGTGAAAACCTATCAAATAGGTGCCTTGATGACATGAGAAAGAAAAAATTTTGAAAAAAAGAAAAAATACAAAAAAAGAGAAAAAGAGAAAAAGTGCTTTGGTGAAAACCTAGCAAATAGGCACCTTAGTAGCAAAAAAAGGAAAAAGCTTTAAACATAGAAAAAGAAAGCAAGATCCATTCAATCGGTGAAAACCTAGTAAACAGGCACCATTGAAAATCCAAGTCAATTATATACCTAGAAGTCATCCTTGTAAATATTGCATTCACCAGCATGTGTATGTATTGCATAATAAAACCCCACAGTTGCATTTGCAAGTACCTCAAGATTTTGGTCACCTAATCTGCAAATTGTCCTAAGTCCAACATTGAAATCATATCAAATTAGGAGCAATCTAATCTAAAGGAGGAAGGATTCATCAAAAGAAAACTACAATCAATCATCAAATCAATTCATCAAAAACACAAGTGAGGCACTTAATCAAATCTTCATCCCAATCCAATTTGAACCAAACATAAAATTTGATCCTATATTTTAGCTGACCTAATCTTTCTCAAGATTAAAAGTATGAAATGGATGGAACTAAAGTTGAAATATGGATTTGAAAAACATGGAAAAAAATTTCTAAGTATTGTCTTGATTGATGAAATCATGTCTTTCTAGCAAATCAATGAAAGTTTTTAAACTAGATAAACTATGATGAAAGTGTGATATTTTATTGATTCCTGAATGACTATATTAAGATCAAAATTTTAAAGCATGTATTATTTTTCTAAGGACGTGATCATCAAAGAATCATCGAGGACTTGTACATAAGATAAAACTGAGATCCCTATTTGTTTATGCAAAAGGATACCTTGGATATTTTGTTCTTCAATATCATAATACCAAAATCCACTTGCAACATAGAATCTGACAAAATCGGTATTCGCACTCTCATGATTGGCTTCAATCAATGATAGTCATACCAGAAAGGATAGGAAAGCAACAAAAGAGGTGCAAAGAGTATTCATATCATCATGGTTGAACTAGTGATGGTTGTACTAAAATGGGGATTTCAAAAATTTCTCAATGATGATTATAAGATCCAAATTTGTGAATAATGACAGTTAGTTGCATACATCTTAGATTAAATGCATTTAATGTATTTTGCCTTTCTTAGCTTAATTTAATTTGCAAGAGGGAAAATTGACAAAAAATAAAAGGGGGTGTAGTCAAATCAAAAATCAAGGGATCATCAAAAACTATATGTGATCGATTGTATTGGAAATCAAAAACAATAAAAAAAAAAAACAAAGGTGCATTCCATTAGGACATGTGCATTTGTAAGATTCATGTTAACATGCATTGAGTTGTATTCATTTTAATTTAAGTTCATTCCATATAGTTTAAACCATCTTCATAACAATAATTGCATTAGGTTGCATTCATCCTTTAGATCATTTTTATTAAGTTCATTGCATTAGATTGCATTCATTTTAAAATTCATCTCATTTAGGGTGCATTCTTTTAATCATTTATTTCAATCCATTAAGTGCATTAACATTGTATTCATTAGGTCAAAATCATCACATCATTACATTCATCAAAACATTGCATTTCAAATAGAACATAAAATCATCATTAGGTGCATATCATTTAAGTCATCTTAGAATTTAATGCATCATGCAAATAAATCCATTCTTATAAGAGCATAAGACATTGCATCATCATTCATATCATATAACATCTAGAATCATTAAGTATCACACGCATGACATAAAACCATTGCATCAGATTTAAATACCATAAAGCATTCATATACATTATGTACATCCATATCACATGAAATCTTTGCATCCATTGCATTATTCATTAAATCCATCTAACACATTTATATATCATTGCATCCATAAATAAACCATTTGAATCATTAAATTTAATTACATTCATCCATCTATTCTATGTCATATAGGAGACAATCATTTAAGCATCATTAGAGCATGTGCATATATATCAAAAATTGCATTCTAAAAAGCATAAAATAGATCACATAGGAGATAGAATCATCTAGATCTGCATATCATGCTAAAACACCTAAAAAGGAGATCCAACACATCATGACATCATATATAGTAAAATATATAAAAAATGAATATCAAATTCTATGGCATCATCATAAAATCAACAAAATATTAGAGTCCATGAAATGATCATAAATGCAATATCAAGATAATCAAAGTCTATCAAAGTACCAATGTATCAACATAAACAACATCAATGAATCAAAAATGATACAATAGAGTTCAATGTCTCGATATCAATAAAAGAATGAGATCATATATATCATCAAGGCAAGAATCTAAAATATCTCAAATCATAGAATCAACTGGCCGAACTGCCAATACCATCTCCACCATCAGGACTAGGAGCACTATCTAGAGGATGAATAGAGCTCGGCTATAATCCATGCTCACTCATCACAGCCATAAAGGTCTGCATCATAGAACTCAGCTGCCTCATCTCCTATCTGATCTCAAAAACATCTGACTGTAAAGAATGAACCTCTAGTGCCACTACGCTAGGAGCCTATGGTGGAGGCATAGAAGAAGAAGGCATGGATGAAGATGGATCTGATAAAGATGGAATAAAACTAGAAGAAGATGGACATGAAGAAGATGATGGCATCGAAGGAGAAGTAGATGCCTGAGAAGATAAAGCTTATGGAATGATCGATAGTATAACTTGAGGAGGAGGACCTTGAGCCTGATCCAATAAAACCTATGCAACTTGTGCCTCAACCTCTCTATTTCATTTGGCTCTAGGCTGGCCATGTCTTAAAATTGGATCAACAGCAACTTGATGAAGTGGTCTATCTACACCCCCTCTAGCCTGCCCACCACCAACCCTAGGATGAATAGGAGTAGCAGTGATAACTAGAATATGGACCCTCCCTTCTCTAGCTACTCGAGGACCCTATTGTCCATGCCATGCTCTAACTCTACCCCCACCCATCCCATCATCTGCATCATCTCCCGCATCATCACCACCATCACCATCAGAAAGCTCATCTATAACAGGTACTCCCTCAGCAGGATCTATAAATCTTGGAAATGAGTTCTGAGTGAACCAATCTGCGTACTCATCTGTAACACCAGCATCCTTAACATGATCTCTCATTGACCATGGTACATGCCCAAGATCTCATACCTCCCAGTAAGCCATCTTGAAATCTACACAGGGTCCCCATAGAGATCTCTCATCCTAGACTTGAGCATACATAGCAATGCCCTGGGGCATACCCTGTGTGCGCCCATACTAATGCAATACCCTCCTAAAGAAAAATCTCTCAATGATATATGGGGTACACCTAATCATCCACTATGGATAGAACATATTGGGAAACTCAGTGCCATCCTTAGGCCAAGCCTCACATCCCAAATATGACTGCCAGATCACTATATCCATATCATTTATAACATGACGCCAGTAATCTAGTTTACCCATATGGGTCTGTATCACCATACCCTCATACAACTAGGCAAATGGCCAACCTGGATCTTGTTGTCATTTTTTAATGGGTCGTGTCACTGGGATATGCTCCCAAGTCCAAAGTTGTAAGAGAATCGCTCTTGCAGTGAGCGTGGAAGATCATTGATACACAACTATATGTAGCTCGTGATATAACTGAGCTAATACACATGATCCCCAATCAAATCATCAGGCATGAACCATCAACTCCTCTAGAATAGGACCCTGTCTGAGTGCAAATCTATGTCCTTGTCTATCAGGAACATGGAACCCACTGATCAAAGCACCTAATACTCCTGGCAACACCAGAAAATAATGAAACTATGCCCACTAGATATGATCATTTCCAATGGCAGGATCTTGGAAGACTCACCGACACACTAATCCATCATAAACAGAATCATAATATACTAACTCTCCTCTGGTAGGAAGGTGAAGGATACAATATACATCCTCTGGGGTGATCATCATCTCACCCATAGGAAAATGGAAGTTATTATGGTCTGAGTGCCATCTCTTGGCCATAGCAGTGATCAAACCTTGATTCACTCAGAATCAAGGTAAAGCAAGTAGGAAAGACAATCCACAAGGGCCTACATGTCTCCCAAATGCACTCTAGTCATCAATCATACTCATAGGTAAAGGATATAAACCACGGACAACTAATGACTTAAGCACTGCCTACAAAAAGAAAGTTCAAATACATCATTTTTTAAATCAGTTATCATTTGGATTATCCTAAGTCAACCAAACATTTACAACTTTCAAACCACAATCAATTTTCCTAAGTCTACTTAGAGAGGATGGAAAATTAATCATCATCCATCATCTAAATCTAGATTGATGATCAAACATTCAAACTATGACTGACTCATACTAACATCTTACGACTCACTATAACATCAAGTTTGTTACTTAAACCAATTATCTGATCGATGACATTGAATAGTTTGAAAAAATGACTAGGGCAATTTTTAAAAAGATTATCAAGGTGAAAGTGCTATTTCAGGGTGTAAAAGCGCTAAAATTCAAAAGTGCTATTAAACATTTTAAGCGTGCTACTTCAAATTTCAAAAGCACAACATCAAAGAAAAAGTGCTAAAACTTTCTAAAAGTGCCATTTAAAAAATCAAAAGCACTAATCAAAATAGCAAAAGAGAAATTCAATTTAAAAGCGCTATTTGACGAATCAAAAGTAGTTTATGCCCTAGAACAGGCATCTAAACATGCAATTCTTCTTTGTGGAAGTGCTAAAAAAAATGCAAACGCACTATTAAAAGTGGTAAAAGTGCTATTTCAATTTCAAAAAACAAAAAAAGAGGGTTTTTCCTAGAAATATTCAATTTTTTTGAATTTAAATGCATAAATCAAAAAACCAAGAGGATCAGGCACTTACTGGAGGACCGTAGGTGAGAGGTCACTGATATCGTTGCCCACGCTTGAACCTATGCTCATGTATCAAGATAGACATCACAAAAAAGTCAAAGAAATTTAGATCAAAATTCAACAAGTAAAAGTGAAAATAAATAGTAAAAAAGGACTTTTTACCCCTTTATATAGACCTTTTTTTACCTAAAAAGGGCATCTTTGACTTGAAAAGGGAATCTTTGACCAGAGGGGGCTTGGGAAGCCAAATTTTTCACTAAATCAACCAAAACAGGGGCATTTTTCATCACACGGATGCAAAAACATTATCGAAAATGAAATCAAAATTCATTATAAAATTGACCTAATCAACGTAAACTAACCTAAATCATCAAAATTTACAAAACATCTATCAAATTTCATTTCATTTCCGAGGGGGCATATACTCAGATCATTAGAATGACATCAACATCATCAAATCAAGAGAATGACCATCAAATCAGAATGTAATCTTTTATCAAGAAATTTTTCACTAATCAATCAAAAGGGGCATCAAACATCGAACCACATCAAATCAGGTATCACATCAGCAATCTAACATCAGATCGACCATCAAGAACACCAAAATCAATCACAACTGCATCAAACATCATCAATATTTGCATCTCGTATCGAACATCAAGATCGACCATCGATAGAATCGGGACCTTTTATCAGGTTGGATCAGAACATTATTTGAATCAACACACTTCACATGTCAACTCAAAGAGGGGCATTTGTAATCACCAAAAAATGGACAGGATCATTCATGTGAATAACCAAGGTGAATCAAGGCAATTGAATCCAAACAAGCATTTAGCCAATCAAAATTAGAATCGAGCTTTAATTCAATTTAATTAAAAATCAAAGCCATAAAGATCAATTAAAACCTATCAAATCATGATAAATTAAATCAATGTGCAATTAATTCAATTAATTGTATAGTTTGATTTATTTTCAAATCAACCCACTCAAGGGGTACACATGGCTAAACAAATTAATTAAATTCAATTAATTAAATCCTATTTTCTCTCAACACCATATGGGAGGAGAAAACCTCAACCAATAGGATTTAAAGAAGGATCTCACATGGATCAAGCCAAAATGAATCTCAATCACTCAATTTAAAAGAACATCTTGTCCACTCATCTTGTCTTCTTGTCCCAAGATTTGAGGACACAATATTTAAATTGTCTTCAAAGGTTGGAACCAAGGACTTAACCCCAACTCAACCTTGATCAAATCCAACTACACCCCCTACCCTTGCCAAAATCTATAAAAGGGAGGCCTAATTCACTCATAATTCATCCACAAATCTAAGAATTGCATCTAACTTCTTGAGATTTTGAGCTAGGAAGGAAAATTTAGAAGTTAATTAAGCATTTCAATTTGGAATTGAACTATTTTAGCTTTCTTTATCATATATTCTCATTCTAGGACTATCATAAATGGAGGCTTGCTAAGAGCTTCACCATTAACATCCCTAGTTAGAGACCCATAGAGTGCTTAATTGTCTTTATTTGTTAAAATAGCTCTTCCTTTGTGGTTAATTTAGTTATTTTATTCAATTATTGTTAATACTAACCCTATGAAGGTACAATTTCTAGTACACAGTAGTCTATCAAATTAGTCACCTTTAGAGAAAAGAAACAACAATGCCTTGGGAGTATCCAAATAGTAGATTTTGAAGAATTACAAGAAATATTAGAGAGGCTACGCAAGGTCCATCCAGAAATCCTTCCCATCAACTAAGTGTTCAATTTTGGACTTAGTCAATTTTCGCATGGAGGAGTTTTGACACTTAGACCAATTTTCTAGTTTAGGATTTTTTCTCTTTCAGACTCCAAAAGTCTGAAATTTCACCCAGCATGAATTTTTGACTTAGCTATTTTACAAGAGTAATTTTTTTAGAGTAAGGATTGAGGTCCAAAATTTTAGGGTCATTTTCATCAAAAATATTTAGTCTTCAAGAGTTTATTTTTAGTTTGATTGACTACATGTTTTGGGTCATTTTTGTTAGCCTTGGTGCTATCTATCAGTTTGATTCTCGAAGAGGAGCCATGATGAAGATTTCAAGGGGTAACTCTAAGTTCTAAAGAATAATTTAATGGAAAATTTTGGAACTCCAAGATGGATCTTTTGTTTTCTAAATCATATTGGGCCTTGAATTTATAATGCACATGGATCAAATCTGTGCTAGATGGTATAGGGTTTCTTTAGGAGTAGTTTTCCTTCAGTAAGATTTAGATTTAATTTTATTTTCTAGTTTTATGCTTAGCTGAAACCCTGGCTATGAAATTATTGTTTTTTCCTAAAAGGGGAAGTTGTATAAATTGAAAAGAACAATGTAATTAAGGTGGATTATTTTTGCAATACAATTATATGCAATTGGTGCTTCAATCATGGTGTGATATTTTTTTGTTATCTTTGTGATGTTCATGAATATGTATTTTCTCATTCTTTTTCTTCAAAGATCCAATTGATTGTGTGGTGATTTTAATTTATGAATTCATTAATTTGGTGTTTATCTTGTTGTGATGAATTATTGGGAAGATTATTCTTCGAAGCTTCAGGATAAATTTGTCTCATGTGTGCATACAGTCGTAGTGGCTTCATGATCTAATGAATTTTGACAAATCTTACATCTTCATTTATTTCCATTGATGATTGTATCTGCAAAACCAAGGTTATGAGTTATTCAGATCTATGTTTTGTGGTTTTTCTCCATCTTCATGTTAATTTAATTTGCAAGGTTATGCAATGATGGTTTATGTCCATTAGGTTTACTTTCTGCAATTTTCATTCAATTCTAGTTACCATACTCATTTCCCTACTTTCAAGATAATCAATCTTAGTAAGTTAATTTAAATTTGCATGTTAGAAAATTGTATTTCATTTAAAAATTCTGAAAATGTACAAAAGATCATTTGTTTAAGATTGGTTTTGTAGCTTCTCCAATATTTAACTAGAAAAGACCTCCTAGTGAACAGTTTCACATTTATCTTTTATTGAGCTATCTAGACGGTTAAGACCCAGCCTAAAATGAACCTCGAGATTGATTCCATCATTCTTCCAAGAGGGGAATTTTTACATCCAGATTCTTAGTCGGTGTCTCATGTAAAAATGACACTCAACAGAAGTGGCGCTAGAAGGAAGGCCCTCAAAAGGGAGGCTAGGGAATATTAGATCTTTCTCTCTTGAGAATTTTGAACGAGTCCTTAGGTCATCACCCAACATAGGGGAATTCCTAGTGTAGACACCTAAAAATTCATTGGTAAATAAAAGTATTTTTATTTTCCAAAAACCCTTGATGACATCATCATTTGTTAATTAATTATTTATTTAATCAATTGATTGATTATTATGCCATTAATTCTTCCTATCATAATTAAAAACATTTAATTAAGGAATCCCTTTCAGAAATGTTTAAATCCAATTTAAACATCATTCCCCCAAAATTTATTAACTATTTAATAAATTGACCAAAATCCTTTAAATAAATGAAATATTTATTTAAATCCCTCAAAACCCTAGAAACTTCTAGAGATTTTGAAACCCTTCTAGACTTTCCTAAACTTTCCTAAACCTACTTGGAGGGTGATTCCTACCCTTTTTAGTCTAAACCCTCAATCTTTTACTTTTGGTCAAATCCCCTCATTAATGAGCCTTACATGCTCATTAATGGCCACTTACACCACCATTGAAGGCTCATACAAGCCATGAGTCAAGACCTATGTCTTCTCTTACACTTTTTTCCCCTTCGACACTTCCCTAGTTTTTCTCACACATGTGTGAGCAACCTTAACCCTTATCCTTCTAACCTTACCCCTAACCATACCTCAGACTCTACCCCAAACCTTGACTCTAACCCTAACTCTTCTTCCTAACCCAAGCCCTTGGCTTGAATACTATAAATATTCTCTCTTCCAAGAGAAAATCATTAGCTTATTCCATATCATTCATTCATTGTTATAATGGTAAAATACATCTAGATCATCATAGCATTTAGCATAAATTTTTAGATTAACTCTATTTTATGCTTTCATAGATTATCCTAGAATAGCTTAATGGATTGAATCTAGTTGTTTGTTAAGATTTTATAATCATTTTAGAATCATATCGCATCTTTATTTGGATAAAATCAACTCGAGCTTAAGCATTCTTTCATAAATCTTCATCTTAGCTCCATTAGGATCCTTGAGGCTCTAGGGGCAAAATGGGTGTTCTATACCTGATTTTTTTCCACTATGGGGTTCTCATGGTCCCTAATCCATCCCAATCCTTCCTAATCAGCATTAGGGATAACCTCCATGTGTTTTGAGAGCACACCCACATCCCTAAAGGGAGAGAAAATCTACCATGCCTTGCGAGGGAACTGGGGAAGAGAACAAAGATTCTCTTAGGAAACAAAATCTATGTAATGAACTATGAAAAAAAAATTTCAAACTTTGAAAATATTTACATGCATAAAAACATAAGAAAATTTTACTTAGATTCCTCCCATGGTTCCCTACTATAATATTAACAATCCACGTAAGTTTCTTTTTAAATGTACTAACAACTTGAATAACTCTTAAACCAACTATATCATAACATTTGAAGATCCCAAGAAGGAAACATAAATGCTTTCTTTCATATTTTTAACTTGACATTTAAATCCATCGATATTCCTAGGGATTTCTTTTTAACAATATAGCATTTGAAGTAATAATCACATCTAAATGCTTAATTTAATAATTTGAGCAATTACATATATGAAATCATCACATTTGATTTACTATCCTTTCTTAACCATCAATAAGGTACAACATACCACTTTACATGAAAAATTATGAAATTCCTTTTCTTTTCCAACAAACATGATTTACATAAAGTTCACATTTTCCCTTTTATTTTTCCTAAATCTACCCATTCCAAGATACATAAATTTGAAATACAATAAAGATTAAATTTGAAATACAATAAAGATTAAATTACATTCATCTCCTCTTAGGAGGTTACAGTAACTTTACATTTGATTGAAATTAATGAAACAAAAGTAAGAAGTCTTCTTTCTTCAAAACTGGAACAATGTGCAAACAAGAATCCTTAAGCAGTGCAACTACAAATAATAACTCGATAAAAATATTTACCACCCAACCATGTGGATACCAAAAGGCCCACTCCCCTGTGCTAGGATATAAACACCAAGGTCCATGCAAGAAGAGATAACTAGGACATTTCTAGGGTTGGGGTAACCTTTCCCAAACAACAACTGAAAAGAAGATCAAAGTACAAAACCCTTCCCAAAAGGTTTCAAGACTTGGTAGAAACTCTAAGTGACAAGCTAGGTGAGTTTCATCACATAGCCCTCACCCCTTGGGTTGTTTTGGTACTATCCACTCTTGACCCCAGCCCCCAAGTAGGCACATGCGGAACCAAATGCCTTTCTATAGACAAGCACCATTCAGTCATACCTACGCATAAGTACCTTCTCCCACACCCATCCATAGCCTTTACTAGCACTAATGGCATGGGTGGGGCATTAAATTTATCTTTTTAGTGTTTTTTTCCATCCCCAATATTAATTTAATTAAGGTTATCACTTGATTAACATAACTCATCAGTGGGTTATCCTGGTACTAGCCACTTAGGGCCCTAGCCCCATACTGAGAGCTACTCACATAGTGTTCTTAGATTTTATACCCTTACCCAAGCATCATAAACACACAAGACATGAAGTAAAACAAGTCATATAATCATTCTATAACTTACACACAAGAATAGGAATGGTTAGGAAGCCATAGGATTGCCCTAGTCCACCGGATAACCCTAAACCCTAATGTTGATTCCTAAACACATCATGAAGCTTAATTAGGCATATAAATGCACCATACATCATATACTTGAAAGGAAAAGTGTCACAAGATTACCCAATAACACTTAGGGTTAGCCCCATATCACTCGAGAACCCTAAAACATCAAAAATGACCAAATCCAAGGCTTGGCATGGAACTGCACACTTGGTTCAAGATGTTGGATAGTTGGGCCATAGAACTAAATAGTTGGGTCCTCAAGCTATGTAGTTGGTAATTTGAACTATGTATTTGGTTTCCAGAACTACGCAATTGGTTTGAGACTATTTTTTCAAAAATGCAACTTGCGAAATTGGTTTCTAGGTAAAACTGGGCATGATAGAGGTACTAGAAGCAGAATCAGGGAAAGACCCAGTTGAGATCTCCTTGTTTCCCTTCTAAAATGTCTCTCAAATCCATTCTACCTACCAAATAACCCTAATCAAAATCTAGGAATAGGAAAAGAGTGCAGGAACCAGATTGCATTCAAGGAAGGAAAATGGATCTTCCTAAGTCCTAAGAGTGCCTTCAGACATAGTAAACATCAAATGAGACATTACAAAGAGCCTACGGATTCTTCAAACTCTATCCAATACAAGAATGAAGTCAAATCAACATACACTAGTAAATACAATAATTTATGAAACTTATATATTTCAATCACAAACATAAATATCCTTTTCTCATAAACCTATCTCACACAATAATACAAACACAATATAATAGAATAATCCTCTTTTAAATTGTAGATTCATAGAAGACAACAATAATACAAATAAAAATACAATCAAGAAAACAAACACTTAAGAAGGATCATCTCCAAGATAAATCCTACCTGGAGTCCTGCGAAGGACAACCATTGGCGAGAAGAAGATTCAAGTGATCTCAACCCACTCTAAACACTCCTTTAGATTCCTTCTGAAAGAAAACTCCAGCCTCTTTCAAAAATACTATGGAGCTCAAATATGTTATCCTAAAACTCTAATAAATTTTCCTAAGGAATCATCCAACCAACTCCTTCCAAATGCAGGCACAATCCCTTCCAAAACTACTATGATTTCAATATGATCTCCTATCTCCCAAATGATAATGCTTCTAAAGAATAAATTTTAGCCAACTCCCCCATCCCATAGGGATTCTTCCCGTAAATAGCTTGAAGGAGTACTTGCATGCGAAAATCCAACCGCTACAACTATCTAAACCAACATTTGGTTAATAGTTAGGCTTAAACAATAGTAATAAAGCCATTCTCGGGAAGGGAGATTATAAACTAATTTATCAATCTTATTAAAGTAATAATAATCTTATTTATACCTCCTTTATTTAAGAAAGGAAATGGTAACTTTTTCCTTAAGTGTATTTACTAATACTAAGTTACCTAGGCTATGGTAAAAGAGTTTACCATATATTAATTCATGTATCGTTGGAAAATGGAAGCACTTCCATTTAGGACCATTTTATCCCTTCGAGTAGGTGGTCTGGGGCCATGCCAAGCACCCTGAGTGGGTTTTTGACTGGATCTAGCTTTTCCCCCATGTTCTACTTCTCTCTCCACCTATTTCCATCTCATTTTTGGCACCTTTTCCTAAAGATCTGAGATCTTTGACCTCAAGGTCGAGGATGACCTTCTGGGTCAAGGTCAACCTTGACTTTGACCTAGTTCAAGGATGACCTTGACCCTGACCTAGGTTAGAGTCAACCTCGACGCTGACCCTAGGTCCAAATTTCAAATTCTGGAGGTTTTGGGATGTCGGGCTTCGAAAAGTTTTATTTCCTACTTTTGGCTCAACTGTTTCGGATTTTGAAATGGTAAACTCTTAACTTGCACTTAATCTAGGTCCATTTCAAGGTGTTAAGGCTTAATTGGAATTTAATTCTCCTATGTTGTCCTCTCTAGAAGTTTTTTCCCTAGACTAGTATAAAAGGAAGCCTTCCTCTCTCATTTTCACATCCACTTTTTTCATGATCAAGCATCCACTCACCATTGAATTCAAACATAAGTGAAATCAAGTGATCAAGAAATCATCAAGAAAGAAAGAAGGATAAGGAAATCATTCAAGAATTCATTCATCCTCAAGCATCCAATAATTCAAGCATTCAAGATCCAATTCATCAAGGAGATCCATTGATAGCCATTGAAGGATTCAATCTCTTTGGAGCCCTCTTGTTAAAGATTCCTCCATCCACATTCATCCAAGCTTCTTCCTATTCCAAGATCCATTCAAGATTGGTGTTGAATATCTAATTAAATTTATTTGAGACATCCTACATTCAATTCTACATTCATTTGAGGCATTCATACTTGTGGATTCAAGGATTCAAATCCTCCACAAGAATTTCAACATAAGCAAGGTGAATAGTTCCATTTACTTTGTTTATATATTACAATTTCAATTACATTTCAAGGTTGATTCCAAACTGGGGTTTGACCAAGGCAAACCCCTCATCCAACAAACAAAAACCCTTTTTCTTGCAGATCTAGGTGTGGGATAGTGAATATCAGTGCAGATCTGAGTACTCTTTTTGGTGAACTTCCGGGATCTGTGAATAGAATTTCTGTTAGAATAGTGCAGGTCAAGGATGGCCTTTTGGGATGATATTGTACCCTGGGGTAAGATCTTACCCATGTCTTGGGTCAAGGATGACTTTTCTCAGAAAAGCAAAAGGTTTCTAGGTTTTCCCTATTTCTACATTTCCAGCCTAGATCCGGTTGCAGAATTCCCTGAAACTATACACAGACATCAGAAAATAGCATTTTCCAGATCTTTCATACTTGAGGTTAGTATTTTTTTTCAATTCAATTAAGATTCCAATACATACTTACCATAATAGAATATAAGGTTATCCTCTTTCTTCATATTCTCTATCGATTGATTCATCTATGTATTGACCATCCTCTTATGGTTAATCAATTTGGATCTTCCTTTGGGAATTTGGGGTTAAGAAGCATATCTTATATTCCCATCCTCATCATATTATCACATTACACTCATTCTTCTTAGGAGAGCACTCTTTTTTCATCTACATTTTGGTGACCATGTTTTGTTTTCCTACATTTTGGTGAACCCGTGATAGACAACTCTTTCTTTTACGGTGTTAGATCTTGCATGTGCTAGGTTTCTTTTATGTGTTTGCATCTCGTATAAAATAAAAATACAAAAACATTCATTTGTTTATGCTTTGTGTTTTCTTAGTTTAGTTCATTTGCATTGCATTGGTATATGAGCTTTACTACCTCTAGTCCTACCTATAATATTCCAGTTAGAAGTCATAGACTTATGGGTGCAAAATTCTTCTCACTCATCTCATGATGGGGATGATTCTTTAAGAGTCCCTCCTAAACAAGTCCAATAACTTTCTATTGAACTTGATAAAATGGGTAATTGGCTTATTCAAGAAAACCATAATCAAGATTCTATTCAAGCTATAGAGGCTCTTAATAAAGTTCTTCATGGTAATGATCAAGGTGTTAATCTCCTTCATGGTATCACTCACCTTAAGCATTCAAATGTTAAACCTTTAGTTCAAGAAGCTCAAGATTTAGGATTGATTCCTTTGTTTACTAGTGTAGAACCTTATTTTTTTCCCTTACCTAGTATTCCTACGTATACCCCTCCTTTGGTGACTACAACGGTTCCCTCTCTTACTATGAGTGTTCCTCATGTATCCCTTCCTACATCACAACCTTCTTATCATAATGTTCCTTTTACTTATTCTAATCCTCTTCCAACTATGGTTCCAAGTGTTCCTCCAAATGTGTCTTCTATTCCTGTAGCTTCATACACTTTACCTGGTGTTTCTAATGTTTCTATGCCTCCTATTTCCTCTAATGATTCAACAATCATTAGTTTGGCTCAAACTATGTCCTCTTTACAACAACAACTTGCATCCTTAGCTCAAAACAAGTTTAGCATTCCTACATGTGACATGGGAAGTCCTTTATCCCTCAACATAATTCATACTCTTGTTCCTCAGCAAGATGATATGCCCCATCTTGAGAATTACAATGGTAAGGGAGACCGTGTTACTTATGTTAAAACATTTCAAATCCTTTGTAGTAACTATTATCATGATCATAGGATTTTAGCCAAGTTATTTGCTACAAATTTTTGTGACAAGGCCTTATAATGGTATTGTTCCTTGCCTCCTTATTCTATTGACTCTTTTCCAAAACTTTCCAATGCTTTTATTCAACAATTTCAAAATAACATTGGTTCATGAGTGTCTTTAACTGATTTGATGCATTGTAAACAAAACACTAAGGAAAAATTGATTGAATTCATTGGTAGATTTAAGAATTTGCATGCTCAGATTTCTTATCCTGTTCCTAATATGGATATTCAATGTATGTTTATTTCAAATTTACAAAAGGATATTAGAGATAAGATTTTGCTTACTGAATTTACCTCTTTTCAACAACTTTGTGCAGTGCTTCATCATTATCAATTACAAGTGAGTAAATTTGAGAGAAACACTCTAATGACTCATGTTCGAGTTGATAAGAGTGATGCTGCTCCTAATCCAAATAAATTTCAAAAACCCAACAATTATGTCAAGATAAATAAACAAGCGAATACAGTTGTTGATCAAGTTGTTGTTGCATCTCACAATGCCACTTCTGCATCCACTTCTTTTTGTTTGAATCGTACATTTACTCCTCTCTCTGAATCTTTACAATCTATTATGAATAGGTTGTTAACTGCTAATATGATTACTTTACCTCCTATTTGACCTCTTTGACCTACTGCAATAGCATCTAAATCTTTTGATCCTAAAGCTTTTTTTCAATACCATCGTCAAAATAGCCATGATACTAAGAAGTGTTATTCTTTAAAACATAAGGTTCAAGAGTTAATTGATTCTAATGCTTTATCAGTTGATAATTTCGATGGTAGTGGGAACAATTTTTTCTCTCCTAATCAAAACCTTTAAATCTATATGAATCCTTTACCTACACATGATACTAATACCATTTCTCAACCATCTTCTATGGATATTTTTTATTATTCAAAGATGGATGATCTTAATCATATTTTTAACCATGTGGAGCATGTTGTTTTGTCTCAATCTATGTCTCCACCTCAACCTCAAACTCAAACTCAAGTTCCACCTCAACCTAAACTGAAATCTCAACCTAAAATAAAATCTCAACCTAAAGCTCAAAAACAACCTAAGAATAAGAGACCTCAGGAACTTTTTATTACCTTTGATGATTCTGAGACTATTAAAGCTCCTAATGGTCCCCTTTACATTTATGCTAGGATTTCTAAGATACCTGCTCTAGGTTGTCTAGTATATCCTACATCTTTAGTCAATTTTATTACTAAAGAAAATATCTTTATGAAAAATTTTCAACGTGATTCTTATGATACATCTGATGTATGGATTCAAACTTGTAAAGGTTTTCTTTATCCATCATTTGGTTATATTGACTTGTCGGTTGAACTTTGTGGTAAAATTGTGAACACTACCTTTGTTGTTTCATGCATGTTGTTGCTTCTCCTATCCATAAGTTTCTTAAATTCATTCATGATGAAGAAGTGAAGATGATTAACCATAGTTTATATCAACCTTCTAGGTCTAGGGATTGTGCTACACTTGACTTCTTTTAGCCTTCAATACCTAATTCATGTCCTTCTCGACTTGATAATATTTTTTGCTCATATCAAGCCTATAAGCATTGCAAGATTATTGAGTTAAGCATGCCACCAATGGATCTTAATCATGGTCTTTTACCTACACCTTCCATACCTCCTTTATCTATGGTTTCTAGTTTTTTTAATCAAACATCCTAGTGTTACTTGTCAGTCTGCTGAGAATCCTACTAATCCTCCTATAGAACTTGCGAAGGATACAGTAGTTGTTCCTCCTAGTTCTCAACATATTTCAAACAAGAAAAACCATAATCATCTGCTAATGAATGTCATAAGAAGCATTGTGCTCAAGATAAGGCCCATGATTCTGTTATTAAAATTTATTTACCTTCTTTTGAGCAATCTATGCATGATGCGTTAGAAGAAGTTACTGCTAATAATGATGTTAAGATGCAAGATTATGATGATTCCATTCATATCGTAGATCCAATTTTGATTAATCTAGATGAAGAAGATACTCTTGATGATACTAATGATGTTAATGATGAATATGAGACTACTGACATTAACATATACATTGATTTACCTAATATGCTTTCATCACAATTATCACTTACACCTAGTATCAAACATTATGATTCTCAAGAGGATCCTTGTTTGGAACTGGCTATCATTCCTACGGTGTTGGATATAGTCCCTCTTGTGAGTTACCCACCTTCCCTAAATGATATAGAACAAGATGGGGAGAGTAGGTGGCGTGCTTGATTGGCTAGTCCTACATGGTAGCTTTTCATGTGTTTGTCTGTTGTATTATGCTTCTCCCATAATGTGTTTGCTAAATGTTATTAGATTCTTTTATATGACCCTTGTTTCTTTATTGGTGCAAGGTGATAAAGGAATCAAACCTATTGTACTATTCCTCTATATGTATCTTTTCTCTTTTATATGTTGTTTCATGTTATTTTGTACCTTTTCTAGTGTTTGCAAATGTTTCCTTATGTAATCTGATTGGATTTCTAACTTGGTAGCACTGATTCTTTTTGGTCTCCATGTCATGGTCTGAAAATATTCTTCTTCGTAACTCTTATGTGTTCTTTCCTCCATTGTGATTGTAGTTCTACTTTCCTTGGAGAATGATGTCAATTCATTTGCAATAATATCATATATATATTATCTTATGATCATACTAACCCCATGATAGGTAGATCCCTTCTGTGTTCTCTATATGTTTATGTGGTATTTTCCTTGATTTGTCTTCATTTGGGGGCATCTCATAGTGGAAACATAATCAGTGGAGTTGTTTATGTTTCTGTTAAATCCATTGCTCCTGTTAAAGTGTTAGCAATGACTTTAACATGGGGGCATATGCTCTTCTCACCTGTTGCACACACGCACTTTCAATACACATATATTTTTCAAGGTACTTCTCTCCCTTAATGGATTAGTGACTAATCCTTAAAGCACGGATTTTTATTTTACAGGATCTCTTGATCCCTCTAGTTTCAAAATTTGGATCCCTTAAGGTTGAAGGTGTCCTTAAGACTAGATCTCTTTTGTTTTTGGTTTTACTCCTATGGAATAGAATATTCCTAGGTGTGAATCTTTGATGGGTTGACTAGTGACTAGCCACGTTCACTAGGCAGTTCAATTCCATCTTTCTAGTTGTGTTGTTTCCTTGTGTGGTTCATAGTGGGACATAAGTTCTCATTGGGTAAGATAATCTCTCTCTCTCTCTCTCTCTCTCTCTCTCTCTCTCTCTCTCTCTCTCTCTCATGCCCAAAAACTAGGACAAAACACAATAACAATTTTTTTTTTTGAGCAGATCACTAAACAACCCCTAGGTTGCACACTAAGCTTTTCTAAAACTCAATACGTAAAATAATGAGCAACACATGCAACTCTCAAGGGGAATCATGGCATGCGTTGGCGTGCCAATGTCCCTTGCTTGTCGAATGCATGATTCTAGTGAAACCCTAATTAGGGTTTAACATATAAGTTACAAGGAGGAAAATCCAAAGGTTACTAATTAGAACATTATTAATTTTGATTAATAAGAATAATATTATTGTAATCAAAGGATAATATTAACTCCAATTAAGATTCAAAAATCATATTAGTTAGTTCGACTAAGGGATTAGAACATTGTAATAATAATAAAAAAAAAATGTCCAATCGATTAATATTATTATTAGGGAAAAATAATTCAATAAAACTCTCCTAAGAATTTATTAATTTATTTACCCCCTAATAATTTATATATATATATATATATATATATATATATATATAATATATATATATATATATATATATATATATATATATATATATATATATATATATATATATATATATATATATATATATATATATATATATATATAGTGAGTATCATAAGATAAAATAATTCAACTAATTTACTATAATTTAAACATTAAAAATTCCTTAATTATTATAAGAAAGAAATTATATAACATATAAAGCCTAAAACTTAAATCTCAATTGTGAATTAAATTGTTATAAAGATTATTTTAATAAAACTCTCAACATTAACATTTTTAAATAATGTTACTATTTCTTTTATAAATATTAAATAAAATAATTATGACCCACTCGATAAATAAAACTCACCAATTTTATTTTCTCAAGGATTTAAAAAAATAATAAAGCTATAAAATCCTAAAACATCTCCAAAAAAAATCAAAAAAGAATCTTGGGATTCCAACCCACTAAATTAGAAAATAAATTTAAAAGGAAAAATTCACAAAATCCCACCATTATCTAATTTCCTACAACATAATTCTCATAAAAGAATGTATAATTTAAAAATCAATAATCAAAAATTTATTTAAAATAAAAGTGACATTTTAAAGTCACTTAACATAAAATAATTAAAAAAAAGAAATCAAGAAGGGAAAATGATTTAATAAAGTGTAATAACATAAATAAATAAATAAAAGGGTGAGGATTTCAAAGTGGGAATCCCTAACCCTAATTTTAGATTTAGGGTTAGGCCTAACTTTAAAGTCCTCCTGAAACCCTAATTTGGTCATTTTTTTGTTGCAGGGATGGGCAGAGAGCAAAGAAGAAGAGATATGAAAGAATGAGTATACACCCAAGTATACATGGGTGTATATACACACTCAAGTGTGTGTATATACCCCTATATATATTTGAGTATATACAAAGAGGAAATCAACATAAGAGGAGACAACCAGAAATTCTCATGGCTTCTCCAGCAGTATACATCAAGGAAAATATTTATTTAGTTTTATATATAGTCTCTGTTTACCTTAGATTTAATGATTTATTTTTCTTTAGGTTTTTTTTTTTGTACACAGAATAATCATAGTCACTCTATTTAACTGTATATTCAAGGTTTTATAGCAGAGATAAATCTCTGTGGTAAAACTCCAGATCTCAATTTTATGCATATATCTTTTTGTTTGTGCAGGCTCATAAAATTTTGTTTAACTACATTTGTAGTCTTTATTCACATTTCAAATCTGGGTTTACAAAATTGTACAACCCTGTTAGGGCACATAAATTGCTCTTTGTGGATCCCTAACAGAGTAACTCTTTGTAAGATATGTGTATACCCAGACCTTTAGGATGCATCTAATATCTACTGGGAAGTGCCAGTAAATATTTCATTTTAATAATATTAAGTTTTATTGTTTTCCACATATAAAACTTTATTCTCTATTATTTATATTTGATTTAAAATATGCAATAGCGATTTATAATGAAAAGGAATTTTTTTTTAGTATTTCCCCTTTATTAATAGTAAATAACATTTGTTTTTTTTGTAAGATATAATATATATGTAATATATATATATATGTTATAAACAATATATATGTATATATATATATATATGTTATAAACAATATATATATATATGTATATATATGTATATATATGTATATATATATATATATATATATATATATATGTATATATATGTATATCTATATATGTATATATATATATATATGTATATATATATATATATATGTATATATATATATATATATATATGTATATATATATATATATATATGTATATATATATGTATATATATATATGTGTATATATATATATGTATACATATATATGTATACATATATATACATATATATATGTATATATATGTATACATATATATATATACATACATATATATACATATATACATATATATATACATATGTATGTATATATATACATATCTATATGTATACATATATATATGTATACATATATATATGTATACATATATATATGTATACATATATATATGTATATATATATATATATATATGTATACATATATATATATGTATATATATATATATATATCTATAGATATATATCTATATATATATATAGTTTATAACATATATATATATATGTATATATATGTTATAAACTATATATATATATATATATATATATATATATATATATACATATATATATATATACATAGACATATATATATATATATATATATACATATATATATATACATATATATATATATATACATATATATATATATACATATATATATATATACATATGATATATATATATACATATATATATATACATATATATATATATATATGTTATAAACTATATATATATATATATATATATATATATATATATATATATATTATATGATAAATATGATTTTTTTTTTAAAACCAAAACTATACACATAATTTCTATTTAATCTTAAAATGAAGACATATGGAATAAAAAAAAATCTTGTATTAATCTCTATTTTTAAATAGTGAGAATGACCATTATTATATAAATATTTGTGTTTATAATATAGTTATATTTATATATTTTATAGTTGTATATTTTTTTTTGAAATAACAACTAAGGATATGAGTAGCATGAAATATAGAAATTTATGAAGCATATCCTTTAGAGCAATAATGTTATCTTAAGTGTACTATTAGTTTATAAACTTATAATTTTACAATTATTCACAAGGGAAGTACACTTCCAGGTTTAAACCCATGTATTTTTAGAAATATATGCACTGTAATTATATGTTTTCACAAGATCCACATAATATCCTTTTTGAAATCATTTACAAGAGAATTAACAATATTACAGAATTAAGTTCTCTCAAGCAAATAAAGACAATTTATTTCATCTATAAATAAATCATTTAATTTAATAGAGAAATCTGAAATGTATATGTTTAGAGAAATAACAGTAAAAGATAATAGTAGCTTAATGTACTTATACAGAAAATAATCCCAATCTCCTACATCCATTTTAAGTATACAACATCCTTCTTTACATAATGTTTTTTAGAAGGGAAATTCTGCTTTCTTTTCCTTTGAATAAATTCAACCAGAAACATATAGATTTAATTCTGCTTTCTTTTACTTTGAATATATTCAACCAACAACATAAAGATTTTATTCTACTTTCTTTTACTTTGAATATATTCAACAAGCAACTCATTAATTTATTTCTACCTATCCCATCTTATTATAGATATATATTGAACTTCATTTCACTTTTATAACACAATGTCAAAACTTTGAATATAGGAATTGACATTGACAACACAATTAAAACATCATTTCTTCAACCAAGATCACAAACTTCCACATGTACATAATTAACTTGAAACTTTCATCTTTTGAACCTTCCTTCAAAACTTGCAACCAAAGACATTTATCACATGACCATGGAGGCTCACCTCCCAGCCAAGGCCATTACATGGCCACCTCTGAGCTAGGGGAAACAAGGTAGGATAGGTACACTCAAACAACATATTTACATCAACATGAAATTATAAACAACACAATTACTCCCAATCCCAAGTATTGCACATAGGATCATATATGATCCAACAAAGGGTGAAGGTGGAAACAACCTTTTGGAGAGGCCATACTAAAACAATAATAAGTACTTCCTTCTCAATAAAACATGTCTTCACAAGGCTCAATCCCAAACATACTAGCTCATCTCATAGAGCACAATTTACAACCCTTATGGCCCCCAATTTTGGAACACAAGTAGGCTACAAGGATGCCCATACATCCATGTTCTACACAAAAGGTTTTCCCAACTAAGCCCTTCACCCCAAGACTCTCAATCCTCCCAAGGATGAGTGTAGTCTTTCACTCCCATAACATTCATACAACAAAACAAAGAGAAACAAGAAGACTTCATGAAAACATTTGAAAGCACAACACGACAATTTTCACAACATATTTCAACATTACTATACAATTTCATAAACAAGACTTCCATGATAGATGCACCTACCTTCTATCAAGAGTATGACAAAGGTGAATTTCATGAAGAGCTCAAACTTCCCTTTCTTAGCTTATCATTCTTCTTCTCAAGCCACTAGATCTTCCCAAGTCAAATTCTTCTAAAAAAAAATGCATAGTGTAGAAGTGTCTCCTCTCTTCTCATGAAAATATTTTGTTAATAGGAAAAACATTCCCCCAATCTCTACCTCATAATACCAATGAGAAGGAATTTTTGAAAAGTGAACCCCTTCCCTTTTGTCCCCCATTTGAGTATGAGGAGAAAACCAAGGAATGGGGAGAAGGGATTGTCTTGAACCTCTCTCCCATTTTTTTCACTTCCAAGAAGGAACTTTTTGAGAGGCCATATTCAAGTCTTGGGAGTTGAAATAGTAAAAAATTGACCCATAACCCAAAGTACCATTATGGGGGTAGCTTATTTTAACCTTAACCACTCCTCAGGGCTCATTTTAACCTCCCAAAAACCCATGTGAAGTTTACCTACGAAAATAGACATGATGGGACTCATCTCTTGGTTTCCTAAACAAGTGACCCTACATGGGAACTCAACAAGGTGACTCTAAGGTGATGTCTAATCCCACTAACCCACTTTGGCATGCCAACACACATGAAAATAACACAACATAAAAATAACACATCACCTTTACACATGGCATGCCAAATGGATAAATCACAATTACAATTATAGAAATACATTTAATCCAAATATGCATATTTACAATTACAAAATACATTACACCCATACATCACATTTATGAAATAAAACACATAACAACGAGGTTACTTCTCTTCATAGAGTTAACCTTGGCCTTTTACTATTTTCACATAAATCCATCCTTGTTTCCCTGTATTAGAACCATGGTCATAACCCTGTACACTCATTCAAATTATTAGTATCTCATGAATATACAAAACAAAAACATATATAAATAAATCAGTGCAGGATCCATGATAACATACAAACACGTACATACTAGCAAACTGTATTTCACGATTTCATCACAATTTAAAAACAACATTTGTAATTTATTTCCATATAAAACATATGTAACTTTAACTTAATTTCTACTTTCTAAATTAACCCTAATTCATTTGCAGACTCAATTTGTAAGACAATCAGTATCCTACTCATTTCAATTTCTATTTCATAAGTCAATGTACATCAAAATGTAAGATTTAGAATTCAATTATCCTTCTATATGATATAATCACGATCAACATATAAAGGTATATCTAACATCATCATTTGCATAATCATATAAAAATCATTTCGTAAATCCAAAGATATGAAATCACTATCAGAGTAAGTCTAATCTATCTGAATGGTGGAGCATCAAGACCTAACAAGTCAACTTACAACAAGTTCACATCTCAACCTGATATAAACTTAAATGGTCGTTTATGTGAGCATACATATCCAATTGTGACATCTCAACATTCTAAAGTGTGCATTTCTACCTACACAATTCACGAATCTTCACACCCTTCCTACTACATTTGTGTTCAAGAAATTACATACACAAGGAAACAACATTTAACTTCTTTAAAATCTACATTTCACCTTATTATTATTTAATGTGCCTTGTTTCAATTCAATTTCCTCAAAATAGGTGATCCATTGCACTAACATATAAATCAGATGGATACAATTAACACTATTGAAAACATAGTGCATCCTAGAATCATAGACATGTGTACAAAAGTAACAAGATATAGAGTACATCACAAGGTTGAATCATTATAATAACTATGAAACATCATAAAACAATACAATACCACATCTAATGACCCTGAATCAACTCAAGGAAACATAAATATGTTCTAAAATCATATCCTCCTAGTGGTACATCCTTACATGGGACCAATAGGATCTTACTCAATGAGTGTGAAGGTCAAAAGAACACTATCAGGATGCTTGTGATAAGAGTCAAATGAGGGAGGCTCTCTCTCTCTCTCTCTCTCTCTCTCTCTCTCTCTCTCTCTTCTAAAGATGTCTCTCTTATTGTAATCTTTGAGTTGATGAACATTTGAGTCCCTAGGGGCTTGAGGATTCTTTGTCCCTTTGATTTCAATAAGATTATATTTTTCATTATGATTTCCTTTACCAAGAGTTTGCATCGAGTCCATTCTCTTGATAAAGTGGGGGCTAAATGTATCATTGGAAAATGGAAGCACTTCCATTTAGGACCATTTTAGCTCTTCGAGTAGGTGGTCTAGGGTTAGGTAAAGCACCCTAAGTGGGTCTTTGACTGGATCTAGCTTTTCCCCCATGTTCTGCTTCTCTCTCCACCTGTTTCTAGCTCCTTTCTGGTACCTTTTCCTAAAGATATGAGATTTTTGACTTGAAGGTCAAGGATGACCTTATGGTTCAAGCTCAACCTCAACTTTGACCTAGGTCAAGGATGACCTCCACCCTGACCTAGGTCAGAGTCAACCTTGACCCTAACCCTAGATCCAAATTTCAGATTCCGAAGGTTTCGGGATGTCAGGCTTCAGAAAGTTTTATTTCCCGCTTCTTGGTCGGCTATTTCAAATTTCAGAATGGTAAACTCTTAAATTTTATTTAATCTAGGTCCATTTCTAGGGGTTAAGGCTTAATTGGAATTTAATTCTCCTATGTCAGTCTCTCTAGAAGTTTGTGCCCTAGACTAGTATAAAAGGAAGCCTTCCTCTCTCATTTTCACATCCACTTTTTTCATGATCAAGAATCCACTCACGATTGAATTCAAGAATAAGTACAATCAAGTGATCAAGAAATCATCAAGAAATAAAGGAGAAGGAAATAATTCAGGCATTCATTCATCCTCAAGCATCCAAGCATTCAAGCATTCAAGATCCAATTCGTCAAGGAGATCCATTGATAGACATTGAAGGATTCAATCTCTTTGGAGCCCTCTTGTTGAAGATTCCTCCATCCACATTCATCCAAGCTTCTTCCTATTCCAAGATCCATTCAAGATTGGTGTTGAAGATCTAATGTAATTGATTTGAGACATCCTACATTCAACTCTACATTCATTTGGACCATCCATACTTGTGGATTCAAAGATTCGAATCCTCCACAAGAATTTCAACATAAGCAAGGTGAATAGTTCCATTTACTTTGTTTATTTATTGCAATTTCAATCACATTTCAAGGTTGATTTCAAACTAGGGTTTGACCAAGGCAAACCCCTCATCCAACAAACAAAAACCCTTTTTCTTACAAATCCAGGTGTGGGACAATGAATATCAGTGCAAATATGAGTACCCTTTTTGGTGAACTTTTGGGATCCACGAACAAAATTTATGTCGGAACAATGCAGGTCAAGGATGACCTTTTGGGGTAAGATTGTACCCCAGGGTAAGATCTTACCCCTGTCTTGGGTCAAGGATGACTTTTCTCATAAAAGTAAAAGGTTTCTGGGTTTTCCCTGTTTCTACATTTCCAACCTAGATCTGGTTGCAGATTTCCCCAAAACTATACACAGACATCAAAAAATAGCATTTTACAGATCTTTCATACTTGAGGTTAGTATTTGTTTTCAATTAAATTAAGATTCCAATACATACTTACCATAATAGAATATAAGGTTATCCTCTTTCTTCATATTCTCCATCGATTGATTCATCTATGTATTGACCATCCTCTTGTGGTTAATCAATTTGGATCTTCCTTTGGGAATTTGGGGTTAAGAAGTATATCTTATATTCCCATCCTCATCATATTATCACATTATACTCATTCCTCTTAGGAGATCACTCTTTGTTCATCTACATTTTGCTGACCATGCTTTGTTCTCCTACAATTAGTCATCCAAATAGATAATTTATTTGTTTATTAATATTATTTAAAACATAATTACTTTCACACACACATAATTATAAAAATATATATGTAACCATAGGCATACGTGTACACCCATATGCTTATGTGTACATATATCATTATAATATTATTAAAATCATATATTAATATTAATATCATGAAATCTTATTATCAATATTATTATTTAACTAAATCATACTTCATACAAAGTACAATAATGATATATATATAGGGTAACTACTAACACAAGATGGATCATACCATAAACACAATTTAGAGTTACCAAACACAACATCATATATTCAAAACTGCAAGAAGCAAGCAACAAGATCCACAAAATCCAACAAACTGAGATACACAAGGGACTGACTCAGGAACTCCCCACCTAAGGATCAAAGGGTCAAAGGTAGAAGTTCCTTCTCATGGAACCTTGGTGATATCTCCATAACAATAATAATGATCAAGGATTTTGAGGGCTCCTCAAACTTGTGAGACCAGGTGGAGATGATGCCCGGTACCTGCAAGCCTACATCACCGAGAAGAGATACATGTGCATGGATACATAATAAGACATATATAGATAGATGACTAGGATTGATACATCGTGTGGACCTTAACTAAGTGAGTAACTAAGACTTTGTCCTGAGTCATGAAAACATATCAATCACATATATACATGATAACATGAGACATCATAAATAATAATGGTTAGATTCAAATCCCTGGGTTAGCTCTATAAAACATAGATGATTTCCAATTTTATAAACATAGAATGATAATCATAAATGAGTGTATCTAAACATCTAATAAGCATATCATCATATAATTAAGCATAACTATAAGCATATAGTTCTAACCATCATAATGTAAAATGTCCAAATAAAGTCAAAGTATAATCATCTGAGAGGGTATTACAAAATCGAACGGTGATAGGGTGCTCCCGTTGAAGCTCTATCTAAATGTCTTTGCAAATAGATTTTACTATATGTTAGGAATATTCTCTTAGACTAATGTTTTAATGTCTACGCTTGTTCTAAATAGGTTAGGTTTTCTATGTACACACCTAAAAATCAAATAATTTCATAGATATTGCAATGATAAAGTGAATCTAAAGGAAATTCCTCCTCATCAATCAGTTATGTACAACCATCCACCATTGCCACATATTGCTACTCCATTTATCATTGTCCCACCACCACCTTTAATGGCCTTTTTCACAAATGCACAAAGTTGTCCACTAGATCTACAAGGCCAACTCCATGAACTACCCAAGAACTCTGAAAAAATTTTTCCAAGTTTCATCTATGGGGAATCTAGGATAGTGGAGGAACACATTTGTGCTTTCAAATAAATATGTAATCATAAGGATATTGTACATCAAGATGTTTTTTTTCATCTATTTCCTTACACATTGGGAGAGTTTTCATATAATTGGTACTTGAATTTTTTGCGAGGATCCGTTAATATTTGCATTGAATTTGAGACCAAATTCCTCAACCAATTCAAGTTATACATTGATCCCGCCACTCTCCATCACCAATTCATCTCTGCAAGAAAGGACCATAATGAACCAATTGTGATGTTCAACCACCATTTCTAAAAAAAGGCATCAAAGACTTGAATCTCCTTACATCGTTCCTATTGGAGATTTCATAGAGGTGTATTTGCAAGCCTTGGTTCCTTTAACATCCATCTTTCTGAATAGATTGCCACCAGTAGATATAGATACTTTGGAAAAGGTGTGCAATGAGGCCATAACCTTCACACAAAAAATGGATCCACAAGCTGGTGGAATCTATGGTTCCCTTACCTCATTAGGAAACATAGTCATGGTTAATCCATTTACAACCAATAACCAGTCATTATCTCATCAAGATCCAAAGCTCAACCCAATCCTGACTTCATATGCTTCTCCCCTACCACTTGCCATCACATAACTAGGATATGATTCACATGAGGTAGTGCTTTGTGAGCAAAGGGTAGTTATCCCAAATGAACTTGACAACAACTTGGTGAACGAATTAGATGTGATAAAGAAGATGCTATCACAACTAGCTAGAGAATTCACAAGAATGAAATTGAACCCGTCTCAAAACCAAACAAACTACCAATGACTGGATTTTTTCCCAAATCCTTATTCACAAAATCATAACTGTAACTATAATAATTATAATAACAACAACAACTATGGTAAAAACTTGCAAGAAAAATAATTTGGACAAAAGAAAACCAATAGGCCTTGGAATAGATGACCCAATAATGGGAGTATACCTATTGATAATGCCAATGCTTATAATTCAATTGAGGTTAACTTTTTTAGAGAATATGGGTGCCAACCATGGTGATAATGAATATAGGAATGAAATGGAAAATTAGAAAAGATTAAGCTTTGGAAATCCCTCGACACATTTTAATTTCATGGTATTTGACTCTTACAAACCAAGAACCAAGGAGAGTTCTAACAAAACATACTAGAAGAAGGATTTGTATTCCCATTTCACCAACAAAGTCAACCTGAATACTCTAATGTCCATGCCTTTCAGAATAAAAATTGGAACAACTACAACCTAAGAAGTAGGAGGGAACCTTTAACTAATGGTATTCCCCTTGGATGGAAACCCAACCCTCTAGATCCATGTGCTAACAATAATCCTTCACCCTCTAGGGGCCAAGTTTTTCTATCCTAATATCATAACATCAGCCTACCATGCTCAGAAACTTGGCTTGGTCTACAGAGAAATATACTGTACAAGAGGAACTGAAATGAGTAAAAGCTAATATGGAAATGTATGACATGTTACAAAGTTGTCCTACACAAATGGAAGTTCTTTTTAAATCACTAGATCATTCCAAGAAGGTTGCATTGAGAAACAACGTAAAAACTCCCTCCTCTAGTTAATACAGTTGAAGCCATGCCAACAATGTTCAAAGACAGAGTCAAAGTGCCTATGTTTATGTTAAGCCTTAATATCTTTGGGAAAAGCTTGCATAATTGTTTAATTGATTTGGTGGATTCATTCAATGTCATGTGTTTATCTATATATCAAAAGTTAGGAATGAATCCTCAACCTATGAATAGGGTCATAATTCCACTAGATAAAATGGAAGTCAAGGTCATTGGAGTCCTAAAGGATGCTCGCATACAGCTGACAATAGACCCAAGGATACAAGACTGGATAGATATACACAGTGGATATCCTAGAAACATATGGCATGTTTCTCAGTAGGGAATGGACTAGGTCCTTGAGGGATTGTTTTTCCACCAAATTTACATTACTGTGGTTACCCTAGAAAGGATTAAACAACCAGATCAAAATTGATGTAGAACCAAAGATGAAACAAATGATTACTAAATATAATGCTCCTAATGAAGTTTTGTTCTCAAAGGTTGATTTGGGGGTGTATCAATTTGATAGAGTCCTACTATTCCAGATCAAATAATAGGATAATTCCAATTGTAGACCCATATAGGGACTGATACACTCTCAGGTGCCCCAAGAGATTCTTTAGGAATTCATCAATAATATGAAAAAAAATATGAAACATCTCAGGTAAGAGGCCGATCTAAACATACTGATGTTGTCAGGATATTGTTGCTTAAACCAAGAGAATCATTCTGAGTTTGATTTCCATGATTGCCAAAATGTCATTTTCTAAGTAATAGGTCAGATATCCCAAACTATTAAACCTACCCAAGAGTCAATGTCATAAAATGATGATGAATAGTCCTCTCTTGATGAAGAATATTTGATCACTATTTAGATGGAGAGAGGAAATCTAGCCCCCAAAGAGGAGAATCATCCATAGGAAGAATGGATTTCTTCAAATGATGGATGTTTTCCATTGTTTCAAGAGACATGGAAGAAAACAAGGACATAATAAAGACAAAATGGGTACCCATCGTAGGGGAAGAAAGTTCAGATGTATGATTTGAAAATATTCCCCCTACAAAGATGCCATATCATTAGACATTTCTACCAAATCCAGGTTTCAATCCCAAATGCCCAAAATTCAATCTGAGCCTCAACTCAAACCCTGATCCCTCAAGGGTCATCCAACATGGAACTTAATTTTTGATGGTTCTAAGTACAAACAAGGGGCCATATCAAGAATCAAGTTGATTAATCCTTGAGGTAGTTCTTACTATGCTTCCTATAGGTTACAATTATTTTGTACTAACAATCTTGCATAATATGAGGTGTTAGTATGAGGCCTTCTCATGGCACATGAAAATAAGATCAAGGCCTTGATAGTGGAAGGTGATTCTCAACTAGTAATCAGACATATCCATAGCCAATAATCATGAAATAATAAGCGGTTAACCTCATATCAGAATCATTTCTGGGATCTAATCAAGGATTTTGAGGCATTCAACATTAAAAACATCCCAAGAATAAATAATGTAGTTGTTGATGTGTTACTAGTATCAACAAGTTCCTTACATCCATTGGAAGGATCAAAGTTTTAAAAAAATAAGTTGAGGTCATTGTCACTCCATCTATTCCCAATAACATCACCAATTTTCAAGTATTCCAGGATGATCAGTAGATACTTGAGTTCATCATGAGTAGTGGTGTCTTTGAAAAAAAAGTCATCGATGAAGAAATTGAAGAAATTGAAAAAATTGAAGAAACTGATCACCTCAAGATTCTGAATTTAAAAACTAATGCCATCCTAAAAGGGATGGTAGAATTAGAGAGTATTTTTTACAAAGATGACTATTCTTGGGAAAATAGGAAGGCTCCAGATGTGGGTGGCAATAATTGTGAAGTATATAATTTCAGTACCCAACACAAACCAAGAGAGGTCTGTATTGGGAAGATTGGTACAGACAAAGAGAATGGAAAATGGTAGAATTTATTAAAGAATATAAAGATGTTATAGCATGGAGCTATGAGGATCTAAAGACTTATGACCCCTCTTTCATTGTACACAATATACCACTAAACCCAGATGTTAAACCTTTCTGCCAAATGTAGAGGCTATTCAATCCAGTAATTGAGCCTATAATACAGAAAGAGGTATAGAAATTACTTGATGCAAGGATCATTTTTCATGTACAACATTTGACTTGGGTTGCAAACTTAGTTCCCTTGAGGAACAAGAATGGATAATCTTAGCTATGTGTAGACTTTCGCAATCTTAATAGATCCTCTTAGAAAGATAATTATCCATTACCATCCCTTGGCAAAGTGTTACAGATAGTGAATGGGTAAAAAATGATGTCTTTTCTTTATGGTTATTCTAGATATAATCAGGTAATGCTAAAAGAAGAAGACAGGTTGAAGATGGAATTCACTACCAAATGGGGGACTTTTTCTTACTGTCGCATTCCATTTGGGTTAATCAACGTCAGGGATAACTTTCAATGTGTGATGGATGAATAATTTAAAGGGCTTTTGAACAAGTGCATTTTCATAAATATGGATGACCTTATTGTGTTTTCAAGGAACCCAACTAATCATATTGATGATTTACGCAAAGTATTGAAGAGATGTCAAGGTTATGGAATTTCACTTAACCCTAAAAAATGTGTCTTTGAGGTAACCCAAGGAAAGTTGTTGGGGCATATCATATCAAAGACCAAGATCTCTATAGATCTTAAAAGGGTCGAAGTCATTCTCAAATTGGTCCTTCCCAATAATAGGAAGGAATTGAAATCTTTCTTCGAGAAGATTAATTTTGTCAAGAAATTCATTAGTGGGTTTGTCGAGATAGTACACCCATTAAATGACATGTTGAAAAAGGATACCAAGATAGAATTGATTTTTCTTGGTCAAGGAATCATTTGAAGATATTAAGACCTCCATTTTTACCACTCTATTTCTAGTTAGTCTAGATTATACTTTACCTTTTAAGGTTTACTCTTTCGCCTCGAAACACTCATGCGCAGGGATCCTTACTCAAAAGAGGGATGGAAAAGATGAGAGACCGATAGCCTTCATAATTTATCCTTTAAAAATGTTTAACTCAAATATCCTAATTTGGATAAATAATCTTTTGCGATGGTAAAATCCATCAAGAAATTCAAGCATTACATTCTGAGGAGCAAAGTCAATGTCATTGTTCCCAATCCTATCATCTAATCCTTTCTAATGCAAAATGAACTAGGAGAATGAAGAGGAAAATGGATGGCTATACTAAAATAATTTGACATTTAAATTTAACCTATGAATCTAGTAAGAGGGAAAGGCCTCACAAGAATGATAGCCAAGACAGAGAAAGGGTTGGTGTGCAAAGTATACACTAATGAAGGGATTATAATTCATGTTTTCTATCAAGATATAGTCTATTACCTACTTCAAAACTGATGTCCTAAAGGACTAAATGGTTCCCAAATAAGGGCCTTGAAGATTAAGAGTGTCTCTTACATGTTGAAAAATGTGAAGCTCTATAAACGTAATTATGATGGGCTCTACTTAAGATGTCTAGATAGGATGGAGGCCAACCAAGTACTCATTGAGTTTCATGATAAATATGGCACTAGTCATGGGTCAACTAAGGCCACTACACATAAAATTTTGAGATATGGATACTATTGACCTACCTTATTCAAAGATACAAATGAACATGTGTGTTCTTGTCATGTTTGTCAAACCAGTGCTACCCACAAAAGACATCTTGCTATGCCTCCATAGCCAGTCTATGAGGTACACCCATTTTCAAAATGGGGATTAGATTTTGTAGGGATGATTAACCCTCCTTCCTTAGTAGTACATAGGTACATTTTGATAGCAATAGATTACTGCACACGATGGATGGAGGCCCAAGTTCTAAAAAGGTGCACCACTGAAGTGATAACCAAGTTTTTAGAGTATATCATAACACAGTTTAGCATGCCTTTCTTTTTGGTATGCGACAATGCACCTTCTTTTTCATCTGCATCCCTCACATGGTGGACCTTCAAAAATAAGGTAATCATCAAGTTCTCCTCTAATTACTACCCGCAAGGAAATAGAGTTGTAGAATCAATGAATAAGAATTTAAAAATGTTAATCAAACATCTTTTGGATGACAATCCTTGAGATTGGCATACACAGTTAAAATACACCTTATGGATCGATCAAGTAAGAATAAAAAATTATTTAGGAACTTCACCCTACCAACTGGTCTATGGCCTGTAACACATTTTCCCTATGAGCTTGAAGATACCAATTTTGAGATTCATGGACTAATACATCGAAGGTGAGGATAGGGTGCAGGTTCAACTCATGAATCTTTTGGACCTATAAGAAAAAAGAAACATGGCCTTAGAACATGTATATAAACATCAAGCTATTGTTAAGTGTTGGTTCAACAAGAGAAAAACTATAAAGACCTTTAGGATTTTTGACTTAGTCTTGATGTGGGACAAAGTGATAGAAAAGTCGGGCAGCCACACCAAATTTCAACGACTATGGGTGGGCCCATTTCAAATAGCAAAACTATTAGGAGAAAACACTTTAAGGATTAGTTCTCTAGAAGGGGAACTGGTTTCATTACCCATTAATGTCCAGTTTCTCAAGAATTATTTGGGATCATAAAGGATATTCAACCCTTTTATTTTTACTTATTTTAGGTTTTTGTTTTTTCTTTCTTTTATTTTTGGTTTTGTGTCAGTTTTGTTTTTGTCAGGGGCTACTTTCAAGAAAGTGTCCCACACTAGGTGGTTCTTGATAAAGAGGTAGAGGTATTTCTTAGTCAATTCTTTTGATTGGGTTTTGTCTTGCAAGAAACTATGTACAATAATCATAAGTGGAAGGACCTTTCTTTAGCAATCAATCTAATTTTTAGAGTTGATCATCCTCAACACAAATACACACTTTAAAACAATCCCATAATTGTGGTTCTTTGGATAAAAAAGTTAGCTATAATTGATTGGAACCCATAGTTATGGAGGAGGTTAGAGTTTAGAACCCTTCTCCATCTAAGTCTTGACTAAAAAAGAGAAAATTAAAAAAAGGAGGAACACAAAAGACAATAACAAAAAATTACAAAATCATAACTCCAATGCTTGGGTGGCACAACCTAATCACCTCATAGGATATTAAATAAAATAATTCATTCAAGAGTTTGAATACTGAAGTAACACAACATAAAGGAGTAGACACATTTTAATCCTTCTCCATCGACAAGGGAATGCAATTTTTAAACAAAGAAACTCAATTGTCTTACAAAATTGTCAGCCAATATTGCCTAGCGCAATCTCTTCCTAAGAATAACCTTGACAAGATAGATATGAGAAGGGGATATCTAAAGGATGACATTCAAGCTATCATCACAATGATAAGAAGACTATATGGGTTTCCTAAATCCATCCAGCTTGATCCCTAGATAATCCTACTAATAGAGAAGATAAAAGGAAGGAGGGTGAGGTTCGATTGGGCTACCATCCTCAGTGATAATTTGGATAGGCAGTTGACCATAGTCAAGAATGATCCCCATTTTTACATGATTTCATATGTCATGTATCTACTTAATGCTAGAGTAGTTTATCCAGGCCTGGTTAAGGTAGGAGCTCTAGGTCATCCTAATGCTTGGCCATTCACCATATACCCATATCTCATAAGGAAGAAGCACATGGGGGAAGATAGTTCAGAATACAGGATTTTTAATGATACATTTTTCTTTGCAATCATTCACTCCATTGAGGATGATTATGCAAAGAGAATCTCAAAAGAAGTAGTTGCTAAAGTTAAGGCCCTAGGAGTGTACTACATCCAATTTAGGACCTTCACCTACATAAGGGTAGCTGGGAGTACCTTGACTCCAAATAAATTTCCAAGATATCCATCAAATAGGATAATCTTGTTAGAAATGGCCAAGAATCTCTCAGATGCATATGAAAATATCAAGCATAAGAAGAAGCATTGCTGGGATTTTCTCATTTCCATTTTTCTGCACTCTCTTCAAGACATGAAAGTGTGTAAATCCCTAGAATATGAGTGGGATAAATGCCCATTTCAATATGTTAACTTAATAAAGACCATATTTTACCCCATAGGCACTTACAGTTGTATTATGGGAAGGCATTACATCCATGAGCTACATTTTGAAGATCATTGGATGAACTACATAGATGACTACGAGATCAGGATCTGTGACTACTACTAGATGACTCTAGAGCTGGAACAAGATGCCCTACTCCTGCACATTCCACCTAAAGTATGGGATGTAGATTTTGAGGATATTTTGGACATGTTGTACAATCAAGACAAAATCTACACAAGGGCCATACTAAATGTTGAGGTGGACAAAGAAGAGATTAATGATATATATTTCAAGGCTTGACATGTGATAAAAACCATAAAATCCTAGATCAATAGACCCTTCAAAATGGATCATGTTCCAATGAAGCAATAGCTTTCCCCACCTTCTAAAGAGAAGAAGAAAAAGGGAGAAAAGGTTTTGATGGCTTAATTTAAGGGAATTTCTCCTCAAAGGCCAGAAATAGTTTATAGGCATGGGTGTTCAACAGTTTATGGGTTTAATCCAAAGACCAAGCTAGTTAAGACCTAGATGACCAAGAGTATTGCTCTACCAAATGTTCCATCATCTAGGAGTCAAGAACAATCTTTTGTTTCATGAACATCTCTAAAAAAAAAGGTCACAAGCCCTAGGCCGACTGAGATATAAAAAGAGAAAGTTAATAAAAGAAAAAGGATATATGTGTCCCCTCATTTGGATGTTGTACCAGAAGAATAAGTAGAAGAAGTGCAAGATTTAGAGGATCTAAAGAAGATGATACATCCCTAGATCGAAGAAATCGATCAGGAGCAAGCACAAGAGTAAAGAGGCCTGAAGGGAGAGCTCGCCAATTGATACTAACATGATAACACAAGAGGGAAAAATAGATCCATGGGAGGCCCTTGGTGATGATGAGTTGTATGTTTCATATTTTGAGAACCATCATGGTTTCAAAGAACAAATGTCAGAAATTCCAATGCCTTCTTCAGGACTTGCATTTGAAGACAAATTGTCTTTCACATTTTCTCCTCCTCTGGCTCAATTTACTACCCCTACTCAAGAGAAAATGTTAGCAGAATCAACATTGGCTAATGGGCCTATCTTGCAAGTACCTCAGACAACAGTAGAAGATCTAATGGAAATAGATGAATAATAACCATGAGGTGTATCAGAGGAGCAAAAAAAGGATTCAATACAAGAGGAACCTTTGATTGAAGTTCCCCTGGAAAAGGAGAGTGAAGCTACTCCACTCTCACTTCCACCTCAAATACCAATAGCTCCAATTTGGTTTTCTCATCTAGTTCAACCTCCACTTCAAACTCCTCTAATTCAACTTCCTACTCCAACTCCAACCCTAGTTCAAGTTCTCATTACTCCAGCTCTATTCCAGGCTCCCATTCCTCCAAATCCAACACATCAAGTTCCTATTCCTCCACCTCCTACACCTACTCCTCCCCCAAATTTTCCCACTCCTCCACCATCTCATCCTCTACCTTCTTCTAACTCAATCCATTAAGAGGCACAAGAGAAAGAACAAGAGATAGAGGGAGAAGAAGGCACCCTTCCTCATGAGAGTGAGGTAAATGAGAAATCAAAATGAGAGGAATGGGAGGAGATAAGAGAAGAAAAATTAGAATAAAGGGAGGCTTTGAGGAAAGAACCACTATCAGAAGAGGATGATCAAGAACAAGATAAGATGGCTTATGTTTTGGTAGTGCCATATGAGCCAATAACTATATTCACCAAGCCCACCTAGTTTACTAAAGAAATACAACCAAGGGTGAGGGTTTACTTTGAGGAAGAGGACACTGACATAGTTGTGTTAGGTCATTCTTTCCATCAAGGAGAATTGAGTGCTCAGGCCAGAAAAACTCTCATATGTTACTCATGATCATAGGGGCTGGTGGAATGCATAAGTAGTGGTGCCAACAATTGATACTAGTATGGAAGAGATAACTCCCAAAGACTATGTTTTTGAAGAAGTGGATCTAGGTGAACCTACGAGGAATGGAAAAAAAACTTTGGCCACACTAGGATTGAAGCATGCCTTGGATTTCATAGACAAGGATGAGGAAAAAATTAAAGATTTTGACAGAGAAAAATGAATCCATGAAATTTTTATTCTTAAGACAAAAGGTCCCATTGACCTTAGTGTTGGAAACTACAATTGAAACAATTGTTATATTGTCATTGATGTCAAACCTTAACTGGTAAGATAGATACTATCTAGGATTGTAGCATATCTTTTGATTGATGAAGATGATTTGAAAAGAGGAGATAACAAGAGGACCTAAGAAAAGGTTGATTTATGTGATACTTCAATGGGTACTTAATTAGTTGGCACTTTGACAAGATAATGTGTTGTTTATCTAGTAAGAAGAAATACTGGAAACATACGCTTAACCGAGAAAAAGTGAATAAATCTAGTTTAAGCTGAGTGATGTTGGTGATGCAAGAGCATCTCGAGTCCTTGGAAATCCCGTGTAACCAAAAACATGTTTGAAGTTTTTTGTGTTGCTCGGTTCCTGCTTTGACCGAGTTGGTTCAGTGTTGCTCAATTTCCTTTGTTCACTGGTGTTGGTTGGTTACCTCTTTGGCACTCGGTGAATTTCCTAGGGCTTGGTAATGCTTATCTGGCACTCAGAATCCTTGCTTACCGAGTTGTTTATTTTGAATTTCTATTGAGGTTGACTCTTACATTTATATTTGGTCATGGATTTAATGATGGTATCTACCATTGGGAAGCATGTGGACCTAGATCTAGTCATTCCTTCTATTGACAGTGGATCTGAAGACTGACTTGGTTCGGTGGCCTCTTGTATAAATGTAGTTGTTTGGTTAGAGTTTAGGGGAATTTTTAGGGGGATAGAAGATAGAAGATAGAAAATTAGAGATTTTTGGTAGATCCTCACATGTTGGAGGACTTCTTTACTTAATTTTAATATCTGGCCTAAATTGGGAAGGCCTTACATCTTGGAATGTATGACTCAAATTGAAGATAATATATGAAAGTTTATGCATTCTCTCTCTCACTTGTTGTGTTGTTTCTTCTGTGTGTGATCTCTACAAGGTGGATCTAGTTAGGGTGTGACTTTGGCCCCTCTCCCCATCCTCCTTTGCATCAAGTGGTATCAAAGTGAGGTGAGATCTAGATCTAGGTTTGTGAATCTAGGTTTGAGGGTTCCTTCTTGTCAAACCCTAGTTGATTTTTTATGGGGTAGTAGATTGTGATCTGGCCTGCAATTGTAGAGGGTTTCAAGATGGTTTGTGGGAGGTTAGATGCAGATCTAGGATTGGAAGACATGTTGAGACAACTTGCTGCTAGATTAGAAGTTGTTGAAACAGCCCAGAGAATAGGAAGACATCTTGAAGATGTTAGTGACGATGAAATTGAGGAAGAAAAAGTTGATGTAGAACCTGCACCGATGATGGATCAAGGTGAGGAAAGATTGTTGAAGGATTTGACAAATCCAAAGTCTACACCACACTTTAATCCTCCTGAGTATAGTGGAAAATTGGATTCTGATGAATTGGTGGACTAGATCACCGAGATGGAAAAGTATTTTGAGTGTGAAAATGTACCTAAGGAAAAGAAAGTGAAAATTGCAAGCACAAAGTTGAAAAGTCATGCATCCTTGTGGTGGGAACATCTAAAATTGGATAGAAAGAGGAAAGGAAAAGACAAAATTAAGGTATGGAATAAGATGGTGAATAAATTGAAAGGAATTTTCTTGCCTTGTGATTATCAGATTAACCTAGTTAGGTGAATGCAAAGTTTGAGGTAGAAAGATAGTTCAGTAAAAGAATATACTGAGGAATTCTATAGATTAGATATCAGATCTAGACATGATGAAGATGATGTGGAAAGAATTGCTAGATACCTGAATGGTTTGAGAGTTTCCATCCAAGAAGAAATTAGTTTGGTCAAATTGGACAACATTGAAGAGGCTTATCAATTTGCATTGAAAGCTAAGGAGAAATTGAACAAGATACATGAGCAAAGACAAAGAGGTAGAGGTGGTAGATTCCCTAGAGGAAGAGGTAGATCTCAAGGTGAAAACAATAGATTTGAACCTGAAAAGATAACTCTAGATAAAGGCAAGACTGGGTGGAAAGGTGAAAGTTCATCTAGAGGTAGAGGCAGTAACTACCGAGGTGGTTATAATAGAGGTGGTTTCTGAGGAACTTGTAATAATTTTTGGATATTGCTAATGCATGGGGAGGTGATTAAGACATTTAATATGTTTAATCACTACATTACTTAATAGGCACTCATACTATTGTCATTTGTGTTTTGTCACTGATGTCAACATATATTTATGTGAGGAGATCAGGCTGGTTATCACAGTGTACGGACACTTTAAAGATGTTTTAGATACTGCGAAGAAAGATGAGACTTCATGAGGATGTTATGATCTTATATCATAGATCACATCAGTTATTACTTCATATTGGGTAAGTTACAAATGTTTTGGTGAAGACTAGTCACTAACTATGACAATGATAAATGACAGAGTTAGTCTCTGTGTTTTGTGTATAGCTTACAGGCAATATGGAATCAGTGCATGTGAACTTCAGAGATGAAAGATAGAGTATTGAAGAGTCTTCTATGAACTATGCAAGGTATAGAATGCAAGATGATGTCAGCTGTGGCATGTAATCTAGAAGGTGATCAATTTGGAAGATGACTACAGAGATTTAGCGTGTATGATGAATGGCAAACCTGAATTAAGGATGTCGGTCCTTAATTGTTTTAATATAATCATTGTAGACTTTGTTAGAAAGTAAAGTCCACCAAGATAACTAAGAGGGGGGGGGGGGGGTGAATCAATTATTAGATAATTATAACTTTTATCATCTTCAATAGCATTAAACCATATAAGCAATATAATTACCAACCATAGAAAGATATTCATACACAATAACACAAGATATGTTGACTAGGGAACCTCTTGATCAAAGAGTAAACCCTGATGGGAACGATGCCCACAAAAGATGCACTAATATGAATATTCATTGTGAGAGGATGGACTCTATTAGGAGTCTTATGAAATACATTCAGTACATATGAATCCATGTTAGAAGATTTTGAATCCCTGTTAAAAGATTCTAACCCTGTTAAGAGTTATGGAAGACAGAAGGACCCACTGCCCAAACAACTTTAGGGTAAGATCACTGAACACACTGTCCAAATAATCTTTGCATTACTCAAAAAAATAATATCTTACCTCTTCTCTAACTGTGCCAAACTACACTCACTATTACATCATATCTCAATTTCAGATATCTGTACTTCGCATGTCTTCCTTCATAAATTTGCTTTCATACTTAGCTCTTTTCTTCACTTCATGCATACAGCATCACAACCACTGCTACCATATCATAATAACACACTTTCACATTAAAACTACATAATACTTCCTCATAAAAAGGAAATGCATTCCTTCCTTTATACCACACTCAAATAATTACAAATGAGTCGGCATACAATTACAAAATAAAAGTTTCCACACACTACACCAAAATTACACAAAACTGGTAGCTTCCAAATACAATAAATCTTCACTTGTGCAACCTCAAAGTCTATGTTATCATCCATGTCACTATCAATGTGTCTTCAAATTCCCTTTAACTGCACAAAACCAAATTCCATCTCGATTAGGAGATATCATCTAATTTCCACAAACCACTACTTAGGAACACTGCCTGAATACTGCTTCCACCAAAATTATCATAACTTCCATGAATCAATGAATTAATATTTGTGCTCTTAACCATAGATATATGACATATCAAAGAGTATAATCTCAACATTTCATAGCTCCAACTACAATAACCCACGTGCGCTAATCCAAACTCTGTCTGCTTCTCTACAAGTCTTTGGTAAATCACTATGTTGACATCAATGACAATCATAGTCATGAATGCAACAACAACTACTACAGAATGGCTGCCAAACACTTAGCATTTATTCCTACCAATCTCCCCAATTGTCATTGATGGCAACATAGATGAAAAACATCCAATGTTCTAAAAATCTAATACTGCAACACTGCTTCTTCAAATCCTCTTCATCAATCAAATCTTGCTTCGTTATCCTATTCAGTTCTCTCCAACAGATGTCTCATATTGTTTTTCATGTATACTTCTCCCCCATTGACATCAATGATAGAAATTCCATCACTAAGTCAACAATAACTCAATGTCAAAAGACACTTTTCAGAAAATACATTTACTAGAGTCCTCATGACTCAACTCAGATACACATACTCCCCCATAGAGGAAGTACCAACATCCAATCCAGAAGAAAGATAAGGCTCATATACCACTAGATGAATGCAACCAACTGCATCACTTCTCAAAAGTATGCTAGGGCATAACCCCAAGCATACCTCTCAGATACTCAAATGTATCCTTAGGCAAAGGCTTTGTGAATATATCTTCTATCTGCTCCTTTGTACTTATGTACTCAAGTCTGACTTCTTTCTCAGCAACTTTCTCTCTTACAACATGATAATTAATCTTTATATGCTTTGTCTTAGAATGTAATATAGGATTCTTAGACATACTAACTGTACTGGTGTTGTCACAATGTATAACAACAGGTTCAAAAAAATTTATACCAATATCCTTCAACATCTGCTTCATCCAAATTATTTGGTTATAATTGTTTGTTGCTGCTACATATTATGCTTCTGATGTGCTTTGTGAGATACAAATATACTTCTTGCTTAGCCAAGAAACTAATCTTCCTCCAAGGAAAAATGCTCCACCACTGGTGCTTTTCTTATCATCAACACTACCTCCCCAATCAGCATCTATATATGCACATAGGGTAAAATCATCAGATTTTTCATACCATAATCCATAGTCCATTATGCCTCTTAAATATCTCAGTATCCTCTTTACTGCTACATAATGTGATTCTCTAGGTTTAGCTTAAAATATTGCTACAATTCCAACTGAATATGCTATATCAGGTCTTGTATGAGTCAAATACTGGAATCCTCCAATCATAGATTTGTATTTCTTCTATTCTACTGCAAGAGTCTCATCTATGCTAGATAGCTTATGTCTGGTCACCATAGGTGTTCCAACTAGTTTACAATCCTCCATTCCAAATCTTTTCAACAAGTCATTCAAGTACTTTGTCTGACTTACAAAGATACCATCATTGTTTTGTGTTATCTGTAATCCCAAAAAGTATTTCATTTCACCAATCATACTCATTTCAAATTCAATCTTCATTTCATCAGCAAATTTGTCACTAGCTTCATCTTCTCCTCCAAAGATAATTTCATCAACAAAAATAACTATAACTAACAAACCATTTTCAATTTCTTTTGTGTACAAATTGCTATCAGTTGTTCCTTTTATAAATCCCAATTTTAACAAATACTTATCTAGTCTTGCATACCAAGTTCTAGGTGCTTGTTTAAGTCCATATAAAGCTTTCTTCAATTTACATACCATGTCTCCTTCTTGAGTTAAAGGAAAACCTCCAGGCTGCTCAATGTAGACTTCTTCCAATTCTCCATTCAGAAATGCTGACTTCACATCCATTTGATACACTTTGAATTTCTTGTAAGCTGCATATGCCAAAAACATTCTTACTACTTCAATTCTTGCAACAGGTGCAAAGGTTTCTTCATAGTCAATTCCTTCTTGTTGTGAGTAACCCTTACATACCAATCTTGCTTTGTTTCTTACTACTTCTCCTTGTTCATTCATCTTGTTTCTAAATACCCATTTAGTTCCAATAACATTCTTGTCTTTAGGTCTAGGGACCAATTACCGTGTCTTGTTCTTTTCAATCTGATCTAGTTCTTCTTTCATATCATTAGTCCAACTTTCATCTTCACAAGCTTCATTAGTAGTCTTAGGTTCAATTTGAGAAATCAAACATAACTATGCTTGTGCCTTATTTCGAGTCAGAACTCCTTTTTTGATGCTCCCAATAATTTGTTCAAAAGGATGATTCCTTAACAAACTCTTGCTAGGTGTCACTGTCTCAGATCTCTCTTCAGATGTAGGTTCTTCAATAACTTCACTATGGCTTTCATTCAACAAATCACTATCAGTTACATAAAACAATTTAGTAGTTCCAGTATTGGGTTTAGGATGAGCTTCTTCATCAGATTCATAATCAAGTATTATTTCCTGAATTTTGAACTTTTCATCAACTTTAACATTTGCGCTTTCAACAATAGTCTTAGTTCTTTTATTGAAACATCTATATGCTTTTCTTTTCAAAGAATATACAAGAAATATACCTTCATCACTTCTAGGATCAAACTTTCCAATATCATCATCTCTCTTTATATAACATTTGCTTCCAAAAATTCTAAAATACTTAACTAAGGGTGCATGTCCAAACCATAATTCATAAGGTGTCTTGTCTGTGTCTACTTTGATTTGTACTCTGTTCATTGTATATACTATTATGTTCAATGCTTCTCTCCAGAATATCTTTGCCAAATTATTTTCAAACAACATAGCTCTTGCTACTTCAGTTACTGATCTATTCCTTCTTTCTGTAATGCCATTTTGTTCAGATGTTCTAGGGGCTGAATACTATCTTTTAATGCCATTTTCTTCACAAAAGATGTTAAACTCTCTAGAAGTAAATTCTCCACCTCTATCGCATCTCAAACACTTAATCTTCATTCCAGATTCATTCTCAACTTTATTCTTAACAATCTTAAACTTATCAAATGCTTCAGATTTTTCTTTAAGAAATGCAATCCACATCATTCTTATAAAATCATCAACAAGAATCATAAAATACCTTTCTCCATAGAATCCTATAGTCTTAGTAGGACTGCTCAAATCTGTATGAACAATCTCTAGCTTCTCTGTAGATGTAAACTTCTTACTAGGAAAAGAACTTCTCTTCTATTTAGCCATTACACATTCTTTGCAAATCATGTTAGTAGGCTTCATAATTTTAGGTAAATCTCTTACTGCAAGTGTAGTACTTACTTTCACAATGTTATCAAAGTTTATATGAAAAACCTTCTATGCCACAACCAACTATCATCAATTTTAGTAATCAAACATGTCATCTCAGTAGGATTCAACTGAAATACATTACCTCTGGTTCTAGATCCAATTCCAATCAAATTTCCATCTTTATCCTTTATCACACAAGTTTTCTCAGTAAACCAAACTTGATATCCCTTATCAACTAACTATCCAACACTCAAAAGATCATGTTTCAATCCATCCACAAAATAAACATCATTACTATTAGTCTTTCTATCAAGAGTAATAGATCTTATACCTTTAATCAAACAAGGTGCATTGTTTCCAACTCTAACAACTCCTCCATCATATTCATTCAACTTTATGAACTTTTTCATGTTTCAAGTCATATGATGTGAATAACCACTATCTATAATCCAATCTTCTTTCTTTTCAACTTGAGAAACTAAGGCTTTTTCTTCCTTAACATCATATTCAGGATTTTCTTCTTTAATTGCTACAAATCCTATGTCATCATTATTTTAAGTATCACTTTCACTTAAATTTCTTTCTATACTAGCTTCAAGATCTTCATTATTAGCATAATAACATTCCTTAGATCTTCTAAGTTTGAAATTACTTCTGTACTTTTTAACTCTCTTAGGACATTTAGATGCAAAATGACCATATTCTTGACAAGTCCAACATTTAAATATTTTCTTACCATCTGGTTCTCTTTTCACAAGTAGGGCAATACCTTCTTCATGTTAGGAATGAATGAAAATTATTTTGGTAGTCATTCTATAGCAGTTGTTGTTGCATTCATGACTTGGGTTGTCATTGATGTCAACACAGTGATATTCTGGATATCAGCAGGAAAATAGGTACAGTTTTGTTTTGCGCACATGTTGTATTGTAGATTGGCTTTTGTGTAGTTGATGGTATGTTCTTTGGTGTGTTATTAACCTATGCTTAATAGTGCAAAAAGAAATTCATTCATTCATGAGAGTTATGAGCATTTTGGTGAAAATAGTGTTTAGACAGTGTTTCTGTGTAGTGATTTTTGGAAATCAGAGGATATCTCTTAGCTGGGATGGAATCTAATTTTACACAGTTAAAGGGATGTCAGAGACTCATTAATGATGATGTGGTTCATAATGCAAACTTTGAGGATATGTTTGGAGAAAGTTACAGTATCTGGAAGCTGACAGTTTTATGTGAATTTTGTGTGTAGTGTGTAGAAATTATTATTTTGTAATAGAGGACTGACTCATTTGTAATTATTTGAGTTTGGTATATAAGAAGGAATATTTTCCTTGTTTTAATAAGAATTGAGAAAAAGAGAATTGAGAAAAAGAGAATTGAGAAAAAGAGAATTGTAAAAAAGGAGAATTGAGTAGAGAGGATTGAATTGTGAAAGTTGAGATGCGAATATATGCATGAAGTGAAGAAAAGAGCTAATTCAGTGATGAAGGAAGACTTGTGAGTACAGAGATCTAGAATTTTGATCTTGTGTAGCAGAGAGTGCGGTTTTGGCATAGTATGAAGGAGGTAATATATTTCATATTATTCTGTTGAATAATTCTAAGATCTTTTGGACAGTGGGTCCTTCTGTCTTCCATAAACTCTTAACCGGGTTAGAATCTTTTAACAAGGATTCAAAATCTCCTAACAAGGATTATATGTACTAAATGTATTTCATAAGACTCCTAACAGGGTCCATCCTCTAACAAGGAACTTTCATTTTAGTGCATCATTTTGTGGGCATCATTCCCACCGGGGTTTACTCTTTTCAAGAGGTTCCCTAGTCAACATATCTTGTGTTATTGTGCAATTGTGTATGGTTATCTTTCTATGGTTGATTACTACATTAATTATATTGTTTAAAGCAGTTGAATGGTTAAATTATCAGATAACTGATTCACCCCCCCCCTCTTAGTTATCTTGGGGATCTTTACTTTCTAACACTTCAATCTTCTTGTCTTCTTCATTTCTAGATCTGCTGGTGCCAGCATAATCTCCACTCACACTAATGCTTCTTGACAAAGTAGGATGAACACTAAGAGCACTGAATGTTGTCTCCATTCTAGGTAAGTCTCCTGATAATCTCAGGTTCATTTTTGCTGCTTCCAATCTTCCAAGAAGAGTCTCTCTTGTAAAGTTTGATGTACAAGGTATCACTTGTTCAATCATCTGTGTTGTCTGCTTAAATATAGGAGTTAATGTCCTCAAAATTTTCCATATCACTTCATTCTTTGTCTTTGTTCCTCCACAAGATTTTATACCTGTAATGATCTCTGACATTCTACCAATATAACTTCTAATAGATTCATCTTCCAACATTCTTATATCTTCAAATGGACATATCCAATTATGTAATCTAACTCTTTTTGCATGTTCATCACCTTCAAAAGTAGAGTGTAAAGCATTCCAAATTTCATAAGATTTTTTCAAATATTTTACCTGACTGTACTCATTCTCCAAAAGTGTTGTCAAAAGTGCTTCTCTTACAAGTATGTTACACATGAATAGATCTCTCTCTTCCGCAGTACATGTTTCAAGATTGTCCTCTTCAATGACAGTCTTATTATTCTTTGAAATCAACCAATAACCTGGTCCTAAACATAATAGGTGTGTCTTCATCTTTTCTTTCCAACTGTCAAAATTTACTCCAAACTTAAGGCTTTCTTTCCTGAAATTCACCATGGATCTCCTTAAGCTGTTAAACTTCTTTTTCAAGGACCTGCCGCTCTGATACTAATTGTTAGAAAGTAAAGTCCACCAAGATAACTGAGAGGGGGGGGTGAATCAGTTATCAGATAATTATAACTTTTATCATCTTCAACAACATTAAACCATATAAGCAATATAATTACCAACCATAGAAAGATATTCATACACAATAACACAATAACACAAGATATGTTGACTAGGGAACCTCTTGATCAAAGAGTAAACCCCGGTGGGAATGATGCCCACAAAAGATGCACTAATATGAATATTCCTTATGAGAGGATGGACTCTATTAGGAGTCTTATGAAATAGCAGTCCTCTCAAGGGGGTTTCAGCAGTTCTAGTAGGACCAGTGGTCAGCAGATCTCTAGGCCATAGGGAGTATAGACTTTCACATGAGGTCCTTGCTATGCATGTGGTGTCATGGGGCACTTAGCTCGTGATTGTCCACAAGGTTAGATGTCAGGTAGTCAACATGTGGTAGCTTTTGAGCCTACCATTGGAGACTTTGGAAAGTCTCGCAGAGTATTTGTAGCGGTTGATAACCGCCAGGCCGAGCACCAGGCCAAAGTGATAGAGGTTGCAGGTATGATCAGTAGTAATAGTGTTAATATATGGTTTGATTCAGGAGCTACATATTCTTTTATATCTCCATTTGTTATGGAGCATTGCGGGCTTGTGGTAGCAAGACAGGAAGTGAGTTGGGAAGTGGAGTTAGCATCAGGGTCTAGAGTGTCAGTCAACTCTTTAGTGAAGGATAGCCAGGTGCAAATTGGTGATTTCATCACTATAGTGGATCTTTGTATCACACCTCTTGGTTCTTATGACATAGTGCTTGGCATGGAATTGCTTTATGCCCACAGAGCTAAGTTAGATTGTTGACAGAAGAGGATTGAGTGCCTTGATGATAATGGTACACCTATTGTGATTTGCAAGATTTAGAGAGGCATCTCTCTTCATATGATCTCTACATTGCAGCTTAAGTGGAGCATGCGGAAGGGATGTCAGCTTTTTTCCATTACCATCAGTGATAGAGAGGATGAGGAGGAAAGGGAAACATCTCTTGATGATTATCCTATACTTCAGGAGTATATAATTATTAATTAATTAATATACTGTCCGGTAATATTCTTTTACTCTTTTATAATCTATATGATTATTAAATTAATGCTTCATGAATTGTTTGTTAATTTAATTAACAAAACCTCTTAATATTGAATTCTACTTAGTATCATAATTAAAACAAATTATGATAATTAAACTTTTCTAGATTTTATTCTATATGTAACTAGTAGGGTGATCTAATAGTGATTAGTTTAATTTTAATTAATTCATATTAGTAAAGGACCATTCTAATCAAATAAGTTAGTGATTTTTTAATCTATTAGAGAATTTTAGATAAACCTCGTAGACATCACCGAATGTTAATCATGATTTGTTCATCCTAACCCCTTTGAAACTCGGTTACAACTTCTCTTCCTAGATTGGATCCCTTGTTAGAACTAATTCAACTAGTAACTTTTGGGAACCTACATTTGTAGAGAAATTGTTCTCCAGACTCTTTTCAAACTTGTCATGGGCACCTGTTAACCCGCAACATAAACTTAGACTTATAGTACCTTTCAAAAAAAAAAATATTGTATTTTTAGGCTGAGTTTTTATGGGCATGACACTTGGTATCAGAGCCTAGGTTTCAACATTGGAACCTAAAACCCATTGTGTTTCTTAGCTAACACTTAACCTTTTTGAATTGTTAGGATGCCTCCCCTTATGCATCAAGCTTAGAGATGTATTAGAGGATGAGGGGCTAGGTGATCTCCCTCGAGTCGCAAGCAAGCTGAACAAAGGGTTGAGGTATCGGCCGTTAATCAACAACCACCACCACCACCAAACCCTAATCAGGTGGTCCTATTAGCCTTATAGAACCTCATCAGATTTATACAGGAGAGGTTGCCTCTAGTTAATCCTCAACCAGAGCACCAGTTGTCTGGGGGATAGAGATCATAGGTTAGAGAGAGGACTAGGAGTCCTCCATGAGATCGAGAGGAAGGGCAGGGGGCACATGAGGCAGATTTGGTTCACATGTCGGAACCACCACTTGGTATTGTTCAAAGGGCACCCCGTGATGCTGGGGATCATATTAGAGATCTCCTACGGTTACAGCCACCTTTGTGTCATGGTTCTACAAAGGGTACATATGTCGAGGCATGGCTTTCAAGCTTCGAGAGGTGTTTTGGGTTGCGTCAGTATGATAGCAACATCAAGGCTCACTTTACAGTACTCCTTTTGAGAGATGGTGCTTCCACATGGTGGAAATAGGAAGAATATAAGAACAACACAACTATGGACACTATGACTTGGGAGACATTCCTAGAGAGGTTTTGAGATAGGTACCTATCAGAGCACTATAGACAGAGGTGTATTGATGAGTTCCATGAGCTCTAGCAAAGGGGACTCAAAGTTCTACAATATGAGATCCGATTCCTTTGAGTTGGGACCACATTGAGAATAGATTTGCTTTGGGTCCTGAGTTAGTGCGAGAGTTAGAGTAGCAGGTGACATTAATCAGACAGCATCTGAAAGAGGTATAGGATAGGCAGAAGAAGTATGCAGATGCCAAGAGGGAAGACCATAGTTATTAGGTTGGAGATAGGGTCTTTCTGAGAGTGCGACCTCATAAGAGTCCAATCCAATTTGGAAAGGGCTCTAAGCTTGCACCTAGATTTGTTGGCCCTTTTGAGATACTTGAGTGGATAGGTCCTGTTGCCTATCATCTTGCTTTGCCACCAAGCCCATCACACATCCATGATGTCTTTCATGTGTTAGTGTTGAGAAAGTATATTTTTTATGAGACTCATATTATAGATTGGGATGCCTTGTAGGTGGATTCAGACAGTCAGTTTGCTTTGGAGCCAATCCACATTTTGGCTTGCCAGACGCTAGCACTTTGAGGCTGAGAGCTGGACCAGGTTAGGGTCTAGTGAGATTGCTATGATAAGGTTAGGGCATCATGGGAGGACACAGAGTAGATGAGAGCATAGTATCCCCATCTTTTTGATGGACTCCAGGAGGAAGTTCATGCCTAGGGGGGGAGGATGTGAGGCCTCACCCTGAGCCTATCATAGCCATTCAGTCCTGCATATGAGATAGACATATTTTATGATTATATTTTGATGTTATGGATATTACCAATACTCTATGTTGTGGTTTTATCACTTTAGTAGTTTGATGAACATTACATTATGATTTGGATGATGAATACTGATTCATCAATTGAAACTTACATGTGTGTTTTTAATTCTATTTTATGATTGATTATGGTAAAGAAGTTTAATTACAAATCAAATTTTATATGTATGCAATGTTTATGTTTCAAGTTTAATTTAGTGATGAATTAAATATATTCATGATGAGATTTATGTTACTTATAAATGAATGATTATGTCTTGTGAAAACTTTGACTTAAATTATGATTGATTACTTGAGAATTATTTGATTATTAATGTTATAAAATCTCATGTTTTATTTCTTTGGACTACTGATATTGGACTTAAGTGTGCAGGGAAATAGGCCATGGTAAATCTAGGGAATCATCACAGAGACTAATGTTAAATCCATTTGAACCAAGATTGCTTCTAGTGAGAAACCAATAACCTCGATGTAATGTATTTATTTTGTAAAAGTATGATACATGAATGTGTTGATTTATTTATTAATTGTAAATGTGTTTTTGTGTGAATGCCCAAGTGGATATGCCACATGGCTTGTGACATGTCTCTTTTTGTTGTGTCACTTGACACATGTGTAAGTGTTTAAGGCCATGACATGTCCACTTGGGATTTGATGTCATCAATCTAGGATGGTACCACCTTTAGGTTTTCCTTGTAAAACCTTGGTTAGGAAGCCTTAGAGAAGGTCAAATCATGTTGAACCCGAAATCAAACTTCAAGTGTAGTTTAGGGAGGTTAAATGAGCCCTTAGGTTGTAATTAGGGTCCTTTTTAGCCACCCCACTTGATGTACCTTGGTATGGGAGTTTAATTTTTGTCAAAATTAAGCCCATAACTCATTTATGGACCTTGAAAAGTACCCTTCAAAAAAAATTTCGAAAATGGAGGGATGGAAAATGAGGTCAAGCCCATACCCCTTTCCCCATTCTTGGTCTCCATCTCATTTATAAAGGGAGACAAGGAGGGATGGAAGATCTCCATGAGCCATACCTATTAATGAGGGTTTGGTGAAGAATCTCTTTTAGTAGGAGTTTTGGGGAAGGTATTGGTTTGACACCCACTTTCCAGATTTGGAGACTTAGCTACTTTGGAGAACCTTGGAAAGTGGAAAGCTCTTCATCAACTTTCCTCCATAGCTTGGATCAAGGTTGGTGTTTTACTTCATTTTTTCTTATTCTTGTTTCCATGTTGAGAGAAAGAGCTCTCTTGAATGTTTTTTCCCTTGTATGCAAAATTTAGCTTTTTATTCCTCTTGTATTGTATGTATTGTAAGCTTGCTAATTTTGTGATAATGGAGGATATGTAATTTATTATATGTTGTAGTTTTATGTTTACTTGTGTTGTGAAAATGTGGTTCTTTATAGATGTTAAAAGAATCATGAGCTTGTTTTTTAGCATGAATTCTTACACTGTAAATGTGAAGTTTCATTGTTGTTCTTGAAGTTTTCTTTGCTTTTATGTATTTTTAGTAATTTGTTGAGGGAGTTCTCAAGGCCATACTCACCCTTGGGAGGGAAGAGTAGCCTTGACGGTGAAGGGAATTGTTGGGACATTCAAGAGTGTAGAGTCTCTCCTTGGATAGGAGAGGGATGAACATGGATGTATGGGCTCCATGAAGCCATCTTCATTTTATATTTTGTTGATTGGGGGTCATAAAGATTTTGTGAAGATTTTGTTTGTGGAGAGAGATATTTGATGAGGAAGCCAAGTGATGGCTTAGCTCTCATCAAGAGATGTGCTTTCTCCTCTTGGATTTGGTTCCACCTTCACCCTATTTGAGTCATGTTGTGACTCTTTGTGATAAACTTGGGAGGGAGATTTCTTGTAATTTTTTTTTTTATGTTGTAGTGTTTGTGAGTATGCATAAGTGGTCTCCTTGTCTTGTGATGGTTCCCCTAGCTCGAGGGTGGCTTCTAAGAAGCCTAGGTTGGGAGGTGAGATTCCCATGGCCCTTCCATAAACTTTAATTGTAGGTTTGTAGAGGCTATGATCTTGTGGAAAATACTCTTGGAGAGGACCTCTTGCTGATTTTGGATCCATAGCATTGTGTAGATTGGAAAAAAAATATTGAATCTCCAATCCAAACTTGTATATTTGTAGTTTGTAATAAGTTCTTTTGTATGTTAAATGAGAGTATTTCATCTCTCCTTGTAATAGATCCTTTGATTCAAATTTGGTGTTGTTGAAGCTTGAAAGAAACTTGTTTTTTTTGGAACTTTTTTATTTCATGCAATATCAAATTTTTAGGAAGGCTATGAACTTGTTATTGTACCATGAATTCATTGATATAATGGAAAATAAGTTTTCATTTCATTGCAATATAATGGATTTAATAGCTTATGATGAAGAATGTAGAGTAGTTTCCCTCATTGTTAAATAGCATTTATATTTTAATAGAAATGTGAAAACTTAGAGAAGGAAAATAGAGTTATCAAACCTTATAAATCTTGAACTAGGATCATTTTATGAAATTGTTATTTGAATTCAAGTAATGAATAAATCTCTATTCTCACCTTCTAGCTTTGCAAAATAAATTGATAACTTGTTATGTTATTTTGGAGGATAAACCAATAGTTTAGTTGCTAAAATGAATAAAATTTAGAGCTTTAAAGCATTCTATAGGAAACTATAAGGTTGAAAATGAAGTCAATTTGTGATCAACTATATCTCTTATTAGTATTTAATTCAAGTGTGTAGAAGAAAATCAAATGCAACACAACTAGTCAAAAAAAAAACTAAGGAAATGACAAATGGAGACCTACAGGTCTCTAGAAAATGTATGAGAAAATAATTCCCATACATTTCCTTGCCACAGTCGATTTAATATTATATAAACTGCCAGCTTGTATTTCAAAACAAATAAATAATAATAAAGTACCTAAATCTCCATACTCTTTCATTACTCTCCTAAAAAGGTGGCACAGAGAATGGGAGACCAGACTTAGCATTAATGAATTATGTTTCATTGGCCAATGCACTTTTCTTTCAAGTGTACTTGGCTGCATATTTTATATATTCCTATGTTCTCTTCCCCATGACAAGCCTTCTAACCCTTTGGCAACGTGAGTTTTGGGCTAGGATTTTGATTGGATTGGGGTGGGACCCAAATCCCCATTCTCCCTCAACCTCTCCACACCTTGGACCATGGGCTATCCATTTTGGTTTGTCTTAAATTGTTTGCTAAGGCAATGATCTTAGGAGTTTTTGGTGGGCCCCACCTAACTTCCCTTACTTTATGCAAGCTCCCTTTTTCCCTTCTTTTTCGCACCTCCTTTAGACTTTTGTTGGATGTTGGTCCCCTCTCTCTTGGCACGTGAGCCAAGGGGGGGGAATGGGGGGTTTAGCTAGGGTAGGTTAGTAGGTGGTTTAGGTAGGGAGTTAGGGTGTTTAGTTTAGGTAGCTACTTTATAATATTTTGTTTATTTTTATTTTATTTATTAGTATTGTTTATTATAATTTGTTTATAATTATTAATTATATAATATGTATATATTATTAACTAATATATTATAGTATATTAATTAATTAATAATTATATTAATTAATTAATATATGTCCGGTAATATTCTTTTACTCTTTTATAATCTATATGATTATTAAATTAACGCTTCACGAATTGTTCATTAATTTAATTAACAAAACCTCTTAATATTGAATTCTACTTAGTATCATAATTAAAACAAATTATGTGAATTTAACTTTTCTAGATTGTATTCTAGATGTAACTAGTAGGGTGATCTAATCGTGATTAGTTTAATTTTAATTAATTCATATTAGTAAAGGACCAGTCTAATAAAACAAGTTAGTGATTTGTTAATCTATTAGAGAATTTTAGATAAACCTCGTAGACATCACCGAATGTTAATCATGATTTGTTCATCCTAACCCCTTCGAAACTCGGTTACAACTTCTCTTCCTAGATTGGATCCCTTGTTAGAACTAATTCAACTAGTAACTTTTGGGAACCTACTTTTGTAGAGAAATTGTTCTCCAGACTCTTTTCGAACTTTTGTCATGGACACTTGTTAACCTGCAACATAAACTTAGACTTATAGTACCTTTCAAAAAAAAAAAAGTTGGTGTGTTTTTAGACTTAATTTTTATGGGCATGGCACTAGTGTCATGCCCATAATTTAACTAACCAAAAATGCAACAAATTTTTTTTTTTTTAGATGAAAAGTTAGAGAGTAACATTCAAGGATACATGTATGATGTCAATAGTTAAGTCGGCCTCAAACAAGGATCAAGTTAAGCTAAGGAGTTATAATAAGACAATGAGGGTCTAGTGGATTAAAGTTCATAACTATATTCATAGAGTCAGAATTCGAGTAACGGAATCCTAGTGTGTACAATTTCACTCTAGAACTTTTATTCAATGCATTCAAGGTACCAAGGGTATTAATCATCTATCTAAATTCATACCAATCAACCGATAACCTAATGATGTTAACTAGGATCCAATCGCTACCTAGACATTGGGCATTAATATATCACCTTCTAAAACTCCTAATTGCCAACTAATACATTAATCTATTAAGGGGTCAATGATTCGTTAGATCATAACCCTATTAACCAATTTCATGTGAACAATTTACCTTAAACCAAATGATGTACTATTAATACTCTTGGATTAATCCTTTTGAAAAAAAATGATTAATTTAAACCATAACGATACATTGATTTATTATAGAATAAGTCTAACACTTTAGACTTTTGACTAATTAATATAATTAGATTAAAAGGTTCATCAATTTAGCAAGATGTTTTTTTACTAATTGAGTTTGAACACATAATCCATAAATCTAATAATTAAATAAATTAATTTTATTACTACTTAAGTTTGAACAATAATCCTACTAGTTAATAACCAATTTCATTAATCACTAAATTAAATTTAATATCTAACAACCATAATTAAAATCTAAAAGCAAAAGTCTAATCCCAAATAAACTTAATAACAATTAACTAGTAATACAACTAATAAATTAATATTATGAACATATTTATTAACAATAATAATTAAAAAAATTATATAGAATAAAACAAAAGCTCACATCCTAAAAGTCTTCAAAATAACCTATTAATCCTAGTAAATAATCTAAGCTAGCCTATCAACCTAACCTATAACACCTACCACCTATCATGTCATGATGAGGAGGGGGGGCCCACAAGTACTTAAACCCAAGTCAAGTCTACCATGGCAAGCTCATAGATCCACGCAAGAGGAAGTTTGACTTGACAACCAAGGCAAACATTAATTTTTATTGCATGGGAAATGAGAGGATGGAGACATGGGCGCAGGTCTATGTTTTCATGAAATTTGGGCCCTCACTTAATTGTCTTCCCTCTTAAATGCAAGTGATGTTCCTTAAATAATTAAAATATTTTTTTGCATTCAAAAGCCTTCTTTTCCTTAAATGTGTGTGGGGTCCACTAAATATGGGTCTAAAAAGGCATGCCAAGTAATAAAGGTTTTTTTTTAAAACAATATTCAATTGCAAGATAATATTATTATATTGACTGTGGCAAGGAAATGTATGGGAATTATTTTCCCATACATTTTCTAGAGACCTATACGTCTCTATTTTCCATTAGTTGAGTTTTGTTTTTTTTTAACTAGATTGTGTTGCATTTTATTTTCTCCTATGCACCTAAACTTAATTTGTTCATTTAGTTTACTATAGGACGTATAGTTGATCTAAAATTGATTTCATTTTTCACTGTATAGTTTTCTACAGTAATGCATTTAAGATCTGAATTGTATTCATTTTAGCAACTAAACTATTGGTTTATCCTCCAAAATAACATAACAAGTTATCAATTTATTTTGCAAAGCTAGAAGATGAGAATAGAGATTTATTCATTACTTGAATTAAAATAACAATTTCATAAAATGATCCTAATTCAAGATTTATAAGGTTTGATAACTCTCTTTTCCTTATCTAAGTTTTCACATTTCTATTACAATATAAATGCTATTTAACAATGAGGGAAACTACTCTACATTCTTCATCATAAGCTATTAAATTCATTATATTGCAATGAAATGAAAACTCATTTTCCATTATATCAATGAATTCATGGTACAATAACAAGTCCCTAGCCTTCCGAAAAATTTGATATTGCATGAAATAAAAAAGTTCCCAAAAAAACAAGTTTCTTTCAAGCTTCAACAACACCAAATTTGAATCAAAGGATCTATTACAAGGAGAGATGAAATACTCTCATTTAACATACAAAAGAACTTATTACAAACTACAAATATACAAGTTTGGATTGGAGATTCAATATATTTTTTTTTCCAATATACACAATGCTATGGATCCAAAATCAGCAAGAGGTCCTCTCCAAGAGTATTTTCCACAAGATCATAGCCTCTTCAAACCTGCAATTAAAGTTTATGGAAGGGCCATGAGAAGCTCACCTCCCAACCTAGGTTTCTAAGAAGCCACCCCTGAGCTAGGGGAACAATCACAAGACAAGGAGAACACTCATGCATACCCACAAACACTACAACATAAAAACATAAATTACAAGAAATCTCCCTCCCAAGTTTATTACAAAGAGTCACAACATGACTCAAATAGGGTGAAGGTGGAACCAAATCCAAGAGGAGAAAGCACATCTCTTGATGAGAGCTAAGCCATCACTTGGCTTCCTCATCAAATATCTCTCTCCACAAACACAATCTCCACAAAATTCTTATGACCCCCAATCAACAAAATATAAAATGAAGATGGCTTCATGGAGCCCATACATCTATGTTCATCCCTCTCCTATCCAAGGAGAGACTCTACACTCTTGAATGTCCTAACAATTTCCTTCACCCTCAAGGCTACTCTTCCCTCCCAAGGGTGAGTATGGCCTTGAGAACTCCCTCAACAAATTACAACAAACACAAAAAAAAAGAAAACTTCAAGAACAACAATGAAACTTCACATTTACAATGTAAGAATTCATGCTCAAAAACAAGCTCATGATTCTTTTAACATCTATAAAGAACCACATTTTCACAACACAAGTAAACATAAAACTACAACATCTAAGAAATTGCATATCCTCCATTATCACAAAATCATCAAGCTTACAACACATACAATACAAGAGGAATAAAAAGCTAAATTTTGCATACAAGGGAAAAAACATTCAAGAGAGCTCTTTCTCTCAACATTCAAGAGAGCTATGGAGGAAAGTTGATGAAAAGCTTTTCACTTTCCAAGGTTCTCCAAAGTAGCTAAGTCTCCCAAAACTAGATAGTGGGTGTCAAACCAATACCTTCCCCAAAACTCCTACTAATTGAGATTTTTCACCAAACCCTCATTAATAGGTATGGCTCATGGAGAGCTTCCATCCCTCCTTGTCTCCCTTCATAAATGAGATGGAGACCAAGAATGGGGAAAGGGGTATGGGCTTGACCTCATTTGTCATCCCTCTATTTTCGAAATTTTCTTTGAGGGGTACTTTTCAAGGTCCATAAATGAGTTATGGGCTTAATTTTGACAAAAATTAAACTCCCATACCAAGGTACATCAAGTGGGGTGGCTAAAAAGGACCCTAATTACACCCTAAGGGCTCATTTAACCTCCCTAAATTGCACTTGAAGTTTGATTTCGGGTTCAACATGATTTGACCTACTCTAAGGCTTCCTAACCAAGGTTTTATAAGGAAAACCTAAAGGTGGTACCATCCTAGATTGATGACATCAAATCCTAAGTGGACATGTCATGGTCTTAAGCACTTACACATGTGTCAAGTGACACAACAAAAAGAGACATGTCACAAGTGTTGGAAATATAGATGCAGTAACTGAGAGGGGGGGTGAATCAGTTAACCACAATAATATTACCACTGATCCATTAGATATCTTAACAAAATATTTACTGTTGCCACTCGGTAAGCATACAGAGAAATGCTAAAACTTGATCCTTGAAGTGTGTAATAATTAAACTATTCTTAAGCATTCATCACTGATTAACTTATATGAATAAAGAAAATAACATGAACACAAGAGACACCAAATTTACCGTGGAAACTTAATATGGGAAAAACCACCAATGTAACTAGTTACTATTTTTCACTCTTCTCAAGTGATGCCCGATTAGAAGCCAACCCGGTAAAAGATTACAAAACACACTGTTAGGTGTGACCTTGTTAGAAGATTTAATCACCCTGCTAGGAGTGGCCTTGTAAGAGGTCTTGAAACAATTCAATAGAACTGTCACCTTGTTAGAGGATTTACAAAATGGTTGTTAAACCAACTCGGTTAAGAGATTTTGATATCACTGCTACAATTGTAAGAGAGTAACAATGAAATGACCTGCAACTAAATTGTTGAATATAGATCTTTGTTCTACTTCACTAGATCCTTACTGAACAAATAAATCTTTGCTGCTCCTCAAGGATATCTAACCATCCTTCAAAATTCACACATGCCTTTCTTAAAATGATTTATGCATGTTGTATCTCTCCTATTCACCACTTGACCTTCTATATATATATATATATATATATATATATATATATATATATATATGTCATTCTAATTAATATTTAGATTGTCAAGTCGGCACTAATAATTATTATAACAGTCAGCTTGGATAAACAAACTGTAATAACAAAATCTTTTGAAGAGCCGACCTTGCTCGGTAAACATTAATCTTGAAAAGATTTCCTTCGGTGACCGAGTGAACTTGGTAACTACAATGAATTCTGCAACATCCTTTGGAGACCGAGAGAGCTCGGTAACCACTACTTTTCCTTCGATAACCGAGGAGGCTCGGTTAACACTATGAATCGCTTAGCTGACCGACTGAACTCGGTAGACATTGAGAACCGCTTAGCTGACCGACTAATTTGATAGACACTAAGAACCACTTAGCTGACCGACTGAACTCAGTAGACACTGAGAATGATAAATGATATGACATTTGTGTGACATCAAAGACAACACATAGCTAATCCAACAATGTCCTTCAGACAATTGTATCCAACAATCTCCCTCTTTGGCATTGATGGCAACACAACATGTCATAGCACAATGAAATTTCATAGAGAAACCTAGAGTAAGAAACATATCCTTAGCTTCCTTCTGATTTCCATCATCTTCAAACTCTTTTTTTTTTTTTGACTGAGAACTCTCCCTCTTAACTTCTCAAATTATTCTTCTTATAAATTTCTTGAAATGATAGCAAACTCTCCCTCTTTGACAACACATGCCAAAGATAACTTACACAGTTTTGGTAAATATCAATGTACCTTATGTACTGATTCATATGCAATGATTCCCTGACTATGATGCATCAACTGATTGATCTTCAACATGTTCTGGTTGATACATCACTAAAACTTTATTTAGTGAACCTCGGATGGGGGAGTGACCCCTAACTTGCCTCTTAGATACAAGAATGCATCATTAGGTAGTGGCTTGGTGAAGATATCTACAATTTGTTCTTTTGTATAAATATATTCCAATCTGATTTCCTTGTCCTGCACCAATTCTCTGACAAAGTGATATTTTATTGCAATGTGCTTGGTTTTGGAATGCATTACTGAATTTTTTGAAATATTTATTGCACTTGTATTATCATAAAACATAACAACTGGTTCTTTGATCTCAACCTCCATGCCTTCCAAAAGTTGTTTAAACCATACAATATTAGAGCAGTTTACTGTTGCAACAACATATTCTACTTCTGTTGTGGATTGGGATGTGTAGTTTTGCTTTTTACTAGTCCAAGATACTAACCTCTTGCCAAGAAAGAATGCTCCACCACTTGTACTCTTTCTATCATCAATGTTTCTTGCCCAATTAGCATCAGTAAACACTTTTAAATCTAGATTGCCTCCAAATTTATACCACAAGCCATAATCTTCAGTTCCCCTTAAATACCTCAAGATTCTTTTGATTTCCATCATGTGATTTTCTCTGGGTTTAGCCGAGAATCTTGCCACTATACCAACTGCTAAGGCAATATCAGGCCTTGTGTGTACTACATACTATAATTTTCCAATCATTGATCTGTATAAGGTCTGATCTACTTCTTTTGAATCATCATCTTTGGTAAGCTTCAGTCCAGTACACATGGGTGTACCAACTGGTTTTGAATCTTCCATACCAAATTTCTTAAGTATTTCCCTGATATATTTAGACTGAGTAATGTAGATACCATTTTTGTTCTGCTGAATCTGAAGTCCAAAAAAAAATTTTATCTGACCAAACATAGACATTTTAAATTCTTTGTTCATATGCTCTGAAAATTCTTTGCACTGATCATCATTTCCTGTAAACACAGTATCATCCACAAATATTTCTGCCAAAACAATTTTGTTATCTGATCCTTCTTTGATGTATAAATTACTGTTGTCATTAGCTCTTTTGAAATCAATCTGAGTAAGATAGTTATATAATCTTTCATACCATGCTCTAGGAGCTTGTTTCAGACCATACAATGCTTTGTGTAATTTTCAGACCATATCTTTTTTTTCTGGATCAATAAAACCTTCAGGTTGCTCAATGTAGACTTCTTCCTCAAGAATACCATTGAGAAATGCAGATTTTATATCCATCTGATATACCTTAAATCTTTTATGTGCTGCATATGCAAGTAAAATCCTCACACCTTCTAATCTTGCAATAGGAGAAAAAGTCTCTCCATAATCTATTCCTTCTTCTTGAGAATATCCTTTACATACCAATCTTGTTTTGTTTCTTGATACTTGACCATCTTCATTCAACTTATTTCTGAATACCCATTTTGTCCCAATTACATTTTTATGTTTAGGCCTAGGTACAAGAGTCCATGTCTTATTTTTCTCTATTTTCTCTATTTCTTCATTCATAGCCTCAATCCAATTTTCATTTTCCAATGCATCTTTGACATTTTTAGGTTCAAAATCAGCAAATAAACATGTACTTTTTAGTTTACTTCTTGTCATAGTACCATCTGATTTGTTTCCATAATCTGATCTGGTTTATGATGCTTTCTGACGTACTTGGCCAATACAGTTTCCTTGCTTCCTGAATGAGTTACATTGTCATCTTCTTCATCTTCAGGTTCAGGTTGCTTGGGCTCGGTAGATACTTGCTCGGTAGCTTCAGACTGAGACTCGGTACTTTGTGACTCAGTCTGAACTTCTTCTTGTGACTCGGTTACTGTACTGGGCTCGGTAGATGTAGTTTCCTTATTGACAGATGTGTCTGGCAATGTATCAGGTTCGATGTAAACAAATTTTTTGTAATCCTCTGGTTCCTTTTTGCTTTCTTCTTCAGTCTTTTCTGCAAACTCATCAATTCTCACATGTGCACTTTCTATGATTTTGTGAGTAGACAAATTTAGACATCTATATGCCTTACTTTTGCAAGAATATCCCAAAAATATTCTTTCATCAATTTTTACATCAAATTTTCCTTTTCTAGATTCTTTTAAGATGTAACATTTACTACCAAATACTTTTAGGTAACTTACATTTGGTTTGTAGCCATACCATAGCTCATACGGAGTCTTGAATGTGTCTTTTCTCAGTTGTACTCGGTTCAAGGTATGAACTGTAGTGCTGATAGCTTCCTTCCAGTATTTCATAGCAATGTTCTTTTCAATCATTAGAGTCCTTGCACAGTCCATGATAGATCTATTCCTTCTTTCAGCTATTCCATTCTGCTCAGGAGTTCTCAGGGCTGATACCTATCTTTTGATTCCTCTTTTAATGCAAAAATTATTGAATTCATGGGAGATGAATTCACCACCTCTGTCTGATCTCAAGCATTTTATTCTTTTTCCTATTTTCTTTTCTACTCTTGCTAAATACCATTTGAACTTCTCAAATGCTTCTGATTTTTCTCTTAAATACATAACAGTCATCATTCTAGAGTAATCATCAACAAAAAGAATAAAGAATTTTTCTCCAGTATAGCTCTCAATTCTAATAGGTCCACATAAATCAGTATGCACAATTTCCAAAATATCTTCAGGCTGATAGTTTTTACTTTTAAAACTAGACTTTCCCATTTTACCAATTTGACAATTCTTGCATAGACCAACATCAGGTTTCTTCAAAGTAGGAATACCTCTTACTTTCTTGAATTTGCTTATTTTCATCATGTTGTCAAAATTTACATGACATAACCTTTTGTGCCATAACCAAATTTCTTCAATTTGAGAAATAAAACATGAGTAATCACCAAGATCAAGATAAAATAGGTTACCTTTGGTTTGTTTGCCTGATCCTATCAATTTTCCTTTATCATCCAGCAGTCTTTCTTTTCCATTCATGAATTCAACTTTGAATCCAATGTTAATTAGTTGTGCTACACTTAGAAGATTATGCTTTAGTCCTTCAACCCAATATGCATTATCACATATAACTTCTTTGGTTAATGAAATTCGTCCCTTTCCTTTTATACAAGGTTCATTGTTTCCAAACCTTACATTACCACCATCAAAGTTTTCAAAGTGTTCAAACTTAGTCCTGTCACTAGTCATATGATGTGAACATCCACTGTCTATAATCCAAGTGTCATTCTTGCTTATATGAGAGATAAGTGCCATCTCATCTTCATCATTATCAGATTCATCTTTTACAACAATGAAAACAATTTCTTCTTCACTATCATCCGAATCTTTAGCTAAAAAACATGTTTTCTTACCTTTATCCTTGAATGATTTGAAATTCTTCTTGCCATTGCACTTGTAACTTTTCTTCTCATCTTTGCTTTGCTTGTTTGGGCACCTAGCTACAATATGACCAATTTCTTCACATGAAAAATAGATTAAGGGAGTTTTACCTTTGTATTTTCCTTTTCCTCTTGAATACTTCTTTGCAAGTAATGCTTCAATAACTTCAAGATCACTATCAGAACTTTCCTCTGATTCTTCTTCACTTTCTGATTGGATTTTCTTCCCTTTCTTGAGTGAAAGTTTGGCCTCAAAAGCTGATTCAATATTTTTAGAAGTTGGAACATAGTTGTCATAGTTATCCAGTTCAAAGGCTGTCAATCTTCCAACTAAGACATCCAAAGTTATATTGTGATTTTCTTCGCATCTTCTTTCTTGAATAGCAAAAACTCTTATTGCATAAATAGGAAGTAATGTTCTAAGAAACTTACTTATAACAGTTTCATCATCAATTTTTCCTCCAGAAGCTCTGATTGCACTAACACTTGTCTTGATCCTTTCAACATATTTTGCAATATTTTGTTCTTCTCTCATTTTCATCTGATCAAACTGTCCTCTTAGGCTTTCTGCTTTGGCTCTCTTCACATTGTCATCACTGCCATAGATTTTCTTCAACTTGTTCCACATTTCATGAGCAGTTGTGCAGTCTTTGATTTCATCAAATTCTTCATAGCTAAGAGCTGATGCAATGTCTATCATCATAGTGTTATGGTTCTTCTTCTCTGCAATGTCTTCAACAGTTAATGTACCAGTAGGAATTGTATATTCTTGATCAATATATTTGCATCCTGAATCACCAATGGAAGTCAGATGAAGTCTCATGAGACCTTGCCATGCTGAAAAGTTATTTCTGTTAAGCCTTGGAATTTCTCTTTTGTAAGACATCCTGATCTTTAGCTTGGGTCCTTGAAACCCTTCATGCAAGCACCAAAAGCTCTGATAACAATTGTTGGAAATATAGATGCAGTAACTGAGAGGGGGGGTGAATCAGTTAACCACAATAATATTACCACTGATCCATTAGATATCTTAACAAAATATTTACTGTTGCCACTCGGTAAACATACAGAGAAATACTGAAACTTGATCCTTGAAGTGTGTAATAATTAAACTATTCTTAAGCATTCATCAATGATTAACTTATATGAATAAAGAAAATAACATGAACACAAGAGACACTAAATTTACCGTGAAAACTCAATATGGAAAAAATGACCAATGTAACTAGTTACTATTTTTCACTCTTCTGAAGTGATGCCCAGTTAGAAGCCAACCCGGTAAAAGGTTACAAAACACACTGTTAGGTGTGACCTTTTTAGAGGATTTAATCACCCTACTAGGAGTGGCCTTGTAAGAGGTCTTAAAATAATTCAATAGAACTGTCACCTTGTTAGAGGATTTACAAAATGGTTGTTAAACTAACTCGATTAAGAGATTTTGATATCACTACTACAATTGTAAGAGAGTAACATTGAAATGACCTGCAACTGAATTGTTGAATATAGATCTTTGTTCTGCTTCACTAGATCTTACTGATCAAATAAATCTTTGCTGCTCCTCAAGGATATCTAACCATCCTTCAAAATTTGCACATGTCTTTCTTCAAAATGATTTATGCATGTTGTATCTCTCCTATTCACCACTTGACCTTCTATATATATATGCCATTCTAATTAACATTTAGATTGTCAAGTCAGCACTAATAATTATTATAACAGTCAGCTTGGATAAACAAACTGTAATAACAAAATCCTTTGAAGGGCCGACCTTGCTCGGTAAACATTAATCCTGAAAAGATTTCCTTCAGTGACCGAGTGAACTCGGTAACCACAGTGAATTCTACAACATCCTGTGGAGACCAAGAGAGCTCTGTAACCACTACTTTTTCTTCGATAACTGAGGAGGCTCGGTTAACACTGTGAACCACTTAGCTGACCAACTGAACTCGGTAGACACTGAGAATGATAAATAATATGACATTTGTGTGACATCAAAGACAACACATATCTAATCCAACAATGTCCTTCAGACAATTGTATCCAACAACAAGCCATGTGGCATATCCACTTGGGCATTCACACAAAAACACATTTACAATTAATAAATAAATCAACACATTCATGCATCATACTTTTACAAAATAAATACATTACAATGAGGTTATTGGCTTCTCACTAGAAGCAACTTTGGTTCAAATAAATTTAACATTAGTCTCTGTGATGATTCCCTAGATTTACCATGGCCTATTTCCCTGCACACTCAAGTCCAATATCAGTAGTCCAAGGAAATAAAACATGTAGTTTTATAACATTAATAATCAAATAATTCTCAAGTAATCAATCATAATTTAAGTCAAAGTTTTCACATGGCATATTCATTCATTTAATTAAAAGTAACATAAATCTCATCATGAATATATTTAATTCATCACTAAATTAAGCTTGAAACATAAACATTGCATACATATAAAATTTGATTTGCAATTAAACTTCATTACCATAATCAATCATAAAATAGAATTAAAAACACACATGTAAGTTTCAATTGATGACTCATTATTCGTCATCCAAATCATAATGTAATGTTCATCAAACTACTAAAGTGATAAAACCACAACATAGAGTATCGGTAAAATCTATAACATCAAAATATAATCATAAAATATGTTTATCTCATATGCAAAACTGAATGGCTATGATAGGCTTAGGGTGAGGCCTCACATCCTCCCCCCCTAGGCATGAACTTCCTCCTGGAGTTCATCAAAAAGATGGGGAGTTTAGTTTTTGTCAAAATTAAGCCCATAACTCATTTATGGACCTTGAAAAGTACCCCTCAAAGAAAATTTCAAAAATGGAGGGATGGAAAATGAGGTCAAGCCCATACCCCTTTCCCCATTCTTGGTCTCCATCTCATTTATGAAGGGAGACAAGGAGGGATGGAAGATCTCCATGACCCATACCTATTAATGAGGGTTTGGTGAAGAATCTCTTTTAGTAAGAGTTTTGGGGAAGGTATTGGTTTGACACCCACTCTCCAGATTTGGAGACTTAGCTACTTTGGAGAACCTTGGAAAGTGGAAAGCTCTTCATCAACTTTCCTACATAGCTTGGATCAAGGTCTAGAGTGTCAATCAACTCTTTAGTGAAGGATAGCCAGGTGCAGATTGGTGATTTCATCACTACAGTGGATCTTCATATCACACCTCTTGGTTCTTATGACATAGTGCTTGGCATTGATTGGTTTTATGCCCATAGAGCTAAGTTAGATTGTCAACAGAAGAGGATTGAGTGCCTTGATGATAATGGTACACCTATTGTGATTTGTGGGATTTAGAGAGGCATCTCTCTTTGTATGATCTCTTCCATGCAGCTTAAGCGGAGCATGCGAAAGGGATGTCAACTTTTTTCCATTACCATCAATGATAGAGAGGATGAGGAGGAAAGGGAAATATTTTTTGATGATTATCCTATACTTCAGGAGTATGCAGATGTGTTTCCTAATGAGCTTCTAGGCATGCCTCCTCATAGAGCAGTAGACTTTCATATTGATCTTGTTCCAGGAGCTACTCCAGTTTCACGGGCACCTTAGAGGATAACTACTAATGAGCTTAATGAGCTCAAGATTCAGCTAGAGAAACTTTTGGAGAAGGGTCACATTCATCCTAGTGTTTCACCTTGGGGCACACCTATTATCTTTGTTAAAAAGAAGGATGGATCCTTGTGGTTATGTATGGATTATCGACAACTTAATAAGCTTACCATCAAGAATCGGTATCCACTCCCTAGGATTGATGATTTGTTTGATTAGCTTAAGGGTGCTAAAGTGTTTTCCAAGATTGATCTTAAGTCAAGATACCACCAGCTACAGATTGTTGATAGTGACATTCCTAAGACTACATTATGTACCAAATATGGACATTATGAGTTCACAGTTGTACCTTTTGGACTCACCAATGCTCCAGCAATTTTCATGAGCCTTATGAATGGGGTATTCCATACTTTCCTTGATAAGTTTGTTGTGGTTTTCCTTGATGATATCCTAATTTATTCATAGGATGAAAAGGAGCACAAAGAGCACTTGAGACAGGTTCTATAGTGTCTTAGAGACAATCAGTTGTATGGAAGCTTGTCCAAATGTGCTTTTTATAGGACGAAGATTCATTACCTTGGGCATGTTATTTCAAGAGATGGGATCTTAGTAGATCCATCTAAGATTATAGCCATCATGGATTGGCCTGCACCTACTTCAGTGACAGAGGTCAGAAGCTTTATGGGATTGGTAGGTTATTACAGACGTTTTGTAGAAGGTTTTTCTAGAGTTGCTCATCCCATCACTTCTCTTCAGCATAAGGGAAAGAAATTTGAGTGGACTGATAAGTGCGAGAAGGCCTTTCAAGAACTCAAGAAGGCACTTACCAGTGCTCCTATTCTAGCAGTGCTTGATCCATCAGCAGATTTTTTTGTTTGCACAAATGCTTCCTTAGATGGTTTGGGAGCAGTTCTTATGTAGAATGGGTGAGCCATTGCATATGAGTCTAGGAAACTTAAGACTCACAAGCTCAATTACCCCACTCATGACCTTGAATTAACTATAGTGGTTCATGCCTTAGTGAGATGGTGGCATTTTCTTTTGGGTCATTAGTTTGAGCTCAATTCAGATCATCAGAGCTTACAGTATATCTTCTCTTAGCCGAGCCTAAATGCACGACAACGTAGGTGGATGGAATTTCTTTGTGAGTATGATTTTGATATCCACTACATCAAGGGGAAGGAGAATGTGGTTGTTGATTCTTTGAGTAGGAGACGCCATGGGGCCTACTCTATGATAGCAAGTACTAAGTTGAGGGATCAGATATTGCATCATTTACATGAGGATGCTTGGTATGTAGAGGTTATTTAGGTCATTCAGTCTCAGAGTACCCTTGAGGGTAAATATTCAGACTATTCCCTAGATTTAGATGGGCTTTTATGCCATAGAGGATGCATTTATGTTCCATCCTCTAGTGACTTGTGAGTATTCATCATGCTAGAGGCTCATAAGGCACCTTATGCAGCACATCTTGGAGTCAAGAAGATGCATGTAGATTTGAGACAATTATATCATTGGCCAGGGATGAGACAAAATATAGCTGAGATAGTGGCATGATGTCTAGAGTGTTAGAGGGTTAAGGCAGAGCATCATCACCCTGGTGGTTTGATTTAGCCTCATGAGATTCCAGAGTGGAAGTGGGATGTTATTTCCATGGACTTCATCATTGGTCTCCCTATGTCATTTTGATGTCATGATGCCATCATGGTAACGGTTGACAAGTTGACCAAAGTAGCCCACTTTTCACCCATTCGGACCACTTTTATAGCCCCAACAGTAGCATAGGTTTTCTTGTGGGACATTTTTAGACTTCATGGTATACCCCATAAGATTATTTATGATCAGGATTCTCTCTTCACATCATCTTTCTGGGGAGGATTATAGACAGCTTTGGGCACTAAACTCAATTTTAGCACGGCTTATCACCCAGAGACCAATGGTCAAACAGACAAGGTAAATCAAGTATTAGAGGATATGCTTCACATGTATGTCATGGATCATCAGACTAGGTGGGAGGAGTACCTTCATTTGGTGGAGTTTCCCTACAATAATGGGCATCACACTTCTCTAGGTATGCCTCCCTATCAGGCATTATATGACAGACCATGCAGAACACCTTTGAGTTGGGACCATATTGAGGATAGAGTTGCTTTAGGTCATGACTTAGTGTGAGAGTTAGAGCAGTAGGTGACATTGATCAGACAGCGTCTGAAAGAGGTACAGGATAGGCAAAAGAAGTATGTAGATGCCAAGAGGGAAGACCATAGTTATCAAGTTGGAGATAGGGTCTTTTTGAGAGTGCAACCTCATAAGAGTCCAATCTAATTTGGAAAGGGCTCTAAGCTTGCTCCTAGATTTCTTGGCCCTTTTGAGATACTTGAGCGGATAGGTCATGTCGCCTATCATCTTGATTTGCCACCGAGCCTGTCACGCATCCACGATGTCTTTCATATGTTAGTGTTGAGAAAGTATATTTTTGATGAGACTCATCTCATAGATTGGGATGCCTTTCAGGTGGAGTCAGATGGTCAATTGGCTTTGGAGCCAATCCACATTTTGGCTCGCCAGACGTGAGCACTTCGAGGCTGAGAGCTGGACTAGGTTTGGTTCCAGTGAGATTGCTATGATGAGGTTACGACATCATGGGAGGACACATCGCAGATGAGAGCACAGTATCCCCATCTTTTTGATGAACTCCAGGAGGAAGTTCATGCCTAGGGAGGGAGGATGTAAGGCCTCACCCTGAGCCTATCATAGCCATTCAGTCCTGCATATGAGATAGACATATTTTATGATTATATTTTGATGTCATGGATTTTACCGATACTCTATGTTGTGGTTTTATCACTTTAGTAGTTTGATGAACATTAAATTATGATTTGGATGATGAATACTGAGTCATCAATTGAAACTTACATGTGTGTTTTTAATTCTATTTTATGATTGATTATGGTAAAGAAGTTTAATTGCAAATCAAATTTTATATGTATGCAATGTTTATGTTTCAAGTTTAATTTAGTGATGAATTAAATATATTCATGATGAGATTTATGTTACTTATAAATGAATGATTATGCCTTGTGAAAACTTTGACTTAAATTATGATTGATTACTTGAGAATTATTTGATTATTAATGTTATAAATTTCATGTTTTATTTCCTTGGACTACTGATATTGGACTTGACTGTGCAGGGAAATAGGCCATGGTAAATCCGGGGAATCATCACAGAGACTAATGTTAAATCTATTTGAACCAAGGTTGCTTCTAGTGAGAAGCCAATAACCTCATTGTAATGTATTTATTTTGTAAAAGTATGATGCATGAATGTGTTGATTTATTTATTGATTGTAAATGTGTTTTTGTGTGAATTCCCAAGTGGATATGTCACATGGCTTGTGACATGTCTCTTTTTGTTGTGTCACTTGACATGTGTGTAAGTGCTTAAGGCCATGACATGTCCACTTGGGATTTGATGTCATCAATCTAGGATGGTACCACCTTTAGGTTTTTCTTGTAAAACCTTGGTTAGGAAGCCTTAGAGAAGGTCAAATCATGTTGAACCCGAAATCAAACTTCAAGTGCAATTTAGGGAGGTTAAATGAGCCCTTAGGGTGTAATTAGGGTCCTTTTTAGCCACCCCAATTGATGTACCTTGGTATGGGAGTTTAATTTTTGTCAAAATTAAGCCCATAACTCATTTATGGACCTTGAAAAGTACCCCTCAAAGAAAATTTCTAAAATGGAGGGATGGAAAATGAGGTCAAGCCCATACCCCTTTCCCCATTCTTGGCCTCCATCTCATTTATGAAGGGAGACAAGGAGGGATGAAAGATCTCCATGAGCCATACCTATTAATGAGGGTTTGGTGAAGAATCTCTTTTAGTAGGATTTTTTATGAAGGTATTGGTTTGACACCCACTCTCTAGATTTGGAGACTTAGCCACTTTGGAGAACCTTGGAAAGTGGAAAGCTCTTCATCAACTTTCCTCCATAGCTTGGATCAAGATTGGTGTTTTACTTCATTTTTTCTTATTCTTGTTTTCATGTTGAGAGAAAGAGATCTCTTGAATGTTTTTTCCCTTGTATGCAAAATTTAGCTTTTTATTCCTCTTGTATTGTATGTGTTGTAAGCTTGATGATTTTGTGATAATGGAGGATATGTAATTTTTTAGATGTTGTAGTTTTATGTTTACTTGTGTTGTGAAAAATTTGGTGTGTTTTTAGACTGAGTTTTTATGGGCATGACACCCTATTAGGAGATTTTGAATCCCTGTTAAAAGTTTCTAACCCTATTAAGAGTTATTGAAGACAGAAGGACCCACTACCCAAACAACTTCAGGATAAGATCATTGAACACACTGTCCAAATAATCTTTGCATTACTCAATAGAATAATATGTTACCTCTGCTCTAACTATGCCAAACCACACTCACTGTTACATCATATCTCAACTTTAGATCTCTGTACTTCGCATGTCTTCCTTCACAAATTTACTTTCATACTTAGCTCTTTTCTTCACTTCATGCATACAGCATCACAACCACTGCTACCATATCATAATTACACACTTTCACATTACAACTACATACTACTTCCTCATAACAATGAAATACATTCCTTCTTTTATACCACACTCAAATAATTACAAATGAGTCGGCATACAATTACAAAATAAAATTTTCCACACGCTACACCAAAATTACACAAAACTGTCAGCTTCCAAATACAATAAATCTTCACTCGTGCAACCTCGAAGTTGTTAGCTTATGGTGACTAATCAGGAAAGTACTATCCAGGAAAGTACTGTACATTTTTCCTCCCGACCTCGCCGGGCTTTGGGGCCGGGCTGGGCCCCGAGTGGGGGTTTGGGGGCAGCAGCCCCCAAGAGCAGGGGTTCGGGGGCGCAGCCCCCAAGGAAAATTTTTTTGAGGCCGACTATTTTTTTGATTATTTGGGCCGACTACTTATAACTCATTCTAACCCTAAAGTGGGAAAATATTGTATAATATGGCTTAGGGTTAGGGATTTTTCATGATGTATGATTTTAGTACTTGTGGCAGAATTGGGCTGTAAGGGATTATGGATTGTAATTAGGTTGTAATCACTGGATAATAATAATATTGGACTCGTTGTTGGTGGACGTAGCCCAGGGATTGGGTGAACCACGTTAAATCTGTGTGTCTTGTGTTCTATTCTGTGTGGTTTATTATTTTCTGATATTAGTTATATTTGCACATAATTGTTATTTCTGCCTTGTTAATCCTAACAAGTGGTATCAGAGCGAGGTTATTTCATTTGTTCTTTCATCTATTCTCTAAAGCAGGTCTCACGAGTTAGTGGGAGAGTCTCTTGGTTAAGTGGGAGAAATGGCAGATGAGGGTAGGGTGAAGGTTGATAAGTTTAATGGGTAGAACTTTCAGTTATGGAAGATGCAAATGGAGGATTATCTCTATCAGAAGGATCTATGGCGGCCACTAGAGGGAGTAGCCAAGAAAGAGCAATCAATGTCTCAGGAGGATTGGGATATTTTGGATAGGAAGGCACTAGGGAGTATTCATCTATGCCTGGCACAATCGGTGGCATTCAATATTACTGAAGCAAAGACAGCTAAAGATCTGATGGAAACCCTAGCGAAGTTGTATGAAAAGCCTTCAGCTTCAAACAAGGTATTTCTTATGAAGAGTTTATTTAATATGAAAATGGTAGAAGGTGGATCAGTTACTGATCATTTGAATGAGTTTAATACAGTTACAAGTCAATTAACCTCAGTTAAAATTACTTTTGATGAAGAGGTTAGGGCTCTCTTGATTCTGTGTTCTTTGCCAGAAAGCTGGAATGGCTTGGTAATGGCTATTAGTAATTCTATTTCTAGTTCTAATACCCTAAAGTATGATGATGTTATTGGTGTTATATTGAGTGAGGAAATTCGTAGGAAAAGCTCAGGGGCATCCACATCGGGTAGTGTATTGAACACAAAAAGCAGAGGCAGAACAAGAGATAGAGGAAACAACTCTAAAAATCGTGGGAAATCAAGAGGAAAATCAAAGGGAAAGAGGTCCGAATCTAAAGGGCCAAATGATTGCTGGTACTGTGGAAAACCAGGTCATAAGAAGAAAGATTGTTGGTCTCAGAAGAAAGATCAAGGAGACAAAAATGATGGAAACAAGGAGGCAAATGTGGTAAGTAACAAATCTGAGGAGGATGCTTTGCTCTTGTCCTTAGAAAGTATTGATGATTCATGGGTTTTAGATTCTGGGGCTTCATTTCATGCTACACCCCATAGAAGTTATTTTGTTGATTATGTCCAAGGGGATTTTGGGCTAGTTTATTTGGGAGATAATGAACCCTGTCAGATTGTTGGAAAGGGAAAAATTAAGATTAAGTTGCAGAATGGGAATCATTGGCTACTACAAGAGGTAAGACATGTTCCAAGGCTGAGTAGGAATTTAATTTCAGCAGGGCAACTGGGTGATGAAGGTTACACAGTTACTTTTAATGATAAAAATTGGAAGGTTTCAAAAGGTTCCTTAGTAGTAGCAAAAGGTGTGAAAGTAGGCACCTTATATCTTTGTACAGGTCATACTGTTCCTTTTACTTTAATTGTTTCAGAAGATAATGAATGTTCAGGAACAGTGGCTGCAGTTGAGCAGGAAGAACATCAAACTGTTGCTGTAGATTCTGACACAGCACTGTGGCACAACAGACTCGGGCACATGAGTGAAAAAGGTATGAAATTACTTCATTCAAAGAAAGTTTTACCTGGTCTGAAATGTGTCAATATGGATTTCTGTGAAAGTTGTGTTTATGGAAAATAAAAGAGAGTTAGTTTTGTGAAGAGTGGGAAGGAAAAGAAAAATGAGAGATTAGAGCTTGTGCATATAGATGTATGGGGACCAGCTCAGGTATCTTCCCTTGGTGGCTCTCTGTATTATGTTACATTTATAGATGATGCAACAAGAAAAGTATGGATTTATTTCCTTAGACAGAAATCTGATGTATTTCAAACTTTTAAGAAATGGAAATGCTTGGTTGAGAATGAGGCTGGTAAAAAGTTAAAATGTCTCAGATCTGATAATGGTGGTGAGTATTACAGCACAGAATTTGAAGAATATTGTTCCTCTAATGGTATTTGTAGGCAGAAAACTGTACCAAGGACTCCACAAGAAAATGGAGTGGCTGAACGCATGAATAGGACAATAATGGAGCGTGCAAGGAGTATGAGGTTGCATGCTAGGCTGCCCAAAAATATGTAGGTAGATGCAGTCAAAACTGCTATTTATTTAATCAATAGAGGCCCCTCTACTCCTTTGGACTGTGGTATTCCAGAGGAAGCATGGAGTGGTAAGAAGGTGAGTTATTCTTTTCTCAAAACCTTTGGTTGTGAAGCTTTTGCACTTATAGATTCTGAAAATAGAACCAAGCTGGAAGCTAAGTCAAAGAAATGTGTATTTGTTGGGTATGGCATTGATGAATTTGGTTATAGGCTTTGGGATTTTGAAAATCATAAAATTGTAAGAAGCAGGGATGTCATATTCAATGAGAAAGTATTGTACAAAGATCTGTTGCTGCAGCATGAGAAGAAAGAAAATGACTATGTAGTACTAGATGATACTCCACAAGTTCATGTTCCAGTAGTTCCTTATGCTCCGCAACAACAGCAACAACAAATACCACACACCCCAGTGAGTGTTAGACGGTCAACAAGGCTAAGTAGACCTCCAGAAAGATTTTCTCCATCTTTGTATTCTATTTTGTTAACAGATGTTGGTGAACCTGAATGTTATAATGAAGCTATGCAGGTGGATACAAAGCTTCAGTGGGAGTCTGCAATGATAGATGAAATGGACTCTTTGCTGAAAAATCAGACATGGGATTTATGTAAGTTACCTGCAGGTAAAAAGGATTTACAGAATAAATGGGTTTACCAGATAAAAGAAGAGGATGGAGGTACAAAAAGATTTAAAGCCAGATTAGTCGTAAAAGGATTTGCACAGAAACATGGTATTGATTTTGATGAGATATTTTCTCCAGTTGTTAAAATGACTTCTATTCATACTGTTTTAAGTATTGTGGCTACTGAAGATTTGCATTTAGAGCAGCTTGATGTTAAAACAGCCTTTCTTCATGGTGATTTGGATGAAGAAATATATATGGTTCAGCCACAAGGATTTGAGGTCAAGGGTAAGGAGAATTTGGTGTGCAGATTGCAGAAAAGTTTATATGGCTTGAAGCAAGCACCTCGTCAATGGTATATTAAATTTGACACTTTTATGAATGGGCATGGATATAGTCGGTGTCATTCTGACCATTGTGTTTATTTTAAGAGGTTGGATGATGACAGCTACATTATTTTATGTTTATATGTTGATGATATGCTTGTAGCTGGGTCTAACATGGATCACATTAAGGGGTTGAAACAACAGTTAGCAAAATCTTTTGCTATGAAGGATTTGGGGGCAGCAAAACAAATCCTTGGTATGAAAATTTGTAGAGATAGGAAAAATAGGAAATTGTCTCTATCTCAGGCTGATTATATTGAGAAGGTGTTGCAACGTTTCTCTATGGAAAATTCCAAAGCTGTTAGCACACCTTTGCCTAGTCATTTGAAATTGACTAAGGATATGTGTCCCAAGACACCAGAAGAAGAGACTAAAATGTCTAAGGTACCTTATGCTTCAGCTGTAGGGAGCTTAATGTATGCTATGGTATGTACTAGGCCAGATATTGCATACGCAGTGGGAGTCGTTAGCTGTTATATGAGTAACCCTGGTATTGAGCATTGGAATGTAGTCAAATGGATTCTCAGATATTTGAGAGGCACATCCAGTAAGTGTTTACACTTTGGGGGTTCTACTACTACTGTACAAGGCTATGTTGACTCAGATTTGGCAGGAGATATAGATAGCAGGTGGAGTACTACAGGTTATATATTTACTATTGGTGGGACAGCAGTGAGTTGGATTTCTCGACTACAAAAGGTGGTTGCTTTATCCACTACAGAGGCAGAGTATGTTGCTGCTACAGAGGTAGCCAAGGAGATGATATGGCTTCAATTCTTCATGGAAGAATTGGGACATCCACAAAAGGATAATTTTCTACATACAGATAGCCAAAGTGCCATTCATCTTGCAAAGAATTCTTCTTTGCACTCAAAGACAAAACACATCCAGTTGCGGTACCATTTCATTCAATCAGTTTTGGATGATGGATAGTTAAGGCTGGAAAAGATTCATACTGATGATAATCCAGCAGATATGTTTACAAAGGTAGTAACAAGGGAGAAGTTGAACTCATGTTCAGCTTCAGTTGGTCTTCTAGACTGAACAAAATAAAGGAACAACTGAGTCTAAGGTGGTTCAATCCAGTGGGAGCCTCATGTGGGTAGCGGTATTGCTACAGGATCAATCTCCAAGTGGGAGGTTTTTTAGTATAGTGTGGATACTGATCAGTCACCAAGTGGGAGATTGTTAGCTTATGGTGACTAATCAGGAAAGTACTATCTAGGAAAGTACTGTACATTTTTCCTCCCGACCTCACCGGGGTTCAGGGCCAGGTCGGGCCCTGAGCGGGGGTTCGGGGGCGCAGCCCCCGAGGAAAAAATTTTTGAGGCCGACTATTTTTTTGGTTATTTGGGCCGACTACTTATAACTCATTCTAACCCTAAAGCGGGAAAATATTGTATAATATGGCTTAGGGTTAGGGATTTTTCATGATGTATGATTTTAGTACTTGCGGCAGAATTGGGCTATAAGGGATTATGGATTGTAATCAGGTTGTAATCACTGGATAATAATAATATTGGACTCGCTGTTGGTGGACGTAGCTCAGGGATTGGGTGAACCACGTTAAATCTATGTGTCTTGTGTTCTATTCTGTGTGGTTTATTATTTTCTGATATTAGTTATATTTGCACATAATTGTTATTTCTGCCTTGTTAATCCTAACAGAAGTCTACACTATCATCCACATCACTATCAATATTTCTTCAACTTCCCTTTAACTACACAAAACTAGATTCCATCCTGATTAGGAGATATCATCCGATTTCCACAAACTGCTACTCGGGAACACTTCCTAAATATTGCTTCCACCAAAATGATCATAACTTCTATGAATCAATGAATTATTGTCTGCACTCTTAACCATAGATATATGACATATCAAAGAGTATAACCTCAACATCACATAGCTCCAACTGCAATAACCCATGTGTGCTAATCCAAACTCTGTATGCTTCTTTGCAAGTCTTCGGTAAATCACTGTGTTGACATCAATGACAATCATAGTCATGAATGCATAAACAACTGCTATAGAATGGCTACCAAATACTTAGCATTCATTCCTAACAAACTTGTTATAGATACCATGTGTATCTTAGCAAGGGTTTATGTAATTGTTTTTAATTAGGAAAGCCTTATGGGCTAGCCTGTTTATAAGAATTTTAATAAGGTATAAATGAAAGGTTGTTTCTTTGGAAAAGATATGGATGAGAAAAAGATGATATAGAGAGGTTGTAACAGCTACGAACTTGTGTTTGTTGTATGTAGAGCAGAGGTTTGTTGGTGGACTTCATTGGAAGTGATCAAGCAAAGACTATTGGCATGTGATGTTTTGAAGTACTGGAAATCATCTAAGGGTTATCATTCATGGTATCACTTATGATAGTGTGATCGCATGTTGTGGAGATTGCCACTAGAATCACAGTCATGAAAATGACTAAGTCCAGAATCAGGAAAATGGGGTGTAGTGCCATAGTTTTGGATAGCAATGAAGAAATACAAGGTATTATGGCTTGTGAAGATAACTTGAGGTATTTTGGGATATGTACATGATTTAGTTAAGATCGCATGAGTTTTGGATAGCTGGTGTGTAAGATACAATGTTCAGAAGGTATGCGAAGATAGCAAAATAGTATATCAGGGTACATGAATAGTTGTGATGATTAAGGAAAGAACAATGGATATGGTAATGTGCTAAGACTTGTAAATAAAGTATAATGCTGACTCTTTGGTGATATAAGAGCACCGACTCCATATATATCATTTGCACAAGTTTCTATTATGTTTTGTATGACAAATGTGGAGCCAACTAGAAGGCTAATTTTGTATAAATATAGATTGCTCTTGTGATAGAAAAGACATGGATGATGGATAGATGACAAGTTTGTGAATAGAATAGAAGAAGTCATATGTGAGATCAGTAAGAGGCCAAGCTACAACTAGAACTATCTAAGCAAGATAAGTTCTTGTATTGTTCCCCTTTTGAAAACTATTTTGGGAAAGTTTTAATTGTAAGAGCAGTGTGCTCACCACCTTTAACCAGGTGTTTTGTATGCCCCTAATAGGGTTTTTGTAATCCTCTAACAAGGAAATGTACTATGTAATAATCAGCTTCTAACAGGGATATTATATTTTAGTAAATATTTGTGAGTACCATCCCCATTAGGGTTTTCCCTTTAACCAGGGTTTCCTTGAGAACAAATCAAGGTGTCATGAGTAATGTGTTATGCTTATCTGCTCTTTTCATTTCTGCATTACTTTGGATTGTTTATAATTGTTTGAAGTTAAAATCAAAGTTTTGTAATACTGATTCACTCCCCCTCTCAGTAGTTATTAATCTTAATAATTGGTATCAAAGCAAGTGGCCCTTTGAGAGAAAGCTTAACTACTTAAGGGAGATCAAAATGGATTCAGAAGATTTACAAGTAAAGTTTGATGCTACACTTGAGGATCTGGATAAGATAAAAGCTAAAAATGGTGAATTGAAATTTAAATTAAGAAGAGCAGAATATTTCATGAGGAAACTTAAAGAACAACTTATGACTATAAAGGATCAGAGACAAGACCTTATGGACAAAATCAAAGGAAGTTTGAACAATGACACATTAGATAAAGTAAAGAAGCTGGAGCAAGAAAAATAACAAATCAATCTCTTGATGATAAAGGAGATTCAGCATGAGAAGGATGAAAGATACACAGTTGAAGAATCACTAAAACAAGCCAACCTTCACATAGAAAATATGAAGACAGAACTTGGCCATTACAAAGATAAATATCAAGAATTGGACAGCTACAATTAGATCATCAAAGGTGAACTCACTCAAGCCAGACTACTCATTGAGGAGTTGCACATAAGAAATGACAAAAATAATGAACAAAAATCTAAAAGTGACATGAGTGGACCCAATGAAGCTAGAAGTTCAAAAACTCAAGAAGAACCAAATGAAGCCAAGAATGAGGAAAGATCTATTCCAAATGAGAGACCTACAAATGAAGATTCTAGAGAGCAATTTAGACCTTTCTGAGATAGATGCTTCGGATGCAACAAAATTGGTCACATGAAAAGAGACTATAGAAGTAATGGTAATACTAAACCCTTTACCAGCTACTATTTTAATTGCTATGAATATGGACACAAAAAAGTAGATTGCAGAAAACCTGATCAATCCAAGTATAAGAAAGGCTATATTAAAGTAGAAACTATAGCCAAGATTACATGTTACAAATGCAATAACTTCGGACACACTGCAAGATAATGTAAACTGCAGACCAGTCAAGACAGAAGAAGACCACCCATCTATTACAAATGTAATAATCCAGGTCACATTGTGAATTTTTGTAGATATAATTGAGATATCAATAGAAGACAATCAAGAAGATCAAATGAACCAAAAACACCACCACCAATAGTCATAAGGAAGAATATCAGTGATAGTGGTAAAAGCCTAAATGATTACATAAGTGAAAGCAAGAAGGCAGGGAATGAAAAGATATGGAAAGTAAAGGTCCTACATAAGGCAGTGGTTCAGGGAGAGACAGCTTGTGATGTTGTGTCTTCACATGATGAATTTTTTGAGGCATCATCCTAGAAGGCCTCATGGCCTCATGGGGAGAAGTGGATGAAATCAATAGAAATTATCCATCCCTTGTATAACTAGAGTAAGCTCATGATGAGTACAGATATTTTCAAATTTATGGATGGAATCACAACACTTGAAGAGCCATCTTCTATGTTCACAAATCCTGCATTGATTGGATGGCATGTGAAGTTGAGCTACCTCTATTTAATGCACACACATAACTTGCGAAGGATAAAAGACTTGAGAGATTTTATTTCCACACCATTTGTTAATCAGCAATCAGGAAGAGTAGAAGTGTGAAAGCAGAGCAGTAATCAAGTCGAGTAACTTTGCATTCGTGTGAGATCAAACATTGGATTCAAGCATTTAAGGTGTTTAGACCTAATCTTTCATAGTAATCATGGATGCACTAGTAATAAATGATGTTGTAGATAGACCTAGGTATAAATTCAAGCGGTATCTATACAAATCTTGTGAGGATGATCCGGAAGGGGCATTTTCTCAAACCCCCATAGGTTTGTTGCATGTAGAAGATATTAGGGCATACATACACTGAAAGTATGAGATTATTGGGGAGGTCAACGTCTTCTATGAGTTGAATGGTATGATAGATATAAATGGGTTTTTAATAGAAGAATTCAAACATTTGAAAGACTTGTCAATACTCAAGTTAACTTGCAACCAGACTTCTTTGTCATTGGCGTGCCTGTTAGCCCTGACACTTCATAGAATATAAATGATCCATTCATGGACAAGATGGAAAGTGTGATGGAAGTCAAAGATTAGGAACAGATAGAAGAGAGGAAATTAGAAGAAAAACAAGTAGAAAAAGTATAGGAGAAGGAGTTACAACAAGAAGGGCATGAATAAAAACAACCTAAGGTAGAGGAGACCACTGAAATCATACTTGATTCATCCCTATTGTTGGCAAGTGTTTCCAAACTAGTAAGTTTTGATGTGGACAACATAGATGAAGATGAACTAATGAGACTCTCATTCATGGCATTTGCTAAAGATAAGGAGAGATCATCCTAGAAAGGAGACAAAAGAGCCAAGATAATGGGTAGGGCAGTAGAAATAGTAAACAAGCTAATACCCTCTCCAACTATCCTAAAAGACAATGATGAAAATGAGAATCTCAGTATAGTACTGGATGGCTTTGATAGTCACTTTGACTCATTGCTAAAAATAGTAGAGGAGAAGGCTGAAAGAAACTTCTTGGAGAAGAAGTTAAGAAAAGTTCATAAGTCCATCTCATGGGACTTAGACATTCTTAAGGCTACCACTATTAAAGCCAAGAGTTGTGTGGCATAAGGTAGGAAACTATATATCCATTGCATAAATCCCTACAAATATTTGAAAAATGTAGGCCATAGCAAAAGACAGGGTCAGTCTTGACAGAATAATGGACAGTTGTGAGTCATCTTCACAAACTATGGAATAAATTGACAAGGAGACATCTAGATTACTAGAGAAAATAAGGATATTGGAAATGGAGAAAGGGAGAGTTGCAGATAGATTTGGTTCATTAAGACACCTATTAACTCCCAAGCTCTCAATATTGGAGACTCATCTCTCTGAGATGATAAAAGTTGAAAGTTCAATGACAGTACCTACTCTCACTAAGCTTAAGACAATAGAGATAGCATCTTATGCACTGAATGGATTAATCCATGTCAATGAGCTACTGATAAGTTCATGGATTAAGGAGATTAAGACCTTGGAAACATCTTTCCAAGATGTCTTAAATTTGGTAAGCAAGCACTAGACCACACGTGCTTTAGTTTTGACATTTTGAGAATACCTTTTCCATTGATGTCAAAGGGAGAGGAAGGAAAAGGAAAATGAGGAAGAGAAACAAATATGTAAAGAGAAGAAAATAATAAAAAATAGAGAAGGAGAAGAAGGGACTTTCTTTGTGACACTTAGTCATTTTTCTAAGTGTTGCCATCAATGCCAAAGGGAGAGATTGTTGGCATGTGATGTTTTGAAGTACTAGAAATCATCTAAGGGTTTTCATTCATGGAAACACTTATGATAGTGTGATCGCACATTGTGGAGATTGCCACTGGATTCACAGTCATGAAAATGACTAAGTCCAGAATCAGGGAAATAGGGTACAATGCCACAGTTTTGGATAGCGATGAAGAAATACAATGTATTATAGCTTGTGAAGATAACTAGAGGTATGTTGGGATATTTACATGCTTTAGTTAAGATCACATGAGTTTTGGATAGCTAGTGTGTAAGATACAGTGTTCGGAAGGTATGCGATGACAGCAAAATAGTATATCAGGGTACATGAACAATTGTGATGATTAAGGAATGCATAATGGATATGGTAACATGCTAAGACTTGTAAATAAAGTATAATGCCAACTCTTTGGTGATATAAGAGTGCTAACTCCATATATATAATTTTCACAAGTTTCTATTATGTTTTGTATGACAATTGTGGAGCCGACTGGCAGGCTAATTTTGTATAAATATAGATTTCTCTTGTGAAAGAAAAGACATGGATGATGGATAGATGAAAAGTTTAAAAATAGAATAGCATAATTCAGATGCGAGATCAGTAAGAGGCTGAGCTACAATTGGCCAAGATTAGTAAGATCAGTGCTTGTATTGTTCCCCTTTTGAAAACTATTTTGGGAAAGTTTTAATTGTAAGAGCAATGTGCTCACCACCTTTAATCAAGTGTTTTGTATGCCCCTAATAGGGTTTTCATAATCCTCTAACAAGGAAATGTACTATGTAATAATCAGCTCCTAACATGGCTAGGACTCCTAACAAGGACATTATATTTTAGTACATATTTGTGGGTACCATCCCCACTGGGGTTTTCCCTTTAACTAGGGTTTCATTGACAACAAATCATAGTGTCATGAGTAATGTGTTATGCTTATCTTCTCTTTTCATTTATGCATTACTTTGGATTGTTTATAATTGTTTGAAGTTAAAATCTAAGTTTTGTAAGACTAATTCACCCCCCCTCTCAGTATTACTTAATCCCAACAAAGACAGTTGTTGCAAAATAGTTCAAAGATTGTGCATTTCTTCATATACACTTGTGTTGCAAACAATGAGTTCTGAAGGTGGACTTAACCTTCTTTGGGCAGTGAGCCCTCCCTTTTTTTCTTAACTCCTAACATGGTCTATCCTCTAACAAGGACTGTGTACTATAATGTTTCAATAAGCTCCTAACAGGGCTATATCTTCTAACAAGGATAACTATACTCTCAGTACATCATTTGTGGGTGCTAATTCCTACCAGGGTTTTTACCTTTAACAGGGTTTCCCCGAGACCAAAATATTGTGTTATTGTGTTGGCATTCATTGTGTTCATTGGATCTGATATTGTTGCTACTTAAATTTTAAAGTTTAATAATATATTATATAACTAATTCACCCCCCTCTCTCAGTTGTATTATGGACTATTATTCCTAACAATTGGTATCAGAGCAAGTGGTCCTTAGAGATAAATCTTGACAGCTTTAGGTGATCTTGGAGATGAAATTCTATAGGAAAGATAGTCCAAAATTTGATCCTAAAAACTTTGACAGTTGGAAGAAAAAGATGCGAACTCACCTATTTTTCTTAGGGATCGACTATTGATTGATTACAAGGAACAAGATAGCTATAAAAACCGAATATGAATTCACAATAGCTATTGAGGATGAAAAGAAGATATTTTCACTAAACATGATTGCAAGAGAAGCATTGATTAGTGCACTCTTTGAAGGAGAGTTTACTGAAGTTAAAGACTTGGATTCATCTTTCCAAATTTGGGAAAGATTAGAATCACTATATGAAGGATACAAGTATACTAAACAAGAAAATTTGAAAAATTGGAAGACAAAGATGGAGAAGCTGCAAATGAATGAGGATGAAAGCATTAGGGCCTATATTCAAAGTGTTACAGAAGTTGTAGTTGGAATTAGAAACTGTGGAGACAATTATGATGAAGATGAAGTTATTGTGAAGATCCTTAGATCCTTGACACCTACTTACAAATTCAAGGCTATCTCTATTCAAGAAACTATAACTATGAATCTGAACTTTAATAAAGAGATGTTGATTGCAAAGCTAACTACCTTTGAAGCTATATAATTAGGAGAGGTTGTACCTAAAGTTGAATCTACATTTAAGGCATCTGCATACAAGAAATTGTTTGCACTTTTGAGCACCAAAAAAGAAGACCTAAAAGAAGAGCTTGGGGAGTATGTTGAGGAATGGGAACAGATAATGGCTTAAGAAAGAAAGATGGAAGAACTTGTTGCACTAATTTCTAGAAGAGAAAAAAGAGGTAAGGGCAAGTTTGAAGGCAAGTTACCCTTGAAATGTTTTTCTTGAAATAAGGTAGGTCCTTTTGCATCTAGATATCCTACAAGATTTCCTAACTACAAACTGAATTATAAAAATATTAAAAGGGACAAAGAATGTTATTATGCTAGTGAAGGAATCTCTGATGATGATTATTTAGATTGTGAAGAGATCAGATTTGTTGCTATTAGAGATGAACAAGTACATGAAGAAAAAGCTTTAGTATCTCATGTTGACAAGAAAACTAAATGGATAATAGATAGTGGTTGTTCTCATCATATGACTGGTGATAAGAAAAAGTTTGTTAAATTAGTAAAGTATGATAGAGGTGTTGTAAGGTTTGGGGACAATCTCCCTAAATCTATCATAGGAGTACGATCCATTACTCTAGATGGAGAGACTAATACAGACAATGTATTGCTTGTTGAAGGATTGAAATATAAATTTTTTGAGTATTGTACAGTTAATGGACAAAGATTTTCAATTAAGTTTTGTCAATGGCATATATTTTATCAGAAGTAAGGTAGGTAAGCTGATTGCAACCAGTACCAAATCTAGAGGTAATGTATTTGAATTAAATACATCTAGAGCCTCTTATTTTGTTGGGAAGGTTGATGATAGTTGGTTATGGCATAGGAGATTTTTTCATGTTAATTTTAATAACATTGTAAAGGTAAGTATGACTAATGCAGTGAGAGATCTGTCAAAGATTGTCAAACCATCTAACACTGTTTGTAGAGAATGTGTCATGGGAAAACAGACCAAAAGCAGTCACAAAAGCAAAACATATACATCAAGAGAGAAGTTGGAACTGGTACACACAAACCTTTGTGGACCTATAAGGACAAAATCATACTATGGTGAAAGGTATTTCATACTCTTTGTTGATGATTTTTGTCATGCCCCACCAGGAAACCAAAGAAGAGAACAAAGATTCTCTTAAGAAAGAAAACCTAAGTAAGGAAATGTGAAAATTTTTTAACTTTAAAAAGATAATAACATAAGAAAATTTTACCTTAGATTACTTCCATGGTTCCCTACTAGTATACTAATAATCCTTTCAAGCTTCATTAAAGATATAAATAACATGGATAAATTTTAAATCAGTTATATTATAACATTTAAAGATTATTGACAGGAAACATAAATACTTTCTTCCAAACATTTTGTTGGTTCTTCTCCTTATAGGACCAAACTTGAATCAAATGGTTGGGCTTGAAACATAGGTTAGGCACTCAAGCTTGACAAGAAAAACAAACCAATTGATGAGGATAGAGAGAAATCCTCCTTCTTTGAGCTCCACATTCACTCAGGCGGGTATTGCCTCATCTGCACACTCAAGACACCTCATGACAAACCAAAATCCTATAGATAGATTAGTGTGGAATAGCTTTTAGACCCCTTTAGGTAACTTGTACCCCAATGAAGCCGATTCATATACAAATAGCCCTATTTGTACAGAATGAGCCCAAAGACTAGAGAGGAACTCCTACTACTACCACCAACATGAAAGGGAAAGGTAATTAATTTAATGTTGGGTTGAAAGGACCCCTAAGATACCCTAAGTCTCTCATAGACCAGTGCCTTATCCAATGGGCCACATAGTCAAATACCCTACTGCAAGAGACAGCTATGAAATAAGGAAACAATATATTCAATGTGCTGATGCCTTACATCAATCACACACCATGACCGGACCTCAAATTAACACCCATCTATGTATTTAAGTATGTTATTATCCACTCAAAGGATTTTAACCCTCCCCTTAGAAGAGACCTATAAATAGACAATACATTAACCAGCATCCACTGGAAGACAAGCATGACCTGTCCTTGATATTTTAGCTCATAAATACATGAATAATAACCCTGAACTAGTTATCTCTATGAAGACAACTCCACTTGAAAACACTTGGGCAATACAAGAAGACAAATCAAACACCCTTGATGTATGACTAATGGACTCAGAATTCAAATGGAGATAGTTTGGTAGTAGTAAAAATATATTAAATTCTCATACATAAAACAAGTTTGTTACAATATGCATTGTATTCTCTAAACCAACAAGAGAAAGAGGAACACTCTAAATGTAGAGAGAGGGAGAAATCTACAGAACATAACCTTTCACTGGAACTGACAGAATTTAGAACCCTTACACAATCAAAATTTAGACTATTTATACCATTAGCTACCTTGGAAACCCATAATAGGTTGCAACAAGCTACAGATAGCTAAGGCATAGGTTACAATAGCTAAACCAATTGGAAATGGTCAAAAATTTATTGCAGGGGCATGAAAGTTAGGCAACCCAAAGAGAAAAGATCTCAGACCGATATTAAGATCAGGCCAAAAGACCAAGATATTGCCATGAAAACCAGTCTAATCAACCACCTGCAAACACTCCTCAAGCCATTCCTTGTTCAATCCTTACATGGTACAGACCCCTGCAAATGATCATCACACCCTGGACCACACTGCAACGGTAAACAAATTGCCTCTCACCAAATAGGGTCGCTTCTACATTGAAATTCAGTCCTTTCTATCACTAGAAACCCTCAGAAAATTCAAATTTGAAAATGAACAGCTACTTTGCACTTCACAGGCTTTATGTTCCTCCACTGTCTGCCCCTAGTCACGCAATCACACGGTCATCAACTTAACCACCATAGGAATCCAGGTTTCAAATTATGCTTGGTCACATGATCGCAAGGCACCAAATTAATCCTTACAATCATGTGACCGTGGCCTCCTAGCCATGGTCGACAGTCACAAACCCCACAAAAAAGTCATCGGCCACCTCATAAATCCCTCCATGAATGAAAAATGAGCACGTTAGCAGCACGGCACCATGGACCTACACAACTCCGCAATCGCGATACCATAATAGTGGTCGCATGATCGCATAGCCAAAACCTGGGCTATGCGAACACACGATAGGCCTCCACGTCACCGAAACACCAACCCTGCTTTATCTGGCAAACTGGCGATCGAAGAACTTTCACCAGTTCATGAAATGCATTACACCATTGCCAAATCACTTAGCGACCATGCAACCACTATTTGCTAAATCACCAAATGAAAAAGGGCATCACCTTAACATTATGCGAACCAGCGACAAGAAGGAAATTTGTCAGGCCACCAAATACTTTATCATAACTACCAAAAAGCACCAAGAAAATACACTGGGCCCATGTAGGAAAATCCACAGTCGTCGCAAGATCACAAAGACCTGACACACTTCATAAGATTTTACGCCAACCCTTGATTTTATACAGGTGTCAGGTCCCACTGCACATATCCGAAAACTAGGTCCCACCAACTAACTACCAAGCACTCAGTGACCACGCAACAAACCACCCACCAGGTCATGAGATGTTAGCCACTAACCGCCAACCATTTGGAGATTGCGTGACTGAAGAGAAACAAACCACCCGCCACCAGGTCACTGAATGCTAGCCGATAACTGCCAAACACTTGGATAATACGCGATCGACAGTCACCGAGTCACTAAAGGTTAAGGGGTTAACCACCAGAAATAAGAGATTGCATGACAACACAATCACAGGTCACCGAATAGAAGATGTAACCGCTAGGAGATTTGGAGAATCAGTGACAAGAAACTGAGCAAGGACCGGGCCCCACCATCCATCGCACCTGCGCAGTTAAGACCAAGGTCGAAAACACACAAAGTATTCGACATAGAGAATGACTGAAAACACATAGAGTTTTTGATGCCAAAGGATAAGCGCACAAAATAGGAAGCACAGGCTGAAAACAATGCACAGGCCAAAAACATCATGGATTTTCAAAAATATTGTGGGTTTTTGACACTAAGGCAGATTTTGAAATTATTTTCCAGCCGACCTTAAAACTTGAATAACTTTCAGGATTTTTTGATTCAGCACATGTGATTTGGGCTAGAGCAAGGTGAAACATTGAAGAACACAAGGCTAAGGGCACCTCAAGAAAATTTGTAAGAAAATAGGCCATTTCCATAAGATTTTTCTATGACTGGAAAATGGACTAACACATTTAACCTAACTCTTAGATCCAACCGGATTCTCTAAATATTCCTATATGTACAACATAACATTTGAAACACTAATTCCTTATGAATGAATCATTTAAGACATGAATAAATATATATATGAAATTATCCCATTTGATTTACTAGGCTTTCTTAAACAACAATAATATACCACATACCACTCTACTTTGAAACTTACTAAATTCTTTTCTTTTAACACTACCATACTTTGCATAAAGATTTCAATTCCTTTTCTTCCTTCTTTCCCTAAATCTACCCATTCCAAATTACATCACTTTGAATTTACAATGAATATCACATTACATTCATCTCCTCTCAGGAGGTTATAATAATAACTTTACTTTATATTTGACAAGAAATGATGAAGGATAAGCAAGGAGTCTTCTTTCTTCAAACTAGAACAATGTATAAGAAAGAACCCATAATTACTGCAACCACAAAAGATACCTCGATAAAAGATTTACCACCCAACCACGTGGACACCAAAAAGGCCCACTCCCTCATGCTAGGAGATAAACACCAAGGTCCATAAGGAAGTGATAACAACTAGGCCATACCTATAGTTTGGGGTAATCTTTCCCAAGTAGCAACCAAAAAGAAGATCAAGGTACCAACATTTTCTAAAGGCTCTCAGGCTAGGTAGAAACTTCTAAACCATAGACTAAGTGAGTTTCCTTAGGTTTTCTACCCTTAACCAAAATATCACAAACATATCATACATGAAGTAAAACACATCTTAAAGACATTTGAGAACTTTCATCAAAGAATAAGAAAGATTAGAAATGTTTAGGAACATTTAAGAAGCCTTGGGGTAGCCCTAGTCCACCAGACAACCCTAAACCCTAATTCTGATCCCTAACCACATCCTAAACCTTATTCAAGCATCTAAATGCACCATATAACCTCAACCAAACAAATAATGAACCTATATAAATTTTACACAAAATTCCATATGCCAAAACACAATGTTCCATAAAACCTCCCGTGCCTGAAATTTAACGAAGTCTGATCTTTTTTTTGAAAACTCTAAAATCTAGAAGTTGCATCATAACTCCTATGAAGCTGAAACCTATCTCCAAAATCCTGAAAGGTACCTAATTTCTTTATACAAGTATAACTTAAAGTATAAGAAATTAAAGTAACTTAAATGTTATACATGTATAAATAATCTAAATGTTATACTATGTTATACTTGTAAAAACAAAACAAACCCTAATCCAACTCACAATACTAACTCAAGATTACATATACTTCTACAAACCACAAACATAATACAAACTGCAAACATAATACAATAAATTGCAGACATAATACAATAAACCACAGACATAATACAACACAACCGGCTGGCACAATATTAACCACATACATATACTTCTATGAACGGCTATATTAAATGGTAGACATATGCTATTAATAAACAACATTAATAAATAGAATGTATAAATGGCAGACATATAATATTAATAAACAACATTAATAAATAGGGCTGCATATTACAAAAATTGAATAATCTTAACAGAAAACAATAACATTAAACCACCCGACTGAATACATATTACCATATAGAATAAACATTCACGGTTGCCATATTACAAGAATACAATAATATTAAATGGAAGATATAATACATAATATAGAAACATTAATAAACGGCAGACAAAATAACATTAAATGGTTGGCAAAATACATATATAAACAACAAGCATAATAATATTAAACCAAACTTTCATTATTTCATATCACAGAGGAGAGCTAACTCTCAGGATGAATTCCAACCTGGAGTCCTACAAGAATTTGGTTCATGAAGAAGAATCTAATCCTCTCAATCTCTCCCAGCACTCCTTCAAATCCTTCTGGAAGTAGACTCAATCCTCCTTTGGAAATACTATGGTTTTCAATGTGATATCCTCTCTAAAACTATAATAAAATTCTCTGAGAAATATCTCCAGCCAACTAAGACCTCAATATGATATCCTAAAACTACAATAAGGCTTCTTGAGAAATCATTCCAGCCAACTCCCAACTCCCAACTCTCACAGGGATTCTTCCCATATAAAAACTAAGAGAGGAGTTGCATAGGAAAATCAACCGAAGCAACTATCCAGCCAAAAGTTGGTTAATAGTCTAGGCTTAATATATTATTAATAAAAGCCATTCTCGAGAAGGGAGATTATAAACTAATATATTAATATATTACCAATAATGTAATTTATGTCTCCTTTATTTAAGGAAAGCATTAGTAAATATTACCTCTAATACATTTACTATTACCTTAGTTACCTAGGCTATAGTAAAGAGGATTATCATTTATTTATTTAATTTCTATTCCATATAGATAATATTACTTATTATCTTTTAATGCAATAATTTATTATCCACAAACAAATACATATAAATTAAATGCAATAATTCATATTTCACAAACAATTATAAATATATGTATCCATATGCATACGTGTGCACCCATATGCCTATGTGTACATATACCATCATATGTATTATAAAACAAGCATATTATTATTATTAATATCTCAATCATATTATTATCAATATTATGAAACATATTACTACCATTGATATTATAAACACATTATTTAATCAAATACTAAATCATACTCTTATATGATACAATAATGATATATATCTTTATATATATAGGGTAACTACCAACACAAGATAGAAGATACCCTAAACACAATTTAGGGTAATCAATCACAACATCATATACTTTCAACATACAATAATTCATATAAATTAACTGCTAATAGAAGATAGATTATATAGAATTAAAGCCACCATACACAAAATCTCATACTCTATAAATGCAAGAAGTAAGAAACACACTCCACATAATCTAACAAACTAGGATAACACAAGTGTTGGTGTAATTAAATATTCACTAATTACACTTTACTTAAGTTTACTTAGGGTAATGCATTTGCATATTAGTTGTCATTCTGACACTTAGGATTTTGCATTTCATTTTAGCACATGGTTAGGAGAACTTCCACTTTAGGTGTGATAGTTGTCATCACATACCTCTTTGTGTGTGAGATCCACCTTTAGTGCTCTTATCACATTATCATCCTCTCATTGTTGCACATGCTTCACATACTTTCATGTACAATGGAGGATGATCGACCTTTGGTTGACATGTGATTCCACCTTGTGTGGGTGATATCTTATCATCTCCTTATCATGTAGTCTTATTGCATTGCCTACATATTTAGGCACTCCTACTTTGTATTGAATTCAATTGGCTATAATCAATTATTTGATCATTTTGCCTATCTCTCTTGTGCTATCTCTTGAGCTTTTAGATCTTGGCTTTTATTCTTTGCCTTAGGCAAATTCTTACATGGTATCAGAATGATATCAAAATTCTTACATGGTATCAGAGTCATAGGAGTTTAATTGCATAGCCTATTTTTAGAGATTTTTATTGCAGGTCAAAGTTGGAGCTTGTTGGTGCAAATCAGAGGTTGGCATCACTTTGAGGAGGTCCAAAAACCCCTAAATAAAATTTTGTTTCATCCAAATTGGATATCTGAAGCAAAATTTAGAGACATTTGAATTTTCAAGGTTCGACGGCGGCGATTCAAAAAAAATAATTTCAGAGGTGATTTGCAAACAGCAATATCTCAGTCATCCGGACTCCTTTTTTCAAGAAATATTTTTTGTTTTGGGGTAGAATTTCATGATCTACACAGTGGTACAGGTGGTTTCTGATCTTTGCTTCTGATATTTTCTAAAAATTCCAAATCCTAATTTTTACAACTTTAGAGGCTTCGTTCGGGCTCATATGGACACATTTTCAGGTGCTATTTTTTTTAAAGTTCATGATTTTTTGTCTACTTTCCAGATCTGGTATCAGTTTGGAAAAATTCTGAGTAGACATAGTACTTTCAAAATTTGGTCTATTTTGGCCTATTTTTTGGCACTTGTAATTTGTTGGATCCTTAAGTGGTCTTGCGTCTTATTTGTTTGAGTCTACTATAGCTTCATATTTTCTGTTGTAATTATCAAAATCAGAAGTCCACTTTGGTTCATTTTGGCAAGTGGCAATTGTACATGCACTATATATAAAGTGCCAAAATCATCTATTTTGGGGGAGTTCTTTGGCTCATTGCATTTTGGGGGGTGCATTGTTTTTTTGGTCTCATTGTTTCATGTGAGAAGCACATCATGGATGGTTTAATTAAGTTGACAAGAGGGAACTATAAGCAATGGAGTGAATTGGTTCTTGCTCATCTTAGTGAGCATAACCTATTGTCCTATTTGTATGAGTATAGACCTAAAAGTCCTTCTTACAATTGTGACTCTTACTCAGAAGTTGTTAAGGTTATCTATTTGAATATGGATATGAATGTTATGAATTCCCTTGATGACTATGAAGATGAAACAATGAATATTCCTAATCTTTGGATTGTTCTTTGGGAAATGTATGGAGATCCACATATTCCTCCACTTCCAAAACATCCAGAACCTCCAGTTGCAACTCCTTCTCCTCCTACTGAGATCACATCTCTTGATGATGCATGTCTTCCTATAGCCATTGGCTCTTGTTATTTAGTGCAGCAAGATATTCTTTATCTTCTAGTTATAGTTCCATGGGATTCCTACTTGACAGACATTGTAGGTTTGTTTGTGGAGTCCTACATTTCAGATTTGGGAGACTTCATTGATGGCATTCATCTTCTCTTTGTTGAGGATGATCCTTCTTTAGTTGTTTTGAGGGAGTGTGTTGACCCTCATCTTCATTCTCCACTTGATCCTTCTTTCGAGATTGACATGATTGTGGATCCTTTGATACAAAATTTTGAGGAGGTCTCTTTAACTTTAGAGAAGACATTTGACTCTTTGGAGATTGGTTTTCATGAGTCTCAAACTTCACTTGAGATGTCACATTACATGGTTAAGGTTGATCATACTAATGTGTTGGAGATTCCTATTCAGTTTCTTGAGACATCATACATTTTGAGTATTCTTCCTAGAGATTGGGGAGGATTCATTGATCCACCTATGGACTTGTTTGTTCCTAAGGGGAGGAACATCATTCAATTTTCTTGGTGTAGTTTTTACATTGATCTGGGTGCATATATCATGGGTGTACATTCTACATTGAGGGGGGGCTTTCTTGCTTCTCTTCCTACTTCATTTGAGGAGGCATATTTGTCTTTGGAGTTTGATCCAAATTCTTACATGGATTAGTTATCATTGGTTCCTTGTTTGTCACCTTCTTCTACTGGGCTTTCTCCTGATTGGTTTGTGGCATCTTCATCAACCAAGGACATGGTGACATTTGGGCATACTTCAAAGACATCATATTTCATTTGGATTCCCCTTCCTACTTCCTATCCACAATGGGAAGCCTTCTTACATATATACTTGGTGTATCTTCTTCCTAAGAGGAGAAATGTTGTTTGTAGGCATTGGACTATGTTTTTTCTTCAAGCACTTACCATCCTTGGAGGAGATTACTCATTATGGGGGGGATATCATGTCTCCTTGTTTCCTTCCTTTGGGGGGATTTTTTATTGTATATGCATGATGTATGTCATAATTTGGGGGTTTTGATTACTCCATCCATGCATGCATCTTGTATTCATCTCTTTTTGTGGGGGAGGGTTTTTCCCATGAGGTTTTCCCTCTTTCTCCACTTTATGAGAGATTGTGCATTGTTCTTGCATTTTGTACATGGGTACCTAACATGGCCTAGTAGCCGGGACCCATCTTGCATTGTGAGCTTAAGTGCATTCCCCTAAGTTGCACTTAAGGGGGGTGTTGGTGTAATTAAATATTCACTAATTACACTTTACTTAAGTTTACTTAGGATAATGCATTTGCATATTAGTTGTCATTATGACACTTAGGAGTTTGCATTATCCTAATTAAACTTAAGAAAGTGTAATTAGTGAATATTTAATTACACCAACTAGGTGGAATCACATGTCCACCAAAGGTCACATAATCTCATATGGACACATTTTTAGGTGCTATTTTTTTTTTAAAGTTCATGATTTTTTGTCTACTTTCCAGATCTGGTATCAGTTTGGAAAAATTTTGAGTGGACATAGTACTTTCAGAATTTGGTCTATTTTGGCCTATTTTTGGCACTTGTAATTTGTTGGATCCTTGAGTGGTCATGTGTCTTAATTGTATGAGTCTACCATAGCTTCATATTTTCTATTTTAATCATCAAAATTAGAAGTCCACTTTGGTTCATTTTGGCAAGTGGAAATTGTACACACACTATATATAAAGTGGCAAAATCATCTATTTTGGGGGAGTTATTTGGCTCATTACATTTTGGGGGGTGCATTTATTTTTTTTATTTCATTGTTTCATGTTAGAAGTGCATCATGGATGATTTAATTAAGTTGACAAGAGGGAACTATAAGAAATGGAGTGAATTGGTTCTTGCTCATCTTAGTGAGCATAACCTGTTGTCCTATTTGTATGAGTATAGACCTAAAAGTGCTTCTTTTAATCATGACTCTTAATCAGAAGTTCTTAAGGTTATCTATTTGAATATGGATATGGATGTTATGGATTCCCTTGATGAATATGAAGATGAGACAATAATTGTCCCTGATCTTTGGACTATTCTATGGAAACTGTATGGAGATCCACATATTTCTCCACTTCCAAAATGTCCAAAACCTCTAGTTGCAACTACTTCTCCTCCTATTGAGATCACATCTCTTGATGATGCTTATCTTCCTATAGCCATTGGATCTTGTGATTCAGTGCAATAGGATATTCATTATCTTCTAGACTTGGTTCCATGGGATGACTACTTGACAAACCTTGCAGGTTTGTTTATGGAGTCCTATATTTCAGATTTGGGAGACTTCATTGATGACATTCATCTTCTCTTTGTTGAGGATGAACCTTCTTTAGTTGTTGTGAGGGAGCATGTTGACCCTCATCTTCACTCTCCACTTGATCCTTCTTTCAAGATTGACATGATTGTGGATCCTTTGATACAACATTTGGAGGAGGTCTCTTTAACTTCAGAGAAGACATTTGACTCTTTGGAGATTGGTTTTCATGAGTCTCAAACTTCACTTGAGATGTCACATTGCATGGTTCAAGCTGATCATACTCATGTGTTGGAGATTCCTATTCAGTTTCTTGAGACATCCTACATTTTGAGGATTCTTCCTATAGATTGGGAAGGATTCATTGATACACCTATGTACTTGTTTCTTCCTAAGGGGAGGAACATTATTTAGTTTTCTTGGTGCAGTTTCTACATTGATCCAGGTGCATCTATCATGGGTGTACATTCTACATTGAGGGGGGGCTTTCTTGCTTCTCTTCCTACTTCATTTGAGGAGGCATCTTTGTCTTTGGAGTTTGATCCAAATTCTTATGTGGATCAATTATCATTGGTTCCTTGTTTGTCACCTTCTTCTATTGGGCTTTCTCTTGATCGGTTCATGGCATCTTCATCTTTAAGCCACCATACACAAAATCTCATACTCTATAAATGCAAGAAGCAAGCAACGCACTCCACATAATCTAACAAACTAGGATAACATAACAATTCACCATCAACACAAGGACTGACTCAGAAACTCCCCACCTAAGGGACATAAAAGGTCAGAGGTAGGATTCCCTCCTACAAAACCTTGGTGATATCTCCATAACAACAAAAATGCTCGAGGATTTTCAGGGCTCGCTCAGACCTATGGGACCAAATGGAGATGATGCCTGGTACATGCAAGCCTGCATCACCAAGAAAAGACACATGTGCATATATATATATATATATATTTGCAAATAGGTGACTAGGATCAATACATCATGTGGACCTCAACTAAGTGAGTAACTAAAACTTTGTCATAAGTCATGAGAACACATCAATCACATATACATAAAGCATGAGGCATTACATATAGCTAATGGTTAGCATCCAAATCCTTGGGTTAGCTCTTTAAATCTTCATAAGTATATACAAGATAAATGATTTCCAATAAACAATAATCATAGCTGAGTATATCTAAATATCAAATAAGCATATCATCATTATAAACATAAATGTGAATACATAGCTCTAATCATCATAATGTAAAATGTCCAAATCAAAGAGTCCAAGTGTAATCATCGGAGAGGGTGTTACAATTTTTCTAGAATGATGTGGGTCACTTATTTGAAAGAGATGTTGGAAAGTTGTCTATACTAAGGTATATGACTAGATATAGTGTTTTCATTATGGCAACAAAGTCATATAGCAATTTGGAGTCAGCGCACTTAGTGTAAAGATAAGAATTCAGTTAAGTGTTGAAGACTGGACAGTATATAGAGTTCCAGCAGCTCAGAGCATCAGCGCACATGTGTATGGATGACTTATGGTATGTGCCTTGGAAGTTAAGGTTGTTAGACTATACTTATGCTTAGTCTATGAGTTCATAAGTAGATATGAAAAGATGTGAAAGTTACTATCAGTTGAAGTTGCACAACCAGTGTGTGCTAGCAGAGAACAGAGCTTGGAGCCGATAGTTAGCTTTTTGGTTTACGATTATAATGTACTATTGTAAAGGCCATGCACCCATTGTATTTAGGTTTCTAACATGTTTATATATATAATTCTAAGCATGCTTAAGCCAATTCATTTAGAAGCATTGTTTGTAATTAGTTATAGGGCTGACCTAATTGTTTTGTTTGTATAAGCACATAAATATAAGGTGTGCCCATTGTATTCGGTATGGAAGTGGAAATAGAGTTATGAGAAGTAGAATAGAGGTATGTGAAGTGAGAATAAGATGTATTAGAGCTTTTCTAGAGTTTAAAGCATTAGCACACCAAAGGGACTGATCTAACAAGCAGTGTCACAGTGAACAGTTCACCTGCAAATATAGTGTGTATCTGAATCAAAAGGTTGTAGCCTTCACCATTTGAGCAGTGAGCTCTAGGATAGTGAGTCCACTCCCCTAACAGGGGTCATTTTAAAAGACTCCTAGTAGGCTCCAACCCTTAACAAGGTCTACTATACTTAAAGCATTGTAAAGCTACTCCTAATAGGGTAAAGGATCTTCTAACAAGGATCACCAAACACTAGTGCAAATTATTAGTGGGTATCAAGTCCCACTGAGGTTTTTACCTATTTTGGTTTCCCTATAACCATATTGGTGTCATGTGTTGATTTCATGTTTCATGTTTATGTGAATGTTTAATTTAGTTCTTAAGCATTTATATTCAGCATAAAGATTAAAGTAAAAATTTAAAATATAGTGAACACTGATTCACCCCTCCTCTCAGTGTTCCCATTCCTAACAATTGGTATCAAAGCTCTAGTCCTCAGCAAAGAATTTTAACCACTTGAGGAGATCATGGACAAAGTAGATATGAAACATCTGAAGAAAAATCTTGAAGACCTGGACAATTCAGAAAGAGAAATTGAAGAACTAAAAGAAAAATTTAGTGACTCAATTAGTTATCAAAAGACTAAGAAATGATTTGAAAGGATGCTCTAATAGTGAACTTGAAGAAAAAGTCAAGAAGTTGAGTGAAGAAAATGCATCCTTGTTAAGTCAGCTTGAAGAATTTGATGACAAACTGATGATCAATTAAGATGTCTACAATGAACAAGTCAAGGAGAACCTTCAACTCAATGAAGAACTAAGGGAAGCTAACTTAGAAATCTTAGAGCTAAAGAATATCAAAGAGAGCTTGGAATTTGAACTGAAAAAGTCAAAGGATCATATTGACAAATTACACACCAGTGCTAATTTGGTAGAATCTCAATTGTATGCAAGAAGAATCAAAGGAGACACTACTTGCATTGGATTCAATGAAGCACAAAATCAGATTGACAATATGCGAGCAAGAAAGGATTCACAAAAGAATTCTACCAATGAAGAGAAGACTGAAGATCAAACCAAAGACAATGGTGGTCCTCCTAAGAATGAGCGCAAGCAAGTAGAATGCACTTGTTTTGCTTGTAACAAGCATGGACACATTGCAAGGAATTGTACAGAGGTAAGACCTTTTAATGGCTACTGTTATTCATGCAATAGATTTGGTCATCAAGCTATGAATTACAAGACTAGTAAGAAGAACAACACTCATCAAGATCAAAGAAATTAGAATCAGACAAATGTTAGAAGTTCTCAGAATGTTACATGTCATCTATGTAACTATAATGGTCACTCAGCCAGAACATGTAGAATGGTGACTCGTGTCAATGCACCAAGGAATAATAGACCTCCAGTCATTTTTCACTCTTGTAACAAGTCCAAACATATCTCAAGGTTCTGTAGATCAAGGACACAAGGTCAAGAAAGCCCTAAAAAGACCGAAGAACTAGTTTTGGATCCTGAAGCAAAAGTAAAGTTTGTGAAAGCCTCAGATGATGTGAGTATGATTTGGTCAGAAGAAAAGAAGGAAAAAGTTGATGAGAATGTATTGGGTGCATCCCAAGTGGACGCACCCTCTACATCTACACAAATGGCCCTCAGGGTCATAGGGGGAGCTAATTTAGCTCTAGACCCCTGCGTGGATGGTATACTAATCCTCAGGGCGTGTGTCTTTGGACTTAAGCTTTTTGAGTGTATAGGAACCTTCGTGTAAGAGTGCACATGCTGATTGTTTGTGGAGCTCAAGTTTGAAATTTTGAAGTGACGGCCTGGTTTACGCGACGTGCATTAATGGTGGATTTTTCACTTTAAAGCACACAAAATTCATTTGATTTCTCATTGCATTCAAATTTAGAGTGATAGGAGAGCAGAAAGAGCCTTGGAAGTTGTTGAGAAGTCTTGGAGATTGAATCTATCAGAGACTTGCTGCAGTTATCAGTGCATTTGATCAGTTGCAATAACCCTAGCTCGTTGCACTAATTCAGAAGCCATCAAATCATCTCTAAGTTTAGTTGGAAAGTGATTAACAAGTAAGTCATGGCCACTCCCATAGTTTTTAATGTTTCTAAAAAGAAGAGATACATTTTCAAGAGGCACTCGTTTAAATCAACCCTAGATGATTTAGAGGGAGAATTCTCCCGCACGCCGATGGGTGTCATGCATGTAGAAGACATAAGGGCTGACATCTATTGTAAGAAGGAACCTATTTGACTAGATAGGTTAAGGGTGAAAATTGTACCTAATCTGTAGACACAACACTTCAGTAAAATATTAGAGGTTAGCAAAAATCAAAATCGTGCAAAATTGAAATCTAATTTAACCAAGTGATTTACTGCCTTCTAGTAGGTGCAAGATTGATGTTCTCAGATTGTTATCGAGATCAGTGACCTAGACGACACCTAAATGAAGGATTTGAATGCAATTGATCTAGATATGAATTGAATGTAATTAAACTATTTTTTTGGTATTTCTATGCAATAAGAATGATAAAAACTGATATGAATCTATGCTAATATGGAAATTGATATGCTAAAATGATCTAACAATGATATGAAAAAGAATCTAAATGAATGTAAAAAAAAACAAATTGATCTCACAATAGCCTTGATTCGCAATAAGCTTTGATTCTTCCAATTCCAATACTCCAACGTGATTGTGCAAAAATATGAGATTCTTTGAGATGAGCTGAGGCTTTAATTTATAGAAATCCAGGGCTTTGGAGGTGCATGAGAAAAAGCCATAAATCACTCAAATAACTCAAGTTGATTTTTGAGTTATTTTTAAATAATAGATAATTAAGTCACAAAAATCCTGCAAAAGCATAGTTCAACTCAAAATAGTTTAGCTTTAATTGATAATTGATAGTTGTCTGCTTTTATGATTGTGCATGTTTTATTTATGAATTAATTTAATAAATAAAGTTATTTATGCTCAACTTAACTAATTTTTGAAAATAAATAAAATATTTATGGGTTAATCAATTATTTAATCAAACTTTTATTAAAAACTATATTATTAAATAATGACAACCTGCTTTAATCAATTAAATAAGAATTTAATCAATTATTCATAGGATATTGGATTTATTGTCAAAATTAAATAATACAATTAATAATAGATAGAATTAAATTTAATTACACAATTAAGTGGCAAGATATTAAATCTAATTAATTAAATATAAAAATATTCAATTAATCAAACTTAGGATAAATGTGATTTATTGTCAAATAATCATTAAATTAAAGATAATTAAGATAATTAGGAATATTGCTAGGAATATTCCCTGATGCAGAATATAAGATAATCAATTATGATTTGAAGATGTTTAGATGTGCCTTAGATTAGGACTTCGATGTTGATTTCATTCGATTTGTTGATATAGAAGATTAATGAACTTATAGCCCATTTTTGGGCTATTACATTTTGCCCCTCTTTGAATTACTATGCGAAGTGCAGTGGTTCAAAGATAGTCTGTGTTTGATAAAGATATGAAACTGATGTTTGAAATTGATAATTGATATGAGACAGAAGCTGATTGATATTGATTTGATATGGAGATAATAGGTCCTGAATGACCAAAGATAATGTTGACTATAACAGCAAATGAACCTATGATTGCGAAAAAGTGTCAAAATGTCTGATTCCAAACCTTAGGATTGCAAAGAAGTGAGTGACTGGTTCTAGACTCGATTGTCTTAACAGAACTAGCAGGTATCACATCTGAATCCTTCAGTTGCCGAAGAACCAAGGAAAGAACACTATGATCCGATGGTTGTAAAAACTGATACAGTTTACAAGATTAGGAGAATACCAGATTGATATGGATCTTGATGAATCTGATATGCCCCAAGTGATGATAGATTTGCCCCAAGCGATGAGGTCTTTTTTTTGATGAATCGATAACTAAACGTGATTGTTTGTCTTGATCACTGATGAAAGATATTGATAGAAATTGATTACAGACTTTGAATGATATGCAATACCATGCCCCCTTCAGGATTAAAATTGAAATCTGACAAGAAAAGTCAGCGTTGAGAGTTCAGAAGCATGCTAATTGATTGGAAAAGTGGTTATACACATTCAAGAATGCATTATGCATCGTTGGAAGGTCCCAAAAGACCAAGTTTGACTAGGTTTGACCATGAGTTGACCATAGTTAACCAAGTTGAAATTTTGATAGTTTGATGTTAGATAATCAATTAAGTTGAATTTTGGATTCCTGTGATGATTGAAGGTTGATATGCAAGTAGTTAATAATATGAATGATCTCAGATTTGAATTTTGATCCCGAAAAAGGATTCTACTTGCTGTTTCATTGGAGGAACCTTCGTGTGAGATTCAACTCTTGTTAGATTTGAAGATGCGAGTGGAGAATTGTTTAAGCATTGAAGTTCATTTAGCCATTGTGAGATCATGCAAAATGCAAAATGCAAAGAGACATGCAAAATGAAATGCAACCTAAGACCTAGGACCTAGTCACTGATCATGTGTCGATTTGTTATCATCATTGAACTTTTAGGTAACCGGATAAATCAATACAATGCCCACTAGCTATGAAACCATAGACATATGAATATCAATTTGTATGCGCAAGAATCAATACAACACCCACTGGCTAGGCAACCATGGACATATGAATATTGATTTTGTTTTCGGAATGTCAGATTAGATATAAGCACCAAGGCACAAACGCCAGGATGACCTGAATATCTTGTCCATTTTGATATAGCAATTTGTATAAGCATCAAAACATGAACGTAGTGATGACCTGAATACACCTTGCATTACAAACACATCAAATAGCTAAGAGATTATTCTAAATCCAATGTGAATTACCCATAGTGACCCTTTATCGTTCACATCCTTAGGTAAGATTGCATTCACAATAGGAGAAAGAACTCACTCAAAAAGATAATAGTTAGATCAAACTTCCTTGAATCATCTAGGTATCAATGGTCGAGGTACGCATGGCCATCCAATTCGAGATAGAGGCTCTTACAGTCGGACACCATTTCAATCTAGAATTTCCAAAGTTGTTAGATTTTCACATGCAAGAAGAAAACAAAGAAAAGATTATGCCCCTAGTCATCACTCTCTAAATCCTATAAAGGACATCATCAAAGAGCTCGAAGGGACACAATATGCAAAAATCTGAATGCGAATCAGTAAGTAGACAAGGAGATAAAAGCTTGAAAAGCACAGATTGTTTTCAGTTTGTGTTTGATTGCGTTGTTGTAGATGCAAAATCCTTTCTGGAGACAAGACAGACTTGACTGACTCAAATGAAGCTTCAAAGGACTCTAACTGGATATGACACATCTCAGATACATGGGAGACCAAAGGATATGACATTGATTGTCCCCAAGTTTGAACATTGATAGGATACAGACACTGGAGCTAATTGGTGTACGAACCGACTTATTGAAAAATTGGAAATGCTAAAACAAACTGGGAGATATGTACAAACTAAAGCAAGACTGAAAGCTAGGAAAGACCAAGATTGCGTTGATAGATGGAGCATTTTGAAACAAGTGGCATCCGTTTGCCGAGTTTTCACCATCTTGGTAGAGATTCTATTTTTGCTACCAAGGCGCCTGTTTCCAAGTTTTCACCAAGGCACTTTTTTTTTTTCATTTTTTTTGTATTTTTTAATTTTTTTGAATTTTTGATATTTTTCAACTTTTTTTTGAATTTTTGATATTTTTTTATTTTTTTGTGAATCATCGAGGTGCCTATTGCCAGGTTTTCACCAAGATGTTCATTTTTTCAAGACTTTTTCTAATTTTTATAATTTTTTCAGGACATTTTACCATAGACTGAATGCCTTAGGTGTAGAATTTCTTTAGATGGAGAACGTTGATTGTTTCTCAGAGCTGTTCTCCTTCAGTTGTTGAGAGTTGATAGGCACTAGAGCCAAAAGTAGTAGTGATGACAAAGGGACCTAGCCAGTTGGGTTTGAACTTCCCCTTGCATTCTCAATGGGATTGATTTTTAGGATTTTCTCTCAAGACTAGATCGCCAACCTGAAATTCTCTGTGTCTGACTTTCTTGTTGTAGCCTCTAGACATTCTCTTCTGATATACTCTGAGATGATCATATGCTGCTTGTCTGTGCTCATCTAGTAGTTCCAGTTCTTGTAACCTAGACACTCTATAGTCATCATCAGTTACTAGACCATGCATTCTAATTCTGAGTGATGGGATTTCAACCTCAATAGGCAGTACCGCTTCAGACCCATAAACTAAAGTGAAAGGTGTAGCCCCAGTAGGTGTTCTAATACTTGTTTTATAGGCCCATAAAGCTAGATTAATCATGAGATGCCAGTCTCTACCAATTTTGTTTACTGTTCTATGCAAGATCTTTAATAGATTTTTGTTAGAAGCCTCTGCTTGGCCATTTCCTTGTGGATAGTAGATAGAAGACAAATGTTGGGTGATCTTGAATTTGGCACATAGATCATCTAGGTCTTTATTCCTGAATTGCCCACCATTATTTGTGATTATGGAATGAGGCATCCCATATCTGCATATGATATAGTTCAATATGAACATAGATATCTGTTTCCCTATTGCTTGTGTCAAAGGGACCACCTCTACCCATTTTGTAAAATAATTTGTGGATGTGATTATATGGGTATGTCTATTAGAAGAATGAGGATGAATCATCCCAATAAGATCAAATGCCCATTGATGGAAAGGCCATTGTGTTGTAAAGGGAATTAGATCCCTCCCTGGATCATGAATTAGGTTGCCATGTACTTGACACTTTTGACAATTCTTAGCAAATTTGATAGCCTCTTTTTCCATTTCAAACTCCCAAGCAAGATCATATCGTGTAGTCCCAATGTCTAGCAAGGTGGAGAACAAGAGGGATTAGCAAGCTGGTGGATGAGATGGAAGACAAGAGAATGAAGGAGAATGAAGGGAATAAATCCTCAAGGGAAAACTCCTCAAGAATGGCATAGCAGAAATGATAAATGGGTTAATTATGGATTGTGCTAGAACACTAATGATAGATAAGAATATTGCACAAAAGTTCTAGAGATAAGTTTTAAGTATAGTTGTTTATACCTTGAAATAAGTACAAATCAAGAAAGGTACAAATGCTACACCTTTTGAGTTATGGCATGGATATGCACCTAATGTGGAATATTTTAGATTCTTGTTGGAAATATAGATGGAGTAACTAAGAGGGGGGGGGTGAATCAGTTAACCACAAAAATATTACCACAGATCCCTTAGATGTCTTATTAATTCATTTACTACTGTCACTCGGTAAACATATAGAGAAATGCTAAAAACTCAGTTATTGTAGTGAGTATTAATTATAACTATTCTTAAATATTCATCAGTGATTAACATGCATGCATAAAGAAAATAACATGAACACAAGAGAGACCATATTTAATGTGGAAACCCAATATGGGAAAAACCACCAATATAACTAGTTACTATTTTTCACTCTTCTAAAGTGAGCCTAGTTAGGAGCTAACCCAGTTAAAGGTTACAAAACACACTGTTAGGTGTGACCTTGTTAGAGGATTTAATCACCCTGTTAGGAGTGGCCTTGTAAGAGGTCTTTGAAACAATTCAATAGAACTGTTACCTTGTTAGAGGATTTACAAAATGGTTGTTAAACCAACTCTGTTAAGAGATTTTGAAATCACTACTACAATGGTGAGAAAGTAACAATGAAATGATCTGAATAATGATGCAACTGAATTGCTGATTACAAATCTCTATTTTGCTTCACTAGATCCTTCCTAATCAAATATATCTCTACTGCTCCTCGAGGATATCTAACCATCCTTCAAAATTCACTCACACTTTTCTTCTTTTCCACTTTCACACACTTTTAATTCACAACTTGACCTTCTATATATACCATTTGGATTGTCCATTCACATTGTCAAGTTGGCACTGATAATCATTACAAACATTAACACTCATTACAAAAGTCAACTTGAATAAACAAACTTTATTCCTCAAATTAACAAAATTCTTTACTAGGCCGACCTTGCTCGGTAAACACTAATCCGAAAAAATTTCCTTTGGTGACCGAGTGAACTCGGTAAACACTGTGAATTCTACAACATCCTTTAGAGACCAAGAGATCTCAGTAAACACAAAAAACCACCTCGCTGACCGACTAAGCTCGGTAGACACTGAGAATTGCTTAGCTGACTGACTGAGCTCGGTAGACACTAGGAACTGCTTTGTGACCAACTGAGCATGATAATTGATATGACATTTGTGTGACATCAAAGACAACACACAATTAATCCAATAATCTCCTTCAGACAATTGTATGCAACAATCTCCCTCTTTGGCATTGATGGCAACACAACTTGTCATAGCACAATGAAATTTCACAAAAAACATAGAGTAAGGAACATATCCTTAGCTTCATTATGATTCTCATCTATGAGAACTCCCTCTATCAGCAAACTTCTCTTTCTGACTGAAAAACTCTCCTTCTTAACTTCTCAAACTCTCCAAGAAAACTCTCCCTCTTAGAAATCTTAAGAAATTTCTTGAAATATGACAGCAAACTCTCCCTCTTTGACAACACATGCCAAAGACAACACATATCAGGTGAATAGCAATGTACCTTGAGTACTAATTTATATGCAATGATTCCTTGACTAAGTTGCATCAACTGACTGATCTTCAATATGCTCTAGTTGATGCATCACTAAAACTTTATTTAGTGATTCTCAAATAGGGGAATGACCCCTAACTTACCTCTTAGATACAAGAATGCATCCTTAGGTAGTGGCTTGGTGAATATATCTGCAATATGTTCTTTTGTATGAATATATTCCAATCTGATTTCCTTGTCCTACACCAATTCTCTGACAAAGTGATATTTTATAGCAATGTCCTTGGTTTTGGAATGCATTACTAGATTCTTTGAAATATTTATTGCACTTGTATTATCACAAAATATAACAACCTCTTGCCAAGAAAGAATGCTCCACCACTTGTACTCTTTCTGTCATCAGTGTTTCCTACCCAATTAGCATTAGTAAACACTTTTAAGTCCAGATTGCCTCCAAATTTATACCACAAGCCATAATCTTTAGTTCCTTTCAAGTATCTCAAGATTCTTTTGATTTCCATCATATGATTTTCTCTAGGTTTTGCTCAGAATCTTGCTACTATACCAACTGCTAAGGCAATATCAGGCCTTGTATAAACTACATACTATAATTTTCCAATCATTAATCTGTATAAGGTCTGATCTACTTCTTTTGAATCATCATCTTTGGTAAGCTTCATTCTAGTAGACATGGGGGCACCAACTCATTTTGCATCTTCCATACCAAACTTCTTAAGTATTTCCTTGATGTATTTAGACTAAGTAATGTAGATACCGTTCTTGCTCTGCTGAATTTGAAGACCAACAAAGAACTTTATTTGACCAAACATAGACATTTCAAATTCTTTGTTCATTAGCTCTGAAAATTCTTTGGACTGATCATCATCACCTATAAACACAGTATCATCCACAAATATTTCTACCAAAACAATTTTGTTATCTGGTCCTTCCTTGATGTAAAAACTACTATTATCATTAGCTCTTTTGAAACCAATCTGAATAAGATAGTTGTGTAATCTTTCATACCATTCTCTAGGGGCTTGTTTCAGACCATACAATGCTTTGTGTAACTTGCAGACCATATTCCTTTTGTCTGTATCAATAAAACCTTCAGGTTGTTCAATGTAGACTTCTTCATCAAGAATACCATTGAGAAATGCAGATTTTACATCCATCTAATATACCTTAAATCCTTTATGTGCTGCATATCCAAGTAGAGTTCTTACACCTTCTAATCTTGCAATGGGAGAAAAAGTCTCATCATAATCTATGCCCTCTTCTTGAGAATATCCTTTACACACCAATCTAGATTTGTTTCTTAATACTTGACCATCTTCATTCAACTTATTCCTTAATACCCATTATGTTCCAATTACATTTTTATCTTTAGGCCTAGGTACAAGAGTCCATTTTTTGTTCTTCTCTATTTGTTTTATTTCTTCATTCATAGCCTCAATCCAACTTTTATTTTCCAATGCATCTTTGACATTTCTAGGTTCAAAATCAGCATGTAAACATGTACCTTTTAGTTTACTTCTTGTCATAGTACCATCTGATTTGTTTCCAATAATCTGATTTGGTGTATGATGCCTCTTGACATATTTGGCCAATACAAGTTCCTTGCCTCTTGAATGAGTTACATTGTCATCTTCCTGAATTTCATCTTCAGGTTCTGGTTGCTCAGGCTCGGTAGCTTCAGACTGAGACTTGGGCCCTTGTGACTTGATTTGAACTTCTTCTTGTGACTCGGTTTGAACTTCTTCTTGTGACTCAGTTTGAACTTCTTCTTATGACTCGGTTACTATACTGGGCTCAGTAGATGCAGTCTCCTTATTGATAGATGTGTCTGGTAATGTATCAGGTTCAATGTAAACAAATCTCCTGTAATCCTCTGGTTCCTTTTTTCTTTCTTCTTCAGTCTTTTCTGCAAACTCATCAACTTTCACATGTGCACTTTCTATGATTTTGTGAGCAGACAAATTCAAACATCTATATGCCTTACTTTTGCAAGAATATCCCAAGAATATTCCTTCATCACTTTTTACATCAAATTTGCCTTTTCTAGATTCTTTTAAGATGTAACACTTACTACCAAATACTTTCAAGTAACTTACATTGGGTTTATAGCCATACCATAACTCATAAGGAGTTTTGAATGTGTCTTTCTTCAACTATACTCGGTTTAAGGTATGAACTGCAGTGCTAATAGCTTCCTTCTAGTAATTCATAGCAATGTTCTTTTTAATCATTAGATTCCTTGCAAAATCCATGATAGATCCATTCCTCCTTTCAGCTATTCCATTCTGCTCAGGAGTTCTTGGGGCTGATACCTATCTTTTGATTCCTCTTTCAATGCAAAAATTATTGACTTCATGGGAGATGAATTCACCACCTCTGTCTGATCTCAAGTACTTCATTCTTTTTCCTGTTTCCTTTTCTACTCTTGCCAAATACCATTTGAATTTCTCAAATGCTTCTGACTTTTCTCTTAGATACATAACTGTCATCATTCTAGAGTAGTCATCAACAAAGAGAATAAAGAATTTTTCTCCAGTATAGCTCTCAATTCCAATAGGTCCACATAAATTAGTATGCACAATTTCCAAAATATCTTCAAACTGATAGTTTTTACTTTTAAAGCTAGTCTTTCCCATTTTACCAATCTGACAATTCTTGCATAGACCAACATCAGGTTTCTTCAAAGTAGGAATGCCTCTTACTTTCTTGAATTTGCTTATTTTCACCATGTTATCAAAATTTACATGACATAACCTTTTATGCCATAACCAACTTTCTTCAATTTGAGCAATAAAACATGAGCATTCACCAAGATCAAGATAAAACAAGTTACCTTTGGTTTGTTTGCCTAATCCAATCAGTTTTCCTTTGTCATCCAACAGTCTTGCTTTGCCATGCATGAAATCAACCTTGAATCCAATGTTGATTAGCTGTGCTACACTTAGAAGATTATGCTTTAGTCCTCCAACCCAATATGCATTATCACATATAAGTTATTTGGTTAATGAGATTCATCCTCTTCCTTTTATGCAACAAGGTTCATTGTTTCCAAACCTTACATTATCACCATCATAGTCTTCAAGGTGTTCAAACTTTGTTCTGTCACCAGTCATATGATGTGAACATCCACTATCTATGATCCATGTATCATTTTTGCTTACATGAGAGATAAGTGCCATCTTATCTTCATCATCATCAAATTCATCTTTTACAGCAATGTAGACAATTTTATCTTCACTATTATCAGAATCCTTAGCCATGAAACATGTTTTTTTACCTTTATCCTTGAATGATTTGAAATTCTTCTTGCCATTGTACTTGTGACCTTTCTTCTCATCCTTGCTTTGCTTGTTTGGGCACCTAGCGAAAATATGACCAATTTCTTCACATGAAAAATAGATTAAGGGAGTTTTACCTTTGTATTTACCTCTGCCTCTAGTATATTTCTTTGCAAGTAATGCTTCAATAACTTCAAGATCACTATCAGAACTTTCCTCTGATTCTTCTTCACTCTCTGATTGGGTGTCCTTTATTTTCTTGCCCTTCTTAAGTGAAAGTTTGGCCTCAAATTCTGATTCAATATTTTTGGAAGTTGGAACATAGTTGTCATAGTTATCCAACTCAAAGGCTATCAATCTTCCCACTAAAGCATCCAAAGTTATATTGTGATTTTCTTCACATCTTCTTTCTTGAATAGCAGACACTCTTATTGCATAGATAGGAAGTAATGTTCTGAGAACCTTACTTATAACTATTTCATCATTAATTTTTCCTCCAGAAGCTCTAATTGCACTAACACTTGCCTTGATCCTTTCAATATATTTTGCAATGTTTTCATCTTCTCTCATTTTCATCTGATCAAACTGTCCTCTTAGGCTTTCTACTTTGGCTCTCTTCACATTGTCATCACCACCATAAATTTTCTTTAGCTTGGTCCACATTGCATAAGTAGTTGTGCAATCTTTGATCTCATCAAATTCTTCATAGGTAAGAGCTGATGCAATGTCTATCATCATGGTGTTATGGTTCTTTTTCTCTACAATGTCTTCAATAGTTAATGTGCCAGTAGGAGCTGTATATTCTTCATCAATATATTTGCATCCTGAATCACCAATGGAAGCTAGATGAAGTCTCATGAGACCTTTCCATGCTGAAAATTTATCTCTGTTAAGCCTTGGAATTTCTCTCTTGTAAGACATCCTAATCTTTAGCTTAGGTCCTTGAAACCCTTCCTGCAAGCACCAAAAGCTCTGATACCAATTGTTGGAAATATAGATGGAGTAACTAAGAGGGGGGGGGGGGTGAATCAGTTAACCACAAAAATATTACCATAGATCCCTTAGATGTCTTATTAATTCATTTACTACTGTCACTCGATAAACATACAGAGAAATGTTGAAAACTCAGTTATTGCAGTGAGTATTAATTATAATTGTTCTTAAATATTCATCAGTGATTAACATGCATGCATAAAGAAAATAACATGAACACAAGAGACACTAGATTTAACGTGGAAACCCAATATGGGAAAAATCACCAATGTAACTAGTTACTATTTTTCACTCTTTTGAAGTGAGCCCGATTAGGAGCCAACCCGGCTAAAGGTTACAAAACACACTGTTAGGTGTGACCTTGTTAGAGGATTTAATCACCTTGTTAGGAGTGGCCTTGTAAGAGGTCCTTGAAACAATTCAATAGAACTGTCACCTTGTTAGAGGATTTACAAAATGGCTATTAAACCAACTCTATTAAGAGATTTTGAAATCACTACTACAATGGTGAGAAAGTAACAATGAAATGACCTGAATAATGATGCAATTGAATTGCTGATTATAGATCTCTATTCTGCTTCACTAGATCCTTCCTGATCAAATATATCTCTTCTTCTCCTCGAGGATATCTAACCATCCTTCAAAATTCACTCACACTTTTCTTCTTTTCCACTTTCACACACTTTTAATTCACAACTTTACCTTCTATATATACCATTCGAATTGTCCATTCACATTGTCAAGTCGGCACTGATAATCATTACAAACATTAACACTCATTACAACAGTCAGCTTGAATAAACAAACTTTATTCCTCAAATTAACAAAATTCTTTACTGGGCCGACCTTGCTCGGTAAACACTAATCCGAAAAGATTTCCTTTGGTGACCGAGTGAACTCGGTAAACACTGTGAATTTTGCAACACCCTTTGGAGACTGAGAGATCTCGGTAAACATAGAAAACTACCTTGCTAACTGACTAAGCTCGGTAGACACTGAGAATCACTTAGCTAATTGACTGAGCTCGGTAGACACTGGGAACTACTTTGCTGACTGACTGAGCATGATAATTGATATGACATTTGTGTGACATCAAAGACAACACACAATTAATCCAAAAATCTCCTTCAAACAATTGTATCCAACAATTCTTTGGGAGTAAATGCTATATACTGGAAGACAATAGGAATGGAAAATTTGATGCAAAAAGTGATGAAGGCATATTCCTAGGATATTCCACTAAGAGAAAAGCTTATAAGTGTTTGAATTCTAACACTAACAAAATTATGGAAACTGAAAATGTTAGAGTTGATGAATATGCAGAAAGAAATGAAGTTGAGTGCAAGAAAGAACCTAAAGATTGCAGATCTTTTGTATACATGGAAGAAGGAGAGGTGATGGGCTTCTAAATAGCCATCTTTCTCAGTACTTTTTATCCTCTTTCTAGAATAGTTGGTTGCACATAGACATAATTTTATGGTTTTTAAGCATATGAACTTATGGTTTTTATGTACATATGTTATATATATGTGTGAACATAAGATGAAAATGTGGATACTCTTAAAGACATAATATCTACTTGAATTCATGGATAAGAATGGTAAATACAGTAGTTATACATGTTAATGAATGTTTCTTTGCCTAAGCTATGTTTTGAGTAGTTACCTCCTGTAGCCATAGGACTTGCAAGAGTGTTAATTAAGGCTTACACCTTTTCCTAATATTAATGATGCGGATATATATGTATATGGTTGGATGTGTGTGCATTGATTGTTTTGTAGGTGTTGATTGTGGATATTTAAAGACCAACATAGTGGTGCTGGAGTAATCAAAGCCAACCGTGGATTGCAGAATCTTTGTAAGCAAAGCAAGTTGATAGATGTTTTCTATTACATGTGGGCATAGATTTAGTTTCCTTAATGTGCTATATTTATGGGATTATTCATGATCAATAATGTTTCTATTTTGAAACTTTATGAGTTGAAACCTATCCTCATTTATGAAGTGATCGTAGACTTAGGAGATAGTTGTAGCTTTCTTTTAAATAATTGACTCTTGTGACTCTGTTGGAGTTAGTCAAACAAACTGGTTTTTATAATAGAACTCTTGCATACTATTTTCAATAAAGTGTTATCATTTTGTTATGAATGAATAGAATGTTCAATTCAAGTTTGTATCTTTCATCTTGATTGTAAGTTCTCATTCACTCATTCAAGGGGGCCCACTTGATGAGTGAATTGTTTTGTTAGCGTATAGTTCATTTTCCTGTTATTTCTAAGTAGTTAGAACTTTGTTGTTCCTACAACTACTAATAATAGAATTAGTAGCCTATTCCTGTAGCACAATTGGTTGGAGTAGTTCCTAACTGCAATTCCCTATTTTAATTAGAATACATTTGTTTACCAATTTTGGTATAGTTTCCTAAAGCATAAGCATTTGAATTCTATAGATAGTCTTAGAATGAGAAGGTTTGAAGCATGTACTTTGCAAATTCCATTCCAACTTTACGTCCCTAGTTGATAATTAAATGAGACCGAATAATCCATTTAGAAATCATTTGGGATGTCCAATCCTGAAATAGGCAGTCTATTTCTCTAGGTTTCTGATACCATTATTTGGCTGAGCATTTTTGGTGTCATTGTCATGGATGGTGTTAATTCAAACTTATTCTTTTAGTTCCATTCTTAGTCCTAAACTAGTACTTAGTCTTAAGTAAGCATTTTTATGCATAGAAGGAGAGATCACGTTGGGAGATTTCTTCCCCATGATTACCAAGAGGACCCATTTCATCTATTTAATCCTCAAGTTGAAGAACCCCAAAGTGAGAATGAAGAAGAAGAACCATTTGAAAATCCATTTGTTGATGCTCAGGAACACATATCCTCTTCATCATCTAAGGAATCACTGCATTTGAATGACCAATTTTCTGAACCTAAATACCAAGATAACCCACTTGCTCTTATTATCTATCAGCCTCCACCACCAGGTCCTCCTCCCAGAATGGTTGCTCAAGCTCCCTTTCTTTTTCCTATACCTCAATAGCAAGGTAACCAAAATTTGAAGAACATGCCTACTGTTGCACTCCCCAAATTCTATGGCCTCCTTATAGAAGATCATGACACCTTCCTCTTTGAGTTTGACATCCTTTGTCAGAGTTATGACTATACCACTAATGCCCACAAGCTGAAGTTGTTTCCATCAACTCTGAAAGAGGCTGCCTTGAGATGGTTCACGGGGTTGGGTGCTAATGTTGTAGCAGATTGGAATGTCATGCACACTATGTTTCTTTTAGAGTATAAAGAATACTCTAGGGGTCAAGATTTGAAAGGTGATGACATTTTTAAAATGTCTCAGAAGGAGGATGAAACCTTGGAGGATTATGTAGCAAGATTCATGTTCAACCTGCACTGTAATACACAACACCAGCTAAATGAGGCATCTCAGAAACACCTTTTCTTAAAGGGTGTGAATGATGGAAGTATTGAGGCTCTAGACCTAATGGCAGGAGGAGATATCACACAAAAAGGTTAGGCTGACATAAAGAACATATGTCTAAATTATTCAAGGGCCACTGTGAATAAGGGTAGGGGACTTAGAGACCTACCACATAAGTCCAATGGTGGTTCAGGAGTATCCAAAATGGAGCTGTCAAACTTGCTATCTGACTTCAAGAAGGACATCATTAATGATGTTGCCACTCAGCTAGATAGTATGCAGGTGAGGAGGAAGAAGGAAGACTCAGATGTTGTGTTGGCTGAGTTCTATTCTCATTACAGAGAAAAGAAGAGACACTATAAATGCAAAATGGTTGCATCTATGGACATCAATTCAATGCCCACTGAGTTTAAATCCATAGATGAGGAGAATGGATAAGTTTTCTATGTTTCTCAAAGGCATCCATGGGCTCAGAGACAAGGTATGTCTCCAGACCCACTGAATAATTTTGGTTATAATAATAATAATAGTCAATGGCCAAACCATAACCCCCAAAATTCTTCTCCTCAAGGTCAAAATTGGAATTATAACTGGTCCAACCAACAGCCATACTATAACCAAGCCTATCTACAATAGTCACCATTTAACCCATACCAACAATAGTATAACTCCTATCAACCACTACAGTAGAATAGCCAATGGCCACCTCATGATAACTGGTAACCACAACCTCGGTGGGGACCCAATCAGGCTAGTTAGAAACAAGCAATAATGCCTCCACCTCAGTAGCAAGCTATTATGCTACCACCTCCTATAGCCAACTCAACTTCCTGCTCATCCAACTCTGAATCCTAATAATAAGCAGCAAGCGTATTCCTTGCAATTAAATGATATCCATCTCAGATCAGGAACTACACTGCCTGCACCCAAGGAACCAATAATAACTAAAGTTGCTAATGATGAGGACATATCTGTGAACCAGCCTACTATTCCACCTATTGTTCAAACTGCACCAGTGCCTAAAAATCCTCCTTGTCCACAAAGACTGTCTCAGGCTGTTCCTCCAAAAGAAAATCCTGTAGCAACTAATTTGATTAATCAGCTCAAACAAATGATAGTGCAAATTCCCTTGTTGGATGCCCTTAAAGAAATTATAGTCTATACCAAAGCAATTAAGGAAGCTTGTATCAAACAGCCTGGAAAGAAGAAAAAAGACCCCGATATTGTTGATGTCTTAGGCCAGCTCTCTGATCTCATGCTAAGAAAATTTGTAATGCCTAAGTATTCCGACCTAAGAAGTCCATTAGTTACCATCTATATTAATGGTACCAAAATTCAAAATGTCCTAATTGACTTGGGAGCATCAATCAATGTTATGACTAGAGAAGTTTTGTTGAAGCTTAGTATCATTGGTTTGCGGGATACACCTACAATCTTGCAATTAGCTGATAATTCCATAGTCAAACCAGATGGTATGCTTGAAGATATTGTTGTTACTTTGGACTCATTAGATTACCCTTGGAATTTCATAGTCCAGTCAACCAAAGCCACCTTAGGAGGATACCCATTAATCTTAGGATGTCCTTGGCTAGCCATAGTTGATGCTTGTATTGCATGTTGGTCAGGAAAAATGACCATATTAGATGGGATAAATACCAAGAAGTTAACTCTGTATTCTCCAGCAAAACCCCAAAGTGAACTTGATTAGGTTGTTTGGCCAAACTTAGGTGATGTTGACCTTGAATAAAATGTTGTGCAAAAACTTATGGTCATTGAGAGGAATCCATTCAAGGTATCACAAGAAGAAGATGATATACTAGCAACAATCCTTACCAATCAATATGGTTCTGAGGAATCATCCTGTGATGATCCTAATTGTTCCCTTCGAACAATTATGCCCAAGTAAACCACATCTTAGCTTCCTACAGTGCCTAATTATCTCCACACATTTCTACCCCATGAGATAAAGTCTCCATCCATAGCAGAAGTCCAGATGCTTGAAAAAGTTAAAAGAGTTGAAATTACTTTAGGAAAGGATCTGAATGTTAATAAGAACCTAACTAAAACTCATATGTCTAGTCTTCTTAAGCTTTTACAAGATAGCCAGTAAGCTTTTGCATGGGACTATACTGATATGAAAGGACTAGATCCAAAACTTTGTACTCATAGAATCTATATAAGCCCTGAATACAAACCGGTGAGGCAAGCTCAAAGTAGAATTAACCCTACTTTGAGAGACATAGTGAAGACTGAGTTGTAGAAACTTCTCAGTGTAGGTTTCATTTATCCTATCTCTAATATTCAGTGGGTTTCTCCTCTTGTAATTGTTCCAAAGAAGGGGGGAAAGTGGAGAGTCTATGTTGACTATAGAGAACTTAACAAAGCCACTAAGAAAGATCACTTTCCATTACCTTTCATTGACCAGGTGCTTGACAATCTTGCTAGCAAAAAGTATTTTTCATTTCTAGATGGCTTAAGTGGGTATAATCAGATTCAAATATCACTAGAAGATTAGGATAAGACAATGTTTTCATGTCCCTAGGGAACATTTACTTATTCAGTCTTGCCATTTGGGTTATGCAATGAACCTGCTACTTTCCAAAGACCAGTGCTCGGTATTTTCTCTAACATTGCTGCTAACTGTGTTGAAATTTATATGGATGACTTCACCACTCATGGAACCACATTTGAAGAAACACAAGCTAACTTGGAGAAGGTTCTTAAGAGATGTCAAGATTACAACCTCTCTCTTAATAGTGAAAAGTGTTATATGATAATGGAAGAGGGAGTTGTCCTAGGGCACTACCTCTCATCTTTTAGAATTCAGGTTGACCCTGCAAAAATTGCCGTTATCAACACACTTCCCACTCTGGTTAAGAAGAAGGATGTAAGGAGTTTCCTAGGCCATGCTAGTTACTATAGGAGATTCATAAAATATTTTAGTAAACTTGCAGCACCATTATACAACTTGTTGAAGAAAGAAGCTAGATTTTAATGGACAAAGGAATGCGAAGCATCATTCTAGAAATTGAAAGATGTTCTAACAACAAAACCTATTCTTAGAGGACCTAATTGGAAGCTTCTATTCCACATCCACATAGATGCATCTGACTATGCCATTGGAGTAGTCCTTGGATAGAAGGAAGGTACTATTGAATATGTAATTTACTATATCAGTAAAAATTTGCAAGGAGAAGAATTAAATTATACTGTTACTGAAAAAGAGTTGTTAGTAGTTGTCTATGCACTAAACAAATTTAGGCACTACATAACAATCTATGAAGTATTTTTTTATACTAATCATTCATCTATCAAGTACTTAATGAATAAACCTACCATTAGTGGTAGATTAGCATGCCAGTTACTCCTCATGTAGGAGTTTGATGTAAAGATAATAGACAAAGCAGGAAAGGCTAATGTAGTGGCTGATTTCTTGTCAACATTTCAAGTACCAGATGATCCTACACCAATTGATGATAGCTTGAAGAGAACTTATTTTCTATTGATTCTTTTAATCTATGGTATGCAGACTTAGCCAACTACCTTGTCGTGGGAAGAACATCACCTCAGTTCTCTCCTAAATAGCATCGTCTATTGGTTGAGAAGAGTTTTAAATTCTCTTGGATATCAAGCTTCATGTTTTATATAGGACCAGACCAAGTTACTAGATGATGTGTTCATGAGGATGAAACTTATGACATTCTACGGGCATGTCATGATGAACCATGTGGTGGACATTTTGTAGCAAAGTGGACAGCCTATAAAATGTTGACAACTAGATACTACTAGCCTACTTTGCATAAAGATGTAGCCAAGCATACCTGGCACTGTGATAGGTGCTAGCATATGGGGCATCCCACAAAGTCTGATGAAATTCCCCTGCAGCCTCAAGTAGTTGTCACACTCTTTGACAAGTGGGGTATTGACTTCATTGGACCCATTGAACCTTATTCTCATGGGAAGTCCTACATCTTAGTATGTACTAACTATGCCACAAAATGGGTTGAAGCCAAAGCTATGAGGCATGCAAGAGATCACAAAGTTGTTGAGTTCCTCTATGAATGTATATTAACTAGATTTGGAGTACCAAGGGAAATTTTCACATATCAGGGAGCACGGTGTTAGGAATGGGAACACTGAGAGGGGGGGTGAATTAGTGTTCACTGTATTTTAACTTTTCACTTTTATATTTATGATTAACTTAAATTCTTAAGTACTAAAATAAACATTCACATAAACATGAAACATGAAATCAACACATGACACCAATATGATTACGGGGAAACCCAAATAGGTAAAAACCCCAGTGGGAATTGACACCCACTAATATTCTGCACTAGTGTTTTGTGATCCTTGTTAGAAGATCCTTTACCTTGTGAGGAGTATCTTTATAATGCTTTAAGTATAGTAGACCTTGTTAAGGGTTAGACCCTATTAGGAGCCTTTTACAATCATCCCTATTAGGGGAGAGGATGCACTATCCAAGAGCTCATTGATCAAGTGGTGAAGGCTACAACCTTCGAATCTCAGATACACACTATATTTGTAGGATGAACTGTCACTGTGACACTATTTGTCAGATCAGTTCCTTTGATGCACTGATACTTTGACCTCTAGAAAATATTTAATACATCTTCTAGTGTCTTTTCACACTTCTGCTCCACTTATTATAACTTTCTATCAACTTCCATGCTAAATACAATGGGCTCATCTTATATTTATACGCTCATACAAAATACATAATTAGGTTGGCCCTATAACTAATTACAAACAATGTTTCCAAATGAATTGGCTTAAGTGTGATTACAATTATAAATATAAACATGTCGGCAACCTAAATACAATGGGCACATAGCCTTTACAACATTACATTATAATCCCAAACCAAAATACTAACTATCGGCTCCATGCTCTATTATCTGCTGGCACACACTGGATGTGCAACTTCAACTGACTATAAATTTCTCATCCTTGCACATCTTCTTATGCACTCATAGAATAAGCATGAGTATAGTCTAAAAAACTTAACTTCTAGGGCACATACCATAATTTGTCCATACACATGTGTGTTGATGTTCTGAGCTATAGGAACTCTGTACACTATCCAGTCTTCAACACTTAACCAAATTCTGATCTTTACATCAAGTGCGCTGACTCCAAACTGCTATATGACTTTGTTTCCATAATGACAACACTATATCTAGTCATATACCTTAGTATAGACAACTTTCCAACAATCTCCCCCTTTTTCATTGATGGCAACAAAGGAATATGGCCAAGTTGCTAATTGTCCCTTAACACCAAAAACTTTTGTCTTCTATACATTTCTTATACATAATCTTATATCTCCCTATACATATTATACTCCATATTCTATAAACAACTCCCCCTTTGACATTAATGAAAAAGGTGTCCCAAAAACCTGTATCTACACATACTTATTTAGGGAAAACATCCGGATATGCTATCTTAAGGTTCTGGATCTCCTTCTTCCAAAAAGTTATCAAAGAGTTAACTATTTGGAGATGGGCACATAAAGCATATTGAAGCTTCTACATCTTCTTCAAATATATGCTTGGACCTTGATCATAGGTTATCATGGTGGCATCAATCTCCTTTATGTTCTAATTGAGGATGTCTAAAGAGGGTGCAAGAGCATTCCTCAACTGAGTTTCTCTAGATCTTATCTTTGCCATCTCTTTCTCTGTTTTCTCAATTTTGTCCAACTAACCTTGGTAGACATTGTTGCACATGTTCACATCAGTGGATGTGTCTTTCACTAAACTCTTCACCTGCTCAATCATAGCTTCTACCTCTTATATTTTCTTAAGATGGGCATCAAAAAGCTTATCTTGATCCATGCAGTTTGCAATGAATTTCCTTCCTTGATTAGAAAATTCTTTTAAGGATGCTTTTCCTGTCTTGACTGAATTCAGATCTAGTGCAAAGTTTCTCATCAACTCATTCAATCTATTCTTCATGTACTTCTCTTCTACAACTTTGGATGTATATTCTTCAAGGCTTGAAAAATTACTTTTGAACTATGAGATAAATGTACTCACATCATCAACTGAGTGTACCTTGTACACTTTCTTGTCTTCTAGCAATAGACTGTTCAGTATGTTCACAAATTCCACAAGGAGAGGATTTCTCATGACTTGTTTCTCCTTTTCCTTCTCCATAGCTAAGACATTGAACTTAATCAGGTCTTCTTCTCTCCATGAGTCCAAACTGGATGTATTAGGTGTCAAACTTGACAACAATGCTAAGGAGGGAGTGATGGGAGTGCTATCCATCACTTCTAGTTTTACTTTGGCTAGTCCAACAGAAGTTTCATCTTTCTTTTGTTCATTTCTTCTTCTTCTTCTTTCTTTTCTTCCTCTTCCATTTTCTCTTCTTCTTTATCATCTATTATATTTTCAATCAATACCTCTTCTTGATGAGTGGGAGGTGTTCTATTGCATAAGATCTCAGCTTCTTTTGTGCTCACAAAAGCTTCTTCAAACTACTCTAATTCTGTGTCAGTGGCTACCATGGCTATTTCCACATTATCAATGATAATGGTGTTGTCCTTGAGTGATTCTGACATGGGTGTAGACTTGTCTACCTCTGATTGTACTTCCACTATAGGTGTTGAATCCTAAGGACCTATAGAATATACTTTGATGGTCTCTAACCCTTTGGTAACCTTTATGGTTACATTATCTATGGGCATAGTAGGTGGATACATGTTTCTATTCATGAATACCTTCTCAAAGGCTTTCTTTGTCTCTTTTGCAATTAGTTCATAATTGTTATCCATTATGTTTAGAGTCCTTGTCTTTGTTTTGAGGTGAGGCTTCACTAAATCTAACAACAATTTCTTTTCTTATAGCTCACATATAGGAAGGGTATCATCAAGAATCTTCTCCCTTATCCACAGATCTTCCTCAATAGCTTGTCTCTTTTGGAATTCAAGGATATTCCATACTTTATTAGGAATCATTATTTTTAGTTCCAAGACTATTTTCTTGAACTTTAACATGTGCTTGACCAACATCTATGAATCTCAGTTTTGTCTATTTCATTGTACTTGTCATAGAATTTCCCTACTTGGTCAATTCTTCCCTCATCAATTATTCTGGCACTTAGCACACTGAGACTGGGTTTCAAGCTTACTTCAGGAGGTGCTTGAGTGTTCCTTCTATTTCTTGTGACTCTTGAGGATGGATGACTGGTGCCAACCTCTTTCTTCCTCTTTGGAATTTTCTTATACTCAAGAGGAGTAGTAAGGTCAATGGTTTCCTTGGGCACAGAAGAAGTATCATCTTCTTTACCCTTTTGACTATCATCTTTTTCAATTTTTATCTTCTTCATCTTGGGGTCATGTGATTTTTCCTTAGCTGCATCTATGATCTTCAGTTCTAGAGAAATCTTTTCATCCCTTTCTTTATCAAGGTTAGCTTGAGATACACCATGAATCCTTAAGACCTCTGATGTGACTTTAGTAACCTTTCTTTTTGTTGTCACGTTGTTAAGTTTAGCATCTACTTCTTTGGTTTTCTCCTCATATGTTCCCCACCTAGGTTCATTAGGATCTTTGAGGGCTGATAGTAATACTTGTGCATATGCTTCAAGGACCTATTCCTCTACCTCATAGCCAAGTGGATGAATCCACTTAGTTCTTGGCTCAATAGCTTCCATACAAGTTGTATCTATTTCCACCATAAAACAAATTGTATCTTTGTACTTTTCCACAATGCTCTCTGGAATCCTGTACCTCATTTGCATCTTGACCCTGAAGGTCTTTAGTTCCAATGTCACATAATCTCTTAATGTGCTCTTTGTGGATGCTTTTTTGGATATCTATGGCATGGTTGGAATAGTCTTGTCCAAATACAAATTTGATACTCTCTCAACTATATGAAGGTACATGTAAATGATCAATGAACCAAACCTAAATATCTTTGTCTTGTCATGCTTGATGGCCTTGATGTTATCAATCAATTATGCACGCAGCATCTCACACAAGTTGAATTCCCCATCTTCCTTTACTAGTCTGATGGCTGCTAGAATAGTGCTCGCAGACACACTATTCACCCTACTGGTGTGATCAAACTTGTATCCCAATATCATAGACATCAATTTGATGTTTGATTGCTCAATAGGCTTGATTTTCATGTTGTGTCTATTGCTCCTTGACTTACATGTTTTCTCAACCATCTTTTTGACATCCTTGCCCACATGAAGGATGACACATGTCCTAGAAAGGCCTATCATCTCATGTATCAAGTTACTAGTGATTCTTATTGGCACATCACCAATCCAAAACAAATCATCATGAATTATGCTCAATAAAATCTTTATCCATTCAGTCTCATAGAATTCATATGTCATAGCATACTCAACAATAGGGTGCTCATTCCATTTGACATATTCATCCATGAATGTTTTTTATGGTTTCAACATGGCATCCATGTGCACCCTTAACCTATCCAACCCAACTAGTTCTTTCTTGCAGTAGATGTATGCCCTAATGTCTTCCACATGCATGATGCACATAGGCATGTGGGAGAAAGCTCCCTCTAAATCATCTAGGGTTGATTTAAATGGATGTTTCTTGAAAACATATCTCTTCTTCTCAGAGACATCATAAACAATGGGAGTGGCCATGACTTACTTGTAAATGCTTTCCAACTAAACTCTAAGATAATCTGGAGGCTTCTGAATTGGCACAATGAGCTAGGGTTTCTACAACTAACCAAATGCACTACAAACACTAATAGATCAATCTCCAAGTCTTCACAAAAACTTCCAAGGCTCTTTCTACTCTCTTATCACTCTGAATTCGAATGCAATGAGCAATCAAATAACTTTTTGTGTACTTAAAAGTGAAAATTCCACCATTAATGCAAGTCGCATAAACCAAGCTGTCACTTCAAAATTTTCAACTCAAGTTCTATTCACAATCAATATGTGTGCTCTTGCACATAGGTACCTTTATACTCTAAAAGCTTAAGTCCAAAGGTGCATACTCTGATGATGAGTATACCAGCCACGCAGGGGTCTAGAGCTAAATTAGCTCCCCCTATGACCCTGAGGGCCATTCATCCAAATGTAGAGGGTGTGTCCAATGCGGATGCATCCAATACATTCTCATCAGTCTTGTCCTTCTTTTTCTCTGACCAAATCATGCTCAAATCATCTGAGGCTTTAACAAAATTAACTTCTACAGGATCAAAAACTATTTTTCCAATCTTTTTAGGGCTTCCCTGACCTTCCATCCTTGATCTACAGAACCTTGAGCTATGTCTGGCCTTGTTACAAGAGTGACAAATGACTGGAGGTCTTATATTCCTCGACGCATTGACATGAGTCACCATTCTGAACTATTTTGTTCTATGACCATTGTAGTTACATATCTGGCATGTAACATTCTAAGAACTTCTTACATTTGTCTGATTCTGATTTCTCTGATCTTGCTGAATCTTGTTCTTCTTACTAGTCTTGCAATTCATAGCTCTATGACCAAACCTGTTGCATGAATAATAGTAACCATTAAAAGGTCTTACCTCTGTACAGTTCCTCACAATGTGTCCATGCTTGTTACTATTACCCAATTTTCCTGTTCCATACAAATTTAGTTAGACTGATTCTATCTAGGGTCTACATTGTTATCCTGTTAAGCACCTCTGAGAATTTCAAGGCCTTAAGACCTACCCTCTGGCCTCTGTAATTCTTTTAACTTCCTAGTCTGCAAGTTTAAATTTGAAAATCTAGTCATTGGCGCCAAAACCCTCAAAACCCTATGGCCTTTCTATTTCATGGTTACCTTTTCAGTCTCTTAAGGGTTTCTTTTTCCACATGCTCTTTATTTTTTTAAACTATTCACAAGATCTCCCAGTCAGGAAGCATATTCCCTTTTCATTCGGTGACTAAGCGACTATGGTCACGAGATCTCTTATTTTTGGCAGTTTAGCCCTTCACACCCAGTAACCTAGCTAGTGGTTAAAGTTTTGTTTGGCGGTCTCAGCTCTGAGGTTAAAGTTTAGTAAAGTAAGATCTATGGCTGGTGCATGATCTAAAGGAATATTTTGAGCCCTTCAGATCATGCGACAACCATTGATCTTTATTCCAATGGAGCATTTCAAGTTGACAGCTAGGTCCACTGCCATGTAATTTGAGGTGTCTGATCCTGATTGGTCAGAGGTTATGATGTGGAGTTCTGTCAGCGGACCCAGTGGGCTATCTTTCCTTCAAGATCTAATGATTTTCATATGATCACATGGAATATTCTAAGCCCATGTGATCATACAGAAGCCATTTATTTTACCTTTTTCCATAGCTTTGTCAGGAAGGTCCTCAGGTTTTGACGTGCTCAAATTCTATTGGCTGGCCGGTTATGACTAGAACTTGTCAGTGGGCCTGAAGTGTTTTGGCTGATGTGGCAGGTTAAGGCTCGTGCAAGATCAATGATGGTCATTATATCATTGGAGTAAGGTGCATGAAGGTTAAGTAGGTGGTATAATGACAGTCATCTGATGAAGATTGATGTCATGGGTCTGTGTTGCCAAGAGGTGCTGACGCGCTTGTTTCTCATTAGTTGTCAGGTGAACAGTTAGCATTTTGTCAGTGGGTCTGGGAACCTCAGGAGAGGTGGTCATCAAGGAAGATCTATGATCATCACATAATCTAATGGAATCTTCTGCCCCATCAGATCATGCGACCACCGTTCAATGTAGATTCAAGGATTCTTCTGTTAGGTGGGTGCCAGTCGCACAAATGTGGTCACTTCTCATTGGTCCTGACCGATGAGGTGGTGTTTGACTTTTTAGGGGGTTTGCAACTATCTCAAAGGGTGATCTAGGTCATTCATCTACCGAGAAAGATTGATAGCAATGGCCACATTTTAAATTGGATCAGCTGGCCATTGCTTTTCAAATTTTTAAATATCTTTTGAGGTTTTCTTGCTGGTTCATTACGATTGGTTGATGGCGTGGCACGAGTAGCTCAGAGTTAATGATTTCAGGATAGTTGCAGTCAAGGGAAGGTTGAGAAAGATCTAGTGGCCATCTCCTATGATTTCTTAGGGTACCATGTTGATGTTCTTATGCTAAAGAAATAATTAAGAGGTTGGCACCACCTATGGCCTTTTGTACTTCAAATTACAAACATTCATGACAGGTCCAATTTGCAAAGAGGGTAGATAGATCAAGGCGGCTTGTCTGTAGGTAGATACAGTATAGAGATGGACACACAAATATGAGATCTGATCAATCAAGATACTTTGAAAGACACATTTATGATCAAAGTTGATAGAATTAGGGTTTTTGATTATTTTTTGTCAAATTTATGTAACCTTGGTTAGGTTTTACTCCTGCCTGCATGCATAAAGGAGATGTATATATTGTTTTTGGAGCTTTTTTAGAGCTCAAAGTTTACATTTTGTAAAGGAGAGATTTTATTTTTGAGGAGTTATCCAAGGCATTCTTTCTGTCCTCTAGCTTCTGCTTTTTGTAACCTTTCATTGATATTTGGATATTGCAAAGATAATTTGTGACATTGTTTCTTTCCCTATACCTTCTTGTCTAAATTTTCTCTTATTGAGTTCAGTATATGTATGTTTTCAATGATATCTTAGGGTTCTTGATCCCTCTTTCTTTCTTCAATACATGTGTATTCTTGTGGGTGATTTGATTTGAATGATCTTGTTGGTATACTTCAACCCCCTGACAAGCTATCTCACTCCTATACCTATTTGTAGAAGTGGATGTTTGTTTGCAGGTTATAGATTGTGTCCAATTCTTAGGAATGCTATTGTTTGTGAAATCCTCTCTTTCCTTGAATAGCCTCTCTCTATTACAGACCATTCTATAAAATATTGATGCAAGCCTATTCAGTGAGTTGTGATCTCCTAGACCTAAGATTATGTACTAAGTTCATCCTCTATACTATAATTCAAACCATCATTTCAGTGTATCACCTAGTAGGATAGTTTGCTTTTAGTTATTTCCCTTTCATGGAATCCTTCTATCCCTTTTCCCCTCAAGAATTTACTTTCTTGTCAAAGAAGCAAATTAAAGTGATTATCCAAGAGGAACCAACCTAGAACCTTGAGGTCTCATCTCAGTTAGCATAGGTCTAACAACCTAGAGATGATTCCCATGTTATACTAAGTTATCAAGACCAAGAGAGCTTGAAACAAGGGTGCAAACTTAGTGTATAAAAGTTACATGAAAAACAAGTGTGTTCTACTTGCTTGCACTCATTCTTAGGTGGTCCACCATTATCTTTGGTTTGATCTTCAGTCTTTTCAGCATTAGTAGAGTCATTTTGTGAATCCTTTCTTGCTCGCATATTGTCAATCTAATTTTGTGCTTCATTGCATCCAATACAACTAGTGTCTCCTTTGGCTCTCCTTGCATACAACTACGATTCTACCAAATTAGAACTAGAGTGTAATTTGTCAATATGATTATTTGATGTTTTCAATTTAGACTCCAAGCTTTCTTTGTTATTTCTTAGCTCCAAGATTTCCATATTTTCTTGCCTTAGTTCTTCATTCAGCTGAAGGTTCTCTTTGATCTGTTCATCACAAACTTTCTGATTATTAGTTAGATTATCATCAAACTCTTCAAGTTGTTCTTTTAAGGATTTATTTTCTCATTTAGCTTCTTGAAAATTGTCCCTAGATCACTAGTAGAGCATTCTTTCAAATCTTTCCTTATCTTTTTTATGACTAATTGAGCATCACTGAGTTTATCCTTTAGTTCTTCAGATTCTCTTTCTGACTTGTCCGGGTCTTCAAGAGCAGCTTCAAGATTTCTTTTCAGATGTTTCATTTCTGCTTTTTCCATGATCTCCTCAAGTAGTTAAACTTTTTTGTTGAGGACCAGAGCTCTGATACCAATTGTTAGGAATGGGATCACTAAGAGGGGGGGGTGAATCAGTGTTCACTATATTTTAACTTTTCACTTTTATCTTTATGTTGAACTTAAATACTTAAGTATTGAAATAAACATTCACATAAACATGAAACATGAAATCAACACATGACACCAATATGATTATGGGGAAACCCAAATAGGTAAAAACCCCTGTGGGAATTGACACCCACTAATATTCTGCACTAGTGTTTTGTGATCCTTGTTAGAAGATACTTTACCCTGTTAGGAGTAGCTTTATAATGCTTTAAGTATAGTAGACCTTGTTAAGGGTCAGACCTTGTTAGGATTCTTTTACAATCATCCCTATTAGAGGATAGGATGCACTATCCAAGAGCTCACTGCTCAAGTGGTGAAGGCTACAACCTTCTGATCTTAGATACACACCATATCTATAGGATGAACTATCACTATGACACTGTTTGTCATATCAGTTCCTTTCATGCACTGATGCTTTGACCTCTAGCAAAGCTTTAATACATCTTCTAGTGTCTTTTCACACTTCTACTCTGCTTATTATAACTAGCTATCAACTTCCATGCTAAATACAATGGGTGCATCTTATATTTATACGCTCATACAAAATACACAATTAGGTCAGCCCTATAACTAATTACAAACAACACTTCCAAATGAATTGGCTTAAGCATGCTTACAATTATACATATAAACATGTTGGCTACCTAAATACAATGGGTGCATAGCCTTTACAACATTACATTATAATCGCAAACCAAAATACTAATTGTCGGCTCCATGCTCTATTATCTGTTGGCACACATTGGCTGTGCAACTTCAACTAGCTGCGCAACTTCAACTAACTATAACTTTCTCATCCTTGCACATCTGCTTATGCACTCATAGACTAAGCATGAGTATAGTCTAACAAACTTAACTTCCACAGTGCATACCATAATTCATCTGTATGCACGTTCACTGATGTTTTGAGCTGTAGGAACTTTGTACACTATCCAGTCTTCAACACTTAACCAAATTTTGATCTTTACATCAAGTGCGCTGACTCCAAACTGATATATGACTTTGTTACCATAATGATAACACTATGTTTGGTCATATACCTCAGTATAGACAACTTTCCAACACACAGTTCACCTCTCATCTTATCACAGAGTTCATGTAGGAGTATATGGTGCGCATGGGAAATCTTCACCCTATCATCCTCAGGCCAATGGTGAGGCTAAAATCTCAAACCGGGAAATAGAATCTATTCTAACCAAAATAGTGGCTGTCCACAAAAAGGAGTGGGCTACACACCTTCCTAAAGCCATATGGGCATACCGCACCACATGGAAAACCACCATGGGGTTTACTCCTTTTGAGCTGGTGTATGGAAAATCTGCTTCCATGCCAATTGAGTTTGAGCATAAAACACTTCGCACGGCCTTATAATTAGATATTGATCTCACCAAATCTCAAGAAGACTGGTTACTACAATAAAATGGATTGGATAAATACAGGAAGTCTACCCTCCATAATACGGAATTGATATAGCAGCAATGAAAAAAATGGCATGACAAGTTCATTTTTGATAAGAAATTTTCTGTGGGAGATTGGGCACATTTGTATGATTCAAGATACCAGCACACACCTGGGAAATTTCATACCAGATGGCTTGGACCTTATGAGATAATATCAGTATTTGACAATGGAGTCATCTAGCTTTCAACCATTGATCCTATCAAATTTAAGTTACTTGTCAATGGGCATCGCTTGAAACTTTATAACAAACCTATCAGTCGTGATGAGTTCCTAAAGCAGTTCCAAAGCATAGAAGAAGCAAGCAATCCTATAGCCGAAGAGGTTGGGCCTTTTACCCCACCTTCCACCAATTCTTGATTCCATTCAAGAACACCATAATAAACATTTCACATTTCATGGAATGATTTCTCCACAATAATTTTTATTCACCTTCTCTCTCTTCCACCTATTCACCCCATCCCATCACTTCATTCATGCAGGTGCAGTTTTTTAGACAACTCTTCTTGCAGCGCTTCCAGATTTGTGCCACATATACTCATACATATAATATTTTTATTCATTAATTTTTAGGATTTTGTGTCATTTTAATTTTCTACTCTTGCATAACCTAGCTTGGTGGGACCCATGCCATTACTTAGTTGGGGGGGGTAGCTATTCTATTTTCAAATTTTCAAATTAGCATGTAAAATTAAAGTTTCTTGTCTTTGAGAAATGTCTACGACATGACTTGTTGATTTGTCCTTCTGTAATTGCATCATCACATTTCAAGTGAATTAAAGATATTAAAAGGTAAACTTAATTTCTAATGATATGTCACGATGTGTTCGGGGTGGTAGCCTTGGCATGCATGAGCTATTATGAGATGTTATGCAAAAAAAAATATCATTAGATTTCATGCAAAAATATTTAATTCTATGAAGCAAGTTGCAGTTAGTATGCCATATTTTCTTTTGCAACACCTTGTTCCGTAATGCATTGAGGTCTGTGTTTTACCATTGTCAAGCTCTGAGGAATTAGTAAGTTTTGCAAATTCAAAATTCTCTGAGAGTAGCAATGGGGGGTGACCTTCAATGGCATGAGCTAGTGGATCACAGGGTTTTGTTAAATGATGCGTCCACTTGTGAAATGTTTAGAAGAAGGGGATGGTTGGATTATTTCCTAAGCCTTAAGGGGTTTGATGAGTAAGTTGCTCTACAATTTTTATCCACCTTAAAAGATCGATTTGCGGAGGTCAAGGGCTTAAAGATTGAATTCACATAAGATGTAGTAGTTGAAGTGACTAGTTTGCCTCAAAAAGGTGAGCATTGGGTGAAAGACTTTGACCTACATTTGGCGAGGGCCCAATTCACTTTGCACGGTGATCCCTAGTTAGATGTCGACAGGAAGCAAGGTACTTGGCAATTATCTTTGCCTCTGGAATTCATTCAACCAGCTGCATTTTTTATCCAGTACTTCACCTGTGAGAGATTGTAAAAGTATTTGCATGCTTTTCATTTCAAAATTCTTAGTCATCTTCAGCACAACAACAAACTAGTAAATCTTCCCATCTTCCTATTTAACATTGTGAAAAAGCAAGCTTTATTAGTCTAGTCAGGAAGAAACCAGTCTATTTCGCATCATTGCTTGATAAAACTAATTGTAGAACAAGAATTAAATAGACAAAAGGTTGGGACATGGGAATAATTTCTTCAAATGAATGAGGTTGAACCTAGAGTGGTCAGCCCTAAAGGTCACGGTGTTGGTCGGAGAGATAAAACATCCTCTGGGGTTCGTAAAATTGTTCAAATAATTGAAATTGATCTTGAAGCCTCCCCTTCCATTTCTAGGTTTCCTAAGAAAAAAACCTTCAATGTTGAAGCCTCTACTTCTCAGAGGAAGAAAAACAAAAATAAAGAAGCTTCCAATATCCCTGAAGCATCACCATCTGTAAGGACTAGGTCTACATCTAGGGAGGATAAGGGTAAAACAAAGGAGACAAAAGAAGAAATATTAGAGCCGCAGCCTAGTGATAATACTGACAATGTTGAAGAAACCTTACATCCCCCTAGGGAAGGAAATTATAAAAACCTTCTTGAAGCAGTTGCAAAGGAAGTAGCCACTAAAAGAAGGAAACGGAAGAGTCCTCCGAGCTCATCCATACCCCCTAGGAGGAGAAGTAGAAGGCTTTTCAAGAAAGATGTTGAATCTTTTGTTCCTATTATTAACCTTGAGTCTTCTAAATCTATAGAGAATGAATCTATTGAAAATGATTCTTTATAAAAGTCCTCTTCTAAGGAAATGTTTCATTAAACTGCAGCCAGTAACACTACATTAGAATATCAGAGTCCACACATAGAAGTTAACCCTAGAGTTAACTACATACTTATTGATAGTGAGGAGGACTCTGAGGACACAGAAGAATTTGTAAATAATTATGTTGTTCCAGATGTTAGTATGGATTCTGAGGAAACCCTTGACTTTGGGATGGAAATTATTGAAGAAGTGCCCAAGAAAATTAATCAGGATGGGTTAAAAACACTGGCTAAGGTAGCAACTGATGTTAGTGAGGAAAGAAATTTAGTAAAAATAATTATTTTATGGAAAGGAGAGTCCTCTACACCAAAGAAAACAATAAAAACTCCTCACTTGACATCTAGATGGGTGGATATACTCAATCACAAACCTTTACCCCCACCATATTTATCTACACCCCTGGCCGCAGGGATAAACTTATATCAGCAATTGTTATGGGAAAAGACATAATGGGAATTAGAAAAAGGAAAATTGAAATGAGTCATTAGTGAGTAGGGCTCTTAGTTAGAACAAAAATTAGATGAAATTGAGGTATTGAAATGGAGGATTGATTAAATCACAGGGTTAATTCCAGAGCTAATGGGATGCAAATCACCATCTCTGGTGTATGCATTATTCCTTAAAGAACAACTTGTTAATTTTGAATTAACAAGAATTGTGGAAGGACTCAATCCTTCTCTATCAACTCCTCATGAATTTTACTATGCCTTTCAATCTTCTCCAATGACTCTAAAAAACCTATTATGTGAATTGTACCTACATAACCTAGCAGTCCCTGATGATACAGAGTGGAATTCACTTCTCTATGTAGGGGATGTGTAGTTAAGAGTGGTTATGTCTTGGATGCAGAATGAGATAAGTAGGGAACATCAGGCTGCACCATACAGAAACAATGAGATGACAGCTCCTTTGATGATGAGGCCTAAAGCTCAGAATTCCAGGTGAAAATATTTAGACTGGCTTTCTATCATAGAAAACACAAGTGGGGCTAATAAAATATATCCAGTGTGAGAACAAGCTTTTGTAGACTGGGACCAGCATTCCTCACATGATATTGCCATAGCAATCAGTGCCTCCAAGAAGAGATGGATAAGGATGTCACTTGATCTAAAGTCAAATGAACCTCACTCACCACAAAATTTGACCCTTGCTACAAGAAGAGTTCCATGGTACATTATGTTGGGAAGGACACTCCTTAATCACTGGTTTCCATTGAGGTTTCAGCCTCCACTCTTCCTACAACCATTGCTAGTAATGAATGAAAATGCAGTGGATTATGCTATGGCCACTGAAGTTTTGTGATGAGAAAGACTCAAAGAGACTCACAGATACTTTGACTATGTTCATGATGAGTTTGGGCAGAGAACAGCTAGTGACTTGAGGGTCTATGCTAGGATTCAAAATTTCATGGTTTTTGGAGACCAGCAATAGTTTAGTTGGGGGGAATGATGGGCTTCTAAATAGCCATCTTTCTCAGTACTTTTTATCCTCTTTCTAGAACAGTTGGTTGCACATAGACAATAAATTATGGTTTTTATGTATATGTTATATATATGTGTGAACATAAGATGAAAATGTGGATACTCTTAAAGACATAATATCTACTTGAATTCATGGACAAGAATGGTAAATATAGTAGCTATACATGTTAATGAATGTTTCCTTTCCTAAGCTATGTTTTGGGTAGTTACCTCCTATAGCCATAGGACTTGCAAGAGTGTTAATTAAGGCTTACACCTTTTCCTAATATTAATGATGTGGATATATATGTATATGGTTGGATGTGTGTGCATTGATTGTTTTGTAGGTGTTGACTATGGATATTTAAAGACCAACATAGTGGCATTGGAGTAATCAATGCAAACTGTGGATTGCAGAATCTTCGCAAGCAAAGCAAGTTGATAGATTTTTTTAGTTACATGCAGGCACAGATTTAGTTGATGAACTAAAACTGATTTAGAACTTGATTGAAGAAACTATGATTTAAGATCACCAAGCTGATTGATTAGATATGTAATGTGATCAAATCAGTATTATGTTGTCATTGATGTCAACTTTTTTGACAACACTTATCTTGTAAGTTACTATATCGAAACATCTGTAGAAAAGGAGTGAAAGAGATTAAGAACAAAAATATCTACATGAGGAAGATGGATATGATAGATGAGGATAAAGATTACATTGAGTAACTTGGTGATGAGTCTATGACCTTATGTTATTGACTTGATTATGTTGCATTCATCTATGATGAGGAAAAGAGTCTAAAGACACAAAGCAGTGTTGTTAGTTAATGAAGCATTTTAGTATACACTAATGGAGTGTAGTGTATACCAAGCTTGTGTTCACTGATGCATTTCTTTGTTAACCGAGTAGAACATAATGAACTAAATGATTAGTTTAACTGATAAGAATTGATGAGTTGGAAAGTGTATAATTTTGAGGTAATAGATAAAGTTTGTTACACAGATCGACAACTAACAAAATTGAGGAAAGATCTAAAGGATGAGAATCAAATGTGTTATTGACACAAGTGTCGAGGTATGCTTAAGTGGAAAAATCAATGAAGATGATTAAGCAGAAAAATCTGATGGAGCAAAAGAAAATAGTTTACATGTCTATATAAGAGATTGGATATTTCATAAGTGAGTGTGATGTCAGAAGAAAAGGAAACTATAGAATTGTAGCTTGAATAAGTTTTCATGCATTTTGATCATACTGGTTAAGGAGAACCCTATTGTAGAGCATTACCGAGTGATAGAGAGTAATTACCGATGGAGAGTAAGTTGATATATTGTTGAATTAGAAATGTTACATTGATCAGAAAGATTTGTATGAGCTGAATATTGATCTGTATATCTGCAATTGAAGTTGTAATAAATCAGATCACCTATTGTTACATATTTAACCATTGTACATAGTCAAATCTCTTAACTAAGTGGATTAAGAAATTATTTTTATGTATCATTCATAGAATGAACATTGTTATCATGTCAACCCCAGAGTGACTATTGGTTGGATGATAATGATTGGTCTTAAATCCTCTAACAAGGTCACACCTAACAATGTGTTTGTAAGCTTTAACAGGGTTGGGTGTTCACCGACCTCACTTTAGAAGAGTGAATATTTTTGGGTTGCAGGTCCCAAGTGGTTTTTCCCTTCACAGGGTTTCCACGTTAAATCTCTTGTATTATGTGTTGATTATGATGTTTGTTTGATGTCATATTTGCATGTTGCATATTTTATTTGATGGGTAACTACTATATGTTTTAGATTGATAATCAGTAAATGCACATACAGTAAAGTATTTTAAGTTACCAAGTAGCAGAAGTTGAAGTATTTGTTTTTTGGATTATGCATTTTGTATTGGGACAATGATTAACTAATTCACCCCCCTCTCAGTTATTCTAACAATTGGTATCAGAGAATTGGTTGCTTAGAATAGAGTTTTAAGGACTTCAGTACAAATATCTCAAAATGTATAAGAGGGAAGTGTCAAAGCTAAACAAAGGGAACTTCGTAGTATGGAAAATCCAGATGAAGTTGCACATATCTAGAATTGGGAATTCTGCACTAGAATTGATGGAGAATGGCTATATAGAACTGACCCCTGGTCCCCTGACACTTGATCAACTTAAAGACATGCATGAACACAATATTACTATGATGGAGATTGTTTTTTCTTGTACGAATGCTGAATTTGAAGATATTAAAAGCTACACTACTGCAAAATCCATGTGGGATAAACTTTCTCAAGTTTACAGTGGAGATGTGAATGTCAAAAGAGCCAGAGAAGAAAGCTTTAGGGGCAGATTCGATGATATGAAGATGAAGGAAGGTGAGAATATTGTGGAATACACAAATAGATTGGAAGAGGTAGTACATTCTATTAGAGCATGTGATGGAGTTATTAGTGAAGAGACAGTTGTAAGCAAAGTACTCAGAACCTTATTGCCAATTTACACAATCAGAATATATGCTATTCATGAAACAAGGTCTGCATCTGGTAATGTACTTACACTTGACAATCTAATTGGTAAGCTCACAACCTTTGAATTGAATAACTTTGATAACAATGTTGTACCGACTGTTGAGTCTACTTTCATGTCTTCTCTGAAGATTGGTAAGTCTAGCAAGAATAATAAGAATGATGATAGTGATAGTAATACCAATGATGAGCTTGATGAACTTGAAGCTCTTATGGCAAGAAGACTACCCAAAGGTAAAGGAAGGTATAGAGGTGAGCTACCTTTGGCATGCTTTAACTATAAAGAGGTTGGCCACATTGCTGCTAGATGTCCACATAAGAAAAATGATGAAAGAACCAAAGATCAATCTGAAGGAAGCTATGGGAGAAGATTCAACAGAGGCTACTAACACAACAGAGATAACCGAGATAGCAATGAAAAAGGAAAAAAGGTATGTTACATAGCTGAAGATAATGAATTTGAATCTCATTCTGATGATGATGTAGAAGTTGTATTTGTTTCTATGAAAGATGACTTTGAGGAAGAAGAAAAACATGTAGAAATAGCACTGATTTCTAGAGTTAACAAACATAATACATGGATCATAGATAGTTGTTGGAAATTTGGCTGAGTTGATTACATAGATGTTGTCATTATGAAAACATATGATCCACATGAAGATCACACAGGTCAAAGAGCAAGTATGACAAAGCGCATTGCAAATTTGTCTAAGTGTGAGACAGTGTTTTACCAGTGAACCTGGACACAACTTTTGTTTGTGACATTGACTGGAGTAAATTCAGTGCTTGCGCACTTGAACATAGACTCTATGATGTCTATTGATCACCCATCTTAGAGTTCAAGTTAGTATAGCATGTATGGAATAAGTTATGATAGTTTTACCGAAGACAGTGTGAAGCCGACAGGACAGAATATGAAGACAAAACTAGTAAAGAGTTAAGGGATTATTTTGTTTATCAAAATAATGACTTAAAAATATAAATGGATGACATCCTAGATGTTAACTCTTGGATAAATCTATTGATATAAATTTAAATGTAGTTGTAATTGTAATTGTAGCAGTAAGTAGTATTATTGAGAAAGAAGGACAAGTGATATGATGTGAAGTATATGAAGCATATGTAATAGCGATAGTGAAAGAGCAGTGAAGTGATATTGATGCAAGCAGTATAAGGTTATGTACCTTAACCTATTTTTTAATCAGTGTATATTGTACATTACTTTTTTGGACAGTGGGCTCATCTGGTAATCACATTTTGTACTACAACTCCTAATAGGGTTGAGACTTCTAACAAGGCCTATAGTCCCTTAATCAGGACTGATACACTAAATGCTTGTAATAGACTCCTAACAGGGTCAACATCCTTAATAGGATACTTTTGATTAGTGGATCTTTTTGGGTACCATCCTCACTGGGGTTTTCCCTTGGCCAGGGTTTCCTCGAGAACAAATAATGTGTTATGAGTTCTTTATTGTTATGCATGTTGTTTAGATTCTTATGTTATGCATGTATAAAGATAATCTATTATATCCATAATTGGGAAAAAGATAAAGTTTTTAGAATACTGATTCACCCCCCCCCCCCCCCCCCCCCTCTTAGTATTCCCTATTTCTAACAACAATGGATGTACACATCACATGACTGGTGATGAAGAGAAATTTGATCAACTTGAAGAATACGATGGAGGATCAGTTAGGATGGGTAATAACACACCCTATATGGTAAGAGGTAAAGGATCCTTGATGATAAATGATATGATAAAATGTGATAATTCTTATTGGGTAGATGGATTGAACTATAACTTGTTAAGTGTGGCACAGCTAAACAATTCAGGTCACTGAGTTGCTTTTGAGAGCAAGAAAGTGAAAACCTTTGATGATGGAGGAAGACTAGTTGGAACTGGAGCACAATCAAGAGGTAATCTATTTTATCTTGATACTAATGAATCTTCTTATCTGATGATGAAAAATGAAGATGCTTGGTTGTGGCAAAAAAGGTTATGCCATGTGAATTTTGATAACATGATTAAGATAAGTAAAAGGAAAAGAGTTAGAGGTCTACCTAACTTGTCAAAACCTGATCATGTTATGTGTCATGAATGTCAAAAAGGGAAAATGACTAAATCTAATTTCAAAAGTAAGGATTATTCAACAAAGAAGATACTTTAGTTGGTTCATACCGACCTGTGTGGTCCTAAGAGAACTCAAAGTTATTATGGTGATAGATACTTTATTCTTTTTGTTGATGACTATACTAGATTGATGATTGTTATGTTCTTAAAAGAAAAATTTGAAGCATTTAAAATGTTCAAGTGGTATAAAGCTAAGGTAGAAAAAGAGGCTGGTAAGGAATTGAAATACTTAAGATCTGATAGAGGAGGTGAATTTATCTCTGATGAATTTACTAATTTCTATAATGAGCGTGGTATTAAAAGATAGGTCTCTTCACTAAGGACACCTCAACAAAATGGCATTGTTGAAAGAAGGAATAGATCAATAGCTGACTATGCTAGGACACTGATGCTACAAAAGAATGTTTTCCAGAGATATTGGAGAGAAGTTGTCAGCACTGTAGTCTACCTTCTTAACCAAGTTCAACTGAAGAAGGACACCAACAAGACACCCTATGAGTTGTGGTTTGGACACAAACTGACTGTAAGTTATTTTAGGATTTTTGGAAGTAAATGCTTTATTATAAAGGATGAGAGAAATGGTAAATTTGACTCAAAAGGTGATGAAGAGATATTTCTAGGATATTCCACTAAAATTAAAGCATATAAATGTCTTAACAAGGTTACAAATAAAATGATTGAAAGTACTAACATCTGAGTTGATGAGTTTGATGAAAATAACACAAAGGAAAGAACAAAGGAACAAGAAGACTATGGTAGATTCACTTACATTGAACAACCAAAGTATCTACTGAAGCCACAGCCTATGATAACCAGTCAGTAGGAAAACAATACCGAACAACAAGAAAGAGAAATTGATGAGAAGGATGGACCTATTGAGCAAGCAAATGAACCTGCACAGGATGAACAAGAAAGAAGAGATAGAGTACTAGCAAGATTTGTTAGGAGACATTATCCTGAGACACAAATTATTATAGACAGACAAGCTGACATGCAAACAAGGAGCAAAGCAAGACAAGGTACATGTCTAGTTTGTGATTATGAACCAAAAAATGTAAAAGTTGCATTAGAAAATGATGAATGGGTTAATGCAATGAAAGAGGAAATATAACAGATAGAGAAGAACAAAACCTAGACCTTAGTACCCTGACCTAAAGATAATAATGTTATCAGTACTAAGTGGATATTCAAGAACAAGCAGAATGAGAATGGAGAAGTAACAAGAAACAAGGCTAGGTTGGTATGCAAAGGATATGCACAGGAGGAAGGCATTGATTATGGTGAAACATTTGGACCTGTTGCTAGATTAGAAGGTGCTAGAATGCTACTTGCATATGTTGCACACAAGAAATTCAAAGTTTATCAAATGGATGTCAAGTCAGCATTTTTGAATAGAATACTTGAAGAAGAAGTATACATAGGCCAACCTGAAGGGTTCATTGATCCATACAAGAAAGACATGGTATGTAGACTACATAAAGTGTTATATGTTTTGAAGCAAGCACTAAGAGCCTAGTATGAGAGGCTACATACTTATTTGTTAAGTATAGGATTTGTAAGAACAAGTGAGAACAACAATTTGTATATGAAAGGAGATACTAATGATACTATTCTTATTGCTGAAATATTTGTGGATGACATTATTTTTGGAGGTCAAGATCAAATATGTAAGTCACTTGCTGATGAAATGAGGAATGAATTTTAGATGTCTATGTTCAGAGAGATTAAGTTCTTTCTAGGACTACAAGTGATTTAGCAGAATGATGGTATATTCATCTCACAATCCAAATATATCAAGGAAGTATATAAAACATTTGGCATGGAAGATGATAAACCTGTGGGAACACCGATGGCTACGGGATGTAAACTGAACAAGGAAGATGAAACTATAGAGGTAAATTAGACAATGTACCCATCTATGATTGGTAAGTTAATGTATGTAGTTCACAGTAGACCAGACATAGCACATGGTGTGGGAATTGTTACTATATTTTATGATAATCCTAGAGAATCACACATGATTGCTACTAAAAGAATCTTAAGATACTTGAAGAAAAAAGAGGATTATGGATTATGGTATCCTAAGGAAGGCAAGTTTGACCTGAAGGTATACACCGATGCTGATTGGGCTAGAAACATGGATGACAAAAAAGCACCACCGGAGGAGCATTTTTCTTTGGTGAAAGACTTGTTACTTGGACAAGTAAGAAATAGGCTTGTATTTCTTAGTCTATAGCCAAAGCAGAGTATATTGCTACTGCTACAAATTGTTCAAACATTGCATATATTAACCAAGTTCTAGAAGGTATGAATGAGATAATCACTGAGCCGATGATCATATACTATGATAACACCAGTGCAATAAAAATTTCAAAGAATCCAGTGATGCACTCTAAGACAAAGCATATATCAATTAAGTATCACTACTTGAGAGAACAAGTATAGGAGAAGCAAGTTAAGGTAGAGTTTGTTACATCAAAAGAACAACTTGCAGACATATTTACAAAGCCTTTACCAAAGGATACATTTGAGTACTTAAGGACTAGACTTGGGGTCTGTCCCCTGTCTACCGGTCACTAATGTCATCTGGATGTTTCATCAGCCTAATCTTATCAGAAGATCATTCATGTTGATGCAGTATAGTTCACACTTTGGATCATGTCTAAGGTTGTGAAAAGTTGGAGAACTGGAATAGATTGGTATATCAATATACAGAGATACAGAGAATGCATTGGACAATAGAGAGTTACTTGGCTACTGAAGAGTTATTTGTATATTTGTTTCTTTAGAATTATTATCAAAGGGAGAGATAACAATATGAAATAATATGCACCGATGAGAACTATCTAAGGGAGAGACAAATTGAAGAAAGGGAGAGCACTGAAGATCAGTTACTGAGAACAGAAGAAAGAATCCAAGAGCTAAAAAGATCTTATCTATAGAATGTTAAAGCTACATTTGTAATGTTGTTGAGTAACATAGTGATTAAACATATTAAGCTAGGGAGAGCTTGTACAGCATTTGTTCATAGAGTTGTAGAATACATGTTTGGTATGTGTATGGTACATTTCATATTACTTGAGTTTTCATCAATGCCAAAGGGAGAGATTTATGAACTACAACTGATTTAGAACCTGATTGAAGAAACTGTGATTTAAGATCACCAAGCTGATTGATTAGATATGTAATGTGATTAAATTATTATTATGTTTTCATTGATGTCAACTAGTTTGACAATGCTTATCTTGTAAGTTACTATACCGAAACATCTATAGAAAAGGAGTGAAAGAGATGAAGAATAGAAATATCTACATGAGGAAGATGGATATGATAGATGAGGATAAAGAATACATTGAGTAAATTTTTGATGAGTCTATGACCTTATGTTATTGACTTGATTATGTTGCATTCATCTATGATGAGGAAAAGAGTCTAAAGACACAAAGCAATGTTATCGGTTAATGAAGCATTTCAATATACACTAACGGAGTGTAGTGTATACTGAGCACAGTATAAATTGAGCTTGTGTTCACCAATGCATTTCTTTGTTAACCGAGCAGAATAGAATGAACTAAATGATTAGTTTAGCCGATAAGAATTGATGAGCTGGAAAGTGTATGATTTCGAGGTAAAAGATAAAGTTTGTTACATAGATCGACGACTAACAAAATTCAAGAAAGATCTAAAGGATGAGAATCAAACATGTTATTGACACAAGTGCCGAGGTATGCTTAAGTGGAAAATTCAATGAAGATGATTAAGCGGAAAAATCTGATGGAGCAAAAGAAAATAGTTTACATGTCTATATAAGAGACTGGAGATTTCATAAGTGAGTGTGATGTCGGAAGAAAAGGAAACTACAGAATTATCGCATGAACAATTTTTCATGCATTCTGATCATACTAGTTAAGGAGAACCCTACTGCAGAGCATTACCGAGTGATAGAGAGTAATTACCGACATATAGTAAGTTGATATATTGGTGAATCAGAAATGTTACATTGATCAAAAATATTTGTATGAGCTGAATATTGATCTATATATTTCCAATTGAAGTTGTAATAAATCAAATCACCTACTGTTACATATTTAACCATTGTACATAGTCAAATCTCTTAACCGAGTGGACTAAGAAAGTCTTTTTATGTATCATTCATAGAATGAACATTGTTATCCTATCAACCCCAGAGTGACTATTGGTTGGATGATAACGGTTGGTCTTAAATCCTCTAACAAGGTCACACCTAACAGTGTGTTTGTAACCTTTAACAGGGTTGGGTCTTCACCAACCTCACTTCAGAAGAGTGAATATTTTTGGGTTTTCGGTCCTAGGTGGTTTTTCCCTTCACAGTGTTTCCATGTTAAATCTCTTGTGTTATGTGTTGATTGTGATGTTTGTTTGATGTCATATTTGCATGTTGCATATTTTCTTTGATGGGTAACTACTATATGTTTTAGACTGATAATCGGTAAATGCACATATAGTAAAGTATTTTAAGTTATTGAGCAGTTGAAGTTGAAGTAGTTAAGCTTTCTTTTAAATAATTGACTCTTGTGACTCTGTTGGAGTTAGTCGAACAAACTAGTTTTTATAATAGAACTCTTGCATACTATTTTCAATCAAGTTTAATTATTTTGTTATGAATGAATAGAATGTTTAGTTCAAGTTTGTATCTTTCACCTTGATTGTAAGTTCTCATTCACTCATTCAAGGGGGCCCACTTGATGAGTGAATTGTTTTGTTAGCATAGAGTTCATTTTCCTATTATTTCTAAGTAGTTAGAACTCTACTATTCCTCTAGCTACTGATAACAAAATTAGTAGCTATTCCTATAGCACAACCGGTTGGAGTAGTTCCTAGCCACAATTCCCTACTTTAATTAGAATGCATTTGTTTACCATTTTTAGTATAGTTTCCTGAAGCATAAGCATTTGAATTCTATAGATAGACTTAGAATGAGAAGGTTTGGAGCATATACTTTGCAAATGCCATTCCAAGTTTACATCCTTGGTCGATAATTAAATGAGACCAAATAATCCATTTAGAAATCATTTGGGGTGTCCAATCTTGAAATAGACAGTCTATTGCTCTAGGTTTCTAATACCATTATTTGGCCAAGAAAGAGGTAAGTAATACACCTGAACCATATGCGAAGTCACAGATAGGCAATGTCAAGCATCAGAAGGATGTTACAAGTAGTGATTATTGTTGCACCAAAATATTTGTTATCTCTAATGAGCATTTAAGGTTGTCATTAGTATCAAAGCTTTGTAAAGATATCGGTCGATCACTTACATTGAGAAAATCAATAACTAGAAGCAAGACAAACTTGTCGATAAAGCATATATACCGAGCATCAGATAGTTTACCAAGCACCAGCAGACACCAACACCGACAGACAATAAACACCAAGTGTCATAGTATACACTGAGCAATTTATACAGTGTTTACCAAGGATCACAAAAAATGGCATAGTAATTTGAAATGGCACATACTTATATGCAAACAGTTACAACAGTTCATAAAATGTTTTACCCAGATTGAAGAACATTTAATGTGATGATATTCATTAAATTTAATGTATATCTTTTGTAATAGTTGATCTAGGTTATTATTATACACCATAGATCTTAGGGTTATTACTATGTTATGTAACCTAATTTTGTTAAAGCGGCAAAAATAGAACACTATATATTTGTGTGTTCGCATCATTTTTGGTGTGAGCTAATATATGAATCACAAAGCACTTGAAGCAATTGCCTAACTTCAAGTCTATCAGTTAACAAATTTGAACCAAGTACAGAGGAATTTAGATTGAGTAGAATCAGAAAAGGCTACTGAGCAGTTTAGAGCAGAGATTCATCACAAGTGAGGTGATATTTTATCAGAACTTATAGATCTGTATCAGACAATTGAGTTGTCAATTAGCATATAATTACCTATTGCTTTCTGATAATTGTAATAGATTTTTGGATAAAATCTCTTAACAGTCTTATGTAAATCTCTTAACCAAGTGTACACTTCATTAGTGTTGTTAAAATCCTATAACTAGGTAGATCTAGCTGATCTAACATGTCACTCCTAACAGGGTGAGATCACCAGAAGTGATCAAAACTTGCAGCCCTAACAGGCAAACCTTTTCTATCTGCAGTAGTGAAGAATTTGTGGGTGTCATCCCCACCGCAGTTTTTACCTTCTAACAAGGGTTTTTGCATTACCAAAATACTTGTGTCATGTGATTGTCATATTGATGTCATGTTGTTTACTTTCATAAGTTAAATGAATGATTTATTCATGTAGTTAGATTCAAGTTATTTTGTCAGTTATTACTATTTACAATTATATATCTGAAAGGTTTACAAGTAAATTTTTTGAAGGCACTGATTCACCCCTCCCCTCTCAGTACCTATCTCTCTTAATTCCAACAATCGGTATCAGAGCTCAGTTCTCTTATTAAATAGTTTAACCACTGAAGGGTAAAGATCTAATTCATGGAGAGATACAAGCTTGATAAGACTATTGAGAATCACAAGATACAAATACAGATGTTTATTGAACAGTTCAAGCAAGCCAAGGAAGGACTGAAGAAATTACTAGTTGAAAGGAAGAACCTAGCTATTCTACAAAATGAGATCAGTTACCATGAAGAACCTATTGATGAAATGTTTGAGCATATTGGATCTAGTTCGGGAAGCATCTCTGATGGATCTAAAAGCATAATCACTGATTTATCTGAAAGGTATCAACATTTAACAGATCAAGTGAAAGCACTACAAATTGGTCAAGAATCTCAGATGGTGAGGATGGTAGAAACAATGAACAATGCTAGACAAGCTGAGCAAGAAAGGAATCTGGCTATTGATTATTGAAGACAGATGATAGATGACTGAACAACTTCAAGAAAAAGAAAGTAAAATATAGAGACTCACTGATCATCATTTCCAAGTAACTAATCAAATGATGACTATGAATCAAGAGGTCAACTGAGTGAATGGAAAATTTTCAAGAAGACTAGAAGATGTTGCAAGACTCAGAGAGGAGAATGAGAAGCTGATAAATGAAGTGAAAAATCAATAGCAACAAAATGAAATGAAGAAACTTGTTGAGGACAGTTCTAAGAAGATTGATGATTTTCTGACAAATCAAAGAAGATTTGGAAGTAGAGCTGGTATAGGCTACACCGGTGAAGGAGAATCATCACAACAAGTTGAACAAGTCAACAACAATCAAAATCAGAAACCTCAAGTGTTGGCATGTTATAACTGTGCAAAAATAGGACATACATCTAATGTGTGTAGAAGCAAAGCACAAGGTAAACCTCCTGTCCTTCCTAAGTTCAATGGATATTGTTACTACAATGGTAAGTTTGGACATCCAAATTATGAGTGTAGAGCTAAATAGAATGATATTGCTAACAATACCACTATGGAGAAAATATGATATACTTGTAATAAACATGGACACACTACACGAGAGTGTAAGGCTAAGATGAAGCAAGTATGGTCTCCTAAGCAACAAACATAGCGAAAGCCCTATCAATCGAAGAGACAAGGAAACTCTTATGTTTGGGATTATAATACATGGGCTAACTGTACTACTTGTGGTAGATATGGACACATTGCAGCAAATTGTTACAGAAAGAGTCAGATTGGACAATCAAGAAGCTGGAAAAGCACTAGAATGGCTTGTATGCACTATCATAGGGTCAGTCATTTAAGCAAGAACTACAGAGACCGAACACCAAATGAAAACCATATATTTGAGAATGGATATACTATCACAGGTATCACAAAGTTAAGGAACACTATGCAGAAAAAGGCATCTAATGAGAATGTTGAGTCAAGTAATGTTGTCAATGAAACCTCATCCACTGGATTGAGTGACATTGGTACCTCTACTTAAGGTGAAATAGGTATGTATGGGACTGAAATTTCAAATGATCACATTTTACATACAATTCCTTATACATGATGTACTTATACCAAATCAGCATGAATAAAGATGCACTATGGTTTATATGTTATGAGCTAAGAATGTTATACAGTCAATAAAAGAGAGACTGAGAGTTGGTTACCCGTCGGTAATCACTATCTAAGATTAATCAAGCACATGTATCAACTGATGAAGAAATCCTATAATAACCAAGTGGATAAAAATTTTAGTTGTCACCAAGCTGAAAGTTGTTTCATACCGAAAGTTAGGTCAAGCATTTATTGCATGAAAGTTTGAGCGGGAATATCGAAAAGTCTCTAAATACACAGGAAATAGAGTTTATTATTTCATTGCAATTTCGAAGAGTGAAGATTTCATAGAGAAGAGTTTGAGATAGAATATTTTTCAGAAGGACTCAAGGCTACTATAGATCGAACTGACATCACTCTTTGATGATTTTGAGTAAGTTCATTTTCTATCAAACACTTTTTATCCTGCTACTTGCCGAAACCCTAGAATCAATTTATGGCATCTACATCATCTGCAAGAAAATCACAAAGTATTGAGGAGGAATTTAATCTAATCATTAGGGAAAATTTCATCAAACTTAAGTTTAAGCCACATCCCAAGGTCGCAGCACAAACAAATTTAATGGGCACTTTTTCAAGCATACCAGATAGGGTTTTATTGATAGAAGACGTAAGATCATATATTCATTGCAAAATTGGAGAAGTTGGAGATTTTGAAACTATTGCAACATATCAACAACTCTATGGCACCGATGGTAAATTGAAACTAGAACACAAGAAGATTGAGAAATCAGGGTTATCATGTATCACACACTATCCACAATCATTTAAGATAGATTGGATCAGAATCATTTTGAGTAGGTATCATGATGAAAAATTTTGGCTGGATAAACTGATAGAGGTAAACAAGAAAATGATCATTAGGGTTACTGGGCTCCCTACAACTAACAAGGCTAAAGCCTTCTATAGTTCATCATGATCAGATGTTGAGAATAATACTGAAGCACAATGGGACAATCAGGCACTAAAAATTTCAACAATCAGGGACCTAACAGTTAACTTCATAGCACATGTAATCAAGTATAAAATATTTCAATCAAGCAGACTCAACAACGTACCCTACAGCACAATAGACATGGCATACAAAATTATGGAGAAAGGCCACCAGGTTGATCTTGCTGAGGTACTATTTCATCAACTACAAGAAAATATGAAGAAAATAAGAACAAATAAGTCTAATACATGTAAGTTCAGACCACTACTTGCTTGCATATTTTTCTATCTACAAAAGTGTGTACCTGGTGTTGGTAAAGTAAATTGGCAACTAGATATACCAATAATGAAATAGATTAATGATATGATGAGTAAGTTAGGATATAAACTAAATATAGAGTTTGATGCATACTTCAAAGAATTTTAGACTAAAATGCATAAAAGAAGCAGAATTCTAAGGGAATTAGTTGAAAATTTTGAGGATGATATATGTTTTGTGGTCAACATAGATTATACTATGATAAAAGTAGTTGAACCTAGAATAAAATGGTTGGCACCAATGGGTTATGAAATGAACCATGATTTTGCACTGAAATCTATTAATGCACTACTTGCATTACCAAAAGATCCCAATGCCACTAGGTTCAGAGTATATGAAGAGGCCAAATCTAGAATCTCAACAGGTATAGAGATCGGTAAAATGTCTAGAAAGGAAAAGAAGATGAAGAAAGATCTCAATGCTAGATTTGGAGATGTCTCTGAAACACCTGAGGAGACACCGGTTGAATAGGCAACCAAAGGTCAGTTACAATTGGCTAACAAACCATATGATAGTGAGGAGACCGAGTCTGAAGAAGAAGAAGATCCCACACTGGTTCCTCCACCTGAAATTCCTATGAAGAAGCAGTTATTGGTACAAGAAGGTATGAAGGCAAGATCATCAATTGTAGCTTCACCACCTAAGAAGAAAGAAGTAGAGAAAGTAACAAAAATGAGGGCATCTACATTGATAAGGAAATATATCAAGAGAAAGAACAAGGTTGTAGCTAAGGCACCAAAGAAAAGGAGAAAACTGATAAGAAGTAAAGATCTTAAGGAGACTGAGAATGAAGATGACAAAAATCAATTCAAGGTGGTTAGTAATAAGGTAAAATCAATAGATGAAGTCATTGAAGAAATAATTGAAAATGGTGATCTTACTGATCCCGAAATAGACAGATTTGAAAAAATGTCAAATGAAGATCAAACTAAGTTAGAAGAGGTTGTCATCCAAATGATGATAAAATTCAAGAAAGTTCCAATGGAATTTGCCTGTGCATTACGGAAGAAGTTGGATGACAGGATTACTGAAAAATGGGCTATTGCACTAGACACCAAGAAAAGAAAGAGAGAACAATCTCTAGTTTGGGCAGCCCCACATCTAAGCTATGGAGAACTTAGTGAGTACATGACCAAATACAAAGCAAAATTTATGATCAAGAATCAAGCCATGATGATAATGGATGAAAATGTGGTAGATATAGATACCACAAGTGATTCTTTATGGACATCAATCTTTAAGGCTGAAGAAAAAGCTAAGCAAGAAGCATTCTTAAACTTGTCTAAGAAGAGACAAAATTCCAAAGGTAAAGGTATTTGTATTGGTGAGGGAACAGCAAAGAAATCAAAGAAAACTAGTATATCAGTTACTAAGGTAATTGATATCACCAAGCATAAGGAAGAAATAAGTGTTTCACAGGATGCACTGGATAAAGTAGAAATTCAACTGGAGAAGAAAACTGATGACGATGTACTCATTGAGGACATCACAAATGGTGATCCTGATGACAAAGATGATGAAGATGTGAATATTGCACCTAATCAAGATGAAGTACTAGACATTGAATGTCTATCTACATCACTATAGGGTAAACTTCATGTACTTGCAGAAGCAGTCAAAATTCTTTCACAAGTACAACCCAATGGCTCAGACCCTGAGAAAAACAAAGACATCACAGGGGATCAAGACATTGAGAAACCTACAAAGATAGATGAGCCTACACAAATAGAGGCACCTTCTACTAAGACAAAGGCAACAGATGAGACAAAGGAAACAAAGGTAATCCCACTTAACACCACATCTGAGGCTCCCACTCCATCAACTGAGACTACAACTACCGAGGAGCAAAAGAAGGAAGAACGTGTGTTAACCAGGAAGGATACTCTAAAATTTGGAGACAGAACCATTGCCATTATTGAGAAGAAATCACCTCTAGCACCAGAGAAGAAGAAGAAAAAGAAAGGAAAAGGGTCGGTCACCCTAGATGAAGTGATAGTTATCCCTGAGTGTGACCCAAGGACCCTAAGCCCTGAAGACTTAAGTAACTATGGGGAATTATGTTCAAGAAAGGCAGCTCAAGAGAAGTTGAAGCAAGAACACAAAAAAAAAGAAATCTTAACAAATGTGAGGGATATCCTACAACAGGTAGTACCTGAGGTGAATATTGATGAGGATACTCCTATTGCTACACTTGTTGAGAAGTTCAATGCCCCGGACACTGATGCAGATAAACGGATTGAAGAAAGGGCTTAATCCATAATACAGCACAAACTGGCAGAGAAAATAAGCCTAGAAGTGGCAATGAAGAAGGTCAAATTATCTGAGGTAATCACCGAGATAAAAATTATCACTCAGACAATTTGTCAATATTTACTAAAGCTTTGTACTATAGACACCTTCACTATTGAAGTCAGTGAGAAGATCAAAGGATTGGAAGATGAAATAAAGTTAAGTACAAATGTAGCTATAACCGAGCCTACTACTTTATCCAAGCCCATTCACCAAGTTCAAGAACTCAAGCGGTTAATAGAATATTTGAAGAAACAAGAAGAGCACATAACAGATCAAGTTACTGAGTTACAAATAGAACTCTTGCCATACCTAAAAAATTTTGAGGCACACATTGTCAAAGCCAAACAACTCGTTGCAACACCAGAAATTTTGGTGTTAGATAACATCTTTGACATGCATGCACAAGTCGGTCTTGAGCATATTTCTCTCACCAACTTGAAACAGGAATGGGAAAACCTCTTGGAGTCAGTAAAGAAATCCCACCAACATATTTTTGACAAGATGTGAGTATACTACTTATTTTTTTTGTATTTGGCATTACTATCAAAAAGGGGGAAAATAATGTATAAGTCATTATGCCAAATATGTACATAGAGGCTACGTATACTACATATTACTGGGAGCATGCACCGAGGGGGAGTGCTTAATACTTAGAAAAAAAATTATGTGTATATGTATATGGCGGAAGTATAAGTTATATAGAAAAAAAATTTCTATATACATTCGAGTTTTGATACTAATGCCAAAGGGGGAAATTGTTATCTCTAATGAGAATTTAAGGTTGTCATTAGTATCAAAGGTTTGTAAAGATATCGGTCAGTCACTTACATTGAGAAAATCGGTAACTAGAAGCAAGACAGACTTGTTGGTAAAGAAGATACACTGAGCATCAGACAATTTACCAAGCACCAGTAGACACCAACACTGATAGACAGTAAACATCGAGCGTCGTAGTATACACCAAGTAGTTTATACAGTTTTTACTGAGGATCATAGAAAATGGCATAGTAATTTGAAATGGCACATACTTCTATGCAAATGGTTACAATGGTTCATAAAATGTTTTACCCAGATCGAAGAACATTTAATGTGATGATATTCATTAAATGTAATGTATATCTTTTGTAATAGTTGATCTAGGTTATTGTACATCATAGATCTTAGGGTTATGACTATGTTGTGTAACCTAATTTTGTTAAAGTGGAAAAAACAAAACACTATATATTTGTGTGTTCATATCATTTTTGGTGTGAGCTAATATATGAATCACAGAGCACTTGAAGCAATTACCTAACTTCAAGTCTATCAGTTAACAAAGTAGAACTGAGTAAAGAGGAACTCAGATTAAGCAGAATCAGAAAAGGCTACCGAGCAGTTCAGAGCAGAGATTCATCACAAGTGAGGTGATATTTTATCATAACTTGTAGATCTGTATCAGACAATTGAGTTGTCAATTAGCAGATAATTACCTACTGCTTTCTAACAATTGTAATAGAGTTTTGGATAAAATCTCTTAATAGAGTAGACTTAATAGTCTTATGTAAATCTCTTAACTGAGTGCACACTTCATTAGTGTTGTTAAAATCCTATAACTAGGTAGATCTAGCTGATCTAACATGTCACTCCTAACAAGGTGAGATCACCAGAAGTGATCAAAAATTGTAGCCCTAACAGGCAAACCTTTTCTATCTACAGTAGTGAAGAATTTATGGGTGTCATCCCCACCGCAGTTTTTACCTTCTAACAAGGGTTTCTGCATTACCAAAATACTTGTGTCATGTGATTGTCATATTGATTTCATGTTGTTTACTTTCATAAGTTAAATGAATGAATGATTCATGCAGTTAGATTCAAGTTGTTTTGGTCGGTTATTACTGTTTACAGTTATATATCTAAAAGGTTTACAAGTAAAGTTTTTGAAGGCACTGATTCACCCCTCCCCTCTCAGTACCTATCTCTCATAATTCCAACAAGATTTACCTATTAATGCTTCATACAACCACTAGACTTATAGAAGACACGAGAGGTATTTAATCCATGTCGTGAACCCTGTGAGAGATGCTGGCCACTATCAACAATCCCCCTCCTAGCATCACTCACCGTGGCCTACATGGATTTGAACATATGATCAAGCTCTGATACCCCTTGTTAGAAGTAGTAGTTTTTGTTGCACCAAAAGAGCAACCTGTTAATGCCTGATACAACCCCTGGACTTATAGAAGACATGGGAGGCGGTTAAGCCATGTCACAAACCCTACGAGGGATGCTCGCCCACTGCCAATAGAGGATATTGTTGAGAATTAGGAAGGTATTATCGAGCATCAGGAGGATGCAGCCGAGCAATCAAAAGAAGTAGATAATTTGCAAGATGAATCTGAAGATCCAAAACAAGGAGAAATGAAATCTCAACCTACATTTGCACAGTATGTGAGAAGACATCATAAGCCTGAAAAAATCATCGGAGATAAAGAATATGGAATCATGACAAGAAGTAAGTTGAAAGATCATACATGCTTACTATATGAGTTTGAGCCTAAAATAGTAAAAGATGCTTTAGAGAATGAAGACTGGATACAGGCCATGAATGAAGAAATGGAGTAGATAGAAAATAATAATACCTGGACTCTAGTGCCAAGACCAGAAGACAATAATGTTATTGGAACAATTTGGGTATTCAAAAACTGTAATACCCCAAAAATGGGCTACAGGTTCATTAACCTCCTACCTCTTCAAATCAAATGAAATCGACATCAAATTCCTAACCTAAGGCACATCTGCACATCAATTTATCAAAAACCTAATTGATTATCTTAATTCTACATCGGGGAATATTTCCTAAATATTCCTAATTTATCCTTATTATCTTTAATTTAATAATTATTTGGCAATAAATCTTATTTATCCTAAAGTTTGATAAATTGAATATTCTGAATATTTAATTAATCAAATTTAATACTGCCACTTAATTATTTAATTACATTTAATTATATTTATTCCTAAATTGTATTATTTAATTTTGACAATAAATCAAAAATATTATGACTAATTGGTCAAATTCCTATTTAATTAATTAAAGTCAATTGTCAATCTTTAATAATATAGTTTTTGAATAAAAGTTTCATTTAATAATTAATTAACCCATAAATCAATTGTTTTAATTCATGATTTAATAATTGATTAACCCATAAATCAATTGTTTTAATTCAAAATCAGTTAAGTGGAAAATAAATCACTTTATTTATTAAATTAATTCATATTAAATCATGCACAATCACAAAAGCAATCAACTTTAAAACAATTGCTAATTTCAATTTGTAAACTTTCTAAAACTCGACATCTGATGATGAGTTGAAAAAGAGAACTAGAGCTCTATTTTGAGATAAAAACTACTTTTGCATGATTTTATGAATTAAATATTCTTAATTTCTTGTTAACTCAAAAATCAACCTGAGTTTATCAAGAGTGATTTATGTCTTTTCTCTTGCATCCTCAAAGCCTTGGATTTCTATAAAAACAAGGCTCAACTCTTCACAAAGGTTTGCACAATTTTTGGTTGGCAATCAACACTCGACTTTGCACAATTACTCTAGCGAATTGGCAATTGAAGGATTAAGCATTTGCAACAAGCCATTTGTGAGATCTTTCATAGTTGATCATAGCTTTTGCATAGTTTCATATCATAGTTTTCATATTCATTCATAGCATTCTTAGACTAAATCAACATTCAATCTTGATTTCATGCATATAGCTTAGATTCATACAGTTTCTCATATTATTGCACAGAAAATACAAAAAGATAGAATAATCTGCATTCATATAATCTTTCATATTTTGCATTCAAATCTTTTGTTTAGGTGTTTCATTGTCATTGATCTCGATTCTAATCTGAGAACATCATACTCGCACCTACTAGAAGGTAGTAAATCACTTGGTTAGCATAGTTTCAATTATTTACAAGATTTCAGGTTTTGCTAACCTCTAATGTTTTACTAAAGTGTTGTGTCTACAGCTATGTTAGCTCATTTTCATGTAGAATTGCCAATACAGTTTTCAAACTTGACTCACGGGTTCTCAACTCCAGATTCTTACAGGGAAAAGGCTAATTGATAAGGACCACATCCTTCTTCTACTTCGGGCTCCACAGACCCAGGCAGGTGTACCTATATTTAGACTTAATGCTCCACAATGAGATATTAATGGAAGCAGACGTTTATTTGCAGAAAATGGCAAGTGTGACAAGGATAAACTCCTTCTTCTTTTTGAGCTTTGAACTCAGGCAGGTTAACCCCTTTTAGATCTACTTCTTGAAAGGATCACAACAATAGTTTATATTCTTGATATAAACTTTATCTTCTCAGTCACTCAAAATATACACGAAAGTAAATTATTATTTGAAAATTGTTGAGGGTGAGATCTCTGCAAATCAAGGATAGACCAGTGCCTTATCTTTGGGTTATAGAGTCAAACAATGAAATGTATACCTATAGAAATCTTCTAAATGAAACACAAATAAATCCCAAATGAAGTATAAATCCCAAATGAAGTTCCTTACAATTCATCCTCTCTTAAACATGTTTGATCATCAAATTCTTGCTAAATTCCTAAGCTCTCAGAAATTAACCTAAGGACATTACCCTTTCCTTGAAAGGAGCTAGAGATTAAAATCACAGATACCTTGTAAATGGTATATCAAAACTACCTTATAGATTCAATACACAAAAGCCATATAATTCAAACAAGAAGACAATTGAAATCATGCAAGGGAATTCTTTTTATATTCCAATAAAACCTCACTGCATTAATACACTTCAAAATCTGATAAAATATTCTAAGATTTCAACAATGGCATTCAGCCTCTACAGTATATTTCTCAACCTCCTCTTAAAATGAACAAGGCCCTACTACTTATACCAATCAACCATCTTGGAATCCTCAAAAGGATGCAACAAGCTTCGGATGGCTGTTAAAAGATCTTGCATTAAAAACAAGATTACAAATCTGGAAAGTTGTTTGCAACAACAGATTACAAATATCTATTTCCAACAGTCCCGCAGGTGGCATCTTTGTCTAAAGATATTTCAGAGCAGTTGTTAAATTTGTTGTGTGAATGATGACCGCCATCCGGATAATTTACATCATTCTTTGTTTGAAACTTGCTCTCCCTCATTTTCTAGATCAGATGCCATCTGCAACTCTATTTGGCCAGGTGTCACATTCGTGTCTGTGACAATTTGTTTGACATTTTTGTCCCTTTTACCTTGACTTTCAAAAGTTTGGGATACTAACACCTACCACCTCTTCAATTGATTTCCCTTTCTTTTGAATCTCCTGACAGATACATAGATTCCCAAGTTGTGTAGGTTTCTTCACTTGGCCAATGAAAGGCAAGGACCTCATCTTTCTTTGGGGACAACTTTTCCCACTTAGCAACCAACTGATGAACCTCTATTCTCACATTAGCAAAATGTAACCTAGCATCCTGGAGGAGTTCAATAAAATGCACAAATGGGGCATTATCATCTATACCAAGAATGTCATTTATTTTAGTTAGCACTCGTCTATCTATTTGCTCCATCCATTAACCTTTATCCTTGATTACCCCATCTGCTTTGATAAGACCAGGGAAAATTTGGAAATCATCCTGGAAATATCTTGTTCTTAAGACTTCTGACCTTCTCTTTATACTCTCCCTGTTTACCTCAAAATCAAAAATATCTTTGATAACCCTGTAAGTACTCGCAAGCTCAATATTTACAACACACTGATCCTTATTTCGATCAAACCATGACCTCAGAGTGTCTTTGCTTGCAGTCCATCTTTCCAAAATTTTGTCCACAGTTGCCACCTCTTTCTGAAAGGTCACAAAGACATCTGCCAATTGTTTTGCAGATTTGTATACTTCTTTAGGTCTCACCTTGGCAACAAAATGTGACACAACACCTTTTATCTTACCAGCTAACTTATTTTTTACCCTTTGATCAACATCTTCTTCATCCATGGAAGGAGGAGAAAGGGAAGGGGGAAGTTCAATAATGGGGCTCAATGAGGAAGGCCCTGTAGAGGAGGAAGCTATCTGAATTTGTTCTAATAACTGTATTGGGCCCTGTTCTCCCAATTTCTTTCTTAAATCTACAATCAGAATATCTCTCTCAAGAATCCCCTGTTTCATCTCACCATAAACCTTCAAGACTGTTTCCAATTTTGTAGTGAGTTCATCTTTCTCTCTAGCTTCCTTTTCTACCACCTTTGCTGTTAATTGTGTCGTGGCCATTATCATACCTGATGCCTCCACCAAAGATGTATCAGTAACTCTTCTTACAATTAAACTCCCTGAGAGGTCATCTTTAACAATTTGCTTTCCTTTATCACTTTCATTCTTCCTCAAAGACCACATCACCAATGCTTGATGATTATCACTGAAAGTGACTCCTTTAATAGCTTGTTCTACTTCTTCTAGAGTCCTATGGAGAGGAGTGGTTTTCTTTCTGACTGCATCAAACACTACTACATCAGCTATATCCCATTCCGGGAGGATCAGTACTCCTGACATCTTTACCATATCTCTTCCCTGTTCTGGAGTGATTTGTTTGAACTTTGCAGTCATCTCTATTTTCACTTCTTCCTCTATAACTTGTAAATCCTTATCCGGATTCACTTCATGTCTCTTCTCACAGATTTCTTGAAATTGCTTGATATTTAATTTCCAAAGAAACTGCATAAAGGCCCTAGTTTTAACAAAAGTGTCATCAACCAAAAACTCTTCACAAGCTTGCTTGATTATAGGGTCCAATTCAGTGCCTGCTAACTCCCCTACTGTTAGATCCAACTTAGGTTCTTCTGGTAGCTCTGGCACTCCCTCATTTACTTCTTCATAAGTCATGAAGATCTGACCTAGAGCATCTACTTGCTACACTTGTTCTCCAATCTCTTGGTCATCAAAAAAATTTATAGGAGACTGTGATGGGGAGTACTCCTCTTCCACATGAATAGGTCTCTCTTCCAACCTTTGCCTTTTTGATGGGGGTGGAGAATCAACAATATCTTCAGCAATCTGAGGAGGAGAATCAAGGATCTCCACAATTTCTTTTTGTTTTCCAACCTATTGTGAGGTTGATGGGATACCCCTTTTATCCATCTACTTTTGCTAGCTCTATTCTGGTATCACCACATTGTAACCAGTCTTCTTTTGTACCACATATCTCCCCGGGGGTAATCCTTTTGCAAACACAGGCTTACTCAATAATTGTCTAGCCTTTTCTGGATCATCCTTTATCACTTTTTCCTTCTTCTCATTTAAAGTCTGGAAAAAACCCTGAAAACAATTCATGAGAGTGTCTATTTTCTTCCCCATTGGAGTTATGCTTTTCAGGGGATCCCATCCTGGATCAAATTGCCGGATAAAATCTAGTGTTTTCTTGTATACCAACCATTTTTCTTTCATGACCTCTTGTTCCTGTATTTTAGCTACATTCCTGATGATGTCTTTAGGGAAATTAAAAATGTGGTTGATCATGGCACATTTGGCTCTCTTTTTAAACATTTCATTATAAAACCCTTCTAGATCTGTTGTTCTGGCAACTGTAGTAGCCATATGGTATGGGGCCAAAATTTTATCCATGTAGACCCATCCACCCTTGGTAATTATGAATTGATGGGCAATGGTAACATTTGGGAATAAAGTTCCCTTGCCCTTCCCAGTGAGGGCACACTCCTCAATATCACCCAATTGCCTCAAAAACTCTGCAATTCCAATCCTAAGGGGTACTTGATAGGGTAGTATAAAAGGGGTCCCCCTGAAACCATACAATCTGATAATAGTTGATACATTGTAGAAAATAACATCTCCCCAATTGTGGACGATGTTCAAATTCTTGGCAAACTGGTTTGGCCTAACAAGTTGTGCTAACATTGTTGGGATTCTTGGGTTATCTAAAACAAACAGCTTCCTGAGTCTAGCTGCAAAATGTTTATCAAAATTGATAAAACTGTGATCCCTTTTATCCCAGGTCATTGTGAGGCTCCATAATTGGACTGGCATGTCTTCACCATCCTTCTTTCTCACCAATTCCATTTCTTGTTCAAAATAGCTTGCTCCTTTGAATAGAAACATGTACATCATGAAAGAGTACCAGCCAAAGGGTCTATCACTTTCATTCTTCTGAATCTTTACTAATCCATTATGGATTAATTCAGCAATGAAAGGAGCAAAATCAAAAGTGATAGACACGTGCGCATGTAAAATTTGGATCATCATGCACATCAAGTGTATTGGCATCCTGTCACTAACATCCTCTCCAAAAACTTGACACAATGACCAATATGCACCCCTAGCTCTGAGATCAAAATATTCTATTTTAAAAGGCTCCGGAGTGTTCTGCCCCACAACAACCATTTTCCCAATTTTTGTGCAAAAATCCTTCAACAACTTGCCTTTATAATAGTTCCTTTGTGCATTGTAAACTTGCCTTAATTCTTCAAAGTTAATGCTTTCCAAACTTTCTGACGGTTCACTCAATATGAACACCTTCCTGATTTCTTCAACTGAAACCTTAAACAATAACACCCCCTTTGCATCCCTAATTTCTCTAGTGATTGGATCATAATTTTTTGCAACTTGGGTCATCAAATCTACATCTAGAAAGACACCAGGCATGACAAGTTTTCCTAAGTCAGATTGCCATATATTGCTTGCAGGATGAGGGGCATTTCTCTGACTAAAACCTACCTTGAACAATTCCAATCCTATGGTATCAGAGTCACCTCTTGCATTGATAGTACCAATCTTGGCCTCTCTAATAAAACTTGCCGTATCATATAAACCTTCTGCTATTTTTACCCTAGGGTCTTTAGGAATCAGACTCTTACTCTTCACCGGGGTAGTGGAAGAGCCAGGAAGTAACTGCAATAAATCCTCGTGCAAACCTCTTTCACTATACTCTACTTTACCCGACAATTCTTTCCTTGGGGCCATTTTAAAGTTTATTTTAACAGAAATTCTTGCACGATAGACTAAACACAGAACTGTAATCCTTTCAATAAGGAAGCAAATCGCACAAGAATTTTACTAACGTTTTCTCTCAGAAGCCACCTGGGAAAAGCAACCAATCCTCAGAAATATTCACGCCTGAATCTCTGCAAACTTTGATCTCTTTGTGCTTCTGAAAGTGCATGAAATTTTGATATATGAGCCACTTAAATTAGTCCTGTCAACAATTAATTCAGCACGATTGAAACAATTACTCCTCTGGAAGAGCGAACTATCACTTCTTCAATGGGAAACCTTACTTCGCACCATTTTACCTTTAGTTTGAATGAGAACCATTGATCCTCATTAGCAGATGATCCAATGGCTTATCACATGATCACATGGCTTAAAAAAAACTCACGCGAACATGCGACTAACCGTCACACTACCTTTCTATTCCTGGCGGTCTCTTGTAACTTTCCTTTGTTAACATGAAATGCTTTTCACATGATCGCATAGCTTAAAAGAAGCTTATGCAAACATGTGAAAACCCGTTACCACTAATCGTCACTGTCTTCTTTTAAACCACTGGTCCCACCCTACCTTTGTCAATAAAGAAACTCCACGTTTGCGACACCTAGTAGAATGTCAGGTACTTTCTCTCTTTTTGAGCATCGGTGTTTGCTGAAGCTAACCAATAAGAAGACTTCATTTATGAAAATCTATCAAAAAGTTTTACCGGAGAATCACACTTGATTCAACCCAAGATCAATGGCCTGTCGCATAATCGCATAGGCTTAAAAGATTCCATGCGATTATACGACGACCGTCCGATCTTCCCTTTACTATTTTAAAACCTCAGAGATTCTTCTGTCACCGGCCCCACTGATCTCAACAAATAGAAAGCCGCCAGTTGTAAGATACTTGTAAGTGGTCCCACTGATCTCCACATCTAGATTTTGTTATAAGATCAATGGCCATTTCACATGTTCGCATAGCTTAAAAGACACTCACGCGAACATGCGACCTCCATTAGATCTTCGTTGAAGATTCTCGGTTGGAATGAACTTAAAACATAGGAAAATGTTATTTATACCACGGGGTTTCTAGACTGAGGAAAAACATAACCCCCGCGTATTAAAAAAAATGCATGTGCTCTTTAACGGACCTAAGTGATTTTTAAAAAAGTAACGCTCGAAAAGGAATAAAGAAAATGACTTAGGATTTATTTTGAAAGTGGTAAGCATTTTGGGGGTTTCTTACATGAATTTGAAATTCTTCAAAGGCAAGACCTAGGGTAAGGACTTTGAAATAGGGTTATGTCAATTTTTTGAAGAACTCCAACACCTGGACCTAGGAAACTTTACAGACCAGAGGATTAACCTATCAGAATGGACAAAAAACCTCAAAATTTTAAGAATATTCCCAACAAGCTAGGTACAAAATTCACACACACATTTTTGGCACCCACCGTGGGGCCTTGAAATAGGTTTCCATTCTATTCTATCATTTTTCTCGAACCCACGACCACAAGGTTAATTTTTGTGAGTTTTGTGATAAATTTCTGGGTTGTGATACAGATCTGAAATTATATTTCTCGAAAGGTATTTGAGTTAGCTTTCATTTTCCATTGGTTTGGATTAATTTTATTTTGATTTGCAAATGTTATGATCATTTTAGTGAAGATTGGTCTGAACCTGATTTTATGAAATCCGACTGATGTTTTTATTGTTACATGCACATATGACATGATATAGATCCAAAATTTATATTTCTGGAAAGGTATTTGAGTTAGCTTTTATTTTCCATTGGTTTGGATTAATTTTGTTTTGATTTTCAAAAGTTATGATCATTTTAGTGAAGACTGGTCTGAACCTAGTTTTATGAAATCTGACTGATATTTTTATTGGTACATGTGTAGTACCCTAAAATTGGCACCTAATAAATTTGATTAATTTTGGTGCATTATCTTCAATTTTACATCTCCAAAGTCCTAGTTTCCTAGGCAATTTTTTCTCTCCTACTTGACTTAATTCGACTTGATGTCAATTGCAAAAACTCTAATTACATTAATCAAATATTAAAATTAATTCCTAAAGTCTTCAACTTTTATTAGCTATATTACCCCTATGATGAATTAATTTAATCCTAAAGTCTTAAGTTCTTGGAATTAAATTAAAATTTCCCCCTTTAGCTAATTACCCATAAAAGGAATTAATAATTACTTGTTATTCGAATGGACACTCCTTTTTTGAATTAATAATTCAAAATATTCGAAGGGTCACCTGTGTGGCATTTTCCATTCTTTTAATTAAGTAATTCTTGTCTTTTTGTCTCAAATGGAAATGAAGGGTCTAGAGTTTCAAATCAAGAACCCCTTCATTCTCTTCTCAGGCTTGCTTATTTAATGGACCTATTTTCTTCATTCAAAGGAGGGAATTTTTTAGAGTAATTGAACTATAGCGATTTTTAGTCTCACTTTATTCAAAGTTTTTTATTTGCAATTAGTTTAAATTCTCATTTTAATATAGTATTGCATTGTTATATTAGATCAATTTGCTTACATACTCATAGTTTAGTATCATATTTCTTTTAAGCTATTTAGATTAAAATTGCACTCCATATCTCTTTCAAGTTATTAGTAATTGCATCTCAATTCTTAGATTAAATTGCATATTCATCTTAGTTTAATTTTAGTTTTACTCATCTGCATAGCTCTTGGAAAATCCTCTGTTGTGGGATTGGTCTTATGGTTGTTGGCTCTCATTCTGAGAGTAATTAAACACCCCATCCACATAGGAGGCAACAGGTCGATTCAATCGATGTTGTGAGATGGACAATTCATGTTCATACTCACCATCTCAAGATTGAGCAATGACTATGTTGTGTTTGTGCCTAATTTAGAGGACCACATTCAGACACACACATTTTTGTAGAAAATTTGATTTCTGGCCTCATTCTCATTTTTTTCTAACAGGAATTTAACACTGTCGTGCATCAGTACTATCTATGTATGGATTCTCATGCAAGAATTCATAGCATCCCGCAGGAGATTTCACTCCCTATAGCACTTTCTCGTGTGAGCTTTTGCGCCTTCGTGCAGCATCCTGCACTTTCTCGCGTGCTGTGGAGTACTTCCTCTTGCGAGATTTTAACATAGTGCTTCAAATTTTTTAGTTTCTGTCTTTCCATTTTTAGATTTCTAACAATTTCCTATTTTTTGTTGCTTATTATTTCTCTATTATTTTCATAGCATAATAGTTTTCTACAGGATGATTGACCAAGAATTTAAAACATGCTAATGGTTTGATTGTAGAACGATAGTCAAAGAATGGCTAAAATGTTGTGTTTGTTTCTTTCTTTCATTCACATAGTCTAAATAGGGCTCAGTTAAAATTTCTTGAGGATTTTGATAGTGAGTAGGAACTTTGGTTCTTCATTACATGGAGGTGATGAACATGAATGAACCTGAAATCCTAATGATCTTACTAATATGACAAATTCTTGGGGAAGTAGAGAAAGGTAGTGAATCTTTATGCTTTTATTAGCTAGGGGATTATGCTCTTCTCTCTCTGAGAGAAATAGAAACCCAAAAGCTTGTAGTTGTGGTAGAGTGAAACTAACTCAGTGATGAATCTTCTTAATGTGTTTAGGTGAGGAAATAGGATAGAGAAGTATGCTCTTCTCCCTTTGGGAGAACCAAAAAATCTGACACCTGAATCTAAACCAAGTCTAGTGTCACCTTTAGAGGGCCTGCTGGAATTTGAACCTCTGGGAATGACCCAAGTGAGTACACACCTATCGCCGATGATTCTACCTCACTCTAATAAAGAACATTTTGTTGAGTCTAAAGACTCCAAAACCATGTTAGCTTCCTTCTCAAGACTTTGACTGTCATCTTGAGAAGGCTCCATCTTTTATACTGAGCGGCGCCACTCGTAGCCCTACTTGCGGGGGTGTATGACTTTCGGGTATTGGTGTGGCTATGAGGCCTCAACCTTGTATCAGGGGCACTAAAGGTTAGCATGAATGAAAGCCTATTAAAAACTTTCCTTAGCTAGTGGCCTACCCGGTTCACCTTCGAAAGGAGTCATAATCTTTGCACGGGGAGGGGGAAGAATCTCTCCCGTAGATTCCCATCATAGGCATATACTTGGATGCTTGAAGGTGGTTGCAACACTAGCCCCTACTACAAGGGTAACCTTTGAACGTACACCATTGAGTCCTTGGAAATACCAAAAACATGGGTACCCTCTAGGGGGTGACATGGCAGTGTGAGGTGCACATATGCACATAAGCAATGGGGCAAAGGTTTTGGCTTCTCACCATTTTTTTTGTAGGACTAAGCTATGTGTTTGTTATCGAGTCTTAAACATTCTCCAATCATTATCAAACAAAGACTCCCCTGATGCTATCAAGTTGCTTTGTCCTTGATAGGTCTATTAACGACTACTTCTTGTATCACAACTGCTTGATTTGAACCTTTGTGTCTTTAAACAAATGTTTGAAATCCTAAAATGAGATTGTTGATTAAACTGCTCTTCAAACTTGTCAAAAAACTAGATTTTCTGTCAAACATCAATTTAGGTTGTACCTCAAAATTCAACTTTAACCTTGAAAACTGTGTTAGATTGTCAAATTTTACACTTTTCCCACATGAAGTTTCACAATTTAGAGCACTTTCACGTGCGAGACTTTGTTCTCTCATGAAAAGTTTGGTGTTCTCTTGCGCACCCTAGTACTCTCTTGCATGAGATTGTACCCCAGTTTGCAAAAATAGAGACCTGTTTGCCATTGATTGTTTGACTTTTTATCTAATATGCTTTTGTCTGAGGTCTATTTTTCTACTTTCCTATCATTCACTATCATAAACTGGTTGTTTTGAGTTAGGAATCGATCGATCTTTTCTTTGACTCATGTTGTCTCTCATTGGTTTTCCTTATCTCTTTATGCCTTTTGTATCTCATGTTGTGATAGTCTTATCTTAGCTATTCTAGCCACCTCTTTTGATGATTCTACCAGGTCCATCTCGCATCTTGGTTGTTCTAGCCTTTATCTCCTTTGTGTTGTTCTTAGAGACCAAGTCTAGCATTATCCTGAGTCCTCTCTCATTTCATTTTCATCTATGACTATCACGACTAGAAGTGGCAAGACTTATCCCATTTAGAATCCTGATCAAGGTAGAAGCGAACCTCCTAATCAAGAAATAGATCCTCCTAAATCTATTGTGAAATCTGAACTTTGTGAGATATCCTCAATTTCCTCATCGAATACTTCAAAAGATAGTTCATCTCAACCATCACCTCTGGTGTTTCAAGAGCGTTTTAATCCATTGTTTGAAGCACAACCTGGTTTCTCATTTCAAAACCAAGACAACTCATTTTTCCAAGAGAACTCATTGTTTCACAAGTTTGGAAGACCTCTTCCTTAGACTAATCCTACTATCATACCTATTGATCCTACTAAGAATAGTTCTATCATAGAACCTAGTGATACTATTGATGATATCTTCTCACCTCAATTTTTTAAATCTTTTGATCTTGTTCGCTCACCAAAGGTTAAGGTGGCCACACCCTTTTGGCACTAGACATATCATTTCACTAAGAATTCATGCACTGCACAAGCTTACAACAAGATGGGAGATCCGTTTGATTTCCAACTGGGAAAGTATAGTCAAACCTTTGATCAATCTCACAATAATCACTATCATGGTCAATCCTCTAATGACCCACATCATGCTCAACCTCAAAATGAGAAACCCCATGGTCAATCTCAACATGACCAAAATCATTCCCACAATGATGATCAATCTCGAAGCAAACCTCAAGGCGATTGACAACCCACCTATTTCTATCATCCTCCTCCATTTGATCAAAACCAAGATGATCAGCAACAAGATTAGATTCTAAGTATTTATGAGATTCTTGGGAATGAAAATGAAGTGATAACCCAATAGGATATAGATGCTGCCAAAGCTAATAAGGGTCTTATTAAAATGATGGAGATCCTTCTCCTAGAAGAGAAAGAAAATTACTTCCTTGAGCTAGCTAAACAAGGGGCCAGGTTACCCTGAGACTATCAAGTTGAAACACTTGTAGCTAAGGAAGAAGAAACTAAGACTGTAAAGTTGCAAAAGATGGTCTGAGAAATGCATGATTAGATTAGTCAACTTGTAAAGAATAAAGACAAACCCGCTCAACAATTTACGATGGAAAGTATTTTTCCTTTCCCTTTTGATAGAAGTCTCCATATGCCACCTTTTCCCAGAGGTGTGGAACTCCCTAAATATGACAAATACTTGGGTACAACCGATCCCCAAGATCACTTGAGGGAGTTTGGTGCATTGTCTATGGAATTCATGCATGATCAAACATATCTTATGTGCTTGTTTCCTCATAGTTTGGGTGGACCAGCTATGGAATGGTTCTCTAGATTGCCTATTGGTATTAAAACTTTTGATGAAATGGCTAATCTTTTTCTCCAGCACTACTCGCATAATATTTAGCATCTGATCAACATCTAAGATCTTTGCAACTTAAAACAACAACAAGGAGAATCTTTCCTAACATTTCTCTAAAGGTGGAGATAATTATGTACGAGGTGTCCTCACAAACTACCAGAGTCTAAGAGACTCGACATTCTCTTGGACAATCTTGTCTCAGACTTTGGATACCAAGTGCAATTGTAGGGTCCTCTTACTTTTCATAGTATGATGAAACAAGTAGTGTGAATAGAGGCATTTATGATCAAGAAGGGAGAATTAACTTTGAATAAGGAAAATAAACAAGGATAAAGGAAAGCCTACCAATAAGAACAGAGATGTAGTAAATGATGGGGTAGTGGATAATGTTACTGGAAAGCCTTCAAAGTCTACTTTTAATCTTACTTCTAGTATACAAGTGGCTAAGACTATCAAAAAGACCACAATAGACAATCAACAAACTTCAAGATTTGCTAGGAACAAACCTTGGGCCTCTTGACCCAAACGTGATTTCACTCCTTTGGGAGAACCTCTTGATGTGGTCTATAAAACTCTTATAGGGAATTAGGTTCTTACTCCTTTAGAAAAGCATACTTATGACCCACAACCAAGACCTCATTGGTGGAATGATAATGCTTACTGTGACTATCACAAAAACATTGGTCATAAGACTTCAACTTGTCTTCAGCTAAAACACAAGGTCCAAGATTTGATCGATAGTGGTGATATTGTTGTGGATGGCCATAACAAGAATTTGGACCACCAAGCTTTTAAGGATCCCTTCCCTCCTCATGAGAAGGGTGAGTCTTCAAACACCAAGAATACCAATGCTAAAGTCAACAACATGTACACTAATAATGACAATGTTATTGGTATGATCAAGCTTGTCAAGATAGAGTATTGTGACATGATCACTTCTAGAGGGAGCGGCGATGCTCCCAAATCTAAGACACCTTTTATCTTGCGTAGCTCTGTGTCTCATTCATCTAAATCTAAACAATATCAAGGCTATGCTAATGTTGTCACTCAATCGCGAGGGAGAGTTGTTTTGAAAGGTCCCGACGCTTCTATGTCTTCTCCAAAGAAAACTATGGATAAGAGGCCTGATATTCCCACATCTACTCTGAAGCAAATTACAGATAAGACTATTGTTGGCCCTACCAACAAAAACAAAAAATCTATTCCTATAGCTAGCTTGGCTAGTTATAGCATTTTAGATCAACTCCATTGCACCAATGCTCAGATTACCATTTTTGAGTTGCTAAAGATCTCACCTGCTCACGGGCAAATTTTGGATAAGGCCCTTGCTGAGGCAAACATTCCCAAGGATCTTGATCTCAACTGGTTCCAATCTATGGTGGGTCATTTGACTTTGCCTCACTATTTATCCTTCTCTGAAGAATATGATCACTCTTTGAGTCACCTACATAATGCTCCCTTACATATAGAGGTCATGATAGGTCCTAAGCGCATCTGTCGAGTGCTCATAGATAACGGTGCTGGTCTTAATATTTGTTTCACTAAATTGCTCACTTAGCTAGGATATGATGAGAATTGCATAGATCCTTGCAAAAAGATTACCATCAAAGCTTATAATGAGGAAGAACACAAGTCCCAAGGCTTAGTCATGCTACCTATCCGCATAGGTCCCATTGAGAGAGATGTTACTTTCCAAGTGCTCGATATTCCTCTTGCCTACAATATCTTGTTGGGTAGGCCTTGGATTCATGAGATGCAAGCTGTTCCATTCATGTATCATCAATGCATTAAGTTTTCATTCCATGGAGTGGAAGTCATTGTACCTACGAATACTAATTTCTCCTACAACACTCTTGCACAAACCGTATATAGCTTTGCTCTAGCAAATAGAGAATCCACTGAGTTTTATGATGCTAGGCTAAAAGAAATGGAACAAACTTTAAGACTTAAGGATACAGGCATGGGAGAATACCGAATGGAACCTATGCTTTCACTAGCTACTCTACCTCTATCTCCATGCTCTTATGGGAGACCTCTTGAAGACAACAAAATTTTTAATGCTCCTCCTCAAATAGTTTATGATGGCACATTTGTAAGGGCCTCTATACCTTTAGAAGATGAGGATGAAGAAAGAGCTATCTGAGCTTGGCTCTACAAGGGAAAAGAAACAACTGAAACAACTACTCCACCTCTAGATTTGGAGCAAGAACCATATAGTGAGGCCTTCAAGATCATGAAGTGCTTTGGTTATAAGGGGAGTGGTCCTATAGGGAAAAATGATAATGGCCTACTAAAACCCATTGAAGCTACAGGCCGCCACATGAAAGATACTAGTGGTTTGGGCTTTTAAAAGACTCCCTTTCATTTGGGGACCAAGAAATTTGTGTCATCTCCTGAGCCTGCACCTGAGCCTGAACCTAAACCTAAACCTAAACAAGATATTGAAGATGCCACTCCACAAGTGAATCCAGAGAACAGCTCTGATGAAGATACATTTTCATATCCTATTCCTCCGGATCTTGTGGCACTCTTTACCAAACCTAATGAGCCTATTATACCTATTCATATGATAGAGACTAATACTGATACTTATTTTGAGGCTGATTCTGATAAAACCTCTTTAGTGCATCAATTCACCTATGAGGAATGGAAAGAAACATTGAATATGGATCCCAATTTTATAGGTGAACAATATAGGCCACCACATTTTCAAAAGTACTATGAACAAGAAAAACTCTAGCAAGCTATCAATGCTACAAGGGATAATAATGAGTCTGATGATGTTGCTAATGAAATTCCTACATCAAGTACTAACTCACATGAAAATGAGTTTGTCTTTGTTTCTGATGCTACTTATGATGTAGACATAGATACTATTCATGTGTATGAAAGACTCCTCGAAGTAGGTGAAGGGTCTAGTGCTAGGCTACATGAATTAGACTCCACTAGTGTCAACATGTCCTCTACTTCTGATGCAAGGTATTTTAGGGATTCAAACACTCCTTTGGACAAGATCACTCAAGGTCATAACTTGCTCATCAGTGCTTTTGAGGGTTATGCCATGAACGCAGTTAAACTAATCACTACTTCCCTTTCACTCCTCAGACCCGATCTGATAAACTGGAACTCCCCTTTTGAATCCAATGAAGTCCTAATGTTCCAGAATGATTATGATCTAGCATGTTACCTCCATGCTATTGAACCTGTGATGTCCTCCAATATCAAAAGTAGTGTCAGCATGACAAAGATGGATATCAAGTATCTCAGTCAAAATATTAAAAGAAGAAAAAATAGATGCTCTGATGGTGAAAACCATTTTGTGGAAATATCAAAGCCAAAAATAGTAAAAATAAAAGATGTATCTGAGGGTGAAAACCTCTCTGAGGCACCCAAGGATAAGATACTTGATACGCTTTTGAGCCACTTTCAAGATAGGTCATTAGTATTGATTGAGCTAACAAAATTGGTCAATTTGGGTATAGAGGCTGCTCCACAGATTATTCATCTAGCACAATCATTGTCTGCTGAAGAAAAAGAAGAGTTCACAAACTTCTTTCAGAGCAAGAAAATAAACTTTGCATGGACCTACTCTAACATGCCTGGATTAGACCCCAACCTAATCATGCATCATTTGTCCATTGCACTAGGTATCAAACCTATTAAACAGAAGCTGCAAAAAATGCATCCGCATGTAGCACTTTTGGTTAAAGCAGAGCTAGAAAAGATTCTTAAGGTTGGCTTCATAAGAACTATTGATTATGTAGAATAGATTTCAAACATTGTTCCAGTCACTAAACATGACAAATCCATTTGTGTGTGTACAAATTTTAGAGACCTCAATAAGGCATGTCTAAAAGATGACTTTCCACTACCTAATATTGATATGATAGTTGACATGATAGTAGGATATGAGATGTATTCCTTGATGGAAGGCTTTTCTAGCTATAATCAAATCAAAATCATGCCAGAAGATCAAGAAAAGACTACTTTTACATGTGCCTAGGGCAGCTTTTGCCGGAATGTCATGCCTTTTGGGCTTAAAAATGTTGGAGCAACGTACCAGAGAGCTATTACTACTATCTTCCATGATATGATGCATAAAATGATGGAGGATTATGTGGATGATACTTTAGCCAAAAGCATGTAGTGAAGAACTCACCTCATAGACTTGGGTCCCATCCTTGACCGCATGGAACAATTCAGTCTCAGGCTTAATCCAAAGAAATGTGCTTTTGGTGTTACTTCTGGGAAACTCTTGGGTTATATCATTTCAGCTAAAGGCATAGAAGTTGATCTTCAAAAGGTGCAAGCTATTATGGACATGCCTCAACCCAATAATATTAGTCAAATGAGAGGATTACAAGGAAGGCTACAATCCATCTGGTGCTTCATTTCACAATTGGCCAACAAGTCACAACCATTTACTAAAACTTTGCATAAGAATGTGACCTATGAATGGAATGAGGAATGTGACAAGGGACTTACTCAAATAAAAAAATATCTTGCTAATCCACCTATACTGATGCCTCCTATTCATGGGAAGCCACTTATATTGTACATCTCGATGAAAAACACATCCTTGGGTGCTCTCTTAGCTCAAGAAGATCAGAACAACAAAGAGAGAGCCATATACTATATCAGCAGAACATTGGTTGCCTATGAAATGAATTATTTTGTCATTGAGAAGGCTTGTTTAGCATTGGTATTTGCTTCTCAAAAGTTGTGGCATTATATGCTAGCTCATACCACAAAGCTTATTGCAAAAATTGATCCAGTGAAGTACTTATTGAGCAAGGCTACCCTCATAGGTAGATTAGCAAAATGGGTGATGATACTTAGTGAATTTGACATTGAGTATGTGGAAAGAAAAGCTATTAAGGGAAAAACAATTGCTGATCAGCTAGTGGAAGCTCCTTTGAAAGATCACCAGCCAATGAGTATTGAATTCCCAAATGAATCTATCATGTTTCTCACACATCAATCTTGGAGCATGTTCTTTGATAGATCATTCACTCAGCAAGGATCTCGTGCAGGCATTCTATTTGTTACACCTCAAAGATATTCATTACCAAAAGCATATAAGATGTTGTTTCCCTACACAAACAACATAGCTAAATATGAATCTCTCATTAATGGAATGAAGATAGCCCTTGAATGGCATGTGGATGAGCTCAAAGTCTTTGGGGATTCTCAGTTAATCATTAATCAAGTCAACAATGTCTACCGAACTAAAGATGACAAGCTGATACCTTACAAAAGAATGGTGGATGATCTCAAACAATACTTTGCACACATTTCTTTCTAGTAGATTCCAAGGGTAGACAATAAAGCAACTGATGCAATGGCCACTCTTGCTTCAATGTTACAAATGCTAGAAAATGACTTCAGACATGAGTTCATGGTGGAGGCATTAAACTACCCTGCATATGATATTCCTAAATCTAGGATGATCTGTTCAGTCATTGGACATGATTCATCCTACTACCACCATATCTTTTCCTACCTCTATGACTAGATCATTCCAGACACCTATACCCAGAATGAAAAGCATCACCTCATCCGTACTGCTTCACGGTATGTCCTCATAGCAAATGACTTGTATAGACAGGGTCTAGATAGTACCCTCCTTAGGTTCTTAGAACCCAATGAGTCCAAGCGTGCATTGGCTGAGGTACATGAAGGTATCTGATTCTAGTGGTCTAACGTTAGCCCAGAAACTTATTAGAGCTAGTTATTACTAGCCGGACATAGAAAAAGAAGCTGTTCACTATGCTAAGACCTGCAAGCAATGCCAATTTTATGGGAACCTGATTCATGCTCATGCTCATGAACTTAGTCCTCTCATTAGTTTTTGGCCATTTTAGCAATGGGCCTTCAACTTGGTCGGTCAGATACATCCTTCCTCTTCAAGAGGGCACAAGTTTATCATCACAGCTACTGATTACTTTACCAAGTGGGTTCAGGTGGTGCCTCTCTCTGTAGCTGATGGCAAGACCATTGCTATGTTCATACTAAACTATATAATTTGCAAATATGGTATACCCTCATCTATTATTACTGACAATGGGGGACAATTCAAAAATAAGGACTTGACAGACTTATGCAATAAATTTAGAATTATTCAGCATTGGTCATCCATCTATTATCCTTAGGGTAATGGACAAGCAGAGGCTTCTAATAAGACAATCTTAAAAATCTTGCACCGAACAGTTCATAAATCTGGTAGACATTGGCATCTCCAAATTAATCTAGCTTTGTGGGCCTACAAAACAAGTATCCAAACACCAATAGGGGCCACTCCCTTCACCTTGGTTTATGGAGCAGAAGTATTATTACCTATTGAGGTTGAGATTTTCACATTGTGAATCTCTCTGAGGGGCCTCATCACTGATGAAGATAACAAAATATCCCAGCTTCAAGAGCTTGAGTTACTTGATGAACGTCGGAAGGTGGTGTTTGATCATCTAAGAGCATACCAAAAGAGGATGTATAAAGCTTACAATAAGAAAGTCAGACAAAGAGAATTCCAAGTGGGTGATCTCGTCCTGAGGGAGAACCCCAAGAATCAGCAATAGCGGGTCTAGAAAGGGAAATTTGAACCAAACTGGCTTGGTTCGTATGTCATTATTACAGCATTTGGATTTGGTGCCTATCGACTCTCCACCACTAAAGGAGAGCAACTCAAAGAGCCTATCAATGCTCTTCATCTAAAGAAGTTCTATAGTTGAGACATTTTTGGCATGCTCATGTACATACTTATCGGTCCTCAAAAAATCCAAAAAAATGATATATTGCAAAAATCCTAAAAATTGCAAAATATCCTTAAAAAAAGATCATCTTAGTGAAAACCTGGTAAACATGTGCTTTGATGTATCTATTATCTTGGTGAAAACCTAGTAAACAGGCACCTTGATAATAATCAAAAAAATACAAAATTTGAAAAAATACAAAAAATCAAAATATCAAAAAAATACAAAAAAAGTGAAAAAATCAAAAATACAAAAAAAATGAAATATTCAAAAATACAAAAAAAAATCAAAAAATAGAATAGTACAAAAAAATTGAAAAAGAATAAAATGTGCCATTGATGAAAACTTGGTAAACAGGCGTCATGGTAGCAAAAATAGAATCTCTGCCAAGATGGTGAAAACCTGGTAAATAGGTGCCTCTTGTTTCCTGAAGTTACATCTCATCTCAGCATCGCTTGGCTTTTAGTTTCCTGCTTTAGTTTGCTTTCCTGCTTTCCTGCTTTAGTTTGTTTCTTACTTTGAGTTTGTTTCCTGCTTTAGTTTGCTAGCTCATGCTCTTGCCTTCAGTTGTCTTTGAGATTTTCCTTGACTCTTCATGGATTGGAACTGGTTCACACTTGGGGGAACCTTCCTAGTCTAGGGGGCATTGTCCTATCACTTTTAGAAGTTTTTTTTATGCATCAGTCACCAGCGATTCTCGCTGCATCTTCCTACTGATGCCTAGCTACTTTTGAGATTTCTCTCCTTGAGGATCTCTTGTTTATCGATCGCTAGTGGTTCCCACTATGCCTTCCTACTGATACTTAGCTCTTGTTTGAACCCCTCTCTTTTGGGATCTCTTCCTTACATCAGTCACCAGTGGTTTTCACTATGTCTATCTGCTGATGTTTCACTCGTGCTTTATTCTCTCTTGTGAGAATCTTCCTTGTATCGGTCACCAGTGGTTCTCACTGCATTCACCTGCTGATACTTGGTTGATGCTCTGATATCTTCTTGATACTTCATCTCTCGCGATGATCACCAATGGTTCTCAATACGTCTGCCTGATGTCGCTATCCTATCAAGATTTCAAATGTTGTTTTCTTCCAATTTGATTTCAATCCACTCGAACACAAATGTAAACTAAAATTGAAAACTGATTTGGTTTTCTTTTGAAGCATGTTGAGATTTTTCATTTCTTGTTTGTTTTTTTGCTTTATCATTTCTCCTCAAGTGAATCTAAGATGTCTTCCTTGACTGAGAAACATGAAGACTGGGGGCATGATGTTTCTTTTTCTTTCTATTTGCTGGTTTAGTTCCAATGATCCAATGAATCTATTTAAGAGGGGTGTCCATCTATAAGAGCCTTCATCTCATATTGGATGGCCATGCGTACCTCAACTCCTTTTATATGGATGTTTTGGTGAGGTTGGTTCTTCTCCTTTCTTGTTGGGTGACTTCTTTCTACTACAAGTAAAATTGCTAACGCTCATCCTACTAAGTGAACAGAAGGGTCATTGCGAACACTCTTTCGCAAAAGAAGGAACTCTCATGTGTCTAGTGTGTTTGTTCACAAGCAACATTCAGGTCATTCTAGCAATTGTGCTTTGATGCTTATGTTAACTTGCTAAATCAAAAGGAATAGGTGTTCAGGTCATTCTGGCTTCTTGTGCCTTAATGCTTACACCTCCTTCCGACAAATCTAAGACTTATGTCATATTCATATTCTCATGATTGCAATGTTAGTGAGGATTGTATGACATCTTGCGATCATCCCATGCTTAAATGAACTAGATGATGATGAATTTGGTGAGTCCAACAACCAAGTCCTAGGGTTTGCATTTTCATTATAGGCTGGCATTCTAGCTTAGGCTTGCATTTTCATGCTAGGCCTACATTTTAGTTTAGACTTTCATGTGCATGCTAAGCTTGAATTTGAGATGATATCTTGTTACTCTCTTGATTGCTTTATGTTCATCAAAGGTTCGCATCTTTTGTCCTAGTTTCATCTTGGTTGCACAAGTGTCTGGTCCTCACTCTCGATCCTCAAAATGCATATACTTTTTTATTAGTACCTATCATATATTGCACCAATCTTGCATGAGATGATTAGTACCATATACATTACATAGCCATTGCATTTTCATTACATATCCATTCCATTTTCATTTCATTTGCATCCATAAATTCATTTGCATATTCATTTACATGTGCATCCATTATAAGAATAACTCAAATCATACATTATGCATATGCATACATTCTATCCATCTATCACTGCATTTCACATTACATCATCATAAAATGAACCATATACATATTCATATTCATAAAAGGAGATGTGCATTTCATACATTTCTATACATACATCTGAGCATATAAAAACATCTCATAAACATCAATATCAAAATAATATAACAATGATATCAAAACTCAATCTCATATATATATCAGTCAGATCAATGGCATGTACAAAAGAGAAGGTGCTACTCGAGCACAGTATCAAAAATGAGCTACAATGTACAAGTGTATCAAAATAGACTAGCTAGGTCCCGCATGACCTAGTGGAGGTGGTGGCAGTGGTCTTTGAGGTGGTGGCATCGGCCACTATGGAGGTGCCTGCTGCTGAGGAGGTACCTGTGGTGGTGCCTACAGAGCCTACTGATATGGTGCCTATGGAGGTACTGGTGGAGGTTCTTGTAGAGCTCTAGTGTAATCAGTGAATGGTGGTACCTGCTTTGACAAATTTGGAACAACCCCGCAATAAGCTGCATAGTAATATGTTGCCTAAGCAACCTCATATCTGGTCTTGATCCTCGACCATGCTAGCTCATCTCGTAGTTGTCTGATCTTAGCATCTTGATTAGCTACATGGGTCTCCTCTCTAATGAGTCAGGTGTGGTAATCATCCCACTCTTGCTATACCTATCATACCCTCTCACGGCTCTTCCTGAGAGCCTCCTATAGCTGAGGTGTCCCGACTCCTTTTGGAATATCAGGCATGTCTATATCATTGTCCGAAGGAGTCTACTATGATGTACCTCCTATCCACTACCTCATGGACCTCTTTTGGGCCCCACTACTCCCAGCACCTACATCTAAACCCATCATCCTAGAAATAATGCTAGTCTGCCCTACTTGGGGTCTCAATACTCTCTACTGCTATTGTCCCTACTATGCAGCCTACTGCTGTACAAGCTATTGAACTGGTGGCTTCTGATCATGTGCCTACTACTGCTATGTATGCTTCTGCTGAGCTCCCACACCAACTGGATCCATGAACCTCAGATGAGGGCATGCAATTAACTAATCTTTGTATGCAAGTGTCACCCCTGCATTGGTGACACCCACCATGTAGTCTCATCACATAGCTGGTATACGTACCTCAATCGTACATCATCCAAGATCTAAACTAGCATGCCACCCTTTCTTCTCCTCATTAGAGAAGTATGCATAGGGGTAGTACTCCTATGAAATGTCCTACTATCTACCAAACTGGCGCAAGACATGTGTGACAAGGAACCTCTCAATAGTATGACCACTACATCCAATCAGTGGATGCAAAACAAACATGTGGGAAAGCTCCCAATGAGCATCATCCCATGGCTCTGTAGCCACCCAAGGTCTCCATACTATAGCTATCATGTCATCCAACTACCCTCTCCACTTCTTTGTCTTACCTAGCAGAGGCTGGGTCATCGGACCTATGTACCTATAAATATACGACTCAAGTGGTTGTCATGTGTCATGGAAGATGGGTCTGCAAACAAGGAGATGCTCCCAGGCCTAGATCTGAAGAATGAAGACTCCTACCACCATCATCCTCACACTCCAATAAAAAATCTCATGCATCTCATGGTACATATCGGCGAGCATGCACTCACCCCATCTAAATCTAACTGCTGGTCTAGCCAGCATCCTCTGCAACATCATCCCCCAACCGCACTCTAAACCATGCTGACCTCGATCTGAAACAAGGTAACAGCTTAGGAACATCACAAGAACAATGGAAAATGGATGAGCATCATCGTGCCTACTGATCAAATCATCCCAGGAGATGGCCCGGCCCATCACTAGATCATTCTAGAATATAGCTCTCAAGGCTAAGGTACCCTACCTCAGCTGCATCTTGTACTCTACTCAAGCACCATGGATAGGTATCCATAGAATCCTATATACATCCTCAGGAGTCACAGTCATCTCCCCCATCGAAAAATGAAATGTGTTCATCTTCAAATGGAAATGCTCTATGAGTGTACCAAGAAGACTTTGATTTACCTGAAAGTCAGGTAGATCACGCAAGTATCCTAGACCAAGAGCATCAATGTGAGCACTATCTACATCTGTCAACCTCTGCACTAATGTGGTGATGATGAGATGATGTGTCCTGAAGGAAACATTAGGGAATTCAACCTGCAAAGCAAGCGATGACATTGGATTAGTATCTCAAACATGATAGTTTTTCAACACAACAATAGCAAATGCAACAAGGCATCTATCCTAGACAGGGCTCTATGACACTGTACTTGGATGATTTCATGAAAATTTGAAAAATTTTGGCAAAAGACTTCAAACTCTGCAGTAGCTTTTCATGTGAGAAAACTATTTTCTCACGTGAGACAAGAATGGCCCTTGCGTGAATTGCTACAATCTCACGTGGGACCACCTTTCAGCTCGCGCGAGATTCCAAATAGGGCCTGCATGAAGAAGACCTAACTGGTGCGAGAGAACTACTTCCTCATGTGAAGGGAGACCTAGACCGGCATGAGGAAACTACTTCCTCACGCGAGATCGAAAGAACATGCTCCTAAAGTTGTCAAATCTACCCTAAATTGACCTAAAAAGTTGTACAAATGGAAAGCAAGAAGGTTTATCAACTACTTATAGGTGCATCATACTCTGCGAGCTAGGCATGTCATTGGGAGTGCTCAAATCTATTCATATGCAGTGGAAGACCCTCCATTTTCTCTCTCAGAGCTCAGAAATCACAAGAAGATGAAAGTGAATAATGAATTGAAAATGACCCCTCTGGGCCTTATATAGCTTTTGACCTAAGTTTCAAAAGTGCTCTGTTTTGCACAAAAATTGCATCCTTGGCTAAATCAACTACTTTGAATCCATTTTCTGGATCGAAATCAAAATCTGACATCTCTAGATAGCTTGAAATTGTGTTTTAAATTTTGGGACCCTTTGGGATCGAACGCTTGTGTAGTCAACCTTCTGGTGTCATCTTCTTGCCAGACCCTCATCCTTGCATCATGTTCTCAAGATCTTTTCTTTTTTCATCAAAGTCAACTCTAGTCAAATCTACTCAACCATGGTCAACCATTGTCAAACTTGGTCAACAGGACCTCTACTTTGCTCCAATTGCTTCTACTCTACAACCTCTTGTTGACAATTATCCTTCTGATATGTCATCTTTTGATTTTTCTCCCGAGGGGGTAGGATGATTACATCATTTAAATCTTGTCGAAATAATTCTTGAATCAATCTGATCTAAATCATCAGTTCTCATTGCTTGGGGCATCTCGATGCCTCACATCTTGCTATCTGGTCATCTATCTTTTAGGTATCTGAGTAACCTAACTCAGATCCTCGAGAATCAAGCTTCATTCTGGAGATGGTTCTCAAAATCTTTTAGGTATTGGGGAAATCTAACCCTAATTCCTAGGAGTCAAGCTTCATTCTAAAGATGGTTCTTGAAATCTCTCTTAGACCTTTATCTAGGCAATCTAACCCAGGTCTCAGAGGGCTAAGCTTCGTATTGGGGCAATCTAACCCTGATTCTAGAGACAGTCCTAAGTTTGCATCTAAAATCTTCTGGGCATTGGGACAACCTAACCTTGATTCTCATCTTCTCTCAAGACCGTTGTCTTTGCAATCTAACTTAGACTTCAGAAAATCATGCTTTGATATGTTTGGTGTCTTGGCAACCTAACCTAGACTTCTAAATTTCTTGACATCTGTCACTTCAGGCTATTCTTTGAATCAATGCATTGTTCGCACATCAATTCAAAGAGGGGAAAATGTAGTACCCTAAAATTAGCACCTAATAAATTTGATTAATTTTGGTGCATTATCTTCAATTTTACATCTCCAAAGTCCTAGTTTCCTAGGCAATTTTCTCTCTCCTACTTGACTTAATTCGACTTGATGTCAATTGCAAAAACCCTAATTTTATTAATCAAATATTAAAATTAATTCCTAAAGTCTTCAACTTTTATTAGCTAAATTACCCCTATGATGAATTAATTTAATCCTAAAGTCCTAAGTGCTTGGAATTAAATTAAAATTTCCCCCTTTAGCTAATTACCCATAAAAGGAATTAATAATTACTTGTTATTCAAATGGACACTCCTTATTTGAATTAATAATTCAAAATATTCGAAGGGTCACCTGTGTGGCATTTTCCATTCTTTTAATTAAGTAATTCTTGTTTTTTTGTCTCAAATAGGAATGAAGGGTCAAGAGTTTCAAATCAAGAACCCCTTCATTCTCTTCTCAAGCTTGCTTATTTAATGAACCTATTTTCTTCATTCAAAGGAGGGAATTTTTGAGAGTAATTGAACTATAGTGATTTTTAGTCTCACTTTATTCAAAGCTTTTTATTTGCAATTAGTTTAAATTCTCATTTTAATATAGTATTGCATTGTTATATTAGATCCATTTGATTACATACTCATAGTTTAGTATCATATTTCTTTTAAGCTATTTAGATTAAAATTGCACTCCATATCTCTTTCAAGTTATTAGTAATTTCATCTCAATTCTTAGATTAAATTGCATATTCATCTTAGTTTAATTTCAGTTTTACTCATCTTCATAGCTCTTGGAAAATCCTTCATTGTGGGATTGGTCTCATGGTTATTGGCTCTTGTTCTAAGAGTAATTAAACACCCCATCCTCATAGGAGGCAATATTTCAATTCAAAAAATGTTGTGAGATGGAAAATTCATGTTCATACTCACCATCTCAGGATTGAGCAATGACTATGTTGCGTTTGTGTCTGATTTAGAGGTCCACATTCAGACACACACAACATGCACATATGACATGATACAGATCCAAAATTTATATTTCTGGAAAGGTATTTGAGTTATCTTTCATTTTCCATTGGTTTGGATTAATTTCATTTTGATTTACAAAATTTATTATTGATTTAGTACAAACTGGTCAGAATCTGACTTTTTATGACAATAGGTTTTTCGATTATCAAATGACATATTATCTTTGACTAACTTGATTTTCTACCACATGGGGTTGACAAGTTGCATTTTTTTTTATTGATTTTTATATAGTGGGTTTCATGTACAATAATAGGTAATTTTTTCATAACAGTGGCTTGCAAGTGCAGGTGCAGATATGTCCTGTGGGTACAAAAGATAGAAAACAAATGCTCAAAAATTGCTAAAACAAGTAAAATCTACTAAGCACAATGTGAGGAACTCAAGTATTATGTTACATCTAATAACACTTTATTTTGGGACATAAAATAAACTCTCTTGTGTCAAGCTTGAGTGCCTTTACAGCTTTCATAATTCACACTTCAGTTTTGGGCTCTAAAATGAACATAGATTTGTTTTTTGCATATCTGTTACACATAGTAATTAGGCCCTATGAACACTATTTGCAAATGATCTTGAGAGAGTGGGATTCTTTCACTTGTTCATGCATGTGAAGCTCTTATTGATGATAGATCCCCTTGTAGGTAGGGAGGTTACTGAGATTGTCTTGTGTTCTACTAGATTTGTGCATCTTCAACTTTTGATTGATACATTCTCTCTCTGGAGAGGTTGATAGATCATAAGCGGTTGACATCATAGATCTTTATGAGATAATTTTGGTCTTAGTGTGTCAGATTAATCTATCTACTTTGTCTTGGTGAAGTGAAGAGGTTAGGGGATTATGCTCTACTACTTTTTTTGGATATTACCATAAACCCAGATCCTTGACTCTGATCTAGTCCCCTTGTGGTATCTTTTGTGAGTCACCTTTAGAGAGGGTTAATTGTAGTGGACATTCCCTTAATTGGGTCAACCATGTGGATGGAACCTCAAGAGGTAATAGCCATTTTCACCATGGTAGCAACAACTGCTATATAAATGTCCTTGTGGAGGAAATCTTCATAGGTGTGGTCTCTTGTTGGGTTGTTAGATCTCCCTAGCAGCTCCTAATTGATTAAATTCTTAGAATATGTCAAAACCCTGGTGCACCTAGATTGGAGTTCACCCTCTTGAGATCACAAAAGTTGTAGAGTCAAACCATTACTACAAACCCTAGTGAGGCCAATTTTTCATTTTCTAGGAATATGTGCATTATTGAAAAACTTTTTAGAACATACACAAGTATTATTTCTAGGGATTAGCACAATAAGTCACTATTGCTTGTTCATGCACAAGGTTTCTTTTTCCCTTGTTCATTGTTTTTAGATGATTTCTTGCTTCCCTTGCTTGTTTTCCATGCTTGATATCTTATTGGTTACTTGAAACAAACTGTTACACGGATCTTCAAAATTTTCATAACAATCTGATACTAAAACATTGAAAAAGTGCAAAATCTAAGCAAAAATCCTTTTCTGGAGTGAGAACTAAATATTTTTTTAGAGAATAGCCAACATTGTGTCTCAAAATCTATGCCTCAAAAATTGTGTCTAAACTGTCAAACTGTGTCCTTTTATCATGTGAAATTTCACTTTCTGAGCATTCCTTCACGTGAGACAGCACATTATTATGCACAACCTGGTACTTCCTCATGTGAAATAGCATTCTCTCATGCGAACCTATCCTAAAATTTTCAAAATAGAGAGCTTATTACTGCCAGTTGGTCAACTTTTTGTCAGATCTAATTTTTGTCTAGGGTCGGCATACCTATTTTACTGTTGCACACTATCTGAAACTGCATGTCTAGAGTTGAGAAACAAATCCTAGAATCTGTCAAACAAATCATTGCATCAGAAATAGAGCAGAGCCTATAACGAATCCATTCATTTTCTTAAATTGGTCTCTTGAGTCTGATTTAGCCTTCTGATTTATCGATTTGAGTCTTTTTCATCTTGTGTCAAAATTATCTTCAAATTCTATCTTTTTACTAAACAGCTAAGTGTTTTGAGCTCATGCCCACCATCTGTTGGGCATCTACCCACACTACTATGGTGCATTATCCTTCATTTACATCTGATCTAATCTTTAATCACTTCAATCTTGACAAGGTTGCATCATTCGATCTTCTTGAATCAATTCATTCTTCGGTTGTCTTCATCTTATTCTTTTGCTTCACCCAAGGTTAATGGTGGAAACTAGAGCTTCCTCTCACAAGAAATCTAGAGAAGCACTTAACACTGTACCTTTGACTACTCAAAAGGGTCCAACTCTTGAACAACTCTACAATTCTAGTCTTTATGAAGATGACGGTCTTGGCAATTTTTGATTTAAATTTGGTTACATACCCCCTCCATCAACTCACAGAGGTAATCAACAAACTCCACATTGATCTAATCCAAGGAGCCCTAAAACTCCTAACATGTCTCATGGAGGGACACATCACGGGTCCCAAGGACATCAGTCTCAACATAGTATGGATCAAGAACCCACACCTTCTGAAATTGCCCAATATCAAAATGATGATAACTTCAAAAGAATGATGAAACATTTCTTGAAAGAAGATAGAGAAGCATACTTTCTAGAGTTAGCTCATCAAGGAGCTAAACTTCCTCCAAAATTTAATGTGGAAGATATCATTACACATGAGGAAGAAACTCCTATCATGGCTATGATGAAATAGATGCATGCCATGCAAGTCAAACTTAACAAACTTGAAAAAGAAAAGGAACCTAAGGAGTTATCCATGGAAGATCTATGCCCTTTTCCATTCAATAAAGACTTGCGCATGCCATCATTCCCTAAAAAACTAGAAATGCCTAAGTATGATAAGTATGATGGAAACTCTAATCCTAAAGATCATATCAGAGAATTATGTACTCAATCCATGGAGTTCATGCACAAACCAACCTACTTAATGTGTCTCTTCCCTTGATCTCTGGGAGGAGCAGCATCATTGGTTCTCTATAATGCCTCCAACTATCAAAACTTTTGAGTTAATCAAACTATTCTATCAACAATACTCCTACAATATTCAACATCTGGTCACCATGATTGACATCTACAATCTGAAACAATATCTAGGTGAACCATTCCTGACATTTCTCAAGAGATGGAGGAAGAAATTTTCTCTGTATGCTAGACCCATTCCAGAAACTAAGAAGCTGGAGATCTTCATCAACAATCTTGTTCCCGAACTCAATGACCATTTGCAAATGCAAAATCATAAATCATTTGATAAGATGGTAGAAAATGCAATCAAAATTGAGAAAGTACTTGTGTAAAAAGGTGACATATCACTTCAAAAGGACAAGTATGAATTTGGATCTAGTTCTAAAGACAAGAACAAAAACTGGAATAAGAATAAAGACATCATCACAGATGGCATTGTTGATAATATTCATGCTCCATCAAAGGCACCCACTTTCAATCTCACTATTGGCACCCAAGCCATCAAAGCTGCTGAAGCTAAAACATCTAAATCTAACAAAAATTTATCTAATTATAGACCTTGGGCTACAGATCCTAATCACAAATTCACTCCTCTTGGAGAGTCCTTGGAATCTGCCATGAAAACTCTATTGGCAAACAAAATCATCTACTTTTCAGAGATGAAAGTCTTTGATCCTAAACCTAAACCAAAATGGTGGAGGGAGAATGACTTCTTTGAATTTCATCACAATAAGGGTCATAAGACTAATAACTGCATCCACTTGAAGCACATCATACAAGACAAAATTGATAAAGGAGACATCATGATTGACAATCATAAGAGCAATAATGATCATACAGCATTCACTAAACCATTTCCTAAACATGGTAAAGAAGATTCTTCTTCGCAGCCTAATATGGGTGCTAAAGTCAATTATGCCTACTCTGGAAACAATGTTGTTATCAATATGGTTGAACCATGCCTATCTAAGGGTTGTAATGTCATCACAATTATAAGAAGAGATAGAGATAATCAATCAACAAATGCAATTACTTGATCACAAGCTCAGGCACATCTGCAAGGACAAATACCAAATTCATCCAATGTCCCTAAGGTGCCTTTCAATCTTTCATCTGCTTCTAAATAGAAGGCTACATCTAAATCTTCAAATCCTAAAGACATGAGGCTTACTTCATACATTATTGTTCAACAAATCCAACACACAAATGCAAAAATTTCCATGTTTGAGTTGCTTCAGATATCTCCAGCTCATGGAGCCATTCTAGACAAAGCTTTGCTTGGATTCAATGTTCCTGATAACCTTGATTTAGATAGATTCCAGACTATGGTTGGTCATCTTACATCTCCATAGTACATTTCCTTTTCATAGGAAGATGATAACTCCTTGAGTCATCTACATAACCAGCCCTTGCATATTGAAATCTTGATCCAAAACCGTCATGTCAAATGTGTGTTGATAGATGGGGGCGCTGGTCTAAACATTTGTTCTTTCAGCTTGATTACACAATTGGGATTTTCAAAAATGGCCATTGATCTTAGAAAGAAGATAACTATCAAAGAATATGATGAGAAAGAAAGATCTTCAAAAGGAACAATTGTCCTACCTATTAGAGAAGGTCTTGTCATTAGAGATACTATATGTCAAGTTCTTGATTTACCTTTGGCTTACAATATCCTTCTAGGGAGACCCTGGATACATGAAATGAAAGCTATTCCTTCTGCGTACCATCAGTGTTTGAAATTTCCTTATGAAGGAGTAGAGGTGACAATCCCAGCTGATCTATATACAACTTGCAATACATTGAAAGAGAGTGTTGATAAACTTGTTCCTAATAATAGAGAATCTTCCACTAAGCAGCTAGACATTGCTTCAACATCCAAGATGGAAGACATTGCTAAAGAGGTTAAAATCAAAGAAAATGGTATGGAAAAATATACTATAGAGCCAGTCTTATCTTTGATGTCTCTCCCTATCTTGCCTAAGTCCTATGGACAAATTCTAAAATAGTCCAAACTAGAGTCTAAAGAACCTCTTGAGGCATATAAAGGAAATTTTGTTGCAGAACAAGTATCTAAATAGGCTTTTGAAGAGGATGAAGTTGTGCTCGCATTTCTATACAAAGATGAACCTAAATCTCAAGTTGTTTAAAAATGTGATGCTAAAATACCGAATATCCCTTCTAAGTCATATGGCCCATGAGATAAATTAATCACAAAAATGGGATATAAAGGAAAAGGACCTCTAGGACTATAGGGTAAAGGTCTTATGTCACCTCTTGATCATCATGGCTGAGAAAACAAAAATACAACAGGTCTAGGATACAAGAAGAATCATTTCTATCTTAGCAAGAACTCCCCACATGTCTTAGAATAGGTTGAGCCTTCCACAGCAAATCAACTAAAGGGAGAAACAATAGAACAATCTGATAGTGATGATTCAGACATCACTGAAGATCTCATTCCCTATGAGCATTTTCCTAAAGAAATAAAAGACCTCCTTGAAGCTGAAGATGATCCAATAAAAAGAATTAATGTAGTAGAAACATAAGAACCTACTATATAGCAAGAGATAGTTGCACCACAAGAACCAACTAATCTCCAAGACAATCAAATAGACAAAGAGGAAGGTGGTAGTTATTCTGAGATAGATTCTCATGAGTATGAATTCAAATTAGAATCTAAGGGTAACCCTTCTTGGGGTATTCATCTTGACTTTACTCATGTTCTTAGATTTCCTAGAGGCATAGATAAAGAATCTAATGACTATGAATGGGGAGCCATTTCAGAAGAAGATGAGCTTATTACAGAAAAACATGTTGATGTTATTCACCAATATGCACCTAAACCCAATGTATGTCTAGAGTGAAATGATGAACTTATCGAGTCTGATCCACTGATGGCTGAAGTGGACTTCCACAATGACATTGAGCCTATTCATGAATTGAACATCTTAAGTTGTAATATCACCTTTGAACTCAAGTGTTAGGTTAGGACCAATGATGACATATCCATATCTGTAAACACTCTTTCCCAATGTTTTACCACTTTGACTATCCAACATCCTAACCTTCTTGACCAAACTTCCACAAATCCAAGCTATGGTATTTATACCTTCCCAAATGACTATGCCTTTGCTTGCTACCTAAATGCAGTTGAGCCTATGAGGACTTCCATCAGTGAACCAAGCGTTAGCATGAAAAAGTCAGACATCAAGTATCTTAGTCATAAAAATAAGAATAAGAATAAAAAGAAAAGGAGTTATGAGGGTGAAAACCACTTTGCGGTAGTCTCAGAACCTACAAAAGTAAAAATAAAAGATGTATCCGATGGTGAAAACCTCTCTGAGGTGCCTAAGGATGAGATATTTGATGTCCTTCTGAGTCATTTACAGGACAGATCTCTAGTTCTAATTGAGCCCACTCAATCCATCAACTTGGGAATAGTAGAAGAACCATAGTTGATCCATGTAGCACAATCCTTATTAGAAGAAGAAAAGCAAAAATTTACAACATTCTTAGTAGAGAAAAAGATCAAATTTGCATGGAAATATTCAGATATGCCAAGGTGGGATCCTGATCTTATAATGCATCATTTATCTATAGCTCCAAATGTCAAACCTATTAAATAGAAATTGAGAAAGATGCATCCACATATTGCACTCTTGGTAAAAGCTGAATTAGAGAAGCTACTAAAAGTCGGATCCATCTATGTTATTGACTATGCTGAATGGATCTCTAATATTGTACCTATTTCAAAACCAAACAAATCTATAAGAGTATGCATAGATTTCAGAGATGTAAACAAAGCATGCCCTAAGGATGATTTCCCATTACCTAACATGGATATGATAGTGGACATGACTGCGGGCTTTGAGATGTATTATTTAATGGATGGTTTTCTCGATATAATCAAATCAAAATTGCTCCAGAAGATCAAGAGAAAACTACTTTCACATGTGTATGTCATACCTTATGTTGGAATGTCATGTCATTTAGGCTTAAGAATGCTGGTGCTACATATCAAAGAGCTATGACATCTATTTTTCATGATATGATGCATCAAACTATAGAGGATTATGTTGATGATACTTTAGCAAAATCTATGACAAGATCTAAACATCTAAATGACTTGAGCAAGATACTAGATAGAATGGAGACTAAATCCTAAGAAGTGTGCTTTTGGTGTCACTTCTAGAAATCTTTTAGGCTACATTGTTTCAAAGAAAGGAATTGAAGTAGATCCAGCTAAAGTTAAAGCTATCATGGAGATGCAACCTCCCAAGAACATCAGTCAAATGAGAACATTGCAAGGGAGAGTTCAATCTATTAGATGCTTCATATCTCAACTAGCAGACATATCACAACCTTTTACAAAGACATTACATAAAGGTGTGACCTTTGCATGGAGCAAGGAATGTGAAAATAATTTTAATCATATCAAGAAATATATATCAAATCCTCCTATCTTGATGCCTCCCATTCAAGGGAAGCCTTTGATCTTATATGTCTCCGCTATAGATACATCACTGGGGGCATTGCTTGCACAGCATGATGTGAGCAAGAAGGAAAGAGCTATATACTATATCAGTAGAACATTGGTAGCATATGAAAAGAACTATTCTATGATTGAAAAGGCTTATCTGGCTGTGATCTTTGCATCATAGAAATTGAGACATTATATGTTGGCTCATACCACACATTTAGTAGCTAAGATTGATCCACTAAAGTATCTATTAAGCAAAGCTACCCTCCTGAGTAGATTAGCCAAATGGGTCATGCTCTTAAGTGAATTTGACATTGAATATGTTGAAAGAAAAGATATTAAAGGCCAAGTTATTATTGATCAATTAGTAGATGCACCTTTTTTTTATGACACACCAATGCAAATGGAATTTCTAAATTCCTCTATCATGAATCTTTCTTCTAGAGAATGGCAATTGTTCTTTGATGGCTCCTATACACAGAATGGATCTAGAGCAGGTATCTTGTTTATCACTCCTCAAGGATACTCCATTCCTAAGGCATTCAGAATCAAATTTCCTTGTACAAACAATATTGCTGAATATGAAGCCCTTTTAAATGGTATGAAAATAGCAATTGAGTGGAGAGTAACAAAACTACACATTTAGGGAGACTCACAACTTGTAATCCATCAAGTCAATGATGTATACCAAATGAAGGATGAAAGGCTCATTCCATACAAGAAAATGGTAGATGATCTAAAGAAATATTTCATATCTATCACATTTGAGAAAATACCTAGAACAGAGAATAAGGTTGCCGATGCAATGACAACATTATCTACTTTATTACAGCAGCCTAAACATGAGCTACGCTATGAGTTCCTAGTGGAAGCACTATCTTATCTTGCATATGACTCCCCTGATACCCATATGATCTGCACTATTTTAGGTCATGATTCATCCTGATATAAAAATCTATTCTCCTATCTCAAAGACCAAATCATTCCCGATACCTTTAACCGTCATGAAAAGAGATACCTTATCTATAATGCCTCCCAATATGTCATCATTGGTCACGATCTGTACAAATGAGGTCTAGATGGTATGCTACTTAGATTTTTAGAATGGAAAGAATCTCAACGTGCATTAGAGGAAGTCCATGATGGTATTTGTGGGTTGCACTCGAATGGTTTAACACTAGCCTAAAAACTTATTAGGGTTGGGTACTATTGGCCAGAAATGGAGAAAGAGTCTATCAAGTTTTCTAAGAACTGTCAAAAGTGCCAAGTGCATGGAAACTTAATTAATGCTCTAGGGAGAGATCTAATCCCCTTCACTAAACAATGGCCTTTTCATCAATGGGAATTTAATCTTATAGGATCCATACATCCTCATTCTTCTAATGGGCATACCCACATTATTACAGCTACATATTATTTCATGAAATGGGTAGAAGCAGTCCCTTTAACACAAGCAACTGGAAAACAAATATCTATGTTCATCTTGAACTACATCATATGCCATTATGGTATTCCACATTCTATAGTCACAAATAATGGTGGAAAATTTAAGAACAAAGACTTGGATGATTTATGTGCCAAATTCAAGATTACACAATATTGGTCATTTATCTACTATCCTCAAGGGAATGGACAAGCAAAAGCTTCAAACAATAATCTATTGAAAATCTTGCACCGTACAATTAATAAAATAGGAAGAGACTAGCATCTCATGATGAATCTAGCTCTTTGGGCCTATAGAACAAGTATCAGAATGCCTACTGGGGCTACACCTTTCATTTTAGTTTATGGGTCTGAAGCGGTACTGCCTATTGAGGTTGAAATCCCATCATTAAGAATCAGAATGTATGGTCTAGTAACTGATGATGACTACAGAGTGTCTAGGTTGCAAGAACTTGAACTACTAGATGAGCATAGATAAGTAGTGTATGATCATCTCAGAGTATATCAGAAGATAATGTCTAGAGGTTACAACAAGAAAGTTAGACATAGAGAATTTCAGGTTGGTGATCTAGTCTTGAGAGAGAATCCTAAAAATCAATCACATAGAGAATGCAAGGGGAAGTTTGAACCCAACTAGCTAGGTCCCTTTGTTATCACTGCTACTTTTGGCTCTAGAGCCTATCAACTCTCAATGACTAAAGGAGAATATCTCTGATAACCAATCAGCATTCTCCATTTGAAGAAATTCTATGCCTAAGGCATTCAGTCTATGGCAAAATGTCCTGAAAAAATCTGAAAAAGTCTTGAAAAAATGAACATCTTGGTGAAAACCTAGCAATAGGCACCTTGATGATTCACAAAAAAATCAAAAAATGAAAAAATATCAAAAAAATTGAAAAAATAAAAATACAAAAAAAATGAGAAAAAGAAAAAGTGCCTTGGTGAAAACCTAGAAATAGGCCCCTTGGTAGCAAAAATAGAATCTCTGCCAAGATGCTGAAAACCCGGCAAACGGGTGCCACTTGTTTCAAAATGCTCCATCTATCAACACATTCTTGGTCTTTCCTAGCTTTCAGTCTTGCTTTAGTTTGTACATATCTCTTGGTTTTTTCCCGCATTCATGTTTTCAATAAGTTGGTTGGTACACCAATTGGCTCACGCATCTGTATCCTATCAATGCCTAACACTTTAGGGCAATCAATGTCATATCCTATGGTCTCCAGTATACCTAAGATGAGTCATGTCCAATTAGAGTCCTTTGAAACTTCATCTAAGTCTGTTTGTCTGTCTCCTCTCCAGAAAGGGATTTTGCATCTACAACAACGCAATCAAACACAAAATGAAAACAATCTATGATTCATGCTTTTATCTCCTTGTATGCTTACTGATTCACATTGAGATTTTTGCATATTTTATTCCCAAAAGCTCTTCGATGATGTCCTTTATAGGATGTAGAGAGTGATGACTGGGGGCATAATCTTTTCTTTGTTTTCTTCTTGTATGTGAAAATCTAACAACTTTGGAAATTCTGGATTGAAATGGTGTCCGTCTGTAAGAGCCTCTATCTCGTATTGGATGGTCATGAGTACCTTGACCATTGATACTTGGAAAATTCAAAGAAGTTTGATCTAACTATTATCTTTTTGAGTGAGTTATTTCTCCTACTATGAAACATGATCTTGCCTAAGGAGGTGAATGATAAAGGGTCACTACGGGTAATTCACACTAGATTTAGAATGATCTCTTGACTATTTGATGTGTTTGAATGCAAGGTGTATTCAGGTCATCACAATGTTTATGTTTTGATGCTTATACAAATTGATATATCAAAATGGATATGATATTCAGTTCATCCTAGCATTTATGCCTTGGTGCTTATATCTAATCTGACATTCTAAAAACAAAATCAATATGCATATGTCCATGGTTGTCTAACCAGTGGGTGTTGTATTGATTCTTGCACATACAAATCAATATTCATATGTTTATAGTTCATAACTAGTGGGTGTTGTATTGATTTATCCGGTTACCTAAAAATTTCAATGATGATAACAAATCAACACATGATCAGTGACTAGGTCCTAGGTTCTAGGTTTGCATTTCATTCTTCATGTCATTTTATATTTTGGACTTTGCATGATCTCACAAATTGCTTGAACACTTAAATGATTCTTCAACAAAAAAAAATGACACAACAGCTGAATTTCACATGAAGGTTCTTCCAACGAAACATCAAGTAGAATCCTTTTTCAGGATCAAAATTGAAATATGAGATCATTTATATTATTCACAACTTGCATAATCAACCTTCAATCATCATAGAAATCTAGAATTCAACTTATTATCTTACATCAAACTATCAAAATTTCAACTTGGTCAACTATGGTCAACTCATGGTTTAACCTAGTCAAACTTGGTCTTCTGGACTTCCAAACGATGCAGAATGCATTCTCAAACGTGTACAACCACTTCTTAAATCAATTAACATGCTTCTAAAAAACAACGTTGACTTTTCTTATTAGATTTCAATTTTTATCCCAAAGGGGGCATGGTATTGCACATCATTCAAAGTATGTAATCTAAATCTGTAATGAAATCTTTCCTCAGTAATCAAGACAACAACCACATCTAGTTGTTGATTCATCTAAAGTCCTCGTCGCTTGGGGAAAATCTATTGCAATCTGGTATCCTAAATCTATATTGTAAATTGTATCATCTTTTGTAACTATCGGTTCATTAGTGTTATTTCCTTGGTTCTTCATAACTAATGGGTTCAGGATGTGGTACTAATATGATTCATACAAGGACATTAAGGTCTAGAATCGGTCACTCACTTCTTCGCAATCATAAGGTTCAGAATCAGGCATTTTGACACTTTTTCATAATCACCGATTCATTGTTGCTATAGTTAACATTATCTTTGGTCATTTAGGACCTAAATCTTAAATCTTGAATCTTTAAATCTTTCAATCAATTTCTGTCTCAGAATCAGTTAATCTTTCAAATCAGTTTCATACATCTATATCATACATAGACTATTCTTTGAACCACTACGCTTTGCATACTGATTCAAAGAGGGGCAAAATGTAATACCCCAAAAAAGGGCTACAGTTTTATTAACCTCCTACATCTTCAAATCGAATGAATTTCACATCAAAGTCCTAACCTGAGGCACATTTGCACATCAGTTTATCAAAAACCTAATTGATTATCTTAATTCTACATCAGGGAATATTCCCTAAATATTCCTAATTTATCCTAATTATCTTTAATTTAATAATTATTTGGCGATAAATCTTATTTATCCTAAAGTTTGATTAATTGAATATTCTAAATATTTAATTAATCAGAATTAATACTACCACTTAATTATTTAATTACATTTAATTATATTTATTCCTAAATTGTATTATTTAATTTTGACAATAAATCAAAAATCTTATGACTAATTGATTAAATTCCTATTTAATTAATTAAAGTCAATTGTCAATCTTTAATAATATAGTTTTTGAATAAAAGTTTCATTTAATAATTGATTAACCCATAAATCAATTGTTTTAATTCATGATTTAATAATTGATTAACCCATAAATCAATTTTTTTAATTCAAAATCAGTTAAGTGGAAAATAAACCACTTTATTTATTAAATTAATTCATATTAAATCATGCACAATCACAAAAGCAGTCAACTTTAAAACAATTGCTAATTTCAATTTGTAAACTTTCTAAAACTCAACATCTGATGATGAGTTGAAAAAGAGAACTAAAGCTCTATTTTGAGATAAAAACTACTTTTGCATGATTTTATGAATTAAATATTCTTAATTTCTTGTTAACTCAAAAATCAACCTGATTTTATCAAGAGTGATTTATGGCTTTTCTCTTGCATCCTCAAAGCCCTGGATTTCTATTAAAACAAGGCTCAGCTCTTCACAAAGGTCTGCACAATTTTTGGCTAGCAATCAACACTCGAATTTGCACAATTACTCTAGCGAATTGGTGACTAAAGGATTAAGCATTTGCAATGGGCAATTTGTGAGATCTTTCATAGTTGATCATAGCTTTTGCATAGTTTCATATCATATTTTTTATATTCATTCATAGCATTCTTAGACTAAATCTGCATTCAATCTTGATTTCATTCATATAGCTTAGATTCATACAGTTTCTCATATTATTGCATAGAAAATACAAAAATATAGAATAATCTACATTCATATAGTCTTTCATATTTTGCATTCAAATCCTTTGTTTAGGTGTCACAATGTCACTGATCTTGATTCCAATCTGAGAACATCATACTTGCACCTACTAGAAGGCAGTAAATTGCCTAGTTAGCATAGTTTCAATTATTTGCAAGATTTCAATTTTTGCTAACCTCTAATGTTTTACTGAAGTTTTGTGTCTACAACTAGGTACAAAATTCACACACACAAAAACAAGCTAAATGAACATGGAGAAGTCACTAGAAACAAGGCTAGACTGGTATGCAAGGGGTATGCACAAGAAGAAGGAATTGACTATGGGAAGACATTTTCCCCCGTTGCAAGATTAGGAGTAAGGACACTACTTGCATATTCTTCTTATAAAGGATTCAAAGTATATCAGATGGATGTCAAATCTTCATTTATGAATGGGATATTGGAAGAAGAGGTATACATTGAACAACTTGAAGGATTTTTTGACACAAGTAAGAAGAATATGGTTTGCAAGTTGCACAAGGCACTGTATGGATTGAAACAAGCCCCTAGAGCATGGTATGAGAGACTACATAATTATTTGATAAAGATTAGTTTTCCTAGGACAAATGATAATAGTAATTTGTATATGAAGACTGAGAAAGGTAAAGGGATTTTGTTAGCTGAAATCTTTTTTGATGATATCATATTTGGAGGACAAGATGCCCTATGTAAAAACTTTTCAAATGAGATGCAAACTAAATTTGAAATGTCTATGTTTGGTGAGATCAAATTATTTGTTGGTTTGCAAGTCTATCAGATGAAGAAAGGTATCTATATTACTCAATCTAAATATGTTAAGGAGATACTGAAAACTTTTGGTATGTAAGATTCCAGACCAGTAAGTACTCCTATGGCTACTGGATAGAAACTATCTAAAACTAATGATACAACTAAAGTGAATCAAACCTTGTATAGATCTATGATTCGAAAGCTACAATATGGTGTTCACAGAAAACCAGATATTGCCCTAGCAGTTGGGATTGTGGCAAGATTTTCTGCCAATCCTAAGGAGAATCATATGATGGCAGTGAAAATAATATTGAGATATCTAAAAGGAAAAGAGGATTATGGATTATATTACAAGAACAATGAAAAGTTTACAGTGATGCAGATTGGGATGGAAATGTTGATGATAGAAAAAGTACAAGTGGTGAAGCATTCTTTCTAGGAAAGAGATTAGTCTCCTGGACAAGCAAGAAATAGAACTGCATTTCCCAATCTACAGTAGAAGTTGAGTATGTAGCAACAACAGTAAATTGTTCAAATTTATTGTGGATCAAGCAATTGTTAAAAGGTATGAAGGAGGAAATCACTGAGCTGATTGTTATTTTTTGTGATAACACAAGTGTTATTAATATATCAAAGAATCCAGTGATGCACACTAAGACTAAGCATATTGCTATCAAGTATAATTACTTGAGAGAGCTAGTTCAAGACAAAGAAGTGAGATTGGAATATGTGAAAACAAAGGAACAATTAGCAGATATATTCATAAAATATTTACCTAAGGATTCTCATCAATATCTTAGAGGTAAACTAGGGGTGATTCCCCTAACTAAGGCTACCTAGTAAAATAGGAACACTGCATCAAATATGTTGAACATAATATTTGACAAATTGATGCATAAAAGGTCACACTTTAGGAGTTTCCTAGAGTTGTGAGAATTAAATTAGAGATGATAATCAATCATAAGAAAGATGACAGAAGGAGTATACAGCATACAGAACTGACATGAAGACATCTACATGGAAAAGTTGTAAGTGATAGATACAAGATTTGGCATTGTTGTCAAAGAGGGAGAAGATTCAATGAAAACAAATGGAGTGTGTTGGTAAACAGATTATTCTTTCTAGATTTAACTCTTTATTTTCCCAAAATATCCTTAAGAAACAATGTGAATACGAACAGTTGGAAAGTTGTTAACTATTCAACTAACTTCCCTCTGAATTTTAACAGGTACAGCTCCCTTATGTGAAGATATGCAATGAATATTGTTTGTTCTAAATCCTAATGGGGTATGTTCTTAACCAAAGAATAGCAGAGGCAACCAAATTAGCCCTTAGTGATAAACTAATCCAGGCAATGAATTTGATTCTAAAATCTAACCCACCCCGTGATTTCACAGTGCTTATGAATTCACACCAGCGATGATGCATCAATGAACTCTACTTGAATTAATGAAATGCAGTAAAACAATATGGATGAAACTAATCTAAAATAGGACATATATGTATTTCCCCAACCCCCAAGTAATACTATGATTACTGTCAATTAGCTGCACTAAAGAAGAGAAACAAAACTCCGTATATTTGCTAATTTCAATCCAGCTTTAAGGAAAACAAATATGCTAACTCACAAATGCATGGAACAGTAAATAAATGGCACAAAAAACCTTCTAGATTGACTACGCAACAAGATGTATTTCACACCAAAAATTATTCAACCTTTTCATTGATTTTCAGAGTATTACATATAGGCTTCAAGAATTAAGTTGTTACAAAAACAACTGAATCGATTCATATTCTACAGAGTTGGTAAATGACAAGAGGCCATTTACCAATTTTATAATGTATATAAAAAAGAGGAGGGGAAATATATTTTCTCTTCGTTGGTTTCTTCACCTTCTCCAACTTAGCCTTATGAGCTTTGGCAGCTACAAGAATTGGAATCATCCTTTCAGAATCTGGGATGTGCACATTTTTCAATCTTATAAGCCAGTGAGCATGATCCTTCTCTATCCTTTTTGCAGCATCTTTTTGGGGTTGCATCTTCATCATGGCCTTGTATATGCATCCACCAAGTTGTTGAAGATCAGGTATTCTATCTAGGTGAGATCTAGATGATTTCGCAAGCTAGTCCAAGTAGTCGGAGAATGCCTTCTACATGTTGGTTATACCAATTGGGCTCTTTCCATCTCCACTAGCTTGAGACTCCAAGTGAAGACCTGTCAAGTATACAAAGATTTTACTTTTTTCTTTAGTGACTTCCTCATCGGTCACCTTCATTCCCACCTCTACTTTGATTATCATCTCCATTTTGAATTCAACTCCTTGGAGCCATTCGATCAGAGGTTCATCCCCTTTCTGCAATATGTTGGCTTTGATTGCATCTTTAGTCTTCATCACAACTAGCCAATGTAGAAGCACCATGCACTCTTCACACCTCAACCTCTCTGTTGTGAGTGTCAGCATATGTCCTTTGAGAGATTCTTTTTCTACTTCTAATTGTAAAAAGACATTTCCAAGCTGCTCAATGGCTACCAGACCTTCAGACTTGAGTCGTTCAATCCACCTCCTACCAATATGCCTAAAATGTCTATCTTCTTACAACTTAGCAAGTATTACCTTGTTCTCAGCTATAGTAGGATCAAACATTGTCAGAGAACTAGGTAGGATTTCTATAGGAGTGATTAACTACTTGATGAAGTTAGTCATTTCTTTGATCTCCACCTTGAGTCGAGTCTTTTTAATTTTGAGATCTTCGAGCTCTTCTTCAATCAAGACATTGCTAGACTTCCATAGGTTCACTTTCATGTCATGGTGAACAAGTCCCATGTCTAAGGATTGTAGTGAAAAATTTGAGGTAGTAAGATCTTCAATTCTACCATCTTTTAATGGCTTGGCTATTTCCATAGTCAAGTGACCTATGTCTGGATCTCAACCAATAGTGGTCAGAGTCCTAGAATTCTTAACCTTGCTTTTGGCTGGGCCTGACTGCATTGCTTGTGAAAGCATCTCGCCACTGGGAGTGCCTAGCTTGGCTCTCTTTCTCTTCCTCTATATAGTGTTATCAATCCATGACTCTACACTTGTAACCTTTGTCACAAAAAGTAGGTCTTCTATGAATAATTTCCTGATAACAGGAGGAGAAGCTTTAGGCTTGGAAGAGAAAGGATTAATCTCCAGAGAAGAAATGCTCTTTTCCTTTTGAGGAGACCCCAAATGCTCATCTATCTCATTAGTTTCTGAACTACTACTATCATCACCAACCTCAACAATGGTAGGAGCCTCTTGAGTGGGATGTTAGCTATTTTTCTTGCATGGGTAAATAACTAGACCATAACCTAATCTCTCCCTTTTGATGCTCTTTTCCTGGCAAGAGAAATGCTAATTGACAAGGATGAAATCCTTCTTCACTTCGGGCTCCATAGACCCAGGTGGGTGTACCTTACTTCTCTGCTTATGCAAATTGATATGAACTAATACAAACACCTAATAAGAAGATTTCACTAATGGATTAAATAGAATAAATAGGTCCTGCAACAAGATTCATAACTGAAATGAACCTCTGATATGGGAAGCCTACCCACATGCTCAATCTATCTTTCAAACTCATCAACAGAAAGGGAAAGTTGATTGATTAAATTGATGCTAGTTTGGCAAATGATTTCTAATAGTAAAGATCAGTGCCTTCAATCTGGGCATGGAGTCAAAACTAGTAAATATAAACCCAAACTACAAATCATGTTTCATTGATTAATATCCCTGCATTAATGCCTTACATTAATACATTTCCATCACTCAATATGAAGAATCATACACATTCATAGCACCGATTAATTTCCAATCTGCATTTAAGGATTTTACAATCCTTCCTTGAAGGATATCCAAATACAAACAGATACATTCTCCCTTGGAGAAGACAAACTCAATATCCCTTGAATACTGAACTCATACTAAAATTGAAACTCAATACCATGAAGACAATTCTCTGAAAACCCTACATGCCTTACATGTACTTCAATTTGCAATAAAATTTACAAATACTTGCACTGAATCTATGACATAAAATGAAGAACGCAAACCATTACACTTAGACAATCATGAACCAAAATGGAATTTCATTTGGACCCTTCTCTTGGAGAACCCCCTGCTAGAATCACCACAGACCTGGAACCATTCAATGGATGTTTACCCAAAATCTGGAACCTAGACCAGAGTTCTTCCAAAATTGGAACCCTTGACCCCCCTCAAAAATTTAGAATCAAGAAGGCAAAGAGGAAATTCAGGAGGCATTACAAAGTGACACTTGTCTTCCTCCTCTCTGCTCATTGGATGAGTCATCCACCTTCAAACTGGAAATGGAACCTACTCTCAACTCTAGAAAGCACCTGTCATCTCTTCAAACTAAAATGTGAATCATCAGATGTAACAAATCAGATATTTTCAAAATATCTTCCTGGCCCCCCTATTTCGTTCAACTACAAATATCTCAAAACTAGTTAGACCTGCATTGAAATTGATCCTGAAAATGAAATCCTCATTCTCTCACCTTTCCAATGATATATAATACTTTCTATTTGGAGCAAAAACGTGCCCTCTATGAATTAATCAATCCCTCAGGCCTATGATTTTAAATTTTTGAAATTACTCTATAGTCTGAAACTATAGAAATGAACTTTCTAAACCCTTGATTTTTATGCATCTTGAAAGTCACGTGGATTTCCCTTTTTTTTTAATTTTAATTCTTTTCCCTTCATTTTTCCCTCAAATGTGGGACCCACCGATGACACATGGTAGGCACTGATTGGGCTGGCCTCCCACATTATCTCTGACTGGATTGATGACTAGACTATTGCCTCATCACCTACGCCACATGTCACTCTGGCGCATGATCGCATGGGCCAGAAATGGCCCATGCAATCATGTGACCACTCTGCAAAATTTGATTTAATCGGGCCTGCATCCAGTTGGCGCGCACCTCACCTACCACCTCATCTGGTGACCATGCTCAATCTCCAATTCGCTAAGTGATTTACACTGACCGCCAATTTAACTGGATAATTGGTGACTATTGGATCTCTGAATCACTGAATGTTTAATGCTAGCTGCCAATTATCTTGCAAACACGCAACTAACTCCATTCTCAGATTTGCTAGATATTTCACTAACTGCTTGATTTGATTAAGCGAACATGCGAATGCAAAGGCTTCATTCTCTAATTCATGAAATACTTTTCAAACTGGGCAATCCATTTGGTGAATTCACGTGAACCTACCACATGTTAGCCTGGCGCATGATCGCATGGGCGAGAAATGGCCCATGCGATCATGCGACCACTCTACAAAATTAACTTGTCAGCGAACCCCAGCATGAAACTGAGGCAGGCGCATGAGCTTGCTTGTGCATAGCTTCCACAACTTCATCTTGCTTCGTATGTGTGTGCGCTTGTATTTATTCACCTTATAAGCCTATTTATGGATCAATGTGGGACTATTGTTTTTAACAATTTTAAAACTTCCCTCACACTTTACTCCAAAATATGGGGCCCACTGCTGCACAGGAAGCTCCAGCCAAGCAAGCCCATAAAGAACCTCTGTGGTTCTTGCTTTACAAAGCATAGTAAGTGCTGGGATATTTAAATATTTGGAAAGTCCCAGTATAGGCAATGTGGGACAATGGGTTATAGAGGAAAACCATCTAAGTCCCCCTCTGACTAGTGCGTTGGTTCTTCCCTGGATTATTTGACTCCTACCTCATCGAGCTACCACATGACAACTTGGTGCATGATCTCATGGGCTAGAAATGGCCCATGAGATCATGCGACCACCCTTAGATTACTACACAAATTTCAAGGTCTACACTTCCTACATAGTCACGCATTTTGGTCAAAAATATCTTACCTTTTGGGTCCCACACAAGAAATAGTTGGTCGCATGGTCGCATGTCAGAAAACTCTGAAATGCGATCATGTGACAACCAATTAATTTAAAACTTTCAAAAACCTGGGCCCACCAACAGGTCACAGCTGCGCAGATAGGAAATGTTGATAAAGAGGAAAAAGTGCGAGGTTAAAAACACATAAGGTTTTTGGTGAGAGATTGAAAACATCCAAGGTTTTCATGCAAACCAAAAGTTAGTAGGGAGACCAAAAACATCATGGGTTTTCAAAAACATTGTGGGTTTTTGACACTAAGGCATATTCTGAGATTATTTCCTGCAAACCTTGAAACTTGAATATCTCCCTGGGTTTTGTGATTTAGGAGATGTGATCTGAACTGGAGCAAGTTGATACATTAAAGAGCATGGGGCTAAGAGCACAAACCATGAAACATTATGGATTTTCTTTGCACATTAAAACAAGCTTGCAGCAGGGCAGGACAACTTCAAAATTAGCAGGGAAGAGACCATTTTCATAGGATTTTGCATTGACTAGAAAATGGACTAACAGGAGTATCACCTTGTCTCTCAATAGTTCCCCCTTTTTCTTGTTGCTCTGGTTTCGCAACCCCAACAATTTCTTCCCCCAGCTTTTTAGGTTTCTCCATTTCAACTTCTTCATTCGAACCGATGACAGGAGATGAACTTGCTTCGTAAGTCTTTTCAAGTGGGATTTCTTTTTCAGGTGGTTCATCATCCCCACCTACTAGTTGAGCTGGTCCTTTGTCCATAGATGACGTTGGCAAAGAGGAGGATGCAAGATCACTCATCGGCTCGACTACAGGAGCTTGTTGAGGAGTAGGCTTGCTAGACATCTTTCTCCTTCCCATCATCCACTGAACCCACTTATCATTCCTCTTAATGACTAGCCGTTAAGATCTCCAAATCTTCTATAGCTTGACCTTTTGATCTAATCTCTATATGTGTCAGTATACATATGTTCTCCATCATCAACAGTGCCTTCAACATTAATGTTGACATTAAACAACTTGATTTGTTCAACAGTCAACCTAGATTAAAACATCTCGCAGCTTTCTAACTCATCCTTGCAATTCGCCCAATAATCTTCAAGCTTGGGGATGTGCTTGACTATGGTGCCAATATGAAGGTGATTCCTAGCATAGCCTACTGGATCAAATTGAGGCCTCAAAACTTCATACACTTTTGGCTTGTATCTACTCTCAAACATCTTCATCATGTTCTTAGCATTTGACCTCAACGCATAGCTATAAGCTCCAATGGAAATAGGGAATTCATAGTCTTTCTTCTTGATTCCCGCACTGATCATGTTCACTTGCAACATCTGTTGGATCACTTCTATGAGCACAAACATGTCATCAGGGTACCTTGGCAGCTTCATGGGGAAATCATCAAAACCTGCAAGAAGGTATGAGAAACTAGCAAATTGAATAAAGAAGCTCCCAAATTGGGTGATGAATTCCATGGCCTCTGGTGAGAACCTCCACTCTGGTCATCCTTGCAATTATCTACACAACCTCATTGTGAACAATTCATTAACTCTAATGAACTCAGCATAGCTATTTTGTAACTTCAAATGAGGGAAGAAATCATAAATTTTGACATCATCTTCATATTCTTCTAGCCTAGGGAGTCCTGGCCATACTTGCAATGTAGCTAACACATATATCAAATAGGAAGACATATAGAATTTGTTCTAGAACTTGGCAAGATTCAAGGCATTGGACAGATTTTCACTTACCACTTGAGCCCACTCTATATAATGGTGTTCAGTATATATTACTTGAACCAAGAAGTAGTGCTCTATGAAATTTAATGTGTCACTTTCACCTTTTATTTTGTGAAGGATCACTAGGATGTCAACGATCTTGACCTTCAGGTCCATCCCAAAAAGTGTCTTTGGTACTTTTCTCTTTATGCTCCTAGCGTTCTAAAACCACGAGTTCATGATCTCTTTCCTCCATCTCATCTTCTTCTCATTGTATTCTGAAATTGTGATCGAGAAGTTCATATTTGAAAACTCTACTCACTCTGGGATACAAAGACTGTTTTGCATAGATTCTTTGTCAATGGAGATGAGAACTATATCATACAGTAGCAAAATCTATTTTGTATCTAGGTTGAATCTGGTTATACATTCACGGATAAGCTCGGGAGCTTTCACTGCAATAGGAAATCTAGAAGCTTCAACGAAGCCGCTACTTTTGAGCTTCTACGCCATGGGATGGAGGTTCTCCTCATTCAATCTTCTATGTAGATTTTCCAGATCATAGAATCTGAGGGATGTATCTATCAAATTCTATCATTTAGATGTAATTCTATTCAATCCATCGAAACCCATGAAGATAGTGGCCATAGATTCTGATTATGCTTTTGATTTACTGCTAAAAGGTTTGGGGAACATTGTAAGATGATTTGTAAAATCATGGGAAATTAGGGGCATATGAAAAAGATGTGAGCAAATGGTAATTTTTTCTTGATTGTTTGAGTCCTTTATAAATATCTTGCCTCCTTATCGTTACTTTCCATATCTCACGACACACGAGTGATAGATTTTCAAAAATATTCGTTAAAGTCTTAATGTTAAGATTTGAATTAAATGCACCTTATTAATGGCCTTAAGAAATCACCTTTACTCATTCAGGGTAGATGTAATGGTAACTTAATTGGCGTAGTGGATTTTTACTTTTTTTCTTCTCTTCATTAACGCCTTTGTCGAAAAACTCACTTCGAAGGTAGAAACCCAACTGTGGAGAAGCTGGGAAGTGATTTTTTGAAACTCTGCAATTAACCTATTTCTTTATCAATTATTTCTAAATATCAAAGTGGACTATCTTCATCATACCAAATCATTCAACCCTCATGATCTCTTGTGTTTATTCTTCACAAGTTTTCACTTCTCAAAAACTGACCTTCTCAAGTGACTTTCTGATAAGGGAGAAGCTAAAAACTAGTTCTCTGAAAAAGGGCTTGTATTCACTTTCTCATACTTCTGAGGCTATTTTATCCACTGTAGGGGCTCAAAATTACATCCTCCAATGTAGGCTCTTAGCTTTCAAGAATTTCTAATACACTTTCCACTATCCTTCGAAAAACAACTTCTGCAGGAAAAAATTTGCAAGCGGGGAAGTTCATTACGGCTTCTCCACCAAGCTACTTTTGTGGACCTGACTCACTATTAACTCAAGAATCTTGATCTTTAAGACTAATTTGAGTGCTTGATGATCCCAGTGTTCTCTTCCTATGAAAAATTACCTTCATGGGTCAAAACCCTCCAAGGAGAAGACTATGTTCAATTTTTTGACAAAGGAGAAAAATAACAATTTAGAGCTTTACATTCACATGAATACCATCAATCAAAAATGAAAGAAAAAGAGTCTTTATCAAATTGGGGACTATAACTTACCCACTCCTAGGGAGGAAATAAAAACCAACCCAACTTAAAAGCAAGAAGAAGGCATGAAGGGATAATTCAATAAAGACTGCCTATCCTAGGGGGATTCTAGACTTAGACTCCAATTCATTATCTCAAAAATCTTAACTCTATCTAAACATGAGGTATCCACTTTGGTTTTAGAGTTGAAGAACAAAAGTGGGGCAACAGATGGCTCTATCTGGGGACTTGGATATGATCATATCTAAGCAAGAAATCCAAAACTCTGGTTTCACAAAGTTAAATGAAAAGGTGGCTCACAATAAAACTAAAGCAAGGGAAGGAAACAGGAAAGGAAAGACAAAATGAGGGAACCTGAACTAAGCAAAAAAGAAACAAGAACTAAACATAACTATCATACAATATAGGGGCTTCCTACTTTCAATTTGCAACTTGATACAATTTCAGATCTTGACCATTATAGGTCAAGGGCAACACCTCACCATTTGGATACACCAATTTGAAGGAATTTATGCCAAAGGCATGATGGATGATGAATGGTCCTTTCCAAAGCGTCTCAAATTAGCCATGCATTCCTTCAAGTTCCCTTCATTTATCCCATAGCAAAACTAAATCTCCAACCATGAACTTCCTTGGTCTGGTTTTCTTATCAAATAGATTCTTAACCCGCATTTGATATTTTGTGATGTGATCAACAATCTTCTCTCATTCTTCTTCAAGTTTATTCAGATACAGAATTCATTTTTCCAACCCATATTTATAGATGCCATCTTCTACCAACATTCTCAACTTGCTAGTAGCCAATTCTAGAGGTAGTGGAAGGCTTGCCTCAACTCTGTATACCAGCTCAAAAGGTGAAATACCAATTGCCCTCTTTGGAGTTACTCTGTCAGCCCAGAGTGCTTCGTGAATTTTCTTATGCCAAGTCCTTTGGTTATCTGATACAAGTTTTCTCACTATATTCACTAGGTTCTTATTACTTGACTCAGCTTGACCATTCCCTTGTGGGAAATAGTCAAACAAATGACTAGTAGTCATACCATACTCAAAACAAAAATTGGTAATCTTAGTCGAAGAAAAGTAAGTTGCATTATCCATGACTAGTTTAACTGGCACACCAAATCTTACCATAATGTTCTCCTTGATGAATTCACACACTACTTCAGAAGTAGTTCTCTTAGTGGCCTTTGCCTCTACCCATTTTGTAAAATAATTAGTTGCAGTGATTATATAAGTGTGAGCAGCACTTGATGTAGGATTAATAGGCCTGATAAAATTGAGGCCCCATTGCTAGAAGGGACCTTCTATTACCACCAGTTTAAGAGGGAGATCTTCCATTTGAGGTCGACCTATGAACATCTTACACTTTTCACACTTGGCCACCCAGTGATATGCATCTTTGAACATCCCTGGCCAATAATAGCATTGCCTCAAAATTTTAAATGCAGTTACAGAGGATGAGAAATGCTCGCCACAAGCTTCATCATGGAATGTTTTTAACAACCTCTCCTATTGTTTCTTGTCAACACACCTAAGAAAAGTTCCATTTAAAAATCTTTTGTATAATGTACCTTCCCAAATGACATACTTAGCCACTTTCAACCTCAAGTCCCTCCTTTGTTTAGCTATCAATCCTTTAGGACATTCACCATAAGTGAGGAAATATATGATGTCTTCAAACCATGGATCTTGTAAACTCACCGCCAAAACTAATTGTTCTGCTTCAGGTTGGTTATCTTCTTTACTTTTGGCCATAGCCTTACACAATGCATTGCCTTGCACCAGCTTAGTAGGCTTGATCTCTATGTCATATTCTTATGTTTTGGCTACCCAAGGCCCTCTGCTATTGCATCCCACATCTTGTTGGGTTAGTATGCTCTTCACAGCAATATCAAGAATAAATACAGCTGAGTGAGAATGTAAGATATAAAATCTGAAGTTCTTCAAAGCTTTCACCACCGAGAAAGCATGCTTCTTAGTTTGAGAATATCTCATCTCATAATATTTCAGTGGCATACTCATAAAGGAAATAGGAGTGTGAACTCCTCCATTTTCTTGCATAAGAATAGCTGACAGTGTGTGTTCAGATGAGTAACAATAAATCATATAATCTTTCTTATAATCTAGGTGGCATAAGATAGGGGCATTGGCTATAGCGTATTTTATATCTTGGAAGGCTCTCTTACCAGGGTCATTCCACTTGAAATTTTGATTACCCTTCATCATGTCCACAATACATTTGGTGATCTCTGAAAAGTCAGGGATGAATCTTCTGAGGAAATTTACCTGACCAAAGAAGGTTACACTCCAGTCTTACTTACAGGAAAACTTAGCCTTTGAATGGTTTTGACTCACTCTAGATTGATCCTAATACCTTCTTGTGATACAATATGACCTAGGAGTTTTCCTTTAGTAACATAAAAAATTGACTTCTTAGGATTTAAAGAAATCCCATGCTCCCTACACCTTCGCAATACTCTTTCTAGGTCTTTAATATGATCTTTCCTTTTCTTAGAGAACATAGTTGAGTCATCTAGGTATATGAAAATGATCTTATCTTCCATATCAGAAAAGGACAAATCCATACCTCTTTGAAATGTTGCGCCAGCATTGATAAGACCAAACAGCATTCTATGATATGCAAATGTGCCCTAGGGAGTGGTAAATGAAGTCTTATGTTGATCTTTCTCTTCCACCTTGACTTGGTTGTACCTGGAAAAGCCATCAAGCATAGACATCATTTTGGCCCCTGCAACCATCTGCAACAAATGATCCATGTTGGGGAGTGTGTAGTTATCTTTCAAGGATCCTTGATTTAAATTTCTGAAATCTACGCATATCCTTATTTCTCCACTCTTCTTCCTCATAGGAATGATATTTTCTAGCCATGTAGAGTAGTGGATAGGGTAGATAATCCTAGCTTTCAGCATTTTGTCAACCTCTCTAAAGATGGCATCTGCCACTTTTGGATTGTAGTTTCTTTGTTTCTTTCTGAATGGGGTAGCATTAGGTTTTAGGGGCATTTGATGCTTGAAATTTCCTCCCATAAAGATTTTTAAATCCTCATAACTACAGGCAAAGACATCTTGATATTCTAGAAAAATCCTTCTAGCTTCCACTTTCTCTTCAGGTGTGCAACACTTCCATATGTTTATCATCCTGGGATTTGACTCATTCCCAATGTTAATTCCTTCATATTCTCTGGTCATAAGACCTTTCTCTATTCACTTCTTCTTAACATAAGTGTCATGATGATTGAACAATTTCTCTAATGATATGAAATATGGGGGGATAACATTACCTTATAATTGAATCACACCTGGTTCATCTTTCTTCCATTTTTTGGGATGATCTTGTGAGGGATCATTTGTCTTTTCTTTAGGAGGACTATCATTACCTTCAAGGAAGAGTTGTAAGATTTTGTCATCATCGAATACTTTCCAATCATCCACATTAACAGGTACTGATGGCCTGTATATTACCTCCACCTGGTACTTCTTGTCTTTAAATTTTGGATGAGGTAGTAGTAAGGAAGCAGAGACTGCCAGTAAATCTTCTTTGGAATTTAGCTCTCTAGGGACATATTCAATTTCAAACACATCCAATCCTTCAATCTCATCCCACACTTTTTTTTTGTAACTCTTTAGCTTCCTATTTTTGATAGAGTATTGGCCTTTGATCTGGTGCACAGTCAGCTTTTAGAACTTTTACACCCTTTTCCATCATAGCAACTATCCTGAGTAATAATGCCTCATACCCAGCCATATTATTGGTGTTTGCAAACTCTAGTTTGAAAGCCATCAGCTCGGGTTCACCTGTGGGTGGAATTAATACATCTCTAGCACCAGACCCAGAAGAAGAACAACTACCATCGAATTCCAGCATCCAGATTTTAGGAGTCTTTTCTTTCTCAAAGGTCTCCACTTCTTCTTGTTCACTTTCAGATTCATCAATAATGCCCTAGGTAAACATCATGTAATTACCGAACTCTAGTTCTTGATACTAGATTTGAGCTTTTGGATCATCTAATTTCATAACTGTGAATTTTGAATTCTCCTCGGGTTCTAGTTTAACCTTCTTGTTTCCCATAGGAATCACCACCTGAGACCAATCCAATTTGATTTCCCCGCCCATGTCTCTACAAAAACTCTTACTAAGCAATAACCCATAACTTTCTAGTATATCTACAACAAGGATTGTCAGTAGCATCTTCTTTTCAGGATGGGCGGCTAGAGCTACTTAAGCATCTTTGATTTGGCCAAGCAACGGGACTTGTTTAGCATCCATAGAATAACATCTACCATGGACTTTTGTCATGGTATGGCCTAAGGCTTTGGCCACAAGGGAAGGCATCACATTATTAGAGGCACCTGAATCTATGATACAATTGCCAAGTTTACAACCATTGATATACAAGGAGACATAGAATAGTTTGGGTTTTTGACTTGGGAAGGTAGCTAGCACAGTGGTTTCCCTTTCTTCAAATAGGTTTTCCAATGAGGGATCATCTTCATTGGAAGAGGTGACATTATGATTCAATTTAATACTATCTCCCTTTAAGTAATCTATGAATCTTTTCAATTCAGCTGGATTCGATCTTAAATAGACTATGGGAGAAATTTGGATCTTGGAATTTGTTAGGAATCAATGTTGAATATCCTATCGGGAGTATTAGCAGCCATTCTGTAGCATTTGTTATTGCACTCATGACATTGATTGTCATTGATGTCAACACAGTGTGTTAGGAATGAATGCTAAAGTGTTTGGCACCCATTCTGTAGCAGTTGTTTTTCCATTCATGACTATGATTGTCATTGATGTCAACACAGTGTTTTACCGAAGACTTGTAGAGAAGAAGATAGTGTTTTGATTAGCACACATGGTATACTGTAGTTGGATCTATGTGAAATTGAGGATATACTCTTTGATATGTTATATGTCTATGGTTAAGAGCATAGATAGTAATTCTTTTATTCATGAAAGTTATGATCATTTTGGTGAAAGCAGTATTCAGGTAGTGTTCCTGAGTAGCGGTTTTTGGGAATCAGATGATTTCTCCTAATCAGGATAGAATCTAGCTTTACATAGTTAAAGAGAAGTTAGAGACACATTTTTAGTGATGTGGATGATAGTGCAAACTTTGAAGTCACACGAGTGAAGATTTATTGTATTTGGAAGCTGACAGTTTTATGTAATTTTGTTGTAGCGTGTGGAAACTTTTATTTTGTAATTGTGTGCTGACTCATTTGTAATTATTTGAGTGTGGTATAAAGGAAGGAATTTTTTTCCTTGTTGTAGTGATGATGTTTGATGTGGTATGCATGAAGTGAAGAAAAGAGCTAAGTATGAGAGCAAAATTGTGAAGGAAGACATGCGAAGTACAAAGATCTGAAACTGAGATCTGATGTAGTAGTGAGTGCGGTTTGGCATAGTCAAAGAAGAGGTAACATATTATTTTGTTGAATAATGAAAAGATTATTTGGATAGTGAGTTCATTGATCTTACCCTAAAGCTATCTAGGTAGTGGGTCCTTTTGTCTTCCATAACTCTTAACAGGGTTAGAATCTTTTAATAGGGATTCAAAATATCCTAACATGGATTTATATGTACTGAATGTATTTCATAAGATTCCTAATAGAGTCCATACTTTCACAAGGAATATTCATATTAGTGCATCTTTTGTGGGCATCATTCCCACCGGGGTTTACTCATTGATCAAGAGGTTCCCTAGTCAACATATCTTGTGTTATTATGTAATTGTCTATGAATATCTTTCTATGGTTGGTAATTATATTGCTTATATGGTTTAATGTTGTTGAAGATGATAAAATTTATAATTATCAAATAACTGATTCACCCCCCCCCCCCCTCTTAGTTATCTTGGTGGACTTTACTTTCTAACAATTGGTATCAGAGCAGCAAGTCCTTGAAAAAGAAGTTTAACATCTTAAGGAGATCCATGGTGAATTTTAGGAAAGAAAGCCCTAAGTTTGATGGACTAAATTTTGACAGTTGGAAAGAGAAGATGAAGACACATCTATTATGTTTAGGACTAGATTATTGGTTGACTACAAAGAATGATAAGACTATCATTAAAGAAGATGATCTTGAGACATGCTCTAATGATGAGAGAGATCTATTCATGTGTAACATACTTGCAAGAGAAGCACTTTTGACAGCACTTCTAGAGAATGAATATAGTCAGGTAAAATGTTTGAAAAAGTCTCATAAATTTTGGAAAGCTTTGCACTCTACTTTTGAAGGTGATGAACATGCAAAAAGAGTTAGATTACATAATTGGATATGTGCATTTGAAGATATAAGAATGTTGGAAGATGAATCTATTAGAAGCTATATTGGTAGAATGTCAGAAATTGTTGCAGGGATAAAATCTTGTGGAGGAACAAAGATAGAGAATGAAGTGATATGGAAAATTTTGAGGACATTGACTCCTGTATTTAAGAAAACAAAATAGATGATTGAACAAGTTATACCTTGTACTGTGAACTTCACAAGAGAGACTCTTCTTGGAAGATTGGAAATAGCATAGATGAACCTGAGGTTATTAGGAGACTTACCTAGAATGGAGACAGCATTCAGTGCTCTTAGTGTTCACCCTACATTATCAAGAAGCATCAGTGTGAGTGCAGATTATGCTACTAGAAATAGATTTAGAAATGAAGAAGACAAGAAGATTGAAGAAGGTATTGCCTTGCTTGTGAAAAGAGAACCAAACGGTAAGAAAAAAATTTAATGTTGGACTTGTCACGAATATGGTCATTTTGCATCTAAATATCCTAAGAGAGTTAAGAAGTATAGAAATAATTTCAAGCCTAGAAGATCTAAGGAATGTTATTATGCTAATGATGAAGACCTTGAAGCTAGTATTGAAAGAACTTTAAGTGAAAGTGATACTGAGAATAATGACGAAATAGGATTTGTAGCAATTAAAGAAGAAAATTTTGAAACTAATGTTAAGGAAGAAAAAGACTTAGTTTCTCAAGTTGAAAAGAAAGATGATTGGATTATAGACAATGGTTGTTCACATCATATGACTGTAGATATGAAGAAGTTCATAAAGTTTAACAATTATGATGGAGGAGTTGTTAGAGTTGGTAACAATGCACCTTGTTTGATTAAAGGTATAGGATCTATTACTCTTGATGGAAAGACTAATACTGATGATGTTTACTTTGTGGATGGATTGAAACATAATCAAATTGAACCTAAATCTACTAGTGAAGCTTGTGAAGATGAAAATTGGATTAATGTTATGAGAGAAGAACTAGATCAGATAGAAAAGAACAAGACATGGGAATTAGTCCCTAGACCTAAAGACAAGAATGTAATTGGAACTAAATGGGTATCAGAAACAAGATGAATGAACAAGGAGAAGTTGTAAGAAACAAAGCAAGATTGGTATGTAAGGGATACTCACAACAAGAAGGAATTGACTATGAAGAAACTTTTGCACCAGTAGCAAGAATTGAAGCAGTAAGAATGTTTTTGGCCTATGCAGCTTTTAAGAAATTTAAAGTATATCAGATGGATGTGAAGTCAGCATTTCTGAATGGAAAATTGGAAGAAGAAGTCTACATTGAGCAGCCTGAAGGTTTTCCTTTGACTCAAGAAGAAGACATGGTATGTAAACTAAAGAAAGCATTATATGGACTAAAGCAAGCACCTAGAACTTGGTATGCAAGACTAGATAAGTATTTGTTAAAGTTGGGATTTGCTAAAGGAATAGCTGATAGAAATCTATACACAAAAGAAATTGAAAATGGTTTGTTGATTATAGTTATTTTTATTGATGACATTATTTTTGGAGGAGAAGATGAGGCTAGTGACAAATTTGCTGATGAAATGAAGACTGAATTTGAAATGAATATGATTGGTGAGATGAAATACTTTTGGGGATTATAGATAACACAAAACAATTATGGTATCTTTGTAAGTTAGAAAAAGTACTTGAATGATTTGTTGAAAAGATTTGGAATGGAGGATTGTAAACTAGTTGGAACACCTATGGTAACTAGACATAAGTTATCTAGCACAGATGAAACACTGGCAGTTGAGCAGAAGAAATACAGATCCATGATTGGAGGATTGCAGTATTTGACACACACAAGATCAGATATAGTACATTCAGTTGGAATTGTAGCAAGATTTCAAGTTGAACCTAGAATCACATTATGCAGCAGTAAAGAGGATACTGAGATATTTAAGAGGCACAATGGACTATGGATTATGGTATGAAAAATCTAATGATTTTACCCTATGTGCATATATAGATGCTGATTGGGGAGGCAGTGTTGATGATAAGAAAAGCACCAATGGAGGAGCATTTTTCCTTGGAGGAAGATTAGTTTCTTGGCTAAGCAAGAAGCAGAATTTTATTTCACAAAGCACAGCAAAAGCAGAGTATGTAGCAGCAGCAAACAATTGTAACCGATAATTTGGATGAAGCAGATGCTGAAGGCTATTGGAATTAAATTTGTTGAACCTATTGTTATACATTGTGACAACACCATTACAGTCAGTATGTCTAAAAATATTGTACTACATTCTAAGACAAAACATATAGAGATCAAGTATCATGTTGTAAGAGAGAAAGTTGCTGAGAAAGAAGTCATACTAGAGTACATAAGCACAAAGGAACAGATAGCAGACATATTTACAAAGCCTTTGCCAAAGGATACATTTGAGTATCTAAGAGGTATGCTTGGGGTTATGCCCCAGCCTACTTTTGATTAGTGATGTAGTCGGTTGCATCTGTCCAGTGGTATATGAGCCCTATCTTTCTTCTAGATTGGATGTTGGTACTTGCTCTATGGGGGAGTATGTGTATCTGAACTGAGCCATGAGGACTCTAGTAAATGTATTTTTCTGAATAGTGTATTTTGACATTGAGTTGTTGTTGACTTAGTGATGGAATTTTTGTCATTGATGTCAATGGGGGAGAAGTATGCATGAAAAACAATATGAGAGAACTGAACAGGATAACAAAGCAAGATTTGATTGATGAAGAGGATTTGCAGAAGCAGTGTTGTAGTATTGGATTTTTGGAACATTGGATATTTTTCATCTATGTTTCCATCAATGCAAATGGGGGAGGTTTTAGGAATGAATTCTAAAGTGTTTGGCACCCATTTTGTAGTAGTTTTTGTTGCATTCATTACTATGATTGTCATTGATGTCAACACAGTATTTTACCGAAGACTTGCAGAGAAGAAGACAATGTTTTGATTAGCGCATGTGGTATATTTTATTTGGAGCTATGCGAAATTGAGGATATACTCTTTGATATGTTATATGTCTATGGTTAAGAGCACAGATAGTAATTCTTTTATTCATGAAAGTTATGATCATTTTGGTGAAAGCAGTATTTAGGCAGTGTTCCTGAGTAGCAGTTTTTGGGAATCGGATGATTTCTCCTAATCAGGATGGAATCTAGCTTTGGGTTGTTAAAGGGAAAATAGAGAAACATTTTTAGTGATGTGGATGATAGTGAAAACTTTGAAGTCACACGAGTGAAGATTTATTGTATTTGGAAGCTGACAGTTTTATGTAATTTTGGTGTAGCGTGTGGAAACATTTATTTTGTAATTGTGTGCCAACTCATTTGTAATTATTTGAGTGTGGTATAAAGGAAGGAATGTTTTTCCTTGTTTTAGTGATGATGTGTGATGCAGTATGTATGAAGTGAAGAAAAGAGCTAAGTATGAGAGCAAAATTATGAAGGAAGACATACGAAGTACAGAGATCTGAAACTGAGATATGATGTAGTAGTGAGTGCGGTTTGGCATAGTCAGAGAAGAGGTAAAATATTATTCTATTGAATAATGCAAAGATTATTTGGACAGTGAGTTTAGTGATCTTACCCTGAAGCTGTTTGGGCAATGGGTCCTTCTGTCTTCCATAACTCTTAACAAGGTTAGAATCTTTTAACAGGGATTCAAAATCTCCTAACAGGGATTTATATGTACTGAATGTATTTCATAAGACTCCTAATAGATTCCATCCTTTCACAAGGAATATTCATATTATTGCATCTTTTGTGGGCATCATTCCCACCGGGGTTTACTCTTTGATCAAGAGGTTCCCTAGTCAACATATCTTGTGTTATTTTTTAATTGTGTATGAATATCTTTCTATGGTTGGTAATTATATTTCTTATATGGTTTAATGTTGTTTAAGATGATAAAAGTTATAATTATCAAATAACTAATTCACCCCCCCCCCCCCTCTCAGTTATCTTGGTGGACTTTACTTTCTAACACAGTGATCTACTAAAGATTAGCAGAGAAGCAGACAGTGTTTGAGTTAGCTCACTTGGGATATTGAAGATGAAGCTATGAGTAGTTGAGGACTTATTCTATGATGTATTATTAGATCATGGTTAATATCACAGATAGTAATTCATTTAATCTTGGAAGTTATGAGGAAATCATTGGAAGCAGTATTCAGGTAGTGTTCCTGAGTAGTGGTTTGTGGAAATCAGATGATATCACCTAATCGGGATGGAATCTGGTTATGCATAGTTAGAGAGAAATTGAAGGCATGTTGATAGTGACATGGATGATAGTTCAAACTTTGAGGTTGCACGAGTCAAGAATTATATTGATTGGAAGTTGACAATTTTGTGTAATTTTGATGTAACGTGTGGAAACTTTTATTTGTAATTTGTATACCAACTCATTTGTAATTACTTGAGTGTGGTATAAAGGAAGGAATGTATTCCTTGTTGTAATATATGGAATGTGATGAATGTAAGTGGAATGTGATGAATGTAACTGTATTGTGAAAGAAAAATTGTTGAAAGAGGATATGCGAAGTACTGAGATCTGGTATTGAGATCTGAAGAAGGAGTTAGTGTGGTTTGGCACAGTCAAAGAAGGAGTATTGAATTGTTGAGGTCAGTAATATTTTGGTATTATTCTATTGAGTAATACAAGATCATTTGGACAGTGAGTTTGGTGATCTTACCCTGAAGTTGTTTGGGCAGTGGGTCCTTCTGTCTTCCATAACTCCTAACAAAGTTAGAATCTTTTAACAGGGATTCAAAATCTCTTAATAGGGATTCATATGTACTGAATGTTTTTTATAAGACTCCTAATAGATTCCATCCTTTCACAAGGAATATTCATATTAGTGCATCTTTTGTGGGCATCATTCCCACCGGGGTTTACTCTTTGATCAAGAGGTTCCCTAGTCAACATATCTTGTGTCATTGTGTTATTGTGCATGTATATCTTTCTATGGTTGCTGGTTACATTGCTTACATGGTTAAAATCTATTGAAGTTGACAAAATTTATATTTATCTGATAACTGATTCACCACCCCCCCCCCCCCCTCTTAGTTATCTTGGTGGACTTTACTTTCTAACAGAATTTTTACAGAATTGAATGAAATCAAAGGAGTCATTTTCCTTACCCGACTGTGAGATTTTCATTTCTCGACTATTTTCTTTCATATCTGAAGTAGATGCATCATTGATTCCCATTGAAGGAATGACAATGGGAGTTTTTCCTTTTTGGCTCCAAGTTAGGATTTCACAAGTGGTGCCATTTATGGTAGCATAACACTCTCCTTACTCCTCAGAATCAGATTTATACTCCAAAAAAAATTTACAAAGTCACTATGCAAGCATGAATCTGGTTCATTTTCTAGTGTCATAGTGTCTAACTCATTGGTGGATAATAATTTCATCATGTGAGCTATTTCAGGACAGCTCTCACCATTATGGTATGTCATTAGATGAAATACGCACATATTTCCTTTCTTAGGGGGAGCCTCTATTGTGGAGCAGTTAATTGTAGTGTTCTGCTATCGACATTTCTACTATTCTGGTCTTCAAAGGATTTTTGATACGGATTGTTAAACTTTGGGAGTTTCCTTTTTAAAGTGATGATTTCATTGGACATCTTTTGCATCATCTTGTCAGTCGATGTAGTACCACTTGAACTAGCACCCATTTGTATCTCTCTTTTCCACCTGCCAGCTGAAATCATGTCATCTTCCAACTCAATGGAAATTCTCTGAGGAGCATCTAAATCTGCAAGCTGAGCTCTCCTTAAATCATAGTTTATGTCTGGTGGCATGGTACCCATAAAGAATATCTTCAGGTTCGCAGGAGTAGGTCTATCAACAAGGGGAATTTTGTTGGTGATTTTATTGAACTTAGCAACGAATTATCTCATACTTACATAAGCTTGTTTCTTGATGGAGGTCAATTGCACCAACAGGTCATGTTCATTTTCAGCCATTTTAAACATGGCTTCAAAAGCCAACCTCATAGTAGCACAACTTTTAATTGAAGTTTCAACCAAGTGATAAAACTAGTTAGTCATTGTCTCAATAAGAGTTTCAACAAATAGCCTTACTGCAACATCTTCGTGTCCAATTCCTAGGATGTGAGTTGTTGTGAAGAAGGCCTTAATGTGATCATCTGTAGTAACTTTCCCATCTCCCAAGAACTTAGGAAATTTCTTTCTAGACCCCAAATGGAGTGGGTGATATGTTGCAAATTGTAATGGACCAGTTACAGCAGCCCATGGAGCTGCCATGACTGTATGTGCAAGATGTTGTGGAAAATTAATAATAGGAGGAGCAACTACTCCATGTAAAGTTAACAACTGGAAAGCCGTAGGTAATGAAGTTTGTGTCTTAGGAGGTGAAGGTGGTCTACTCCTCTTTCGGTCACCTCTCTGACAAGGTAAGTTTATTATGGGAAAATTGAGCTCAGCGAGCCTGTCGAATGTAGGGTCTTTTCCACCTTACCCCTTGGTACTTCTGAGAAATATTATTTGATCCAGAGCTCCGAATTAGTTTTTCTACCTAGCTTCATGCATGGCTCTGCATTGGTTTCTTCTCTATATTTCTCTTTCAAGTGCTTCTGCTCTCGCTTCTTCTTGTTCAAGCACTTGACTCGTATTCCTATAATGCTCTATGTTTCTTCTGTATCTCCAAGCGAAAGTATTCCTCATGGAAAATATTCTAGTCTAGCAATTGTTTCTATCCCCAAAAGAGTCACCAAAAATTTGTTGGTAAATAGATTGTTCTTTCTAGATTTAACTCTTTATTTTCCCAAAATATCCTTAAGAAACAATGTGAATACGAACAGTTGGAAAGTTGTTAACTGTTCAACTAACTTCCCTTTGAATTTTAATAGGTACAACTCCCTTATGTAAAAATATGCAATGAATCTTGTTTGTTCTAAATCCTAATGGGGTATGTTCTTAGCCAAAGAATAGCAGAGGTAGCCAAATTAGCCCTCGGTGAGAAACTAATCCAGGCAATGAATTTTATTCTAAAATCTAACCCACCCCATGATTTCGTAGTGCTTATGAATTCACACTAGCGATGATGCATCAATGAACTCCACTTGAATTAATGAAATGCAGTACAACAATATGGATGAAACTAATCTAAAATAGGACATATATGTATTTCCCCAACCCCCAGGTAATACTTCGATTACTGTCGATTAGCTACACTAAAGAAGAGAAATAGAACTCCGTCTATTTGCTAATTTCAATCCAAATTTAAGGAAAACAAATATTCTAACTCATAATTGCATGGAACAGTAAATAAATGGCACAAAACACCTTCCAAAATGACTCTACAACAAGATGTATTTCACACCAAAAATTAGCCGACCTTTTCATTGATTTTCAAAGTATTACATATAGGCTTCAAGAATTAAGTCGTTACAAAAATAAATGAATTGATTCATATTCTATAGAGTCAGTAAATGACAAGTGGCCATTTATCAATTTTATAATGTATATCAAAAAGAGAAGGGGAAAGCTATTTTATCTTCACTAGCTTCTTCGCCTTCTCCAACTTAGCCTTATGAGCTTTGGTGGCTGGAAGAATTGGAATCATCCTTTCAAAATCTGGGATGTACACATTTTTTAATGTTATAAGCCAGCGAGCATGATCCTTCTCTATCCCTTTTGCAGCATTTGTTCGGGGTTGCATCTTCATCATGGCCTTGTATATGCATCCATCAAGTTGTTGAAGATCAGGTATTCTATCTAAGTGAGATCTAGATGATTCTGCAAGTTGGTCCAAGTAGTCAGAGAACACCTTTTGCATGTTGGTTATACTAATTGGGCTCTTTCCATCTCCATTAGCTTGAGACTCCGAGTGAAGACCTATCAAGTATACAAAGATTTTACTTTGTGCTTTAGTGAGTTCCTCATCGGTCACCTTCATTCCCACCTCTGCTTTGATTATCATCTCCATTTTGAATTCAATTCCTTGGAGCCATTTGATCAAAGTTTCATCCCCTTTTTGCAATATGTTGGCTTTGATTGCATCTTTAGTCTTCATCACAACTAGCCAATGTAGAAGCACCATGTACTCTTCACACCTCAACCTCTCTGCTGTGAGTGTCAGCATATGTCCTTTGAGAGATTCTTTTCTTGCTTCTAACTATAAAAAGACATTTCCAAGCTGCTCAATGGCTACCAGACCTTCAAACTTGAGTCGTTCAATCCACCTCCTACCAATATGCCTGAAATGTCTATCTTCTTGCAACTTAGTGAGTATCGCCTTGTTCTCAGCTATAGTAGGATCAAATGTTGTTAGAGAACTAGGTAGGCTTGCTACAGGAGCAACTAACTACTTGATGAAGTTATTCATTTCTTTGATCTCTGCCTTGAGTCAAGTCTTTTTAATTTTGAGCTCTTTGAGCTCTTCTTCAATCAAGACATTGCTAGACATATAGAATTTGTTCTGGAACTTGGCGAGACTCAAGGCATTGAACAGATTTTCACTTACCACTTGAGCCCAATCTATATAATGGTGTTCAACACATATTACCTGGACCAAGAAGAAGTAGTGCTCTATGAAATTTAATGCATCACTTTCACCTTTTATTCTATGAAGGAGCACTAGGATGTCGATGATCTCGGCCTTTAGGTCCACTCACTCTGGGATATGAAGACTATTCTGCACAGATTCTCTATCAATGGAGATGAGAACTATGTCATCCGGCAGCAAAATATGTTTTTTATCTAGGTTGAATCTTGTTATACATTCCCGGATAAGCTCGGGAGCTTGCACTGCAATAGGAAATCTGGCAGCTTCAACCAAGCTACTACTTTTGAGCTTCTACATCATGGGATGGAGGTTCTCCTCATTCAATCTTCTATGTAGATTTCCCAGATCATAGAATCTGAGGGATGTATCTATCAAATTCTATCATTCAAATGTAATTCTGTTCAATCCATCGAAACCCATGAATCTGGTGGCCATAGCTTTTGATTATGCTTTTGATTTACTACTAAAAGCTTTGGGGAATGTTGTAAGATGATTTTTAAAATCATGGGAAATGAGGGGCGTATGAAAAAGATGTGAGAAAATGGTAATTTTCTCTTGATTGTTTGAGTCTTTTATAAACAGCTTTCCTCATTACCATTACTTTCCATTTCTCACACCACACGAGTGATAGATTTTCAAAAATATCTGTTAAAGTCTTAATGTTAAGATTTGAATTAAATGCACCTTATTAATAGCCTTAAGAAATCACCTTTACCCGTTCAAGGTAGATGTAACAGTAACTTAATTGGTGTAGCAGATTTTTACTTTTTCGCTTCTCTTCATTCAACACCTTTGTCAAAAAACTCACTTCGAAGGTAGAAACCTAACTGTGGAGAAGCTGGGAAGTGATTTTTTGAAACTCTGCAATTGACCCATTTCTTTATTAATTCTTTGTAAATATAAAAGAAGACTATATTCAGCATACCAGATCATTCAACCCTCATGATCTCTTATGTTTATTCTTCACAAGTTGTCACTTCTCAGAAACTGACCTTCTCAGGTGACTTTCCAATAAGGGAGAAGCTAAAAACCAGTTCTTTAAAAAAGGGCTTGTATTCACTTTCTCATACTTCTGAGGTTGTTTTATCCACTGCAGGGGCTCAAACTTACTTCCTCCAATATAGATGCTTGGCTTTCAGGAAATTTTGATACACTTTCCACTATTCTTCGAAAAACAACTCTGCAAGAAAAACTCCACAAGCGAGGAATTTCATTACGGCTTCTCTGCCAAGCTACTTTTGTGGACCTGACTCACTCTTAACCCAAGAATCTTGATCTTTAAGCTTAATTTGAGTGCTTGATGATCCTAGTGTTCTCTTCCTATGGAAAATTACCTTCATGGGTCGAAACCCACTGAGGAGAAGGCTATGTTCAATTTTCTGACAAAGGGGGAAAATAACAATTTAGAGCTTTACATTCACATGAATACCATCGATCAAAAATGAAAGAAAAAGAGTCTTTATTGAATTGGGGACTATAACATACCCACTCCTAGGGAGGAAATAAAAACCACCCCAGCTTAAAAGCAAGAAGAAGGCATGAAGGGATAATTTGATAAAGACCGCCTATCCTAGGGGGATTCTAGACTTAGACTCCAATTCATTATCTCAAAAATCTTAACTCTATCTAAACATGAGGTATCTACTTTGGTTTTAGAGCCGAAGAACAAAAGTGGGGAAACAGAGTGATACAGCACTAAGGGAGAAGATTCAATGAAACCTGAGGGAGAGATACAGAGAAGATTTAGAGGGAGTAATTGGGTAAGCGGTCAGGCAAGGAAAAAGTTGTGAATCAGAATGAAGCTAAGGATATTAATAAAATTTGATGCATAGATATTTTGGATTGTTTGGTAAATCATGTGTTATTCATGTGGTGTTTCCATCAATGCAAAAGAGGAAGATTGTTGGAAACTATAATTGAAATAATTGTTATATTTGTCATTGATGTAAAACCTTAACTGGTAAGACAATTGCTATCTACGATAGTACCATATCTTTTGATTAATGAAGAGGATTTGAAAAGAGGAGATAACAAGAGGACCTAAGGAAAGGTTGAGTTATGTGATACTTCAATGGGTACTTAATTAGTTGGCACATTGACAAGATAATGTGTTGTTTATCTAGTAAGAAGAAAGACTGGAAACATAGACTTAACCGAGAAAAATTGAAGAAATCTAGTTTAAGCCGAGTGATGTTAGAGTCGACCGAGCACCAATATATGCCAAGTAAATCTAGTGTTGACCGAACATCAGTAATTGTCGAGTGACATGAAAATACTAAGAAAAGATGGTGTTTGCCGAGGAAGATAATTTATAGTGATGGTTGAGATACATAGTGATGACTAAGGAGATGAACACAGTGTTGACCAAGTGTCAGCAATTTACATTTGGATAAAGAATTAAGGATCCCAGTCGACATAGTTGAATTCTTGGGATATGTAAAATGTGTTGACATTATTAATGAATTGTATGGAGCATTTAATACATGGTAAATCATTTTCTTTTGGAATCAAAGAGAATTTTGGAGATGTATCTAGAAGGAAAAGATGGAGAACATAATGATGGAAGGATTCGATGAATCTAACCTAAACCTAAGATCTACGGAGGAGATTAAGTGGAAAAAGATTGATCTACCTTATCAAAGAGGTATAAAGGAAAACCTAATTGTGAGGTTACAGAGTATGACAAAGAGGTTGATGTTATTGACTGATAAGTCTAAGTAGAAGGTTGAAGGTGAAGCTTTGAAGAGCTAAACAAAGTTGTGGTGATTGCTTGAAGTGAATTCTGAGCAGATTAGAGATGGAGATGGAAATGAAGGTCAATCAGTAAATTAGCATATGAGCGAAGCGGATCTATATTTACAAAGTGAGTTGTATGTTTTTCATATCATAACCTATTGTTACTTTCTAACCATTGTATCAATCTAAATCCTTTAATCAAGGTGACATTCTAATTGAATGTTCTTAAGTCCTCTAACCAAGCCACTTTTGATAGAGTGTTTTAAATCCTTTAACAGGGTCACACCTAACAGTGTGTTTGTAAACCTTGAACCAGGTTGGCTTCTCATAGAGCTCACTTCAGAAGAGTGAAAATCAGTAGCGTGTTGCAAAGTGGTTTTTCCCAAATTGGGTTTCTACTATAAATCCTAGTGTTATACTTGTGTGAATGATTTTGATGTGAATGTTGTTGAAAGATTTATATTCTAAAAGTTAATTAATTTTGGATAGTGAACTACATGTTATATGTTTTTGATATATTCTATAGAGACCGAGTTGAATTACTGATTTGATCTGAGTTTCTTGAAGTACTAGAAAGTTCAATTGGTACATCTAGACCTAAGAACAACTGATTCACCCCCCTCTCTATTGTTCTAAAATCATCCTAACACTTAGTAACCCAAAGGCATCATTACATGTTATCTTAGAGAAGAGGGTTGCCCCTGAATTACCAATAGATGCACCACATTCTTGTGTTCATGCTTGTTTGGAATGGAAGCTGATTTTGAGGAGTTCACAAGGGCTACCTTAAGAATAATTTTGAGACCATTTAGAGGAATTCTTAAGGAACTCACCAAATTGGTGGAGATGATTGGATATGAGGAAGGATTGGAAGCACAAATAGCACAATGGAAAAAGGTTCTTGAAGACCTTAAAATAATAAGGAAGAAACGCTTCCAAATATTGGTTAAGGTTTATGAGGGGTCAGAGCTAGACAATTTTGAAGTATGGATTAAAGACATAGCTCAAGATTTGAATGTCTATCAAAAGTGCTTGAATAGATTAAATAAGAAGTGGGATGAAGGAATGGTTTAGGTTGAGGAATTCTAGAAGTTATTCAAAGGAATGGATCTGGATTTGTACGATCATGATGACAATTAGATAATGTACCCAATAAAAGACATCATGCATTAGTTTATGGAAATTTTGAATGGTGTGAAAATGAAGGAGGACCTCCAATAAATGTTTTATCAAAAAGGAGGTTATGCAGAGAATGCTGGCACGGGAGGAAGAGATCCAATCTTTTGCTACGAAATTGGTCACCTTTAGAGAAAAGAAACAATAATGCCTTGGGAGTATCCAAATGGTAGATTTTGAAGAAGTACAGGAAATAGTAGAGAGGTTACGCAAGGTCCATCCAAAAATCCTTCCCATCAACTAAGTGTTTAGTTTTGGACTTAGTCAATTTTTGCATGGAGGAATTTTGACACTTAACCAATTTTCCAATTCAGGAATTTTGGCCTTTCGGACTCCAAAAGTTTAAAATTTTGCCCAACATGAAGTTTTGACTTAGCTATTTTACAAGAGTCATTTTTTTGGAGTAAGGATCGGGCTCCAAAATTTTAGGGTTGTTTCCATCATAAAGTTTCAGTCTTTAAGAGTTGATTTTGAGTTTGATTGGCCACATGTTTTAGGTTGTTTTCTCTAGCCTTGGGGATATCTATTAGTTGGATTCTCTAAGAGGAGCCGTGAATGACATTTCAAGGGAGAACTCCAAGTTTTGAAGAAAAATTTAATGGAAAATAGTGGAACTCCAAGATGGATCTTTTGTTTTCTAAAGCATATTGGGCCTTGAATTTGTAATGCACGTAGATCATATTCATGCTAAATGGTTTAGGGTTTCTTTAGGAGTATTTTTCTTTCAGTAAGCTTTAGATTTAATTTTATTTTCCAATTTTATGCGTAGCTAAAACCCTAGCTACAAAATTCTTGTTTTTTCCTAAAAGGTTAAGTTCTATAAATTGTAAAAGAACAATCTAATTAAGGTCAATTATTTTTGCAATACAATTATATGCAATTGGTGCTTCAATCATGGAGTGATATTTTTCTACTATCTTTGTGAAATTCATGAATGTGTGTGTTCTCATTCTTTTGCTTCAAAGATCCAATTGATTGTGTGGTGATTTTAATCTGTGAATTCATTAATCTAGTTTTTATCATTGATGTGTTATCTTGCTATGACCAATTATTGGGAAGATTGTTCTTCGGTGCTTCAGGATAAATTTATCTCATGTGTGAGTACATTCATAGTGGCTTCATGATCTAATGAATTTTGACAAATATTACATCTACATTTATTTCCATTAATGATTGCATCTGCAAAACTAGGGTTATGAGTTATTCAGATCTATGTTTTGTGGGTTTTCTCCATCTTTGTGATAATTTAATTTGCAAGGTTATGCAATGATGGTTTGTGTCCATTAGGTTTACTTTCTACAATTTTCATTCAATTCTAGTTACCATACTCATTTCCCTACTTTCAAGATAATCAATCTTAGTAAGTTAATTAAAATTTGCATTTAGAAAATTGTCTTTCATTTAAAATTTTTGAAAATATACAAAAGATTGTTTGTTTAAGATTATTTTTGTAGCTTCTCCAAGATTGAACTAGCAAAGGCCTCCTAGTGAACAGTTTCACATTTATCTTCAATTGAGCTATCTAGAGGGTTGAGACTTAGACTAAAAGGAACCTTGAGATTGATTTCATCATTCTTCCAAGAGGGGAATTTGTACATCCACATTCCTAGTCATTATCTCATCTAAAAATGACACTCAACAGGTGTGATCCATCATTCAACTTGCAACAAGCATTAAATCTGCATAGGGGAAAGCACCAATCTAGATATATGTCCCCATATTTCCAATGGTCAATACACATCATGAGGAACATGACCCAAGTTAAATGCACTAGCCAGCCAAGCCCAAATAAATCAAATAAACTAGACGGTGAACCAGAATGTCAAGAAACCAACACCACTCACTGATTGGACACAGAGACCCATTCGGTGAAGAACATCATCGAGCAACAACTGAACACTGAACTCATCCACCAAGTAACTACCAAAACTAGAAACCAAACACTAACATATTTTTGGTGATACAAGATTGCCAACTACTCCAGGATGCTCTTGCATCAAACACCCCAGGTATGAAAAAGATGTTCTCAATAGCTCAATGAACATCTTTTAGGATTCAAAACATAGATCCCAAACTTATTCTTTATATACATGTCTTTCGATTCCTCAATCGACACACTCTTTCCTTGAATCCATTTTTTTCTCTGCCTTCTTAAATCCTTCCATGGTATGCTACAGGTATTTTTCCCTTGCCGATCTTTAACCCTTTTGGAATCCTTCAACTCGGTCCTTCTATGGAAGCTCAGGTTCAATCCATCAAATTTTGTATCCTACAAAGGAATCAGGGAAAAATTCTTGCCATACTTATCAACAATGAATACATTCTTGACATAATTGTGTACAACCTTATAATCATATTTCCAGGGTCTACCAAGCAACATGTGACAAGAACTCATGTCCATAATATCACACAACACTTGATCAACATACTGCCCAATCTGAAAATCAACATAACATTGTTTCCTCACCTCCAAGGCATGTTCATCGTGTACTCAACTAATCTTATAAGGAAAAGGATGTCTCACTCTCTTCAAACCAATTTTATGTACCATCTCCTCATCAAAAAGGTTATCAATACTACCACCATCCACAATCACACTATGAATCTTACCGAGAGACTTGCACTGAGTTCTGAACAAATTCCTCCTTTAACAAGGTTTCATCACCTTATTACCAAACAATGTTCTCCGAACCAGCAAGTTCTCTTCCTTCTTGAATTCATTCAGTACTTCCTCATTCACCAAAGCATTCCTACTACTACTGACCTTCCTATCTACATGTGTACACTCAAAATGCCTATATCCTTCTTCTCCACAGTTTTAACAAGTACCCTTGAATCCAAATCTACATATTCTTCTCCTCAATTCAATAGGTTTTGGTTCATCCCCAACTATCAATTTATCTCTTACCGACTTCTCTTGTATCTCCTTCCCTTGAGAGTTACCATGATGTCTTCTCTTTATCTTCTTCCACCTTCGGGGCATACTGGTAAGCATCCTCAACTGAAACAATCTTCAACATGACAATCTCATCCTCAATATTGAATCTCATACCATTAACATACCTAGCCACTTTTCCTTAGAAAGTTATCTTTGTCCAAACTGAATAGTTAGCCTGTAAAACTCTTTGGTATAGTCTTCCATAGTCATCTCCTTCTACTTTAGGTTCTACAACTTCTTGAATAACTCAAGTTCATAGTCATTAGGAATGAACTTAGCCTTCAATTTTGTCACCATCAACCTCCACTGAGTGATTTTCATCTCACCTTCTTCTCTAGCTCTCTGTAATTCTTTCCACCACAAAGCATCATGCCCTTCAATTTAGTTTTTGTTAACCCCACTCTAAGAGAATCTCTAATGTCTTCTAGCTCAAATTAGTCTTCCAATTCACTAATCCAATCAATCAGGTCCTCAGGTTGCAATGTTCCTAAGAAGTTAGAAACCTCCATTCAATGACTTGTACTCAACCAAGCCATAGATCTCTCTAACTGATCAGCTTTGTCTTCCTCGGATCTCTCCACCCGATCATCTCTATCTTCTCCACTCAATCCAGTAGCCTCAAAATCTTCAGCAGCTTCTTCATAACCATCATCGGTTCCAAGGTTCCTTGGTATACCAGTTATAGCTCTCATGATCTCAGAGACCATCTCATTATTCATCATCACCATCTCATATCTGACACCCAATCTAATCTTCTATGTTATCTTTGTCTCCACTGCATCATAGAGATCTGCAATCACCCTAGGGTCCAATCTTCTCAGAGGAATCTCCCAAGATCTTCAAAAACCCTCTACAACAAACCCTAAACCTAACCACCTTGTGACAACCTCCAAATTGTTTGCAAGTCAGGTCACAACCTGCTACCTCACATGAATAACCAAGCAGGGTTTCACAAGTCCAGGAACACAGATCTGCAACTCAGATCGACCAGATCAACCTTCACCAACTAGATCAAAACTTCACTCTGATACCACCTAACACAATCAAGGATGGAGGATCCAAGAATGGACAGTCCAATCCTTGCATCCAACATCAACATAGCAGAAAAATACACAACACAGCAAGATATAACCAAAATTCAACTTGTATTCATCAATTACCAAGTATTACATGCAACATGTCGAGTTGTAAGGCCTTCTCAATTATGGCCAATTACATCAAAAAAATACAACATAGATCTCACAGGATCCAAAAATCACCTAGCTAGCCCAGATCTGCACAACCACAAAAACTAGTAGAAACATCAAGGTAGATCTAGACTTGTTCTCGTAAGCTACCAAGCAATCTCCTTGTCTCCTAAGCCAAGACACTTAGCCACTAGCTCTTCTATTACAATCAGATCTTTTGATCGCTACTATCTCTTATCATCCTCCTCTCTTTCCTGCCTCTAAACAACTACCCATACCCTCCTTATATACTACTCAGCCACAAGTCATCTTTACAACAAGAATTAAATACAAAAATAGCAGTCGACTTTATGAAGCAAACTCATGAAATGTGTGATACATCAATCGACTTGCAACAAGCATTAAATCTGCATAAGAAAAAGCACCAATATAGATATAGGTCCCCATACATCCAATGGCCAATCCACATCACGAGGAACATGACCCAAATTAAATGCACTAGTCGGTCAAGCCCAAACAAATCAAATAAACCAATCGGTGAACCAGAACATCGAGCAACCAACACCAATCGGTGATAGGACACTAAGACCCATTCAGTGAAGAACACCACCGAGTACCAACCAAACATCAAACTCATCCACCGAGTAACTACCAAAACCAGAAACCAAACACTAACATATTTTTGGTGATACACGATTTCCAAATACCCTAGAATGCTCATGCATCACCTTCGAAGGAATATTCCATTAAAATTTGTTTGAGTCATATCCAAAAATTATTTTGGACATGCCTCAAAATTTGTAGATCCAATTGGCACAACATCTCTTTGGTTGGGAGAAACCCTTGTGTTGTCATGCCAAACTTTTTCAATTAATGTTCTTAGTTCATCAACAACAACCTTATCTTTACGTGGAAGTCTACCTGAGAATGCCCAAAGAGAATTATTGTTAGGATCCTCAATTTTGTCATGCCTTCCTAAGGCATTTTGTAATGTTGTTTTACTTCTTTAATGACTTACTTATTTTTCTTATTAAATGAGATTTTTTTACTTCCTTTCCCATTATGGTTGATGTGATAACACATTGAGTAACATTAGAATCTTTAGTATGTGATTTGGAACCAATTGTTTGATATGCATTAATTAGGTTTCTCACAATAGTTTTTTCACTATTATTTTTAGATGATCTTAAACCAAAAAAAATTGTTCTCTCTAAATTTTAGATTTTTAACCATTTCAACAATTAATTGGCATCTTCTAGTTTGATTTAAGATTTCAAAATAGTTTTTCCACATTCTTAAATTCATTCTTTAAGTTTGTTCAAAAAATTTATCAAGAATTGGATTCAAAATATTCTCATTAATGTCAATTAGAAACTTTGATTTTCTACGAATAATTCTAGGTGTTAAGATTGGTGCATGTTCTTCATTTGCATTAGGTGCATTAGGTACATTCATCATATCAAATTGTGTTAGTGTATGTTCATCATTCGATTGATTAGTCATTGTAATTTCTTCTTCAATTACACTAGGTTTGTTTGGTACATCAAATTGAGATGGTATAGATGACATGCCTTCTCCTTCCATTGTTCTTTGTTCACGTAATTTCCTCATATGCTCCCTTTGTCTTACCTTTTATATCTCTTGTTTCTCAATTGTTCCTCTCTTATTCTTTTCCATCATTCATATCAGTTGTCCTAAATAGTATCATTTTGTAAATATATGTTACAAAAACTTATACAATCATACCACCAAAATAATAACAAATTGTCATCAATTTTTATAATCAAAAGTATTAACAATAAAAATAACATTGAACAAACAAAATAGAAAGACAGTTCAAACATTTGAACTCATAAAAAATAAAATAATGTCTTACACTATCTAAAAATGTCCCACAAAACCATGAGCAATTGCAGTGGAGCCTTCAACGAGTTGCAAAAGTACTTATTTAGTTGTTGACAATATAATTTAGCTCAATGGAATGTAAATGGGTTATGTTTTGACTTACCTTCTATTGAGCTAAATGCCTAGTGTTCATATTGGTGTTAAATGTACCCAACATTCATAGTGTCAAAAACTCATACAAGTTTTAGTCTTACAAAACTCGTGGGAGTTATTTCTCCCTAAAACAAGTCATAAATAACAAACAAGGAAAGTGAGGAGAGAGAAGGAAAATAGGGGAGAGAGGAGTGAGATAAGGTAGACAAAAAAAGAGGTTGAGAGAGAGAGAGAGAGAGAGAGTTTATAATTGATGGAGATGGTGATGGAGAAAGTAAGAGGGAAGAATGGAGATAGAGAGAGGGGGGAGAGTGAGAGAGGATAATTATGAGGGGGATTTATGTGAGATAGAGAGTGAAAGAAGGGGGAGAGGGTGAGATGCATGAAGTAGAGATAAAGGGTAAATAGAGGGAAGTGATGATGAGAAGAGGTAGGGGATAAAGTGAAAGAGGGTAATTAGGGGGAGAAAGGTGAGTGAGTGAGTGAAGGGGGAGAGGGTGAGATACATGAGGTAGAGATAGATGGTAATTAGGGAGAATAAGTGATGAGAGGGGGAAGGAGAAAGGGGGAAAGGGAGAAGTAAAAGGGGGGAGAGATGAGGTAGATAGAAATAGGATAATTAGGGATCCTAATAAACCAAGACGGTGATGGGGGAGAAATAGGGGATGAGAAAGAGATATAGAGAAGGGGTAATTATGAGGGGACGTGTGTGTGTGCGTGCATGTGTGCATGCATGTGTGTGTGTTTGTGTGTGTGTGTGTGTGTGAGAGAGAGAGAGAGAGAGAATGGGGAGAGGGTGAGAGACATGAGATAGAAAGTAAATAGTGGGGAAGATATGGTGAGATAAGGGAGGGGAGAGAGTGAAAGAGGGTAATTAGGGAAAGAGAGATGTGAGAGAGAGAGAGTGAGAGAAGGGGTAGAGGGTGAGAGACATGAGGTAGAGATATATGGTAATTAGGGGGAAAAATGGTGATAGGGGGAGGGAGATGGTAGAAAGAGAGAATGGGGGAGAGATGAGGTAGAGAGATAAGGGAGAGGAGGAGAGAGATGAGGTCTGGAGAGAAAGAGGATAATTAGGTCCTGGAATAGATGGAGATGGTGATGGGGAAAGGAAGAGGGGATACTAGAGAGAGAGATGGTAATCATGAGTGGGACATGTGTGTGTGTGAGAGAGAGAGAGAGAGAGTGAGTGAGAGTGAGAGGAGGGGTAGAGGGTGAGAGACATAAGGTAGAGATAGAGGGTAAATAGGGTCATTAATGGACCCTAGGTTTTCTTAAGAAGTACTAGGTGTCTTAATTCATCCAAAGGGGTCCTATGATATGTATTAATGGCCCTTAGTATTTTTAAGGGGTCTTAGGTGTCATAAGTGGTCCTAAAGGGTCCTAAGATACATTAATGGATCCTAGAATGTCTTAAAAGGGGTCCTATATGTATTAATGGATGCTAAGATCTTCTCAAAAATGTATTAATGGTTCCTAGGATGTCTTAAGGGTTCCTATATGTATTAAGGGATCCTAAGGTCTCCTCCTACATGTATTTATGCATCCTAGGATACATTAATGAGTTTTTAGATATATTAATGGGTGATAAGGGATCCTAGGTGTTGTAGGAGGTCCTAAGGGGTCCTAGCATACAATAATGGGTCCTAAGATATCTTAAGGGGATCTAGGTGTCATAACTAGTCCTAAGATGTCCTAGGATGTCTCTGTAAGGTATCGTATGATGTCATAAAGGGTTATAGGTATCATAAGTGGTCCTAAAGGGTCTTAGGATAGTTTAATGATTATATAAATATATAGGCATACATATAGATATATAGACAGACACACATACATATATAGACATGTACATATATATACATAAATACATATACATATATACATGTACATACACATATTATATGTGTACCTATATACATATGTGTAGTGCAAATTAAATTTACATACATATGTCCACATATATGTTTTTTTATTCTTAAAAACCTGATCGAGCCTTTAGTGTTTAAAAACCCGATCGGATTTTTAAATGCTTAAAAGATCAATCGCGTTATGCCTAAGTGATAGGCTTAGATAATAACCTTGAGTCTTGGGATCTTCATTTCCCTCCTTTTTCTTGTCTTTTTCTCTTCCATATTGGTTTCTCAACTTCCTCGTCATTAGGTTTACACATCATCAATTGGGTATTTGTAAAACTACCACCATAATTTCACACATCTTCTGAGATTTCTAACCATATAATGTTTTCTATTTTTGGAGTACATTAACATACTAAAGTTAAATTTTCTTTAACAGTGTCTTTGTAGTTCTCAAAGACATATGTGTATAGTTTTATTAATAACTTTTGATCTACTTGACCAAATTTAAAACAAATTATATATTATTTTTGTGCACTTAATTCTTTACACTTGAAAAATTTTGCATTTTTTATTATTTTGATGCAAGTTATGTATCGTGCACAAATAGGTACCTGATTTTTAGGATGTGCCCTCTTTAAAAAATCATTAAAAAAATACTCAACAAAAAATTAGAAAAAAATAGACAACTTCTAGCTCTCACTCTTAACTATCTTTATACCAAATGGTTATTCAAATTACTACATCTAACTATATCTTTTTTGATGTGCACATCTGATACTTTGTTATCTTTTTCTGAAAAAATCATGAACAGTTTTTCATGCGCAAAGGATTTGAACCACTTAATCTTATCCATTTTTAACAACCTTTACCAGTTTAGAAACTAGATTTAGAGTACTATAATTCTTGTTCTTTGTGCATCTTCTAATTTTGAGTGCATGACTCAAATTTCTCTTCCAAGTTCAAGTTTACCTAATTTCAAAAAAAAAAGAGTGGCCACATACCCCCCTTTTGCACACCATCTTGGTGCACTTACTCATGTTTAAAAGCTTAACTAACAAAGTGCTTCATACCTACCTTGACCAATTTTTTATTATATTTCTTGATGAAATTTTGGTTTATTCAAGGATTATGGAGTAGAATGGGATCCACTTGAGCCAATTAACTTGGTGTAATGTCCCTAAATTATGAATATCCTAATTATCCCTTGAATTTTCCCTAAAATAACTATTGCACAAGATTAGCGTTAGGATTTACCATACATATAATTTATTTAGTTATGTAATCCCAACGTGAAATCATACAACATGGTTAGGGTTCATATATAATCATAATGTCATAGTTAGGTTTATTAGAATTAGAAATAAGATATATACAGAATGAAAATTAATTAGATAGATTTTTGAAGATGACCCAACCATAGAAGTGATAAGGTAAGGGCGACTTGATGAGGTGCCCCCAAAAACCTCCTACCCTTGGCCCAAGAGTGGATACATTGTTTCCCCTTGCCCTCATGTGGCCCTTCCCATGCATATGAGGTGGGCTACCTAGTGTGGGGTCCTATTGTCATTCTCCTCCATCTTGTCATTCCTAACTTGTTTCTAATGATTGAACGCCCATTCACCATGGTAGTGATTGTCAAGAGCATCCACAACAAGGTGCCCTAAAAATCTATCCTTCCTAAGCCCAAAGGCATTCCACTTTGTCCCCCTTTGGTCTCTTGGGGACTTCTCGGTCACAACCATGAGGTGGCATGCTTAGTAGGTGGTCTCATCATCATTCTCCCAATCATGACCACTTTACTTTCCTTACCATGATTAATTACAGTCGTTGAGAAATATACATAATATCTTTTACATACTTTTTGTAGTAAGTCACTACACCAACAATATACCTATCAGTGCTAAATAAGGTAATTATAAGATTCACATTAAATTATTAATATAATAATCTCTATAATGCACAAAGTCCAAACAATAATCACTAAAATACTTGCTATCTAATATTGGTATCAAATGATACTTGTACCAAAGATATGGAAAGTCTGAAACTACTCTTTATCTTTCTTTTTTGTATTTCTATTTTTGTTGATGATTGAATGAATGGATATGGGTATGATAGGTGACACTTAAATGATTGATGTTTGAATGATGAATTGATTGATTTGATAGATATTTGATTATTTATTTTTTATTCCAAGACGTGAATTGATTAATGATAATTTGATCATTTATTCATTCACTTCGTTCAATTAATCTTTTCTAATTGATAGATTATTTGATTACACCTTTGCATATTCATAGATTGCATGATTTCATGATGCATTGATGAGTGATGATGTATTGATGTTTGCTTGGAATGATCTCCCCTTTATAATTTAGAAGTGAAAGGGTCACCACCTTTCATAAGATTTGAGTCACCATTTTTCATTGTTGCCTTTAAGAATAATATATTATTCTCCCATTTAATCTCCCATTTTTATTCCATGCCCTTCTTCAATGAAGTTCTTCTCATTTATATCTCCTTGAGTGTAGGGAGTCACATCCTATAATTTTTTAATTCCCTTATAAAAGGATCACACCCTTTGGTTATGAAAAGATACACTTGTTTGACAACAGTTGTTGCATCTTTCACTTCTTATCTCTCACTTCTCAAATCTGGCTTTACTACTTTTCAAATATGCACATATCCCATTAAAGATCTACATATCTTATTTTCTTCTTGTCTTCTTAATTATTATTTCATATCACTCCTTATGCTTATGCTTTGAATCTTCTCTAGATCTCCTCTACTCCATTTCCTCCATTCCATTTGATCATTTATTCTCCTTTATATCTTCTCATGTGAGGGAGAGGCCATATATCTTCATCATGTCTTCCCTTTAGCAATAGTCATGACCCTTCATAATTGTCCCTCTTTCAAAGAGTCACAACCCTTCATAATTACAACCTTGGAAGAGTCACAACCCTTCATAATCACAACCCTTTCGAAGACTCACAACCCTTCACCTTTGGAAAGTCACTTCCTTACTTCTTCCCTTTCCCTTCCCTTAATACTTCCTTAATTCTTATGCTCCACTCTTTCTTCCTACTCCCCTTTTTTGACGCAGTGCAAGACTGAGAGAATCCTCAAAGGAGAATGTCCAAGCCCCCAACTAAACAACAACATCAAGGAATCCAACAGCAAAACAAGATCTACAACAATCTAAATTCTTTATTCATAAAATAACTGATTACATGCAATGTGTCGGGGTATAAGGCCTTCCCGGTTATGGCCAATTACAAAGAAAGTAATAGTTCTGAAAGATTCCTCAAGATCCAATTCAAACCCTAACCCTAGCTATCTAGATCGGTAACAACATGATACAACAATCTGGTAGAAACATCTAGCAAGATCTAAACTTGTGCTTGCAAGGCACCAAGCAATCTTCTTGTTCCTAACCTTAACCACTAGCTCTGCTCACAATTCGCAGCTTCAAATTCCTAACTGAATCTATGCTCCTCTTTTTCACTTGCTTCCTCCCAACAACTACCCCTGACCTTTCTTAAATACACTTCTTCAGCCACAAGTTGGTTGGAAGAAAGAAATAACTCCTAAGCCCAAGTCGGCTCCTAAAATAAACAAATATTAATGCAATACAAGTTGACTCTCAAATAGCCTTACAAATAATTAATTCTCCATGTTGGCCTCTAGATCTACCTAGGAGAATGTAATACTTACTAACCAAATTAAAACCCCAAGAACTCCATTTGATAAGTCAAACTAGCGAGTGACAGTAAAACTATTGAGCAAGCCAGGCATCATCGAGCCATCACGTCAATCGAGCACCACAAGAATCACCGAGCACAAGTTCTCCCGAGCACTAGAAGTTTTACCAAGTTCCTTCAATGACTAAGTCCTTCAGCAACCGAGCCCCTCAATCAAACTATAACTGAGCAACATAGAGATCAAACACCCAACATGCAGGATTGTTAACTTCCCCATGATGCTCCTGCATCAGACACCCCAAGTGTGAAAAGATGTTCTTAAAGGCTGGAAGAACATCTTACAAGATTCAACACATAAACCCCAAGCTAGTTCTTCACATACATGTCCTCCAATTCTTCAACACTCTTACCCCTGATCCACTTCTATTTTCTTTGCCTCCTCAAGTATTTTCTTGACAATCCATAGGTTTGTTCTCCATACTGATCTCCAACCCTTTTAGAATCCTTCAACTCAACCCAGCTCCAAAAACTTAGGTTCCTCCTACTGAGTGTTGTATCCAGAAAAGGCATCAAGGAAAACTTCCTACCACCCTTCTCAATAGTAAACACATTCTTAACACAATCATGCACAGCCCTGCAATCATGCTGCCAAGGTCTACCGAGCAATATGTGACAACTACTCATGTCTACAATATCACACAACACTTGATCCTTATATTGGCCAATCTAAAAATCAACAAGACATTGCTCCCTTACTTCCAAAGCATGAACATCTTGCAACAAACCAATCTTATAAGGATAAGGATGTCTCACTCTCTTCAAACCAAGTTTCTGAACTGTCTCCTCAGCTACAAGGTTATCAATACTACCACTATCCACAATCACATTACAAATTTTACCTCTTGACTTGCACCGATTTTTGAACAAGTTACTCCTCTGAAAGGGTTCCACCTTAGTACCAAGAAATGTTCTTTGAACCAGTAAGTTTTTTGACTCTACCTTAGGTTCATTCAGAATGTTCTCATTCACCAGAGCATTTCTGCTATTACCGAGCTTCTTTTGTGTGCACTAAAAAGATCTATGTCCTTCACCACAATGAAAACAAGTACCCTTAAAGGCAACCTTACCTATCCTCTTCTTTGGCTCAACAGGTTTCGGTTCATCTTCAGCAGTCGGCTTATCCTTCACCAAGTGATCAAGCTTCTCCTTCCCTCAGGAATTACCATGTTGTCTCCTCTTCAACTTATCTTCTGCCTTTAGGGCATACTGATAAGCATCCTCAATTGAATCATTTTTCAGCATACCAATCTCATCCTGATTATTGAATCTCAAACCATTCACATACCGAGCTACCTTTTCCTTACCGAGTTCTCTATGTCCAAACCGAATAGTCAACTTATAGAACTCCTCGATATAGTCTTCAATAGTTAAATCTTTCTGCTTCCAATTCTACAATTTCTTAAACAACTCAAGTTCATAATCGGCAGGTATGAACTTAGCCTTCAATTTAGCCACCATCAACCTCCATCGATTGATCTTCATTTCACCTTCATCTTCTCTTTCCCTCTATAATTATTTCCACCAAAGAGTAGCATGTCCTTTCAACTTAGTCTGTGCTAACCTCACTCTAAGAGGATCTTCAATTTCTTCAAGCTCAAAGAAGTCTTCTAACTCATCAATCCAATCAATCAAGTCCTCAGGTTTCAAAGTACCAGAGAAGTTAGAAACTTCCATTCGATAAATAGTACTTAACCGAGCTCAAAGAAGTCTTCTAACTCATCAATCCAATCAATCAAGTCCTCAAGTTTCAAAGTACTGGAGAAGTTAGAAACTTCCATTCGATAACTAGTACTTAACCGAGCTCCAGATCTTTGCAACTGGCCAGTTCTTTCTTCACCAGATATGTCCCTTCGATCAGTTCTTTCATCTCCACTAGATTCAGCAGCCTCAAAGTCTTCAGCAACTACCTTGTAGCCATCCTCAGTGCCCACATTCCGAGGTACACTAGTCATAGCCCTCATAATCTCAGTGATCATGTCATTCTTCATCAATTCTATCTCAGATCTAAAATCTGCTTTAACCTTCTCTGTAATCCTAGACTCCATAGTATCATAGAGATCTGCAATCGCTCTCAGGTCCAATCTTCTCAGAGGCATCTCCAAAGATATTCATAAACCCAAGGCAACAAATCACCAACACAAGGTCTAGGTGCAAACTGCCTCAACTTCGGCAATCTGTCCACACACTCAAGAACTTCAACCTCTGATACCACCTGACGCAATGCTAGGCTAAGAGAATCCCCAAAGGGGAATGTCCAAGCCCTCAGCTAAACAACCACATAAAGGAATCCAATAGAAAAATAAGATCTGTAAGAATCTGAATTCTTTATTCATAAAATAACTGATTACATGTAATGTGTCAGGTTGTAAGGCCTTCTCAGTTATGGCCAATTACAAAGCAAGTAATAGTTCTACAAGATCCCTCAAGATCCAATTCAAACCCTAACCCTAGCTAGCCAGATCAGTAACAACAGACTACAAAAATCTAGTAGAAACATCCAGCAAGATCTAAACTTGTGCTTGCAAGTCACCAAGCAATCTTCTTGCTCCTAAGCCTCAGCCACTAGCTCTGCTCACAATTTGCAGCTTCAGATTCCTAACTGAATCTTTGCTCCTCTTTTTCACTTTCTTCCCCCCAACAACTACCTTTGACCTTTCTTAAATACACTTCTTTAGCCACAAGTTGGCTGGAAGAAAGAAATAACTCCTAAGCCCAAGTTGACTCCTAAAACAAACAAATATTAATGCAATACAAGTCAGCTCTCAAATAGCCTTACAAACAATTAATTCTCCATGTCGACCTCTAGATCTACCTAGGAGAATGTAATAATCACTATCCAAATTAAAACCCCAAGAACTCCAGTTAGTAAGTCAAACTACCAAGTGACAGTAAAATGGTCGAGCAAGCCAGGCATCGTCAAGCCAGCACGTCGACTGAGCACCACAAGCATCATCGAGCATAGGTTCTACTGAGCACCAAAATTTTTACCGAGTTCCTTCAATGACTGATTCCTTCAGCGACCAAGCCCCTCAATCAATACTGTAACTGAGCAACACAGAGATCAAACACTCCAACCATGCAGGATTGCTAACTTTCCCAGGATGCTCCTACATCATTTTCTCCCACATGAAGTTCTCTTTTCTCCCTTTTATACCTCTCATTTGAGGGAGACACAACTTTTCTAGTCATTCCTTTTGACCATTTGTTTAACTTAACTAAATTTTAATTAATTTTAATTTTATTCTTTTTATATTTTAATTTAATTACTATTCTCTATTATTTAATCCTATTTCAAGAAGGGGACATGACAGTCTGCCCTACCCAAGATTACTTGTCCTCAAGCAATCATAAACTAGGATGATTTCTTAGGGAAACACATCAGTTATGAACCAAATATGGAGCATAGACATAAATACATGAAACAAATTGATGCAGTCAAGGATGGAGGATCCAATTAAGGACTGTCTGACCTTGCAGCCAAACACCAACACAGCGAAAAACACAACAAGAAACCAGATCTGAAAGAAAATGAATGTCTTTATTCATCAATTAACTAATTACATGCAATGTGTCGAGCTGTAAGGCCTTCCCGATTATGGCCAAATACAATGCAAGAAATAGTTCTACAAGATCACAAAGGATCCAACACACTTCTCCTCAGCTAGCCCAGGTCTGCAACACAATAGGACACTGGTAGGCACTCCAAGAAAGATCTAAACTTGTACCCCCATGTCACCAAGCAATCGTCTACTACCTAAGCTCACAAGCTACTAACTCTCCTAGATCTAATCTGAACTCCAAATTGATGCCTAAACAACTACCCAAACATCTCCTTAAATGCTAAACCCCAGCCACAAGTTGGCTTTACAAACAATTAAATCCCAAAAGCTAGTCCCAAATATACAAATATTAAATGCCAAACATCAATTGGCTCACAAATAACTTCACCAAGTCGGCCTCCAGATCCACATAGGATAATGCAACATGCCAGATCTAGGTCCCCACATGTCCAATGATCAATCCATAACTTGAGGAACATGACCCAGATTAAATGCACCAGTCGGCCAAGCCTAATCTCCAAGAACAACCATCGGTAAGCCAAACTACCAAGCGTCAGGAGATACATCGAGCATCCACACCAACCGATCTCTCCAAGCATTACCAAGCACCAACAATGTCAACCGAGCACCACAGACATTGTCGAGCACCAGAAGTGCCAAGTCTCCTTCAATGACCAAGCTCCCTTCAGCGACCGAGTCCTCCAGCGACCGAGCCACTTCAACAACCAAGCAACAGGCATAAACATCGAGACCTCATCGGTAACTGAGCACCGAGCAACAAACCACACAGTCACGGAGTGACCATCATCCACAGACATCCACCAGAACTTCTAACTGAGAATCACCATCAAGACCGAGAAACTCCAGTCTTCTATCGAAATCACCAGCCAAGTAACTGAACTCCACCAGATAGTTATCGAGACTGTCAGAATCTTCAAGCACCAAGCAATAAGCCAGGATGCCACTGCATCACAAATACATGGATGTATGCAAATACAGCATACACATAGTAGACACATGAATATATCCAAACACAAGGCATATACATGAATATGCATAGACATAGTTCACTTGCCTCATAAGAGGCAAGAATTTCCTATCAAGACCAATTTCATCTCTTAGGGTAATCAATTCCCCACTTAGCCCAGGCAGGAATATCCAACCAGGAGTAGATCCATCTCTTGGGGTAATCTAACCAACCAGGTTAGAAACATAACTCAATCATATGATTTTATCTAATTTATGAATGGTTTTTAACTGAATATGCATAGACGTAGTTCACTTGCCCCATAAGAGGAAAGAATTTCCTATCAAGACTAATTTCATCTCGTAGGGTAATCAATTCACCACTTAGCCTAGGCAGGAATATCCAACCAGGAGTAGATCCATCTCTTGGGGCAATATAACCAACCAGGTTAGAAACTGTAGACACCTAAAAATCCTTTAGAAAATAAAGTATTTTTATTTTCTGGAAAATCCCTGATGACATCATCATTTATTAATTAATTATTTATTTAATTTATTTATTTATTTTTATATCTTTAAATCTCTTTATCTTAATTAAAAATATGTAATTAAAGAATCCCTCCCAAAAATGTTTAAATCTTATTTAAACATTATCTCCTTATTTATTAATTATTTAATTAATAAATTGACCAAAAATCTCAAAATAAATAATTTATTTATTTTTTCCCAAAACCTTGCCAATTTCCTAAAGACCACTAACCTCTTCCAAAATCTTCTAATCCTTCTTTAATTTTGATTAAAGGCTAATCACATCATTTCCTAACCCTAATCCCAACTCAAGAATATTTAATTAAGATTAAATATTAATCCTAATCCTAATCCCCCCCTAACCTTGTCACATTCCCTAAACCAAGGTTAGCCAACTCCTAAGCTTAACCCAAAGTCAAAAAAATTCTAGAAACTTCTCTTACATGCACTAAATGCATTTAAAGTCTCCTTATCCCTCTTACATGCATTTATGATGCATTTAAGAAGCCCCTCACCCCTTTCTTACACCCTTTGACCTTAGGCACATTTTCCAAATTATGCACATCCCTCCTATCTTTCAACCCAATGCCCTTGTGACACTTGTCACAAGGAGGTGGCCTTGAACTAGCACAATCCATGTGCTCCCCTTTGAATGAATCTTGGCCTCTCTTAAGGATTTTGATCCTAGCCACTCATTCTTCCTTCCCAAAGTCTATAAATACTCCTCATTTCTAAGAGAAAAACATCCATTCATCTTTCATTTTAAGCATTGTTATCATGCTCATTTAGCTCTAGACATAGCATAATCAATACTAATTGTTAGTTTTTCATCATTTTCAAGCTTTCTTAAAACACATCATAGCTTAGTAATAATGGATTAACATAGTTTGTTTCATTGTTTTGCATAGCATATCATCAAAATCACATCTCTATTTGGTTAATAACAATCTTAGCATAAACATCATGTACCTTAATTTTCATTTCAGCATCATTTGGATCCTTGAGGCCTTAGGGGAAAATCAGGTGTTCTATACTTGTTTTGTGCCACTTATGGGGTTCTCATGAATCTCAATCCTTCTAAATCAACATTAGGAACATGCTCCAAGTGCTTAGAGAGCACACCCACATCCCTTAAGCAAGAGCAAATCAAACAGTGCTTAGGTGCACCTGTTTAAGCTCAATCTGAGGTGGCTTAGCTTAGAGTTTCTTTGTTTTGAATTGATTTCATGCTAGAGTAAAATCTTAACGTTTGATTGATTTGAACCTTTCAAAACAGGTATCCTCAAAAGCCTTTTCCACATTCTGGCATGCCCAGTGGGACTCAAAACCACAATCACTTGATTAGATCATACTTTGTATTCTCATATTTGCAGGAAACAAATGAAATGTTGCCTACACACAATACAGTCACGCCTACAAGCTCTGTATCGATGCCTATTTTCTGAAAGATTTCCACCTTTGATAACTGCTATTCTGTCTCAAACTTCTTTTATGTCACCTATAACAGAAGTAATCACGCCTATAAGATAAACTTTCACGCCTCTGTGTACAGAAGTCTCGCCTGTAATCATTCCATTATCGCGTTCCATATTTCATTTATCGCGTTCCATACTTCATTTATCACCTATAATCATTTCACTGCCGCCTGTAATATTTTAGCTACCGCCTATCCATCTTTCATTGTCGCCTACTGAACATTTTTTTGTCGCCTATGCACAAAACTCCTATCGCCTATGCACATTTACCTGTCGCCTGTAAACATTTAAATGTCACCTATCAACATTTAAATGTCGCCTATCAACATTTAAATGTCACCTATAAACATTTACATGTCGCCTGTAAACATTTACATGTTGCCTGAGAGTTTTTTGGTGTCGCCTGTGCATTTTCCAGCATCGTGTGTTAGCTGGACAATGTCGCTTTCATCTTTTTTGTCTTAATTTGTTCTCGAATTGGTAAAAAGAAAAGGTCAAAACAAATCTTGAATGAAACTAAAGGAATGAAGCTAAGTCCTAAGAGTCATTGTCATTTTGAAAATCAAACGCACTCTTGAATGCATTAAAAGAAAAAAATCTCTATTCCTTCCTTTTCAGTTCAAGAAAACGCATAATCAAATCTTGAATGCCTTAAAGGATCAAAACAAAGAACTTCAAAATTCTTAAAACAACACGCCAATCTCAATCTTGAATGATCAAAGAAAGAACTTGCAATTGCTCAAATCGCTTACTTTTGGGAGAAAGAACAACTCAAAATCTAAACACTTGTGTCTTCAGAAGTTTTCATTCAAACATCACTTAATCAATTTGGGAAAAAGAACAACTTGCTTGATGTGCATCTAGGAGCTTTCATTTTCTGTAAATCCTTGTTAAAGTAAGCAACGTAGAACATTTAAACTTGGACAAGTTCACTTGTTTTACTTTTAGCGAGGCCTGTCTGGGGAGAAAAGCGCTTCCTCTCTGGAGAATGACCTCAAACCGGTATCCCCCCCGGCCAGTATATAAATAAAGTGAAGGCAAAAAGTACTCACTTATATCTCCTAATCCACAGGTGTTCGTGCCAAATACAGTGACTAGGGATGGTAAATATTCCTCCCCCAACGTTGTTGGCTAGGCTCTTAAGTGAGTCGCGGGCAATTAGCATAACCGGGTATGGAGACTCCACGAAACCATTACAAACCTGATAAAATAGAGGCTACCCTATCCACATCTGAAGGTATCAAAATCCTTGTGCAAGGACCGATCCAAGGGATTTACCGGATCACCTCAAGATTACTCACCATTTGTATTCCCTTTTAGGGGGTACCAAGCTATAGGCAAGCGATTTTGATACTCACCTTCCTTAGGTAGATCTGCTTGAAGTGCTTGACAGTCAAATACTTCGTGAAAACATTGTTGGAACATACACTTTTCAAAGCTTTATCAGAGTCAGTTATCCTGTTTGAATCCCGCAAGGTTGCTTTGTCCCTTGTGGAGATTGCTTTTCTGAGAGTCTTTTTTTAATCTATCCTTTTCCATTGGAAAAACATCAAACTAATCTACAACTTGGTTCAAAGATACTCAGAACAACCATGTCAGTCCAAATCCTCCCAAAATCCAGAAAATGTGCAAAGCTTTTAGAATCTCAAATCATGGTCTTCCAGTCATATTCAATCTAGTCTTGTCATCCTTTCCTCCTATCTTAAGTTAGCAGAGTCATCTTGGTCATCCCCCATCCCCTTGTCTGTCTTTCTCTAGAGTCAATCATCTTAATCTTGAGCCAAATCCAATCCTAGTCTGATCTTGTCATTCATTCCAATCTGAGTCTTAGTCTTCCAATCCATCTTCATCCTTCATTCCTATCCAACTCATCCACAAGTCAGCATGTCTCAAAACTATTATAATGAGTTTGGTTATTATGTCTCTCCCCTCAATCCATCCTATCCCAAAGATGATGAAAGCCTTGTAGATCACAATGCGTATTTTGAAAATCTTAGCAAGTTTTCTCCAAACATCCCCCAGCATCCAATCATTCCTCCAAAATATCCTATCATGCCTTCACGCTTATCCACTAGCACTCCCTTTCATATCCTTGGCAAGGCAAATCCATTATCTTATCCATCCACACCTTATCCCTATCTTAAACCTACACATCCTCCATATGCATCCTTCATACCTCCATCTCCTGCTATGGTCATATCCCAATCACCACCATCCCCTCGAAACACCTCACGCTACTTCCCTTATCTAAAACCTCCATCCACTTATCCTCCAAAACCCTTTCAAAACCAAAAACCAAGTCTTCCAATCCTTTTCCCCAATCCTCCATCCTATCTCAATCCACCATCTTCTATTCCAAACCACATTTCCAAAACTCCCCTCCAACAAGCAGAGTGCATCCTTCAAACCACTTCATGTCTCATACCTCAATCCATCACCTCTACTTGTTCAGCACCATCATCCCCTCAAACAGGTTCACCATCTTCCACCCCAGCTTCATGTAAGGACTATCCTAGCTCTCCATCTCCTCCACATTCCAATCCTTCTTCACCACAAAAGTCTCCAAGGAGTTTCACAAGGAAGCCAATAACAAATCCCACTCGTAAGAATGAAGAGCCAAGCCATTTCAATCCTTCATGTGAAGCCATCATTGATGAGGCCCATCCATCGCTCTCATCTGTCATCTATCTTCTATACATTGATCCTCTTCCATCTGCTAGCATCATTGAGTCCTTTCCATTTGAAGTCTCCATCCAATGCCTACCAACATTACCTCCTCCTAGTATTATCCAAAGCATATCTAATGAGCCTCATGAGTTCACCCTTCTTCCTACCATCATAGCTATAGAATCTTCCATCCTTTCATCCATACCATCTGAAAAGTTCACCCCTCTTCCTGCCATCACAGCTACAGAATCTTCCATCCTTTTATCCATACCATCTGAAGAGTTCTTCCTTCTTCCAGACATCACAGCTACAGAATCTCCCATCCTTCCATCCACCCCCTCTGAAGAGTCCATCCATACATTCCCTGTGACTCTATCCACACAAATCCTATCATGTCAAGATATTTCCCAAAAGCATGTTGAAATACTCGCAGAAGAAAATCAAGATCCAATCCTTTCACTTCCCCCATCACATGTTCTATTGCTTCCATCACCCCCAATCCAAAATCCTACAATCCCAATTCCTCCAATCCAAGATCCTATCATCCCAGTTTCTCCAACTGAAGATCCATTACTGTCCCCCAATCCCAGTCAAAATCCCACCATCCTATCCTCTCCTCTTGAGGATCTTCCAAACCAAATTGTCCCACTGCCATCATTCTATCCTCTTGGATCACTTACATTTGTCAAAGGCAGTCCACTTGAAGTAGAAGAAATTAGTTTCATATCTTCCATCGGGGAACTAGAAACTGGATGTTTATCATATTCCCCAAGTCAAAAATATCCTTGTTTGGATAAAATGCTCAAGAAATGGAATTATCAAGGCAAAGGCCTAGGTGCTCATGAATAAGGAAATCTAGAGCCCATTCAAGACAAGAAACATCCAAAATCATGTGGAATTGGTCACACATCAGAAGAAGGCACTTCCTCCAAAAATGTTGGTACAACTAAAGCAAGATTCAAGCCTCCTTCCAAACCCACCATCACATCTCCCAAAACATACAACGACATTCCTCCTCCATCATTACAACCAAAGACAACCTATCACGTTCCTCCTTCATCCTCTAAATCTATTTTGGGTCCCTATGTCCCAAAATCTTCCAGCACATATCCTCTACATACCAAATCCATTTTAGGGCCTTGCATCCCCAAATATCATCCCCCATCTTATCCTACTCAATCCCTCATCCAAAATCCGAACATCCCTAGTCAGGATCAACAAAGGCACATGCCCATATCTCCTATCTACCAATCTCCATTCATCTCTCCATCCACATTTTCGCCATCCCACACATCTCCTCATATTCATTCCAATGCTCCTTGCAATTTGGATGCCATATCAAATATGCATAAAGGGAAATATCCACAAAAATCCAAAGATTGTCATGTCCAATCTAAACGACATGGTCAACCAAAGCAAAATCCAATCAAGTGATCCAATGCATCCCAATGGCTGCAAAGGCCCAACAAAGCACAAGAAAAATCCACTACATGGCCACAAAGGCCCACCAACACTAAAGCAAAAATGATGTGGATCCCAAAGCAAAAAGATGTAATGCATCTAAAAGAAACATCCACAGTGGCATCCAAAGTTGCTAATCCCCCAGCTACTCAGTCTTCTCCTCCATCTCCTCAATCTCTTTTGGGTCCCAAAGATCCTAAATCTCCTAGCATAGATCCTCCATCCTATCTACCTCTATCTTCTGAAACCCATCCACTTCATCCATCTTCCTCGCAACATGTGCCAATGTTGATCCTGACAACATCCCCCTATCATGATCACTTTCCATCTTTCCATCCAAATAATTTATACCACCATATCTCCCATCTACCCCATCTTATCCATGCCTTTGCATAATCCCTCCATCCCAATAAAGTTGTACCAACTTCTCGAGAAATTGAAAAGGTAGCAACAAATCAGAAAATGTCAGCAACATCAGAATATCAGTAAAAAATCAAACAGAAGGTCAGCATCAAATCATAAGGTAGTACCAAATCAGAGAATCAACAACAGGTCTGAAATCAGTCAGCATATCAGAAGGTCAACATCTAGTCAACAAAAAATCAAGAAAATCCATAAAAATTGAAAAATTAGAGAAAAATATCAAAAAAAAAAAAAAAAACATTCGTCCTCTGGTGAAAACTTGGCAATTCAAGCACCTTGGACAAGTACCATGGTGAAAACCTGGTAAACAGGCATCATGCGTAAGCCTCCCCCCAATTCCTTTCTGCAGTTGGGGGCCATTCCCTTCTATCACCTCTTATACAACATCTCCTCCATCTCATTTGTCTCTCACCTCCTTCATCTTCCTTTGGATCTTGATGACAAAAACAAAGACTACCAAGTATACATGCTTTTGGGCACCTTCTTGGCATCCATCACACATTTCAGCTACATATCCTCTATCCGATCCATTCATCCTAGCTTCCATCTACCTTCCTCATCCTCTTGTTGGCATATCTTCCATCCAAGCATACCCCATGCCTCTGAAAATACATGAACTATCCTAAACAGGGGGCATCTTATTCCTTGGTAACATATTCCTTGGAGACTATCTTTCATCCAAAATCATCCATCTTCCAATCCTTAAGCAAATCCACCATCCAATCTCCCCAAGCATTCCTCTATCCAGATCCCTCAATGGTTCCTCCAGCATTCCATCTTCCAATCCTCAAGTAAATCCACCATCCAATCTCCCCAAAGTCTTCCTCTTTCCAAATCCTCAAGAAAATCCACCATCCAATCTCCCCAAATCTTCCACTATCCAATCCTCAAGCGTTCTTCCATCCAAATTCAAATCTTCCTCCATCCAAATCTCCTAGCAATTCCATCATCCTCATCCTAAGCATTTCCTCCATCTTTCCATCACCTGGTATCTTCCCTTGTCATTGGTATCTAGCTATAGGCTAACCTCATTGCAATCCAATGCCATTCATTCATATCCAACTATTCCTAGCAATCTTCCAACATCCTCCAATCCTCTCCACATCCTCTAGCTATCCAAAATCCAACATCCAAGATCAAGCCAACCGACCAAATCACAACCTTAGTCTTGTAGCAAGCCTTGATCTCAATCTAATCATCATCATTGGGATATGTCCTTCCCAAATCTGTGTCATTTCAGGACACATCATCTGTCAGTTTGTCTTGGCTTTCCAGCCCAACTGGGGCATCATCTTGCATATCTTTGGAGTTTCAGCTTCACCCCCAAGTTCTTTGTGCATCCTAATCTTGAGCTTATGTACATATCCGTTGTAAATATCCTCGCGTCTTGTTGTACATATCCTTGTCAATCCCGCATCAGCAGTATTTGATCATAAATCTTGTCCTACCCAGCCTTGTACTTCAGCAATATCAATTGTTGACTATCCTTGATCATCATGACTATCTTTGAACTGCATCATTTTCCAATTAGGAACACAACATTCTCCCCATCAGCATCGGGTCCGCACAAATGTATGCTTCTATTTTGTCTGACCTAAGCCTAATCTCGGGTCCCCTTAGATGTATCCTTCCTGTCTGACCTAATCTTCCACCAAGCACACCAGGTCCGTGTTGATGTATCCTTCCACACGTTCAGACCAATCTTCCCACCATCAATCAATCCGTCAAATCAAATCTCTCTCCTTGGCAAAGGATGTCTTTTTGGAGTTATCATTTTGGTCTTGGATTTTGTCCTTTAGATCTTGTTAATCTTTTACAGCTTCTCGTTGTTCTCTACTCAAAGTCGCCACGATCCTTTATATCATGGTGCGCTGTGAATGAGGACAATCTGGGGCAAGGTCTTTTGATCTTTTACTTCTGCCTGTGAGTCATTCGTGTGTTTGTGGTTTCTTCAGCGTCGTTTCCACCATGCCTCCTCCAAGTTTCATGTGTGATGCTGGGGAAACCCTACGTGTCTTTTTAGCGTCAAACCTATGCAACGCTAGTGACAAGGCCTCGTGATCCTAGTATCCTTGGCAGGTCTCTAGCATTGCTATATCAAACTAGGTTGTGCTCTCTAAAAGATAAAAAACATGGAGCTCCCTAAATCCCCCATCCTGCATCATATAGATTAATCTTGCATCTTGCCTCTCTCATGTAGCTGCATCCTGCATTTTGCATTCCATCTCATCTTGCATTCACCCATCTTTGCTCTTGGAAGTTTGGTTATTTATCTCCCCTTCTTCCTAGGTCCTTCCTTCTCTGTTTCCTTTCGAGAAAACTCCCCAACGTTTACTCCTTGTGTTATTTTCTCGAGGGAGCACAATCCCTCATTCCTCTAAATTCTAGCCTTGGGCATCTTATTTTCTTGTCTTTGATGTCATGCCACTTGCAGCATTGCATCAAAGAAGAGCAAAAAGCACAATCCCTTATTCCTCTAAATTCTAGCCTTGGGCATCTTATTTTCTTGTCTTTGACGTCATGCCACTTGCGGCATTGCATCAAAGAGGGGCAAAATGTAGACACCTAAAAATCTTTTAAAAAATAAAGTATTTTTATTTTTTTTTAAATCTCTGATGACATCATCATTTATTAATTAATTAATTATTTAATTTATTTATTTATTTTTATATCATTAAATCTCTTTATCTTAATTATTAATATTTAATTAAGGAATCCCTCCCAAAAATGTTTAAATCTTATTTAAACATTATCTCCTTATTTATTAATTATTTAATTAATAAATTGACCAAAAATCTCAAAATAAATAATTTATTTATTTTTTCTCAAAACCTTGCCAATTTCCTAAAGACCACTAACCTCTTCTAGAATCTTCTAATCCTTCTTTAATTTTGATTAAAGCCTAATCCATCATTTCCTAACCCTAATCCCAACTCAAGAATATTTAATTAAGATTAAATATTAATCATAATCCTAATCCTAATCCCCCCCCTAACCTTGTCACATTCCCTAAACCAAGGTTAGCCAACTCCTAAGCTTAACCCAAAGTCAACAAACTTCTAGAAACTTCTCTTACATGCGCTAAATGCATTTAAAGCCTCCTTATCCCTCTCACATGCATTTATGATGCATTTAAGAAGCCTCTCAACCCTTTCTTACACCCTTTGACCTTAGGCACATTTCCCAAATTGTGCACATCCCTCCCATCTTTCAACCCAATGCCCTTGTGACCTTGTGACACTTGTCACAAGGAGGTGGCCCTAAACTAGCACAATCCATGTGCTCCCCTTTGAATGAATCTTGGCCTCTCTTAAGGATTTTGATCCTAGCCACTCATTCTTCCTTCCCGAAGTCTATAAATACTCCTCATTTCCAAGAGCAAAACATTCATTTACCTTTCATTTTAAGCATTGTTATCATGCTCATTTAGCTCTAGACATAGCATAATCAATACTAATTGTTAGTTTTTCATCATTTTCAAGCTTTTTTAAAACACATCATAGCTTAGTAATAATGGATTAACATAGTTTGTTTCATTGTTTTGCATAGCATATCATCAAAATCACATCTCTATTCGGTTAATAACAATCTTAGCATAAACGTCATGTAGCTTAATCTTCATTTTAGCATCATTTGGATCCTTGAGGCCTTAGGGGCAAATCAAGTGTTCTATACCTGTTTTGTGCCACTTATGGGGTTCTCATGAGTCTCAATCCTTCCAAACCAGCATTAGGAACATGCTCCAAGTGCTTAGAGAGCACACCCACATCCCTTAAGCAAGAGCAAATCAAACAGTGCTTGGGTGCACCTGTTTAAGCTCAATCTGAGGTGGCTTAGCATAGAGTTTCTTTGTTTTGAATTGATTTCATGCTAGAGTAAAATCTTAACATTTGATTGATTTGAGCCTTTCAAAACAGGTATCCTCAAAAGCCTTGTCCACAGAAACATAACTCAATCATATGATATTATCTAATATATGAATGGTTTTTAACCCTAAGGGTTTAGGATAAGGGAGCATGATACAAATCTATGTAATGTTCTATGGAAAAGTTTCAAATTTGACATGTTTCAATTTTTTTTGTGGAGATTGGTTGGATAATTTTTTTCTAGTTCTTTAAGATACAAGATTGTTGTAACCCTTTTTTTTTCTTTTTAAAGTCCTAATTGATGTTGACTAACTTGCATCAACTATTTTCCCTCGGGATGGAAAGGAAAATGCTTTGATACCACTTGTAATGTCCTTGAATTATGAATATCCTAATTAGCCCTTGAATTTTCCCTAAAATCATAATTACACAAGATTAGGGTTAGGGCTTATCATATATATAATTTCTTTAGTTATGTAATCCCAACATGAAATCTTGCAACATAGTTAGAGTTCATATATAATCATAATGTCATAGTTAGATTTCTTGGAATTACAAATAAGATATACAAGGAATGAAAATCAATTAGATAGATTGTTGAAGATGACCTAACAATAGAAGTGATAAGATCGAGATACTTGAGAGGTGCCCCAAAAACCTCCTACCCTTCGTCCAAGAGTGAATACATTTTCCCCGTTGGCCTCATATGGATGGCCCTTGTCATGCATATGAGGTGGGCTACCTAGTGTGGAGTCCTATCGTCATTCTCATCCATCTTGTCATTCCTAACTTGCTTCTAATGATTGAACACACATTCACCATGATGGGGATTGTGAGGAGCATTCACAACAAGGCACCTTGAAAGCCTAGCATTCCTAAGCCCAAAGGCAATCCACTTTTTCCCCCTTTGGTCTCATGGGGACTTCTTAGTCACAACCATAAGGTGGCATGCTTAGTAGGTGGCCTCATCGTCATTCTCCCAATCATGACTACTTCATTTTCCTTACCACAATTAATTACAACTGCTAGGAAATATATATAATATCTTATAGATGCTTTTTGTATTAAGTCATTACACCAGCAATATACCTATATCACTAAATAAGGTAATTATAAAATTCACATATATATACGCACACACAAACACACATATATATGTACATCTACATGTATGTGTGTGTGTATGATCAATCATTATAATTTAAATCTCTATAATGCCAACAAAGTCCAAACAATAATAATCACTAAAATACTCGCTATCTAATATTGGTATCAAATGATACTCGTACCAAGATATGGATAGTCTAAAACTATTTGTTATCTTTCTTTTTTGTATTTTCTCTTCTTGTCGATGATTGAATGAATGTATGTGGGTATTGATGTGACACTTAAATGATTGATGTTTGAGTGATGAATTGATTGATTTGATAGACATCTAATGATTGATTTTTCATTCCAAGACATGAATTGATTGATGGTGATTTGATTGCTTGTTCATCCACTTTGTTGTCTACCTTTGTTGACTCATAGATTGCATAATTTCGTGATGTATTGATGTTTGCTTGGAATGATCTCCCCTTTATAATTTACAAGTGAAATGGTCACCACCTTCCATAAGATTTGAGTCACCATGTTTCATTGTTGTGTTTGAGAATTATATATTATTCTCCCATTTAATCTCCCTTTTTGACCCCGCCTTCAATGAAGTTCTTCTCTTTTATATCTCCTTAAGTGTAGGTAGTCGCATCCTAGAATTTGTTAATGACCTTATGAGAGGGTCATAGCCTTTGGTTATGAAAAAGATACATCTATTAACAACAATTGTTGCCCCTTTCACTTTATATCTTACTTCTCAAATTTGTCTTTACTACTTTTCAAATGTGCACATATCTCATTTAAGATATGCATATCTTCTTCTAGATATGCATTTCTTTTTTTCTTTTTTTCTTCTCAATTCTTATTTCATATCACTCATTACACTTACTCTCTAAATCTCCTCTAGATCTCCTCTACTCCCTTTCCTCCATTCCATTTGATCCTTTCTTTTCCTTTATATCTTCCCATGTGAGGGAGAGGTCATACCTCTTCCTCATGTCTACCTTTTGGCATGAGTCACGACCCTTCATAATTGTTCCCCTTTCGAAGAGTTGCAACACTTCATAATTACAACCCTTCATAATCACAACCCTTTCAAATAGTCACAAACCATCACCCTTTGAAAGTCACTTCCTTGTTTTCTTTCATTTCCTTTCCTTTCCCTTAATACTTCCCTAATTCTTATGCTCCACTCTTTCTTCCTCCCCTTTTTTCCCAAATGAAGTTCTCTTTTCTCCCTTTTATACCTCTCATTTGAGGGAAACACAACTTTTCCATTCATGCCTTTTGACCATTTGTTTAACATAACTAAATTTTAATTATTTTTAATTTTATTCTTTTATATTTTAATTTAATTATCATTATGTATATTTAATCCTATTTCAAGAACGGGGAATGACACTTGGCAAAGTTTAAATTATTTAAGCTTGAGATGAAGTACTTTGGTCATGTCAACTTTGGTTAAGGTATTTCAATTGATCCCTTGAAGACCTAGATTAGTGTGGGTTGGTCAGCAACCACAAATGTCAAATGTCTTTGAGACTGCAATTTAATTAAACTAGAGAGTTATTACCAACAACCACAAATGTCTTTGAGACTGCAATTTAATTAGACTAGAGAGTTATTACCATTGAGACATCTAGGACTTTTCTAAATTGGCTCACCCAATTGCTCTCTACAAAAGAATCGGAAGAGGTTTGTGTAGTTTAAACAATGTGAGAAAGCCTTTCAAGGTTTAAAAGGACAATTACCAAGAGTACAAATACTTGGAATGGCTAATCTGTCAACAAATTGAGTGGTTTGTATAGATGCATTGTTAAAAGGTTTGGAAGCAATCGTTATGTGAAGGGTTGAGTAATTTTTTTGAGTCAAGAAACTTAAACTACCCCACACAGTTTGGAGTTAGGTACAATTCGTGCACTTTAATGTTAGACATTACTTTCAGGTCACTGATGTGTGCTTCATACTAATTTTTGTCATTTGCAATATATCCTCACATAGCCCAACCTAAATGCTGAACTGCATGGATTGATAGAATTTTTGCGCAAATTTGGTGTTCCGTATATCAATGAAAGAAGAATGTCATGGTCAATGCTTCGATCAAAAGGTAATGCAAAATTTTAATTTTGTCCCTGAGCACAAATCTATTGGGGCCTATTTTGGAAGGCTCCTAGATGATTCATGGTACGAGGAGGTTAAAGTAGAGTTAAAGTCTCAAAGCACCTTTGAAGGAAAGTTTTCAAATTATCCTTTAGAGTTTGATAGACTATTATGGCATCTTGGTTGTGTCTAAGTGTCAGTGGGCTTGATTGATGATTGAGGCCAATGGTAAATTTATGCAAAACATCAATCTTCATCATTTATTTCATTCGATGAGCTTAAGGTACAAGATTACCAAATTTCTTGCTAGGTGTCATGAGAATCAAAGAGTGAAAGCTAAGCATCAACATCCTATAGGCCTCCGAAGTGAAAATGGGACACAATTTTAGTAAATTTCACATTGAGCTGTTTATTCTCAGATGATGCCATTATTGTTGATAGTAAAGAAGCTAACCACAATCACCCTTTTTATAAATGTTTCATCAATGACATGCATCTTTATAGTGCACATTGTATGCTTACATGGAATGCCCTCTACAATCATTTCAAACTATGATCTTGTTTTCACAATCTTGTCATGGACTAATTGCAACATACTTTGGGTGCCCACCTTCATTTTGGTTTCATCTATCACTCCAAAATCGATGATCAGACAAAAAAGGTGAATCAAGTCTTAAAATACATATGCGTATAGTCTTTTTTTTTAATAAAAGACACTATAATCTACAAACTATTTTTTTCACCCTAATAAAAAACACAGTAGTATCTAGTACATTAATTTAAATTTAACGCATGGTTTTTTTAGAAACTAAATGTTAAATCATTTTTTAGACAATGACCATCCCATCTTTAATAAGTAAATTTTGATATTCAAATACAAGAAATTATTCAAGACCAGATCTAATTGCATCTAACCAAGACCCATATTAATCTAAGATATTTATCCCTGAGAAGTGGCATTTAATGTTTCTTAGTGGTTGAAACTAAATAATAGTTGTAACAACTAAAACATCTCATGGTGGTCCAAATGACATAGTACTATTCTGTAATCCATATTTTTTCATCCTATAATGAGAGATCATGAAGTACGATTCAATACATTGTTTAAATCTTCTCCACGGTTCCTCAGAAAAAAAATTGTTCCAAAATTTCCCGGACTGAAAACTAAATCCTCTTTAAGTATATAAGTATATATAATTTGATCTCCAAACATGAAATTACTAGGTAGCAAAGCATTCAACTGCTACTTGCCAGACCAGAAAAATCTTTTTTTTCTTTACTTGGATTGCCTCATTTCAAATTTTAGAAGTTGATATAAATGGATACTCTTCAAGTTGACACGTTTGCATCAAGCTTCTCCAACAGCACAATTCACCGAGGAGATTTTGGCGATCTTTAAACATTTGCATTTATACAAAGATAACTCTTCATTCTCCGACAGTCAGAACCTTTGTTATCTTCATTGATGCTGAAAATATATAAATGCCTGACGGACCTGTCAGTTTTTATACCACACACATCAGTAACATCTTTTCAAAGAAAATTATATTTTCATCATCCTACCCATAAATACATCCTAAGTTTGCATACATTTTTCAATAAGGCATTGATAAAATAACTAAAGCCCCGTACTGGTTTAATTACGAAAAGGTCCTACCAACCTAGAATCACTTTCTTTAGAATTTAAATATCAAGCTATACATTAGACTCAGGTACGACTGCAAGTGAAAGAGTAAAATATAACTCACCACTCCATGACAGATTAGTGTAAATCTCAAAGAATTTGAAACAAAATATTCAAGATTTTAATAAAGCGTTACGAATTTCCTAGCTTATGAGAAACCAACCTCAAAGAAACGGACTTTTATCAACCAAGCTACCAAATAGTCAAATTGAATATCAGAATGTAAAGAACAAGTTTCAAATAGGTTTTTGTAGTAAAAAAAACCATCATAAATTACAAGTAAAGAGTTCAAGGTTAATGGAAATGCGTCAAATTCTTGACTATCTGTGGCTTTTATAAAACTCATTTATTTTACAATTCTGCAAAGCATGGCATGTTATTATCATTTGTCAAAGCTCTTCTTCTAACCCTTTGCTCTACAAGCATAAAACTAATTTTTAGTTTAAACAAGAATCGGCCTTCTCCAAAGTTTGACTCAATTTTGAAGCAGGATCTGAGACTGCTTGCCCCTCAAAACAGCATTTCTGGCCCACCATTGGGTGTGTCATTTTCAGGCAACAACAATTTTCTGACACACTTGATGGAACTTCATTCTTGAAACTCTAATGAATTTTTTGTTTGTTGGGTCTTCTTTTTTTAACAAAACCCTTTGAACAATTTTGTAATAGTTCAAGATTTGACAGAAATCTTGACAAATCTATTTTCTAAAGCAAAGTATCACACATGCTACACTCATAGCATGGTTTTTGGATTAGAAATCATAGATATTTGCTTTGCTACAGCATTTATATTCACCTGTGACTCTATGTCGTTGAACCCAGATGCATATAATTTACCACCTTTTTGATACTTAATGTGTGTAGTACCACTGATTTGTTTTCATATGAACATTCTTCCTCACCTTCACAAAGGCCATATGCACAATACCAGTGCCCCTATGTGTGCTTGTCATGTTTACCAAATGAACCATCGGGGTATATCTTGCCCAAATGCTTTTGTGAACAGTGTAATAAATGGAATTGTAAAGCAAAATTCATTAGATGTATGCTAAGAGATGCCTTAGGGTAAACAAAAGAGAAGCAGCATATGAGGCATACTTCTAGCAATAGAGACATGAAGAAAACAATAGAGAAAATGCTACTCTGTATTTGAAAGGTTCATTCTCAGTCCTGCACCTCCTATAGAAGAATATTTTGCAGCTTATTCTATGCTTTCTCAGCTGTGTATGAACAGGAATCTAAAGGAATCCCTAGCAGACCTATAACTGCATCAAGATAAGTTTGTATGGCCTAACACCATTGAAAAGCCATTCACGGAAGTCATTTCTAAAGAAGAATGCACCATTGCAAAAACATTTTTTCAATGAGTGGTGATCTCCTCAGATTTCGGTACCACCAACATAAGTTTCAAACTCTTACTAGGCAGATTTTCAACAGTTTTGGGGATCCAAATGCAATTCAAGCCATCTTTGAACTATTCCTCATTTCTTTCATGAATAGACACTTAGGAAAATCGATTCAGTCATCTGCTTCCATCTTTTAGGCTTCTGAATCCTCACCCACTCAAATTTGATGAGACCAATTCATGACATGTGAACAGCAATTCAAATATAGACAGTTTACACAAGCAGCACATGGAATAGCAAAGAAATTCAAATGCATGTTGTTTTTCTTCATGCAGTGCCTCTTCTTGTTGTTCATCAAAGCCTCCAAGCTCATTCTGTATCGTCTAGTGGTAAGAAAAGATAGTTAGATCTTCCTTCCCATCAATGGTTTTCTTTCCAATGTTAACTAGTAGCTTTTCCCCTTTTCACAAATAAGATGCCTTCTTGGTCCAATGTTAAGAGAGTACCCTCTAACTTATTATTTAGTTTCATGTAGGAAGTGTCGTTGCGTGCATACAGCATTTTTACTTTTGTGCTTTGATCCTCTAGTTCTTTTCTTGACGGATCTTTTGTTGGTTGGTGTATCCTTGTTTGGTATCCCGTGTGTCGACAGATGATTAGAAATGCCTCGATCTTCCCCAAAGGCCCTCTTTAATCTTCCATTGTTAGTATACTTCCTTTTGGTATGTGCAAATTGATTTTCTTGCAAATGAATGCATCTTCTTTACCAATGGGATATTATTTCTACATTTCCAAATTTGCTTCGTTCTTCTAGAGAATCTCTCATTTTAGTTGATCACTGCATTTATATTTATGCTGTCCACAGAAGATCCCATGTTTGGTCAGACACATTACATTTCAGTAAAAAAAAATGAGTGTTGCACGTGAACCACAAATGTTTTGTTCTCATGATAGACCATTCTGAGATTCCTACGCTACACTTTCGCTGCAGACTTCCCCTTTTGCTCCTATGAGTTGTTTTTCTGATTTCATCGTGGTGGAGGAAGATGTGTGGTGGTTGATTCCCCTATAGGTTAGTTCCTCTTATATTCTCCATGGATCCTTCCTTATGCATGGATCTTTGTTTTACCTTAACAACTTATGCTACACAAGTGCCTTGTTCTTTCATGGTGGATCCTCTATGTTGGTTGTGTGCTTCGCTTTTCTATAGACAATCTATGTGTTGCGCATGGGCATTGATTGGTTTTACTTTTTCTGCAAATTTCTAATGTGCATTGGGCACACTGCAGGTTGGTTTTTGTTTCCCCACAAATCTTTTGTGTGAAGTGCATGGATGTTCAAATGCCTGGATTTCAACAAAAATTGGAAGTTCTTTTTGTTTGTTGCGAGCTTTTTTTGTGAGACATCCCACCCTACTCTGGAACACTGACAAACTGAAGGACTAAAGATGACCTTCTTGTTACCTGTATTATTATTTTTGGCTTTGATGGAATTTATCTTTCTGATCTAGACAGAAGTTGCAAAAGGGTTTTTGTGTGTTTGTTTTGACAATATTGAGTAGATAATAATAAAATACACTATTTCTTGCAAGATAAACAGTTCTGAAATAACATCAAATAATGTGCTAATAGTGAGCTTGACATTTTGGATTACACTTTAGCTTCAAATTACAAGATTTACTGATAAGAGAATGACCTAAAGCTATGTTACCAGGTTCGCCAGATTTATGGCTGGACCCGGGTTCAGTTCGAATCAGGTCCGGATTCGGTTGTGGTTCAATTCGTGGTTCACAGGGTTGTGCAACCAATTTAAATTCCTTCAAATTTGTTCTGCTGACTGCCGGTAAAACTCCCCATGACAATTATTTGCTATTTTCGGCATACTTTTTGCACAGGGAATTGCTGGTCTAGCTTGTGCACCATGTCACAGAGTTGTAGAATTTGCTGTGAAGGCTTTCCTCTGAGGACAAAATTTTGAAGATATTTCTGATTGTTATTCACCTCTGGTGTCAAACGATAGTGCTGGATCTAGCTTCCACTGCTCATTATGTTTTAAGCAATGGCCCTCAATTGATTATCACCTCCATGACGGGTTCCAGATTTATTAAGAACAGGAAGTATTATATTTTAAACTTTGTAAATATTGTTTTATTTTTAATAATTTGATGTTATTTGTAATGTCCCCGATATGGAGCCAAGGGATTAATAAGGGTATAAAACATAGTTCCCAGGCTTGGACTCGGCAAGGCTGACTCGACTCGTGACTCGGCATTGACTCAGCATCAACTCGGCAAAATGAAAAAACCCTTGAAATTAAAGATTTTTAACGATTTAAAACTTGTTGCATGCCCCCATTACACTATAACATCATCAAATAGAAGCTAATTTGATCACATACATATAGAATTATAAATATTGTCAAATGTATATAAAATCCATGAAATCCATGACATCAAATGTTCCCAAACATATATGTAAACAAAAACAAGTCTATGGCTCAAGCTCTAGCTCAGCCTCAGCCTCAGAGTAGTCTGTCTGCCTCCTACAAAGGCATCTAAGGTAGGTCCTGGATGACTGAGTAACCATAGTCTCCGCCTGTGAGGTGCCACAATGATCAACATCAGATGTGCATGTGCCTGTGAGGTGCCACAATGATCCTCTCTTCTTCTCACAACTAGCAAATAGAACGACTTTTAGGGCAAAATAGAAGACATAAGTGAAAATAAAATTGGGAAATAACTTTTGTTTTTTTTTGTTTTTTGCTGGGCGAATATGGCTAATGCTAGAGCGAGTCATGGAGCTTGGACTCGGCGAGTTATGCCATAAATCGCATGACTTGCGAGTCATGCGAGTTATGGCTCATAACTCGTCAAGTCATGGAAACCAATAATCGTGCCTCGTTTTGGTTTGCGCAGCTAGTCAACTCGGACAACTCACTGAACTCGCGACGAGTTCAGGAACACTGGTATAAAATGATTAATTAAATAAGAGGCCAAAAAGCTAAAGTCCCAACAAATATTATTTTAATTATTCATTATGGGGCCACACCTTAAGTCCCTATTTTTCAGTCATAGACATGGGGCCACTTTAAGTTATAAATGAATTTTCTTGGTGACTTATTCTTGGAGGGATTTCTAATAAATGGTAAACTTAATGCTTAAGTCAAGTCACCTAGAGTCAGGATTTATGGAGTTCACCGCTTTTTGAAAGGAGTCTTTATAAAGGAGACTGAGGGCAATTAGAAGACAATCATTATTCTATACTTTTGATTATCTTGTTATTTCTCTCTGCAACTTGGCTTAGGACGAAACCCCTGGAGTTTCTGCACTGGACGCAAACCCAGATCAGAATATTTGTACTTAGCCTACATGTTACTGTTTCATATTCAGAAGGAAGAAAACGCCACCAGCCGTATATAGCAACAATACTTCTAGGTGCATATGTTAGGTTTCAAGCAAGGTTGAAGCGGCAAAGTAGTCATCTATCATCAGCTTAATGAGGATCAAAGATTTTGAATCTGTAAAGCATAAATGAGAAAGGAGCAAAATTGTGCCTAAAAGTTCTAAAAAACAATGTTAGTGGAGGAATTTACTACTGATGTGTAAGATGGGCCTGAAAATTAATTTTGTCAAGGAGAACCATAGAAGGCATGCAGAACAGAAAGCTGAAAAAATTGTAGTGGTCCTAGAGATGATGTCACCCTGAAAAGAGACTATTCCCATGCCATTGGATTTAGTAGAGATGAAAATTTAGAAATCTTTGATGTTGATGAGACAAAACTACTTTTCTGCAAGAATTTATAGTATAATCTTCAACAGACCATATTTGGCTTTCGGGTTCCTCAAACCTTGGACACAGCTGGTGGTACAGCCAAGCTGAAGACTTTGACAAACAGGAGCTTCCAGTGCTTGCTCAAGGTCTTTCAACATCAGTTTGAGCAAGAGGTGATTGTTGGGGTATAATATCTAATATCTGCTATTGTTTCAGTGCAAGACTTTCATTAATATCAGTGAATTTCAATGCTGAATATTAATATATCTTTAATCAAGTGTTCTGAGAATTTCAATACAAAACTGGCGCTAAATCATTGCTGCTATAAGAAGTTGATGACTATATCCATTAATCTATGTTTAATCATTCCTCTTCTGGTATTTGCTGCAAGTAAAGGTTAGAGTTCACTTCTTTGTAATCTGCTCTCTTCTGGAAATCAAAGCAAATCTTCTGTTTGGTGAAATATGCTATCTCTGTTATGTTTTGTATGCAAATTCTGTATGGCATATATGCAAATCTGAAGCAAGCATAAACAGAAAACCTGGGTTTGTCAAAGAAACTCAAAATTGAATACATTCATCTATGAAATTTGAGGAAGATTTGTTATTTTTATATTATCCATATTTGGGGATATCATAGTGGTGTCAGAACTGCAAATCTTGGCAACCCGTTTGGATTGACTGTATGCTTTGAAAGGGTGGTCACAACCTGGAAAATAATTTAATATTTCCCATTATGTCAAAGTCTTCGGCCTCACTCTATCAGCAGCTGCATCCAAGGTTTGAGGATCCCAACAGCCAAATATGGCCAGTTCAAGCTTATAATATATTTTCTTGCACCGAAATATTTATTTTTCAAAAACAATTTTAATAGTCTTAAATTAATTTATTTTTTTTCCCATTAATATGCTTTTGGGGGGAAACGATTAAAAAGGCCTTTAATGGCACTGTTCCCATCCCTTATTGTGGCCTATGCTCAAAAATGTGAACTTTCTAACCTCCCAGAGTTCAAGATGCTCAAATATTGAGCAATTCTAACCTTTCAACACCTTTTTGCTCCAAAAAGTCAAATCTCACACATTATTGCTCCACAAAGTCAAATCTTAAAACTCACAAAAGTTTAGGATTGCTCAAATGCTCTATGCTCCGTAATGCTAACTCAACTATCTGAAAGAGAGAAAATGTCATTTGTAATCTTTTCTAATCTTTTCCAACATCCTCCCAATGGGTGTCAAACAGGAGAAACTGTAACAGAGTATGAACATTCATCAAATCATAATGAAAGGGGCTTTTTGTGAAATATTATAGTTGGAAATCGCTCCTGTAGAAAGGTATGGAACATGTGGAACTGTGGACAAAGGGCAGTGAACTGTTTACAAAATGCCTCGAAGAGGATGCCATCTCATGAAGATCAATGGATACAAGGTTTGCAGAAAATGGATTTGTTGAATGGGCTATACAAGCTTTCAAGCAAAACTTTGCAACAGGAAAGATTTTTGGATGATATGGTTAGATTTCTTTGGTCGACACATATATAACTGTGATAGCATAGACAAGGCCCATGGCCTATCTAATGACAGTGCCTTAAATAGATGTCATCTCATGGACTAACATGATTGCAGGTTGTAAGAGTAGGCTCGAAATTATTTCTAAAGTGGTACATTATTCAAATTAGGATCATGGAAGCGCTCCCGTCTGCTACCGCGTTTAGGGTTTCTTCCCCTGCGCTGGTTCACAGCACTGGCCATTTGCAGAAGGCTGGTCGATGTGGGTCTGGACGGGCGCCTCAGAGCGAGGAGGGCAGGGATGGTGCGATGGGCAATGCAAAAGGTGTGTCGCCCCAAATGGATGGCGGCGGCGGCAGGCAAAACAATGCCAAGATTTTTGTGGCATCACACAGGCAGAGTCTACAGAAACCGCACCTGGATCTTTCATTCAAGGACGCTATGAAGGAAGGTTCAGCAAAGGATGCTCTTGGGCATGGTAAAGAATAGGGGCTTCCACAAGCAAATGTCGGGAGAACACCAAAGGATGCCCTAAAAAATGATTTGAATATGGCGCGGGTATGGGTTTCAAAACTTCATGACATGCAGGGGGATGGGGCTGGGGCTTCCTTCAAAGCCCAGGAGGCTCGGCCCATTATGGTGGACATTGTGGATGCAGTGGAGGAGGAAGTGATTCATAACACAGAAATTTTCTCTAGTCTAGGCTTGATTGGCCATTTCAGGGGTTTATGGCCAAGTCTCGGTGAGCTTCACACATGGATTTCATTAAATTGGGAGTCTGTTTTGAAGGGGTATGTCCAGATTTACCCATGCGCTGGAGGCTTTTTTATTGTGGTCTTTGAACATGCACAGGATAAGGAGAAAATTTTATGTGACAGCATCTGGAGTTGGGAGCAAAAAAACCTGTTGATACTGAAACCTTGGCACCTGGCTTGATCCCACTCTGGGTTCGTCTTCCAAATCTGCCTTTACATTACTGGTTTGATTCTTGTCTCGAAGTTATTGGTGATTCTATAGGGAATTTTTTATTGATTGATGAAAGTTCTTCGAATCTTCTGCATTCTACCTTTGCACGAATCTTGGTGGAAATGGATATGTCTAAAGGTCTTCCCGAAAAAATTGTGCTTAAAACTAGTAATGGGTGTTGGGAACAACCTCTGGACTATGAAGGGATTCCATTCCGATGTAGGCGATGTTTCCAGACAGGGCATAAAGCAGCCCAATGTTCCAAGCAAAGAATGGCCAAGGCTACATCTTGGTGGAAAGATGTTTCACACCATCATTATACGGTGGAGAAGACAGTGATGCAGCAGAAGAGTTATTCTCAAGCTGTGCATGATGAGCCATTGATTCAGGAGAAAGGAAATTTATGTAAAGTAACGAGTGTTACGAATGGAGTTGAAAGTCTGGCTGAAGGGCAGAATGCTAGAAAGGTGGCTGCCACACCAGAGGGCAAAGAAAAGAAAAGCCCTGTAGGGTCCCGAGACAAAGAGGATGATGATCTATCTGATGGACATCTACGTCTTCATGGTAAGTCGGGCCTGGGTGAGGGCCGTAGCTCAGGTGATCTTCACGGGGATTGGCAAAATGAGGCAGCCAAGATGGAGGAAGGATGGGAAACTGTGAAAGGGAGAAAAAGGAAAAATGTAAAGGATTCATTTAACATGATCCTGCATTTTCAGAAAAAGGGTGGAGTTTAGCGTATTCTGTCTTGATTTTTCTTTCTTTCTTTTGATGCTTGTTTGAGGGTTGTTGTGGGTTCTCTTTGTGATTGGGGAGATAGCTCTCCTGATTGTAGCTATCCCTGGTTCAGGCCAGGTTTCATCTCGATTAAGAATAATAAAATTACCTATTACCGATCAAAAACAAACATGATTGCAGGTTGTGAAAAAAAAAAATTTGATAAGGCCCTGGAAAAATTTCAATCAAATTCAATTGGCAGGCTTAAAGCCAAGTTTCACGGTTACCCACATCTTCTGTGCCAAACCGAAAACTTTGAAACAGAGTACGAGTATCCATCTAAAAATAATGGATGGAGGACTTTAGAATGATGTTGTTGCTATAAGTCCCTTGCTTGACATGTATGCTAAAGTGCAAAGTATAAACAAGGCACCCGCGGCTTGTTTGGCAGATTGCCATAAAGAAATGTTATTTTAGTAAATTCACGAGCATGTACAAAATGGATTTGTTGACAGGGATTTAAAAAACTTCCACTGAAAATGCACCAAAAGACATGCATGTAAACTGTGGAACCTTGGACAATGCATATGAACTGTTTTGACAAAATGCCATTAAGAGAAGAGTTCTTATGTGGACTGCAGTGATTGCAGCTTGCGCACAAAATAATTTGTTGAAATGGTTTTAGAAGTTTTCAAGTAAAAGCAATTGGCAGGTATGAAGCCAATTCATACAACCTCTGCCAACCGCCTCCCTGCTGCACCAAAATGGAGGCTTTGAAACAGTGTTCCTGAACTCACTGCAAGTTGTCCGAGTTGACGAGCCGTGCAGACCAAAACAAGTCATGATAACTCGTTTTCATGACTCAACGAGTTATGAGCCATAACTCACATGAATCGTGATTCATGCAAGTTATGGCATAACTCGCTGAGTCCAAGCTCCATGACTCACGCCGGTGTTAGCCATAATCACCCAGCAAAAAACAAAAAAAACAAAAGTTATTTCCCAATTTTTTTTTCACTTATGTCTTCTATTTTGCCCTAAAAGTCATTTTATTTGATAGTTGTGAGAAGAAGAGAGGAAAAGTGAGAGAGGAAGGAAAAGAAGAGGCCATAGGTTTGCAACCAGCAAGGAACAAGAGCATCAAGGAATCCATAGCAAGCATTCTCAACTCATTTGAAAAAGGTAAGTGTTAAATTTTATAAATTTTGTTGGTTTTTTTTGGTATGTTTATGGATTTTTCATTTGTTTGTTAAGTTTTTTTAGTTCAACTTTCCAAATCTTGAATGTTTTCTATTAAAATATAAATTGCATACTTCAATGAAAGTAGAATAATAGCATAAGCAAACCCTACAATTTTTTAAGAAAAAAATTGTAAACATATATTTACAATTTTTTTCTAAAAATGTAGAGTTTCCTGATGTTTTCTATTAGTTTATAACTTTATAATATTATCTTATTGCAACAGCCTTCACGTTTTAAAAACATTAATTTTTCCCAATGCCTCCAAAGGATAAAGCTTGGAAATATACTGAAGACTTTCCTGGTAGACAAAAAAATTAGACATAATGTTTTTTTTTGTAAAGAAATTAATCATGGTGGCATCAATAGATTTAAGTATCATATTGCTGGCAAACCTGGCCATGATATTGAGATATGTAAAAAACAAACTGTCGAGACAAAACGTTTTTGTCATGTCCAATTAGAAACAAATGAAAAGGAAAAGGAAACAAGGAAGAGGCAATTGGAAGAGTTAAGTGCTCTTGGCTCCCATTCATCCGCAGCTACATCCACATCCGCAGGCTGTGTTGGAGAGGATTCTACCATGCCTTCCTTTCGTCCTAGTGCTTCTACCAGTGCTAGTGCTTCTGCTTCTACTCCTCCTAGTGACACTGTTATCTTTGGCCCTAGAGTCCAAAGATCCAAGTTGGATAGTTTTTTTGTGCCACGCAGTACTCCTCGCGCACAACCCTCGCTTGAGAGCATGGGTTGGAACAAGGAGGTTCATGATGTTGCAAGAAAACAAATTTGCAAGTTTGGGTACTTTTGCAACGTTCCATTTATTGCAGCTAGATAATTCTTTTTTATTTGATTACTTCAAGTTTAAAAGTAAATTTTAAAATTTATAGTTTGAAACTTTGAAGTTGAACTCTGCTTTGTCTAATCATAATCTATTTGTGATAGGTCTCCTTACTGGCAAGGCATGGTAGATGTTGTAACCATTTGTGGACCAAGATTTAAATCCCCTACTGATGCTGAGTTAAGTGGCCACCTCTTGTTAGAAATGGTTCAGGATATGAAAGTTGAGCTAGAGGTCCACCGATAGTCTTGGAGCCAAAAGGGTTGCACCATCATGACAGATGGTTGGACAGATAGGAGGAATAGAACACTCCTAAATTTTCTTGTTTCCTGCAGAGGTGATTGATTATTCTACTTCCCTAAATGCATTGAATATTTACATTTTGATTTGTTGATTGATCTATGATAATTGATAATTATTTTGCTTTATTCTCAGGAGCCACCATGTTCTTGAAGTCATGTAAAAAATGCCACATACTTATGTGAGGCTATTGAGGAAGTCATACATGAGGTGAGGGAAGACAATGTGGTGCATGTGGTGACGGATAATGTAGCAAGTTATGTTGTTGCAGGTAAACTTTTAACTTTTTAAGTTTTGATGAAGAGGCATCTATGAATTTATTTAAAATTTCCTTAACACGTCGAAATTTCTAATTAATTTAAAATTGCTGAAGGTAATCTTTTGATGTAGAGGAACCCGAAAAAATTTTGGTCTCCATGTGCGGCCTGGCCCGGCCCATTGCCTTGACCTCATGTTGGAGGATACTGGTAAGCTTGAATGGGTGAAATCATGTGTTGAAAGGGCCAAAAATATATGCAAGTTTATCTACAATAATGCATTGGTCCTTCGCATTATGAGGCAATACACGGGGCAAAAGGAGTCAACTCGTCCTGGTATCACGAGATTTGCCTCAAATTTCCTCACACTAAAATCCTTGATGAAATCAAGGGCAGCTGTGATATTCCCTTCCAGAAGTAAAATTTAATATTAAATTATAATATAAATCAATAATACTAATATTATTGCTAATCAATATAATAATCAATCAATAAACAGCAGTCAATAATATTAATAATATTATGGACCCATGTAATATTAAATGATTATATTAATAAACATATATTACATTAATAATATTTCAATTAATAATTGATAAACAAAACCGTAATAAATCAAATATAATCATGCAGCCTCTAACCCAACGACAATCACCTAAATTGGCACTGGGTTTGAACGGCAATACTAAGTGACTGTAGATAGCGACTCATGCTCTAGTATAACGATAATGGTATGTTCCTACTGTCGACTCCCTAGAATGGATTTAGGAAAGACCAACACTCCACGCAATCACAGGATAGTCGATGACAAAAATATTAGGTGTTAATCCTAAATGTCGTCTCTCTCCACCTCAACGGGTATGTTGACTAGACACCTCCGGTTGAAGGGGTGAAATAACTTCATATACCCGAACACCAACGGGATAAGCTTAATAAATAAATTAATAACAACCGGCATTATATATTACCGACGGTTCGTAATAGGAAATACAAACATTATTTAACGGGAAATATGAACATTATTAAGTATTGTCGAACATTATTGAAGATTAATTAATGAATCTTCATTGCTGAATAGGTTTAGACTACAATTAGTTCAAGGAAGAGGTGCGTTTGGGAAAGACAGAGGAGACACGTCCCCAAACATTGCATCTCATCACTCTGCCAAAGAGAGATATAAACTAACACTCAAAAACACTTCCAAGGAGCAGAGGGGAAAAATAGAAAAGAAGTGTTTAAGACACAAAGCATTAATATATCAGTTAACAGGATATATAAAAATATATATATTCCTTTATCAGCAAAGCATCATCAAGACAAAGCACAAACTATTATACCTATAAATAAAATTTTGTACCAGGGATGTACAGAGGCTTGAAACTCTTGTCAAATAATTGATAAATATAATTAATACATACAAATGAATATTATAAAACTATATAGCAACCATACTCAATCCTATTTACTAGTTGGCTTAAGAAGGGTTGTGACATTTCCAAGGAGGGGCTTGTCTAAATCCAAGCAATGGCTATCTGTCCCAAGATAGGGTAGGGATCAGCACCTCAGAAGCCTTGAAGGCAAGTCCCAAGATAGGATATGGGCTTGGACCTATAAACCTTGAGGGAGCCCATTGTAGTTGGTCTCTAGGCACCTTGGATAACACCTACTCCTTCCTTCATCGAGTTGAAATAGTAATAAAAATTGAACATGGAGTATTGATGTTACATACAGATAATTTCATCTAATTAAATGAACAAATAATTCTTTTTATTATGAATGTCTTATGCTTGAATCATTAGGACATCGAATGTAGAGTTTGAGCTAAATGTGTAATAACTATGTCTAACCTATTAGGGGACATCACAACAGCTTTGAGGAGCATGTTTATTAGTGAGGAGTGGAATTCCTCATCCTATGCTATGACCACTATAGGGATGGTTGTGGTAGATTGCATTTTTTATGAGCCAGGTTTTTGGACCCCTTGTGGAGAAATCGTGGAGGTAAATTTATTACAATTTAACATTTAGGATTCAATATTTAGTATTTACTTTTAATTTATATGCATATTTTTGTTTTGTTTGCAACTTGTTACTTTGCAATCTTGCTTATTTTTATTTAATTTGTGACTTAACTGCTTTTGTTTAACATTATCTGTAGGTCACTGAGCTCCTGGAAGTTCTCCTACAAGTTGTTGATGGGGAGAAGCCCTCTATGGGCTATATATATGAGGGCATGGATAGGGCCGAGGAGGCCACTAGATCCATATATGCAGGAGTTGAGGATAAGTGTAATGTCCCCTTCCTCAAATAAGATTTAATAATAAATTAATAAAATTGGATTAATAAATAATAATAATAATAAGAGAAGTAATAAAATATAATTATAACAATAATAATGAAATATAGATAATTATAATTAATTGATAAACTTGATATAAACTTTATTATAGACATTTTAGTATATATAACTATATATTTAAATAATATATATATTATCGAATATTAATGATAATCTATATTTATAAATAATATGATTAATATAGTGATAAATGATTAAACAATTATTAAGTAGCTAAATAAATTAATAATAATCAAATTATTATTAATATATATTATAATGTATCATTTGTACAAAATATATAATAAATAAAGGTCGACTAAATGATAGTCATCACAGCAAGACTATCGACCAACAAGAAATAACAGTGACATAGTAGATCCGATGACAAACTTCAATCTTTTAAGGGATGCGATTTAATAAGGAATGTTCAAAGAATATCGACCAAGGAAGAGTCAATGTATGTGATAGTTAGAGACAACGGGTATAATTATGCAGCGTGCTTTACCATAAGATATCGATTAATTAATCAATATACATAAGATAAGTATCGATCATGGAACAGTAAAGAAAGGCGATTCCAAGAGACACATCCTTTACCACACGCCTTATCACTCCAAACACACGGTATAAGAAGATAACTCATTGGGCATGAGATGGGGGAGGAGTTGGCACTAATTATATCTGCGCAGGGGGATGCACGTTGGGATATAATTAAGAATCACCCAAAATAAGCACAGGGAACAAATTGGATAATCTTCGAACATTTCTCTCTCTACTTATTAATCCATATTGGATCTTCTCTGTTAAGAACCAAGTTCCATTGGCATTATAGGTTGCAGGCATATAGTGCGGATCAGAGATGACACCAAGGGATTGCAGAAATAAAGGATTGTATATCAGACACGACATATATTCTTAAGTTGCAAGCAGTCCATTAACTATCTGAAACAACATCACTTCTAGCCATAGCGATATATAATTGCACAAGCAAACTATCATATCAGATATCACAGACCCATTGCTGACAGCAATATAATTGATTGTCTAGGCTTATAGACTATATCAGATTCAGCATCATCCACTTAACATTTTAAAGCGTATAATACTTTAGAAAGGGAGGTTGAGGAAATCATTGCTATTTCCTAACATAGTAGCAAGGGGGAGGAAAAAAAAAGAGTTTTAGAGGATATAGCCAGTAAACACATCAGACGGGGAAGGAGAGCAATAATTCATATCAGTATAAGAATATTATTAATTTATTATATCTTGTTGCATTCCTATATAACCAATTTAGATATATGAGTTATCATTGCCCTTAAGTATAATTCACTTAAGCATACTCCTAATTGCATACACTAGGGAAAATATGTGGCGTATCATCAATTATTACAAAGTAGATCTAAAGAATTAGAATAATCGTCCCATTATCCCTAGCTATACAAAAGAGGACATTACACTAGGAGTCTTCAATTGAATGGAAATTTTGAGTTAAAAGTCCCAAATCGCAGAGGATTGACAGGGGACGTTACAATAAGTATGGCCCCATTTGGGAGATAATTGATAGGAGATGGCAAAACCAGCTTCATAGGCCCATCCATGCAGCAGCTTATTACCTCAATCCGACATTTCATTTCCGTGTTGACTTCAAGGCGGATGAGGACGTTCTTAGTGGCCTATATACAATGATACAAAAGATGTGTAGTGATGGCACAGCCTCAACTACAACGATTGAGCTGAATAAATATACTAATGAAGAAGGGGTGATTTTCTCAAGCAAGATGTGCACACACGCTCAGACAGAAGTGTTGCTAGGTAGAAATATATTCTTAAGTTTATGGCTTATAAGTTATGCATTTTAATTTTTGATTTTGTAATTTAGCCTTAAAATTGGAATTTCAGATAGATGGTGGCAAATGTTTGGGCCCTCAACCCCAAACCTTCAAAAAATTGTCATCCGTATTTTGAGTCAGCCAAGCAGTGCTTCTGGATGTGAGCGCAATTGATCCATGTTCGAGCACATCCACTCGAAGAGGCATAATAGATTGTCTGTGGAGAGGTTGAATGATCTTGTCTTTGTTCATTACAACCTCCATCTTAGGACCAAACAGATTTTGGACACCGACTACTCTCTGATCACTCTATCGGAGATCGATACAAAGTTTGAGTGGCTCACTGAGTCTATCGATCTCGTCTTCACTGAGGAGCACCATGAGTGGGTTGACCAAGTAGACAAAGAGGCTGAGGCTATGGCTATGGCAAAAGAGGAGGATAGAGCACAATCCGGCACATGCACAGCTAATGTTGATCATTGTGCCACCTCACAGGCAGAGATTATGGCTACTCAGTCATCAGGACCTACCTTACATGCCTTTGTAGGAGGCAAATAGGCTACGCTGAGGCTGAGGTTGAGCTAGAGCCTAAGCCATAGTCTTGTTTTTGTTTACACATATGTTTGGTAACGTTTGATGTCATGGATTTCATGGATTTTATATACATTTGACAATATTTATAATTCTATATATCTATGTTTTCTATTTCCTTCAGCTACAATTTATGTTTGTACTTATGTGATGGATGTATGTTTATGTATGTGATCAAATTAGCTTCTATTTGAAGATGTTATAGTGTCTTTAAGCTTTATTCAATAATGGGTGCATGAAACAAGTTTTAAATCGTTAAAAAATCTCTAAATTTCAAGGGTTTTTTCATTTTGTCGAGTCGATGCGAGTCATAACCGAGTCACGGTCGAGTCGGCCTTGCCAAGTCCGAACCGAGTCCGAGTCTAGGAACTATGCTTTGAAATACAGTATGTTCATGCATGCAAATGTGAAATCATAGACCACGCCCCTGAAACATTTGACCAAATGCTCAAAGAGATATAATCTCAAGGAATGAAATGAAATAATTGCATATTGTGCATGAAATGGATTTTGCAAGGGAGCTCTTGAAACTCTTGAATTAATGCACGCAGTGGTTATTGTGAGGACACTTGATGATAAAAAGCATGTGATGGTTGAGTGGACATGTTTTCTTTGTGCCCATAGATCGTATACAAATAAAATCACCATGGTAAAATGAAGACAATATGGTACTCTTACGCATTTATCCAGGTCATTGTGGTAAAAAGTTGGCGATTAACTTTGGATTCTTAAACATGATTGCATGAATGATGAAACAGCTATTACCTTTGAGCATGGTTTGAGCCCCACGCTACATGAAAGCATAGCATGAGGGAAGATATTGTCAGATGTTGTAGTTGCAAATGCTGTGGTAGGCACGCATGCAAAATGTGGAATCAAAGACAACACACTGGAATTGTTTGACTAAATATTCAAGGGAGATGTAATCATACTGAATGCCATGATTACACAATCTACACAAGAAAGATTTGGCAATAAATCAGTTTAAAAAACGTATGCAAACTGTGAAGGTGTATACAGTGCACATAAATTGTTTGATTGTTGATAGACTACTTCAAAGGTTCTTCTCAGATATTATCGCTGGAAATACTCATGTAGATATGCCTGCAAACTGTAGAATCATAAAAAAAATGACAGTAAACTGTTGGACAGAATGCCTTTAGACATGTTGCCTTGAGATATGAAAGAAGATGATTGCATGATATGCATTAAATGACCTTTGCAAGGAATTTGTCTGCTTTCAAAGCTTTGAAGACAGTATATGCATGATGGACAAGAATTTCTTAGAAAGTGCAACAGAATACTGCCGTAGACATAAACAAGTGCAACATGTGGATCATAGACTGCACATTAAATGTTTGATAGAATGTCTCAGGGACGTCATTACATGGCATGCTATATTGCAGAATATACACAAAATGAATTAGTTCAAAAGGCTTTCAGAAATTTCAAGCAATGTAAATGGACATATTTGCCTCTATACACACTGCTGCACCAATATGGGAGTGTCAAGACAACCAATGTCATCCATCAAAGTGCAAAGAATCAGAAATTTTGTAGAATGCACTAAAGAGATGTCATCTCAGTAGCTGCTAATTGTAATACATAGCAGTGAAACTAAATGCCCCAAAGGAATGTCAATACACAAGCAAAATGTGGAGGCACTGTATAGTTTGAAAAAATGCCTCTAAGGAATGTCATCTCATGAACCGCTATGCTTGCAAGATAGGTTTGTCAGAAAGGCTTTACTATCATCCTCATTTTCCATGTCAGAATGGGCACTTTGGGACAGATTACAGATGTTCGTCAAAATGTAAATATGTGGAGATTCTCGTTGTGATTGTCCTGGCCAACATGCAAGCAAACTGTAAAGCACAAACTCAGCATATGAACAGTCGAAAATAATGCCTCAACGAAAATGTGTTCTTAAAGAATGTAGATAGTCACGGCTTGTGTAGATAATGGATGTGCGGAAAAGGTGACAAAAACTTTCAAGCAAATACAATTGGCACACGTAAAGCAACACCCCACAACATCTGCCAGCATCCTCGTTATCTACACCCATGTGGGAGATTTCAACAGTGTGTGAACTTTCATCAGAGCATGAAAGGGAGAGAAGTCATTTTTTTTGTGTCATACTTACAAAATGATCTGGTTGACAGGCAACCAGAATGTGAAAACTTATAATGAATGAGCTATTGACAGAATGCCTCGAAGAGATGTCATCTCATGCAAATTATTTATTGCAGAAAGTGCACCAAATAGACTCTTTAAAAAGGCTTTCAAAGCTCTGTAGTAGTGCAACTGGAAGATAGGCACACAAAATGTGGATAGTTTGCCCTTGGAGAAATGTGGTCATATGGAAAGTGTGATGAGTATATTGGTTTTAATTATCTTGTTTTACGATAGTTCACTGGATCAAGCATGGAAAAGTTTGAGTTCTTCATGATTTGGAGTGTTTTGATATAGCATTAAGCTTTTTGCACACTAGCATTTAGTTCTTGAATGCATCAAGGGGAAGTCCCTATGTTAGTACATCATTGCTAGCTTTATATTTTCAATTGTTTCTATCTCTTATCTTCATTTTAAGTATGGGATGAATTACAACTATGATACACCAATAATTATTGGAGAAGCTTTTACATTCAATGCCTCGAATAGAAGTCAAATAGTTGATAACATTGTTGACAAACATTGATGCCCTCTCACATGTTGATGGAACAAGCAATTTGGATAAGTGGCTAGTCTTTTGGGTTGTCATGGAGAAGATATTTGGCAGATGTAGTTGAAGACCATGTACTTTAAGACCAAGTTCTTGGTGAACAACTCAGTGATTAAATGAAGACACAATACCCACCTCGGCAAAATTGGAAATTTGTTCTTTCTTTAGAGTTATAAGATTCTATTTTTCCTTTTTACAAAAGTGGCATGTGTCACTCATTGTACCTAAAGTTAGAAAATGAACTCTTTTTGCGTGAAAATTGAGTGGTTTCTAACTAAACCCTTTTTGCACAAAAGGGAAGTAGTTTCTAACCCAGAAATGTCAAGTTAGTTACTAGGTAGTTATCCTATGAAGCCTATAAATAGAAGTGTATTTTGTAATGTAAAGGTGGACTCTTAAGAGGGGACCGGGAAACTATGGAGAAATTTTCAAAGAGACTTTTTGCTTTACACTGTACAAAAGGGTTTTTGAACTTGTATATTTTCAAAGAGAAAAAAGAGATCGCATTTAATTGTATGCCTTGAATGAATTCATGAGTTAATATTATTAATTTTTCATATTTTAAGTTGGTAATCTGTGTTGGTGGAATCCAAAAAAATTTCTAATCTATGTAATTGATGTGATGAAATGCACTCATTCATTGGTATCTTGATTTGAATGTGTTGGCATAGCCTATCTTTCTATATGTCAAGGTTTGTTATCCTTATTTTGTCATTTGTTGTGTTGTGTGCTAAAACCCTCTTTATAACATTATCAGTTGTTAAATCTCAGTCGATATTCACAGGTCTGCCATTGAAGTTCTTGTTATTCAGTTTTCTTTAGTTTTGTCTTTTCTCCTTTGTCTACTTTCAGGTTAAAAGTACACAAAAATCCTAAAAACCCTTATCATACGAGGGAGCTGTCCCTCTAAAATGCAGAGGAAGATCATTAGTCCATAGTGATCTCTCCAACTGTTGGGACATTTATCACTGCTCTCAGACAAACAAGGTCAGTTTTAGAAAAACAATCGCAGTGACAAATCTGTTTACCAACACTCTGTTATGATTTGTATGCAAATTCTGTATGACATTGCAAATCTGAAGCTGAGTCTGTTAAAGAAACTCAGAATTGAATACATTCACCTGTCAAATTTGAGGGAGATGTTATTTTTCTATTATCCATATTTGGGGATATTACATCCCATCTGTACCTCAAGCATCAACATGCAAAAGTTACATCACTAACATGGCTGATTGGAGCCCTGAAAACAAATATTTAGCTCCTTCACCCTTACTCTGTCCCTGCGGCTAAGAAAACCCTGATTAATTCAAATGAAACTTAAAAATCTGAGCAGTATAAGAGTTGCAATGAATAGTTAACCCCTTTCCAAGTGTGGAGAGGCAACTTAAGACCTCCTTACAACTTCTCAAACATGCAAGAATGGAGAATCAAATGACCAAATTGAAGATCATATGCCAAAATGCCCAAAATTCTACTTCTTGTTTTTGGAATGATAAGCTTGCCATTCATCACAGCAATTAGTTTGTTGCTTCAAGCATGTTCCTCAAGGAAAACAGTGTTGTTTGTCACCCCTTGTTTGATACAGTGCACTCACCAAAGTAAGTTTTTCAGGCTATTTGAAAGTCTGCAATTTTCAACAGAGACCTCTCCAGGATGTCCCTTTCTTCCCTCATTATTCCCAGTCAAAATCAAAACCTGTTACACATGTATAATGATGAATTCCTCCTCTTCACTTAATGATGACACTTAACAAGCAGAAATGGCATGCCTTGATTGATCCCCTTGACTTATAGACTTGAGTATTGGATCATGGCAGAAGGGACTACTTGAAAAGCATATGGAAGCGTACTCTCAAGGTGATATATCATTTCAACAAAAGCAGACACCTAGGACAAACCTGGCTTAGCTGACCAGATAACATTTCAATAAATCAAAAAATTGAAATGGGAGTTTCTTTTTATTTATAACCTGCAAAAAGGAATTCATGCCTACCAAAAGGATAAAAACAAAAAAAAATATTGCATAAAGCAACAAAGCGTGCATCACGAGATAAAGAGTTCCATCTCTTTGATTGATACAAATAAACAGAATAGTTTTTGCTGATGCTTCCACACTAACAAGAAAATAACATCAAGCACTTGGTGGCATTGGCCGAACAAGACAATATATTGTACATAGTGAAAGGCAAAAATTCTAAATGCAAAACTGCCCCAGATAAGGAGAAGATTGTCAAAAGGGAACAAATAGAATGTAATGTCCCAAGGCAGATACAAGAGCAAAATAGACCAATGTGCAATAAGCAAACTGAACCTATATTATCAAATCTGCATTCAAAGTAAAATGTAACTGCAACTCGTTACATTTAATAGTACACCTGGGGTACTAACAATGTATCCACAGTAAAATTCGGGGACAGGAGGATCCAATTAGGCTAGGAAGTTCTGATGCAAATCCTTAAATGTCTCTGTATCAAACAACTCTGAAGTCTGATAGGTGACCTCCTCCTTCAGTGCACAGTGTTACCTCAACAGTCCAATCAATGTTCCAGTAGTCAGTGATTTGTATACTCCTTTACAGTGTCTTTGTTGTACACAACTGTCTCCAAGAGATTGCTCTGATTGTGAGAGCGAAACCTCTTTGACTGAATCCTTCCAAAAGCTTTCTGTCAATGCACATATATGCTTCCGCACATGATTTTACACTGTCAAACAGTGGAAAAACGGATGTGTGATAACCACTACAGATAGGAACATATCAATCCAGACTTAATTCTATCTCCATATTATTTCTCCTGATCTCATGTCCCAATCCCTTCTACTTCACCATCTATAAGCCACCAAATTCCCATGAATGTTTCAATCGCTCCTTGCTGAGTCTACACCGATTGAGCAAAGCGGTTGACCTCTCACATAGCAATAAACATTGATGTTTGATATATATCAATGGCCACACCAAGTATCAACCATGATTCAGACCTGTGATATAAGTTTCCCCAGCAAAACATATGCCATTTCCTTGGGAAGGGATCATAAGCTCTAAGCATTTGCCTATGGCACCTCCGACCAATATCCCAAGATTGCTTATGGCACCTCCTATCGATGTCGATAAATATCACCTCTGTTTATGTTTCTATGTTATGCTCAACACTTCAGTTGATGCATCGACAATATTCAGCTTCAGCACCAATGATTCGATAATGTGTTTGATAATATTTCTATAATCCATAGACTATATAGATGTAATATACATGACCTCCTTGAACTTGCAAATAATATTAATCCTTCCAAACATAAGACTATTGCCGGATATATATTTCGATGAAGTATTAATTTGTGATATCCAAACTTATGCCACAGATGAATACCTGTGACCACCACTAAGCTTATCACTTCAATATTAGTTTCGGCAGACTACCAAGATCGGGGGCAACTTCCCAACACAACCCTGCTTCTTAGATTAACTTCAGCAGATATAATTCTGCGAGCTTGTATATCTTTTGCAGGTCTATTATTACTATTTGCCAATGATAATTGTTGCATAAATTAATGATATTGACCACTGGGAATTACTCCAGAAACATAAAGATAAGAACTGATTCGAGAATTATATTTAATTGCTCAAAAAGATGAAACAAGTCGTCCACAGCTCAAGCACAGCAATGAGATAATATTTTATTATTATTTTTCAGATGGAAACAATTCGCTTCAGATCTCCAATCACTACAAATTTGTCTCCAAGGGAGACTTCACAAATTTGCAAGTAGGCACAATGTGAAATATGAGGATGATATTTCCAACGGCAGACTAGGGTAGGACTGAATCACCGCTGAAACTGCAAACCACCTTCAGCCTCCAGCTTCCGGTAATACAAGAAGAAATCAAATAAATTCCATGATGATTTACAATGCCCAGTGAATCTCCTTATAAAAGGCTCCAAGGGAAATATCCAAAAAATTATTATAGGCCGAATAAGATTTTAATTGATAAAGTAACTTTATTTTATTTTATTATTTTATCTTACTTTATTTTATAATAAATTAATTAATTTAAGTCATCCTTATGATTGTGATATTGCTATCAGGATTCAACTGTGTAGTTTTTGAGTCAAACACATTGACCCATGTTTCATGAGTAGTGGCTTACAAGAACCCATCTCTCATGAGAATGGATGGAACACTCAACACTCATTGCATCTAGGTGATTGCTCACAGAGGTGAAGCATCGGGACTTCCCAGGAGGTCACCCATCCCAATAATACTCCAGCTTAACCTCCTAGTAATCTCTGTAGTAGAGATGGGATGGGTGACCTCCCGGGAAGTCCTGGTGCTTCACCTCTGTGAGCATCACCTAGATGCAATGAGTGCTGAGTGTTCCATTCATTCTCATGAGAGATGGGTTCTTGTGAGCCACTACTCATGAAACATGGGTCAATGAGTCTGACTCAAAAACTACACAGTTGAATCCTGATAGCAATATCACAATTTGACTTCTTGTGGAAAATATCTCCTACTTATCATCCTTATGATATTAATTTAATTTTAGGACAACTTAATTACCTTAATTAAATCACTTTATAAATACTAGGGACATAACATAGAAATAGCTAACATTTTGCTTCCTAAATATGACATCTAGCGATTGAGAGGTGTTGTTCTCTGGTATTGACCAATGAGCTGCATCATGACAGTGTGTCATATTTTAGGTTCAAAACTTCAAACAGATGTTTAACTGTCTCCAAGGGCACACTCGGAGTGTTAACTTGTTCTAGTGTCTGGTGATCTTTATGACAATGGATGGTTGAGGTCTCAAGGGACAATTATGGATGATTTCTTAAAGAAATTACAAGGTCTGGTGGTGGGTGTGGAGGTTCAGGAGAGTCTGGAAGCTCTGCTTCTTCATTCAGATTCTGAATTTGAAGAAGAAATGGAGGATAAACGAGCCAACACTTCTAAGGTGTGATACAAGGAAGCGTTTACTAGAGCAGAGGGAGTTGTCGCTGTTGAAAACGAGAATTTTAGCACTGATCAAACACATTCATGCGCTTGATTCCTTCTGTAAGATACAATCTTGGTGATTATAAGCTTGGTATTTTTCCACATAAAGGTGCCTTTGAGCTTAGAAGTTATTAGTGGGTGTTCCCTTCCTATTTTAGAAAACAGGAATTTTGTTCAACTCTTGAGGTGTGCCAAGGTCAAAAAAGGTATCAAATTTCACAAGTTATGGCTTGCAAAATGATCCAGACGCATCCAGGACCACAAGCGCTCTTCCATCAGCCAAAAACACTTCAGGTTTGCTTTCAGTTAGGATCAGTTTTGGGCTGTGCTTCTATTGGTTTTTTATAATCTGCTTCTGGAGGAATTTCGAGATCAATTCAGCCAACTAAGCACTTCATCCTGTAGAAGGCCTAAACAGGTATCTCCAAATTCAATTTGGTGCAACTGCAAACTAAAGCAAAGTTGGCAAAGCTATGGCCAATTGGAGGTTTGGCCTGTGTAAAAGTTGTTGGTTATGGGAACCCCAAGAACTGCCAACAAGTTTCAATTCCTACTAAAATCTCCAGCAAGGTGTTTTGGTCAAATAGAGCATTACCAGCAGCTGTGGCTCCCCTCTCTGAGACAAAAGACGTGATCAGAAACTTGAGAGGAGACAAGGTTGCTGCTGTTAGAGTCAAGAGCTAGAGTGAATTCAACAAAGCTTCACTATGAAAGACCAAGAGATGAACACAAGCTGAGAAAGATAGAAAGAATGTCAATGAATGAGGAAGATTTCGTGTTTTGTTGCTTAGAATGGGCAAGAGGAGCGATTACAAACATGTTTGCATACTGGGACAACCATCAGGAATAATCTGTGTGGAATATGCTTCTTTGAATCTCGGAATCTTTTGAGACGTTAACATGCCACAAATATCTGTGGTGTGCTGTCATCCAACCCATTTCATTCTGAATTCAAACCACAAGCTATTAACATTGCATCTTTTGCCATCCATGAAGTTGGAATTGTGAAACCCCAATCATTAACTTTGTCATTGGTCCCAATCATGAAATTACTACAGAACGCAATTTAAAACACTACATTTTGCCCCCACTTTAGTGAACTGATCACCTAAAGGATGAGCTACACTAATGTTGCTAAAAAATGTAAAACATGAAATATGCAAAGTGCATTAGATACCTTAAAAAAAAGATACTATAGAGGACGTAGAGGTCAACTAGGTAAACGTGAACGATGCCCCCAGTGCTCAGCAAAATTTTATAGCATCAGATTTGAAGTTCCAAGTACTGAAAAACTGAAAATGAGTCAGTGTCAAAAATCAAAGGAAACTACTTTGGTGAGAAGAATGCTTGAGGAGATGTAAGGGAGTCGGAAGAAAAAGCTGACAAAGGGTGAATATATCCCCCTCGTGATTTTGCCCCCAACCAGAAGGATAAAAATAGGAAGGAGGATGAGCCAAAACTACCACAGAAAATTTTTTAAAATGGGTGATTTTCAGCTATATAGTTATCAAGTGGGCCCCCAGCAGGGTCATTTTCACTATTCATCTCGAGGATTTTCCCACCCATTTCTATAAAGCTATAGTGAAAATGTGTCACAGACAATACTTCCAGCCACCTTGCGTCAAGGATCTACGCATCGTTGTGGAGATAGAGAAGCCACTGGATGAAGTAGGCTACAAATTTCCTGTTTTGATGCCATTTATTGCATTTGTTTTCAGTAGGAAAACCTCAAGCAGCGCATTCATGCAGGATGTGCGCTAGTGTCCTGGACCCACACTTTCATCCTAGGACTAAATCCCCGTTGGTAACCCAAAGACATGCTAACGTCTGAGGGGCCAAAGTGCAAAAAAGAAATTAGAATGCTGATTTAAAAAATAGAATAGATGCAGATAGAGTAGAAGTAGAATTCTATCTTGATAGAGACATGTTTATGCAGGGCCTCATTGAGTTATTTGAGCACAAAAGCAGCCACCTCCTACCTCTCCTATGCAGGAGATGTTACAATAGTAGACTACGCACACCTACACCAAGCAAGTCTCTAGTGAGCATACAAGACACCTGAGATGCATTGTAGCACTCATGGAGAGTAGGATGTCAATACAATGTCCTTCCATCACTCTTATGGACATGTACCGTATCTTGGAGAGCATCTTTCTCGATGAACCACACACAACTCAAGATGTGCAAGATGGAGAGTTGTTCTACGTCAACTGGGTGGTGCCCTCATACACCATAGGACACATTGCACTGCAGTGGTTGGAGCAGGGGAGAGTTGCAATTCCCCTGATGAGGCCCATTATGATTATCACAATGGTGTTGCATGTTGTCATAGCAGGCAAGGTTCCCAGCTTCAAGTGGGCCTCATCCGCTATATTAGAGACATGGAGGAGCACGACACCATGTTTGCCTGGATTTGGAGCACGCTCGCTCATCTCTACCATGATCTCAGGCGGTATGTTGAAGATGAGTTCCATAGTTTCCTGCCCGTACACTCCTTCAGGTGTGGACCTTCAAGCATATCACCTGCACACAGCTGATAGGATTGCCCTGCCAGTTACTGGTGTCAAAGTTAATATTTCCTTCTCGATGGTTAATATTCCTCTTGTGGAAAGTATGTAAGGGGAAAATTGATTTGTTGAGGGCATTTTAGCCATAAAAGAGGGCACGGCAGAGGGAGAAAGAAATAAGCCTCTGACCAGGAAGATAACGTCTGACATATTCAGAACTGGATGAAGAAATACAGCCAGCATGAATATAAGAAGCTGCCATACATGGAGAATGGAGAAAAGAGGGCACAATGGAGATGATGCAGTTCTACATTCTGTAAATAATCGTTATTGTAATTTTGAATTTAAAACCCATATGACATACATGGAAATGTGTTATTTTGTGAATTGGTTATTGGATTGGCTGCACAACAGGGCAGTTTGATAGGACCCCTGGTAATGACTGCATCACAGAAGGGCCACAATGTGTAGACTCTAGAGCAATAGTGTGCATAATAGCTTGTGAGCACTGGAACTCTCTTCCAAATGGCATGGGTATGATACAAGGAAAAGTGTTAGAACTTCCTTAATGACGCTGTCTTTGTCCAAATTTTGGTATAGGCGATCTAAGAACTGTCTTGATGTCTTTTGTGATGTTTTGCCTATGGCAGTACGAACATCTATATAAGTTTTCCATTTTGGCTAATTAGGGTTCTTGTTTTCTTCTGCTATGCCTGATATTAGGCAGTTAGCGCAGTTTATATTCATTTGCATTTTGCTGCTTCGCGGAGCAGGGGGGCCTTAATAGAACCACATGATTATAATCAGAAAAAAATTGGCTCCTAAATTGTAGGGTTAACTTCTATTTGGATAAAAATCAAAATTGCTGATCCCTAAGCAAAATTAAAGAACTTAGTGGTATCGCTGCCATTTGAAATGCTTCAAGTAGTTTGTATAGTTTGGCAGAAATTTAATATCGATAATAATGCACATCAGTCCAAATGTCATCCACAAATGACAATCTAATAAACTTTAAAATGCATTTAATATTTCAAAAATAGAAAGACTAGCAACAAAGCATTCCCAATCAACACATATTTGTTCAGGCAGACTTGCGTTATACTCTGCAGAAAATAATATTCAGGATCAAGCACCAACCTTTGAACAATGTTAAGAAACATCAGAAAATAAGGTCATGAAAACGCAGCTGGGTCACTAACTGTGCTAACGACCTTCATCAATAACCAAGATCTTCTGGCTCCCCTACAAATTCAGCAATATGATCAAGAGACAAAGTTAGTGTCTCATAGGTGTCCTCTTTCTGGACCAACCCTACTCCCTTATCTGAATCCCTCTCCAAAAGTTTTCCAACAACACCCCTTTGCTTTCCCTCAACAACCATAACTAGACCACCTCTCTTTGGTAGAGCAGTCTCCAAAACATCCTGTTTTACTCCTTGAACAACCAGTCCGTTCTCATCCATCAACAGATCACATGTAGTCGGATCAACCACATCAATGACTCTGCCCTTTTTTAAGTAGAGCTTTCCTCCCTGAAAATCTTTGCTAATAACTCTAACCCTTATTTGACTTGTGAGCCAAGAGATTGGTAAAACACTTTCGTGAATTACATTCTTAAACCTGCTCTCTTCATTTGCCTTATTCTCAAATTCAATCTTCCCCCTATCTTCGTTGCCTCGCTTCTCTTTAACGTTTGTAGTTCCCTCGTTTCTATTACTCTTATCACTTGATTCCCTCCGCTCCTCCTCGCCTCTTCTGTTTTTTCCCTCCTCCCTGTCATAGTAATTTTGCCGCCTAGCATTTCCCTTCCTATCATGGTATTTGTCTTGCATAGCATCCTCCTTCCTATCACGATAATCGTCTCGTCTAGCATCCTCCTTCCTGTCACGGTAATCATCCCGTCTGCGATCCCCCTTCCAATTGTCCTTTTCGTCCTGATGTTCTTTATCCCTGTAAACGTCCGACTGTGTACTTTGCCTGCCCCAGTCCTCTCTCCTCTTGTCATGCCTCTTCTCATCCTTACTGTCATCGTTGATAGATTTTCTCTGTTCTCGGCTCCTATATTCCCTTCGAGAGTCCCTAAGTTCCATATTTTTTTCATCCCTGCTACCATAGTCTTCCCTCCTATTATCTCTGTCATCCCTGCTCCTATAATCTTCTTCTCTCCTATTATGTTTCTCATCCCTGCTGCCAGAGTCCCTGTCCCTGTCTCTGTCTTGGTCTCTGCTCCGAACTGTTCCATTCTCTTCATCTTTATATCCCTTTTGAACCCTCACATCCCTAGAATTCCCCCTTCCATCGACCCCCATCTCCTTAAGCCTCCTCAGACAATCCACTTCCTCCACGGAACCCACATTGGCCACATCCCCCACACCCACAACCACCTTCTCCTCGCTTTTGCAGAGCCTCATAACCACACGTTTATCACCAGAAACATCTCCCAAAACTTCAGTAACCTCACCCCTCAACCCGACATGTCTGCCCTCTGCAATAAACATAATCTTCCCCACAGCGACACCCTTCCTCTGCCTCTCAACAAGCTTCTCCCCCACATTAACAACATTCCTAACCCTCCCGTCAGGCCCAGGTGCAGCAACAAGGTCTCTCCTCCTGTCCTCCCTGCTCTCACCAGGCTTCACAAATCTCTTGGGCTTATCCACAGAGGGAGCGGTAGTAGCCCCAAGCCCCTCTCTCCCCGCCCTCCTCACATACTCAATAGGCATAACAGGCTCCTTCGCACGCCCAATCGCTTTCCCTTCAGACCAGCCCATGCCCCTCAAAATAGCAGCCCCAAAATCTTCCACAGGCACGCTCGAGTATGCCTCGAGCGTGGCCTCCTCAGGTAACTCATCAATAGATTCCCGCAATCTCCTTCTTTCATCCTCGCCAGAAGTCATTAACCCTAAAACACCCAAATTATTGATTTGCCCGTTCTGATCAGTCCCTTTAAACCCCTCCTCTCCATTCTGATCAATTTCCATGGGAGCGGCAACATGGGTTCTGAGGTTCAAGCCATACTCTACATTGGAATCCTGAGAATTTTTCAGATCTGCTTCCGATTCGAATTGCAGCTCGGTATCCTTCATCTGAATGTTCTTCATCTTTTTCTCCGGGCGCCATGAATTTTCTAGCTTGGGGATGACCTTCAATTTCTTTATTGGCTTGGCGGGGTCGAATTCGTTCACGAATTCCGGCCTTTCTTCCTCCTCGTGAAATTCTTTATCTTCCGATGGCTTTGCCTTGGGCTTAGCAGATGATTTTGAAGGCAGCGAGAATGAGATTTTTGATGTTCCCTTCGAATCAGAGGCCCTTTTCTCTGATTTTTCGCCATCTGATTCCATCGAAGTATAAACCCAGTGAGGAAACTTGTAGCTCGTGGGTGCCCTACAAAGCTGTTGAATCCTCCCGAATTGAGCCTACCATTTAGATGAGATGGAAATACTCCACACTATCGCTGGCTTAGCAATTTCTTTCTTTTATTTTTAATTTTTAATATGGGAAGTATCCCTTCTCGTAATTTCGAAGTTTGACTTTTCGAAATATAAATAGATGTACGATTTCCTTTTTAATCTTTAATTATAAAAGCTTTTTAAATTATTTTCAGTGTTTTTTAATTTACTTGGGAAAAGTTATTTTTAATAATTATTAATTTTTTTAGTCTTTTTAAATTTAATTGTATAGTGCTTTATTAATAAAAGATTATATTTAAATTTATTAAAAGTAGTATAAATATGTCTTAAGTTGAAATTCTATATGTTTTTATTGTATTAAATGTATTAAATGGTTTGTCTTTACATTTTATTGATGAGTTTTTTTATTTATAGTGGTTATCTTGATAGACTCTACATTAATTTAACAATGTTATTGAAATCATTAATTTAACAATGTTATTGAAATCATTGTTGACAATGACTAGCACTCCCAAAGGAGGTAATGAAATTATCTTGAATTTTTTTATAAGATAGTGAATCTTTTTCTAAATGATATTTAGTTGAAATTACTTTTTTTTTCAAAAAATTAATAATGATCATGCATGGTTTAATGGTGTTGTAGACACCTAAAAATTCTTTAGAAAATAAAGTATTTTTATTTTTTGAAAAAATTTTGATGACATCATCATTTATTAATTAATTATTTATTTTATTTATTTATTTATTTAATTTATTTAATTTATTTATTTATTTTTATGTCATTAAATCTTTTTATTTTAATTAAAAATATTTAATTAAGAAATCTCTCTCAAAAATATTTAAATATTATTTAAACATTATCTCTTTATTTATTAATTATTTAATTAATAAATTGATCAAAAATTTAAAATAAATTATTTATTTATTTTTTGCCCAAAACTTGGTCAATTTCTTAAAGACCACTAACTTCTTCTAGAATCTTCTAATCCTTTTTTAAATTCGATTAAAGACTAATCCCATCATTTCCTAACCCTAATCCCAACTCAAAATATTTAATTAAGATTAAATATTTAATCCTCATATTTATTAAATTTATTTTTAATAAATATTCTCAAAACTAAACCATGGAAATAAATAAATTTTTATTTATTTCCTAAAATCCATATTTATCTTAAGGAAGTTCTAGACTCTTCTAGAAAGTCTTTAATCATTGTCCCCCTAATCCTAATCTTGTCACATTCTCTAACCAAGGTTAGCAAACTCCTAAGCTTAACCCAAAGTCAACAAACTTCTAGAAACTTCTCTTACATGCATTAAATGCATTTAAAGTCTCTTTATCCCTCTTACATGCATTTATGATGCATTTAAGAAGCCCCTCACCCCTTTCTTACACCCTTTGACCTTAGGCACATTTCTCAAATTGTGTACATCTCTCCCATCTTTCAACCTAATGCCCTTGTGACACTTGTCACAAGGAGGTGGCCCTGAACTAGCACAATCCATGTGCTCCCCTTTGAATGAATCTTGGCCTCTCTTAAGGATTTTGATCTTGGCCACTCATTCTTCCTTCCCAAATCCTATAAATGCTCCTCATTTCCAAAAGCAAAATATCCATTCACCTTTCATTTTAAGCATTGTTATCATGCTCATTTAGCTCTAGACATAGCATAATCAATACTAATTGTTAGTTTTTCATCATTTTCAAGTTTTCTTAAAACACATCATAGCTTAGTAATAATGGATTAACATAGTTTGTTTCATTGTTTTGCATAGCATATCATCAAAATCACATCTCTATTTGATTAATAACAATCTTAACATAAGCATCATATAGCTCAAATCTCCATTAAAGCATCATACTTGAGTTCTTGAAGCCTTAGGGGCAATTTTGGGTGTTCTACCCATTATTGTGTCATTTTTGAGTTTTCATGAGTCTCAAATCATCTCAAAAAGCATTAGAGTATGCTCCAAGTGCTTAGAGAGCACACCCACATCCCCTTAAGCAAGAGCAAATCAAATAGTGCTTGGGTGCACCTGTTTAAGCTCAATCTGAGGTGGCTTAGCTTAGAGTTTTCTTGTTTTGGATTGATTTCATGCTAGACTAAAATCTAATCCTTGTTTGGTTTAAGTCTTTCAAAACAGGTATCCTCAAAAGCCTTGTCCACATTCTGGCATGCCCGGTGGGACCCAAAACCACAATCACTTGATTAGATCATACTTTGTATTCTCATATTTGCAGGAAACAAATGAAATGTCACCTACACACAATAAAGTCACGCCTACAAATAATTTGATGACGCCTACAAGCTCTGCATCGATGCTTATTTTCTGAAAGATTTTCGCCTTCAATAACTTCTATTCTATCTCAAACTTATTTTCTATCGCTTGCAATAGAAGTAATCACGACTATAAATAAACTTTTCATGCCTCTGTGTACAGAAGTCTCATCTGTAATCATTCCATTATCGCGTTCCATATTTCATTTATCGCGTTACATATTTCATTTATCGCCTATAATCATTTCACTACCGCCTGTAATAATTTCGCTGCCGCTATCCATGTTTTCGTTGTCGCCTGCTACAAATTTCTCCATCGCCTGTGCACATTTACATGTCACCTGTAAACATTTAAATGTCGCCTATCAACATTTAAATGTTGCCTGTAAATATTTAAATGTCGCCTGAGAGTTTTTTGGTGTCACCTGTGCATTTTCCAGCGTCGTGTATTAGCTAGACAATGTCGCTTTCATCTTTTTTGTTTTAATTTGTTCTCAAATTGGTAAAAAGCAAAGGTCAAAAAAAATAAATCTTGAATGAAATTAAGAAAAAATGAACTTAGGTCGTAAGAGTCATTATCATTTTGAAAATCAAACACAATCTTGAATGATCTAAATTGGAAAGAACAAGCATCCATATTCACTCTTCTTTGAAATTCAGTTCAAACAAACTCAATCTTGAATGATCTAAGGATAAAACAAAGCTCTTTTCAAAGTTCTAAATCAACACGCAAATCTCAATCTTGAATGCCCAAAGGAAAGAAATTACAATCGCTCAAATCATTTACTTTTTGGAGAAAGAACAAATCAAACCTTAAACACTTGTGTCTACAATTTCAAAGTTCAAACACACTTAATCAATTTGAAAAAAGAACAACTTGTTTGATGTGCGTCTAGGAGTTTCAATTATTGCAAAATCCTTGTTAAAGTAAGCAACGTAGAACATTTGAACTTGGACAAGTTCACTTGTTCTACTTTTAGTGAGGCCTGTCCAGGGAGAAAAGCACTTCCTCCTCGAAGAACGACCTCAAACCGGTATCCCCCCCGGTCGGTATATAAATAAAGTGAAAGAAAAAAGTACTCACTTATATCTCCTAATCCACGGGCGTTTTGTGCCAAATACAAATGTCTGGGGATGGTAAATATTCCTCCCCCAGCGTTGTTGGCTAGGCTCTTAAGTGAGTCATAGGCGGTCAGCATAACCAGGTATGGAGACTCCACAGAACTATTAAAAATTTGATAAAATAGAGGCTACCCTATCTACATCTAAAAGTATCAAAATCCTTGTGCAAGGACCGATTCCAAGGGGTTTACCAGGTCGCCTCAAGATTACTCACCATTTGTATTCCCTTCTGGGGGGTACCAAGCTGTGGGCAAGCGATTTTGATACTCACCTTCCTTAGGTAGATCTGTTTGAAGTGCTTGACAGTCAATACTCCGTGAAAACATTGTTGGAACATACACTTTCAAAGCTTTATCAGAGTCAATTATCCTGTTTGTATCCCGCAAGGTTGCTTTGTCCCTTGTGAAGATTGCTTTTCCAAAAGTCTTGTTTATCTATCCTTTGCCATTGGAAAACATTGAATCAACCTACCAACTTGGTACTCAAAAAGTCTTGTAGAAATCAGATATCCAAAAAGCCTTTTTGTCTCAAACCAACTATCAGGAATTTCCCCAAAGTTATGCCAAATTTGATCAAACATTTGAAAGCTAAGTTGCCCAAATCCAAAGATTATCAAGAGAAGAAAGTTGCAAAAAGAAACCTTAAGAGCCATCAATCCTCTATCCAAGCAACCCAAGCAGAAGAAAAATATCAAGAAAGGCTTGATAATATTGGCTATAATGCAAGAGTCAAACAGTTTGCCTACCGATTCCGAGTAAATCATCGCTACGTCAACCTTGAAAGAGAAGATTAGCTAGATCCTTTGCATGTCCCATTCTACCTTCAGATCTCAAAATCCTATCTCGACAGTCCTTCATCCTAGTATCATCCTAGTTTCATCTCGGCATCATCACCAAATCCTTAGTTGCATTCTAGAGTCCTTAGTTGCATTCATCATCATCTTACTAGCAGCATCATAAATCATCCATCCCCGTTACATTTCCATCATCCTTATAGAGAGAGCATTGTTCCATCATCCTTCACCATCTTTCCATTAGTAATCCATAATCAGAATCCCAAATCCTTGATCCAAATCTAGCATCCATCATCCAAATCAGAACCCACCATCCTTTGCACCAAATCCAGAAATACAAATCCACAAGCACTTAGTGTCCAAATCTTTGAGTTGTTTTCATCCCCTATCCTAAAATCAGAAATCATCCCCTTTTTGATAGAACATTGTCTAAAGGAAATCCAACTTGTCCTTGCACAACCTCATCATCTCAAGCAAGAGATTGGCTTGTATTGATAAGAATCCAATTGACCGAAGATCATTAGTCTATCCTAGGTTGACCAAATCCTATCACTGATCCTCCATTGGGAAAAACAAACAGCTCATTATTGACACTTGGTAATCTTCCACCAGCATCCCACCAATCTTCCACCCAATCTTGACCCAAATCAAAACATCCCACCAAGCCTCCATCATCGCCAAGCATTTCACCGATCTGTCACCATCTTCCATCAAATCTTCCGCCATCTTTGGTTCATATCCAAGCATCTCACCAATCCTTGCATTATAGAAATTTCATCATCCTTAGAAAGTTCCTTAAGCTTGCATCCATCGTTCTTTAGCATCTTTAGGAAACATCTTGCATCCATATAGCATCTACATTTCCATGCCTGTCGAGACAAGATCTGAATCTAGGAAGCGAAGGAACATGAATACTTATCCAATCACCAGTTCATCTGATCCCAACATTTTTACCAGTGCAATGATAGCCTATGATCCCCAAATACAAACTGGAAATGCATGGGATGATCCCAATATCCCCTCAGCTCCTCTAGCAATAAAAACATTTGTGAATCACCCAGAGAATCCACCAGCAGTCAATACACTCATAGCCCGAAACCAGCAAAGCATGTTCACTAACTTTGCACAAATGCATACTTCCATTCTGCCATATCTCCATCCTCGCATTCCCATAAGTACTATCCAAATCCCAGCACAAGTATACTTTCCATTCATCCAACCATTCCTTGATCCAACCTTGCAAACATCTCAAGAAACCTCCACCATTCCCCTTCTTCTGCAAGGAAGCTTCGCAAGTCCCATAACACAAGCTATAACACCATCTGCTCCATCCCCTATCACAAGTACTTTATCATCCGCTATGGCTGCCCAAGCTCTTGCACAAATCCAACGCTTGTCCCAGAATCAACTCCCACCTCTTACACAAACCTTTGCACAAGAAGTTCCACCATCTTCCATAGGCCAAACAACACCTTTCACTCTGGGAGGGATGCAATCATCCTTCCCCTTCACTTCACAAGCTTCCACATCCACACCTTTTGTGCCAGGAGGGACACAATCGTCTTTTCCTTTCAATCCCCAAGCTTCAGCATCCACACCATCATTTCAGGGGTCAATGCAATCATTTCCCTTTTTCACCCAACAAACCTCTACATCATCTACTCCGGGGGTAGCATAATCGTTCCCCTTTCAAAATTAGCAAACTTCCACATCACCTTTTTCATGGGGAACACAAGCGTCATCTTCATTCTCCCCCCAGCAAGCATCTACCCAGGCACAAGCCCAGCAAAATTCCTTCACCACGGGAATGCTTTCCATGGGTTTTTCCAATCCACCATTCATATCCCAAACTCCCATTACATCTACCTGCAACACAATTCCCACCTCACACTGGTTCTCGTTGGGGTCTCACTCAAGAAGACATGAAAGCCTTTGGAATACCAACTCACTCTCCTACATCCGTGTTTGCAAACCAACAAGCCACCTTCTCACAAGCAGCACAACAACAACCATCTCAACCTCCACCAGCTTCATCCTTCACAAGCTATCCATTCCCAACACCCAGTGCTTTTCAGCAAATTCCTCCACCTTAGCAGCAAAGTTCCTCCCATTTTGCAAGTTATCTTGCCCAGCCACCCTTTGCTTCAAGCTTCTCTACATCAGTTCCACCCTTAAGCAACGCGGGAATGCACCCGACCTATATCGGTCAACCATAGAGCCAAGTTCAGCAAGGACCATCTTATCAACAAGCTGCATCATTCCACTAGCCACCCCCACAACAACCATACTTCCAGTCACAACAACAAACCCCCATCATTCCCCAACAACAACAAGTTTCCTCCTATCAGTTACAGTAGCAAGTCCCCATCATCCCACAACACCAACAAGCAGTCCTATATCCTCCACCGCAATATCCCCCTGTGCTGCATCAACAATATCCCCAACAAACATTGCTCCAAATTCCCCTCCAATCCACCTATCCCATTGGGCCATCTCCATATCCCACTCCACAATACCCATCTCAAATAGGAGCACCCACTCAAACATCGATCAATGCCGAGTGGGAAGCCATGAAGAACGCTCTTAAGGAGCTTCAAACTGGTACCGATAGCAAAACCTACAAGTTTGAGGAGGTGTGTCCTTATCCGTTTGACCAATCCATTGCCACTATACCTTTCCCCAAGCACTTTAAGACACCTAAATTTGATAAATATCGGGGGAAAGGAGATCCAATCAACCATATTAAAGAATTCTATATGGCGTGCCAAGAAGTGGCTTACAGTGATAACTATCTCTTACGACTATTCCCCAAAAGCTTGGGAGGAACTGTTGTTGAATGGTTCTACAAAATACCATGTGGGACTATCACGACCTTTGCTAAACTTTCTGAGAAGTTCATTGCCCACTATGCCCACAATGTTGAGAATGAGTTTACCTTGTTAGATCTTTGCAACTCAAAACAAAAAGAAGGAGAAAGCCTATTAGAATACTTGCAACGATGGCAGAACCTTACCACCAGGTTATCATACCAGCCACTTGAAAAACATTTGACCAAAATCTTTATTGATAATCTACATCCTAAGCTATCCCACTTCATGCGGATGAATTGTCTCCAAACCTATCAAGATATCAAGAGCAAGGGGATAGGTATTGAAAAGGCCCTCCTAGATGAAGGCACGATCTGACACTTCAAAAATGATGCCCAAAAACCCAGCAATGATAAATCTCGTTACTAGAATGGTAACAAGAATGTTGTTACTAATGGAGCCACTGATACCAAGCATGTCCAATTTGTCATGGCTAGTCCTCCATCAACTCCTGCATACCAACAACAACAAGCACCCGTCTATCAGCAACCTCCTCAAGTCCATCAGCAACCCACGCAACAATATCATTCTCAAAATAATCAGCAAAATTATCAGCAGCAAGCCCATCAAGCTTATCAAGGTAATCCAAACAATCAGGTCAATGTCGTTAATGTTGCTCCCAAACAACACAAGCCCAGAGCTCAGAACAATCCAAGGAAGACCTTCACACCACTGGGTGAACCTCTGGATATTATCTTTCACCGAATGGCCAAGGCCAACCTGATCACATTTCCACCAATCTAGCCAATTGATGATACCACTCCCAAGCCTGATTGGTACAAAGATCATGAGTACTGTGATTATCATCATGTCAAAGGACACACTACCCTGAAGTGTATGAGACTCAAAAACTATATCCAAGATCTCATTGATCAAAAGGAGATCCAAGTAGATACACTTGCTCAAGCCTCGCCAAATGCCAACTTACAAATCTATCAGAATGTGTTCCCATAACACAATGTTGGGAACAACCAAACTAATACCAATCATTCCCAGAATCATGGCAAGGGCAAGCAAGAAGATCACACTACTGCCTACATCAATTATGATAAATTTGTTGGATGTATAACCCAAGTTGAGCCCACAGTCAATGCCATCCATGTCAGAGGAGCAGATCATCAATGTGTTGTTACTACCCGCAGAGGCCGGATCACCATTGCTGGTGCCCGTCTAAGGCCAGTACACAATGCACATAATGCATAGTATAACCTCATAAAACATCTTGGGAACACACCAGCCCAAATATCCATCTTGGACCTTCTCTGCACTTCACCTCTCCATCAGGAGATCCTTAACCGAGCTCTCAAAGGACATGTCCCCATAGACATTAACACCACCCAGTTTGTGACCCTTGTGGGACATCTATCCGCAGCCTATGCTTTATCCTTCAAAACATTTGACATGCCAGACATTGCACCTGACCATACTCTCCCTCTCTGCATTGCTGTCATGGTCAGAGACTTTGCCATCAAACGGGTCTTAATAGATAATGGCTCGGCCCTGAACTTGTGTACATTGAAATTCAATTAGCAAATTGGGTTCACACGGGCCGATATAGCACATGAAGTAATCACTATCAAAGCCTATGACAACTTGGAGCGTACCTCTGAAGGTACTATTACTTTGCCTATTTAGCTAGGCCCAGCAACACAAGATACCATTTGCCATGTTGTTGATCTTGACCTACCATTCAATATCCTCCTCGGCTGACCATGGATTCATTCCATCAAGGCTGTATCATCCACGTACCATCAGTGCATCAAATTTCTACATCAAGGCACTAAGGTTATCATCCATGCTGATCCCCAACCCTTCGCATACTGTCGTGCAATGGAAGCATCATTCCCTCACTCCACTCATTGTCTTGGAACTGACATTGGTACTTCTATTGCCAGCTCATCCCGATCCCATTGCGATCCAGAAACCATTCTCACCTCCACCCTCTCTTTTGTTAAGATCAATAAACAAGGTTATGGTGAATATAGCCTACATGATGCATTTGCCATAGGGGCCCTCCCACGTGATCCACATACTTAAGGGCACCCGAGTCACCAAAGCAAGCCTATTGAAGAGCATCATGAAATCAAGAGAATGGGACCTATGACTTTTGAATCCCATGGCACATTAAATAGTCAAGAAATGGATCCTAACATTAATAGGTGGTTGTACAAAGATCCCCCACCACTTGACACTCAACTCCTTGGCTACTTCAAAGATAAATACCCACAATCGCACAAGTACACTACTGAGCAATGGAGCTATCAAGGCGGTGGTCTAGGACCACAAGAAGGCGGAAGCAAAGACCCAATTATAGCATCCAAAAACCCACAACATCAAGGTCTTGGCTTTAATACCCCTCGCCTGCATATACAAGGGCCCAATACCGCAACTAGGGGCACCAACATGACTAGTGTTCCCCTCTTGAATAGCCAGGACAACCTCATAGAAATTGAAGATATCCCTAAAGAGAAAGAAATCAGATCCTCTGATGATATCTTTGATGATGACACCCTCCTGGGGACTTCTGTCCTCCAACAACTTGCCATCAATCTCATAGAACTTCCCCTCATTCACCCTCAACTCATAGATTGGGACCAACTAAGCATTGCACACATCAATGAGTTCCAAAGCATAGAAGCACTCCTAGAATTCATGGGGGCATCAGGCCCACAATCAGTTCACAATTCAGAGTCAACTCACATCTATAAGCTTGACCCAGAAGGATACTTTGGGGAGGAGGCAAGCTTTAGTTGTAAAAGAAAAATAAAAAAAGTAAAACATGAGTCTTTATGTGAAAACCCTTCTGGGGCACATTCTGATTCCAAAATAGTAAAAATAAAGAGCGTACTTCTAGTGAAAACTTGGCAATTAAGCACTAGAAGATGAAGACTTGCCTCTTCCTCCCATCCAGGATTATAGACCAGAGCAGTCACCTATCATCATAGAAGAAACCAAGCCAGTCAACTTGGGTACAAAGGAATGTCCAAGGATCACCTACATTACAGCCAACATGACAGAAGGTGAAGGAATGGCTTTGATTGTGCTCCTTAAAGAATCAATCATAAATTTTGCGTGGTCATATGCACACATGCCTAGGCTTGATCCTAATCTTGTCGTCCATCATCTAGCAGTGGATCCTAATGTCAAGCCAATAAAGTAGAAGCTGAGGAAAATGCATCCAAAAGTCGCCTTATTAGTCAAAGCAGAGCTTGAGAAAGTCCTCCAAGCCAAGATTATCAGAGCTATAGATTACTCAGATTGGATCTCCAACATGGTGCCTATCACAAAGCCTTCAGGAGACATCAGAATATGCACAGATTTCAGGGACCTGAACAAGGCATGTCCTAAAGATGATTTCCCGCTACCAAATATAGACATGATTGTAGATCTTATAGCGGGTCATGAAATGTTGTCACTAATGGATGGCTTCTCAGGCTACAATCAGATTCGTATAGCAGAAGCAGATCAACATAAAGTAGCATTCACAACTCCATGGGGTACCTTCTGCTACAACATGATGCCATTCGGGCTAAAGAATGCAAGAGCCACATATCAAAGAGCGATGACAGCAATCTTCCATGACATGATCCACAAGATTCTAGAAGACTATGTGGATGATATTCTTGCAAAATCAAAGACACACCATGAACACCTTGACATTCTTGAGAGTGTGTTCTATCGCCTGCAGCACTATGGGTTAAGGCTCAACCCAAAGAAATGTGTCTTTGGTGTTACATCTGGAAAGCTCCTAGGTTTCATAGTATCACGACGAGGCATAGAGATTGACCCTAAAAAGGTCAAAGCAATAATAGAAATGCCTCCACCAAGAATGCTCAGACAGCTCAGAAGCTACAAGGAAAGCTTCAATCAGTGCGTCGGTTCATTTCTCAACTAGTAGACAAGTGCCAACCTTTTATGCATCTCTTATGCAAAGACACAAGCTTCAAATGGGATCCCATATGTCAGAGAAGCTTTGATAAACTCAAGGAGTATCTAGCCAACTCTCCAATCCTAGTACCACCACTTCCAAGATGCCCTCTCATACTCTACATCTTGACAACCACTACAGCACTCGGGGCACTCTTAGCTCAGCATGATGATGAAAACAAAGAGAGAGCCATCTACTACATCAGTCAAACTCTCGTCAGCTATGAGCTTAATTACTCACTTATGGAAAAAGCATGCCTTGCAGTGGTTTTTGCCACTCAAAAGCTTAGACATTACATGCTCAGTCACACAATCAGGCTCATTTCAAAGGCGGACCCCCTCAAATATCTACTATCAAAGACAACTCTCATAGGCTGTATGGAAAAATGGGTCATGTTACTTAGCGAGTTTGACCTCCAGTACATAGATCGGAAAGCAATCAAGGGGCAAGTCATTGTCGATCAGCTAGCAGAGGCACCACTGGTGGATGCTTATCCCCTAATTATGGAATTCCCTAATGAACACTTATGTATGATCGAAGAACAACCCATGTGGAAGATATACTTTGATGGCTCCTACACATTACATGGATCAGAGGCAGGAATCCTATTTGTCACGCCTCAAGGTGACTACATCCCAAAGTCATTCAAGTTGGGATTTTCATGTACCAATAACATTGCAGAATATGAGGCACTCATCTCAGGTCTCAAAACAGCCATTCAGTGGAATATCACAGAACTGCAAGTGTTTGGAGATTCACAACTGATTATCAAGCAAGTCCTAGATGAATATCAGACAAAGGATGACAAGCTGCTACCTTACAAAGAACTTGTGGACAGACTGAAAGAGCATTTCCTGAATCTACAATTTACACAGATACCAAGACTTCAGAACAAAGCGGCCGACGCAATGGCAACTATTGGGTCCTTGCTAGAAATCTCTTGCAATGCATCACAATATGAATTCCTAGTTGAGCAGCTACATACACCAGCTTATGAGAATGCCGATGCAGAAATGGTGTGTGTCTTGGTTGGTCCTCAATCCCCGTGGTACCACGACATCCATGCATATCTAAAGAATGGTATCATATCTCCCCATCTCACCAATAACCAACGCCAAAACCTTATTCGCAAAGCTTCCCGCTACACTCTTGTAGCCAACACCCCTTATCGTCGAGGGTATCACAATATCCTCTCTAGGTGTTTAGATTCAAATAAGGTCGTCCTGGCTTTACAAGAGGTCCACACTAGAATTTACAGTGCCCACACGAGTGACATGGTTCTAGCTAAGCAGTTGCTTTGGGTTGGGTATTATTGGCCAACCATGGAACATGATGCTTGTGAGTTTGTCAAAAAATGTTTACCATGTCAACAGTATGCAAATTTGATTCATGCACCAGCACAAGACTTGCAGCCCATTGCACCACCTTGGCCATTTTCATGTTGGGGCTTTGACCTTGTCGGCTTAATCACTCCCCTTTCCTCGGATGGACACAAGTACATAATAACTGCCACAGAGTACTTCACCAAATGGGTTGAAGCGATTCCACTCACCCTAACTACTGGCATCCAAATATCTAAGTTCATCCTTTACCACATCATTTGTCGCTTTGGCATACCATCTACCATCTTCACGGACCATGACACACCTTTTGAAAACCAGCATGTGGATGATTTGTGTGCCAGACTCCACATCCATCACCATTTCTCTAGTCCATATTTCCCTCAAGGAAATGGCCAGGCTGAGGCAACCAACAAAACTATCTTGAAAATCCTCAAGAAGGTTGTCAATGATTCTGGTCGTGACTGGCACCTCCAAATCAATCCTGCCCTTTGGGCCTACCGTACTTCTTATCACACTCCCACAGGCACCACCCCATATTCCCTTGTATATGGTGCCGAAGCCGTTCTGCCGATCGAGGTCGAGCTCCCATCATTGCGAGTCTCCATGAAGACCTACACCACTGATGAAGACTATCGTGTGGCCCGTCTCACACAGCTAGACCTGTTAGATGAAAAAAGACAACAAGCATATGATCACCTAGTTGCATACCAAAATTGACTCAAAAGGAGTTATAACAAGAAGGTTCATCCTAGACAGTTCCAGGTGAGTGACATGGTCCTCAAAGAAAATCAGAAGGTCCAAGCAAACAGAGAAAAGAAAGGCAAGTTTGAGCCTACTTGGCTAGGCCCCTATGTTATCGTAACATGCTTTGGCTCCGGAGCCTATCAGCTATCTACACTAGAAGGTGAGCCTTTGAATGATCCCATCAACATCATACATATAAAGAGGTTCTATGCCTGAACCAGATCTTACATATTCAGAAAATTCATAAAAATTGAAAAAAGCAGAAAAATACAAGAAAAAGAAAAAAAGAAAAAGAAAAATAATCATCTAATGGTGAAAACTTGGCAATTCAAGCGCCTTGGACAAGTATGTTGGTGAAAACCTGGCAAACAGGCACCATACATAGTGGACCGAGTCATTATCTATCACACTCCCATCCCCCCCATCCCACTATCTCAGTCCTTTTTCTACCATCCCCATCCCCATCCACCATCCCCCAGCATTCCTCTTTTTTTGTTATCCTCAAGAAAATCCACAATCCCACTTGCACATATCTTGTATCATATCTTGTACTATCTCCTATATAGCACCATCCTTCCTATATCTTCTGTATAGCGAGATCTTCCTATCCCCAATCCTAAGCTTCTATACATATCTGTTGTATATCTTTTCCTGTCCGTTGTACATATCATCCCACCTTGTTGTACATAACCTTATCAATCCTGCAGCAGCATTTGATCAGCACACTTTGTCCTACCCAGCCTTGTACTTCAACAACGTCAATTATCGACTATTCTTGATCACCGTGATTATTCTTTGACTTCATCATTTGCCAGCGAACAACAACCCTCATTCTCTCATCAATCAGTGGGTCCTTGAGGATGTATCCTTCCTCTTGTCAGACCTAATCTTCCACCAATCACACCAAGTCCGTGTCGATGTATCCTTCCACACGTTCAGACCAATCTTCCCACCATTAATCAATCAGTCACATCACATCTCTCTCCTTGGCAAAGGATGTCTTTTTGGAGTTCTCATTTTGGTCTTGGATTTTGTCCTTTGGATCTTGTTAATCTTTTATGGCTTCTCATTGTTCTCTACTCAAAGTCGTCATGATCCTTTATATCATGGTGCGCTGTGAATGAAGATAATTTGGGGCAAGGTCTTTTGCTCTTTTGCTTCTGCCTGTGAGTCAGTCATGTGTTTGTGGTTTCTTCCGCATCGTTTCCACCATGCCTCCTTTGGGTTTCATGTGTGATGCTGGGGCAACCCTCCGTGTCTTTTTTGTGTCAATTCTATGCAACACTGGTGATAAGGCCTCGTGATCCTAGTATCCTTGGCAGGTCTCTAGCATTACTATATTAAACTAGGTTGTGCTCTCCACATTTACACTTGGAGCTCCCCAAATCCCTTGCATTCTTGCATCATATAGATTCATCTTGCATCTCTCATGTAGCGACATCTTGCATTTTGCATTCCATCTCATCTTGCATTCACTCATCTTTGCTCTTGGAAGCTTGGTTATTTATCTCCCCTTCTTCTTAGGTCCTTCCTTCTCTGTTTTCTTTCGAGAAAATTTCATAACGTTTACTCCTTGCGTTATTTTCTCGAGGGGGCACAACCCCTTATTCCTCTAAATTCTAGCCTTGGGCATCTTATTTTCTTATCTTTGACACCATGCCACTTGCGGCATCGCATCAAAGAGGGGCAAAATGTAGACACCTAAATTTTTTTTAGAAAATAAAGTATTTTTATTTTTTGAAAAACCTCTGATGACATCATCATTTATTAATTAATTAATTATTTATTTAATTTATTTATTTTTATGCCATTAAATCCCTTTATCTTAATTAAAAATATTTAATTAAGAAATCCCTCCCAAAAATGTTTAAATCTTATTTAAACATTATCTCCTTATTTATTAATTATTTAATTAATAAATTGACCAAAAATCTCAAAATAAATAAATAATTTATGTTTTACCCAAAACTTGGCCAATTTCCTAAAGACCACTAACCTCTTCTAGAATCTTCTAATCCTTCTTTAAATTTGATTAAAGGCTAATCCCATCATTTCCTAACCCTAATCTCAACTCAAAATATTTAATTAAGATTAAATATTTAATCCTCATATTTATTAAATTCATTTTTAATAAATATTCTCAAAACTAAACCATGGAAATAAATAAATCTTTATCTATTTCCTAAAATCCATATTTATCCCAAGGAAGTTCTAGGCTCTTCTAGAAAGTCTTTAATCCTTGTCCCCCTAATCCTAATCCTAATCCCCCTAATCCTGTCACATTCCCTAACCAAGGTTAGCAAACTCCTAAGCTTAACCCAAAGTCAACAAACTTCTAGAAACTTCTCTTACATGCATTAAATGCATTTAAAGTCTCCTTATCCCTCTTACATGCATTTATGATGCATTTAAGAAGCCCCTCACCCCTTTCTTACACCCTTTGACCTTAGGCACATTTCTCAAATTATGCACATCCCTCTCATCTTTCAACCCAATGCCCTTGTGACACTTGTCACAAGGAGGTGGCCCTGAACTAGCACAATCCATGTGCTCCCCTTTGAATGAATCTTGGCCTCTCTTAAGGATTTTGATCTTGGCCACTAATTCTCCCTTCTCAAATCCTATAAATGCTCCTCATTTTCAAGAGCAAAATATCCATTCACCTTTCATTTTAAGCATTGTTATCATGCTCATTTAGCTCTAGACATAGCATAATCAATACTAATTGTTAGTTTTTCATCATTTTCAAGCTTTCTTAAAACACATCATAGCTTAGTAATAATGGATTAACATAGTTTGTTTCATTGTTTTGCATAGCATATCATCAAAATCACATCTCTATTTGGTTAATAACAATCTTAGCATAAGCATCATATAGCTCAAATCTCCATTAAAGCATCATATTTGAATTCTTGAAGCCTTAGGGGCAATTTTGGGTGTTCTACCCATTATTGTGTCATTTTTGAGGTTTTCATGAGTCTCAAATCATCTTAGAAAGCATTAGAGTATGCTCCAAGTGCTTAGAGAGCACACCCACATCCCCTTAAACAAGAGCAAATCAAACAGTGTTTGGGTGCACCTGTTTAAGCTCAATCTGAGGTGGCTTAGCTTAGAGTTTTCTAGTTTTGGATTGATTTCATGCTAGAGTAAAATCTAATCCTTTTTTGGTTTAAGTCTTTCAAAACATGTATCCTCAAAAGCCTTGTCCACAGGTGTTTCCTCATTGCTTACTTTGTTGGGCATTTTCTAAATTTGAAAATAAGGGTTTTTTTTCTATTTAGATTTTCTAGCCCAAACCATTACTTTACCATTGTTAACCATGGTCCCTAGTTCATCCATAGTTCATCGTAGTCTTTTTCTTCCTTTTAACCTTGATATTTATAGTTTCTAACAAAACCAAACTCAAAATTCTAGTGTGTGTTGAATTCTCTCATGTTCTTGTTACTTATGAGGTTTTGTACAATCCTTATCAAGCCCTTTGTGTGTGATTTTTGTGATTTTTTTTGTAAGTGCCCCCAACATTGTCGTAATAGCAATGGTTTCATCATAATTTCGACACCCGCGTGATTATAAACAAAAGAAATGCTCATTTCTAATTTTTCATAAATCTGAGTTGCGCACGCAAAGAGGGCAAAGTCCAGCTAGGCAAGTAGAGGTAGGTGTTTATTTGGATCTTTGATCATTCTATTTTCTTCATGTGAGCTCGAAGCATCATGTTTTACTTCCATTGATGATTATTTACTTTCTCAAGGCCGCGGGCCTATGACTGTTTCTTCCTTTTGTATATATATTTGATTTGGTTATTGACACACCATTATAATGTTCACTATTGTATTTTACTTGTTTGGATCTTTGAGGACCCGTGTTTAACACTAGGGCATTATTGTTGGATCCTTGCATTTTTATTATCTGCTTGTGTGTTGTGATGACCTAGGGCATCAATGATTAACTATTACTTGTTTTCAATTTATCGCATGATAGACTATCGGGCTAGGGCATCATTATTTGCTTTAATTGATGATTATATATTGTACTTGATTGCTCAAGGTCATGGGCCTATAACTGTTTCTTCCTTCTATATATATCATTGGTCGATTTGATTTGGTTATTGACACAACATTATAATGCTCGTTATTGTATTTTACTTGTTTGGATCTTTGAGGGCCCGTGTTTAACACTAGGGCATTATTGATGGATCCTGGCATTTTTATTATATGCTTGTGCATTGTGATGGCCTAGAGCATCAATGATTAACTTTTACTTGTTTTCAATTTATCGCATGATTGACTATTGGGCTAGGACATCATTATTTGCTTCCATTGATGATTATATATTGTACTTGATTGCTCAAGGTTGCAGACCTATGACTGTTTCTTCCTTCTGTATATATCATTGCTCGATTTAATTTGGTTATTAACACAACATTATTGTATCATCAAAAAATGGAAGCACTTCCATTTAGGATTGGTTTAGTCCTCTGAGTAGGTGGTTTGGGGTCATGTCAAATGCTTTCATGGGATCTCTAGCTTGGATCTTATTTTTCCCCCTGTTCTGCCCCTTTCTCCACCTCTTTCTAGCTTGTTTTTGGCATCCTAGCCTGAAACCTTGAGATTCTTGATCTCAGGGTCAAGGTCGACCTCGAACTTGACCTAGGTTAGAGTCGACCTTGAACTTGACCCTAGGTCTAGATTTCAAAATCTAGAAGTTTCTGGATGTCGGGTTTTTAGAAAGTTTTATTTTTCGCTTTTGGGTTGGCTATTTCGGGCTTCAAAATGGTAAAATCTTAAATGATATTTAAATTAGATCCACTTCCAAGAGTAAAGGTTTAAATGGGAATTTAATTCTCCTACATAGGCCTCTCTAGAAGTTTGTGCCCTAGACTTGTATAAAAGGAAGCCTTCCTCTCTCATTTCAATCCATCAATCCCAACTCAAGAAAGATCTCCATCAAGTATCAATCAAGTGTGCAATCTTTCAAGCAATCATCTACATTCAAGCATTCAAGTTCTCCATTGAAGATCAAGGATTCAAGCATTCAAGCCTTCGAAGGGATTTGGTTCAAGCATTCAAGATTCATCCTTCAAACCCTAGATCTATCCATCATGGTGGTGTGATCTTCCTTCAAGATCCTTTGTTCATCTTCAAGATCTATTTATTCTCCCTTCAAGGTGGATTCCAAGCATACAATCATGGAGGTTTTATTTACATTTGTTAGTGTTGAGTCCAAGCTTTCATATCAGCATACTTATTTACATTCCAAATATAATTGCATATCTATTGAATATCATAGCTTCGTTGTTAGATCTACTTCTACTACTTGCTAGCATTTTCTATTTCAATTCCATTATTAAGGTTGATTCCAAACTAGGGTTTGACTAAGGGAAACCCCTCATCCAATAACAAAACCCTTTTTCTTGCAGGAACAGGTGTGGGATAGTGAATTGTAGATCAAATCTGAGTACCCTTTTCGATGAACTTCCGGGATCCGTGAACGGATTTTTCGTTGGAATAGTGCAAGTCAAGGTCAACATAAAGGGGTAAGATTGTGCCCCAAGGTAAGATCTTACCCCTATTTTGGGTCAAGGTTGACCTTTCTCAGAAAAGTAGAAGGATTCTAGGTTTTCTCTATTTCTATGTTTCCAGGCCAGATCTAGTTGCAGAATTTCTTGAAACTAAGTACAGACACCAGAAAACTATGATTTCCAAATCTGCTTCTTTTCAAGATAAATATTTATGTTTTATTAAGTTTTATATGTCCACAACATTTTCCATCACACACAACCTACACATTTACACACACACACACACATATATATATCTCCTAAATATATATATATATATATATATATATATATATATATATATATATATATATATATATATATATATATATATATATATATATATATATATATATATATATATATATATATATATATATATATATATATATATATATATATCTTACATTTTGGTGAACCTGCGATAGATAACTCTTTCTTTTTTGTGTTATATGCTTTGTTTTCTCTCCTTAATATTAGCTTTCTTTTATGCTCTTGTATTTTAAAATTCAAAAATCTATATATTCTACAAAATACAAAAATATTTCTTGCATTTCATTTATTATGAAGATTTTTAAGACGCTTTGGTGTATGGCTATTTTCCTTATTATTCTTCTCTTAGCATCTCTTTATCGTACTTATGATGTTTATGAGAGTATCATCCATTTCATTATGTTTGTCATTCGTCATGTTTCACTTGCTTATGCTATTGTGAGATTGACTAATACTAGTCTTCCTTCTTTCAAAAATTTCATTAAAGATTTATGTGGCGGACTTATTACTCTTTTGGATTATGTGAAGAATTTGGTAGATGATACACCATCTCCTAATCTTCCTAATCCTAATCCTATCCTTCCTAATCTGATTCTCGACATTCCTAACATGCATAATTCTCCATTTGTTATTCCTAGTTCTTCCCATACTTATGATGAGGTTCGAACTATGGTTCCTGATGCAAATGTGCAAGAATTTTTAGATTTACCTTCCCCTTCTTATATGATCCATAATGATATTAAAGGGAAGATAAAATCAACTTCTTTTAAATCTATTATTCCACCTTATATAACCTTTACTCATGAACACAATAAACAATCACCTCCTGCAGAAGCTTTACAAGATATGTACACTACATGATATAATATGATGGCTAAACAAGGATATAAGGGTTTAGGGCTTGGTGTTAATGAACATGGGCTTAAGTATCCAGTTCATATATCCCCTAAACAAGATATGCATGGTCTTGGTTGTGCGCAATCTCAATTTAAGGTGGTTGATTTTGATTGTCGTCCTCCTCTTCATGTTCTTCTTCCAACACAGACCTTAGATTACCTTGATACTCCTTAAGATGTAGCTAAGAAGGTGTATGTTCAGTTAATGAATTCTAAGAAAGAAATCTTTAAACCTATGTCAGAAGATGCTCTCTCCAAGTACAAATGTCATTTTCATTATAGTAACACATTTACTTGCTGATTGTGTGCATTTCAAATTGTATGTTAGAGAAAGAGCTGCTTTAGGAACTATATCCCACTCTCATGCGGTTTTACAGTTCCTTCATAACTTTGATAAGGGGCATCCCCTTGACTCTTCCATAATGTAGATCTTTTGTCTTGTCTTTTAACTGGGGGGAAAGAGGTATTTCATCCAGTCTTCTAGGATCCATTATGCTCTTAGCATATATTTTGTCTTGAGCTTAATTGGTATTCTTTCTATCTTTCATCCCTATGGTTTTGTATTATGTTCATAATCATCCATAAATTCTCTTTTATTTAGAGATATCTTTTCTAAAGACATTTTTTTTGCAAAGTTATCCATTGCTTTCATCCCTAGGGGGCAAGGTTCTTCCATCTTTCTCTTTGTCTAGGGATCTGCTTTCCCTAGCTTAGTGGCATTTGTTTATTTTGCAACATTTTTTCATTATATTGACTAAGGTTTTGGCCATGGATATCCTTTTATGTGAGAGGTTTTTTTCCTAGGCCATCACCTCTTCTTTATTTTGTCAATTATGTTCTTTATAAATTCTTGCCCTGGCTCTAGGGTTTGAGTTTGATTCCTTTGTTCAAAGATTCCTCTTCCTCTTGATTATAGGAGGCTAGATGATAGAATCTTTGTTTCTCTTTGAAAGATGATATTTTATCTAAAGCACTCCTCTATGGTGGGGGTCTTGTTGATAAGATCTCTTTCTTTGAGGATCCTTTTTCCATGGGTGACATATCCTTTTCACAATTATCTATGCTCTTGGATGTAAGGGTCAATACCCTTCGCTAAGAAAATAGTGTACATTGTTGCTAAACAAGATATCTCCTTACTTTGTGAAGTAGGTATCCTCATTTTGTTCCTTATCATGTCTAGTAGACAACCATGATAAGGAGGGGGGCATATATAGGGTCTCCCTTATGCTATATTTTTCAATGTCAAATATGCTAAATCCTCGAAAGGTAATGCACATAAGTTGATAAATCCTGAAGAGACATGCATTTTTCATTTTTCAATATGCTAAATCCTCAAAAGGTAACACACATAAGTTGCTAAATCCTAAAGAGACACACATTTTTCAATTTTCAAATAAGCTAAATCCTCGGAAGGTAACACACATAAGTTGCTAAATCCTGAAGAGACATGCATTTTATATTCATGGTGATACAAGAAGGTGGATCTATGGGTATTCCAAAAGTCATCAGAAGGCGCATTACAACTACAAGATGTCATTTGTTTTTGGGTGAACTATCAGGTTTTGCTACATGTTGAGCTCTCCCTCCTTGGCGATTCATGGTAAGGTGGGCATCACTCTCTCTTTTCTCTCTTTTCGCTTTCATGCTAGTAGGATTAGATCATGAAGCTATGTTATTTATAGTGTTGCTCTTATCTTTCTTATGTAATCATTTATTCTTTTATGATAGCTTTCCAAATATGATATTAGTATAGGAAGCATTTCTTAGCAAGGTTTCCTTTGCTAGTTGATTTGGGTTTGTTTTTTGTACTAACCCCTCTCTTTTTGTGTCTTTTAGCTTTGTCTTTATTTTTCTTTATTTTCGCACCCTCATGCATGTATGTTGAGTTAGAATCCTTAGCTTGGGGGCTCATGTCCTTAACTAAGTTTTATTCTATCTCATCGAGAATCCACTTGGATCTTTCTCCTTCTTTACCAAGAGTTTGCATCAAGTTCATACTCTTGCTAAAGTGGGGGCTAAATGTATCATCAAAAAATGGAAACACTTCCATTTAGGACTATTTTAGCCCTCTGAGTAGGTGGTTTGGGGTCATGTCAGATGATTTCATGGGATCTCTGGCTTGGATCTTGTTTTTCCCCCTGCTCTGCCCCTTTCTCCACCTCTTTCTAGCCTATTTTTGGCATCTTGGCTTGAAACCCTAAGATTCTTGACCTTAGGGTCAAGGTCAAACTTCTAGGTCAAGGTTGACCTTGACCTTGACCTAGGTCAGAGTCAACCTCGACCCTAACCCTAGGTCTAGATTTCAAAATCCAGAAGTTTTCAAATGTCGGGTTTTCAGAAAGTTTTATTTCTTGCTTCTGAGTCGACTGTTTCGACCTTTGGAACAGTAAACTCTTAAATGATATTTAAATTAGGTCCACTTACAAGAGTAAAGGTTTAAATGGGAATTTAATTATCTTATGTAGGCCTCTCTAGAATTTTGTGCCCTAGACTTGTATAAAAGGAAGCCTTCCTCTCTCATTTCAATCCATCAATTCCAACTCAAGCAAGATCTCCATCAAGTATCAATCAAGTGTGCAATCTTTCAAGCAATCATCTACATTCAAGCATTCAAGTTCTCCATTGAGGATCAAGGATTAAAGCATTCAATCCTTTGAAGGGATTTGGTTCAAGCATTCAAGATTCATCATTCAAACCCTAGATCTATCCATCATGGTGGTGTGATCTTCCTTCAAGATCCTTTGTTCATCTTCAAGATCTATTTATTCTCCCTTCAAGGTGGATTCCAAGCATAAAATCATGGAGGTTTTGATTTACATTTGTTAGTGTTGAGTCCAAGCTTTCATATCAACATACTTGTTTACATTCCAAATACAATTGCATATCTATTGAATATCATAGCTTCGTTGTTAGATCTACTTCTACTACTTGCTAGCATTCTCTATTTCAATTCTATTTTTAAGGTTGATTCCAAACCGAGATTTGACTAAGGCAAACCCCTCATCCAACAACAAAACCCTTTTTATTGTAGGAACATGTGCGGGATAGTGAATCACAAATTAGATCTGAGTACCCTTTTTGGCGAACTTCCAGGATTTGTGAATATATTTTTCATCGGAACAGTGTAGGTCAAGGTCGACATAAAGGGGTAAGATTGTGCCTCGGGGTAAGATCTTACCCCTATTTTGGGTCAAGGTCGATCTTTCTCAAAAAAGTAGAAGGATTTTGGGTTTTCTCTATTTCTATGTTTTCAGGCCAAATCCGGTTGCAAAATTTCTCAAAATTGAGTACAGACACCAAAAAACTATGATTTCTAAATTTGCTTCTTTTCAAGTTATGTATTTATGTTTTATTAACTTTTATGAGTTCACAACATTTTCCATCACACACAACCTACACATTTATACACATAAAAATATATATATATCTCCAACATATATATTTTTATAGCTTACAATTATAATACTCATTGTTGTATTTTACTTGGTTGGATCTTTGAGGACCCGTGTTTAACACTAGGGCATTATTGTTGGATCCTTGCATTTTTATTATCTACTTGCTATGATGACCTAGGGCATCAATGATTAACTATTACTTGTTTTCAATTCATCGCATGATTGACTATTAGGCTAGGGCATCATTATTTGCTTCCATTGATGATTATATATTGTACTTGATTGCTCAAGGTCGCGGGCATGTGACTGTTTCTTCAATCTGTATATATTATCTCAATTTTATTTGGTTATTGACACAACATTATAATGCTAACTGTTGTATTTTACTTATTTGGATCTTTGAGGACCCGTGTTTAACACTAGGGCATTATTGCTAGATCCTTGCATTTTTATTTATCTGCTTGCTGTGAGGACCTAGGGCATCAATGATTAACTATTACTTGTTTTCAATTCATCACACGATTCACTATCATCTCATTTCTAATGTACAAATATTCCAATCCTTAGTGAGTAGACATTATGATACTCGCTAAGCCTTACTTTTAGTTCATCATAAGGATTGGTACTCACTAAAAACAAGACATGAAAGTAGCCAAGTCTATGCATCGTATGTTCTTCCAAGACAATGTGCATAGACTTGGCTACTTTCATGTCCACTATGATGCATAGAATCCTACTTTGATGCTAAGAATCTTGAATAACCTCTTCACAATGTCATATTCAGTAAGGACAAATCTTTTAGTTCATTGTGAGACATTAAAAACTAATCACATTCTTCCCTTTGGAACAATACATGGATCCTCTACACTGACTACACAACACTTCCTTACTGCTTCACAAGTATCTTTAATGGTCAAAGAACTCCATGTCTTTCATTCCTAGATCTCCTACTCTCCTAGACACATTCCTAGCCTCCAGCTTATTCTAGACACTAGGCTTCTCCCATACATCAACCCTTTCCACTTATATAGCATACCCACCAAGTTATCAAGGACTCTAATATCCTTTTTTAATGACTGTCTATGATAGTCCTAGTTACCTCTACAACTTGACAATCTACTAGCCTTTCTTAGAATCACAACCATTATCTAGGGTGTTAGGGCATTCCCTAGACTACCATACACCTTCCTTCAAATTATTTTATTAAAAATATTCCAACTTATTTTGTGGACAAAGCCTTTTTCCTAAATCTATCTATGTATTCCAATCTCAGAGACAGTCACAGTCACTTTTCACAGTGACAAAGAACTTATTAAAGTCTATCCCTTTCCAAATCTCTATCTTCTCATGCCATGGCACCTTAAATGGTATCATGCCCTTATTAATTAAACAAATGAATTAGTCACAACCTCAGGACTATCCTAATTATGAAAATGAACAAGACACCCTTAGAAACAAGGTTTGAAAACTTTTGGAATGACTTCCCACAATGTACATGGGGGTGTCTAACACAACATCAAACCTAGAGGCTTCAAGGAACACAAATAAACAGTAAACTTGCAAACATAAATACTTCTTAGACTATGATCAAATAATAGAAAATGAACATGCAAGGGGGACAATACCTTCAAGGATTTGGTAAGGGTATGTAGTCAAGTATGGATTTCAAATGAAACAAATATAAGTGTTCCAAACCATACAAAACCTTCGTAGAAGGAACACATAACTTGTGATTAGACCCAACCAAAAACTTGTATTATCACTAATTTGATTAGACAATTTAGGACTAATTTGTTGTAATCAGAGAAAAAGTGGACCATTAAACATTGGATAAGGGATTGTGGATGCTATTTTAGAGTCTTTTCAACCTTTTTTCTACACTATGGAACATTGGGAACACTTAGGAACATTCCCCCAATGCTTTATTGTGGCAACTGTTACTATCAACATTCTTAAAACAATGAAATCAAACACAAAAGAAAGATGTTTAAAGGAATAACATAACTCTACTCTACTCTCTCATATTTGATTCCATTGATGATTAATTACTATATGTGATTGCTTCCATTGATCATTATTTTCTTCTATTGATGATTATTACTGTATGTGATTGCTCAAGGTCGCGGGCCTGTGACTATTTCTTCCTTCTATATATACCATTGCTCGATTTGATTTGGTCATTGACACAAAATTAGAATGCTCACTATTGTATTTTACTTGTTTGGATCTTTAAGGACCCGCATTTAACACTAGGGAATTATTTTTGGATCCTTGCATTTTTATTTACTACTTGTTGTGATGACCTAGGTCATCAATGATGAACTATTACTTGTTTTGAATTCATCGCATGATTGACTATGTATGGCTTGATTATGCACATGCATGATTGTAGATGAGGAATATATGTAATAGGATATCATGCATTGCTTAGATCCCTTGGATCTAACCCCATTTCTTTCCTTCTGGATCAACTAGGAGCACATTCAATTCACACCCTGGTCATCCTTCCATCATCTCTTCAGGCAATGTCTGGTACCCTATTGTTTATGCTCATTTACTCATGTACGTATGTATTCAACCTTATCTTTCTAGGAGTTGGCTATTCTCACGGCCTGTGTGGGCCCAAGTTTGTTATTGTATCATTATCACTATTGCTTCATAATGCCCATTTGAATGCACTCATGCTTATGATCTTCATATCTCATGAAGCTAGGGCATTATAAATTTACTAATTGCATGATCATAACTAGAAACACATGAAGCAAATGGAATGATCAAAGAGCCAAATAAACACCTACCTCTACTTTTGTACACTTTCCATCATCAAAGATCCATCCACAATTCTCAGTGCTATCAAACTTCTTAACTCCTTTACCTTTTTAGTAATACTCAAAATCTTATCTGATGAATCCACATAAGCATAAGAGTAACCAATATGATCTTATAATCATAAGAATCAAGTTCAATGTAAAGAAAATGTGTTCACACATAGAATCACATGTAATATAGTCTCAACTATAGTCAATAAATATAGACTCAACTATAAAAAGAAAGTATGATCCATACATACACAATAAGCCACTAAAGTATGCTTCATAAGCATAAAAGTAATCACATAAGTCTCACCACATAAGAGTAACCAAATTTTTCCAACATATAACCAAGTGCAATGTGATCACAACAATATGCAATATAGTTCCCTTTATAAAGAAATGTATTCACACATATATATGATCAATAGCAAAGCATATATAAAGGATAACATATATCCATATAAAGTATGCTCCCATGCATACAACAACATTATCTCTAAGTATCATAATGTATGTTCCCAAAAAAAAATGCCAATTGTAAAATGTAACATACACAACATATGCCAATGTAAGTATGTTCCAACATTCATTAACCAATAATGTATGCACTTGTGCATCAATAAAGAAAATAGTTAATCAGTTATACTAATAATTAGTTGTGTATGTTCCCATATATAAAACTCCCTCTCAAATTTCAACTCCCTCTCAAATTTCAAAGAGATCAGTTTCGGGTTCTTTTATCTCCACAAAGGATGCTTGAAGGTTGTTCCTCTCAAGACAATTTATAGATATGTGACCAAACTTCTCACATTTATAGCATTGAGTTTTAGAGAAGTCCTTCTTGAAGGGTTTATTCTTCTTAAAGTTCTTCCCTCTTTGTCGTTTGAACTTCCTTCATTTTCATTGCTCTTATCCTTTTGGAATTCTCTCTTTTTCTTGAATTTTCCTATCCCCCTTTTAAAGTTTTAAGAGTAAAGAAGTTGTATATCTTCCTTGAAGATTGATCCTGTTGATATTAATCTTGCTTCTTCTTGAAGACAATCGGTCTTTAGTCTATCAAGAGTAGGTAATTTAGAATGTGCACTAATCCCTTGAATGAATGCATCCCAAGTAAGAGGCAATCCATTAAGATTTGTCACAACTAGCTCTTTATGATCATATTTGAACCCAATTGATGATAGTTGATTCCTTAGCTCATTGATCCTCATGAAGTAGGATGTGATTGACTCCCCTTGATTCATCTTGATCCAAGAGAGGTTATTTTTGAGAGCTAGGACCCTATTTGTGTTGTTGATCTGAAACATGCCAGACAATGAAGTGAACATCTCATATGCATTCTCTTTTGCAATTATTGGCACAATGTGATCTTTAACACTATCAAAAATTATTCTCATTGCTTTATTATTATTTTTGTTCCATTCTTTCTTTTCATCTGCATCCATATCATCTTTAGGAGGATCTTCAATCACCAATCATAGTGACCATAGGGTTGGGAGAGTCAATCCATTATGTAGACCTCAATCTCAATTCACTGTTGCAACTAGAAAACCCAGGCACAATCTGACACCAGTTAATTCCTAGGCTTTAATAATAATTAAAAACTAAAATAAATATTTGTACATGTACATAACACCCATGCTAATGATCTTACATCATGATCCAATCACTAATACACCACAAAAAATGTTTGAAGGAACTGCATGGGCTGGTTGTACCCTACTGACAGATTCACAATTTGTAGAGAATGTTTTTGTTTATTGAATGAATACCATTTGAAAATGGTTCTATACACACACCAACTCCACATCCCCCCTCCACTCACATGGATCAACACTAATAAATACTTCTAACCAACTAAAGATCGACTGTAACCATTAACTATCTATCTAACTATCCCCCAAACAGTAAGCATACCATCAAATGATCATGCAATTGGTAAATCCACAATTCCCTAGCTTCATGAGATCCAACAGTAAATAAAAATGCAAGGATCCAACAATAATTCCCTAGTGTTAAACATGGGTCCTCAAAGATCCAAACAAGTAAAATATAGTAGCGAGCATTATAATGTTGTGTCAATAACCAAATCAAATCAAGCAATGATATATATAGAAGGAAGAAATAGTCATAGGTCTGTAGCCTTGAGAAATTAAGTACAGTAAATAATCATCAATGGAAGAAAATAATGATGCCCTAGCCCAATAGTCAATCATGTGATGAATTGAAAATAAATAATAGTTAATCATTGATGCCCTAGGTCATCACAACAAGAATATAATAAAAATGCATGTTTGATTATGATTACATCACCTTGTATTGGAACACCATGACCTTATGACATGTTCTAAGTTATTGATGTGGATGCCTTATTTGGAAATGATGCCATAGAAACATCAAATGAAGCACCAACATTTGATGTTGTTTTTTCATTGTTTGGATGATGCATCCACAGTATGGCTTGATTAAGCACATGCATGATTGTAGATGAGGATATGTAATAGGATATCATGCATTGCTTAGATATCTTGGATCTAACCCCATTTATTTCCTTCTTTCAGGTTCTAGATCATTTAGGAGCACACTGGATTCACACCCTGGTCATCCTTCCATCATCTCTTTAGGCAATGTTTGGTACCCTATTTTTTATGCTCCATTACTCATGTATGTTTATATTCAACCTTATCTTTCTAGGAGTTGGCTATGCTCATGGCCCGTGTGAGCCCAAATGTTTTATTTTTCACTCCTTTCTTTGTGTAGATGTAGGTGTTTATTTGGCTCTTTGATCATTCCATTTGTTTTATGTGAGCTCGAAACATCATTAGCATTACCTTAACCTAGGGAATCAATGATTAACTATTACTTGTTTTCAATTCATCACATGATTCACTATTGGGCTAGGGCATCATTATTTTCTTCCACTGATGATTATATACTATACTTGATTGTTCAAGGCCACGGGCCTATGACTATTTCTTCTTTCTTTATATATCATTGCTTGATTTGATTTGGTTATTGACACAACATTATAATGCTCACTATTGTATTTTACTAATTTTTGTAAATCCGAGCTGTGCTCGTGAAGAGGGTGAAGTCAAGCTAGGCAAGCAGAGGTAGGTGTTTATTTGGATCTTTGATCATTCCATTTGCTTCATGTGAGCTCAAAGCATCATGCTTTACTTCCATTGATGATTATTTACTTGCTCAAGGTCGCGGCCTGTGACTGTTTCTTCCTTTTGTATATATCTTTGATTTGGTTATTGACACAACATTATAATGCTCACTATTGTATTTTACTTGTTTGGATCTTTGAGGACCCATGTTTAATACTAGGGCATTATTGCTAGATCCTTGCAGCATTTTTATTTACTGTTGGATCTCATGAAGCTAGGGCATTATGGATTTAGTAATTGCATGATCATTTGATAGCATGCTTACTATTTGGGGGACAGTTGGACAGTTAGTTAATGGTTGTAGTTGGTCTTTAGTTGGTTAGAAGTCTTTATTAGAAGTCTATACTTATGGCTTCATGCATGTATCTAATCAAATAGTAAAGCATTGGATAAATTATGAAAATAATGTTGGTATCAACATTAGGGAACCTAGAGGGATGTACAATCTTAACCTAATTTTAAAATATGATATACCTATTAATGCTAATGTGATCAAGATTGTTTAGAGTACAATTAGGCTATGTTTTCTAGGAAATTTAATCAAATATGTCTTTTAATTAAAACATGGAATAGATCAAATAAAGATTGTAGAAAAAAAGAGTTGATGCTTAATGGGAAATGCAACTATCACTTGAGTTGTATAGAACTAACTATGTCTTGCAGATGGTTTACTATAATAGTGTGTAAGAGAATAAATCTTACTAATAGTGAAGAAAATGTATGCAATTTCATTAAACAATATTAGGAACATTTATTAAAAAAAGAATTCTGATTTTCTAGTGTGCCACAAAGAGATAATGTGGTAAGTTAAGGTGTTTCAATTTGATCTACTTGAGACAACTAGAAGAAATAATTACATTCCAATTTCCATGAAAGGATTAGATGGAATGAGTAGTACACTCTTTTTCCTAACAAATTTATTTTGGTAAACAACAAGTTTGAATGAACTCTTCTTATTCAATTTGAAACCTTGAGTAAAATAAGAAATGTGTTGGGACAAAATCTTGGGATGGTATCTTGATATTAGAAGAAATAGTATAATTATTCTCCCTTAGTAGGAATATTATACGAACAACTCTTACAAAAGATGTCTTAGGTTACTCTTCTTATGAAAGAGTGTATATGTAATTTATGAAAGACAAATGACCATGTTTGCATAAAGTAATTATCTATAACAAGTTGGATTGTATTTTCGAAAAGATTGTTTTCAAAAGTACGTGTCTATTATGTTTTAGTTTCTTAGTGCGAAAGGTTTACTAATGTTCTACATAATTTTCATTTTAGCTTCTAAGAACCATGAACCATAAATTTGTACATAAGTACTATGCATCTTATCTTGTTTAAAAGATAGCTAGAAGTTAATTTGTGATAATAATGGTTGTATAGAAATCTTAATTTATCTCAAGGATATATAGTCTTGTGGGTCATTTAGGGATATGAACTTAAATTCTATCCGTAGACATTAATCAATTGCTTAATTAGACCATTAATGTTAAGGAAAAGAAGGATTTTATTAGATCATGTTTTAGAGAAATGAATATGGAGTAAAAGAAACCATGTTCGATTATTAAATGTCTTGGTGATTAACACATTATGAGAATTGCTTCACATATTATAATCTCTTTTGTAAAATTATGATGCTCAATCCATAAGAGAAACTATGTCCTATTGTGATAGGGAAATTGCTTGAGTTAGTAGTGACTAAAATGGTGACTTCCAGGAGTAAACAAAAACAAATGGTATAGAACCATTTTCAAATGGTATTTATTCAATAAACAAAAACATTCTCTGCAAATTGTGAATCTGCCCACAGGGTACAATCAGCCCATGTAGTGCCTTCAAACATGTTTTGTGGTGTATTAGTGATTGGATCATGATGTAAGATCATTGGCTTGGGTGTTATTTACATGTCCAAACATTTATTTCAGCTTTTAACACTAGGGCATTATTGTTGGATCCTTGCATTTTTATTATCTACTTGCATGTTGTGATGACCTAGGGCATCAATGATTAACTATTACTTGTTTTCAATTTATCGCATGATTGACTATCGGGCTAGGGAATCATTATTTGCTTCCATTGATGATTATATAATGTACTTGATTGCTCAAGGCCACAAGCCTGTGACTATTTCTTCTTTATGTATATATCATTGCTTGATTTGATTTGGTTATTGACACAACATTATAATACTCATTGTTGTATTTTACTTGTTTGGATCTTTGAGGACCCGTGTTTAACATTAGGGCATTATTGCTAGATCCTTGCATTTTTATTATCTTCTTGTTGCGATGACCTAGGGCATCAATGATTAACTATTACTTATTTTCAATTCATCACATGATTGACTATCAGGCTAGGGCATCATTATTTTCTTCCATTGATGATTATTTACTATACTTGAATGCTCAAGGCCGCGGGCCTGTGACTATTTCTTCCTTCTGTATATATCATTGCTTGATTTGATTTGGTTATTGACACAACATTATAATGCTCACTGCTGTATTTTGCTTGTTTGGATCTTTTAGTACCCATGTTTAATAGTAGGGCATTATTGCTGGATCCTTGCATTTTTATTTACTGTTGGATCTCATGAAGCTAGGGCATTATGGATTTACTAATTACATGATCATTTGATGGCATGCTTACTATTTGGGGGAAAGTTGGACAGTTAATTAATGGTTGCATTTGGTCTTTAGTTGGTTAGAAGTTTTTATTAGTGTTGATCCACGTGAGTGGAGGGGGGATGTGGAGTTGGTGTGTCTATAGAACCATTTTCAAATGGTATTCATTCAATAAACAAAAACATTCTCTGCAAATTATGAATCTGCCCGTAGGGTACAGTCAGCCCATGCATTACCTTCAAACGTGTTTTGTTGTGTATTAGTGATTGGATCATGATGTAAGATCATTGGATTGGGTGTTATTTACATGTCCAAACATTTATTTCAGTGTTTAACACTAGGGCATTATTGTTGGATCCTTGCATTTTTATTATCTGCTTGCACACTGTGATGACCTAGGGAATCAATAATTAATTATTACTTGTTTTCAATTTATCGCATGATTGACTATTGGGCTAGGGCATCATTATTTGCTTCCATTGATAATTATATATTGTACTTGATTTCTCAAGGTCATGGGCTTGTGACTGTTGCAAGGAAAATGTTTGATCTTTTATTGATTGAAACTTATTTCATTGAATCTTTACACACCAAAATCTCCATGCCCCCTCCACTCACGTGGATCAACCTTGAAATAGACTTCTAAAACTCCTAAAAATTGACTGTACCCATAACCAACAATCTAAACTATTACTTATTTTCAATTTATCACATGATTGACTATCAGGCTAGGGCATCATTATTTGCTTCCATTGATGATTATATATTGTATGACATGTTCTGAACTATTGTTGTAGATACCTCATTTGGAAATGATGTCATAGAAACATCAAATGAAACACCAACATTTGATATTGTCATTGCATTGTTTTGATGATGCATCCCCAATATGGCTTGATTATGCACATGCATGATTGTAGATGCGGATATGTAATAGGATATCATGCATTTCTTAGATCCCTTGGATCTAACCCCATTTCTTTCCTTCTTGTAGGTTCTGGATCAAGTAGGAGCACACTAGATTCACACCCTGGTCATCCTTCCATCATCTCTTCATTCTTCTTTCTTGTAGTTGATGTTTTGTGTTGGTTGATATCTAAGGTTGCCACTTCTCAAATCTCATGGTATAATTCAACTCAAAACAAAAGATATTATGTCCTATGTTTTGGCATGACAAAGATAGTGTGACATTGCAAGAATGCTTTGCATTCGTCCACCATCATGTGATCCAACATTATGGATCATTGATATATATATTATTGTTTTAGGTGATTCTATTTTATGATTTCAAAAAGATCTTACATGTTCTCACCACTTTTTGTGTTTATTTGGCCAACACGTATATACTGCTTCATCCTTTGTGTTCAACTCAAGTGTTTTTGGTCCTTGTAATGGTGTAAAATGATCATGGTTGTCTTTGGTTTGTCATTTTGTTTTGAGTTGATTTAAACTAAAGACTTCGACTTAGCCAAAAAATGTGCAAGTCTACATTAGTATGTTTCTTTTTATTGCAATTATAATTAGTATGAATGAACAAAATAATGACAATGCAATATTTGTGACAATGCAATATTGGTCGATATAGCGTCGATGACTTTGGTCAATGTGCCTATGTGTCAATGTGGTATTGGCCCATGCATGTTGAAGATGTCACGCACAATAAGTAATCCTGGGCATCAATTTTGGTGTTTCCCAAATAGGAAAAAGGTCTGGATATGTAATTATATTTTATGTTTAAAAATAATGTGACAGCTAATCATTTGAGGAAGAATTGATGTAGATTTGGTATTGTAGGGAAATAGTGGATGTCAATACTTTTGGTGGGTCGATGAAACCATATTTACATCTACTCCATCTACATCTATACCTGATGTAGGAAATGAGTGCAACTTGTGCAAGGCTCGAGAGGCAGCTAGTGCCGCCAAGATTGCTTCAATGATGAAAGCAGATATCATGTTTCTGTGATGCCTTCTTTGTGTAGTTTGTGCACTACTTTTTTGGGACCATATGTGTAAATGTGGTTAACAGAGGGCTATTGTAGATATTGAATTTTTTTTAGGATTTCAAGTAGATAGGTTGGACATATTTTGATAAAATCATGAACTTTTTTGTTGTTTATGACTTTGTTATGATTTTCAATATAAAATTAAATAAAATTAAAAATTAACCTTATTAAAAAAATAGGGAAATAGAGAATGGGGAAATTTTACCGTCACAGGAATCTTGACACCACCTCCATAATTAGTGTGTTTCAATTACGTAATGTAATTGATTCCACTGTAATTTTTATTTAGGATCAGAATTAGTTCTTTGTGTCCTTTTTTCTTGTTTTGTCATTCGTTGTCTATTTCCAATGATTATATAAATATGATTGTATGCTGGTTGATGCCTAATGGAGTGGAAAAGTTCTTATTCTTATATCGCCAAAACTGAAAGTTTTGCATCCTTTGGCATTTGGGAGACACTTCGCTTCATTATCCCATTTGGACTTACATTTTAACCAAACATATTCATTATGCCATTGATTTATGATGATTTTTCATTATTGTGCCAAATAAGAAGTCAATTAGTATTTGTTACATAACAATATCAACTACTACACTTGTTTGGTTATTGATAACTATCCTTCTCATAATATTATCAATTATTGGGATGTTGTGTTTTTGATGGAGATATAATTATATTCAACCTTATCTGATCAACTCTTATATGCACAGATGATGAACATTCAGATTTTTCTAAGCAGTACTGTGATTTTCCTATCACACATGTACTATTGTGAAAATCATCACAAGTCCATTTGTTGCAGGGTCTAGCTCCCAGTAATGCTTAGTCAAATCTACATGTTACTTAGAAGAATTTTAATCTCACAATAGCTAAGAAACATAAATGTAGGCATCCCGGTCACAATTCTTTAGAGATCTAACATAATTGAGTGGTATACCCAAATGATGCAACATAAACAATACTACTCCTCTGGTTCTAAGTTGACATTGTAGGATCCAAAAACCATAGATAACGATGGCTTTTGGATCCTATCTTGATTTTTGTTTGGACCTTATAGTGTCAACTTAGAACTGGAGTAGTGATTGTGTTGCATCATTTGGGTGTACACTCAATTATGTTGTATCTCCAAAGAATTGTGACCATGTGTGATGCCTACATTTATGTTTCTTAGATGTTGTTTCCCAGGACCCCTTATGACCCTTTACGATCCCTAAGAATATATCTTAGAGGTCTTAAAGTGTCTTAAGGGGTCATAAGATGCTCCTAGGAGGGCCCAGATGAGCTTCCACCTTCACGTGGTTGGCCCTGTTAAGTAGAGAATGTTAAACTATTCTCGAAACAAAGAGAAGCTCAATATTTTGAGGTCTCCAAAAATGATATATATATATTTTAAAAATACAACATACCATCACAATAGATAGCTATCGCTTGTACATCATTTTTATTGCACATACGTCGACATTGCAAAACCCATAATAAGTCCCGACGGCAATCAAATTATGACCGATGACATGTTGACCATCTTGGCAGACCCTTTTACCATGTATATTGCGATGGTGCATGTCGTCACAAGTACGATAGACATCATAGTTGTTGGTGCTATCCCCACCAAAACTGCAATGGTGGTTAGTGTCGCTTGGTCGATGGTGTGGTGTTGGAATTGTGACAGATAGCCGTTGGAAAAAGGACTCAAATATACTAGTGTAAGTTAGTTCACATTTTGTAAGTAGAATAAGTTTATATGTTGCTTACCCACAAAGATGAGTATGACTCAAAGTTGATCTTGTATTAAAATCCAAATTATAGGAGATAAATGCTCAATCCAACAAGCATATTGTATATATCTTCTCACCACATATTTACATTATCAAAATATATTGAGCATATGATTTAGGATTTCCCTTTAATAGCTAACACCTACCCAATTTGGAACATGTGTTTGACACTAAAAAAATCATTACTGACAACTTTGATGGATGAGCAATAATTAATAATAAGAAAGCTAGCCAACAAAGTCGTTACACTACCAAGGCTTCTAGGCCTATGACTAAACCACTAGAGGTGCCTCTTCAAGAAAATCCTTATCGACTCCAACTACTTCTCAAGATCTTCCTTTTCCTTCCAATACTACTTAGGTTGCTATTGATTATTCCAACTTTCAAGAAATGGTTTTCTTAGGGCACTTGAGAAAACACCAAAAACACTTTATAATGAGATAGAAACAACCTTCAATGATGTTATTTCACCAAATGTGAATAATGAATTGAGATGTGAGGTATGTTACAATAATCAAACACCTTAAATAACAAAGGTGTGATGAGGTGTGAGCAACTGCTATATCACTACCTACTACCGTCACAACCCTTAATGTACCTATTTTACTTTATTTAATAATTTGATTAATTTTTGAATCATTTAATATATTCATATTACATTTGTGATGTGTTGGTTGTGCGTTTATAAATTACATAAATATCTTGTTATGAAAAATATAATAAATTTTAGTTTAGATTTTTTTATATGATTAATTATATATAAATGTATATTAACCAATATACATGAAATATATATTTAATTATTATTACTAATAGAATAATACATATATTTTACCAAATTTATAAATTATATATTTTATTAGAGAAGGCACATATAAATAATATTATTTTTAAAAGAAGGAATATTCTAAATACTAAAAAGTAATACAGAAATAGATAATAATAAATCTTGAAGTTTAATAATAAAAAATGGATTCTTATCCACATGAGTTTCAGTAGATTTTTATAAAAAAAATCTAAAACAAGATGCATGGTATGTTTGAAAATAAAATGACATAGAATGCAGTCCATGTTTTTGAAGCTACCTCATTCAAAATGGGTGAAACTGAGTTGGTCCCTCTTCTCTATGTCTAATTTTAGATCATTTGAGAGTAGTAAAACTCTGAGAAAAATAGTCATCTAGATGATTTGCCAATAGGAAAGACTAAACACTAGAAGGTCTAATTAATTAATCTAGATACATGCCTTGAAATGCTTCATAATTAGTAGATTGAGATAAAAAATTATAGTTTGAAGAGCAACTGTATGCACCCTAAAATGGTCGCCTAGACTTTGGGCCCCCATTTAGAAATTTATCAAATCCCTGAATCCATATATTTAAAAATCAACATTTTATCAATTATATCAATTTCCTAGATCAAATCCTTTTTTATCATTTTCGATTATTTGCCTTGGGCTAACCATTTTATCCTAAAGTCTTTATTTATTTAAAAGGAATATTTCCTCCCCTTTTAATAAATAAAAAGCCCCCACTTTTCCTCTTATCCTAAGTTGCACAAATAAAACATTATTCTTATTTTATAAAAAGAAGAAAAATACTTTTTGTCTCATATGGACACAAAAGTCAACTCTTATTTTCTCATTAGAGGATATTTGTGCACATGGATTGCTCCTCTTTCAAGCTCCACCCTTGATTAAATCTTTTGCCTCTTAATCTCCATGGTCCATTCCTTCTCATTTCCTATAAAAGGAGAGCTCTCTTCCTCATTTGCATATCAATCTTTTATGCTAATGTTATGCTGCAGGTTTTCTAGGTCACTTTGGAGCTTTTGAAGATTTGGAGCATTCTTGGCTTTTGCATCTACATTCCATTCTTAGTTTTCATTCATACATAGTAGCTTCATGTTTATGCTTTCATAGTGTAGATTTCCTTTCAAGCTTTAGAGTAACTCATCTAGTTTAACTAGGAAGGCTTGGTAATACTTGTACTTTCCTTTCATAGCCTAGTTTGCACTTTCATTTTCATAGACTAGCTTGCATCCTCATTCTTAGCTTACTTGCATTGCATTTCTATTTGATTCTTTGGGGATATTGGCACTCTTGCCCTTGTCTTCAATTTTGGAATCTCTCATTGTGTGGTTGACTAGCAAGGTCATGAGTTTATTAGCTCTACCTGAGAGCAATTTTACAATCTTGCAACTCCATACATAGAGAGCTCTAGGTCCCTATTAAAGCTTTCCCTTTCATGGATTTCCTTTGATGTAATGACTAAGAGAAGTGCACTACTTTTGTGTGTACATTTTTGGCACCCACCGTGGGGCAGAGCATTATTGTTTTGTCTTTTATTTCATGCATTTTCAAAAAAAATTCGTCATAGTTTAGCATCATTTTCGGCTCTCTATTTTTCTATCTCAGAGTGTTGTATGACAATTTTCCAGTGTTGTGCAAAAGTTTCTTGTATAGCAGGGTGACACTTTACCAGTTAAAAGTGTCGCACTGTTTGACGGATAATATTGCACTGTTTAGTATAAACTATAGCCTGTAGGTTAGCAAACTGTTGCCTGGAGATAAACTGTCACCCCCGTATATAGAGAAGTGTCACATGACATTTTTGGTGATTTTACTGTCGCCTGTACCTGGCAGTGAGTTGAGTTTTGGGTTTTCTATTTTTTTTGAAAATTTCAGTGTTTCAATGGTATCAAATTGCAAAAAATGACTCTTAGTATTCTTTCTTCCGCTTCTTCCATGTCTTCCTAGTCTTCCATTTTCATCCTTTCTCTTATTTCTTCACGATTCTTCCTAAATTCTTCATGTCTTCTTGATTCTTTTCCTCTTATTATCTAGTCTACCTTCTTCTATTTCATCTCTTCTATTCATTTCTTCCATGCTTGATTCCTTCTCTTCTAAAACCATTAATTTCAACTATCTTGTTATGGAACCTCTCTTGAGAATGGATGATCTCGAACTCATTGCTCAATTCAAAAAAATTTATTCCTCCAATAGTCCTTCTGGATATCTCATGGGTGACAAACTTAAAGCAAAAATAAAAGAAAAGATGATTGAATTAGATGACTTTGCTAGGATCATACACATGATCCTATCACAACCTTCTTCTTCCAAAAAATCTTCATATTCTAAGTCTTCTCATCATTCCTCGTCTTCCAAGTCATGAATCTTCCTCCACTAGGTCTTCACTTTCCTCTTCTTCACAATCTCATTCCTCTTCTACTTCTCCCAAGAGTCTTACTTCTCAATATGAGCAATATAGTAATCCTTGTGATACCTCTTCTATGAAGAATGACACACCCACCTTTGATGACTATGATGACTATTATGATGGCTATGATGATGAACCATATAGTCATACCTATGAAACTTCTATTCCTAAGAGTCCTCCTCGTCATGTGCTCATGCTTACTGGAAATGGGTCGTCACATTGGATAGATCGTGATGGTGATCCATATGATTTTGATTTTGAAAGAGACTTTGATGATTTCTATGAACAATACCTAGATGATACATCTACTTCTATTGAGGAATATAAAATGTACCGTGCTGATTTGAAATGTAAATATTATAAGAATCATTCCTCTAAGAACATTCATGTTGAAAATAAAGATTACACTCTCAAGCAAGATTATGTTAATGATGGACCTTTGTCTTGTGATGGTTCCCTTCCATCCCCTACTTCCTCCAATAACCATACACTTCCTAAAGCTTCTGAGTCTTCCAAATCTTTCACAAATCCTTCATCTAATAAAGATCCTAAGGCTTTTCATGCGGTTCCCTATAGTTATCCTCAAGGGTTACCTCTTAAAGAAACTCAAGCTAATAATGCTAAACCTAAAGAGCCTAAGCCTTTATGCACTATAATGCCTACTTCAACTAGTCCTTCACCATCTTTTCCAAAGTCTTCCATACAATTCCAACCTGCTTCCTTGTCCTTAGAAGTGGCTCCATGTCAAGAGGACTCTAAAAATGATAAAGAAAAGAATATAAAAAAAGATCAAGATCAAGAACCCTCCATGTCATCCAATCATTTTCATGATGTCTCTTATCCGCTTCAAGGTTCTTGTGATCCTTTGCTCCCTTTCTCATCCATTCCACCATGTCTTAAGTCTTGTCCTAAACAAGATCAAGCTACTACTTCCAATGATAAGCCTATTGAAAATCAAGAGAAATATTATACACTTATGCTATCCAAAGCAACTTGTCAAGATCAAAGCATTCCATCTTCTTGTTCTACCACTCCATGTTCACCTCCACTTTCTACTCTTCCTAAGTCTTTGCAAGCTTTGAAAATTCCTATCAAAGAAGTTGCTCCTATTCAAGATGTTCATGATCCTATTGAAAATCCTAATGCTCACTCTAAAGATGTTGATGTCCTTGGTTGTCATATAGATGCTGATGAACTTATTGCTTATCCTTTTGCATCTTGCACTTCCATCCTTGGACCTCTTCCACCACCACTAAGGGCTTCACGTCTTCCTTCCATCTTGGGCCCTTATGTCCCTTCACTTTCCCCTCCTAACTCTCCTAATTATTCATCCATCTTGGGTCCTTACGTCCCTCCATCTCCTATCTTTCCTCAAGATCAACATAGATGCATACCCTTGAATCCTTTTCATCCATCCACCCAGCTAAACCAATCATATCGTCCTTCTTCTTCTACAAGTCCCAAGTCTTTTGGAAGTAACTTGAATATTCAATACAAGAAAAAGAAGCAATACAAGAATCCATCAAAAAAAGAAGATCACCATGTCTCCTCTTATCGACATGGAAGCATAAAGTTAAAAGAGATATCTAAGAAGAAAACTACAAGACAAGTATGGGTTCCAAAATCCATCATTGAAGATATTCTTTCTAAATCATCAAAAAGAAATGAAAAGCCTAAGGCTATATGGATTCCAAAGTCTCTCTTGAAAGAGTCTAATATTGAATAAAAAGTGAAGTTGACATTCAAGCTTCCAAAGGCTTCCACTTCATCTTCTTCCAAAAACATTCTTCCATTCCATGTGCCTGAACCACAACCTCTGCTAAACATTCACCATATTCCTTCTCATATTCCTTCATTCACACTCCCTCCACCCTCTCGCCACCCTTCAAGGTGTGTGTTTATGTTGATCTTTCCTTCCTTTCCATCTACCCTTTCACAATCCTTCCATTCATTATCCTTCTACCTTCTATCATTTTTCCTCATTTGCCTATTCCTCCTATCTTCCAACCTCACTTGCTTTACATAAAACCTTATCCTCCATTTTTCTCTTCCATCTTTCTTTCCCTATCAGCATCTTTTAGCATATCATTTTGAATCCTTGGCATATCATGGTTTATCCTTTCAAGGAGCATTATATAAAAAGCTTGCCTTCTTCCAAAATAGATAAAATTCAAAAAAATAAAAATAAAAATAAAAAATGAAAAAATTGAAAATGCACCTTGGTGGAAACTTGGAAACAGGCACCTTGGTAGCAAAAGTAAAGAGAAATAAATTCATCCTATGGTAAAACCCACTCCCTTGTGGTGCCTTGGATAAGTACCATGATGAAAACCTAGTAATCAGGCATCATGCGTAGTTCTTCTACATATTTCATCCATTTCTGTCTTCTCTCTTTGATCTTGACAATGTTGATCTATATATGAACATTTGATTATCTTGTGAGCTATCTTACGATGATCTTGCTTTCATTCCATTCATGTTTAGCTTTCATATTTATTTTCCTCCATTCATTCTAACCTTTTTCTATCCTTTTCCCCTTTGGTCTTGATCTAATAAAAAAGAGTAAAACACGATGCTATGAAGCCTCTTGACATGTCTACTCCTTTGGACTGCATCCTTTCCCTCTTTTGCATTACCCCTTTGTGACTTTATCATATGCCGGCCTTTCATTGCTTGTCCAAATGTGCTTTACATGATAATTTTTCCCTAGCTTGGGTACTCTTGAGGAGTTTGCCCTTGAGGATTTCTTCCCTTCATTCTCCTTCATTCTCTTGTCTTTCATCTCTTCCACCAACTTGCTAATCCCTCTTGTCCTTCACCTTTCTTGACATTGGGACTACACGATCTGATCTTGCTTGGGAGTTTGATGCCCATTCTATCTGGGGGCATCCTTTGTACATATTTATTGATCATGAATTTTTTTATAAAAAAATTCATATATGATGCTGAAAAAATCCTAAAAAGCATATAAAGTCTTGAAAAAATACAAAAATAAAATAAAAAAAATCCAAGTGGTGAAAACCTGGAAACAGGCACTACTTGAGGCCTTTGCACCCTTATCTTTTAGCATGCGTCCTTGACACTTATCCTTTCTCCATCATGCCTTGACCTTGTCACCTTGGTTTGGAGTTGGTCTTTGTCTTTGTCTAGGGGGCATAACTATATTAGCTTTGGTCCTTTCGGATGTATTGGTCTTCAGGACATTTCACAAATAGTGTTTTTCAACACCACCCAAACAGTGTTTTTCAACACTACCTTAGTGTTGAGTATTTCTCAACACTTATCAGTTATCCTACCCTACAGTTTAGCATGATATGATATTTCCACTAGTAGATGTGATACTCAAAGTTTGACTCTATGACCTACACACACGCACTTAAACACTTGACTCACTGAGACTTGTTTGACTTTTTTTCCTTATGTGTTGTCTATGATGATTTCTTTGATGAGTGTTATCTTCCTATGATAGTTTTCGATGATGCATAGCTAGAAGACTGAGGGCATGAGGACATGTTTTATTGTTTTTTCTGCTTGTGGGTATATTTTGTTGGTTCTCACTGTCATTAGCATTTATGCTTGATCCACTTGACATTGGGATATACAAGATATTATCCTTGACTATTTTCTCAAGTGCATACTTATAGCTATCTTGACTTTCCTTGTGTCTCGATGCGAGTATAATCTTGCTATATCAAATTTAGGTAATCTCACTGCACTAGTCATCTTGACCTTTATGTCTTTGATGCTTATGTGAGATTCCCACATATCTATCTAATATAGATCATATTCATATACCCATAGTTATACTAGTGTGTATTGTATGATCTTGCGATGCTACCAATAAAGCTCGATGATGATTATTAGATGTCTATTGGCATTGTGACCTTGCAAGTCACCACTTTCATAGTAGCTTGCATTTCTAGGTTCATGTTAGTTTAGTTTTGCATCTTGCATATGGAGAGAGCTCTCCTTTCATCTTTTGAGGACTTGTTGGTTAATTGCACTCACCTTTTGCTTCTTCTTGATAATGTCTTTCATTCCTTGTCTTTTACATCACATCCTTTTCTATTCCTAGCATTTTGACTTTTTGACCTAATTTTCAAAACACCTCAAAATTATGCGAAAATTGCACCCCTAGCTAATTTTGACATCCTGGATCCATTTTCAGACTCAAAATTGAAATATGAGTTCATCTTGATAGTCAAAATTGCATTTTAAAATTTCTCCTTCTTCTGCATAGTTGGCTGATTCTTCGATCTTCGTTGGGGCATCTTCATTTCTTCACCCCCATCTCTTTCAAAACTTCTAGTCTTTCATTCATTTTTACTTGCTTCATCTTTCTAAGGTTTGAATTAGTCAAACTAGGGCATATCTTCACTACTTAATGGTTATTCTATCACTTTCAATTATGATTTCTAGTGCTTTGATCAACTTTATCAATTTGTTGCTTCTCCTCTACCTGATTTCAATTTTGATTCCGAGGAGGCAGTACCTATCAGCTTCAAATCTTTGATTCAGCTATATCAATCAGCTTAGCTTGAGATTCTTATCTCTTATTTTGAGAATTGACTATCACTTAACAACAACGATGTTGGTCTTGTCTTTCAGCCGGTTTATTTTTGTCTTGGCATGTTCCCAAAATGATCACATGTTTGGATTGTTTTGTGATCCCAAATCGATCTCACATTAGTCAAAGAGGGGCAAATGTATGCACACTAAAATGGTCGCCTAGACTTTGGGCCCCCATTCAGCAATTTATCAAATCCTTGAATCCATATTTTCAAAAATCAACATTTTATCAATTATATCAATTTCCTAGATCAAATCCTTTTTTATCATTTTTGATTATTTGCCTTGGGCTAACCATTTTATCCTAAAGTCTTTATTTATTTAAAAGGAATATTTCCTCCCCTTTTAATAAATAAAAAGCCCCCACTTTTCCTCTTATCCTAAGTTGCACAAATAAAATATTATTCTTATTTTATAAAAAGAAGAAAAACACTTTTTGTCTCATATGGACACAAAAGTCAACTCTTATTTTCTCATTGAAGGATATTTGTGCACATGGATTGCTCCTCTTTCAAGCTCTACCCTTGATTGAATCTTTTTCCTCTTAATCTCCATGGTCCATTCCTTCTCATTTCCTATAAAAGGAGAGCTATCTTCCTCATTTGCATATCAATCTTTTATGCTAATGTTATGCTGCAGGTTTTCTAGGTCACTTTGGAGCTTTTAAAGATTTGGAGCATTCTTGGCTTTTGCATCTACATTCCATTCTTAGTTTTCATTCATACATAGTAGCTTCATGTTTATGCTTTCATAGTGTAGATTTCCTTTCAAACTTTAGAGTAACTCATCTAGTTTAACTAGGAAGGCTTGGTAATACTTGTACTTTCCTTTCATAGCCTAGTTTGCACTTTCATTTTCATAGACTAGCTTGCATCCTCATTCTTAGCTTACTTGTGTGTGAGAGAAAATGGTCACACTTCTGTGAATCCTTGCATTCAAGAAGACTCAATAATGAGTTCTCAAATATCGATTCACAGCTCTCTATTCATGGAGTGCAGGGGTTGTATTATGAGGCCCTCAGATTAACCTTGTTAAACCCATGCAAGTACACCAAGAAACGAGAGATTCAAGGATGAGAAGAAAGAGTGCTAATCTCCATTGATCTTCAAGTTATTGCATGTAAATGAAACTAATCTAGATGATTGACATGCAAGAAATAAACTACTCTATTGAGATGAAAGTATTACAAGTTCTTGCTAATTATGCTATGTGGATTAAGCTAGAACAATGAAAGGAAACATAAATTTAAACTATTATGTGAATGCAATATTAATCTAAACTATGGATTGCCATGAGGCATGAGAGAAGAAGACAAGAAGAAAGAAGTCTCAAATATCCAAGCTCCAAATGTGCTCAAAAGCTTCTTCCAAAATTGCTCTCCAAACTTGCAGCATAACAATAACATGAAAATTCTAGGATGCTAATTGAGAAGGAGAGGGCTCCTTATATGAGAATTTGAAGAATTGAATGCAAATCCAAGAGCAATGTGGGATAAATCCAAAAAGAGGAAATAAAGCTCAGTTTTTAGAAAGTGTGGAGAGAAAAGGGATTTTCTTTATTTTATTTATTTTTATTTCCCTTTTTCATCACAAAAGAGCTTTAAGAGGATTTTTTATTTATTTAAAAGAATGATTCTCTATTAATTAAATAAGATAACATTATTTAATTAAAAGAGAGATATTATTCTAAATAAGATAAAATCATTTAATTAAAAAAGATTTTATTTCATTTAAAAGATATCTCTTTCAATTAAATAAGGTTATTTTATTTATTTAAGAGAGAATATTTCTTTTAATTAAATAAAATTTATTGAAAGAATCAAGAAAAGGATTTTTGTTTTATTTTTATTTGATTTATTTCCTTTTCCATCACAAAAGATCTTTTGAGAAGATATTTTATTTATTTAAAAAGAATAATATCTCTTTTAATAAAATAAAATAAGATTATATAATTTAAAGATGAATATTAATTAAATAAGATAAAATCATTTAATTAAAAATGGATTTTAATTAAATAACATCATTTCATTTAAGGAATATTAATTTCAATTAAATAACATTATTTTATTTATTTAAAAGGGATTTATTTCTTTTAATTAAATAAAATTATTGATGACATGATTAAACCTTAGGAGATTATTGAAATGATTGAAATAGTTATGATTTGATCAAGGAAATTGATTTGAATATTGCAAAACATTGATTCAGAAAATTGATATTTGACAAATTGAATAAATGGGGCCCAAAGTCTAGGCGACCATTTTAGGGTGCATACATTTGCCCCTCTCTGACTAATGTGAGGTCGACTTGGGATCACATGCAGTCAAAGAATGGAATTGAAGTGTGAGATCGATTTGGGATCACAAAATAACCCAGATGTGTGTTCGACGGATGGGAACACATCAGGACATAGATAAACAGATTGAAAAAGACCAGGCCAACACCTGTGAATAGGTAATTGTCAAGTCTCAAATAAGAGATAAGAATCTCAAGCAAGGTTGCCCCAAGAGAAGCAATCGATAAATTTGATAAAGCTGAATCAAGCATTGAAGTTTGGTAGGTATTGCCCCCTCGTGATCAAAATCGAAATGAGATAGAGGAGAAACAGTAAATTGATAAATTGGATCAAATCGAACTAAAGATAAGGTTCTTGATGTAAAATGAAAAATATAAGAATCATAGAACCAAGGTAGATCAGCAAGAAAATTATGCCCGTAGGTTGAATTAGAAGACAAGAAGTGGGGTGAAGGCGAATGGAAGATAGAAGTTTGGAAGAAATGGAAAGAAATGGAGAAAAGAAAGAGAAATTGCCTGGAGAAAGAGGATGCATCAAAATCAATCAACTGTTTAAGATTGGGAATTTCGATTGAGATCACGAAAGAAGATAAGGAAATGAAGAATGTGATCATAGTTGACTGAAAGTCCACAAGAAAGATGAAGGAAACCCTCTCAAACTCATAATGCAGCCTAAAATTGCAAATTTAACATGAAGCCTAAATAATGCAAGCTATATGAAAATGCAAAGGTGTACTTGCAATAGGGTAACATAGGTTTGGTTGTGTTCATCATTCATTAGAGAATGTAAAAGAACTTATTTTCATCATAGGGCCATTATTACCGGACATCAGACGATCACACAATCAACACTAGTCACAAACGCAACTATGAAGATATGAATGTGATTTATATCAGGAATATGGAAAGATTCTAACATGAGCATCAAAGACATAAAGGTCAAGATGACTGCAATGTTAGCTTACCCAATTTAATGTAGCAAAACCATGCTCCCATGAAGGCATAAATGCCGGGATGACCATGAGAACGGTTGTGCAAAAACAGTCAAGGATGATGTCTTAAATCTCCGAAGTGTGTCAAGGAGACAACAAGAGACACTCAAGATAGTCAAGAACACACCCACAAGCAGAAAGCAAATAAAAATGTGCCCCATGCCCCAAGTCCTCTAGCTATGCATCATGGAGAGACTTATTAGACAAAGGCACTCAATGAAAATCAATAACAGTCAGCACCCAAAGAAAATTTCATGACATATCTCAAGCATTAAGTGTTGTATTTAAAAATTTAAGTGTGTAAACTGATACTGAGTTCCGAGGATAAGGATCGAATGCTTGCTAGCTGGTAAGATCACATGACGAAACTGGATAAGACCAAACTGATAAGTGTTGAAAAATACCCGATGTCAGGAGTTGTGTTGAAAAACACAGTTGGGGTGGTGTTGAAAAACACCCTTTGCGAGGTGTCCTAAAGACAAGCATATCCAAGAGACCAAAGATAACACAGTGATGCCCCCTAGACAAAGACAAAGACCAATTCCAAATCAAGGCAACAAGGACGAGGCATGATGGAGAAAGGCTAAGTGTCAAGGACGCATGTTAAGAAATAGGGGTGCGAAGGCCTCAAGTAGTGCCTGTTTCCAAGTTTTCACCACTTGGAAGAATTTTTTATTTTTTATTTTTTTTCAAGACTGTTTATAATTTTTTTGTATTTTTGCTACTAAGGTGCCTGTTTCTAGGTTTTCACCAAGGCACTTTTTCTAATTTTTTTGTATTTTTGAATTTTTGAAATTTTTTTTTTTTTTTTTTTTTTTTTGGTATTTTTGGAATATATAATTTTTTTGAGATACATCAAAGCGCCTATTGCTAGGTTTTCACTAAGATGATAATTTTTTCAGGACATTTTCTGATTTTTAGAATTTTGTCAGCATCATATATGAATTTTTTTGGAATTTTTTCAGGATCAATAAGTATGTACAAAGGATGTCCCCAAATAGAATGGGCATCAAGGATAAAACTTCTTCAGGTGCAAAACATTGATAGGCTTAGGGAGCTGCTCCCCCTGTTCAGTAGATAGTAGATAAGCACCTGTACCAAAAGCTGCTGTGATAATGTAGGGTCCAAGCCAATTAGGTTCAAATTTTCCCTTCTGTTCTCTATTTTGTTGGTTTTTAGGATTCTCTCGCAGGACAAGATCGCCTACTTGGAATGCTCTAGGGCGAACCTTTTTGTTGAATGCCTTGGACATCCGCTTTTGGTAGACCCTCATATGGTCAAATGATGCTTTGCGCTTTTCATCCAGAAGTTCCAATTCTTGTAATCTCATGGCACGATAGTCTTCATCTGTAACGAGACCTTTGAGAGAGATTCTAAGTGATGGAATCTCAACCTCTAAAGGTAACACTGCTTCAGCGCCGTATGTGAGGGCAAAAGGAGTAGCCCCAGTTGGAGTACGAATACTCGTTCTATAGGCCCACAAGGCTGGGTTTATCTGTAGGTGCCAATCTCTACCATTCTTATGAACTGTTCTGTGTAAAATCTTGAGAATGGTTTTATTTGAAGCCTCTGCCTGACCATTTCCTTGCGGGAAGTAAATGGAGGACCAATGTTGCTTTATCTTAAATCTTTGGCAGAGTTGTGTAAGGTCCTTATTTTTGAACTGACCTCCATTGTCAGTGATGATCTCAAATGGCACTCCATATCGACAGATGATATGGTTTAAAATGAATAAAGACACTGTCTTGCCTGAGGCAATAGAAAGTGGAACAGCCTCTACCCATTTTGTGAAGTAGTCAGTAGTAGTGATAATGAACTTATGTCCACCTGATGAGTTGGGATGAATCTGCCCAACAAGGTCAAAGGCCCATCGCTGAAATGGCCAGTGAGATATAGAGGGAATTAGCTCCCTACCTGGAGCATGTATCAGGTGTCCATGTTTCTGACATTTTTCACAAGACTTGGCAAAAGCTACCGCATCTATCTACATCGTAGGCCAATAGTACCCCACCCTAAGCAACCTTCGAGCCATGGAAAGACCATTAGAATGTCCCCCACATATTCCCTCATGGATGTCAACTAGCGCTTGATCAGATTCCTCCTTTTCTAAGCACCTAAGAAGTGTCCCATCTAGACCCCTCCTATACAAATCACCAGAGATGAGGGAATGGTGAGAGGCGTTACGGACAAGGTTTCTTCTTTCAGATCGGTTAAATGTGTCAGGGATGATGCCATCACGGAGATATGAGTAAATAGCACCATAGCGGGAGGATTCATGATTGACAAGGGTGCAAATGACATGGTTTTCGGGTGAGTCAAATATGGGATGACGTAGCTCTTCCACCAGGAATTCATATCTGGACTCATGTTCCTCCAACTGAAGAAGTGAAGCAAGGGTGGCCATAGCGTCAGCTGCTTTATTCGCAGCCCTAGGGATTTGCTGAAAAGTGACAAAAGTAAAATACCGTCTTAATGAATCAACCATTTTTTTTGTAAGGTATCAACTTGTCATCTTTTGTTTGATATTGCTCATTGACTTGATTAATGATCAACTGAGAATCCCCGTAGATATGTAGTTCTGTGATATTCCACTCTATAGCCATTTTTAGTCCATTTGTTAAAGCCTCATACTCGGCTATGTTGTTTGTGCATGGGAAGAGTAACTTGTAAGATTTGGGAATAGTGTACCCATGTGGAGAGACAAACAACACACCAGCTCCAGAACCGTTTTGCATGTAGGAACCATCAAAGAATAGTTTCCAGGATCTCTCAGTCAGGTACATAATATGTTCATCTGGGAAATTGACTTGAATGAGCGTATTATCTTGAATTGGGAAATTAGCCAGTTGATCTGCAATAGCCTGGCCTTTGATTGCCTTGCGCTCAATATACTCTATGTCAAATTCAGAAAGAATCATCATCCATTTAGCAAGTCTACCCGTGAGAGCAGCTTTACCGAGCAAGTATTTGAGAGGATCAATTTTTGCTATGAGGTGTATGGTGTGCGCAAGCATATAGTGTCACAATTTTTGAGAAGCAAATACTACTGCAAGGCAAGCTTTTTCAATACTAGTATAATTGGCCTCATAAGAAACAAGAGTGCGGCTAATATAATATATGGCCCTTTCTTTCCCTTGTTCATCTAATTGAGCCAACAATGCCCCCAGTGAAGACTCAGTAGCTGATACATACAAAATAAGAGGTTTTCCTGGAATGGGAGGCATTAAAATGGGAGGACTTGCCAAGTATTCCTTAATTTGATCCATGCTTTTCTGGCAATCCTCATTCCAGACACATTGAACACCTTTATGCAAGTTTTTGTTAAAGGGTTGTGCTCTATCTGCCAATTGTGAAATAAACCTCCTTATGGATTGAAGGCGTCCTTGAAGACTCCTCATTTGACTGATATTTTTGGGAGGTGGCATGTCTATAATGGCTTGGACCTTTTCGGGGTCCACTTCTATCCCTTTGGCTGAAATGATGAATCCCAATAATTTTCCAGAAGTAACACCGAATGCACACTTTTTTGGGTTTAATCTTAGTTGAAATTGTTCCATGCGATCTAGAATTACTTCTAAATCAGCCAAATGTGTTCCTCTTTTCTTAGACTTAGCGAGGGTGTCATCCACATAATCTTCCATATTCTTATGCATCACGTCATGGAAGATGGTTGTCATAGCTCTTTGGTAAGTAGCTCCTGCATTTTTCAATCCAAAGGGCATGACATTCCAACAATAAGTACCCCAGGTGCATGTGAATGCAGTCTTTTCTTGATCCTCAGGAGCAATCTTGATTTGATTATACCCAAAAAAACCATCCATCAAGGAATAGATCTCATAGCCTGCCGTCATGTCCACTATCATGTCTATATTAGGAAGTGGAAAATCATCCTTTGGGCATGCTCTGTTAAGATCTCTAAAATCTGTGCAGATTCGAATGGATTTATCATGTTTGGAAATAGGTACAATGTTGGAAATCCAGTCAGCATAGTCGATGGCTCTAATGAATCCTGCACCAAGGAGCTTTTCTAATTCAGCTTTCACTAAAAGAGCTATATGAGGGTGCATTTTTCGCAACTTTTGTTTGATAGGTTTCACACCTGGAGCTATGGACAAATGATGCATAATGAGATTAGTGTCCAACCCTGGCATGTCTGAATATGTCCATGCAAAATTAATTTTCTTCTTTTGGAGGAACTCAGTGTAGGCTTTCTTTTCTTGAGGGGATAAAGATTTAGCCAAGTGTACAATTTTTGGAGCCGCTTCTGTACCCAAATTAACAGCTTTTGTAGGTTCAACCAATACTAATGATCTATCCTAAAAATAGCTTGGGAGACTATCAAGTACCTCATCCGTAGGTGCCTCAGAGAGGTTTTCACCTTTGGATACATCTTTTTTTGTTACTTTTTTTGGTTCCGACACCGCCACACAGTGGTTTTCACCATCAGAACTCTTATTTGTTTTATTTTTATTTTTAATCTTGTGACTAAAGTACTTGATGTCAGGTTCTGTCATACTGGTAGCTGATTCACTAGTGGAAGAGACTACAGGTTCAATGGCATTTAGATAGCAGGTGATCTCATAGTCATTGTGAAATGTCAAGAGTTGAGGCTCTTGATAACATTGAGACCAATCAATAAGGTTGGGGTCAATAAGGGGTAGGTTAATGACTGGTTCAATATTAAGGATATAGGTGGTGTCATCTCTGGTGACCACAGAATTGGAGTCTGTCAAGTATCCCTCTAAGGTGTCTAAATTAGAATTTACTCGATCGAGTGAAGAATCATCTACTAATAAGACACGTGGGTTCCAATCTTCTAATCTGACACATGACTCATCAGCTACGTCAGGTTGAGAACTATAGGCATGGACAACATCCATATCCAAGTCAACGGTTGCGTCTGAGAGTGAATCCCATTCAAACTCATGAGAGTCTATTTCTGAATTATTGTTGGGGCCTCGTGATGTAGAAGCCTCAAGATTTGGAAGAGTTTCCTCTCCTCTAGCAATTTTCTCAATCACAAAATTATTTGAATTATCACCATCTGTTGCAGCTGGGATGGAGACACTATCCATAGTCAATCTCGCATTCATATAGTCACTATCTATCACAGCTATGATAGGAGCACTGTCAATTGTTAAATCTCTGGAATCTCCCCAAAGGAGATTTGTTGAAGGTACCCAATCATCTGTCATGTCTTGTTGATTTGTCAAATCTGGTACATATTTTGTGTCATCTTCACTATCCTGCCTATCAGGAAAGGGGATAGTGCACTTGTTATTCTTCATAAAGCCGAGGCCAACCGGTTTCTTAGACTTGCGTCCAAAAAGATCATGATTAAGTGGTTCGGCTCTAGCATCTAGCCTGTGACTAAGAGGGCCATATCCTGGATAACCCATCTTCTGGACAAAAGTATATCCTCTCCCATAGGACTTAGGAGAGGGGGAGAAATTTTCATTGTGCTGGTACTTCTCCTCTTTGTATATCCAATCTTGAATAGCTACTTCCTCTTTTTCATCTTGTATTGGTATTGAGGATTCCACAAACTTGTCAAATAGTGTCATTGCCGAAGAAGACGTTTTCATCTCCTGTGAAGGTTTTCCATAGGACCTAGGGGAAACAAGCATCTATGCAAAAGAGTCAAGTTGATACCCCCCCATGCCAAGGTCTACTGATTTAAACTTGTCTTGACAGTCTGCTAAAGTTTCTTGATAATCCTCTGCTTCTCGATTAAGAGGGACATGAACATTGGCTGAGATTGAATTGACTGATAAGGTGCTATCCCCTGGTATGCAAATTTCTACTCCATTGTAGGGGAACTTAACACACTGGTGGTAGGTGGACGACACCACTTGCATGGCATGAATCCATGGTCTACCCAGTAAAATGTTGTATGCAAGGGGTCCAGTATCAACAATTTGAAACAAGATATCTTTTTCAACTGGGCCAATCCTGACAGGAAGGACAGCCAACCCCTTAGAACTTCATTTTGCCTCATCATAGGCCTTTATAGTGATCTTCTTTTTAGTGTCGATCACTTCCTCTGAATAGCCCAAAGTTTTTAACAAACTTAAAGTACAAATATTGAGCCCAGCACCCCCATCTATCAACACACGCCTAACACGGGTTTTATGAATCATTACTTCAATGTGAAGGGCAAGATTGTGTGGATGGCTTAGGGATTTGTCATCATCTTCTGAGAAAGAGAGGTAATGTGGGCTAGTAATGTGATTCACCATGTCTTGAAATTGGTCTATATCTATGTTTTTGGGAACATTTGCTATGCGCAAAGCATCCTCAAGGATCTGTTTATGTCTAGGGGACAACTCTAGGAGCTCCAAGATTGAGATCTGAGCTGGAGTTTTCTGTAACTGATCTACAAGATTTTAGTTTGGTTTAGGAGTAGTGGAAGACTTGGTGACATTCTTAGATGCCACTTGCTTGGATTTATTGGATGGAACTGAACTAGGACCTCTAAGAACAATAGGGTCTTGACTCCTAGTAACAGCATTAAGGGCATGAGAAGATAACCTAGAATGAGGACCTCTCAGCACCACAACAGGTTCTTTGTCAAAGATAGGGGGAGAGTCATAACTAGGCGGGTCCTTACTCCTCATCATATTCACACTTGGCTCCACAACTTCAAGCATGTTTACCACATTTTCTGCTACTGTGTAAGTGTAGTTGATTGCAGCCTTGCCATCTTTTGGTTTAGAGGTTTCCCCCTTGTCATACTTAGGCAACGACTCTTTAAATGCTTTGTGATCAGCATTGGTATTCAGTCCATCCACCTTAAGCTTTCCATTCTCAATGAGATCTTGGATAATGTGCTTGAGTTTCCAACAATTCTCAATGGTATGCCCAATGCCATTATGAAACATGCAGAAAGCCTTCTCATCCCACCAATGTGGCTTAATGTCCGGGATGTAATGTTTTGCAGGATCTTGAGGATGTGCCAAGTTGTTAGCGATGAGAGTTTTGAGAACATCCTCATATGAGTCACCCAATTTGGTAAATTGCCGCTTCTCCTTTCTGGGCCTCTCCTGATATCTTGGTTTACTTTCTTGCGGAGGAGGTGCATTGAGCTTCATAGCTTGAACTGCACTAGACAAGTGAAGGACACCTTGATCTTTAGGTTGGGGAGAGTCTACAACTCCATCATTGACAACTTGTTTGTTCTTGTTCCAATTGTTGTTCTTCCCTTTATCCTTGTTGGTGTGTTGACCATTGTTGCCATTGTTGCTATGTTTAGTCAAAATGCCTTGTTCTTTGAGAACATCCTCAATGCGGCATGCAGTTTCAATCATGGTATCAAAGGAATTGAAGACTATCTTTTTGATCTCATAACTCATTTCAGGCACCAAGTTACTGACAAGTATGTCAATCTTTTCATCCTCATGGATTGTCCTAGGATACTGAGAGCACTGTCATCTCCACCTCTGTAAGAAGGTAACAAAGGGTTCCCCTTGATTTTGTTTCAAGTTGCATAGGTCCAATATAGTAACAGATCTTGATAGATTATATGCGAAGTGTTGAATGAATCTATGAACAAGTTCTCTAAATGTTTTGACAGGGGGAGTGATATTGGTAAACCATTCCATTGCTTGTCCTTTAAGACTTCTAGGGAATAACCTCAGCAAATAGGAGTCATCCTGATGGAATTCAAAGCTCATAGTATAGAACTAGCGCACATGGTCATGTGGATCACCATTGCCATCATATTTATCGTATTGAGGGAATTCCACCCTCCTTGGAAAATCCTTCATACTCACACTCTTGTCAAATGGATTAGGACAAATCGAGTCTAGTGAGAATGAGCTCTGAGGTTGCATTATTTTCTCCATCATTTTCTTCATTTGGCAGATTTCTTCCGCTTGAGAGGGATTTTGCTTTTGTATTTTGTTGTCCACATCAAAATTATAAGGGACTCGGGTGCCCTTGTTGATTAGACTTTCCAAGAACTTATCTTTGTTTTGTTCCAAATACCTATCTACATACTGTTGGAAAATAGGCTCTTGTTGCATTCACATAAAGTCTTGAGTATCAAGGTCATAATGTGAGCTACCACCTCCATGTTGGGAACCATGATGTGCATGTTGGGAGTGTGGTCTTGAGGTTCTAGGAGGGGTTTGCCTCCTATAGTGAGCATACTGAGAGGCCCTTCTTCCTCTAGGACTAGGAGATCTAGAAGGGGTTCGTGACTGCCTTCTACTTCGTGGTGTTCTGGAAGGGGTGGAGGGAGGAGAATTATTTCCACTGTTAGCACCCCTGTTGTTGAATTGAGTGTTTAATTGTTGAGCTAACAGCCTATCTTGCTCCTCTTGGAATGCTTTTCTCTCTATGTCCAACAAGGCTCGTTGTTCCTCTTCGAGAAGCCTAAGTTTTTCTTCTTTTGCAGCTCGTTCATTTTGTGCAACTTGTTTTTCCTTCTCAATTCTTTTTAGCCTCTCACTTGTATGCCTTGAGGCTGTTCGGAGTGGAGAGTTTGGTCTGGAATGTTTGTACAAATCATTGGTATACATTGCATTGACATGAGCATCACCAGGTTCATTGTCTTGGTCTTCGTGTTGTGACCATTGGTCTGGGTGAGCTCGTCTCTCATTCCTGTCAGCTCGTTGATGTGCATCTAGGTACCTAGTGCTGATGGGGGGGGAACTAGGTTGAGCATCATGAGAGGAATTACCAAACAAAATCTTGTCTCTGTGTCTTTCATAGATATCATCAAGGGTTTGATCCATAGCTTCCCTCTCCCGCCGAGTCATGGTATAACTCATATCCATACCTGAGTGGGAAGGTGCTGAGGGGGTACTCAAATCACTAAAATGGCTCTTTGGGTCAAACCAAGTTTCAGACTTACTCCTAGGTGACTGGTCAAATATTGGTTCCTTTTCCGTTCTCTTTTGATGAGTCTGAACTGGGGGTAGTTGGTTGAAGACTATCTGAGGTCGCTTTCTATGGCTCACTTGATATCTTGTTGTTACTGACATGAAAAGGATAGTTCAGGCAAACAGACAATTCTAGGAAACATCAATACCAGACTAGGATAGTAAAAGTTTTCTCTTGTCCAAGAGAAATGGTAAAATAGAACTGTTGCAAAGAGGTGTAAACCAACACTGCCACAGAGGTGCTCAATTCTTGGGTGAATACCCTAGCACATATGGATCAGGAGGAAGACTTACACAAAGTACTGAATTTGAATGTATGAAAATGGGTGGACAATGAGATTACTAGCACTCTCCAAGTGTGTTATCAAAGAGTCTGAAAATTTATCTATTTGACAGGAACAATTCCTAATTTGTCAATATCAAGAAAAATTTCTTATGGGATCAAGGATCACTAACTCAAAAGGTCAAGGGCACAAGAACCCTAAATATAGAACAGGTCTCTAGAACTGGGACAAGTCATTGAATCGAAGAACTCAGTATTTCAGTTTGTTGTTGATGTTCAAAGATCAAGCAAGTATATCAACGGATTTGTATCAAGCACATAAGACAACAATCAGGGAGTTCAAGCAAGCAAGTGTCTTCAAACAATGAGCAAGGGGCAAAGTAACCTTGCACATGAACAAGAATAGTGACTTAGTATGCTACTCCTTAAAGATGCTACTTGTGTATGTTCTTGAGAATGTTTTAGTAGGCACTCAAAACATAACAACATCCTAGCAAGCTGTCTAGAAGGATATACATGGCTTTTCTAAAGGGCATCCTCGATATACGCAAGGTATGTGAGGCCCAAATCTGTAGATGAGAAGAATCAAAAATCACACAGCCGGGGGGAGACGGTAACCCAAATCTCCTCCTTCACTTCTCAAAGGTATAAAGTTCTTTGAGGCTTAGCCAAGAGTGAAATCTAACTCATTCCCAAGAGAGGTGTCTTTGGATTCACCTCCCGATATTTATACTCCACTGGAACACGGGAGTTAAGGTCATCCCTTGAGGTGATGAAATCCCCAAGCAGGCCTTCTAAAAATGAAAAAGTAAGTAATTCTCTATCAAAAAGTATTGAAAAGCACTAAAGGTGGAACACTTAACGCTTAGAGCAAAGATGAGGTGAGTCCACAAGGTGGAACACTTAACACCTCACACAAGCTACAAACGAGTCCACAACCTAGAAAACAAGTGAGTTCTAGAAAGCACAGAAGGGTTGCCTAGTGGAACAATTAACGCTTATTTCCTATAGACCCCTCCCCTTTAATGTGGCGCTGAGATTGCAACCACAGGGCAGAAATGAGGGGCCGGCGGATTAGCGAGTCCAATAACCCAAAATAGCAATCTAGATCAATCACAAGTAATCTAAGACTGCTAATCAATAAGACTATTTTGATATTTTAAACCAAGAATTACTTAATGTTTAAAAGACACGCATGCACTTAAACACAAACTTCTATGAAAGCAAATCTATGTTTGTTTATTTTCCATTAAGAGCATAAAAGAAAATGTGTTCTATGAAAGCGTGTAACACTCAAGCCAAACACATGAGAGGTTCATTTTTAATCTCAAACCAAGTGTTATAGAGATTGTAGTAACTCACCTTAGGTCCAAAGATATACAATCCAGAATTTAGCACACATCCGAAAAAAAAACCCTAAGATGGTTAGATATGAAAATCAATTGTTAGGAGTTTGATTTAACATTGCTGTCTTCAAGACAGTCTTTAAAGATTGATTTATTTGACCCATAAAATCACAATATTAAAATTTATGGAAAGAATGAAGTTTTTAGCCAACATCAAGAACTACCATTTCCAAAAATTACAAGGTCTTATGATTCCATTTGGTTCCTCAACCAATAATCTTTTCAGACTACAATTTTTCTGTCATAAATCAGATTTAAAACACCAAACCCTGCCTAGGGAATCACATATCTTTCTCAAAAAGAATCCAAATGAAACCAAACTAGTTTCATAGAAACTATTAATAAATCTAGTTTCCAAATATGTAAGCCATTTATTTTTCCCATTCATAAATCATTTTCTAAGAATAAATCATTACCTGCAACTCCAATACAGATTGTTAAAAACCAGTTTTCACTCAAATGCCCATAACTTTCACAAATCTAAATAAAAATGACTCAAACCAAAAGGAAATGAAAGATAAGTCATTTATCTTTCTAAAAAATATTTTTAGAGTTCCTGATTCTTTATAATTTGTCCATACCAGATGTTTCAATCTGACTATATTCAGAGAATCTCAAATCTGCAAATACCCACTTTCACCAAAATGATCATAATTTATTCATTTTTTTATAAAAATGAACCAAAAAAAAAACATGAGAAAGAAGATTCATCACACTATCCATCCATTATTATATTATAGGGTTTAAAAGCTGTAAATGACCGTACAAGACCTGGAACCAATGCTAAAATTGAAAAACAATCAAGAATGAGGCCAGAAATTGATCTTTTCTGCCCCACGGTGGGCGCCAAAAATGTGTGATAGAAAATGGTCACACTTCTGTGAATCCTTGCATTCAAGAAGACTCAATAATGAGTTCTCAAATATCGATTCACAGCTCTCTATTCGTGGAGTGCAGGGGTTGTATTATGAGGCCCTCAGATTAACCTTGTTAAACCCATGCAAGTACACCAAGAAACGAGAGATTCAAGGATGAGAAGAAAGAGTGCTAATCTCCATTGATATTCAAGTTATTTCATGTAAATGAAACTAATCTAGATGATTGACATGCAAGAAATAAACTACTCTATTGAGATGAAAGTATTACAAGTTCTTGCTAATTATGCTATGTGGATTAAGCTAGAACAATGAAAGGAAACATAAATTTAAACTATTATGTGAATGCAATATTAATCTAAACTATGGATTTCCATGAGGCATGAGAGAAGAAGACAAGAAGAAAGAAGTCTCAAATATCCAAGCTCCAAATGTGCTCAAAAGCTTCTTCCAAAATTGCTCTCCAAACCTGCAGCATAACAATAACATGAAAATTCTAGGATGCTAATTGAGAAGGAGAGGGCTCCTTATATGAGAATTTGAGGAATTGAATGCAAATCCAAGAGCAATGTGGGATAAATCCAAAAAGAGGAAATAAAGCTCAGTTTTTAGAAAGTGTGGAGAGAAAAGGGATTTTCTTTATTTTATTTATTTTTATTTCCCTTTTTCATCACAAAAGAGCTTTAAGAGGATTTTTTATTTATTTAAAAGAATGATTCTCTATTAATTAAATAAGATAACATTATTTAATTAAAAGAGAGATATTATTCTAAATAAGATAAAATCATTTAATTAAAAAAGATTTTATTTCATTTAAAAGATATCTCTTTCAATTAAATAAGGTTATTTTATTTATTTAAGAGAGAATATTTCTTTTAATTAAATAAAATTTATTGAAAGAATCAAGAAAAAGATTTCTGTTTTATTTTTATTTGATTTATTTCCTTTTCCATCACAAAAGATCTTTTGAGAAGATATTTTATTTATTTAAAAAGAATAATATCTCTTTTAATAAAATAAAATAAGATTATATAATTTAAAGATGAATATTAATTAAATAAGATAAAATCATTTAATTAAAAATGGATTTTAATTAAATAACATCATTTCATTTAAGGAATATTAATTTCAATTAAATAACATTATTTTATTTATTTAAAAGGGATTTATTTCTTTTAATTAAATAAAATTATTGATGACATGATTAAACCTTAGGAGATTATTGAAATGAATGAAATAGTTATGATTTGATCAAGGAAATTGATTTGAATATTGCAAAACATTGATTCAGAAAATTGATATTTGACAAATTGAATAAATGGGGCCCAAAGTCTAGGCGACCATTTTAGGGTGCATACAACTTGCATTGCATTTCTATTTGATTCTTTGGGGATATTGGCACTCTTGCCCTTGTCTTCAATTTTGGAATCTCTCATTGTGTGGTTGACTAGCAAGGTCATGAGTTTATTAGCTCTAGCTGAGAGCAATTTTACAATCTTGCAACTCCATACATAGAGAGCTCTAGGTCGCTATTGAAGGTTTCCCTTTCATGAATTTCCTTTGATGTAATGACTTAGAGAAGTGCACTACTTTTGTGTGTACAACAACTTGGTAGGGCACCCTTCCATGATGATGGCCTTTGGTTTTTCCACCCATATTATGTGTTATGTCTATTCAAGAAGTTGCGTCTATAGTAACTTATGGTCAACATATGTTCTGAAGCCTACATGTGGCTTTACTAGAGAAGATTGAAGTAGTAGCCATAAAGATATTAAATTACAACTTAATCAATCCTAATTTTAGTGAGTTCTAAAGACTTTGTATTAAATTCACTGTGTACATATTTTATAAAAAAAATGTCCAAATGTAGTATTCAGTTTGAAAAGATTACCTTTTGTATGTTCATTGATAGCGATCATTTCACCATATTTTTATGATATCTTGCATTTTCCATTACTGAAATCAAATCTAAATTATTTATTATTTAATTGAGATACACTTAATAGATTGTATTTTAGACCATGAGCCCAATAAACATCTTCACACGTAATGTTATCAGTTAAAGAAATAGAACCTTTACCTCTGATTATGCATGGAGAACTATTTATGAACCTTACTGAGCTTCCATCACATTCTTCTATAGTGATGAAATTTTCTTTATCTCCAGTCATATGACATGTACATCCACTATCCATGATCCAACCATCATTACAGTTTATACTTGAGATCAAAGATTTCTCTTCACCATTTTCACTATTATCGGTAGAGGGATATTCTTTTATAGAAACAAACACTATTTCTTGATCATTATCATTTCCCTCAGTATTGTAGTAATCATCATCTTCATCTTCAACATCATAGCACAATTTCTTTCTCTTTTCCCTGAAGTTTTTGAATTTCTTGAATTTTTCTTTCTTTTCTTCTTCATTATCCTTCTTTATTTTTGTTAGGACATCTATGTGCAAAGTGACCTATATGTCTGTCGTTCCATCATGCAATAGGGATTTTTCCTTTGTATCTTCCTTTTCCTTTAGGAAATATTTTAGCTATTAAGGCCTCAAGCTCTTCTAACCCTCTTTCTTCAGCAACCAAACAATCATAATCATCTGAACTATAAGCAACAAACTTTCCTTTCTTTGATGAACTAATAATAAGAGTAGATTGAAATGTAGTTTCAACATTAGTTTGACTATTATCATAATTACTCAATCCAAATGCAGTAAGCCTACCACTCAGTGTATCAAGTGTAACCTTACTAGAATCAATTTCTCTTAAATCTTGAATAGCATAAACTCTAATTTCATACCTCCATGTAAGGGTTCTAAGAAATTTACTCACAATTTCATCATCTTCAAGTTTTCCTCTAGCTCCTCTGATAGAAGAAAAAACTTCCTTTATCCTAGCACCATAATTTGCAATGTTTTCTCCTTCCCGCATCTTCATATCATCATACTTTCCTTTGAGAATGTCAACCTTTTCTTTCAATACACGTGGATCACCTCCATGAAATGTTTGCAATTTTTCCCACATTGCCTTGGCATTTTTTAGACCTTTGATGTCAACATAATCTAAACTCTGTAAAGCACTTGCTATTTATATCATCACTAAATTGTGTACCATTTTTCTCTTTGGTCAACTTTTGTAGGTGGTACATATTCTATAGTAACATACCCAACAACAATGTCTAATATTCTTGATAAGTGTAGTTCCATCTTACTTGCCCATGTGTCAAAGTATTCTTCATTCTTGTTGAACTTGGGTGAGTTCCTTCCTATACATCTTGAGATATTTTCCCTAAGCTACTTAAGCTTTCCAAATCAAGGAACCATCACTCTAATACCAATTGTAGGTATAGGAATGATTACTAAGAGGGGGGGTGAATCAATAATCACCAACCCAATCAAACTTACAGGTACAATTAAACTTAATCAAACAAATTCACCGATTAGAACTTCTTTAACCTATAACCATATTATCAGTTTAAACAATAAAAAACATGTAACACATGAAATAACATCCACACAATAATAACACCAAATTTATCTCATGGAAACCTGATTAGGGAAAAAACCACAGTGTGAGAAAAATGCCCACAAATATTTGCACTCTTTTGGAATACGCTCGGTTAATAGCTTACCCGATTAAGGGTTACAAAAGCACTATTAAATGTTTCTTGATTAAGGGATTTCCTTGGAGACCTGTTAGAGGCTTATACCTTGTTAGGAGTAACCTGGTTAGAGGCTTTTAAACACTCTTTTGAGAATGTCGTCTAGTTAGAGGATTTTACAAAAGACGTATTAGGGACACCTGATTAAGGGATTTTATGGTCATAATGGTTAGAGAGTAACAACCAACAAATGATCTGTAGTTTGCACTATGACTTCTTAATCATATCCAATAAAGTTCCTCAAATATCAACATACCATTCTCAGATCCTCTGTTATGATCTGTATCTTAATTTGTGATTGCAACCTCCTTCAAATATTCTTCTCTCTGATATACAACCACATTGTTCTTTCATGCGATACCAATATTCTTCTTTGTCTTCTCCTTAAGTAGAAACTCTTTGATAAAAAACCCTAAACCTAGAATTAACACTCTTAACAAATTCATTCAGTCAGCCTCACATTTCACCTTTTCCATAATATATTTTTTCTTGATAAAAAATCCTTAATGAATCCATCTTTGAACATATTACCTCGATCTTTGTATCATCATCCTTACCTTAAAATAATGCTTTTGTCTTCCAACAGTTCAATAAAAATTACTATTTTCAATAACAATTCAAACTTTACGATCATGCATGGAATCTTCACTTCCTATTCTTCGTTCGTCGATAAGACTTGCTGATTTTCCAATAATCTCCTTTTTCTTTATACTGAAATGATCATTCATCCTTTGTCCCGATAAGAGCTTAGTTTACCAATAAGAGTCTTCTTCTTACCTATAAGCCTGTCCAGTTTACCTATAAGCCTTTGTCACTTCCAACTGATTAAATAATCATCATTTCAATTCATTATAGAGTGTCATCTTAACCTTGTCTTCTAAGCATCTTAACAAATAATATCCAACAATCAAATAAAAAATTTCTTTCATAGATTTGACAAACCATTCAAATCATTCAACTATTATCATTGTCTTCCTTAACTGTTGCCCTATTTGATTCCTATCATCATAACTTACTGAAACCTTTTCATAACATCTCTACACTAAATTTATTGTGCAACTCAACTTTATTTACTTATGAATATGTGGTAATAAGTTAAAACAACATTCCAAATAGTTTTACATCAATGAAAATAATATAACTGATTATCCTGATTATGCGAATCAACATTATGCATCAACTTACCTCACCAATCAACATCATCATCAAGTAGCTTCATAGATCAGTTATGCCAACAAATTAGTCATTTTTCACTAAGTATTTCCATCAATGTCAAAGGGGGAGATTTATGGAAAGTGGTCTAATGAGTAAAGTATATAGGTTTTCAGTTATGGTAACAATACTTATTGGCATGGTCGCTTGGAGTACAATCTAGTTTTGGATATTCTATTTTTAAAAATGACTAAATCTAGGAAGTAGTTGATAGGGTATAGTTGCACAATTTTTCCTGGCGAGCATAGTATGTGAAGAATGAAGTCATGCAAGCTTAGATGAATGTATTATGGGATGTAGTATACCTTTAGTTAAGGTTTCTTGTATTTTGGAGTTAACTAGAGAGAGTTACAACTTGATGTGGTTACACAAAGATAGTGTAGTAGTATAACATGGCAGACAAGTGTTCATGATGTTTAAGGGAGTAACATGTGGATTCCAGAAGTTCTACTTTGGATTTGGTTTGATTCCTACCCTATCTTTGTCGATATATGATTTCTTACTATGTATTTTCTATTTGATTATGTGTTGGACACATTTTGTGATGTATTTGTGAGCCAAGTGGAAAGAGTATATATGTGAAGATTTTTTGAGATGTGAAGTAGTGTGAAAAATGTATCAATTTGTTGGGATGTCAGAATAATGTAGAGGATGTTGTGAGCTATTACTAGAACTCCTTTGGAATAACATATGTTGTTATAGTTCACTTTTGTTACTATAAAAGATCTTTTGTAATACTGGATAGTGAGTCTATGTAAGAGTAGTGAGTTCCTTGTTTTACCCCTAATAGGGTCCACATTCTAGGGTCCGCATTCTTAAACATAGATTTGTACTAATGTAATAATCAGCTCCTATTATGGATAGGTCTCCTAACATGGACACTATACTCTTAGAGCATTATTTGTGGGTACCATCCCTATAGGGGTTTCCCCTTAATCAGGTTTTCTTGTTAACAAATCATGGTGTTATGAGTTGTTTACTTTATGTGCATGTTCTCTTTATTTTAGTAATTGCATGGTTAAGTCTGAATCTGTTAAGTTTGATATTAAAGTGTTGCAATACTGATTCACCCCCTCTCAATATTTCTTAATCCTAATATTTCTTGACTATTTTTTCCTTGCCAAGGGCACATGATCTTATTCCTATGCTTCATCCTCCTCTTATACAGTTTCCAACTGAGTGGATCTAGAAGATCTCTTTCTCTTGTATACCTTCCCCTTTCCCACTTGGGTAGTTTTAGGTCCTATGACTTTTATTTTTGGGGACCTGCCTAAAGTAGATGTTTTTCCTTGGGCATTAGAAGGTTGAGCAATAGGTGGAGTAATACCCCCCACCATTCTTTTCCTAGCTAGTTTCACCTTTGGGTTTAAGCCATAAAGTAATAGCTGATCATGTCTATAAATGGTCTCTGGCTTTTGAGGAGGTGCCCCTTTGAACTTGGGTATTATTACTTTTTGTATCATCTTAAAATGGAAGCGCTTCCATGATAAGAGCATTTATCCCTCCGAGTAAGTGGTTTGGGGTCATGTTAAGCATCTTGATCAAGTCTTTGCATGTATTTGGCTTTCTCCCCACTTTCCACTTCTTCCTGGCACTTGATTTCTTCATTCTAGGTGAAATTAGGGTTAGGATCCTGAGGATTCTCCTTAATTTCCCTCTTTTGTGGCTCTATTTTCTAGGTAGGATTTAGAAATAGGTCCTCTTGGATTTCATCATAGTAATCATAGGATTTTATGTCTATCCCTGACATTCTGTCCTGTTCTGGTATCATTTCTAGGTTTCTGGGCATCCTCGGGACCTCCTAACCTAGCTCTAACTGAATCTGGGCCCAGGGTCAAATTCGAGGTTGATCTTGACTAGGTCAGGATTGAGCTTGAACCTAACTAGGTCAGGATCAAGGTTGAACCTAACTAGGTTAGGTCCAACCTCAATTTTTCCCCCCTCATTTAAATTTCCAAAATCCAGGATTTTCGGGCATCGGGCTTTCAGGATATTTATTTTCCTGCCTCCGGGTTGGCCATTTCAGGTTTTGGGTTGGTAAATCCTTTAATTGCATTTAATCTAGGTATATTTTATAAAGGTTAGGACCTAATTGGGATTTAATTCTCCAAGGTGGCCCCTCTAGAGGATTGTGCCCTAGTTCACTATAAAAGGAGGCCCTCCTCTCTCATTTTTACACATCTCATCCACAATCAAGCAATTGCTCTCAAGCTCTCAAGCATTCAAGAAAGTCTTCAAGCATTCAAGCATCCATCCATCAAGGAGATCCATTGTTAGCTATTGAAGGATTCAATCTCTTTGGAGGCCCCTTTGATGATCCATCCTTCTACATTCATTCAAGCCTTCTCATATGCAAAGATCAAGTCAAGATTGGTGTTGAAGATCAAATGCCATTGATTGGAGACATCCTACATTCATCCTACATCCATTGAAGCATTCCTACTTGTGGATTTGAGGATTCAAATCCTCTACAAGGACTTCAACATAAGCGAGGTGATTTGTTTCAATTACTTTGTTTATGCATAATATATTTCAATTCAATTTCAAGGTTAATTCCTAAATTGGGGTTTGACCAAGGCAAACCCCCCATACAACAAAAACTCCCATTTTCTTGCAAGTATAGGTGTGGAATTTCAGATCTAAGAGTGAATTTGGATACCCTTTTTGGCAAACTTCTGAGATCTGTGAACAGAATTCGAATCAGACTTCAAATAAAGAATGTAGTATTTGACCTTTTATGAGGGTCAAACCCGACCTGAGCTCATCTTGGAGAAAGATTTCTGGGTTTTCTTTGTCTCGACATTTCCAGTCTGGAATAGGTTTCAAAATTTCCTGAAAGTATACTTAGACATCAGAATTTGACATTTTCCAGATTTGCCCTAATTTGAGGTTAGTATTTGTATTTCAATTATTCCATATTTCAAGCATAATTACATTCATAGGGAAATATTATATTTACTCTCTCTCTCTCTCTCTCTCTCTCTCTCTCTCTCTCTCTCTCTCTTCCACATTCCTCATAAATTGATTCGATTGTTGATCAAATTGGATCTCTTCTTTGGGAATTTGGGTTTGAGAATAGATCTCATATTTCCCCCTTTGCATTTGAATAGGGGTGAATCCATTTACCACTATTCATTTTGGTGAACCCGACATACTTACTCTCTTTACTTTTGTGGAATTGGATGCCTTATTGTGCTTTTCTTTTATCTTGTTAGTATTATATTTTTCCTTTGTGTTAGATCTTGCATGCTAATTAGATTTCATATTCATGCTTTATGTGTCCTTAGTTTAGTTCATTTGCATTACATTAGTTTATGAGCTTTACTACCACTAGTCCTACTTATAATATTTTGGTTAGAAGAAGTCGTAGACTCATGGGTGGCTTTGATCCTGGATCTTCTTCTCCTTTCCTTAGGATCTCAGATGATAACTTGATTCTTCATGATTCTAATCCTACTATGGAGCAAAACTCTTCTCACTCATCTCATGATGAGGATGATGCTTTGAGAGTTCCTCCTGAGCAAGTCCAAAAACTTTCCACTGAACTTGATAAAATGGGTAATTAGCTTCTTCAAGAGAACCATAATCAAGATTCCATTCAAACTATAGAGGCTCTTAAGAAAGTTCTCTGTGATAGTGATCAAGGTGTTAACCTCTTGCATGGTATTACTCACCTTGTGCATTCAAGTGTTAAACCTTTAGTTAAAGAAGCTCAAGATTTAGGGTTGATTCCTCCTATCACTAGTGTTGAACCTCCTTCTAATCCTTTACCTAGTATTCCTATCTATACTCCTCCTTTGGTGACTGTGATGGTTCCCTATGTTCCTACGAGTGTTCCTCCTGTGTCCCTTCCTACATCACAACCTTCATATCATAATGTTCCTTTCACTTATTCCAATCCGCTTCCAACTATAGTTCCTAGTGTTCCTCCAGTTGTGTCTTCTATTCCTGTAGCTTCTTACACTTTACCTAGTGTGTCTAATGTTGCCACTCTTCCTATTTCCCCTAATGATTCAACAATCATCAGTTTGGCTCAAACTGTGTCATCCTTACAACAACAACTTGCTTCCTTAACTCAAAACAAGTTTAGTATTCCTACATGTGACATGGGAAGTCCCTTGTCCTGAGACATCATTCATACTCCTGTTCCTCAGCAAGGTGAGATGCCTCATCTTAATAATTATAATGGAAAAGGAGATCCTGTTCATCATGTTAAAACATTCCAAATCCTTTGTAGTGATTATGCTCATGACCATAGGATTTTAGCCAAACTTTTTGCTAGGACCTTCTATGACAAGGCCTTACAATGGTATTGTTCCTTGCCTCCTTATTCTATTGATTCCTTTCCTTAGCTTGCTAATGCCTTTATTCAACAATTTTAAAATAATATTGGCTCACAAGTGTCTTTGACTGATTTAATGCATTGTAAACAAAATGCTAAGGAAAAATTAACTGAATTTATTGGTAGATTTAAGCATTTGTATGCTCAAATTTCCTATCCTATTCTTGATATTGATATTCAACATATGTTTATTTCAAATTTGTAAAAGGATATTAGAGATAAGATTTTGCTTACTGAATTTACCTCTTTTCAACAACTTTGTGCAGCACTTCATCATTATCAATTACAAGTGAGTCAATTTGAGAGCAACACTCCAATGACTCCTATTCCCATTGATAAGAGTGATGTTGCTCCTAATCCAAACAAATTTAAAAAATTCAACAACTATGTCAAGATAAATAAACAAGTGAATGCAGTTGCTGTTGCATCTCACAATGCCACTTCTGCATCCATTGCTTTTTGATTAAATCGTGCATTTACTCCTCTTTCTGAATCTTTACATGCTATTATGAATAGGTTGTTAGCTGCTAATATGATTACTTTACCTCCTATTCGACCTCTATTACCTACTACGATTGCATCTAAATCTTTTGATCAAAATGCTTTTTGTCAATATCACCATCAGAATGGTCATGATACTGGGAAATGTTATTCTTTAAAACATAAAGTTCAAGATCTAATTGATTCTAAGGCTTTATCTGTTGATAATCTAGATAGTAGTGGGAATAAATCTACCTCTCCTCCTAATCAGAACCTTCAAATCTATATGAACCCTTTACCTACGCATGATACTAATACTATTGCTCAACCATCTACTATGGACATTGTGTATGATTCAAAGATGGATGATCTCAATCATATTGTTAATCAAGTGGAGCATGTTGTTCAATTTGTATCTCCACCTCAACCTCAACTTCAACCTCAACCTTAGATTCAACCTCAAGTTCAATTTCAACCTCAACCAAAACCTAAACCTAAAATGAAAACTCAACCTAAACCTTAAAAACAATTTAAGAATAAGAGACCTCGGGAACTCTTGATTACCTTTGATGACTTTGAGACTATTAAAGCTCTTGATGGTCCCCTTTACATTGCTACTAGGATTGCTTAGAAACCTACTCATGGTTGTCTTGTTGATCCTACATCTTTAGTCAATATTATCACTGAAGAAAATCTTTTTATGAAAAGCTTACAACATGAATTTTATGATACATCAGATGTATGGATTCAAACTTGCAATGGTTTTCTTTATCTATCATTTGGTTCTATTACTTTACCAGTTGAACTTTGTGGAAAGATTGTGAACAATACCTTTGTTGTTGTTCCTACTTCTGATCAATTTCAAGTTAAGCTAGGTTTGCCTTGGTTAATTTCCATGCATGCTGTTGCTTCACCTATCCATAAGTGTCTTAAGTTAATTCATGATGAAGAAGTGAAGACAATTAATCATAGTCTATATCAACCTTCTAGGCCTAGAGATTGTGCTGCTCTAGATTTCTTTTGGCCTTCATTACCTAATTCATGTCCTCCTTGACCTAATAATCTTTTTCAATCATATCAAGCTTATAAACATCATAAAATTCTTGAATTAAGTTCACCTCTTAGGGATCTTAATCATGGTCTTTTACCTACACCCTCGATACCTCCTTTAACTATGGCTTCTAGTTCTGTTAATCAAGTTCCTTATACCGAACCTATCAAAGATCTTGTGATTGTTTCTCCTATGGATAATAATCCTATTGATCTTCCTAAAGAACCTATGAAGGATCCTATGATTGTTCCTCCTAGTTCTCAACCTATTTCAAATAAATCAAAATGAAATCGATCTGCTAATGAACATCATAAAAAGTGTCATGCTCATGCTAAAGCTCAAAGATCTCTACACTCTATAGATAAACCTATGCATAATGTGGTAGAACAGATTGTTACTAATAATGATGTTCACATGCATGATTATGATGATTCTATTCGTATCTTAGATCCTATTTTGATTAATTTGGATGAAGAAGATACTCTTGATGATACTGATGATGTTAATGATGAATATGAAACTATTGACATTGACACTGATTTACCTAATATGCTTTCATCAAAATTAACTCTTACACCTAGTGTCGAACATTGTGATTCTCAAGAGGATCCTTGTTTGGAACTAGCTATCATCCCTACTGTGTTGGATATAGTCCCTCTTGTGAGTTACCCACCTTCCCTAAATGATATACAACGAGATGGGGAAAGTAGGTAGCACGCTTGATTGGCTTGTCCTTCATGGTAGCTTTGTTGTGTGTTTGCCTTTTGTACTGTGCTTCTCCCGTAATGTGTTTGCTAAATGTTGTTAGATTCTTTTATATGATCCTTGTTACTCAATTGGTGCAAGGTGATAAAGGAATTGAAACTATTGTTCAAATTCCTCTATATGTATCTCTATTCTTCTATGTGTTGTTCAATGCTATGTCGTAACTATGCTATTGTTCATAAATGTTTCCTTGTGTAATCTACTTGGATTCGAGATATGGTAGCACTAATTCTTTTTGGTCTCCATGTCACGGTCCGAAAAGATTCTCCTTCGTATATCTTATGTGATCTTTCCTCCTTTGTGATTGTAGTTCTACTTTCTTTGGGGAATGATGTCAATTCATTTGCAATAATATCATATATATATTATCTTATGATCATACTGACCCCACAGTAAGTAGATCCCTTCTATGTTCTTTGTATGTTTCTATGATATTTCCCTTGATTTGTCTTCATCTGGGGGTATCTCGATGTGGAAACGTAATCAGTGGAGTTGTTTATGTTTCCGTTAAAGCCATTGCTCCTGTTAAAGTGTCAGCAATGACTTTAACATGGGGGTATACGCTCTGCTCACCTGTTGCACACACACACACTTTTCAATACACACATATTTTTTTTCAAGATACTTTTTCCCTTTTTTGGATTAGTAATTAATCCTTAAAGCATGGGTTTATATTTTAGGATCTCTTGATCCCTCCAGTTTCAAATACACATATATTTTGATCCCTTAAGGTCAGAAGTGTCCTTAAGACTGGATCTCTTTTGGTTTTATTCTTATGGAATAGAATATTCCTAAGGATGGATACTTGATGGGTTGACTAGTGAGTAGCCACATTCACTAGGCGGTTCAATTCCATCTTTCCAGTTGTGCCATTTTCCTGTGTGGTTCACAATGGGACATAAGTTCTCATTGGGTGAGGTAATCACACCCTTTCTTTCTCTCTCTAGATATGTCTCTCTTATTGTGATCTAGGAGTCGACGAAGACTTGAGTCACTGGGGGCTTAAGGTTTCTCTTTGTCCCTTGGATTACAATAAGATTATCTTTTCATTCCGATCTCCTTTATCAAGAGTTTGCATCGAGTCCATACTCTTGCTAAAGTGGGGGCTTAATGTATCATCTTAAAATTGAAGCACTTCCATGATAAGAGCATTTAGCCCTCCGAGTAAGTGGTTTGGGGTCATGTTAAGCACCTTGATCATGTCTTTGCATGTATTTGGCTTTCTCCCTGATTTCCATTTCTTCATGGCACTTGATTTCTTCATTCTAGGTGAAATTAGGGTTAGGATCATGAGGATTCTCCTTAATTTACCTCTTCTGTGGCTCTATTTTCTAGGTAGGATTTAGAAATATGTCCTATTGGCTTTCATCATAGTAATCATAGGATTTTATGTCTATCCCTGACATTCTATCCTATTTTGGTATCATTTCTAGGTTTTTGGGCATCCTCGGGACCTCCTAACCTGGCTCTGACTAAATCTAGGCCCAGGGTCAAATTTGAGGTTGATCTTGACTAGGTTAGGATTAAGCTTGAACTTGACTAGGTTAGGATCAAGGTCAAACCTGACTAGGTCAGGTTCAACCTTGATTTTTCCCCCTAATTCAAATTTCCAGAATCCTAGATTTTTGGGCATCGGGCTTTCAGGATATTTATTTTCCCGCCTCCAGGTTGGCCATTTCGGATTTTGGGATGGTAAATCTTTTAATTTCATTTAATCTAGGTATATTCTCTAAAGGTTAGGACCTAATTGGGATTTAATTCTCCAAGGTGGCCCCTCTAGAGGATTGTGCCCTAGTTCACTATAAAAGGAGGCCCTCCTCTCTCATTTTTACACATCTCATCCACAATCAAGAAATTGCTCTCAAGCTCTCAAGCGTTCAAGCAAGTCTTCAAGCATTCAAGTGTTCAAGCATCCATCCATCAAGGAGATCCATTGTTAGCTATTGAAGGATTCAATCTCTTTGGAGCCCCCTTTGATGATCCATCCTTCTACATTTATTCAAGCCTTCTCAAATGCAAAGATCAAGTCAAGATTGGTGTTGAAGATCAAATGCCATTGATTGGAGACATCCTACATTCATCCTACATCCATTGAAGCATTCCTACTTGTGGATTTGAGGATTAGAATCCTTTACAAGGACTTCAACATAAGTGAGGTGATTTGTTTCAATTACTTTGTTTATGCATAATATATTTCAATTCAATTTCAAGGTTAATTCCTAAATTGGGGTTTGACCAAGGCAAACCCCCCATACAACAAAAACTCCCATTTTCTTGCAGGTACAGGTGCAAAATTTTAGATCTGAGAGCGAATTTGGATACCCTTTTTGGAAAACTTCTAAGATCTGCAAACAGAATTCAAATTGGACTTCAAATAAAGAATGTAGTAATTGACCTTTTATGAGGGTCAAACCCAACCTGAGCTCATCTTGGAGAAAGATTTTTGGGTTTTCTTTGTCTTGGCATTTCCAATCCGGAATAGGTTTTAGAATTGCCCAAAAGTATACATAGACATCAGAATTTGACATTTTCCAGATCTACCCTAATTTGAGGTTAGTATTTGTATTTCAATTATTCTATATTTCAAGCATAATTACATTCATAGGGAAATATTAGATTTACTCTCTCTCTCTCTCTCTCTTCCACATTCCTCATAAATTGATTCAATTGTGTATTAACCTCTTGGTTGATCAAATTGGATCTCTTCTTTGGGAATTTGGGTTTGAGAATAGATCTCATATTTGCCCCTTTGCATCTGAATAGGGGTGAATCCATTTTACCAATATTCACTTTCTCTCCCTTCCTCTTTTCTCCTTTAGAAGGTGGGTCATGTTGCTACTTCATTGGTATGAGATCCATTTTGAATGACCTTCTAATCCAATCCTTGGTAGTCATTACTACATGTATGGCTTTGAAATATATGTCATCATTTTCTTCCTTATCTACCTCTACATTCAATATGACCATCGTGTATATCTTATCTTCATTGTAAATAAGATCCAAAACATCTTCAGTAACCACATCCCACACTTTGGGTGGAATGCAACGGAGTAGGGAATCTTGTGCAAGCTCAAGAGGCATTCTCCAATAGTCCTAGATCTTTACCTCATATTCATCTATGCGGTTTATCCAATGATCTTCAGTATGAGGCTCATCCACATAATGCCTTCCCATGATGAGATTGTAAGTGCCTATGTGATCAAACCTAGTTGTGATCAAATTGAACAGTTGTAAGGGGAATTTGTCCCATTCAAAAGCCAAAGACTTTTAGACTTTCATGTCTTGTAGAGAGTGAGGGTCGATGGAAATGGGAAAGTCCTAACAATGTTTCTTATTGTGATTAATATTCTCATAGAAATCAGAAAGTTGCCTAGCCATATCTAGAAGAATTATTCTGTTTGATGGGTACCTAGGAAGCTTCTTTGGTGTAAGAGTACATCTTTCTACTTTGATGTATGTTAAAGTTTTAAACTAAATATAATAGGCACTTATTACCCTAAATTTAACAATAACCTTCTCTAAGAGTCTTTTTGCATAATCACCCTCAATTGACTAGATGATTTCAAAGACAAAAGGATCATTAACAATCCTTTATTTTGTGATATTTTAATTTAATTCCTCTTTCCTTACTAGTTTCATAGATATAGTGAATGGACATGCATTAGTTGGCCTAAATCTCCCCTTTTCATCAACCCAGGGTATTCTTCCCTGACGAAAAGTAGATACAAAATGTAGGAAGTCATGTAGAACTGGGGATTGTTCTTTACTACAATCAATTTCTCATCTAGGTTATCACTGAGAATGGTGGTCCAATAAAATCTAGCCCTTCTCCTCTTAATCATTTCAATCAAAAAAATCATCCAAGGTTCAAGTTGGATAGATTGGGGAAGCCCATATAACCTACTCATCATAGTTACTACAGTTTGGATATCATCCTTCAGATATTGTATTCTCATATATATTCTGTCCAACTTGTTCTTTGGTAGGGGTTGCATTAGGTATTCCTTGTTAAAAATTTTGTAAGAAAGATGAGTATTATTGTTAAACCATTGCAAACCATTATCGATGTAGAATGCGTAGAGTTTATCCACCCCTTTGGACAAGTGGAAGACATCCTCAATATTGTCCAAACTGATGTCAAGGACAACATCTCCTATTTTATTCTTCACTACTCTTTCATCAAGAACATTATGTTGTGTGAGGGTTACAATCAGATCTAAAGATAAGATTGATACAGGATGTGTTGTAGCATTGACTAGACTTGAAAACACTAGGGAAGTGTAATCAACCGATCTTCCACTAGGGTTGGCACACCTGGTGAGAAAATCATTGTAGTCCACATTCCTTATGTTGGTATCTATATTCTTGATGTGAAGGTTCCCAACCTTAGAAGGAGCATTGTATCCTTTGAACAAGAACTGCATGGTTGGTACAACTATCTTTTCTAGTATTCTACAACAAAACATGCAATTATCAACAAACACTTATTGAAACCAACTAAAACTAAGCATTAAAAGTCTTAGAGAACCCAAAGAATCAAACCAAAAGCTTGAAATCAACTAGAATAAGATTAACTTTTTTTTTCAGTGGTTTGATGGTGTAGACAGTAAAGATAGAATCGACCTCTAAAAGGCCAAAAGGCTGATGAAATAAAGCTCTATGAATGTGGGATTTCAGAGCTACTAAGCTCAAAAAAGGGTATGGAAAAGTTGGTGTGGGAAAGTCCAAAAAAATGAAGAGGTTAATGGAGAGAAAAATATAGGGCTTTGGTGTTTCAGAGAGCAAAATGTTTATCCAATGCCAAAAGGTCAAAAAATGAAGAGGTATTGGATTATTTTCAGTGTTGTGGGGTTTTGGTGGTGTTTCAGAGTTTCGGTGGGTGAAAGATTTGTCGGAGGCCAAAAGGCTAAAAGTCCAAAGAGACTATTGGGGTTTCTGTAGCCAAATCTCCTATGAAATGGACTTTGATTGGTTTGTATATTTCTTCATGATGATGGCTTGTCGATCCTTTGGTCCGTTGGGGGCTAAACTAGGGAACTAAGACAAACAAACAACAACTAAACCCTAACCTAACAATGCTTGAAACCAAGAAAGACCCTAACTATGACTACACCCAAATATTAAAGACATACAAAACCCAAAACAAACCCTATAACCAAAAATAACAATAGTAGGTTACACTTTTTTGCCCAAACGAACACTGAACTCTATATTTTGCAAAAAAATTTCACTTTCGGATGCTTATTGTTACTAAACCTTTACAAATCAGATGATGAAGTAAATTAGAGTCTTTTAGGTTTTTTTGTCTAGATTCTAAATATATTTTTAAATTTTTTTGGAATTGATTTGAATCAATTTTTCTTTCTCCCACGAAAAGTGGTATGTTTTTGAAAACATCATTTTCAAAGACTGACACTATTTTCGTAAAGCATAACTTTTTTTCTAAAATAGATATATGTTGGAAATTTGGCTAAAGTGAGTACATATATGTTGTCATTATGGCAACATATGACCCTCATGAAGATCACACAAGTTAGAGAGCAAGTATAGTAGAGCGCATCACAAATTTGTCTAAGTGTGAGACACTATTTTCATAGTGTACCAGGACACAGTTTTTGTTTGTGACATTGACTGGAGTGATTTCAATGCTTGCACACTTGAACGTAGACTCTATGATGGCTAATGATGACCCATCTTAGAGTGAAAGTTAGTATGACATGTATGGAATTAGTTATGATAGTTTTACCGAAGACAGTGTGAAGTCGATAGGACAGGATATAAAGGTAGAATTGGTAAAGAGTTAAGGGATTATTTTGTTTATCAAAATAATGAATTAAAAATATAAAGGGATGACATCCTAGATGCTAACTCTTAGATAATGATATATGGAAGCTGACCATGTAAATTTATTATCTTTAATAACTTGTATATATGTAATTGTAATTGTAAGAAGAGATGATGTGTAATATTGTAATGATATGATGCGAATGTAAGAGCAACGAAAAGATATAGATGCAAGTAGCATAAGGTTATGTACCTTAATCCATTTTTGTAATCAGTATACATTGTATATTACTTGTTTGGGCAATGGGCTCATCTAGTAATCAGATTTTGTATTGACAACTCCTAACAGGGTTGAGGCTTCTAACAAGGCCTATAGTCCCTTAATCAGGACTGATACACTATATGCTTGTAATAGACTCCTAATAGGGTCAATATCCTTAATAGGATACTTTTGATTAGTGGATCTTTGTGGGTACCATCCCCACCGGGGTTTTCCCTTGGCCAGGGTTTCCTCGAGAACAAATAATGTGTTATGAGTTCTTTGATGTTATTGCTATGCATGTTATTTAGTTTCTTATGTTATGCATGTGTGAAGAAAATCTGTTATATCCATATTCGGGCAAAAGATAAAATTTGTAGAATACTGATTCACCCCCCCTCTCAGTATTCCCTATTTATAACAATTGGTATTAGAGCTTAGTTACTCAGAGAAGAATCATTCAAGGAAAGCCTAGCAGCTTGAGTAAGATCTGTATGGATATGGATCAGCTACAAAAGAATCTTGATGAAGCTCTTGAATAGATTGATATGCTTATTGATGAAAGAAACACTCTGAAAAGGAAATATGATGATGCAAAGAACCTTATTGAGAAATTGAAAAACAAGATAGAAGATCTGAAATTTGAAAAGGAATCCGAAGTTCTTATTGAAGATTGTGATGACAATTTAGAAAAAGAAAATGTGATCCTTAAGCATGAACTGAAGATAGCAAAACTAAAACTAAGTTTGAAAGATGGAAATGAGAAAAATGAAGCAAATTTGAGATCTAAGAATGAAAGATTGAAGATTGAAAATGAAGAATTAAGATCTAAACTTGGCAAAGTAACATCTGAATTTGAGAAAGTAAATTTGCAGCATATAGAACTTGAGAAATACAATAAGATTGTGAAAGGTGAATTGACTCAATCCAAACAACAAATTGAAAGGCTATATTCAAATAGTGAGAAGATCGATGAACATTATATCTTTTGGGAAACCATCCTATGATAAGACTAGACTTGGATTTAATATATTCAGAACAAATGACGAAAGAAAATAACCAGATCTGAAAGTATGTAAAAGCATTGATGAAAAGAAGTCAGATGAGATCAACAAATCTGAAGATGCACCTAAAGAAGAAGATTCACTGAAGCAAGAAGAATCACCCAAAGGTATGCAAAGAGAATTCAAAGGTAGATGTTTTGGTTGTGATACTATTGGTCACATGAAGAGAGATTGCACAGGTAAACAATTTAAACCTCTTAATGGTTATTGTTATAATTGTCATGGTTTTGGACATAGAGCTATTGAATGTAGAAAATCTGAAGTCATTGAGAATAATTATGGTAGTAGAATGTTTAGGAATACTAACAATGCAGATAAGAGACCTATGAAGATATGAACAAAAGAAATGGAGTAGTATGTTATAGATGCAACAAGGTTGGACACATTGCTAGAAATTTCAGGTCACAGATCAATTAGCAAGGACCAAGATATGGGAACAATGGAATTGTTTGTTAGATATGTAACAAGATTGGACATACAACAAGATTTTGTAGAATGAACAATGAAACTTATCATCCTAACCCTAACCCTAGGAATCATGCAAGAAGAAATGAAAGTACAGGAAATAGTCAAAAAGGTTGCTGCAGTAATGAAGATGAAGTAAAGTTTGTTAAAGGCACAGATCAAGGAGACATATTCAACATTGAAGGTAATCAGAAAGGTGAAGTATTAGTGGTAAGAGTGAATCCTTACCTGACCTATCTTTAAGCACTTAAATTATGTAAATTACAGTAGTTTAGGAACTTAGAATTAGTGTAGAAGTAGATTTATGATGAATTAAGTCTTGCACAATTAATGTAAGGTAGTTTATGATGTACTGATGCTATGGTTAAGAGCGCAAAAGAAAATATTATGTTTTGTGAGATCGCAAGAAGTTTTAAGTTTTGTAGGTTAACAGAAACAACTTTTTGGAAAGAAGCGGCAAAAGAATTGAATGCGATGTTAGACCTAAGTGAGATTCAAGTGATAAAAGGTTATGATCAAAGTTATTTGTCTATCAAAGTGAATTGAAGTATTTTGAAGAGTAGAAAGCAGTGATTGGAAGCATTTTGCAGTGATTTGGTGAAAGATTGAAGCGTAGAATTTGCGGAAGCCCTAAAATCATGAATTTGAGGTATTTATCTTGATAAATCTTTCAATTGGTATAAGAGATTATAAGAAATCATGGATGTATCCTTAATTCATAATGTCAGAGATAAGAATAGACCTAGATTGAAGAAAGAACCAGTAGAACCCTTGGAAGATGATCCTAAGTTAGCACTATCATTTGTACCAGATGGATTTTTGCATTTGGAAAATGTAAGAAGTTATCTTGGATGTAAGATTGAAACCCTAAGTGACAATGACTTTACTAGTGAGTATCAGAAGATTTACAATCATGATATGTCTTTGAAGCAAGGATATGAACATTTGAAAGACAATGAGATTGTTAGGTATTCATTGAAATATGAGTTTGATGATGAAGAATGCACTAAGATCATTTTGAGCAGAATTCATAATGGGAAATTTTGGCTAGAGGATAGAGTAATAGACATTACTATTGATTTGATTCATGATGTAACTGGATTATCTAAATCTGGTGCTATTCCCTTAAATGAGAAGAATATGAGGAAAAAAGTTATTGATAACATAGGTTCATCCTATAATGGTAGAGGAATTGTAATCAGTAAAATCAAGCAAGATGATGTGAGATATTTGTGCAAAATCCTAACCACTAAGTTTTGTGCAAATTCTAGAGAAGATGATATGGCAGCTGGTATGGTACATCTAGCATATTTGATGTGTGTTGACAAGGTACCAGTAGATATGTGTGAAATCCTGAGAATTCAATTGTCTGAAAACTTGGAGAAGATTAAGAAGACCAAGTATGCACAATTTAGATTTTCTTCTTTGATCACTTATATGTTTTTCCACCTATTAAGAAGATTTTCCTTACACAGTTACAGATGATTGGAATAATGGAAAAAACACTATGGAAAGAATCAATAAAGTATATTTGAAACATGTTATTGATCAAGTGAATGAAAGTACTATGTTGGTATTGAAGACATTTTAGAGATTGGTATCTAGCAGATCAAGGATTCCACAGTCTGTTGTGGAGAAATATAAAATGATATATGTTTCATGGTTGACACTGACTTTACCTATATTGAAGTAGTGAAACCTAGAATTGAGTTCATAGACCCTCTTGGCTATGAGATATCTGAGGCAAAGATTGAAGGATATGTTGGCAGGTTACTTAAGAGTAAGTTGGACACCCAGTGCAAGAGATTTGGAACATTTGAAGAAAACTTCAACCTTGCAAAAGCTATAATGGAAGAAAAGTAGTCTAAGAAGAGCGTGGACAACACTATAAAGAAAATATTAAAGAATTCTAGCATGACAGAGCATGAGTTTGATATTGCAAAGAAGACATCAGCAACAATCAAAGGTATTGAGCAGAAAGAAATCTTGTCTGTACCTCCCTTGTCATCAAGTGTAGTTGAGCATGAACCTACACAAGTAAAGGTGAAAGTTGAGGAACCTAAGGAAGAACAAGAAACAAGGAAATCCACTAGATCCTCTTCTTCCACACCTAGCAAGAGAGTGAAGGAAAGTGCCACAGGACCTGGTAAGAGGTAGAAAGTTTTGGTGCCACCAGTCCCTAGGAAAATTGTAGTAATTAAAGATGATGACACTACTATGAAGAAGAAAGCATGGAAACCTAGAATTGAGAGAGTGAATGAAGAAATCATACAAGATGGAGACTTTACTAAGATGAATAAGTACTATGATCTTTATGACTATTCCAAGAGATTGAATCTTGAAAATTCTATTGTTGAGTACATGATTCTGGCTAACAAGAAGTTTGATACTATTCAGGGCAAGATTCCTGATGACCTATTCAAGAAGCTTGTTAATAGGAAAATGAGAGCACACGAAGAAGATAAAACTATGAGAGAAAATATGGTGAAGAAACTATGTGTTGTGAAAGATGATGAGCATCTTAAATAGATTTTGAAGTCCCTTGGCACTCTTTTGAGGACTAAGAGGAGAACCATTCAGATGATGGCATGACAATATGAGCAAGTGAGAATAGAAATAGAACAAGCAATAATTAAATTTATGGAAGAAATTGTTGGAGAGACTTCAGTTGTAGTAGAGCAAGAGAAAGAAGTAGAACATGAGGATATTCCTTCTCCACCTACTATAAATATTGAAGAAGAATCTATGAATGTTGAAGGTACAAAGATTACTTTGGACACTGAAGAAAATGTATTTCAAAACTTAGAAAACATTGTTGACAATTCGGCTCTTGATGAACCGGATAGAATTGAACAAGAAGAACAAACCCAATCTATGACTGAAGAACCTAAAGAAACTAAGAGTGAAGTACCCTTCCTACAAAAGAAGACATCAGTCTTACTCCTAAGACTGAAAAGAAGAAAGAAATTGGATCTTTATTTGAAGATTTAGGAAAGGAAGTTGATGATGATGATCAATTAGAATTGATCACTTCCCTGAATAAAATTATTGGTAAAAACAACAAGGTAAAGAATCTTGAAGGTTGTCTGAAGGACTTAACTGAAAAGTTACAAGGAGTTGTAACCACACAGATTGTAGATGCAAACCCTCTAGAGAAAGCAAAGAAACTAATGATAACCTTTGATGATGAGTTTACAAATCTATCTGAGATTGCAAAGGTAAAGGCACAAGCAAACTATGAGGCTAGAATGCTTTTGAATATCAGTCAAAATATCAGAGATGATGTCAATAGTCTTGATATCTGTATCAAGGATTTGAGGAGACATTTGGGAATAGGAAAGTCTTTGTACATACAATGTACAACATCAGAGATTTTGGTAGCAGAAGAAGACAAGTAGATCAAGCTGAAGGAAGCAGAGATTCAGAATGAATCAAACCTTCTTTCTAATCCTAATGTGAAGATTAGTCATGTTGAGAAGAAAGTTCGTAAGCTATATGATGAAATAAGAAATTTGCAAGATGAGAGGAATAGAAAAATGAGGAGACTCACTCTTCTGAGAGAACATACTTCCATGAAGATAAGTGTTGTTGAAGAGCAGCTGGAAGAATGTCTTACAACTAGGATATCATTTCAGAAATTTAACTTCGAGACCCTCCAAGCATGTCAAATTGCAAGTTATGGACTAAGCACACTACTCAATGTGGTAGATTCCATGGGAAAAGGAGTTAGAAGCTATAAAAGTTGATTTTGCAGATTGTGTTGCAAGCCTACCAGCTTTGCAATAAGACATTTAAGGTATAATCTTTTGTGTTACAATTTTGTTAGCCTCCCTACTTTATTTTGTCATTGTTGTCAAAGGGGGAGAGATATATAGAAAATTGAGAATTATACAAAGTAGAAGATTGATAGTATTATGTATACACTTAGGGGGAGTATTGTAGTATATAAGAATTATTTTTGAGGAGATATAAGGATAGTATATATCTTATACTATGGCCAATTTTGAGACAATTTTGAAATTTTGTTATTGTACACTTAGCCAATTTTCTCATATGTTGCCACCAATGACAAAGGGGGAGATTGTTGGTAATTTGGCTAAAGTGAGTACATAGATGTTGTCATTATGGAAACATATGATCCTCATGAAGATCACACAAGTCAGAGAGCAAGTATAGTAGAGCGCATCACAAATTTGTCTAAGTGTGAGACAGTGTTTTCATAGTGTACCAGGACACAGTTTTTGTTTGCGACATTAACTAGAGTGAGTTCAATGCTTGAACACTTGAACATAGACTCTATGATGGCTAATGATGACCCATCTTAGAGTGCAAGTCAGTATGGCATGTACAAAATTAGTTATGACAGTTTTACCGAAGACGGTGTGAAGCCGACAAGACAGAATATGAAGGCAGAATTGGTAAAGAGTTAAGGGATTATTTTGTTTATCAAAATAATGACTTAAAAATATAAAGGGATGACATCCTAGATGTTAAATCTTAGATAATGATATATGGAAGCTGACCATGTAAAGTTATTATCTTTAATAACTTGTATATATGTAATTGTAATTGTAAGAAGAGATGATGTGTAATATTGTAATGATATGATGCGAATCTAAGAGTAGCGAAAAGATACAGATGCAAGAAACATAAGTTTATGTATGTTAATCCATTTTTGTAATCAGTATACATTTTATATTACTTGTTTGGGTAGTGGGCTCATCTAGTAATCAGATTTTGTATTGACAACTCCTAACAGGGTTGAGGCTTCTAACAAGGTCTATAGTCCCTTAATCAGGACTGATACACTATATGCTTGTAATAGACTCCTAACAAGGTCAATATCCTTAACATGATACTTTTGATTAGTGGATCTTTGTGGGTACCATCCCCACCAGGGTTTTCCCTTGGCCAGGGTTTCCTCGAGAACAAATAATGTGTTATGAGTTCTTTGATGTTATTGCTATGCATGTTATTTAGTTTCTTATGTTATGCATGTGTGAAGAAAATCTGTTATATCCATATTTGGGCAAAAGATAAAATTTTTAGAATACTGATTCACTCCCCCCTCTCAGTATTCCATATTTCTAACAATATCAATGTGGTTCTTTCGAATTTTGTTTTGTAACATCCATATCTACAATGTGGAATTGGTTTCAAGACTTTATCACTAGTATTTCATATTTTATTAATGTTTGAAGTTGACTAAATCATAATTTTGACATATGTTGTTTCCATAACTTGTAACTTATTGTGTATTTGTCCAATTTCAAATTTTTTTGATAGAAAAAAGGCTTAAATACTAGGGTCATTGTTATTTTTCAAAATTTTTTTCTTTTTTTTTTCTCTTTTTCATTGAACATCAAACATAGAGGTTTATATTTGCTAAGGAATTTGATTGATGTCAAAAAATATGTACACAATAAACTCAAAATTTATCAAATTTATAATGATTGGAAAGCTCATTTTGAGTACTAGTGCCATGAAAAAGGGCATATCCTTAATGCTCCATTTGTACCTTGTAATTTAATTTTTATAGAAACCTTGGTAGACTGAAATACTTTTGAACATTAAGGATCCTTAAGATATCTACACTAGGAACTCTGGGAATTTTGTATGCCCATTAGATATCTAGTAGTTGAAATATGAAACAAAAACTTAGACATATAACACTCTTATATTTAGACTATTTCTTTATGATTACTTCATGTTTAATTTATGAATTATTTAAGATAACATTCTTCTTTTCTAAATGTTATAGGAAAGATGGTCACTATGACTAGATCTATTGCTAGAGGCCATAGTGGAGGTTGTAGAAAATGGCGTGGAAGGAGCATGCTTCCTATCCATCCTATGAGTCATAGAGTTAAGGAGAGAAGGGAAGAGAATAATGGTGAATATTCTGACCTAATTTAGGAGATCTTAATGCTATGTAGATTCTCTAGACTATTCTAGAGTGTCTACCTATGCAAGACAAGGATGAACATGAAGGATCACACCATTATGATTATAAGGAGAGACATTGATCCAGGGGTCCCAGAGGAAGGGACACTACCCTCGGTCAGGGAGTCATAAAGTCCAATCAGATGAGAGACCTTATGAGACCACGACCTCCTCCTTTTAATGCTCTTGGTACTAGTTTCGAGGCAAAGACTTGTTAGGAATAATCCCAATAGATAATTGAGAGGGGGGGGGGGGGTGAATCAGTTATCTATAAGTTTCAATTTTTTATCCAATTAAGTATACTTAAACATAAAGCATAAGCACAATGAAAGAACACTTGAACACAACACCAATATTTTGGTTACGGGGAAACCCAAAGAGGTAAAAACCTTGGTGGGAATTGACACCCACTAATATTCTGTACTAGTGTTTTATGATCCTTGCTAGAAGATCCTTAACCTTATTAGGAGTTTCTTTACAATGTATTTAGTACAGTAGACCTGGTCTAGGGTTGGACCCTATTAGGGGTGAGGACGCACTATCTGAGAGCACACTGCTCAAAGGGGTGAAGGCTACAACCTTCTGTATAAAAGATACACACTATATCTGGATCTTGTGAACTATGCTTTGAACTGCTATCTGGATCAATTCCAATGTATAGCACAAATACTTTACTTGGTCACATAGACCTTCTTCTGATGGCTCAACACTTCACACACTCTACTCTACTCTTCATAATCAACTTTGAACCACACATTAGCAATCACAAATGACTGCCTATAAATATCTTTCCACTAAATGATATAAGCAATTTGGTCTATTAGAGCCACCTTAAAATCATATTAGAGAAACCAAAACATACTCCAATAATAATTCTATCAGCTCTATTAAGCACGCAACACATTCCGGGACCTGCCCAATATTAATAAATGTAGACGCACGCTACACACTGTCGGCTCTACCAATTTAACTAAAAATTTTCCTCAAGCTGAATTACATCATGTGCTCTTAACCAAACATTACTAACTCTTCTCCAAGCACTAATCTAAGGGTGCATACCAAAATGATAGGCGCAACTCCAGAACCAATAGAATCTCTGTCAGCTCTTCTGAATAAACACAGGAAACTGCTACTGCTGAATAGCGACTACATAACTTCACTTCTATTGATCATCAAAATCTGTATCCATGAATGTAAAATTACTAACATGTCTCCATCACATATCCAAACATGCAAGGCTCCATGATAACTATACAGACAATCATTCACCGAACACTGCCTGTAACTCTGTCAGGAACACTGCTGACACAAGCTGCTATATAACTATCTGTACTAATAGTTAACCTCTGCATCCATGATATCATGCTGATAACATGTCCATGCAACATATACTCAAAGCTTACTACATAAGTCTTCAACACATGCTACTTACCATATGTTGTCATCAATGACAAACATACACTCAACACTGGCTTGCTGGCAAATCTCCAACAATCTCCCCCTTTGGCATTGATGGCAACATATGGAATGAAAAACACCACCAACCCAAATGAACATTTCTTTTATAACATTCTCCATTTCCTCTTCAAAACTCCCCAAGGATGAATCCTCCATCTGCTACATTATTCTTCAACATTCTCCATTTCCTCAATTGAACCACTTCCATAGCTGAATACTACTCCCCCTTAGTATATTACTCCTTCTTTTACTTATGTTTTTCATGACTATATATTACTCCACCTTTGACATCAATGGAAAGGGGTGCCAAACAATTTAAGCACTGATACTACTCCTAAGGTAGAGTAGTCAACCATTCATCAGTCCTTGAGGACTGATGCTCTTTCTTCTTTCTTCTAGGCAGAATCAGGGAAGGGAATTACTCCCAACTTCTCCCTGAGATACTCAGAAGTATCCTTTGGTAAGGGCTTTGTGAATATGTTTGCTAGTTGATCTTTAGTACTCACATAGTCCAACTTAACTTCTTTTTCTACTACTTTCTCTCTTAGGAAGTGATACTTTATCTCAATGTGTTTTGTCTTTGCATGCATCACAGGGTTCTTTGACATTTTGATAGTGCTAGTGTTATCACAATGTATAACAATAGGATAGTCAATCTAAATTCCAAAATCCTTTATCATTTGCTTGATCAAAATAATTGTAGAATAATTTAGGGCTGCTGCAACATACTCCGCTTCTACTGTTGACTAAGAGATACATTTTTGCTTCTTGCTTGTCCAAGTGACAAGTCTATCACCAAGAAACATTGCTCCTCCTGATGTACTCTTTCTATCATCAATCCATCCTGCCCAATCTGCATCACTATATACATGAAGCTCAATATTTTCTGAATTTGGATACCATAGACCATAGTCTATAGTGCCTTGCAAGTATCTGAATATTATTTTTACTACCATGAGGTGACTTTGTTTAGGCTCTACTAAAAATCTTCCAACTATGCCAACTACATTGGAAATACCAGGTCTAGTTTGAGTAAGATAAATAAGTTTGCCAATCATAGACTTGTACAATGTTATATCTACTGCTAGTGAATCATCTTCTTTTGTAAGCTTGCATCCAGTTATCATAGGTGTCCCTATTGGCTTGCAATCATCCATCTTGAATTTATTTAATATCTCTTTCACATACTTGGATTGATTAATGAAAATACATTTCTCTGTCTGCTGCACATTCAATCCCAAAAAGTATTTGATAGGTCTAATTATGCTCATCTCAAATTCACTCTACATCTCCTTAGTGAATTCAACACTAAGTTTGTTATTACCTCCAAAGTTAATGTCATCAACAAATATAGCTACAAGTAGTAAACCTTCATATGTCTCTCTTATGAATAGATTACAGTCTGCTGCTCCTTTCTTGAATCCAATCTTTGTTAGATATCCATCCAGTTTCTCATACCATGCTCTAAGGGATTTCTTAAGTCCATAGAGGGCCTTCTTTAATCTACATACCATATCAGGTCTATTTGATAAGGTGAATCCTTCTGGTTGCTCCATGTATACTTCTTTCAATTATCCATTCAAGAATGCTGACTTGACATCCATCTGATAGAATTTGAAGTTTTTGATTGTTGCATAAGCTAGAAACAACTTAATAGCTTCTAATCTACTCAAAGGTGCAAATGTGTCTGAATAATCAATGCCTTCTCTTTGCATATATCCCTTACATACTAACCTTGCTTTATTTCTTACTATTGTACCATCTTCATTCATCTTGTTTCTGAATATCCACTTTGTTCCAATCACATTCTTATTACTAGGTCTTGGGACTAGTTCCAAAGTCTCATTCTTAATAATCTGATCTAGTTCTTCTTTCATAGCATCATGCTAATCTAAATCATTACATGCATCTTCAACACTTGAAGGTTCAATATGAGATAGTAAACATACCACCTCATTGCTAGCTGAATACTTTGCTTGTGATCTTGTTAAGACTTTGCCGCTCTGATCTCCAATGATGTCATTCTTGGAATGGTTTCTAGATTTAAACTTTGGAACTTTAGGTGATACTGTCTCATCTTCCTTCTGAGTTTCTTCTTCACTTGTTTTAGGGTCATTGAACAATACATTGATACTGTCAAACATCTCTTCAACAAATGTCTCACTAGTAGAGGGTCTAGGTTCATCTTCAATCATAGGTGAGTAATCATGATATCTTTCTTGAACCATAAACTTCTCATCAATCTTAACATGAGCACTTTCAATGATCTTCTTCAATCTTAAGTTAAAACATATATAAGCTTTACTTTTAGTAGAGTAACCAAGAAAAATACCTTCATCACTTCTTGCATCAAACTTACCTATTGCTTCATCCCTCTTGATGTAACACTTGCTTCCAAAGATTCTAAAGTATTTCACTATGGTAACATTACCAAACCATAGCTCATAAGGACCTGTCTTGTCAGTGATAGGCCTTAATTGTATTCTATTGATTATATAGACTACTGTATTGACCGTATCTCTCCAATAGGTATGTGCAACTTTTACCTCAATCATGATGGTGTGCGCTGTGTCAAGGATAATCATATTTCTTCTCTCAGTAATCCCATTCTGCTGAGGTGTTCTAGGTGCACTTAACTGTCTCTTTATGCCATGTTCTTCATAGTACTCATAGAATATGTTAGAGGTGAATTCTCCTCCTCTATCTGACCTTAGACATTTTATCTTAAGTCCAGATTCATTCTCAACCTTAGCTTTGAATATTTTTAACTTCTCAAATGCTTTTGACTTATCTTTCAGGAATGCAATCCACATCATTCTAGAATAATCATCTACATACACAATGAAATACCTTTCACCATAGTATGATCTTGTTTGAGTTGGTCCACATAGGTCTGTATGAATCAGATCCAGCTTGTTCTTTGCTAAATTATGTTTTCTCCTGAATGAATTCCTCACATGCTTTCCCATTACACATTCCCTACATATAGTATCAACTGGCTTTGCTATGCTAGGTAGGTCTCTTACTACCTTAACATTATTGATCTTTACTATGTTATCAAAATTTATATGACATAGTCTTTTGTGCCATAGCCAACTATCATCTACTTTAGCAATAAAAAAACTTGCCTTTGGATTAAGTTGAAAAAATTACCTTTAGTCTTTGATCTTGATGCAATTATTTCTCCTTGTTGTTAATGATACACTTGTTTCCATTGAACTCCAATTTGTAGCCTTTGTTAAGCAACTGCCCAACACTCAGTAGGTTATGTTTCAAACCATCAACCTAAAGAACATCATTAGTGCTATTCTTTCCATCTAGGGTGATGGCTCCTCTACCAATGATAGGTTTAGGAGTGTTATCTCCAAATCTGACCATGCCTCCTTTTTATCTATCCAAATGAACAAATCTATCTTTGTCACCTGTCATGTGATGTGAGTAACCACTGACAATGATCCAATCTGTCCTAATGTCTGCTTGTGAAATCAATGCTAACTCTTGTGAATTCTTTTCATCTTCAAGAGAAATGAATCCAATCTCTTCTTTTCCTGATTCTTCATCTGATACTCCATCTCCAACATAGTAACATTCCTTTGTATACTTAGGCTTGTAGTTGTTGAACTTTTTAACTCTTGTAGGACACTTAGATGCAAAGTGATCAATCTTATTACATGAGAAGCATTTGAATGGTAATTGACCTTCATATTTTCCTTTTCCTTTCTTTTCTCTTTTAGCAATCATAGCAATGAAATCATCTAGTGTTTTCTCTTCATCATCATCATCAAAATTACCAGAGGTGTTTGTATATTTTTTACCATGGACTGATGCTATGAAGGCTGTTTCACTTGTAGGTTCTATCTTCAATCTTGAAATCTCAAAAGCTGAAATTTTGCTGATCAAGGTTTCTCTTTTGAAATTTGATGTAAGTTGCATGGTCTCATCAAGTATGTTGATCTTGTTTTCATACTCTGCTATGAGAGTGGTCATCAATTTATCCATAATGTCTTCTTCCAAGATCTCTCCACCATTGTTCTTGATTCCTGCGAATGCTTCATTAATCCTTTGGTTGTAAGCTCTGATGTTCTCTTCAGGTAGCATCTCTAATGCATTATATCTTTTCTTCCAAGTTTTTTTGCATGCATCCTTTGCTTTTTTATCTCCTTCAAACATGTCTTCTAGGTGCTTCCATATCTTGTAGGCTGTGTCTATTTTCTTTATCTCAGAAAACTCACTATTAGGTAGGGCACTAGTAAGGGCTTCTTTTGCTATTGCATTCTGATGGAAAAAATCCTTCTACTTTCTTATAGCAGCATCCTTTGCAAGATCTACTAGAGAGGGGATCTCAACTTCCTTGATAGCCACTTCAAAAACTTCAAAAGCAATGTACTGCAAATGTGTCATCATCTTGTTCTTCCAATAAAGATAATTCTCTCCATCAAACTTAGGACTGTCTTTTCTAAAGAATTCCATCTAATCAACCTCAAGCTATTAAACTTTCTCTTTGAGGCACTTGGCTCTGATACTAATTGTTAGGAATAGTCCCAAGAGATAACTGAGAGGGGGGGGGGGTGAATCAGTTATCTACAAGTTTCAATTCTTTATCCAATTAAGTATAATTAAACATAAAGCATAAACAAAATGAAAGAACACTTGAACACAACACAAATATTTTGGTTACAGGGAAACCCAAATAGGTAAAAACCCCAGTGGGAATTTCCACCCACTAATATTCTATACTAGTGTTTTATCATCCTTGCTAGAAGATCCTTAACCCTATTAGGAGTTTCTTTACAATGTATTTAGTACAGTAGACCTGGTCAAGGGTTAGACCCTATTAGGAGTCTTTTACAATTAACCCTATTAGGGGTGAGGACACACTGTCCGAGAGCACACTGCTCAAAGGGGTGAAGGCTAGAACTTTTTGTATAATATATACACACTATATCTGGATCTTGGTGAACTGCACTTTGACCTACTATCTGGATCATTTCCAATGTATAGCACAAATACTTTACTTGGTCACATAGACCTTCTTCTAATGGCTCAACACTTTGCACATTCTGCTCTACTCTTCATAATCAACTCTGAACCACACATTAGCAATCACAAATGACTGCCTATAAATATCTTTCCACTAAATGATATAATCAAGTCAGCCTATTAGAACCACCTTGAAATCATATTAGAGAAACCAAAACATACTCCAATAATAATTTTGTTGGCTCTATGAAGCACGCAACACATTCTAGGACCTATCCAATATTAATAAATGTAGATGCATGCTACACACTGTCAGCTCTACCAATTTAACTGAAACTTTCTCCTCAAGCGGAATTACATCATGCACTCTTAACCAAACATTACTAACTCTTCTCCAACCACTAATCCAAGGGCACATACCAAAATGATAGGCGCAACTCTAGAACCAATATAATCTTTGTCAGCTCTTTTGAATAAACACAGGAAACTGCTACTGATGAATAACGACTGCATAAATTCACTTCTACTAATCATCAAACTCTACATTCATGAATGTAACATTACTAACATGTCTCCATCACATATCAAAACACACAAGGGTCCATGATAACTGTATGGACAATCATTCATCGAACACTACCTGTAACTATGTCAGGAACACTGTTGACACAAGCTTCTATATAACTGTCTGTACTAACATTTAAACTCTACGTCCATGATATCATGCTGATAACATGTCCATGCAACATATACTCAAAGATTACTACATAAGTCTTCAATGCATGCTACTTACCATATGTTTTCATCAATGACAAACATACAATCAGCACTGGCTTGCTGGCAAATCTCCAACAAGACTTGGCTCATTGCATTAGATCGATATTTTGTGAAGTAACATTTCGATACCAATGTTAGGGAAAGATGTGTTGTTATGCACCTCAAAGGTTTTTTAGCTTCTTGATGGAAGATTGAGGATTAGAAATTGGAACTAACCATGGAGACTATCACTTGGAAGCTATTTTTTGAGAACTTCTGAGAATGCTTCTTATCTAATTAGTGGTAGCAACACCATGTAGATGAGTTCCACAATCTATGACAATTATCTATCATTGTCTAGGATTATGAGCATCATTTATTTGAGCTCAAGCCTTATGCAAGATTTAGTGATAAGTCAACACTTGGGGAACCCACAATAGAGGGTTACACTTTTTTGCCTAAATGGACACTGAACTCTACATTTTGAAAAAAAACATTCACTTTCAGATGCTTATTGTCGCTAAACCTTTAAAAATTGGAAGATGAAGTAAATTATAGTCTTTAGGTTTTTCTATCTAGATTCTAAATATATTTTTTAATTTTTCTTTGGAATTGATTTGAATCAAATTTTCTTTCTCCCACAAAAAGTGGTATGTTGTTGAAAACATCATTTTCAAAGAGTGACACTATTTTTGTAAAGCATAACTTTTTTCTAAAATAGATATTAATGTGGTTCTTTTGAATTTTATTTTGTAATATCTATATCTAGAACCTGGAAGTGGTTTAATGACTTTATCACTAGTATTTCATATTTTATTAATGTTTGAAGTTGACTTAACCGTAATTTTGACATACGTTTCCATAACTTTTAACTTGTCGTGTATTTGTCCAATTTCATTTTTTTTTGATAGAAATGAGACTTCAATACTAGGGGAATTGTTATTTTTTAGGTTTTTTAATTCTCTTTTTTACTATTTTTCATTGAACATCGAACATAGAGGTTTATATTTAGCAAGAAACCTACATTTGATTGACGTCAAAAAACATGTACATAATCAACTAAAAAATTATCAAATTTATAACCATTAGAAAGCTCATTCCAAGTACTAGTGCCATGCAAAAGGGCATATCCTTAATGTTCCATTTGTGCCCTATAATTGAGCCCCAAAGCCATGAAATCTTCAAAAATTTGTTGGCCTTTGCAGAATGGGCCTAATATGGAGGTTTCGATAGAAAGTACTTTCTATCAAAATTATTTGAGTTTCTTTGTGTGGTTAAAGTCTTAACTCAAATACTTTCGACTGAAAGTAGTAATTAAATTTTGATAGAAACCTTGGTAGACCAATTTAGTGATTTTTTAGGCTAGTAACGATCTCATATAAATAAACATTTTTTTGCCTTATTTTGTAAATTTGAAAGTTGCAGAATAATTCACATTTTGGAGAAGTAATACATTTGGAGGTGTATTTGTTTGAATTTTGTCAAATTTTAGCGGAGCAATTTTGCGAGGGAAAGTGATGGGAAATAAAAAGAGAAGGGTAAATAAGATTGCACAAAATTATTCACCTGAAACCAAACAAAGACTATGTGAAGAATCATTGGCAAGTTATTATCATAGGAAACAAGGTATCTCTCTCTCTCTCTCTCTCTCTCTCTCTCTCTCTCTCTCTCCGTGTGTCTATTTATTAAGTGGATGGTTAGGAATAATCTTAATGAAACATGTATGTGTGATATTTCAATACTAAATAAGACTAATTAAGACCTAACATGAGTAATAAGACCTAGTAGGACCCCTTAAGACCTAACATGAGTAATAATACCTAACATGACCTATTAATTAATAACACCTAATAAGACCCTTAACACCTAATAGGACCACTTAAGACCTAATAGGACCCCTTAAGACCAAATAGGACTAATAGGACCTAATAGGAACTATTAAAACCAATTAAGACCTAACATGTCTAATAAGACCCAATAGGACCTCTTAAGACCCAACATGAGTAATAAGACCTAATAGGACCCCTTAAGATGAATTAAGACCTAATAGGACTAATAAGAGGTCTAATAGGACCTATTAGGACCTAACATGATTAATAGGACCTAAAACCTAGGAATAAGACCTAATAGGACCCTTAAGACCTAATAGGACCCCTTAAGACTTAATAGCAGTAATAGGATGCATTAAGACCAATTAAGACCAATTAAGACCTATTAAGACCAATTAAGACCAATTAAGACCTAATAGGATCTCTAAGACTAATAGGCCCCCTTAAAAGTTAATAGGACTAATATGACCTATTAAGACCAATTAAGACCTAACATGTGACTAATAAGACCAATTAGGACCTATTACTTGACCAATTAAGACCTAATAGTACCTATTAAGACCAATTAAGACCTAATAAGACCTAATAGGACCCTTAAGACCCAATAGGACAACTTAAGACCTAATAGGACCCCTTAAGACCAATTAAGACCTAACATGTGACTAATTAGACCTAATAGGACCCCTTAAGACCAATTAAGACCTAAGATGTGACTAATAAGACCTAATAAGACCTAATATGAAGCTAATAAGACCTAATAATACTTATTAAGATCAACTAGGACCAATTAAGACCAATTAAGACCAATTAAGACCAATTAAGACCTAATAGGACATAATAATACCTAATAAGATGTAATAGGACCCTTAAAACCTAATAGGACAACTTAAGACATGTAATAGGACCACTTAAGACCTAATGGGACTAATAGGACCTATCAAGACCAATTAAGACCTAACATGCCCAATAAGACCCAATAGGACCTAATAAGACCAATTAAGACCTAATAGGACCTATTAAGATCAATTAAGACCAAATAACACTAATTAAGACCTATTAGAACCTATTAAGACCAATTAAGACCAATTAAGACCAATTAAGACCAATTAAGACCTATTAAGACCAATTAGGAACTAATAGCACCTATTAAGACCAATCAAGACCTAAAATGTCTAATAAGACCTAATAGGACCTCTTAAGACCTAACATGAGTAATCTAAGACCTAATAGGACCCCTTAAGACCAATTAAGACCTAATAGGACTAATAATCTAGGTCTAATAGGACCTATTAGAACCTAACATGACTAATAAGACTTAAAACCTAGTAATAAGACCTACTAGGACCCCTTACTTGACTTAATAGGACTAATAGGATGTATTAAGACCAATTAATACCAAATAATACCAATTAAGACCTTTTAGAATGTATTAAGACTAATTAAGACCTATGAAGACCTAATAGCACCTATTAAGACCTATTAAGACCTAACATGTCTAATAAGACCTAATAGGATCTCTTAAGACATAACATGGGTAATTTAAGACCTAATAGGACCCCTTAAGACCAATTAAGACCTAATAGGACCTAATAGGACTAATAACCTAGGCATAATAGGACCTAACATGATTATAAGACCTAAAACCTAGTAATAAGACCTAATAGGAACCCTTACTTGACTTAATAGGAGTAATAGGACATATTAAGACCAATTAACACAAATTAAGACCTATTGGGACCTATTAAGACCAATTAAGACCTAATAAGACCTAAAAGGACCCTTAAGACCTAATAGGGCCCCTTAAGAGTTAATAGGCCTAATATGACCTATTAAGACCAATTAAGACCTAACATGTGACTAATAAGACCAATTAGGACCTATTACTTGACCAATTAAGACCTAATAGTACTTATTAAGACTAATTAAGACCTAATAAGACCTAATAGGACCCTTAAGACCCAATAGGACCACTTAAGACCTAATGTGACCCCTTAATTGACCCATTAAGACCTAAAATGTGACTAATAAGACCTAATAGTTGTAATTTTATCTTTGTATGGAGGAAATTCTCAAGAAGAACAACCTTCTAAAGTTGGAGAAAGGTCATCCAAAGCTCAACAAGAACAACCTTAAGAAGTTAGAGAAGGGTAATCTCACACTCAAACAAGTACACATCTCTCTCTCTCTCTCTACTTATTGGGTCATTTGTTGTAATTTTATCTTTGTATGTAGGAAATGCTTAAGAAGCACAACCTTCTGAAGTTGGAGAAGGGTCATCCCAAGCTCAATAAGAATAACCTTTGGAAGTTTGAGAAGGGTCATCTCATGCTCAAACAAGTACACACATCTCTCTCTCTCTTTCTTTGGTGAATATGTATTTTGGGTTTTCCCCTTAAGAGTATTTTTTTTGAACTATGTGTAGCCTTTTAAGACTCTATTAAGAGTTTTTTTTATTAAAATTTGTTTGTAGCCGAAGTTCAAGAAACATATGAGAAAGTTATTCTAGCTAAAGGGTTGAAGAGAAAAATAAATCATAAAATCATACATCATTTAAATGAAATGGATGTGGAAAAGTTGAGAAATTATGTTAAAAAACCTACAAATACTACAAAGAGGGCATTGAATAAAAATTCTAAGGAAATAATTGCACAATTTGAGAATCTTGATACAAATAATACGAATCTAGCATCAGTTGTGGGTTTTTCCTTTCCTGCATCTTTGTATATTTACAGGAAAGGAATGGAGGTTTTCTTTCTAGTTCTTTCCTCTAGAAGACCTTGAACCAATTAAAAATAAATAAATTTATAAATATTAGTGGCTTGCCACTTTTGCCAAAAAAAAAGATACACTTGAAAAAATCCAACTCTTATCAATTTTTCTTCTTAAAGATGAGTTAAAAGAGCCATTAAAAGTTTTGGGTGTAGATGTAAATTTGAAAAAGATGAAATCATCTACTGTAAATTTTTTTTTTTTGAAAGTGTTAAGGAAGGTTTGCATCCCATTGGGAAAACAACTAGATTTGCAGATAAGTCCATTTCAAGAAGAGTAATATTGACATAGATATTTTAAATAAAAACATGTCCCAAAAAGATAAATCTCTTCACTTTCATCTCATATCGGGTATAGTAGGAAGACAATATCACATTATTCAAAAAGGAGAATCGATTTGGATGATACTACATTGGAAGGTAATTTTGAGCACTAATGTTTAGAGCTCCTCACTTTGATAGGATTGATGAAACAACTAGGAACTTGATTAAGAGCTTTATGATTGATCATACTCATCCTTCACCAAATTACAGATATGTTATCAAGTAGAGGACTGGGCCTAAGGAATATCTGTGACACACAAAACATTGGTTGGAAACCACACAACATGAAATGTATCTCTCATTTTGTAATTCAAACCCTGACATAAAGATTAGACATACAATGTTTGAAAGATTAAGCCATGTATTGTGTGAAGATAGATAAATCTTTTGAAACTTTTTATTATCGATATCAAGGGTTTTGAAAGATGATAGAAGAAAGTGATGGTTCTCAAAATGATTTTCCTAAACAACCAAGCTAATTCATAGAATCAATCTTATGTGACAAATCAATTGAACATACAATATGTGAAATGGATTGCATAAGAGGAACTTGTGAAACATGTGGGAATTTGGCTAAATTTATTTTGAGATTTGAAGATACTGACATGACGAGGATGGTAAAATGTAAGAGTTACACATACATAAAGTCTGAAAGAAAAGTTGGGAAAGAATCAACAAGGTTGGAATATGTAGAGGAGGAGATACCTGTTGAAGCATTTATGGAGAATTTTCATAAATTGATTCAACCATATATACGCCATGGTTTTTTTCTAAGAGGAAATAAGAACAATTCCAAATAATAAGAGAAACTTTCCCACTTGGAACAGTTTTATTGGTCGTTGACTTTGCAGAGAATTACTCTTTTGTTCCTAAAAAAAAACTTCAAGCAAAATACTAATATACAGAGTAGGTCACTTGTTAGGAATGAATGCTAAAGCCTTTGGCAGTCATTCTATAGCAGTGGTTGTTGCATTCATGACTATGATTGTCATTGATGTCAACACAATGATATTTTGGAGTTTAGCAGAGAAGCAGGCACAATTTTGTTTTGCACACATGTTATATTGAAAATTGAGTTATGCAAAGTTGATGGTATGTTCTTTGGTGTGTTATTAACCTATGGTTAACAACACAAAAATAAATTCATTTATTCATGAAAGTTATAAGCATTTTGGTGGAAGCAGTATTCTGGCAGTGTTCCTAAGTAACAGTTTTTGGTAATCGGAGGATATCTCCTAATCGGGATGGAATCTGATTCTGCACAGTTAAAGGGAATTTTGAGACTCATTGGTGGTGACTTGGTTCATAGTGAAAACTTCGAGGTCACACGATTGGAAAGTTACAATATCTAGAAGCCGACAGTTTTTATGTAATTTTGATGTAGCATGTTGAAATTATTATTTTATATTTGGATGCTAACTCATTTGTAATTATTTGAGTGTGGTATAAAGGAAGGAATGTTTTCCTTATTGAAATATGGGATTTTAATATTTGTGATATGAAATTGTGAAAGTTGTGATGTGAATATATGCATGAGGTGAAGAATAGAGCGAATTCAGTGGTGAAGGAAGACTTGCGAAGTACAGAGATCTGGATTTGTGATCTTGTGTAGCAGAGAGTGTAGTTTTGGCATAGTGTGAAGGAGGTAACATGTATCATATTATTCTATTGAATAATCCTAAGATCTATTGGACAGTGAGTTCAGAGATCTTGCCTTGAAGCTGTTTGGGTAGTGGGTCCTTCTGTCTTCCATAACTCCTAACAGGGTTAGAATATTTTAACAGGGATTCAAAATCTCCTAACAGAGATTCATATGTACTAAATGTATTTCATAAGACTCCTAACAGGGTCCATCCTCTCACAAGGAAATTTCATATTAGTGCATCATTTTGTGGGCATCATTCCCACCAGGGTTTACTCTCTGATCAAGAGGTTCCCTAGTTAACATATCTTTTGTTATTGTGTCATTGTGTATGATTATCTTTCTATGGTTGGTTACTGCACTAATTATATGGTTTAAAGATGTTGAAGTTGATATTGAAGTTGATAAATGGTTTAATTATCTGATAACTGATTCACCCCCCCCTCTCAGTTATCTTGGGGATCTTTGCTTTCTAACAATTGGTATCAGAGTGACAGGTCCTTGAAAGAGAAGTTTAACAACTTAAGGAGATCTATGGAAAATTTTAGGAAAGAAAGCCCTAAGTTTGATGGAGTAAATTTTGACAGCTAGAAAGAAAAGATGAAGACACATCTCTTGTGTTTAGGACCAAGTTATTGGTTGATTACAAAAAATGAGAGAACTATAATTGAAGAAGATAGTCTTGAATCAAGTTCTAAAGATGAGGTAGATCTATTCATGTGTAACATACTTGCAAGAGAAGCACTTTTATCAGCACTTCCGGAGAATGAATATAGTTAGGTAAAAGGTTTAACTAGATCTCATGATATTTGGAAACCTTTACATTCTACTTTTGAAGGTGATGAACATGCAAAGAAAGCTAGGTTACATAATTGGATTTGTGCATTTGAAGACATAAGAATGATGGAAGATGAATCTGTTAGAAGCTATATTGGTAGGATGTCAAAAATTCTTGCAATAATAAAGTCTTGTGGAGGTGAAAAGATAGAGAATGAAGTAATATAGAATATTTTGAGAACATTGACACCGGTATTCAGGTAGACTACACAAATGATTGAACAAGTGATACCTTGTACACCAAACTTTTCAAGAGAGACTCTTCTTGGAAGATTGGAAGCAGCAGAGATGAATTTGAGATTATCAGGAGAACTACCTAGAGTGGAGACAACATTCAGTGCTCTTAACATTAGACCTACTTTGTCTAGAAGTACAAGTGTGAATGAAGATTATGCCAGTAGTAGCAGATCCAAATATGATGAAGATAAGAAGATTGAAGAAGGTATTGCCTTGCTTGTGAAAACAGAACTAGATGGTAAGAAAATCTTTAAATGTTGGACATGTCAAGAATATGGTCATTTTGCATCTAAGTGTCCTAAGAGAGTTAAGAAGTATAGAAATAATTTTAAGCCTAGAAGATCTAAAGAATGCTATTATGCAAATGATGAAGAAATTGAAGCAAGAATTGAAAGACATTTGAGTGACAGTGATAATGATAACTTTGATGACATAGGATTTGTAGCAATTAAGGAAGAAAATTTTGAATCTAATGTTAAGGAAGAGAAAGCCTTAGTTTCCCAAGTTGAAAAAAAAGATGATTGGATTATAGACAGTGGTTGTTCACATCATATGATTGGTGATAAAGGAAAGTTCATAAAGTTTAACAATTATGATGGAGGAGTTGTTAGAGTTGGTAACAATGCACCTTGTTTGATTAAAGGTATAGGATCTATTACTCTTGATGGGAAGACTAATACTGATGATGTTTACTTTGTTGATGGATTGAAACATAATCTTTTGAGTGTTGGATAGTTAGTGGATAAGGGATATAAAGTTTGGTTTACTAAGAAAACTTGTGTGATAGAGGATAAAGATGGAAATCTAATTGGAACTGGATCTAGAACCAGAGGTAATGTATTTCAGTTGAACCCTACTGAGATGACATGTTTGATGACTAAGATTGATGAAAGTTGGTTATGGCATAGAAGGTTCTGTCATATAAACTTTGATAATATTGTGAAAGTGAGTTCTACACTTGCAACAAGGGATTTACCTAAGATTATGAAGCCTACTAACATGATTTGCAAGGAATGTGTGATGGCTAAGCAGAAAAGGAGTTCATTTCCTAGCAAGAAGTTCTCATCTACAGAAAAGTTGGAGATTGTTCATACAGACTTGAGTGATCTTACTAGGACTAGAGGATTCTATGGAGAAAGGTATTTTATGATTCTTGTTGATGATTTTACAAGAATGATGTAGATTGCATTTTTGAAAGAAAAATCTGAAGCATTTGATAAGTTTAAGGTCATGAAGAATAAAGTTGAGAATGAATCAGGAATGAGGATTAAATGTTTGAGATCTGATAGAGGTGGAGAATTTACATCTAAAGAGTTTAACACCTTTTGTGAAGTGAATGGTATTAAGAGACAGTTTTCAGCCCCTAGAACACCTGAACAAAATGGTATTGTAGAAAGAAGGAACATATCAGTGACTGAAGCAGCTAGAGCTATGTTGTTTGAAGGTGATTTGGCTAAGACATTTTGGAGAGAAGCAGTGAATACAACAGTATATACAATGAACAGAGTACAAATCAGAGTAGACACAGACAAGACACCTTATGAATTATGGTTTGGACATGCACCCTCAGTTAAGTATTTTAGAATTTGGATGAAGCAAATGTTGAAGGATATTGGAATTCAGTTTGATGAGCCTATTGTCATACATTGTGACAATACAAGTACAGTTAGTATGTCTAAGAATCCTATATTACATTCTAAGATAAAGCATATAGAGATCAAGTATCATGTTGTAAGAGAGAAAGTAGCTAAGAAAGAAGTCAGACTAGAGTACATAAGCACAAAGGAGCAGATAGCAGATATATTTACAAAGTCTTTGCCTAAGGATACATTTGAGTATCTAAGAGGTATGCTTGGGGTTATGCCCCAATCTACTCTTGAGTAAAGATGCAGATGGTTGCATCCGTCTAGTGGTTTATGGCCCTATCTATTTTCTGGATTGGATGTTGGTACTTCCTCTATGGGGGAGTATGTGTATCTGAGCTGAGTCATGAGGACTCTTGTGAATGTATTTTCTGAACAGTGTCTTTTGACATTGAGCTATTGTTTGACATAGTGATGTAATTTCTGTCATTGATGTCAATGGGGGAGAGAATCATGAAAAATATTGAGGAACTACATTTGTTGAAGAGATTGAATAGGATAATGAAGCAAGATTTGATTGATGAAGAGCAGCAAAGTAGTTGAGCAACAGTGATTGGATTTTTGGAACATTGGATGTTTTTCATCTATGTTGCCATCAATGCCAATGGGGGAGATTGTTAGGAATGAATGCTGAAGCCTTTGGCAGTCATTCTGTAGCAGTGGTTGTTGAATTCATGACTATGATTGTCATTGATGTCAACACAATGATATTCTGGAGTTTAGCAGAGAAGCAGACACAATTTTGTTTTGCGCACATGTTATATTGCAAATTGAGTTATGCGTAGTTGATGGTATGTTCTTTGGTGTGTTACTAACCTATGGTTAACAATGCAAAAAGAAATTCATTTATTCATGAAAGTTATAAGCATTTAGGTGGAAGCAGTATTCTGGTAATGTTCCTGAGTAGCGGTTATTGGTAATCGGAGGATATCTCCTAATCGGGATGGAATCTAATTCTGTGTAGTTAAAGGGAAGTTTGAGACTCATTGGTGGTGACATGGTTCACATCACAAACTTTGAGGTCACATGATTGGAAAGTTACAATATCTGGAAGCCGACAGTTTTTATGTAATTTTGATGTAGCGTGTTGAAATTATTATTTTATATTTGGATGCTGACTCATTTGTAATTATTTGAGTGTGGTATAAAGGAAGGAATTTTTTCCTTGTTGAAATATGGGATTGTAATAGTTGTGATATGAAATTGTGAAAGTTGTGATGCAAATATATGCATGAGGTGAAGAATAGAGCTAGTTCAATGGTGAAGGAAGACTTATGAAGTACATATATCTGGATTTGTGATCTTGTGTAGCAGAGAGTGCAGTTTTGGCATAGTGTGAAGGAGGTAACATGTTTCATATTATTCTGTTGAATAATCCTAAGATCTGTTGGACAGTGAGTTCAAAGATCTTGCCTTAAAGCTGTTTGGGCAGTGGGTCCTTCTGTTTTCCATAACTCCTAATAGGGTTAGAATCTTTTAACATGGATTCAAAATCTCCTAATAGAGATTCATATGTACTGAATGTATTTCATAAGACTCCTAACAGGGTCCATCCTCTCACAAGGAACTTTCATATTAGTGCATCATTTTGTGGGCATCATTCCCACCGGGGTTTACTCTTTGATCAAGAGGTTCCCTAGTTAACATATTTTTTGTTATTGTGTCATTGTGTATGATTATCTTTCTATGGTTGGTTACTGCATTGATTATATGGTTTAAAGCTATTGAAGTTGATAAATGGTTTAATTATCAGATAATTGATGCACCCCCCCTCTCAGTTATCTTGGGGATCTTTGCTTTCTAACATCACTATTATGGTCCATGTGTGTTATCAACATGCACAATTAGATTTGGATGGTGTTAAAAGTACATATCAAGAATGTGCCATTAAGAAAGAATATCACTTTTACATTAGTGATGATAAAGAGCATGACACACATTTTGTCGAGCATTGCTTTAAGATAGTTTTTTGATATTTGGAAAACAAAGGCATACAAATTGAAAAGCATTTCATTTGGTCAGATGGATGTGCATCACAATTTAAATTAGAAAGGCCATTTTATGCGCCACTATGTAGATATCATCAATACCAAAAGATACCACACATTTGGAGTTTCTTTGAGAGTGGACATGGAAAGGGTGAGCATGATGGTGCATGAGCTTGTATCAAACGTGCTTTAAGAAAGTATCAATTGGACTATTAGGGATATCATATAAATAATGCTCATGATGTAGTTGAGTGGTACAAGACACACTTTACAATTCCAAATTAGGCTAACACATCATCATGATTGGATCGAGTCATACCATTCAGAGTGTTCTGGGAGATATCAGGTATATATGCAACATATTTTCAAATTATCAAATCAAATTTATATATATGTACTTTAAATATTGATTTGAACATGTACATACATGTTTAGCTTGTTTTAAATTTTTACATGTCTTCTTCAAGTGTTGATAGAAGATCGATGCATGGATGCAAGAGGGTAGAAAAAGCAAGATCCCTGCATTTAGTTATGAGTACAAATAGTAATGTGTGGTCATTGTACACTAGAGATTACTCATGCTTTTGTTATGACTGCACTACTGAAAACTATGGTGAATGCATCAACCAAAAATGTAGATATCTTAGTGAATGGAAATTGGTGCCACTAGATGTTACTAATACAAATGATGAAGTTGAGGATGAAAGCTACAATGACATTCCATTGATTTCTACTGATTATGACCATATTTCAGGTTTGATCAAAATTGGTACGTATATACTTAGGTTTCATAATCTCAATTTCCATAAATTTAGTGAGCATGTACATTATTATTTACCATTCAATATAGACATGTATATATAGTAAATTATACTTGAAGTCTGTTTAATTTAAATTTACAGGTTGTTAGAAATATATTTTGTAGGACATGTTTTTGCAGTAATAATAGAGCCTAGAAATGTATAAGGTGTTAGTTAATATTTATTATGCTGCACCAAGGAGAGGAAGAAGCTACCAAATAATGAAACAAGCGATGAAATTATGTTTCCTACAGGTTCTAGTAGTGTATTTATATTTAATTTATTAAAATTGAGACAAATTGTGATGGAATTTTGTGTGTTTATAGTTAATTTATCTATGTTGTTTCTTGTCTGTGAAGGTTTAGTTGTTGTGAAAGGAATGTATTTGAATAAAATCAAAATACTTAAACATGGGATCTATTTTATTGATTATCAACCTAATAAAAAGGTTTAGCAGTATAGCCACCTTGTAATTCCCACTACCCTATCTCTTCATCTAGTCGCAAGATGTGGCATTCGTAAGTGGAGACTTGACACTGATGATTATGAGAGAATATTACATGTTATCCAAAAATGTGGTGAACCACTTGATGTGGTATAGAAACAATGTATTTACATGTTTTCACAACTTGTGTGAATTTTGGTTGAATAATTTGACATAGAGATAAATTTATCTTAAGTAAACTATTGTAATTTGAACAATATTAATACTTATTTTGAAATTTGAATGTACATTGCACATCTTAAGGGGAGGATTAAATACTTATCTCAATTTGAATGTATGCATGATATTGCAATGATTTGTTTGCATAGTTGAAATTAATTAGAAGATGTCATTAGGGGATGATTTAATACTTATCTCAATTTGAATGTATGCGTGATATTAATACTTATTTCAATTTGAATGTATTGCACATCTTAAAAGGATGATTTAATACTTATCTCAATTTAAATGTATGTCTTAAGGGGATGGTTTATTACTTCTCTCAATGAATGTGTACATGCATGATATTGCAATACTTTGTTTGTATAGTTGATTAATTAGGACATGTCTTAAGGGGATGATTTAATACTTATCTCAATTTGAATGTATGTGTGATATTAATTTTTATTTAAATTTGAATGTATTGCACATCTTAAGGGGATGATTTAATACTTATCTCAATTTAAATATATGCCTTAAGGGGATGGTTTATTACTTGTCTCAATGAATGTGTACATGCATGATATTGCAATACTTTATTTGTATAGTTGATTAATTCTAGGACACATCTTAAGGGGGTGATTTAATACTTATCTCAATTTGAATGTATGCATGATATTAATACTTATTTAAATTTCAATGTATTACACATCTTAAGGGGATGATTTAATACTTATCTCAATTTAAATGTATGTCTTAAGGGGATGGTTTATTACTTATCTCAATGAATGTGTACATGCATGATATTGCAATACTTTGTTTGTATAGTTGATTAATTAGGACATGTTTGAAGGGGACCTAGATGAAATAACTAAAATCAAATACATATAACTTCTACATCATCAAATGTATATTATAAATTACATGTAAAACATATAACTCAGATCATCAAATGTAAATAAATTACATGATGTCAAACATATATAACATGTCAATCATCAAACATAGATCAAGTATAACATGTCAAACATAAATCATAGATCAAGTATAGTTCTTAGATCATCAAACATAGATCAAGTATAGAATGTCAAACATCAATCATAGATAAATTATAGTTCTTAGATCATCAAATATTTAACATGTCAATCATCAAACATAGAGAAAGTATAGCATGTCAAACATCAATCGTATATCAAGTATAGTTATTAGATAATCAAACATTTAACATTTCAATCATCAAACAAAGATCAAGTATAGCATGTCAAACATCAATCATAGATCAAGTATAGCTCTTAGATCATCAAACATTGATCAAAAGTATAAAGATCAAATAATATCAAACGTAACATGTGAATCAGACCTAGAGTCTAGAGATGAAATATAACATCAAATTTACATAATGTGTATAGATAAAAAATATATAAAGTGTCTCTAGAACTAAGATGAAAGTGTCTATGTACTAGCTAGATGGATCGATAGCCTAGGACTCATCACCAAAACTCCTCACTAAGCGGTCCCTAGAGTGACTATCATGCTATAAAGGATGTGCCAAGCCCTATACAGAGAAAGTGATATAAATTACATGCATCTAAGCAATACATATCTATAAAGTGATATAAATTATACATGTACACATCAATAAATTTAAAACTCACTTGTCCACTACTGATCTCATCATCAAGTGAGTCCTGACGATGTACACGGTCAGGCCTCAATGAAGGAGTAACATGAGGCATCTCCCCCTAAAAAAAATCACATATATAATACACATGATATCATATCAATCAAATTAAAAATAGTAAATTTACATGCTATGAAATTTACAAATTTAGTTTGTAACATTAAAATAATGATTTAAACTTATGTATATGGTTGCACCTGATAGTACCTAGACTCCCTAGCCTTGATCATGTCAACCAAGGCATCAAGATTTTGTTGGGCCTCATCCAGGCTTAACTCTACATCTGCAACATGACTAGTCAACACACATCCCACTAATGATGAGTGTAGCAGACTGACCAAATGAGATGGCATGGAAGTCGAATCATCACATGTCAGAAAATCCATGTAACTCGTAGTCATCATGCTAAAGTCAACATCCTCAAGGCTAACATTAGAGGATTGGCATGTTGCACTCACTAAAGGGTCTGTACACTATGCCTCTACCTCTGCAACAATAGAGTGGTTGGTAGGTGGATCCTAATGGGCACTACCTTTATGGCCATGGTCTGGGTGATGAGAAGGATGTGGCAGAGAGTATCTGATAGTACTCACACAAGCTCTAACATCTGATATGGAGATATCATGGTTTGCTACTATAAATATAGATGCATCTAGAAAATCCTCAACCAAACTAGTCAATGTAACTCATTCCACTTCTCTTGTGAGTCCCTCTAGGCTGGCAAGTGGAGGGATGAACACTACAATATAGATGTCATCTGAGGTCCTGCTAAAGGATGCTCCAACTAAGGATTTAGAGTGTCGTTGAGGCATCAAATACTACCCAACCTGATCACTAGATATGGATCTAGCAGCTGCTACAATGTTCCCAACTCCATCAATCACTCCTCAAAGCTAGGTTCTACGAACAATCATATGCTACCAGAACCAAAGAAGGAGATATAACAGGTTCCCTTTGACCAACAATGGCCCTGTGTGATGGTAACAGATGATTGCACGTGTCGATGATAAGCATCTTTATCAACTAGTCTACCACGCCCTTGTCCTAGATATGATGGCAAATCAGTGTAATTCACGACCCTCCTTAAATGAACCTCAATAAAAAGTTGTTGGGAAAAATACAATGGAATGTAGTCATTATTTGGATAACGACCATGGGTAGAAAGAAATCATGGGTAGATCAATGCAGTCATAGCTGGATCCTGACACCTAGTAACTTGATAACCCTTCACATACTTTTGATCAACATAAAATGGGAAAGCTTCTTGTTTCATGGTCTCTTTGGGCACTAAACCGTGTACCTCAGAAAGAGAAATTCCTGAACAAACCTCTCATCTCTTCCTCTCAAGTATGGCCTCTATAACATCTGCTAAATATTATATATACATATATGTGTGTGTGTGTGTGTGTGTGTGTGTGTAAATGTGTATATATATACATGTGTATATATATATATACATGTATATATATATATATATACATGTATATATATATATACATGTATATATATGTATATATATATATACATGTATATATACATATATATACATATATATACATGTATATATATATATACATGTATATATATATATACATGTATATATATATATACATGTGTATATATATACATGTGTATATATATATACATGTATATATATATATATACATGTATATATACATATATATACATGTATATATACATATATATACATGTATATATACATATATATACATGTATATATACATATATATACATGTATATATACATATATATACATGTATATATACATATATATACATGTATATATACATATATATACATGTATACACACACACACACACACACACACACATATATACACACATGTATGTGTATATATATACAATCTAGCTCATATGGACATTTTTGAAGCACAACCACCAATCCTCTACTGTGACAATTAGGGGGTGTTGAATCTTGTCATAAATCTAGTTTTGTATTAGAGAACAAAGCACATTGAGGTCAAATATCATTATATTCAAGATTAGGTGATGCACCATTGCATTTAGCTCTAGTACTACCCAATCAACTCTCAAACTGTAGATATGCTCATTGTGTCTCTTGGCAAGGTAAATTTTGAGTTGTTTTAGGTGTACATTTGTAGGAGGTCAATGTATTAAGGGAAGAAATGTTAACATGATCCATATTGCTTTCTTTTTCCCCATTCCTTTCCATTCCTCAAGGGCATACTTTTTTTTGCATTCTATATATCATGCATTCTAATTGAATAAGACACATTGATGAACTCTTGTATGCTTTCATTCAAGACTTGGATTTCCTTCAATCAACAATCTCTTTTGTGATCTCTTGTGATTACTTTCTATTATATATATCATGGAAAATTTTATTTAGTTAATGATAGGTACAATTATTTAAAGTGAGATTTGTTCTATTTTAGATATGTTCTCTAGTGCCATGAAGAAATAATTATCTTAGAAAGATTTAAAGGCTAAATATAGACCTGGTAATTAGGATTATGTATCTTTTTAAAATATAATAGAGATGATCTATATAGTTTGGATTGAATGTACTTGACATTGGCAGAAGGATTTGAAGTGATATCCTTAAACTCTTTTTGGAATTACAAACTTCTAAAGGCAATTAATTCCTCTTGCCTCACTTTCCCCCAGTTTCAAAGCCTAGTGATTATTAGAAACTCTAGTCTAAGATAAATTATCAGCACTAGAGATTTCAAATAGTTTGGTTTACTATCTTGGAGCCCATACTGGTTTACTTCAGAGTGGTGTCCTATTTTGTATGGTCTTCTCATTAGATCTTAACTTGTTCATTTAGGTGTTTCTAATTATCTCTATCATTCTACTTGCAATTTTAAACTCTCAAGCATCTTTTTTAGTTTTCCCTATGCAGACAATGCACATGGAATTGGAATTAGATACATGTTTTCTTCGAGTCCTTTTGGGCATAGTCTTTTTTTCTCTTTTTATATGATTCTTTTAACATATTGACCTAATATACCTCTAAAATATATCCAAATTGACATGTTTTTGAAGTGAATATCTTATTTAGCATGTCAAAACATGGAAAGGATACTTATTTTCAATTATTATAAATGCTCACTCTTCTAATTTATATGTAATACTTTATTATATGCTCTACTATTATATTACATATTCAAGTCTAGGCCAATAAAATGGGTTTGAAGTTTTTTAATTGTACAATCTTACTAAACATTGTACTTTAATGATTTGTGTATTGTTACTTGTATGTCATCTTCTTTTATTAGCAAGATGCTCTAACTCCATACAAATGTTGATATACTTGTAGCTACAATGGTCATTCCAATCATAATTCTCAAGGATCTCAAACATCCGATAAACATAGATGTAGCAGTTGGTATCCCTCCCATGTGGTTAATTTATTCTTCTCAATGTGATTGTATCTTTAATGTAATAGTAATAAGTTTCCTTGACTAGAGCTTCCTTTTGTCCTATTTAAATGTCTCTCTTGATTAGAATGAATAAAAAGACACAAAAATAAAATAAAATGTCATAACAGATTTGGAGCCTATTTTTTTCCACGATCTCTTGGATGGTTAGAACAACTCCTGAACTATAACCCTCCCTTTCCTCCATTAAGGTGACTTTAACTACCTTATATTATGAATACTTTCTTGAATCTTTAGGACTTTTATCATGTTAGCTTTTGAGAGCACGATTATATTCTATTCCTTTTATATCAGCTTTATATATTGGATTCTCATATAAAGTAATATAAAATATTCACTACTCATCATAAAAGAATTCTTATAATACAAATTTCTTCTCCTAGACTGTGAGCAAACCAGTAGAGTTAGTTATTCTCCGGAAAGCAATCTGCCATTTCTTATTTTATAAACCCAACTTTATACGTGTTCAATTATTTTATAAAGCCAACTTGTTTCTTTTTTAATATTACACAGACATGATCAAGCTCTGGGTGGTCGCCAGCTTACTTAGACCATGTCATCTTCGCCCGGTTGTCCGTTTGACAATGACGAAGAGGGAGAAAAGAACAGACTTAAACATGGTTGATTGCAGATAATATTATAGTTTACTTTTAAATACTGCACATAATTTGGACTCTGTCCACAGTATTTATAGAAAACTGGAATTTGACCTTTAAAACAAACAACGTACCGGGCTTGTTACCTTTGCACAAAATTGTAATGTAATATACAATGTTAATCCTGAGCGGCAGATTTGACAGAGGAATAGTTAGAATATACTCTGTTCAATCAGGTATATATATATATGCAATTGCTGGGTGATTCACGCGTAGGTCTTTGTCAATCAATAAAAAAGAAGCCGCGTGGCTGTCTGGATATAAAGAGAAATCCTGATTCGAAGATAGAGATGGCGAGCTTGTGGGTTTTGGTCTTTACTTTTCTTGCAATTATATTTTCGTGCGAGGGGGGTGAGCTGAGGTATAATTTCTATAGAAGAAGTTGCCCATCTGCAGAAGAAACAGTTGAGAAGGTGGTGAAAAAATACATAGACAAAGATCGCTCCCTTGCGGCTCCCCTCTTACGAACGCATTTCCATGACTGTTTTGTGCGAGTCAGTATACTACATTACATCATTGCTTCACCCATTTGTCCATATCTCAATTTTTCCCCTCTTTCAGTAATTTGCTCGTACATTGTGTACGTTAGAATGTAACTAAATGTGTTGAGGTTTGATTAGGGTTGCGACGCGTCAGTGCTTCTGAATTCCACAGCGAACAACACAGCAGAGAAAGAGGCGATTCCAAATCTGAGCCTGCGCGGGTTTGAAGTGTATGACGATGTCAAAGCAGAAATTGAGGTGGAATGTCCGGGCGTCGTTTCCTGTGCTGACATTGTCGCCCTTGTTGCTCGAGACGCTGTCGTTGCTGGGGTAATAACACACTACACAACTATTTTGTTCATATTTCTGCATTGTTTATCTTATTGATGTTTAGGTTTTTATGTATAGAGTGAAGGTCCATATTGGCGCGTGAGAACAGGGCGTAGAGATGGAGTGATATCTCGAGAGAGTGAGGCCTTGACCAACCTTCCTTCACCATTTTTTAACTTCTCACAGCTCAAGACATCTTTTGCAAGCAAAGGACTAGATGTTAAAGACCTTGTTGTTCTCTCTGGTGGGTAACAATTCAAATATTGAAGTATTGAATTACACTAGCTAATTTATTGAACTAAGATTGTAATTATATTGTGATTGTGAATAGGTGGACATACAATTGGAATCAGCTTTTGTCCTGCATTTAGCAACAGGTTATACAACTTCACAGGAAAAGGAGACATGGATCCTTCCTTAGATCCCACTTATGCTCAATTTTTGAAGACCAAATGTAACAGTCAATCAGACATAAGAACTACTGTAGCTATGGATCCGGATAGCTCCTTTACTTTCGATAGCCATTACTTTAATAATCTCAAAGAAAAGAAGGGCCTCCTCCAATCTGATGTTGCATTGCTGACAACTCCCATTGCCAAAATGCTTGTTGATTTGCAGGTGAACACAGAGATTTTCTTTGAAAACTTTAAGTATTCCATGCAACGTATGTCTGAAGTCCAAGTACTCACCGGAACAGAAGGTCAGATCAGGCGTCAATGTGCCTTTGTTAATTAAGATCATATGAATTTTAGTGACTTCTATATTATTGTCTTTTCCAGCAATGTCATTAGTGGAAAAATAAAAATAGTCATTAACCACTAAAATAAAAATATTCTAGAAGAGGCTTATCGATGTAGTGTTAATGTAACTTAACAATGCTAATTACAAGATGACTTGTTGCATGTTTTGGCAATTCAAGACATGGAAAACTTTAATCCCTACTAAAAACATACTATCCCCAAGGTTTTATATGTTTTTAAGAAGCACTTGCTTAACCTAACAAGTAAGCATTATAACTATCCTATTCACGGACTATAATAAAATCTTAAGAGGAACTACATGTAATTACGTTTAAATTATTGTAAGAAAAATAAGTTTGTATGAATTGTAACAGCTTCTATATTTCTTTTGTGAACTGTTATTGATGGAAAATAAAAATAGTCACCAATCAATAAAATTAAGATATTATCGATAGGCTTATTAATGTAATGTTAAGTAGTAGAAATGCTAATTACGAGGGTGGTTTGTTACATATTTTGATACATCAATTAGTGGAAAAAAAGTATTTCTTGAAGCATTTGAGCAATCTAATAGGTGTGCATTTTGACTATCCTATTCACAACACCATCGTAAGATCTTAAAGAAGAAACTAAATATTTATTGTTTTCATCCTGAAAGTGTCTCCTAAATGCCTACAAATAAACAGTACTAGAAAAATACAATTCTAGAAACCAGTAAGAAAAAAAAGCTCATGCATTGAACTTTCATATTTTAAATCTGGCTACTCCTTTATAGAAAATAATTGCATAAATCCTATTATATGTAGAGAAAAATGATTGATTAATTTTTATCAATTTAAATGATGCAAATAGGCAATACAAAAAGACCAATATAGACAACTATTCACAAATGACAATTTTAAAAATAGAAAAAAAAGTTACTAACTAAAACCTAATTACTATAATATGCCAACTTTCCCCTCTTATTACATTAACTCAAACAAGAGTTGAACATTGCTAGGGTTTTAAACCCAACCCTTTTGGAGATTTTGATGAAGCACCCTCACCAATCCCCCTTGATCACCCAAGAAACACCAAATTGACTGCATTAGTGAGTCTCTTGACTGTAGAACTTGAAGCCATCTACACAACATGAGAGAACATAAAAGTGTTTCCACCCTCCATTCACAATGAGACATGTTTCCTCCAAAATTCCACATCTCTTCTGAGTGTGTCTAGTGCCTCCTCTAGTGTTGCACATGAGACACCTTTCCTCCAAAATTCCACATCTCCTAGTGTATTTAATGCTTCCTCAAATGCTATGAAAATAATCCCCCCTTTGCTAAAAAAATCACCAATCAACTATCTACACATGAGACACCTTTCCTCCAAAACTCCAAATCTCCTATGAGTGCTTCTAATGTCTCCTTAGGTTCTCAACACATCTTCAACCAAACATGAATACATAAAAAAGTGCACCAATAAGAATCTTTCCCTCTTGCTCCTTGAAGGGACACAAATATGCCAATTCATCTCTTTTCTTTAGGGATACAAATAGGGAGTTTCTCACGCAATAAATTATCCCTAAGAAAGAAGCTATCTCAAGATGATAAATACCCTCCCGCCTCTATTGCCTCCAATCTTAGGTGTATTAGCTTTACTACTCTCTAAAGAAAAAAACATTTCATGAATTTTTGCATTACAAGGTGAGTTTTCATCATCATATGAGTCATTTTTGTATACTACAAAACCATAAAAGTGTGTTACGTCTTTAGTTATAGTGAAAGCTATATTTTTCTTCAACTTTCCGTCAAAGAGATCTTTATCCTAGTGAATATAATTCATCTTCACATGTCCAATGTTTTGATAATAATAATATTATTTAATTCTTTCCTTGTTGAAATGTTAGACTCTTTTGTAGCAAGGAAAACACTTTCCTCAAAAATTAAATGACTCTTGCGAACTCTACTTCCTTTATCAATAAGGGAAGAAATTATAATTTCCAAGTTTGGAATCATGTTTTTCAATGTAAAAATAATTGTAGTGTCCTAAGTTATATTCCTATATAATTTTTTTCCTTACTTAGGCCCCGTTTTATTGTGCAAGGCTTTCGTGCTCATTATTCTTGATCTAGCCTTGATTTTGTGCATATTTTTGGCATCCCCGTATTAAATTGGATCCTCAACCCAAATCTGAGCCCATTTTTTCCAATCAAGGATGATTGGGTCGGTCAAGGGAAACTAGGGTCGCCACAGACCTAAGAGTCACCCCGACCCTAAGAAATGATCCCAAATTTGAATTATGTAACAATTTTTTGATTTTAGTGGGATCCTTAAATCCACGTCAGCCTCATTTGAGTTTTGAGCCCCAAAATAGATAGGAGAGGTATATAAATAAGGCATCCTCCCTCATTTTGGTAATCAAAATCAAGTATTCAAAATCATAAGAATGCAAACATTTAAGGATCAATCAAGGCAACTCATTCAATCAAGAAAGCATCAAGCATGAAAGAAAATGAGTAATGCATAGATCTAAGAATTTTTAAAGTAACTCACGATCTTCCTATCCTAGATCTAAAGTGTAGACAATATCAAAGATAAATTCAAACATCTTCATGAGAATTTCAACATCACAAAGCTTTGTGAAGGTATAATAATCATATCAAGCCTTTGTTACATATTAGCATGCTCCCTTTTCAAAAAATTTTATTTAAATTTTAATGTTTATTCCTTAAGCGAGGTTTGACATAGACAAGCTCCTTTCCACAACACTTTTACCTATTTCTCTATGTGGAGGAGATAGGTGGCTCTTGTGGAGAAGGAACTATAAAAAGGTCTAATTTAGAGCTATAGTTTTATGGTTGTCTCATCAAAAAGTGTAGGGTCAAAGGAAAGTGTACTTTCTCCTATCCTCTTGGTCACCCTTGACCCACTCAATTTCTCCTAGCCTCTTGATCTCGACTAAAATTTATAGACTGCAGGTTATTCACAATGTTTAATTCTTAGATATAGTCTTAGAAGTGAGTTATTCATCCATAATCTATCTGTACATGAATAAAATCATTTCTCTCTCCATCTTTCCCTAGATCTTGTATTTTCCACTTTTTTTTTCATAGACATCTTCAATAAAAGAAAATGATCATTGCATCTACCCAACACTTGATCCTCCTCAAGCCTAGTATATCATCTTCCTTCCAATGTATGAGAGGACTTAGGTGTGATCTTTCTATTTTCTCCATTCATCTTAGTGAACACACCAATCACATGCCTATTTTCTTTTATTATATTTTGGTGAACTTGACTCCATAAATTACCACTCTAATTTGGATGATTAGGCGTAATTTATATTCAATTCATTATGTTATATGTGCAATCATTGATCATATTTTTCATTCATATCAGGTCTTATTTATGTTATAATATTCATGAATGCTTACTATTTATGTTTTCATGTTAGATCTAATTTACATCATTCCACTACTTTCTTTAATGCAATGTTTAAATGATCATTTTATTAGTAATTAACTGATGCAGGAGCATCCTGGGTGTAAGAGCAATCTTGCATCACCCAAAAAAAAAATATTTATGTTTTTATATTCAATAAGGGCTATTTTGTGCAGAGCTGCTATTTATGGAAAGTTACTATTTTTGGTAATTTTTGTATGTGCTCAGAATGATCTGATTTCTTTCTTGGAGGTTCATTTTGGTCATATAAGTCTGCCAGTAAAGTTTCATTGCCAGATCAAGTGTATGTTGGAAGATATTGAAGATTTTCGGCATTGGCAGCAGGGTACAGAAACTTTGAACTTAGTTTTGAAGGCTTTAGAGGCCCTGGATGAGGTCAAAAATTTGGGTGATGGGCGCTTGTGTGGGTCAAGCCTGTAGAGCACTTCGTGGCATTTCCAAAATGGGGTTATAATAGCCGATCGGGTCAACTGGTGATGACTTATGGTCTTCGAAAGTTGGGCCACCTGAAATGGCGGAAAATAATTTTCTTCAAAATATCTGTTCAGGTTTCAAAGGTTATCTTGAGCCGACTATGATGTAATAAATTGTAAAATAAAATAATTCTAAGTTTGGTCAGCCTTATTGGCTAAAATTTTGGAACCTTCCCAGGCGGTGGAAAAATTGCCTATAAAGGAAGGCTGTATTATTGTCTTAGGCAGTTCAGAATAGTTCTGGGTAGTAGATCTGGGTAATAGTTTGAGGCTTTGTCCTACAGAATATTGTAAGGGAATTCCCATGTGGCTTTGCATATTGTAATTCTGAAAGTTTGTAATTCCACATTTGTGGAGATAATAAGAAGCCAATTTTCTATTCTTGCATATTGTTGTTGTTTCTCTATTTCTGTTATGTGTTTGTGGTATTAAGGGGATCACCCTTCATCATTAAAATTATTTAGACATTCCCTTCTTTCCTTTCTTTGTGTGTAAGTTTCATGACCTTGAGCCCCACATATAACATCCCTATGTAAAGAATTTTTAAACACATGGTTTCTCTAAACAGTGTAGATCCCAAGTCCACCAATATTCTACATGGGAATATAGATGATACCTCTATGCCAACAAATGAAATACTTAACATAATTAAAAAAAATTCTTCTCATACTTCACATGATGAGGATGAATCCATAATAAGAGTGTCTCCTAACTGAGTGGAAAGGCTTATCGATAATTTGGAAAATCTTGGAAATTGAATGGATCAAGTGTTGTCATTGATAAAGAAGAATGTTGTTTTGGTTTTCATTGGTGTTAACACACCTTTGTTGACTTATTCTGCTATAAGATTTGAAACATTCTGAGATTTAGTTAATAATATTTTGGTCTGCATTTCTCTTCCCTAACAAATATTAACATACGATCTTGACAATATGTTGTAGTATTCCTAATGGAACTATATTTATATTTTTATGGGTTTCAATTCTTCAGTCACATTTCTTTATTGGTCTAGTAACTTAGTTTTCTAGTTACTTTATTTCTCCATAATAGGACAGACAATTAGTTGGTCTGCATTTACTTGCATGAATATTTTTGATATTACAAATTTGGGACATGATTAAATATTGAATGAAGCTTATAAATTCAAGTAGATATAAATATTTATAAATTCTTTGACTGACATATAGAAGATAACTTGGAGTATACCTTGGATGAAACATGTAACAAATTATCCTAGCTAACTATTTAATTCTTGGACTTAGTTGACACAATATGTGGCTGAAAACAATGTATATATGTTTCTTTTTGATATAGAAGATATGAGATATAGATGCAATTAGTATGTAAGTTTGTGAAAGGATATGAATGCGATGCAAATCTGTAAAGGAAAAATGAAGTGCATCAAGTCTATGTTTTGAACTTAAAAGGAACTAATTTATGCATATGTTATATGCAATTATAATAGTTCATTTTGTAATCTCTTTTCATAGTGAGGCTCTTTTTCTTTGTGGTTTTCCTTATTTTTGGTTTTGCATGACAAAAATTTGATGTACTCTTGTATTTATGTTGTTTATATTTCTGTTCAAATTATCTAAATTTTAAAGTTTAGTAAGTGAATTAATTTTAATAATTTTGGAATACTGTTCATCTCCCTCTTAGTATTTTGGTTGTTTAGTAATTGGCATTAGAGCTTGGGTCCCTTATTTCAATTTAACCATGTAAAGGAGATCTTGGAAGGTTGATCAAGATGAAAACTATGGAAAGTACTATATAAAATATTATTGATGTAGAATTCTTAACTACTCTTGATGACCTTAAAAGTGAAAGAAAGAATATAAAAGAAGCAAATGAATGCATCAAAAAATTGAGAGATCACATCAAAAAGTTTAAAGAAAGACGTAGGGAGGATAGCAAGGATTTAAAGAAAGAAAAATAAATGATTGTTGATCTAAAACTGAGAGTTGAGGAAATCAATAAATTTGAAGAATTTCTTAATGGAATAATCAAACAATAGGCATAGATTTGTGCAAAGCTTGAACATGAGATAGAAAATTTGAAATCAGAAGATAAAATAAAAGAGAGTTATCTAAAACTTGATGAGATTATGATAGATCAAAAGAACCTTGAAAGTCAAAGGAGGACTAGATTTTGAAACTAGTTAATGTTTAGTTCAAAGTACCAACAAAAAGAGAAAAAAAAGGAAATTGAAGTAGGACAAAGAATTGAGGAAACAACACAAGAAAATAAGATTTGATATCTGAAGAATCTAGAAAGGAAACCTTCAGTTAGACAATTCAACACTTAAAGGTATCCATATCTCAGTACTTATTTCTTTTACTGTAACAATTTTAGACATAAGGTTGTAGAATGAAGAAGTAAGATAAATTAGAATAGTCAATTCTTTAATTGGAAGAAATTTGTTCACAAGGCTAGTAGTTGTAGAAGTCAAATGAATAGAAGAAATATACCCTTTTATGGACATTTTCAAGTATGCAATGGATTTGGACACAAAGATGATCAGTGTAGATCTATAGTGGCTATAAGGAATTAAAGAAAAAGGAACATTAAATTCTTTAATTGCAATCAAAATGGACACATTGCTAAATATTGTATAAATAGGAATAAAAACACGACACATCAAAAAATAAAAATAAGATTATGAATAAGATTCACATAGAGTAAGTCAACAAAAAAATAAACAAGATATGAAAAAGGAAAGAGGTAGACACATTAGATAGAGTGGTTTCACCTAGCTCCAATGAAGAAATTATTTTTGAAAACTAATTAAGGATGCTTTGGCTTAGTGGGAGCCATAAAGAGGATCATTCTCCCCTTCCAAAGAAAGTGGTGTTCTCACCACGTCACAATATATTTTACAAAATAATGCTTGACAAAGCCATTGGTAAAATATGTGGTGGAAAATATTAATTTTTAAAATTTTGCAAAAGAAGGGAAGGTGATTGCGTAGACAAATAAAATGGTTTTAACAATTTTTTTGGATGATTTGATGTTTTTTGGAAGCAAAACCCCTAAGTGCATCAAAAGGAAATGAAGCTGGTTTTTGGTTATTATTTTCATTTCTAAAAGTTGGTGAATTTTGAAGTGCAAAGGAAGCTTTGGATCTGAAGTTACAAATTACATGAAAAGATAATTTTCTCATAAAACCTATAAAGCTGGGTCAATTGTGATGATGAGTCTCTTTCAAAATTTGGAAATTTTCATGAAAGAACCAATAAGGGTTTCATCAAATGGTGCATTTTTGACACTATCTAGTAGGGTTATCTATGATGAATATATTTACAAATATATTCAAATAGATTTTAAAAAAATATGACAATGATGAGTTAAGAAATCTTAAGGATTCTCTTTCAAGAGACAAGATGCAAATTATTTTGGTCGTAGGACATAAAATCTTGGACACATGGAGTGAATGTTTAATGATGATTGATGAGGAAGTAATCAAAATTGTATTGATCAAAATACATGATGATCATAATGTGACTTGATAGCACCTATAGGATAACTAAAGAAGAAATCAAAGATATGACAAGTTTATGCTCAACTATCTCTATACGAATTACAAAGTGAGTTAAGAATAAGGAATTTATAGAATTGAGTGGTATAATAGAAGATCTAAGAGGATTAAAGATTGATACAATTGTAGAAATTATGATAAAATATGTAGCTTTCAATATAACCTACAAAATATACTTCCAAAGAAGGGAAGCTTACACTTCGCAAATTGCAGTATATGTTGCATATCTGATGGTGACAAAAGGTAAGGACTTTGATCTATGTGAATTTTTTAGGTTAGAATTATTGCATAACTTGATGTTGACAAAGAAGGAAGGGTATGATTTTTTTTTTTGGGACCCTAATAGTCTGTGGAGTATTTTACTTTATGAGATCACTCCCATTGAAGAAGAATGTTGTATGGAATGAAGATTTTACCACAAGAAAAAATATCTATCACCACTTGAATGATTTGGACAAAATAATTTACCCTTGTAGAATATATTTCACTTAATTACATAAGTATTTAATTTCTATGTACAGAATCCCAAAAGACTATGTGAAAACATACATCCTTAGTGGACATAGACCATTGCTTCATGAAAGAAATTATTCCTATGAAATTATGACTAAAAGAATTTGGATATGAAATTTGTATGGGAGATTTGACAAAGGACAAGTTTGGAATTTATGAAGAGTTGATTGGAACTATTTCTTTGATAGGTATTTCTCTAGAAGGATCTGCCTCTGAAAATAAAAATAAAATTAGTGAGGCCCCCTCCCCCCCTCCTCCATGTCAAAGAAGAAGAAGAGAAATATAGATACCAAAAAGGAAATTGTGGTTGTTATTGACTTGGATGAACCTAAAGAAATGACCAATGAAATTGAAAAAAAAAGAAAATCAGTATTGCACAAGATGAAAAGTTACCTAAAGAAGGTTATGAAGATTTAGATGGGACCCTTATGAAGTAGAAAAGATACTAAAAATACTTGGAGAAGAAGATGCCATAAAAAGAATGGGAGACATATATTTCTAGAGACCATTGTATGATAAAGTCAAAATTTAGGAAGCTCCAATTAATTATATGCTCTAGAACAATAATGTTCCCTATGATATTGTAAGTTTGGTTCCAAATGTTCTATTTGAACATGTAAATTCAACCTTTTATTTAAGAAATATATAGAAGAAAATTTATTTAAAAA